>CM019751.1:15127544-16443446 GCA_009761775.1 Ficus carica
CCATGTTTCAAAAGTCGTCTTTTCACTACGCGATGGTTAAACAATTTCTTCTTTTGTAACAACACGAGAAAGCAAGCACAAAATCTAGAAATCTTCTTACTGAAGCAAAAGCAAGATACCACCGGTTTACAACAACATTAAAACTATGCTGAAATAGGATATGCAAATGAATCAAATATTGATGCATTTGGCCTTTTACTCATAATACATAGCAGAAAAAACGACAACGATTCTGCAACTCAAGCTTCCTGTAGGCAATACGAGGCAAGTAGGCAGCACTAAGGCCAACTTAAGACGCATTAGTATGAGTTTGGATCTGCTCTCCCATTTTCCTGTGTCATGTTCCCTCCAGTTTAATTGTTGAAACCAACGTGTGGTCAGGTTATTGAGGGACAGCCATAGATAGGGACATGAAAATGAGGACAACGGATCTAGACTACCTTAGCATAGCTCTTAAAACCATGATACACTTGACAAAATACCTAACAACAAAAAACAACTTATTACACAAAAATATCTGCTCATCCCAATACATTAGCATAGCTCTTACAACCATGATATAACCCAATACCTTCCAAGCCAACTTGTCTTGTGCCAAACCATGCAACAATTCAGATCAAAACCAAAATCTTCAATTTGATCAAAATTGATAACCCCTACTCCAAAAATACCTAATCTAATACCATAACAATCAATTATATAAGCACTTAATATATAACAAAACCTATTTTTCCATCGCAATTCCTTAATTAACTCCAAGCTAAAGCTTGATACCAAACCATGTAACATTTCCATTCAACCCAAAATCCTAACTTGATCAAATTCCAAACCCCTTCTCCAACAATACAAAATTTAAACCAATAGGCAAGAACAAGCTAAGAACTACTTTCTTTTTTGAACCCTGAACTATTCCACTTGTGTCAATTTGCGCCCCCCTGAGTTTTGAAATGCACCGCTCGATTCACCCGAACTTTCCGGGCAATTTGTGCCTCTAATCTAAGAGTACAAATATGCTCTTCCTAGTCTAACTACCTTACTGGAAAAATAGCTGAATCTTTACTAAACAAGCAATGAACTTAAACCACAATTAACTATCATCAAGAACAATAATTGGAAGTTCAAATTCCGACTAAAATTTCGAATAAGAAAACTGCATTGTAGAATTAAAAATTGCTTATACGTTCAGACATTATCCCTAAAACAAAACAAAAAAGAAACAAGTAAAATTCAAAACCATTACATTCTCCTCCATTGAAATTAAGCTTCCAATAGATAAAAATCTCATTCCAAACCTCCATAGAAACTTGAATAAACTCGGAGACATTTCCAAAAAAGTGAGATAGTGAGAGAAATTTAACGAGCCAAAACTGATAAAAAGAGCTGAAAAAGAAAATAGATTCAATCTAGCGGAATCTCAACATCACCGTCCGAGATTTCCTGTTGCAGATCCTTGGGGTCCTTCCCGTCGACGGTGCATCCAACGGAGACGCACGTGCCGAGAATCTCCTTCACGGTTCCGGCGAGGTCCTTCGCCATGGATCTCGGCCTCATGACCTTCGCGATCTCGATGACGTCATCGAGGGAGATGTTGCCGTTGTGCTTGATGTTCTTCGTCTTCTTCCTGTCCCTCTCCGGCTCCTTGAGAGCCTTGATGACCAGTGCTGCCGCGGAAGGCACGACGGCGACCTTGGCCTGACGGTTCTGGACCGTCAGCTTCACCGTTACGCGGAGGCCCTTCCAGTCCTTGGCGGTCTCCTTGGCGATGTCTTCTCCGATCTTCTTCGGCGACAGACCGAGCGGCCCGATCTTCGGCGCCAGAGAACTCGCCGCGCCGACCTCGCCTCCGGTCACACGGACGAAGACGTCGACGACTTGAGTGGGGTCGAACTTCGGCGGCATGTCGGCTGCAGATTTCTAGGGTTTCGTTAGGGTTTCAAGGTTCTTGAGCAGCACAGAGTCACAGAGAGAGAGAGAGAGAGAAGCTCAAAGGAAATGGAGGCTTTTTAGAGCTTGATGAAATGCTAGGGTTTTTGTTAATTTCACTTAAATTACCACTCTGCCCCTTTTTGGGCTTTTCTTGGGCCAGCTAATGTTCTATCGGGCCTCGTCTAGCCCAAAAGAAACATCTTGGGCCCTGATGAATAATTGTGTTGGACCTAAACTAATGACTATCTTCAGTGGGCTCCTTTTGAGAAATTTAGTGACTCTGTCCCTCTTAAGTCTGTTATTTGTTTTTGTGGACTTCAGTTTTTCTGCCTTAGATTTGTGCCTCTCTTAATTTGATTTTAAAAGGAATGAAAACTGCATGAATGAAATGCTGTGTTTACTTACATATAATCGGAATGGTCATAAATCGAATATTGAGTAGGATTCAGAGTTCGCACTCTCATTCCTCACTCTTAATAAGTATAGATGTCATAAAAATATTCGGTGAGAATAATTTCATTGCCACTCATTAGAAGACGTTCCATTAATTGTTCCCTTTTTTTTTTTTACTTAACAGTTAGTCCTCTTTTATATATATATATATATATATATAGATCAGTAGCAATTATAAAGTTGATTTGATAAAGGATATTATAATGTAAATGAACTGAACTTCTCGTAATTTGACATTTTAAGACTTTAAATATTAATTTTTTTCAGTTGATTATACATCCCTAAATTTTTAACTCTGTTAAAATTTGGAGTTTGTTTATACTCTTTCAAAAATCAAGGACTAAATTGCCAAGACAAAAATTTAAGGATGAAAATGCCAAAACATGAAAAGTTCAGGGAGCACAAGCATTGAAAAATCCTTTTTTTTTTTTTTTTTTTTTAAATGTCCCAAGCATACCCCGAATCAATTGAATCACTCTTTTGTTTTGTTTTGTTGTTGTTGTTGTTTTTTTTTTCTTTTTTTTTTTTTTATAGTAAAATTGAAAAAATCATTTAGAATTAATCCCACTTCTTATGCTAATTTCTAACATCGATCTATCAAAATATTTATTTAATCAACATCCTTTAACTCGTAAAATACAATGTTTTATTAAAATAAAAAGAAAGAAAGAAAGAAAGAAAGAAAAGCACTTACTTGATCTTAGAAAAATGGCATTTCATGTTTTTCTTTTTATGACAAAAATCACTTGACAATAGGAGTTATCATACTATAGATTTTTTTTTTAATAATTTTTTTGGTAAATTCATAAAATAGAGTTGAGACATCTGGCATTATTTTTATGCTTTTGGCCCTACATCTCGTGTGAAGACTTGTAATTTTACCTACACTAGTCAAATAATAGTACTACGCTTAATGTTGGAAGAGTGCTAAAAGTCCTATATTGGCCTAGAGTACATTGAATATATAATAGGTATAAAATTATAACTAGGACTACTCCTTATAGGATTTTTAATATTGTTATATACTACTTCCATTACGTTAATCTTTTAGAATAGAAGGTTAAGGACCCATTATAATAGTATCAAAGTAAGACTCTAGAATAAGTCCTTTGTTCGCAACCCCAGAGAAAATTGGACGAAGGATGATTGCCCTAAAGAGATAGTGATGGATCAAAAATTTGTTGTGAAAAAGATGAACTTTCAATTGAAAACTCCATCATAATATGAGATTTCGGCTTAGTAGGTAGATATCTTGATGAAGTTATGATCTTCTTCGTTTGCATTTATTGAGGAAGATGAATGGATTATATCATCATCGGAGGAGACTGCTATAATCATGAGCTTTATATAATGGGAATCCTTGAGAGTATGCTAACAAGATCCCCATATAAATTAAATTGTATTGGATTGGATTTGGACTATTTCTATCAGATTAACCTTTTCAAAATTCAAGATCCGACATTTGTTTATTTCTACAAAAGATCATCTTTACCCACAAATAATACAATGTTTGATTTCCATATGATAGGATAATCTTCTTTTACCATCAACGGCAAACAATTTAATATTGATCGAATAACAAGTTGATCCCTTTTTTTTTTTTGTTTTAATTTAATAAAGAACTATTTGCCCATGCAAATGGAACTCCTCGCCGTCTTGACATTGGTCATTGCGTAAGAAATACATCTCAAAAAGCAAGTTAGGCTTACGAGCATGTGCGCATGCTTTGTTGAATAACGTTTGCCGATTCCACCACATGGCTTTTTTTTTTTTTAACAATTTTTATATGCTCGATGTTGACACCAATTATATATGCCCGAATCAAACTATATATATGTGCCCACGTTTTTCTCGTTTTAAAATTTTATAGAGTAAGTCTCGAATAGTTATCTGATCATTGTTCAAGTTCCGAGACGGGTTTTGGAAAAGATTAATCTTTGACCTACTCCATTGTGGCCACCGGGACCATCCTAGAGCAAGCTATAAATTTTGAAAAAAAAAAAAAAAAACTACAACAACAACATCAAGACTCCGTTTGATTGGAGGGAAGGAGATGAAAAATGATAGAGTTAATGGACAAGAAACGTGAAGAATGGAGAGAACTATATGAATACTACATGTTGTTTGATAAGATAGAGAAGAGAGAAAGAGTGAAAGTGATGTATGATAAATTTTTTTTTTATCTAATTACTATATTATCCATTCATAAATTTTGTTAATAAATTCTTTAGGTGTTAAAATAGTAATTTAAAATTTAAATCTGTCATGGATTACTTAATGAAAGGATGCAATTAAGTGGGTCTAGAGAGACTCTCTCTCTCTCCTCTATTTCTTTCAATCAAATTGTGGATTTTAAAATTAAACGAGGCTATTATGGTTAATTTATTGTGTAATAATTTATATATATATATATATACATATATATATACACTCTATCTCGTTGGATGGGGCCACAAGGATTGGTTTCCACTCAAAGCTCACCAACAACTAAACAACAAAGACCTATGGGTGGTCTCTCTCTCACTTCATTATATGGCTTCTGTAATTTGTTTGTTACCTTAAAGTTAAGAAATCCGGAGACATATATATTGTTTAAAGAATAGTTTTCTGAATATCAATTCTAATTTAATTTTGAGTACCACCTTGTGTAATGGTGAGCTATCATATTTTTATTGTACATACAATTAATTAACATGACTTATTTAAACACATATTAATAAAAAAAAAATAATAACTCACATACTACATAAATAGTACTTAAAAGTTGAAATTAGAATTAATCTCCCAAACATTTTTAAGCGTGCAGATCCGTTTGATCAACTTGCTAGGAGAAAAAGTAACATTATACACCAAAATTAATCTAGCACCTTCAATTATTGTTTCTTTTCGAAAAGGTGATTTAAGACGCAATTACACATATCTCATTCTATGAAGGAATTCACGTACGACGCCTTGCATTTGAAGAAAAAAAAAAAAAAAAAAAAGAAGCTTTGGTAGGACTCCATAATAGTAAAAGAATCTTAACTTTTAATTATAGCTATATAGACGAATTAAAGAAAAGTTGCCTTTCTTGGATAGGATAGAAATGTTAGATCAACTTTGTTATTTTCAAAGCACAAATAATGGATGATGAGATAGTTTATATGATATTGTTCAAAACATCATTAAGGTTCGACCATAGTTAGTTTAAGGTCCTCAAAGATGGGGTTGAAATAATCAAACATGTAAAATAGTAGAAAACACACACACACACACATGTTATCTATATTAACGTGACTCTTGCCTAAGTTGTGTAACCCATGGTGTCATTAGTCAATTAAATGTTTCACATTTATCATTTATATTTCTCATTGCAACTTATCTTTACCTTTAATTGCCAAACTAAAAGATTTCTTATATTTAGCCAATTATTTTATGTATGTAAATTAGGGACCAAATCTCTTATCACCAAGATCTTGTAGTTAAATAATTAATGTTGTAAAGCATAAATTTATTATTCTTGTGGACTTTAGTAGTTTTTTTATATTCAACGATTTTTTTAGGGGGGTCTAACGTGGAAGCCTTATAAGAGGATCAAAGCCACATTAGATCAAATTATGTGCCTAAATTAAAGCATATAATAATATCTTTTGTATTTTAATAATACACATATATTATCAATAATAGAATTCATAACTATTACAGCTACGTCCTTAACCTTTATTCAAAACTAGGGGACAATATAATACTATAATACCATGCCCGACTAGTCTAGGGTGGCTCTGCCCGGCCCTTATGAGCATAAAGGGCCGGGTTGGCCCCGCTCAAATTTTGAATTATCAGCCTGGCCCGAAAACTCCGACGGGTTTAAAATTTGACCGGGTAAACAGGTTTTTGAAAAGAAAATAAAGGAAAAAAAAAAAGGAGAAATAGATATGAGCGGCCAACCAAGCTCAAAGGTAAGACCCTGCTCTTATACTTGCACCGGGCTAGGTCCGGACCAGACATTTGCTGGGTCGGGCTCGCCCTTCGGGCTAATCTACTTAATCCGGCCCATATTTACAGTACTATGCTCGACCCTATCCCTATGTAAACAGACAATATGTTAAATGAATATTGTAAAGGGATTTCCAAAACCTTGCAATTTTAACGTTAATACGGACCAAGTACATTTTTGTTTCATAGGGATCATACAGATAATTAAGACTAAAGTTTTAATAAATGTGAAGCCATTTATTCAATTTTTAATTTTTTGGGTGCTGGAAGACAAATGTGTACCTTGGCTATCGAGTTGAGTTGATGGGAAACAATGTAGAAAGTTGCAAGAGGTTTAAATTGCGAAATTGATGGATGCATATATGGAGACAAAAACTTTCCAACTTTGTTCGAAATGAATGCATTTTCTAATTTTAGCACTCTATATTGGATAAGTATTAGTGTTTTCCGTTATCTTTTATCCTTTATATATATATATTTTTTAATTTCATTTTTTTTGTTTTCTTTTTCTTTTTTACGAGAAAAATCTAATTTTTTGTGATTGTATTCATAATTTAATAGTAATTTTACACCTAATTATATTATAAGATAAAAAAATTGAATCATCACATTCTTAAGTTTAAAAAAAAAAAAAAAGGGTTAAATTTTACTCTTTTAACGAGCGTGGGACACAAAACAAAATCGACACCTAGAAGGGAGGAAAAGAACAAAGAAAAAGAGAAAACAACATAGGAATCAAACACTTATGATTTTGCTTTATGACATTTACATGGTTTATTGTTAAAAAGATTAATGAGTATTCTTTTGTTTAAAAAAAAAAAAAAAAAAAAAAAAAAAAAAGCACTATGCTTTAAACGAAAACCTTCATGGTCTACAAAATGTGAGAGTTTTTTTTTTTTTAAATGTGATAAATTACCAACTTAATTAACACGTTTAATTTAAGCAAAAAAACCAACTAAATAAGCATCACTAGAGTCTCCGAGAACGTAGCGAGTAATTTGACAAAATTCTACAAGAAAATCAAGATCAATCAATCCCTTTAGCATTTGGTGGGCCCCACAATAAGGAGGATCGAATGCAGCTCGCGATCATACAACCATTTCCAGTGATCGCAGCAGATTTGTCCCTCCTTTCAAACCTCTCCTTCCGCGTGGCGACAAAACCCACATTTAACCCCCAAAAAAAAAACTTTTTTCTCTTCCCGATGACGTGTCAGATATGGATATTCCGATTTTTAGAGTAGACGGTGATGGGCGGTGGGGTCCACGGGACTTGACCCTGCGACAGTAAGCAGCAGAAAATTGGCGTTAAGGTTTTAGACTCCTCCACACGGAATGACGTGTCGTTGTCTGATTCAATAATACATAGCATATTGAATATGAGTGGTTGAATTAGAAATTTTGCTTTGCTTGGGGTTACGTGTCACTCCGCTTCTGTCAAAATGGATAAAATTCGTCCATATCTATTACAGGTCACGTACGGAAATATTTAATTTACCTTATAATCCAGAGTGTCAAATTTTTTTTTTTTTTTTTTACATTTTCTTCTCTCTTGTCTCTTTTTTATATTTGGCAAAAACTCATTTGGGCAATAATTTCCTACGTGTCATTCTGCTGTGATTAAGGAATTTTTTAACCAGTACGATTTGCTTCCATGCAGGCATAACCACCAACCCAACGGTGTTGACTCATAAAACGCGTTTTGGGGCTCCCATGATTTTAGTCAGAGAGTGTGGTTAGGTTCATTGATTGTGATCGCTAGCGGGGTTTAACCGAACATAATCTCATACATTAACTCCCATTGTTAGAATCATCGTTTGTCATCACTACTGAATATTCAGCCAATAACAAAACTCATTTGTCAACCTTAGATCCACAGATTTTGAGACATACACAGGATTTACAAATTTTACATAAAAATATTATCCTTTCGTTTTCTTGTCGAAAAGGGTTGCATAATATTATAGAAGAAAAACAGACAAAGGATATTTATTAAAAACAACATAAGTTATAAGGGTTTATTTGGTGGAATAGTTTGAGTTGGAATTTTTAAGTTTCAATAGTAAATTTTTTTGAATTTTCAGAAAAAATAAAAACTTTTTAGGAAAAAGATAAAAAAAAAGTTTGAGTTGAATGATTTGAGTTGATGAATCAAACAAACCTAAGTTTTCACTCAGTCTTAAATGAAGTGATTTAATATAATTTGGATTTTGGAGAATTTTCTATTAATGGTTGTAGAATATGATTAACTGTCAATGGTTATTATATATCAATATTAAAATCACTTGATTAAAAATTTATAATCCAATTAGGAATTGTGAGAGACAAATAAATGGCCAATAGTTATAAATTAATGATATTATGAACAATTGTAATTAGTCAAAGAACTTCACCCATAGAGAACGCTTGACATCTTTCTTAGTTAAAAAAAAAAAAAAAAAAAAACCCTATGCAATTTTAGTCCTATTTAAAACATTTTTTTTTCCTGAATGTTAAAAAAAATGTTTTAAAAAAGTGTTTTTTAAAAGAGCGTGAGGGCGACCGTATTGTAGACTTTCCTTCTGATCGTTTTGGCTTGTAGTAAGTAAATAGTTGGTACGAACAGAAGAGGGAAGCTTATCCAGTAGTACAAAAACCATTATAAAAACCCCTGTATGAAAAAAGATATTATAGCTCATTTCATAAAACAGAGAACAAACAAAACCTTAAAAAAAAAAAAAAAAAAAAAAGGTCCAATCTTGTTCCTCTCTTTATCAATGGCGTCAAGGAAGAGCTTCCACGCAAAGCCTAATTACATCTACCCGACCTCGTCGGACTCAATGGCCTCCTCCGACGCCCTCTTCGAGTTCGACGAGTCGGAGATATGGACCAAATCGACCTCCAACCCGATCGCGCCGCCGCTGGAGGCGAAGAAATGGATTCCGACGGCGCGGGACTCGAAGAAATTGGGGATGATGAGGAAGATCTCCGCCGCGGCCGTGGCGGGGCCGATCGCGTCGGCGTCTTTGCCGGTGAACATACCGGACTGGTCGAAGATTCTCAAGGACGACTACAAGGACCTCCGCAGCAGCAAGATCGACGACGACGGCGACTTCGACGGCGGCGATTACGACGGAGATGACGGCGGAGACGGCGATCGGATTCCGCCGCACGAGTATCTGGCGAGGACGAGAGGCGCGTCGCTCTCCGTGCACGAAGGCGTCGGGAGGACTCTCAAAGGTAGGGATTTGCGCCGCGTGAGGAATGCGATATGGAAGAAAGTCGGATTTGAGGACTAGCAGAGAAGAATATAGAGAGAGAAAGAGGAAGAAGATACACATATATAACATATATATACATATATATAACAGAGAAAGATTTTGCAGAAAGCAAGTTTGATGGAAAATTTTGGTAGTGATAGGAAACCGGAAAAGAACTTGATCATGAATATTTAGTTTCTCTCTCTTATCTCTCTCTTTCTATCCTCTCTTCTGGTTAACGTTTATCACCAGAAGAAGGTTTTTTTTTTTTTTTTTTTGTTTTTTTTTTTACTAATTTATGTATTTTTTGTAAGTTATATCTTTTATTTTTTTTTGGGTTATTATTTATTTATTTTTAGGTGTTGAGTATTTTTGGTTGATATGGATTGGGTGTCTGAGTTTTATGGAAGGACCTCTTTTTGCTCTATAAAAATGTTATATGTATGTGTTCTAACTTTGAGATTGTAAAGTTTAAAGATCTCTCTTTTATTGAAGGTTTGATCATTTTGGTTTCACAGAATTTATAACACTCGAGTTGAATACTTGAATTTCTTTTTTCTTTTTCTTTTTTTCCATTTTAATTTATATTATCGATAAAGTTATGTTTAATTTCCAGATCAGAAATTATCTATTTTATATATTTTTTAATTTTGATGTGATTATATAAAAAACGCGTATTAGTAACATATGGATATGAAGTGCTAGGGTAGAAAGACTTTTTTCTTTTTCTGTTTATATATCTATTTATTAGAAAATTTTTAAAGTGTGGAGATTGGAGGACGAAAATGAGGCAAGTGACGTAAAGCCATTGGGGTAATGGTAGGTGTGAAAGCAACTCGTCGTCTAAAACAAACCTTAGACGAAACATTTTCTTGTTTGGATTGAATGTCTAATTTTAAAAATTGAATTTTTTTTATAAAAGTGTATTTTTTTTGTAAAAAAATTTCATCATTTTTTATTAAAAAAAAAATTATTTTATTTTTAAATTTATTTTGTATAGTAATATTTTGAAAAAAGAAAAAAAATTTAAAATATTCTCATAATGCATCGTTCTTTATATTATTTTTTCTCAATTTAAATAATTTTTTATTTTTTAAAAGAAAATTTTTTATATATCTAAATATTATCTTATTTTTAAATTGAAACGATCTTTTTATTTCAAATAAAAAAAATGTTCTTTTCAAAAATAAACACACAATCTAAACAGAGTTTTGTCTCCCAAGTTGACAAATGCCAATTGCTTGGCGTTTTTACTATTTCTTTTTTGTTTGTTACTTTTTGTTTAATCTTTAAAGCTAAAAAGCATATTACATTGGGATAAAAAGGATAAAACCATTTTGTGTCCAAATTCATCGTTTGCATTCAGAATCCCTTTAGGACAAAACAGTGACAAAAATAAAAAGGGAAAAAAAAAATGAATAAATAAATAAGAAAAAGGTCAATAGGCAAAGACTTATCCTTTAGTCCTTACAAAGCAATTAATATTGTATTGGCGTGTAATAAAATGACCAAACCAAGGGGCGCTACTTGATTCCTTTCATATCCAGCATTTTGTATTGTTTTGTTATATAATATATACACACACACACACACATCTACATACGGCAAAATGAGGAGTTTAATTTATTCCTTCAAAAATACCATGTAAGTTCGATGGAGTATTAGAAGTAGAATAATGCTAGAGGCCGTAATTTTAATTTTTTATTTCCAAACAATGTTATTATGTGACATGCGTTTTATATACACATAACTTATTAAGAAAAACAATTAACTGATCATGTGAGTTGGTTTAAAAAAAGTAGGATTCTTAACGTTATTTCTAGAAAGTAATTTAGATCACAAAAATTTATAATTTTTAAAGTATTGGTGGTATAGTTAAGACTAAAGAATATGATTTAGTTCCAAAAAGGAAAAAAAAAAAAAAAAGAATTTGATTTGGAATAACGAGCATATACTCAAAGCTTATATTACTTCAGACATACTAAGGTTTACAAACGAGAGTTTAATTAAAACAAAAAAACAAAAAAAACTTGCAAAACTTGTTATGTAAAAGTTAGGAAGTTAAAAAGTATAAATATGAGTAGTTATTTCAAAATTTTTTATAAAATTTAGACGTAAATATTAAAAACTGAAAAAAAAAAAAAAAAAAATTAGTGGTGCAACCGGCGACGGTGTATATACACTGTTTTCTATTTGGGCAAATAAAATTTGTTGCGTAACAAAGATGATCAAACTTGGATCAAAACAACAATGTCTGCCGTTGGTTTTTACGGTTGATAAGCCGGTATCAGTAATTTTCACGAGAATAAAACAAAAGGTAGAAAGATTTTTTTTTTTTCTTGGCTAAAAGCTTGCCTCCACATCATGAGCAAATTGAAAGAAGAAAAAAAGCTCTCTTTTAGGAAAAAGAAAAAGGAGATTTTTTTTTTTTTTCCCTTTTTCATGTCTGCTGAAACATGTGAGGGTCGTAGAGGAAGAATTATGTGTGGGAAAACCTTGCACTTGCGCCTTAGAAATGACTTATTTTTTATTATTATTTTTATTTTTTTTGTTAAAAAAAAATGCTTGGCCGCCAAATAATGCATTGCATACGGAATTAGATGCTCAAGAAGTAAAGGCATATTACCTGTGCATTAGAATCTAGAAGACAGAATAATATTCGGGATATGCATAATTAAATTACCATAGTGGACTTATACATTTCATAAGTTTATTCTAGAAAAATGTTAGGATACTAATTTTAATATTGATTTTTGAGTACCAAGTTATGTAATATACGAATTGTCAATTTCTTGGATAAATTCTTTGGAAGAAAATTGAGATTTGAATACATCATCGAACGAGGTGGTCTAATAATAATAATCTAAAGTGGTCAAAGATTCAAGTGTTTGATAATTCTTTTTAAGGGTTTTAAATATGAAAGTTTGTCATTGTCAGCCTAATATTTGATTTAGAGTGTCTGAAACTAGCGGTGAAGTTAACCTTTAAGTTCAATGGGGCATTTATTAAAATTTTTTTTGGTGTTCTCTATCCTCTTGTTTATGACAAAAGAACTTTTAAGGTAAGCAGTAAAGTTTTTAGTTTAATTTTGAGTATATGCAAGCTGAAAAATTATCGTAATTTAAACCCCTTGTAAAAGGAAAAAAAAAAAAAAAAATCGGCCTCATTCATAAACACATACCTCCACGCCCTCATATGTCTTCGCTATTAGCTCATTTAGTAGGGTTGGGTTATTGAGAAATGGACCTGAGAACGTCTAAGAGCTCCTTTGGTCACATACAAAGGAAGTCCACTAACTCGGTCGCTTTTCATTATTAAAAAATAAAAATAAAATAAAATCCCTGAAAACTATGCCCAAGGGGGTATGTGCTAATTAGTGGGTTTAATTCTAAAATTTTATTTGTTAAGACAAGAATGCTAAAATGAAAGTTATGTCTTTTTCTATCTAAATTTTATCAAGAGATAAATTGAAAGACTAGTTTATGATAACTTGATATATGCGTGAACTGATTATGAGACAGTTTCAAATCCAATTATCAAAATGAAGTTTTGTCCATAATTCACATATTAAATATGAGATTAATCCTATACATAAAAAGGAGAAAGAAGTAAATATCAGTTTTACGATAAATAATTAAAATAAATGATAGATTTTCAAAAATATTTAACATAAGTTTAGAGAAACAATTGGAGTTCAAAAAAAAAATTGATTTGAGTTAAGTTGGAGTTTGAGTTGTGTATTTGTGTCCATTTGGTTGATCGAAGTTAAAAAGTTAAAAACTTGATATATGTTAGGAAAATAAATATCAATATCAAAATTCTATACAATTGAAAAAATCACCTTATTTGAGTATATGTAAATTTATAGATTTTTAAAATTTAAGTTTTGAATTGTGAAGAGTGAAACTAGAATGGATTTAAAAAATAAAAAAAAAATGAAATGAATTTTTGTTTTGTTTTTTTTTTTTTTGTTTTTGTCTTTTTGTATACGTGAACCAAACACATAATAGGTTATTTATGTAATGTATTCATTATTTAGAGTTATTTATTTCAAAGATTTTAAAAATTTTCTATCTACCTTATGTAATTTCATCGAAATGCTATTTACGACAATTTCTGTGTATATGGTTGCTAAAATATCCTATAATGACAAACGACGAGTAGCC
The DNA here is from genome assembly GCA_009761775.1 of Ficus carica. NCBI lineage: Eukaryota > Viridiplantae > Streptophyta > Magnoliopsida > Rosales > Moraceae > Ficus > Ficus carica. The sequence goes on from CM019751.1 coordinate 15,141,303, forward strand.
TTTTAGAACTTTGATCAAGTTAAAAACAAACTAGTACCTGTCCGTACAAACGACACGTTTAAGCTTCAAAACGCACCGGCGTTTCCCAACAACACCCGGCAAAACCGTCGTCGTCACAGCAGAAACGACAGCGAGAAAGAGAAAGAAGAAGAAGAAGGAAGAAAATGGGAGGACGAAGGAGAAACGAAATCCTGGTGGGTTTGGTGGTGATGATGTTCTTGGGAGTCGCCGTCTACCTCCGCCTCTGGAGCATCGACTACTCCGCTTCTTCCTCCGACACCGACCTCTTGAGGTACCCTTTCCCCCAATCCCTTTAATATTTTCCTCGTCAATTCTCGAAGAAATGTCTCAAATTTTTTTTTTTTTTTTTTTTTTTTTTTTGGGGTAGGCGACAGTTCGACCTCACGAGCAAAGAGGCAATGGATGAATCTGCGGAGTGGAGGTTGAGATACGACGAGGAAGCGGAGCGGACTTCACAATGCCTCAATAAACTCAAACAGGTGTTTCACCAAATACCCATCAGCCACCACTCTCTCTGTTGTTCAATTTATTTCGTAATTACTTAGTTTAATGCGTGTTTTAGTGTTTTGGATTAATGCCCACAATAGAATTTTATCAGATTTGTGTTTAGTGGTAATGAGTAGTTGTTAGTGAAACTCAAAGATGGAGTTTCGCTGTTATGATTCTTTGGAAAAATTCAGTGTTCGAGTTCAGTATTGCTTCAAGTTTAAGTTGTAATGGTATTGACAGTCTTTTCGTAGCTATAATGGTTAACATATAATTTTTGGAAACATAATGACGCCTCATGTTACGGTTATAGGGACGGAGGATGGCGTACCCAGATAATCTTAGGGAGGCAGTGCATTGTCTCGAGACATATAGATCCCTTATGAAGTGGGTTTCTCATAAACCGCATATAGGAATTACTCGAACTTAAGGCCTAGTTGAGTTGAACATGCCGTCTTACCACCCTGTTATGATCGGTGGTGACGCCTTATGTTACTTAAGATGTTGGGACCGGAATTGAAAGCTAATTAATGTCTAGGAGTTGTGCTTTCTTCTATTTCTTATGAAATTTGGACATGATGATTTAAAGGCATCTTTTGTCACAAAGATTAGCGGTGCATTCTTTTGCCAATGTGTTCCTTTAGACCTGTTTTTATGTTCTTGATATCTTCACAACATGTTCTTGTCAAGCAGATTAGTAAAGCAATTTCATCAAGTTTCTAGGTGGTAGGTCGCTGTTTTGCACTCCATTCTTATAGTTAGTGGTTCAATTAGCATTTGCCTGTTCACCTACTTTTTTTCGTTTTCTCCTCATGAGAAATATATTTGGCCAGGCCACAGGGGTATATTGATTGCTTAACGTAGTTTTTACTCATAAATTTGGTGGAATGAATGCTTTAATATCCATTGCCCGTGTCATACAAGTAAACTGGGTTTTAAATTTCAAGCAGATGGTACTAAGCTTTTTTGAGTTTTCTCTCTTCACCACACTTTTTTTTCCTTATTTGACAATAGATTTTAGTAAGGAGTGACTTTACTAGTACGTGCCTCTCTCATTAAGCATTTGTTTCCTTATCAGCTCAAGGATTCTTCTAAGAAGGATATTGATGTTACTAGCATCAACCAGAAGTTGGAAATGCTACAAAAGGTAACTCTTTTAGTACCAACAACTCCGTTATTTCTAAAGTATCTTCTTTCTTCATTCACCAAATTTATGCTACATAGCGTTTTCTTGCGGGCTAAATTCCTCATCCAAAATTTTCCTGTGATGAGCACCTTGCTCAGCCAATTCCCAAGTCAACAACTCACACGGAGAATGAACGAACAAATATTAAAGGCAACCAAGTAAACAAGTACACACTGAAGATACGGAACCAATCCCAACCTTGTGCCTCAGCTATATTTATTTGCTTTATATAACACCACTCTGATTTTTTTTTTGGTCAGTTGCGTGTCTTGATTAGTAGAAGATTTGTTGCACGGACATTTGTATAACCTCTTTATTCTTCTCATTGGCCGTGCAATGCGACCACAGTTCTGGGTTTTGTTGAAGTGATTTGAAAGTCATCTTCCGTTGAAAATTTTGTTTTTCTTATCTTGTGTATTCATTTTGAAGGAAAACACGGCATTACTTGAAAGAATTGAAGCCTTGAAACAAGAGCTTGAGGCTGAGAAGCTGAAGTGCAAATCACTATAGATTAACACTGATCGAGTGTCAGAGAATCCTTCAGTTATCTCAGAATTACCGACTTTTCAACTCGCTATATGTTTATAGATCACGTTTAAGGGGCATGATTTTCCAGTAAGCAGGTTTTTTATGGCTCTCTATTGGTTTAATTAAACGCGTCGAAAAGATACTTTCAGAGGAGATGCCTTTATTCCTTCATTGCTGTTGCTTGTTTCTGCTAAGAAACGTGGATGCCTTTGAGGAAAGACAATGATTTTTGTCCCTGTAACAAGCCTTTTATGCGTTTTCACTTCTATTTTCTTTGCCATGATAAGAGGGAGAGTTTAGAAGAAGAAAACGTTTATATCTCAGGAAATGATTATTTGGCTTAAGAAATTAAATTCTGCTTCTTGCTGCTACGAGTACATGGTGTGTATAGAGTGAATTGTTGATATATATGTATATATATATATATATATATAATTTTTGTTTTTATTAGAAGTGAATCGTTGAATTTTGATATATATGTAGTTTTGTTGTCTACGGAGGTGTTTCTTTATATATTTTCACTTCTGTATGGTGATGATTTTCTCGAATCCGGACTCCTAATTTCATTCATTTTTTTATTTTTTAAAAAAGAGAGTTAGCAGTATAATTAATTTATTATCATAATATCTTACTCGTTGAAGATGGACCGAAGACTCTATTTTTTATTTATTTATTTATTAATTTTTAAGATCGACTGGAGACTTTGATGAAGACGCGTTTTGAATATTGTCTACGATATTACCTCTTAAAAAACACATTAAAAAGAAAAACGACAATGGCACAAGCAGACGGAATTAAGCTTGTGTTTGGTGTATTGAGACGAAAACTTTAGGTAGGTTTAAACCTTGGAACCAAACGTACCGAGAAAAAAGACGTGAACATCGAAACTGACAAAAATTAAAGAAACGACAACAAAATTGAATTCGGCATCAAAAGAGCGACAGAAGAAAAGACAATAGCAATATCAAAGATTTTAAACGACAAGAACATCGAATAGGATGACAGTCTGGGATGCGACCATTGATAAACGACCTAAAAAGATTAAACAATATGATAATAAAAAAAACGCCGGCAAAAAGACAGAGCATAGAAAAGAGAAACAATCTTGCAAAAAGAAAACAAAAGGACAAACGACAGGACAAAGAAACAATATGAGAACATAATATGGAATGAGAAACGATGGATAAGAAATAATTGAAAACGACATGAACTTCATAAACAGTGGCAACAATCTGGGACTACATCAAGCGCGCAAACGACATGATTAGAAAAACGACATCAATAAGATAAACGACATAGGAAAGAGCCGACAGACTATATAGAACGATAATAATCTTGAAATGAACTTAAAAAGACGGACGATGGAAAAAGGATTGAAGACGGCAAAAGAAAGCAACCGGCATTAACCTTGAAAACGACAGAACATATAAAAACGATAACAATAGGTCTAGCCGTCTAAAACAGCATGAGCATGGAAAAATGAACGTATGGGAAACGAATTAAAAGAATAAACAACATAAAAAAAGGATAAAAAAATCAAAATTAAAAATGATACAGTAAAACAAACGACAGGAACATTGTTGCAAACGACAAAGTAAAGTAAATAACCTGAACATAAAACAACGACGGACAAAAGAAAACGACATTAAAAAAATCAAACAAAGAACACAGAAAATAACAATAATAGTGGAAGCTTCAAATAAATAAACGACAAAAAAGCTGAAAACGACATAATTAGAAATCAAAATGCACTGGGTAAACGACAATTCGAGTACAGGACGAGAAAGTAATAGATGCCACGAGAAAAACGACGGAAAGGAACTTAGAAAACGACAACAAATGAGAGGATATGCGATAATAAACGACAAAGAAGACAAACTTTTCATGATGAAAAAAGACATAAACCTGGGAAACGGTATAAAAATGATAAACGACAGAAGAAAAACAAACGCGATAGACAGGGAAAGCAGCCATATTGGTAAACGACATTAATAGGATGAGCGACTAAATAAAGAAAACATGCAGAGGGAATAATCTTAACAGAAAAAAAAAAAAGGCGCAGGGAAAATGACAGCAATGTGGGAAAAGAGAACTTAAGAAAAAGAATTTCAAATGCTTCCCAGCAAAAAAATTTTTTTTAAAATAAAAAAATAAAAAAGAATCACCAATTTCCTGATAACTTTTATAATGTGCCAAGTCCTCAGTACAAAGTGTCTGAAACACAAACACATATTGGTTAAAATTTTAACCAGATAAATATGTATAAAACTCCAGGCTCTTAAGAAATTAATTAGAAAACAAAAAGTCATTATTTCTAATATAAACATAAAGACATATTTTTCTGTCTCAAACAACTTTATGCAATTTATTCACCAAAAAAACAACTTCATGCAATTTAGGAGAAATAGTATGCAAATTATGCTAGTACATAATTACATGACAACATTTTTATTACGATTATTGTTAGAGTTTGGTGATCCGAATTCTCTTTTGATCCGGCCTGAAAACTCGTGGTGTGACATTTGTTTTGGAGTTTTAATTATGAGATCTTTTGGGGCTCTATGGTGGTATTGACCCAGTTTTTACGCGGATCAGATTTTAGGGTTTGGGTATATATGATGTAATTTTAGGGTTTCAATATTATGTTTTTTTCACAATAGCCGCTCCTCTTATACCAGTATTTGATTTAGTAGATTTCTTCTTTTCTGCCCGTGATTTTTTCTCATCAAGGATTTTCCACGTAAATATGTGTGTTCTTATTTTTTGTTTTCTTTGTTGCTTATTTTCGTTGCTTATTTCGTAACAATTACTAACTTGCTAACAGATATATATATAGTTATACACATACACATCACTACATTATTATACTGCTAAAGAAATTAGTCGCACCATTCATTAATCTATCAAATCAAATGTAACTGCTATTCTCTAGCTTGAGTGATCAGGTTCTGTAGAGCTAGGTCTTCAGTTCATGGAGGAATCTTGTTATGGTCTGTACAAATACTTCGTCGTCGTCTTGTTGAACCGAGGACGCGGAATTCCCAGAAGAACCATTCCCTTTTGAATTCTGTGGAACACGTACATCCAAAACAAAAGAATGAAAGACCTTAATTTTCGTTGACATTTGGTACAATTTTGAAAAACGAAGGGATGGTTGTTGAGGTCCACATGTTAACAAGAATATATCACGTAAGCATATTTGATGATATTATGTTCAAAAATTGAAATTTTGTTGAGAGATCTCACAGAGGTTGCCTTTTGCCGCTTCGCCGGCCTAGTTTGCGTATTCATTATTTGGATCAGATCATCAAACTGAAGAAAAAAAAAAAAAAAAAAAAAAAAAAAAAAAAAAAGAAAAAGAGAAAGAAAGACATGATAGAAGAGTTTAATCAATATCTTCTTCAGTCAAGAGAGAGAAAATCTTATACTCTAATCTTCTTTCCAAAATAAATAAATAAATAAATATGTATATTTTAGTGTTTTCTTATGCAAGCATTTGCATTATGTAACTACAAATGACACTAAATTTCTTTGTTCTAGTTTGTTCCCCCTCTCCTATTGAAAAAGTATAACTTAAAGCCTATCCTATATCTGTATGTATGCACACACACACACAGAGCAAAACCAACCTGTTTCACTATTTTATCATACTTCCTTACGTTCTGATATAGCCTTCTCTCATCGTCAACTTCCCTAGACATATTTTGAATCAAGCGCTCTCTCTCTCTCTCTAGCTTCCTCTTTGACAGTTGACGTTTTAAAACATATATAACTACATATATATATGTAGATATATATATATATAGATCAGAGATGGTTAAGAAGCATGTTAATAGCATGAGAAGAAATGGCTAACGGTTAACTCCTAATAACGCACAAGAAAACAAAATAGAGATCAGAAGAAGAAGAAGAAGAAGAGATGGAAGGAGAATAAATAATAGACCGTTATTGAATTTTGTCCACCATTTCTTCTTCTTTACTCCTTTCAAACACTAATCTCGTGATCATGATGACGCGAGGGAACAAAGTGGGAAAGCACAACACTCCCATTTCCCAATACTCACACACACACACACACACATATGTTTATATATACCTCTATATTTTTATTAAGAATAATTGACCCACATAGTCCCTGAACTCTTTCAAAATTAACGATTTGGTTCATATTCTTTTTTTTGACTGAGATAATCCTGATCTCTTATTTTTGGCCATTTCAGTCATTTTTATCCAAAACCATTAAGTTTTTAACGGAATTAGTCATGTGCAATGCATATGATCTAATTTGTTAGGGTGTTTTAATAATTTAATAATAATTAATTTAACAAAATAAAATAAAAGAAACAATTTTCTTAAGAAACAATTTTCTTTATCCACCCTCTCTCTCTCCATTTTTGAAAACCCTATCCACAGGTGAGGGAGCTGTGACAGAGAAGACGGTTTGGGGGAGGGGGGGGGGGGGGGGGACGCACGGCTGTGGCGCGGGAGAGAGGAAGGGAGGGCCGAAACGCATGGCCTCAGCTTTTGTGGGGGGGAGGAGGGGGGGGAGGGGAAGGGAGGGAGACTGTGGCGCTAGGGGTGGGGGGGGGGGGGACCGACATCGCCAGGGGGATCCGAAACCTAGATCCCGGCGGCACCAGAGGGGGGGGGGGGGCAAAATCCATATCGCGCGGGGGTGAGAAGGGGAAGGAGGGAGAGAGGGAAGAAGGGAGACAGCCTTCGGCCCTGGCATCGACGTCCAATCTGGGGGGTGGGGGGTGGGAGGGAGGAAAAGGAGGGGAGAGAGAAAAATGTCTCTTCTTTTTTTTTTTTTTAAATAAATATAAATAAGGGTATTTTTGTTTTTTTTAGGGGTATTTTCATTTAAAAAGCACTAAATGTGCTTCTCACATGATCATTTCGTGAGTTTTTTAATAGAATTAGACAGGAATGACCAAAAAATAAAAGAGTTAGGATTATCTCGTTAAAAAAAAATAAAGATCAAACCATCACATTTAAAAAAGTTAAGGGATTATTTAAATTAATTACTCTTTTATTTATATCAATATATATATATATAGCTTCCATTAAATAGGGAAGAGGGAAGCATACCGACAGAAAAAGGAATTTACTTTTTTATCAACTGTGTAACAAACTCATCATATAAACCAACCAGCTACAAACAAAATACCAAAAGTGAAGAAAGGTTAGATTAGTTTCCACATGATCTTACCCTTTTGAATCGACCAACATTCCCGGATATATATATATATATATATATAATTATATCTATATTAAATAGTTTTTTTCCCCTTTTTTTAGTAGAAGTCTATAACGCCCAACGCCAGAATTGTAATTTCAGTACTCCATTATGTATCATTCTCCAATTATAGTATTCCATTCTCATTTATATCATTCTCCTTGTATTATCTGAGGGCTGTTTATTTTCAGCTTCATTAGGCATTTTCATGCCTTTGAACCGATTTTACGGCTAATATTTACAAGAAAAAATTGCTCCTGTAATCTCTGAATTTTTAACAAAGGTGCCGATTGATTCTTGAACTTCTTTTTAATTGGTTGGTCCTTTGAACTCTTAAAAAAAAGTCCAAAAACCCTAACAGCCGTTAGAATTTGGACGCAAAATGCATGTGCCTCACGTAATGTATCAGTGTTTATGTAATTTACTAAAACAACCCTAAGGAAAATGATAAAAAAACAAAAACAAAAACAAAAAAAAAACACCCAATTTTAAACACTATTCATCATCTTCTTCCTAAAAAATGATTTCAACAGTACCTTAAACAAATTCCAACAACAAATCGAACCAAGCCCATATCTCCAAATCACCACTGACCCACCGGCCACCACACACAACCACCATGAGCAAACCCAACCCAGATCTCCAAAAACCACCACTGACCGACCATACACCACGGCCGTGAGCCACCGCCAACCCAGCGAAGCCCCTGTCGCTGGCGACAAACAAGATCTGCACAAAGAGAGAAAAACCCAGCAAACCGAGGCCAAATCTCCAAAAACCACATCAACCATCCACAGCGGCCATGAGCCACCACCAACCCAGCGAAGCCCCGAAGACAACAACGGTGTCGAGTTCTGTTAGAAGCCAGAGCATGCTGGGTGGCTGACCAAGGAAGGCGACTACATCAAGACCAGGTGCCGCCGTTGGTTCGTCCCGAAACAGTGAAGCTCCTCTGGTTCAAGGACTCCATCGTCGGTCCCGCCTCCACTTCTAGCGGTGTCATTACCATGACGACCTGCACTTTCGAGCTCTCATGTACATCTCAGAAGCCATGTACTTTGTTGCCGACACCAAGGAGGAGGAGGATTGATTTCTAAAGTTTGAGGTTATTGAGGGGCTAGTGTGAAATTGTTGTTTGTACGACAAAATTATATTGATTCTAAGTTGAGGTTATTGAGGGGCTAGTGTGAAATTGTTGTTGTACGACAAAATTAGGTTAAGTATTAGGGGATAATTGTTATTTTCCTGGCCAATTTGATTATATTTAATCCTGTATGTATTTGAAATTTTTTCTACAATTTAATCAAATTGAAGTAATGCAAATTTCACCAAAAACAAAAAAACAAAAAAAACAAAAACAGGTGCAGAAGAAGATGCAGGGCCATTAGTGTCGGAATAAAAAAAAGGAAGAAGAAGAAGAAGAAGAAGAAAGTCTATGGGAAAGAGAGAGTTATTTTTTTATTAATTTTGTTAAGGGTAATGTAGTAAATTCATTTAAAATTTAAGATCAAAAATAGGTTTCTATCAAGTTTTCAATGACTTGCATCATTTTTACGAGTTTGGGACCCTTTAATTAAAAAAAAAAAAAAGATTTATGATTCAATCGGCATCTTCTCTAAGGGCCCATTTGGTGTTTGAGTTTGAGTTAAGATTTGTAAGTTCAAATAGTGATTTTGGTTGACTTTTTCAGAAAAGACAAAAAACTTTTGGGGAAAAAGACAAAAATTGAGTTGATGGTGGTGAGTTTAAACTCACCACCCAAACAGGCCCTAAATGTTTAGGGACTACGGAATAAGGGGGTGTTTGGTGAATGAGTTTAGTTTAAGATTTTTTAGTTTCAATAGTAATTTTTCAGAAAAGACAAAAAAAAATTTCAGAAAAGATAAAAAAAATTTTCAGGAAAAATAAAAATCATGATAAAAAAAGTACAATTTAATTTAAACAGAGATTGAAACCAAACGGACCCTAAGTTTTGGAGTAAGTTTTGAATAGGAATAAGGTTACGTAACATTTTTTTCAATGTTTTTGGTTTCATATGGATTTATTATCTTTATTTAAAGGTAGATTTTGGGAGCAAAGCCACATATGTGTAAGCAGATCTTTGTAGTATAAATTTCCTTGTATGATTGTTTTCTTGCTGTAGATCGGAAATTATGTGACATTTTCCTTTTATTAATATTTATTTTTCTTCATCGGTCAGACCAACTTTATTCATAGAATAGAAGTCACACGACCATCACTAATTACAACAATTAATGTAGCCAACATTACAAGTGTGATTTTATTTTTCAATTTTGAATTCACAAAAGATCATCATCTAAAGTACACTTGTTCTCCCATGATATCAGAGCCATACTCAAGCTAGCATTCCATCAGAAACTCCCCCGGCCAGTCGACAGAGCTACTACTACTTTCTTCATAGCTTCTTCTAGACTTGAAAAGATTGACTTCTTTTTGTAGCTCTCTGATGCGTTGGCTTCATGAATTCTGTAAGTTGTAGAAAAATTTATATCTTTCCGCAGTTGCTTGACGACCGATAAAAACACGCACCGGATCTTCCGGATGAGGAAACATAAATTCGACGTCAAAGCCTTTCCTTTTCGCATAGTTTGCGTAGAAACACCACTTTTTAAGATGATCTTCAGTGATCAAACTAACCCAAGTTCTGGACATGTCATATAGGACTTGGCATAAGAAGGAAAAGGTGAGGCACTTCGTCACTAGCGTTGATTGAGAATTTCTACTGATATCTCCACGCCTTCGAAACAACTTCACCATTATTTCAGCCAGACGTCCAGGTATCAAGTAACCTTCGACTGTAACAAAATCACCTAAGTCATCTACACAAGCGGAAATTCAAGTTATGCTCTTTTGAGTATGATAATTCCATGTTCAAAAGCCAGTCATACTCGGTGGAAAAACGAGAGAGTTTTTCGATTTGAATCGTCTCTCTAACTACCTCCGGTGGCTGGCTTAACATGTCCCAAACATTGCAGTCGAACTCACTCAACAACGTAATTTGTTCCTTTTTAGTTCGTTTTCCCATTATGTCGTTGATATTCGAGGTCAAAACTCTGCCCAGTACTTCCTTGCCATCTGAAACTTCATTGTTACGATGCTTTTCAGTCTCTCCCTGCATCATGATAAAAGTTGACGGTCTTGAGCCTCAAATTTCTGAGATCTCCCCTTAACGTAGTCATAACCTGAAACGTAAAAGAGGTGAAATTAAATTAGGCCTTAACAAGAAGAGACAAAGATTTTACGAGGTTTGGCGATGTGCCTACTCCTCGGAGATCAGAAGAAGGAAAATCACTAAGAGCATAGACAAAAAGCTCCATATAAAGGAAGGTTACAAGAGATAGATCCGATAACTACCCAAAGTCAACAATCAACATAATTCATAAATGGAAACTAAATGAATCCAATCAATCCAAAATCTAATCAGCCAAAAGAGGAAACTTCCAATATATGTGGTAGCAAATCTCAATCTTCTTCATATCTCAATTTTTAACACTCCCCCTCAAGTTGGAGCATGGACATCCAGAATGCCCAACTTGCCAAGATGAGAGTGAAATAGCGCCTTCCCTAAAGGTTTTGTAAACATGTCCGCAACTTGAAGATGGGATGGCGTGTAAAGGGTCTGCACTTCTTTGGCCTGAAACTTGTCTTTGACCAGATGACAATCTAACTCAATGTGCTTCGTTCGCTCATGAAAGACAGAGTTTGCTGCAATATGCATGGCTGCCTGATTATCACAGTACATCTTAGATGCTCCAAAAACTGTAAGATGCAGATCTTGAAGAAGGTATCTCAACCAGGTAAACTTACAAGTGATCGAAGCCATAGCTCTATACTCCGCTTTTGCTGACGAGCGTGATATAGTTGTTTGATTTTTAGTCTTCCAAGAAATGAGTGACTTCCCAAGAAAAACACAATACCAAGTGACAGATTTTCTCGTAGTCCGACAACTTGCCCAATCTGCATCACAAAACCCAACTAACTTCAAATCGTTTTGAGTTGGAAACAATAATCCTTGTCCAGGGGTAGCTTTCAAGTATCGCAAAACACGAATAGCGGCATCAAGATGTGGCTTTCGTGGCTTCTGCATGAATTTGCTAAGAACATGGACTGAATAGGATATGCCTGGCCTTGTAATGGTAAGAAATTAGACGTCCAACAAGCCTTCTATATGCTGATAGATCATGAAGGAGATTACCATCAGTAGGAGTAAGCTTAAAATTTTGTTCCATGGGGAAAGTTACCGGAGCTGCACCAAGTAGTCCCATATCATCAAGGATATCCAAAGCGTACTTTCTTTGCAAAATGGAAATTCCTCGTTTAGATCGTGCTACCTCAATTCCCAAAAAATATTTGAGCTTTCCAAGATCTTTAATCTGAAACTGGTCATGAAGAAACCTCTTAAGAGAGACTATTGCAGATGAATCATTGCCGATGATAACCATATTGTCAACATAAATAACCACGGCTGTGAAATACTCTCTAGAGGACCGTGTAAATAGTGAGTAATCTGCCTTCGACGGTTGAAACCCGGCATTTTGAATGGCAGTAGAGAATTTAGAAAACCAGTTGCGAGATGCTTGCTTTAAGCCATACAAAGTCGACACACTAAGTTCTCCCCCTGGTGACTGTAACCTGGAGGTGGGAGCATGTATACTTCTTCATCAAGATCACCATGAAGAAAAGCATTTTGGACATCCATCTGATAGAGTGCCGAACCTCTGGCGGCAGCAATGGCAAGTAAGCAACGAACAGTCACAAGCTTAGCAATTGGAGAATATGCTTCGTTATAGTCCATTCCTTCAACCTGTGTGTAACCTTTGGCAACCAACCGTGCCTTATAGCGCTCAACGGTCCCATCTGACTTGTACTTGATCTTATAGGCCCATTTACAACCAATAGGTTTCTTGCCCGGAGGAAGAGTAGTAAGAGACCAAGTATTGTTTCCTTCCGAAGCCTGAATCTCTGAATGCATCGCCTCTTGCCACCGTGGGTCTTTCTCAGCCTGAGCAAAAGTATCAGGTTCGACAGAACGAGAAATACTAGAGACAAAGACGTGGAGAGATGGAGGCAACTTATTATAAGAGAAGAAATTGGATAGAGGATAGCAGGTACTTTCAAAGGAAACAGGTGTGGAAGTGGATGACGGACCTGGAGATAGCATGGTGGCCTGGGCACAATGTTAATCACGGAGCCATGTTGAAGGAGACAATGTGTGCGAACAGAACGTCTTGGTGCCTCAATGACAAGTTGGTGCCCATTTGCTTCTGATCCTTTTCATCTACACTCTTCCGATTTTAATTTTATTTTTGTTTGTCTTTCTGTTAATAATTGGTTTTTTTTTTTTAATTTATTTTTTGTTTGGTTTATCATTGAATCTGGATTCTGATTTTCTCTATTTTGTTTTTTTTTTTTTTTAATTATAATTTTCTCTTTTTAATAAACTTGAATGAAGGCTTTAGCAGTACATCTTGATCATCTCCATTTTATTTTTTTTTTTAAATATAATTATAATTTTTATTATAAATTGTGTTATTATAAGTATAAAGCTTACTTTTTACTACAATAAAGTAAAACATCTTAATTTTTGGCACTGTTTTTAATTTGAGAGTCTTCTAGTAACTAATGTTTTTGGAGGCTCCAAGTAATTATAAACAGATATACAGATGCGGGACTAATCAATAATATAATGTTATGAGCACTTTTACTTCTTTGGAGGGAATATAAACCATGCTGATGTGTCAAGATTTTTACAACCCGTAGCATTTTCCCAATGTTTTTGGTTACACATGGAATTATTATCTTCATTTAAAGGTAGATTTTAAAAGCAGGGCCACATAGGTAAGCAGATTTTTCTATGATAAATTTCCTTGGTCGATTGTTTTCTTGCAGTGGACTCGATATATATATATATATATATATATATATTTTGGTAAAGGGAAATCTAAATTGTATATTGGAAACTAGCTAAATGATCATGCAATCATACACAAACATATCGTATATAGATACGAGGTGTTAATTATGTGAATTTTCTTTTATTAATATTTATTACACAACCGATCAGATAAGCTCCATTCATAGAAGTAATCACCATCACTAATTACAGCATTTAGTGTTACAACTAATAATACTATGTACAAGAGTGGTTTATTTTGCAATTTAAAATTCACAAAAGATCATCCAAACACTTATTGTCCCATGATATCAAAGCCATATTCAAGCATTCCATGAGAAAGTCCCCAGACCAGTCGACAGAGCTACTACTACTTTCTTCAATATTGCTTCTCGACTTGAAAAGATTGATTTCCTTTTGTAGCTCTCTGATGTCGTTGGCTCGAACTCTCTCGATGACGCGAAAGAATATTCTTTCTGCAGCTGCTTGACGGCTGATAAAAATACGCACCAGATCTTTCAGATGAGTAAACATAAATTCAACATCGAAGCCTCTCCATTTCGCATAGTTTGCGTAGAAATACCACTTTTTCAATTTATCTTCAGTGATACTACCAACTACAGTGCGGGCCATCTCGTTTAGGACTATGCATAAGAAGGAAAAGGTGAGGCTCTTGACCATTAGTGTAGATTTAGAATTTCTACTAATATCTCCATGTCTTTGAAACAACCTCACCAGAAATTCGGCCACTTCCCTTGGTATCAAGTAACCTTCAACAGTAACAAAAATATCGGATCCTCGCCAGGAAAATCTCCGTCTACGCTCTTCTGGGTTGTTGAATTCCATATTAAGCGAGTCAGTGAACTTTTCCAAGTAGTCTGTGGAATAACGAGAGAGTTTTCGGATCAGAATTGTCTCTCTAATTTCCTCCGGTGGCGAGATTAACACATCCCAAACATTGCAATCGAAATCACGCAACATCGTAACTTGTTCCTTTGTTGTTCGTTTTTCCATTATGTCTTTGATTTTCGAGCTCAAAACTCTTCCCAGGACTTCCTCCCCTTTTAAATCAAGCTTTTCATACTCTCCACCATGAATTTTGACAGTCTTGAGCCTCAAATTTCTGACATCTCCCTTTAATGCACTCACAACCTGCAGAAACAATAGGTGATATTAAGCCCCATTGCACCATATAATTCAAAAGTTAACTGAATATATTGCATTAATGGATATTGCGAAACTTTTTGCCCTTTTTTCTCTTCTTTTTTAGGTGCTAAAATAGTCTCAGGCATATATTAATATATGTGTGTGCTGAGTGTAGTGAAGAGAGAAATAAGCCTACGTTCGTCATTCAAGTTTATTTTCAACTAAACTATACTTTACAATTACTTAGTTTTTTTTTTTTTTTTAAAGAGTCAATAAAAATTATAATTAACTTTTGAAAAGTCAACCAACTTCAACGTAAAAATTCCAATTCACATATATTAAAAAGAGTAATCAATTCTGCAAATACTAATTCACGTGATATATTTTTATTGGTTTATACAATTAAGATAATGATTTAAATATTTAATAATAAAAAAAATGATAATCTATAAACCACATGTATAAGTTAGTATTCAAAAATTAATATTAGAGATAGTGGTTTTAGTATTTTTCATTAAAAAATAATGGAAATAAGACAAACATCAACAAAACCTACATTAAGGGACGACCTGTATATTCGCCGATGTTGTATGATTATAGAAAAATAAATTAAATGAAATAATATAATTGATACAAATATACCGAGAACAAAGACATACCGTGGAAATCACGCAGTGAACATGAGCTGTGTATTTGCACTCGTGACAGTAATAAACACATATTCTTGGATCTCTTCTATCCTCGCAGATGTCACAGAAGTATTCGTCTGAATCATCTTCAACAAGCAAATCAACAAGAACAAGTGGATGTAAATGACACTCATGTTCAATGGTGCATGGTAGTGGGCCGCAAAGTAAGTGGACATTGAAATTACACCCAAGACAACAATACATGATGGACTCGGTAGAGCGAAGCTCATAGGAGGTGACTGGTAGTTTACAATAGTCGTCATAGCCACCGTTACACACGGTTGATGTATGTACTTTGTCCCCCAAACAAAGAGAGTGCGGGTGTCCTTCAAACTTATAAATGTTTGGTCTCGAAAAAAAGCACCTCCCACATATTATACGATCAACCCGGCTCCAAGGAGAACTAGAGGTTTTCTTGAAAAAAAAGCTATGACGACTCGTAACACCACATAAATCGCAAGAGAATTCACGAACCAGTTGTTGTGGCCATAGGTTGATGAAGCCGCGGACGAACTTGTTATCAATGGGACGGTACTCTATTTTGAGTGGTAACTCTGCACATGATTTATGAAGTAAATACTTGCAATGTATGCATGAAAAATAAGCTTCATGACCTGGTTTGCAGGGAAAATCACATGCAGAGCAACGATGTTCATCATGATCATCTCCACCGTCATCCTTTCGATCGACAAGAGTCATCGGATGCTGAGGATGAGTGAGATGCTGAAAATGCCCGGGGCCTTCATGATGCTTTATTGGAGGTGCTAGGGCGCATTCAACGTCGACGACGAAACCACATTTAGTACATAGGAAGCGAGGAGTACTATTTTCAAAAATGACGTGACATAAACTACAAGTGAACTCTGGAGAATTAGGACTTACGGACAAGGAAAGATTAGGATGATCAACATGGGAATGAAAATAAAAGTTATGATCTAGATGTTTTGGAAGCAAAAAACAATCTATGCACAAGTTCCAATTGCATAGATAACATATGAAAACAAACATGCATCTCTTTCTCTTACAAGATTCGCACTCGACGAGTTTTTGGTAGTCGAGTACTCTTAAAAAGAGTGGGTGTTGTGGATGAGAAGTGTGTGTTACCACTTTCGACGGACACTCAAAGCATCTCTTATGAAGGTGATAGTGACAATATGAATATTGACAAGAGTAGATTGGACTGCCTAGACATGGCGATTGACATGCAAAGCATAACTCTTTCTCGACTTCGAAGATCTCAGAAAATACCATCGGATCTCCGTGACTAAAATGAGAGTAGTGTTTTATCGGTTCCATTTTAGCACATTTGATATCCATCGTGAAAATGCAACCTATATATATATATATATATATATATTGACACACATCGTTAATTAATTCAATCTCCTACAAGGAAGTTTCTCCGCAATTAATGTTCTTTTCTATATTTTGAAGGAACAAAATAGAATCCAAATTGATTGCTTGATATCTATGCACATATTATATTTACATAGCAATTAGTTTGTAATGTGTAAGTAATCTTTTTGCCTCAAATAAGATGCAAAGCATATATATATTAATTTTACAGCGAGACACGTTAAAATCAATATGCCTTTGTCTATACATCTACATTATCAACTTTTTGAGCATCCTATACCTTGTGTGCAAGCTTAGAGGGGAAAAAAAAAAAAGGATCAAATTGTATTGATGCTGATTTTTTAAGCTTTTGAGAATTGTCAATGGCAAGGTATCTCAAGACAAAGCCGCATAGAACATAAAGCAGATTTTTTTTATTTTTATTTTTTAAGGGGGATTGGGAATTCAAACTCTACATCTTACACTGGAGTCAATTGTGAAATTATCATTAAAAAGAAAAAGTATATATTTGCGCGTTTAGACTCTTTTTTTCTTCTTTTACAGCAAGACACATTAACATTAATTTGCAGGCTTTGTCTATGGATCTACCTTACGTAACTTGATCGACTTGTTGCGTATCTTATTCCTTGTGTTCAAGCTTAGAGAAGAAAAAAAAAATCAAATTGTATTTAGGCTGATTTTTTAAGTTTTTGGTACAATTATCAATGGCAAGCATCTCAAGACACAGGCCCATGGCTAAAGCAAGGTTTTAATTCTATATATTCTACTAAGCCTTATTGTTTTAGGAATATGTTATAAACCTAAGGAAATGTAATATGCGTAAAACGAAGGTGGGTTAGAAATATGATTAATAGCGCTATTGTTTGTATATTATAAAAAAATACAAATAATAATAAATAATAAAAAAACCTTCTTTTGTGATACGATCCATGAATACACATATATATACTTAAAAAGCAACGATAAATGATGTCTTCACTCCTTCCAAACCAGAGTCATTGGTAGTAAAAATGAAATGTTAAGAGATTTAATATAAGAGTTACATGTCACAAGTTAGCACCTAAAACCCAATCTTAATGGATTAATCAGACACCAAATTAAGGTGTTCTTTTGCTATTGTCATAGGGCAGATGAGCAAGTATCGAATTTGAATTAGAAACATGGGAAACCTTACGTGGACTTGACTCAACCATTATACCACCACAACTTGTGGTATGCAGCTTGTGAATAATCTCTGACCAAATTTTCATGTTGTATTTTTACTTAAAAAAAAAAAAGACACAAAAATTTAGTAATACATTCCATTTGAATTAGACGTGAGTGATTTGTGTGCTTTGCGTTTTGTTACCATTAATGGGAAATTACACAACATAGAATATTATTTAGAAACATAAAATAGAAATATAAAATTTTTTTTAGGTCGATCTTATGATAAGTTTTCGTTGTTGATTGTTTTCTTGCTGTGTACTTTGATTCTTAAGCGAAATTTAATTGCACTGGAAACTAGTATATAAGTTATACAAATAAATATACGATTTCTCATTAATTTTTAGAATACATAACGTATAATTCCCACATATTAAAAAGAAATTAAAACACTTAAAGTTTCGAAATTAAGAGTTCTTACTCAAACTCCTCTCCCACTCGTTGAGCTAGTCGGGGTATACATACATACAAGGTCTTATTATCAGATAAACTCAATTCATACAATAGTAGTCACCGTCACTGATTACAACAACTAGTGAACCAATATTAATACCATATATAAGAGTAGTTTATTTTTGCAATTTTAAATTCACAAAAGATCATCTAAACAATTCTTGTCCCACGATATCAAAGCCGCACTCGAGCATTCCATGAGACACTCCACCCAGTCGACAGAGCTACTTATTTTTTCATAGCTTCTTGACTTGAAAAGATTGAATTCCTTTTGTAGCTCTCTGATGTTGTCGGCTCCAACTAACGAGATGGTGCGAAATTTTTTTCTTTCTGCAGCTGCTTGACGACTGAAAAAAACACGCACCAGATCTTTCAAACGAGGGAACATAAATTCAACGTCGAAGCCTCTTCTTTTAGCATAGTTTGCGTAGAAATACCACTCTTTAAGATCATCTTCAGTGACACTACCAACCTTCTTTTTTCCCATGCTATTTAAGACTTGACATAAGAAGGAAAAAGTGAAGCTCTTCATGACTAGTGTTGATTTAGAATTTCTACTAATATCTCCATGTCTTCGAAACAATCTCACCAGAAATCCGGCCACTTTTCTTGGTATCAGGTAACCTTCAACAGTGACAAAATCACGTAATTTTGATAGACTGGAAAATCTGCGTCTATGCGCTTCTGAGTAGTTGAATTCCATATTGAGCGAGTCAATGAACTTTTCCAAGTAGTCGGTGGAAAAACGAGAGAGTTTTCCGATTTGAATTGTCTCGTTGATTTCCTCCGGTGGCTCGATTAACACATCCCAATCGAAATCACACAACAACGTAACTTGTTCCTTCATAGTTTGTTTTTCCATTATGTCTTTGAAAACCATGGCCGCTACTTCCTTCCCCTGAAAACCCTTGTTATGCTTTTCATACTTCTCATCACCATGGATTTTGACGGTCTTGAGTCTCACGTTTCTGAGATCTCCCCTTAATGTATTCATAACCTGAAACGTATAAGAGGTGAAATTAAATTAGGCCAAATATTGCACCAGTTTAATTAAACGATATATATATATATATATGTATGTATACTGTGAACATAGACATATACCGTGGAAATCACGCAGTGAACATGGGCTGTGTACTTGCACTCTTGACAGTAATAAACACATATTTTTGAATCTCTTTTGTCTTCACAGATGTCACAGTAATATTCGTCTGAATCATTTTCGACGAGCAAATCAACAAGAACAAGGGGGTGTATATGACACTCATCTTCAATGGTGCATGGTAGTGGGCCGCAAAGCAAGTGGATATTGAACTCACAAACAAGACAACGATACATAAAAAACGACTCAGCAGAGGAAAGCTCTTCAGAGTTGACTGGTAGTTTACAATAGTTGTCATAACCGGCACTACACTCGAGACGACGTCCATGTTCTTTCTCCACCAAACAAAGCAAGTGCTCGTGTCCTTCGTACTTAAAGCTTGGTCTTAAAAAAATGCATCTCCCACATATTTGTATAGAAACTGCAGAGTGTTCGAAACGAAAGCCGCGACTACTAAAACAATTATTACAAAATTTGCACCGGAAGTTTTCATCTAGTCGTCGTGGCCTTTGATTGACAAACGGACTTTGAATGACAAACGAGAAGAACCCATAGCCAACGAATGGATCAAGCCTTATTTTGAGTGGTAACTCTGCGCATGATTTATGAAGTAAATACTTGCAATTTATGCATGACAAATAAGATTGACCTGGTTTGCAGGGCAAATCACATGCAAAGCAACGATATTCATTATCGTCGTCATCTCCGCCGTAGACATCCTTTCGATCCACAAGAATCATCGGATGCTGCGGATGAGTGAAATGCTGAAAATACGCGGGGCCTTCATGATGCTTTATTGGAGGTGCTAGGGCGCATTCGACGTCCACAACGAAACCACATTTTGTACATAGGAAGCGAGGAGTGCTCAAATCAAAACTGTGGTGACATAAACTACAAGTGAACTCTGGAGAATTAGGACTTATGGACAAGGAAAGATTAGGATGATCAACATGGGAATGAAAATAAAAGTTATGATCAAGATGTTTTGGAAGCGAAAAACAATCTATGCACAAGCTCCAATTGCATTGAGAACAACTGAAAACAAACAAACATCTCTTTCTCTTACAAGATTCGCACTCGACGAGTTTTTGGCGGTCGAGTACTTTAAGGGTGAGTGGGTGTTGTGGATGAGAAGTGTGTGTTACCTCTGTGGACGGGCACTCAAAGCATCTTTTATGAAGGTGATACTCACAAAAATAACCTAGAAATTTGTCACAAAGATAGGTTGGACTGCCTAGACATGATGATTGACATGCAAAGCATAACACATCGTATGGGCAGATCTCGAAAAGTACCAGGGGATGTTCATGCCTAAAATGAGAGAGTTTTATGGGTTCCATTTTAGCACATTTGATGATATATCCATCGTGAAAATGCACTCATATATATATATACACACACACACACGCACATTGAATATTCGATCTTGGCAATTAATTTTCTTTTCCACCTTTTGCAGGAACAAAGTATAATCTTAAGCAATTACTTGATATCCATGCACAAATATATTATATGTACATACAGCAAATGTTGTATATGTCCTATTTTCAGTAGTCATTCACAAATATTTAAAATGTATGTAAGTAAGCTTAATATGGCTTTGTCTATAGATCAAATTGTATTTAGGCTGATTTTTAAAATGATCGACTTACCTAACTAAATGATCTACTTTTTAAGTATCTTATACCTTGTGTGCAAGCTTAGAGAAGAAAAGGGATCAAATTGTATTTTAGCTAATTTTTTAAGCTTTTGAGAATTGTCAATGGCAAGGTATCTCAAGACAAAGCCCCATAGAAAAAGCAAAAGGCTTTACTCTATATTCTTCCAAAGCCTGGTTATTATACTTTTAAGAAACATCATTCATTATTTAGTAAGATAAATACGTCTGGAAATGTTTTACCTAAAATGAAGAAGGGTTAAGAAAACAACATTTTCATTGTTTGTGGATTTAAAAAGTAAAAAACTTACTTTCTTATTATTTTTAGATGAGTACACAATAAAAGAGGTTATATAATAAACGGTTAATTTTAAATTTGGCCGAGATTGTCTTATTTTAATTTGCCTTCCAAAGAATAGTTTTGTGCCATATTAATAGATGCCTTTCTCTAGATATCTAGATTGTGTAATTTGGTCGACTTTTTGAGCATATTATTTACCTTGTTTACAAGGTGGGAGAAGAATAAGGTACATATATTTATGATTTTTAGCCCATGGATAAACCAACGTGTAATATCAATATCCCTTTGTCTATAGATCTACATTACGTAACTTGATCCATTTTTTGAGCATCTTATACTTTGTGTGCAAGCTTAGAGAAGAAAAGGATCAAATTGTATTGATGCTGATTTTTTAAGCTTTTGAGAATTGTCAATGGTAAGGCATCTCAAGATAAAGCCGCATAGATCATAAAGCAAAGTTATTCTTTTTTTAATTGGATGTGGGGATTCAAACTTTACACCTTATGATGTAATCAATTGTGAAATTATCATTCGGCTATACTTGCTATCATAAATATTAAAAATGCATGTAAGTATTCATTTTGGCTCAAATAAGAAGAAAAGCATATATATTTTTGCGTTTAGACTCCTCTTTTTTTGTTTTTGTTTTTGTTTTTTATTTATTTATTTATTTTTTACAGCGAGACATGTTAACACCAATTTTTCGGCTTTGTCTATAGATCTATCTTAGGTAACTTGATCGACTTTTTGAGCATCTTATTCCTTGTGCGCAAGTTTAGAAAAGAATCAAATTGTATTTAGGCTGATTTTTTTAAGCTTTTGGTACAGTTATCAATGGCAAGTGATAACTCTATGAAATAGAGTTATTTAACATGCTTTTGAGCTTATCAATTGTTGATATTTCAAGATAATATGCCTTAGTTTATAGTATTTTATATAATACTAGATAGTTTACTTTAGTTAAAAAATGGTAGATAATTGTAGATAATTTTAGCCTTAAACATGTTTTTAAATTTAATTATGTGTTTTGCCTTACAGCTGGAGCTCATAGTGCCAAATAGGTGAAGGCCCACTGAACAAGAGGAGATGATGAAATAGAGAGCAAAAAGGCATATGACTGCTACATGAATGCTGCAGTAATGTTGCAGCAGTGAAGAATTGACTTAAAAAGCATATGCTGACTCAAGTTTTGCTTAACAGCTGGTAGTTGATTCACTTGCCCAATTTGTCTAAATATTACAGCTGTAAGGTGGCCACCATCCTTGGCTATTAAAAGGGCACGTGCAACTAGGGCATCTCTTTTAGGTACTAGTATAAAAGGGAAAGTAAATCACTGAGCTAGGGGCGAGGAGGCGGAGGCAAAACCACATGCCAATTTGGGAAAAAAAGAGGACGAAAGGGAGAGGAAGATCGGGAATTTTCAGAAGCAATCAGTATAGCACGACCTTTGGATTATTGGCTGGGCAAGGAACCGCACGAGAGCATACATGCTTAGTTTGGGATTTTTCTGATTTTTAGTTCACCCGAATCCTTTTGGTTTTTCTTCATTTTCTTCTCTGTTAATCATGACTCTATTGATTGAGATTGTTGTTATCGATTTCTTTGAATTGAATATGAACTAATTCATTTAGCTAGGATTGTTGATGGAACCAAGGTTGCAATGAAGGTTTAGATGTTGACTTAATTATTTGGTGATTTTTTTTCTAGGTTATTCAGGTATTTTGCATTGTTTAATCTCAGTTGATTGACTGGCCATCAGTTGATAGAGTATAAAAACTAGAATTAATTCTGGAAAGGTTAATTTTGGTTGGATCTAGCTTGGATAATATAAGTGTATGATATAGGAATATATTATTACCTTGTACAACCCATTAAAATTGGTGCTTAATTTTATGTTCGGAAAACTGAGATGCATAAGAATATGTTGATTTGGTTTAAAGAACTGAAAGCATAAATCTTTCGGAAGAGGATTGTGCAGAATTTTAAGTTGACTGGATAAACTTTGCTATAGCATTCCTACAACATTCGCGGTCAGATTTGCAACTGAGGGGAAATCAGTAATTCTAGCCATTACCCATCATTGATTCACAGCCTAAGCCTTAGATATAGCCACGTTTTACCTTTTGTTTGCATTTTTAAATACACCCATTCATTTACATTCATTTTCTATAATTTTAGTGCTCAAATCATTCTTAAATTTGTTTTAGAACAATTGTTTTCTGTAATTAGATTTTTGGTAATACAATCTCTGTAGAGACGATACTCTACTCACTACTGTATTACTTGTTCGATTACGTGTACTTGCGTAGTATTTTCGCATACATATTTTTGGTGAACACAAGCATCTCCAGACAAAGCCCCATGGCTAAAGCGAAGTTTTAATTCTATGTATTCTTCCAAACCTTATTGTTTCAGGAAAATGTTACAAACCTAAGGAAATGTAATATCCGTGAAATGCAGGTGGGTTAGAAAATGATTGTATGTACATTTAAAAAAAAAAAAAAAAAAAAACCTTCTTTTGTGATAGGATCAATGAATACATATAAAAAATACAATAAGTGATGTCTTCGCTCCTTTCGGACCAGCGTCACAAAAGAAATCTATTGATAGCACAAATGAAATGGTAAGAGATCTAACATAAGAGTTATATGTCCCAAGTCAACACCCAGAACCCAATCCTAATGGATTGATCGGACTTTCGCAATGGTCACAGGTGAGACGCGGAAGTATCAAATTTGAATTAGAAGCATGAGAAACCTCAAGTGGACTGGACTCAACTATTATATATACTTCATGACTGGTGGTACAGCTTGTGAATATTCTCTGACCAAATTTTCATGTTTTTTTAATACAAAAAAAAAAAAGGTCACGAAAATTTGGAAATACATTCAATTTCAAGACTTGAGTGATTTTAGTGTGCTTTGCGTTTTGTTACCAGTAATTATGGGAAATTACACTACATGGTATGCTTAGAAACACTTATAATTTCTTAGATCAATCTTATGATAAGTTTTCGCGGTTGATTGTTTTCTTGCTGTGTACTTTGATTCTTTTTAAGCGAAAATTTAATTGCACTTGAACTAGCATATAAGTTATACAAACATAATATATATATATATAATTTTTCTTTTTAAATTTTACGGTTTATAACATGTGACATCCACTTATTAAAAAGAAATAAAAACACTCAAATTTCGAAGTTAAGAGTTCCTCAGTTACGTAACGATTTTCTAGTTATTAATTAGGATACAACAATGAATCAGACAAATTCCACTCATAATTAAATTATAGTCATCATCACTAATTACGACAATTATTGTAACCGATATTAAAACTATGTACAAGAGTAGTTTATTTTTGCAATTTTAAATTCATAAAAGATCATCTAAACACTTGTTGTCCATGATATCAAAGCCAAACTGGAGCATTCCATGAGAAACTCCACCCAGTCGACAGAGCTACAACTTTCTTCATCATTGCTTCTTGACTTGAAAAGATTGACTTCCTTTTGTAGCTCTCTGATGTCGTTCGCTTCAACGCTGTGGAGGTAGAAAAATCCATTTCTTTCTCCAGTTGCTTGACGACTGATAAAAACACGCACCAGATCTTTCAGACGAGGGAACATAAATTCAAATTCGAAGCCTCTTCTTTTAGCATAGTTTGCGTAGAAATACCACTTTTTAAGAGTACGTTCAGTGAGACAACTGACCTCAGTGTTGGCCATCTCAAACAGGACTTGGCATAAGAAGGAAAAGGTGAAGCTCTTGATGACTTGTGTTGATTTACAATCTCTACAAATATCTTCATGTCTTCGAAACAATCTCACCATAAATCCGGCCACTTCTCTTGGTATCAAGTAGCCTTCAACAGTGACAAAATCATCTAATTCTGATGATGGCCAGGAAAATCTGCGTCTATGCTCTTCTGAGTAGTTGAATTCCATAACGAGAATGAACTTTTCCAACTAGTCAGTGGAGAAACGAGAGAGTTTTCCGATTTGAATTGTCTCTTTGATTTCCTCCGGTGGCTCGATTAACACATCCTAATCGAAATCACGCAACAACGTAACTTGTTCCTTCATAGTTAGTTTTTCCATTATGTCTTTGAAAACCATGGCCACTACTTTCCTTCCAAGCTAAACCCCTGTTATGCTTTTCATACTTTTCATCACCATGGATTTTGACCATCTTGAGCCTCAAGTTTCTTAGATCTCCCATTCATGTATTCACAACCTGAAACGTATAATTTAGGCCCAATATTGCACCAGTTTAATTAAATAGTTAAATGGATATATTGCATTAATGGAAATTGTTTAGGCTGATTTTTAAAGCTTTTGACAGTTGTCAATGGTAAGCATCTCAAGACAAAGCCCCATAGATAGAAAGCGAAAGGTTTTAGTACTCTATAGTCTATATTCTTCCAAAGCCTAATTATTTAAATTTTAAGAAATACCTTTCATTATTTAGTAAAATATATATGTCTGGAAATGTTTTACTTAAAATGAAGAAGGGTTAGAAAACAAAATTTTCATTGTTTGTGGATTAAAAAAAAAAAACTTTTTTTCATATTATTTACACATTAAAAGAGGTTATATAAAAAAAAGGTTAATTTCAAATTTGGCCGAGCTCGTTTTATTTTAATTTGCCTTCCGAAGAATAGTATTGTGCCATGTTAATAGAGAGTCAAGATCTATTATTTCATATTAGAAAATGATTCATTTTATGAAAGAAAAGTTTTGTGATATATCATAAAACTAAAAAGTAACTTATTAGGGTTAAAAAAGTAGGGACAACGTAGTTATTTTAGTTTTGCAGAATTTACAAAATTTTAATACTTGACAATTCATGATATTCATGATAAAAACTTTTCATGATGTGTATTATTGCTCTTCAATATTTTTATATCTCATTAATTAAACCACAATAGTGTTATGCCATGTCATATGAATTTAAAAATTTAGAAACAAAAAATACTAAATATTAAAAATTATTAAACAAATTGATGAGTTGTTAAAGCATTATATACAATCATTGAGATAGGAAAGTAGGAAATCAAATCTGGACTCGTTAATAGTTGCATTTTTCTAGATATCTAGATTATGTAACTTAGTTCACTTTTTGAGCATATTATTTACCTTGTTTGCAAGGTGGGAGAAGAGTAAGGTACATATAATTATTATTTTTAGCCCATGGACAAGCCAACGTGTTACATCAATATCCCTTTGTTCTATAGATCTAAATTATGTAACTTGATCATTTTTCAAGCATCTTATACCTCGTGTGCAAGCTTAGAAAACAAAAAGGATCAAATTGTATTGATGATATTTTTTTAAGCTTTTCAGAATTGTCAGTGGCAAGCATCTCAGGATGAAGTCCATTGATCATAAAGCAAATATTTTTTTTTTCTAATTGGGAATTACACTCTATAATCAAGTGAAATGTGAAATTACCATTAATTTATGTCTATTTTCACAAATTTTATACATTCTTCCAAGCCTAATTATTTAAGGAATATGTTTCATTAGTTTATGTCTATTTTCACAAATTTTATACATTCTTCCAAGCCTAATTATATAAGGAATATGTTTCATTAGTTAGTAAAATATATACGTATGGAAATGTGTTACGCAAAATGAAGACAGGTTTAGAAAACAAGAATTTGTTGTTTGTAGATTTTTCTTTTTCTTTTTTTTTTTCTTTTTTTTTTTAATTTAAAAAAAGCTTCTTATTCTCATTGCTCAAAAAGAATGGTGGATAGACAGAAATTTTAAAAGTTTTTTTTTCAAATAAATTGGATTTAATTTTTAGTTCATTAATGTTTAAGATAACACCTAAATATTGATTATCATGGATTTTTTGTTATTTTTAAAGATTTGACAAGTTAAACGGTTATTTTTAACTCTTAAAAAAAAACTTACGGGATGATTTTGACATAGTTTAGGATCTATTCTGGGGAGGTTTTGGAGATGTAATTTTGGAAATATTTAAATTGGAGTTTTAAAAATGTGTTTTTAGTTGAAAAAAAAAATTATTTTTAATATAAAAAAAATGTAAAAAACTCAAAATGTGTTCAAAAGAAAAAATATCAATATAGATCTTGTTTTGTTCTCTCGAAATTCTATATAATTAAAAAAATATATCATTTCATTTGAACTTAAAATAAAAAAATTATAGACTTTTAAAATTCGAGTTTGTCATAAACATTTAAAGATGTAAATAGTAAAAAAGTAGTTTTAAACCTGAAAAAAAAAAGATTTAAAAAAATTCTGAAAATTAGATGTTAAATGTGCGACCCTAAAAACTCAGGGATACATTTTGAATTATAAAAATTATTAGTATAAACATGGTATTTAGTGAAAACGTAAGAGGTATTTTTTTGATCTTCCCACTAAAACGAGAGCAAGAAACAAAACCAAAAAAAAAAAAAAAAGTAAACGACTGAAAGGTGGATAACGACAAGAAATACTAAGAGGTCGGCAACCTTAAACGACAATATCTATATATATAAGAAAATAAAATTTATTTTCTTCCGCGAAACTTGTCAACCGAGCATTCCAACAGCACGAGAGAAGCTCTTTCTTTCTCTCTCTTCTGGTTGTGGATATTTTCTGGGTTGAAGAAGAGGGAAGGCGGTGAAAAAGAGGGTGAAGATGATCGAGGTGGTGTTGAACGACCGGCTGGGGAAGAAGGTGAGAGTGAAGTGCAATGAGGACGACACCATCGGAGACCTGAAGAAGATCGCGGCGGCTCAGACCGGCACCAGAGCGGACAAAATTCGGATCCAGAAATGGTACAACATCTACAAGGACCACATCACCCTCAAGGACTACGAGATTCACGACGGCATGGGTCTCGAGCTCTACTACAACTAGACTGGTACGGTTCGATTTATCTAGGTTTTTTTTTTTTTTTTTTTTTGAATTTCCTTTTTTCTTCAGAAATTTGGGGGTTGATTTTTCTAGGGCTTATGTATTCATTTGTGTCCAATTTCCTGTTGTTTATGTGTTTTTCCTTGGATTCTGAATTGATTTGCTCCACCTTTTGGAATTCAGAGAATAAAGAAACGATCTTTTTGTTTCCCCTGATTTAATCGCTGAAAATTTGGGGATTTTTTTTTGAAGGATTTTTCTGATGTGCTTGCTTTGAATTTCTTGGTTTTGGTGCTTTGTGGCTTTTGAAGTCTGGAATATTTTGATTTTTGTTGTTTTTTCCCCCCCTGTTTTATGGGAATTTACTCATTTAGTTGATAATATATATATATATATATATATATATATATAAGATGTATTTTTGGGTCTCTTGAACCTCTCAATTTACAACTTCAAATTTAGTTGACGTGAAATAAGTGAGGTGTTCTTCTCAGTATTGAATCCGAGGCTGTATAAGATGCTTTTTGAGTTTCTTTGTTTCTTAAACTGTCAGTTGCACTAAAATCGTTAGCATTAAGTTCTGATAATAGGTTTTTATTATAGGGAGTTAATTGGAGTTAGTGTTAAATCCTAGGTGATATATAGATGCATCTTGAGTTCTTATGTATTGGAGTACAATTAAAGCCACATCTGTTGAATCCCTTGTTGGCTTATAGAATTGATCATTATGTTTCTTTAGCTCTTACACATATAAATATGGATATATATATATATATATATATCAACTCTCCTTTGATTTAGATTGCTTTTCAACCTATGATTCATGTGTTGAAATTTGCCAGATGTCGCAACTTAATCTGTACTATCTAATCTGCAATATAGGAACAGAGTGTTGTATCTCTTTTTTTATTTCATCTGTGTAATTTGAATGTTGGCTTCTGTTCATATATTCATTAAAGTAATTCGCTGAAAAAGTCTTATCTTGTACATTATGTTGATTATGCATCATTTACTTTTCTTTTTGATTGACAAGGTTTCTTCTTTCTGTGTAATCTGAATGTTGTCTTCTGGTCGTATTTTCAACTGTAATTTTTTGTTCTTTCAGGGTTTACTTTGATACAATATTCGCCGGAGAGGATGTCGACGAGGAAAGTTCTCGCATTGTGAATTGCTGTCAATGAGACCTGACAAGATTGTTGTATGTGAATTTCTGGAATAGAAACCTGATGGTGTTGCAGAATATGTGTATTAAGAACTGCTAGCTCTCTGGTTTACTGCCTAAATAAGCCCTTTTCTATTCCATCTTCATCTTGTATTTGGGTAGTGAATGGTTTTCCCTTTTGAGTTAAGCATGTTAAGGATGTTATGCACCTGTGATTATGCTAGTAAATCAAATTAAACAGTGACTTTTAGATATATGCAAATATATATATATATATATATGTGTGTGTGTGTGTGTGTATAATTTAGTTTCAAAATTTTTCTGAACTTTACACTAATCTAGAACTGGATGATAAAGAGGGAATTTCTACTGTGATGATTCTTTACGAGTGTTGTTATGGAGGCAGCAAACAATGTCGGAATTGTAATAAATCATATCAGAATTAGATTAATATGTAAATTAAATGGAATTTGATGGTTTAGAAAAGTCTGTTCATGTACCCCTACTAAAAAACCCAAACAAATCTCATCTATCCGTTTCCGTTGGGATATCAGTTTTAGATGAAAAAAGGCTTTGTTTAGTTCAGTGTCCTTTTAGAATTCTCCCTCTTGTAAGTTGATGTATAAGGGAGAAAAAAGAAGAGCAAAATCTTATAATGGCTTATAAGAAATTGAGCTATAAATATTGATCTGATTAGACGAGTCAGCTTGTGTTCCGTCCCTTTAGCCTGACTCGATTTAAACACCTAATTCGGTCTTTTTTATTTGTTATTTTCTCAAAATGCCAACTACATTCCATATAAATATACAGTTCAGCCAATCCTCGTGGCCCTCAGAGTTATAGGGCTAGAGAGACTCCTTTTTCTTGGGAGAAAAATATACACAGTATTTTTTGCAATAAATAACAAGTTATAAAAATATTTTGAAATTTTCAGTTATTAATTTTAAATATTTTAAAACCTTGTTATTTATTAGTGTTATTTACATAGATGTCTAAATTGGAGGTATTGATTTGAAATATGTTCAATTTTTTTTATTTACATAAACGTCTAGTAGAGTAATTATAAAGACAATTTTACCTTTCATAAAGAATGGAGAATTAACAAATAAAGAAATTACAAAAAATGAAACCAAAAAGAAAGGAATCTAATATATTTACCAAATAGGGTTAAAGTTGATTTAATGAAATTGCTAAAAGAATTGATAGAAAAGAAAATTTTGAAATTTTTTTTGATTTATTGTAAAGAAGGTGTAAATATTCATAATGAACTAAAAAAGAGTATTTTCTCAAAATCAAATTTCACATTAATGAGAAAAGGCTAAATAAAGAAGAAGAAAAATCTCAAAAAAATATTTTATACAATGAATCTGTCTTTATCATAAAGATATGTTCGATTTCATTTATACTATTTTATATAGATAATGGTTTTTTTTTTTTTTTAAATAAAGAATTTGATTTCATTTATTATGTTATTCTTCAATTTACCTGGTTAAAATATAAATGACAACCCTTTGATTTATAGTGGATTACATTATCAAATAGGTTTTTTTATAAAAAAAATTTATTGGTTTTTTGTTTGAAAAGTATGAATATTCATCAATCTTTATCATTAATATTTTGTGTTGTGTTTATTATACTTTGATGTTTATAACTAATTTTGGTTTATTAAAGGTAATTCACATTTATCAACAAAAAATATTCATCATTTAAATCAAAAAGCAAAAAAATAAAATAAAATAAAAGAATCTGTATAAAAATAAAATGATGTCAATATATGTAGTAAAAGAAAATATTATTTCTTAAAAAATAGATATACATAATATTATTAAAAATGAACATATTTAAAATGGGACTCCAAAAATAAATATTGTGTGTAATTATTTCTATTTGTTTCTTTTAGTTTCGTAATACAATTTCGGTTTTTTTGTTTCATCTAGCCGGCCCGGTCAAGTCCATATTTCTCCACCGGACGGTATGAGAGGGTCTGTATTTACAGCTCTAATACAAAAGTGGAGCCCAACAGACTCAGTGAATGGGCCGATAAATTAAGGCGTGTAGTCCATCAAAACATGTAATGAGATAGGCTAGCTGAAAGCCCAAGCCCGATTTGCTAAATGGGGTACTACGTCGTTTTCATGGTGAGGACTGAGGAGGGTCAGTGTGAGTGACGTAAGTTCTCATGGATGTCGGTCGTAACGAGAGAGAGAGAGAAACAGAGAACGAGAGAGAGAAATACCAAAGAGATTCAGATTCAGACGACATCAGGCCCCCCCGTGTGGGGTCCACCGCACGGGCGTGGGCTGCTTTTGGCTAAAAGTCCATCCGAATCTCTGTCGTTTTTCCCATTTTTTGGTTTTGGACTTTTTCCCCCCTGATCAGACCCCACTCGGGACCTTGACCTTTGCAATTTAAATATCACACAAACACACACACACACACATATCATATATATGTATATATGACTTACACGTCCCCCATGGAACTGGGACCATAACCTTTTTTTTTTTTTTTTTGGAGCTTTTTAATCAGAATCGTCTAAAAATTAGAGTCAAGGGTCAGCTCGATCTGGTTTTTTTTTTTTGTTGAAAATTGATTATCTACTTTGATCGTCTTCATATGCGTGTATGTATAATGTACATTTTGAGAAAAAGATGGAAGTATATAATTATATAATATTTTGTTGTTTCACAAGCAGTTGCCACCATAACACCAGCTGTCAGCCTAGCTCATCTGTTCGTATATATAACCTCCCCCCCCCCCCCCCCCCCCCCAAAAAAAAAAATAATCACAGTGATGTAACACTTACGAAAATGTTTGGTGGGATATATAGATATACCTTTACACGAAGAGATTTGTATATTAAGTCGACGTGGACGCAATTATAGCCATATATATTATAATGAAAACAGTATATCAATTGATAAGTCTGCGCAAGCTAGGATGAGTACCTACTTATCTAAACCTCCAGGTTCACAGTCATCTGATCTGTCGAATTACCAACTGAAATACAATTACACATCTATATATATATATAGATAAAAATATTTACTTCAAAATCGGATCATCTTACACGTTGTTTTATAAACATGGTGTTTAAAAAAATTAATACATTTTACAATTTTATAGAATTAATTCATATGCGTTCAAGTCGTATTATATATTATAAACATAGATCTAACAACGGCCAATTTGATATAATGTTTTAATTGAATATTAAGGGAGTGGAAAAATCAGAAAGCGAAGTGGCAGTAGTAATATTATCAGTGAAAAAGTCAACATATGTACAATAATAATAATAATATAAAAGCAGATTAGTTAATAATGCTAGCTAATTAATTTTTCAATGATGATGACGTAAAATAGGTATCCCAGCTAGCTTATCGTGGATTTTTCAGCTTTTTGCGAGACATTTGAATCCATCGAAAATCCCAAGTTTTAAGTCTTAATTACGTGCGTGTTTATAATTACGTACACGCACAAACACAGATATATATATATATATATATATAAATATATAATAGCTTTTCCAGTGCACCGTGGAACTGACTGACAGTTTCCTGACGTAATTATAAAGCCAGGTAATCCCTAGGGAATTGTTTTATATACTTGAATCATCGGTGTGATGATAATTTGTTTCATGTATGTTACAACTATACGTAGTACTATTTTGTTTATAAAATATTTTGATCATCTTCCAGGTAGAAACCATTCCTTATAATATGGTGGGAAATTATGTGTGGGAACTGAAAACAAAGTAAACTATATATATATATATAGGTATCCGTTATATATATATATATATATATATGAATATATGAATATCACAAAGAAAACAAGTAATAACAATAATATGCTTGGGGAATGGTTTTGGTCTCCCATATTTCTCTCTATCTGTTTGTGCGTAACCAAAGGTTGTTTGACCATTTGTTTGTTGTGATATCTCCTAATACGATGCCGATGTAGCTGTGTGAAACTAAACATTGCCCCACTTGCCAAAAGGAAGATTAATAAGGCCTTTTAAAGAATCACTATTTAATAATATTTTGATGCGTATATATATACAAAATACTTATATTTGTTAGATTATATAGTTTTATATTTATTTAATTATTTATTTTCTATTATTAGTTTCCTTTTTTCAACATTTAGGAGTAGATTAGTCTTATTATATTTTTTAGTTAGTGTATATAAAAAGAGGTATATATAGACTAACTAGAAAATATAAAAAGACTAATATATCATTTGATGCTGAAAAGAAGAAAACCTAATAATAGGAAACAAGTAATAAAATAAATATAAAACTATATAATCTAACATCTCTCTTGTTAGAAAAATCATTATATCAATTTATGTTCGAGCAGTTCACCCTTACATCGTCTCTCTAGTCGTTAGATCCATTTATGTTCAAGCAGTTTCAGAAATTTCTTGCCACACAGTCACAAACTATGTATGTCTTCTCTCATAGAGGTTTGTCATCCTCTAGTCCTTTAGGTATATCTTCCTCCTTATGGGTCTTAGATTATGGCGCTTCTCATCATATGCAACCTGATCTATCATCATTTGTTTCTTTATCTCCTAATTCATATATGTTAGTTATGACTACTGATGGTACTCATATGCCATTAGTAGGTGTTGGTTCGATCGTCACACCTTATATGTCTCTTTCCAAAGTTTATCATATTCCTAGTCTTACTTTAAATCTTGTTTTTGTTAGTCAATTGTGTGAGTCATGATACTTAGTCTCTTATTCTTCTTCCACTTGTTATGTGCAGGATTCGCAATCTTAGAAGTTGATCGGGACAGGCCGTAGGCAAAGGGGACTATATGTTTTGGATGAGCTCAAAGTACCGAAAGTTGCAGCTTCTAATGTGGACTTGTCATCTTTTCATCTGAGTTGTTCATCTTGTAATTTTTATTTATGGCATTTTCGTCTTGGTCATGTTTCAGCGTCCCGTTTACAGTTTTTAGCTTCTACAAGTGCATTAGGAAATTTAAAACCTCATGATATTTCTAATTGTAGTGGTTGCAAACTGGCAAAAAATTTTGCTTTACTATTTCATAAAAGTATTTCTTTTTCTCTTGCACCATTTGAGCTCGTTCATTCTGATGTGTGGGGACCTTCTCTTGTGCTCACAAAATGAGGGTCGCGATATTATGTTTCATTTATTGTTAACTGCACTCAATATTGTTGGGTTTATCTTATGAAGTGTCGTTCTGATTTCCTTAGTATTTTCAATACTTTCCATGCTCTTGTAAAAACTCAATATTCGGCTGTCATAATGTGTTTTCGTTGTGATTTGGGAGGTGAATATACTTCGAATGATTTTTCTAATTTACTTGCTTCTGATGGAACAGTTCACCAAACTTATTGTATAGATACTCCCGAACAAAATGGTGTTGTCGAAAGGAAACAAAAGCAGCTTGTTGAAACTGCTCGTTCTCTTTTGTTGTCTGCCAGTGCTCCTAGTGAATTTTTGGGAGAATCAATCATTACTACTGCTCATTTGATTAATCGGATTCCAACCTCATACAATTCAGGTCTGTCACCATTTGAAAAGTTGTATGGATATGAACTTGATTATTCTTCCTTGCGTGTTTTTAGTTCCACCTGTTTTATCCTTCGTCCTCATGTTGAGCGTAGTAAATTGTCATTGCGGTCTGTTATGTGTGTCTTTCTAGGTTATGATGTAGGTCAAAAATGATATCGTTGTTTTGATCCAGTTATTCAAAAATTATGTGTCTCTCGTCATGCTGTGTTTCTTGAACATATCTCATTCTTTTCTATTCTTGCTTGTTCTCATAATATGACCAAGTCTGATCTCATACATATTGATCATTTCACTCTTAACAATGACACTGACATATTCCTACCAACTGTTTCACAAGCACTTGCTCCAATTTCAGATAATGTTTCTTACAGAGTTTTCATTGGTAGGTCAGCAGATCTTGGTACTCTGGTTCCTGATATTATCATTTCTCCCTCTCCTCCTACGGCCACCCAATCACCTCCTAAGACTGCAGCTTCGCCTCGTCTTCGTCACTCCATGCATTCTCGTAAGTCTACTAAGCTATCAGATTTTGCTTACTCTTGTTATTATAGCTCTTTCACTTATTTTTTAGCTTCTGTTCATCGTCTCTCTAAGCCATTGTCCTATAGAGAGGCTATTTGTAATCCACTTTGGTAGGATGCTATAACTGAGGAACTTACTGCTTTGCATCAGCCACATACGTGGGACTTGATACCTTTACCACAAGGTAAACAAGTAATTGGTTCTCGTTGGGTCTATAAAATCAAAACTAAGTCTGATAGCTCTATTGAAAGATACAAAACTCGACTTGTTGCTAAAGGTTACTCTCAAGAGTATGTTATGGATTATGAGGAGACTTTTGTCCCAATTGCAAAAATGACTACTGTTCGCTCTCTCATAGCAGTTGCCTCTGTTCGTCAATGGCACATATCTCAGATGGATGTTAAAAATTCCTTTCTGAGTGGTGATCTTCATGAAGAAGTTTACATGGTACCTCCTCATGGTGTTTCTCATCAACCTGGTAAAGTCTGTTGGCTCAGAAAAGCCCTTTATGGTCTCAAACAGGCACCCCGAGCTTGGTTTGAGAAGTTCTCTACGGTGATTACTTCACTTGGCTTTCGCTCTAGTCATCATGATTCAACTTTGTTTGTCAGACATACTGGTGCGGGTCGTATACTACTGTCTTTATATGTCAATGATATGATTATTAATGGTGATGATATTGATGAGATTGCTGCATTGAAGATTGAGTTAGCTCGTTGTTTTGCCATGAAAAATCTGGGCTCACTACGTTATTTTTTTGGGCATTAAGGTTATTTCTTCTCCGAAAGGTTATCTTCCCTCCCAATCATAGTATATAGCTGATATATTTGAGCATGCACGTCTTACTGATAATCAGATTATTGATACACCTCTTAAGACTAATGCTCGGTACTCTCCTTCTGATGGTCCTCCTTTGTCAGATCCTAGTTTATACCACATTATTGTTGGAAGCTTGGTTTATATTACCATCACTCGACCAGATATTGCACATACGGTATATATAGTTAGCCAGATTGTCACTGCACCCACTATAGTTCATTGGGCTGCTATTATTTGCATTTTAAGGTATATTCAGGGCACTCGATTTCAGAGTCTTTTACTTCCATCTACTCCGTCCTTAGAGCTACGTGCTTACTCTGATGCTGATTGGGCTAGTAATCTGATGGATCGTAAGTCCACCATTGGTTTATCGTATCTTTCTGGGTGACTCTCTTATTTCTTGGAGAGTAAAAAGCAAGATGTTATTTCTCGATCCTCCACCGAAGCAGATTATCGTGCTATGGCTTTTATTACGTGTGAGATAGTCTGCTTACGTTGGTTGCTTGTAGATATGGGTGTTTTTTTTTATCGACCTACTCCCTTATATTGTGATAGTAAGAGTGTTATTCAGATTGCCCGCAATTCAGTGTTTCATGAGTGGACCAAACATATTGAAATTAATTGTCATGTCCCTCGATATCACTTTCAACTTGGCACCATCACATTGCCTTTCGTTTCTTCTTCCATACAGATTGCTGACATGTTTATCAAGGCGTTTTCTGCTTCGCATTTCTGTTTCTTACTTGGCAAACTCTCAATGCTACTTGCAGCAGCATCGTGAGTTCAAGGGGGGTGTTAGATTATATAATTTTATATTTATTTTATTACTTGTTTCCTATTATTAAATTTCCTACTTTTCAGCATTTAAGGATAGATTAGTCTTTTTTATTTTCTATTTAGTCTATATAAACCTCTTTTGATGTTTTATTTTCATTCATTGATTGGAATAAGCAATCCTAGCTTTTTCTTATTCTCAAATTAGTTCGTGGCTTTCTACAATATTCATATACATATATTATATATATACATATTCTCAAATGCAAAGTCTTCTCATTATGTATATTTATATGTATTGTGTTCTAAATGATTTCAGCTATATTTTTGTTACATGCATATCTTGTACGTGTAACTATATAATATATACTTTTAATGTTATATATATAATATATCCTAACTACTTCCTTGACTGTTAAGGTATATATATAATATGTCTCCATGAAAAAGCTTTCCTTCAAGCTAAACAAAGTATAGAGGAAAAGGGGTTTTTTTTTCTATTAAAGAAAAGTGATAAACAATAGTATATATATATATATATATATATGTATGTATAAGTTTTATATATATATAAATTAAGGATAACAATAACAGAAGAGAAGCCGTTGATCAAACGGTTTCAGAGTCACATGATCTAACTCAAGATCTGGTCACCAAAAGATGCTTTGTACATATGTTTTGGGTTGTGTTTCTTGTCGGTGTTCTGTGTGTGTGTGTGTGTGTTGATATATTTATACCTTTTCTATTCTTCCGATCGTTGCACTATTTGGAATACCGTAGGTTTTGCTTTGTCAGTGATAGGTTAGGCACATAATCAATACGTACAAATATAAAAATACAACAAGTTGAAGTGGTTGTTAGTGGCAGATCTCATTTCAACATATTAGGTTTGACAAGATATAACCAGATCTCTCTCTCTCTCTATATATATATATATATGTTCTACCTTAACACGATCATAAAGATAAAGATGGAAGTGAAATTAAAGATTAAGACGTTGTTTGATGTTTAAATTTAACTCCAATTAAACTGTAATTTTTTATCTTAATTTTTATCTTTTTTTGAAAATTTAACATAAATTTATAACTAGTTTTTAAAAAGTTAATCAACTTCAATTTAAAAATTTCATCTCCAACCGATAAACCAAACGTAAGCTAAAATTTGAGATTATTATAAATAGATATCTTGGTTTACCTTAGAATCAGGCAATCAAAGTTTACACCATTTGTCAAATTTAGTTGTTATTTTTCTCTTTCACTCCCACTATTTTTTTTTTACATTTTTTAAAATAAATTACGTGGGATTTTTTTTTTTTTTTTTTTGGGTGGATTAATTCTGAAGTCTAGAAACAGATGACAGAAATTCCGGGGAAAACCTAAGTCATTGAGATATGGGAAGTGGGTCCGACCCGACAAATGGGTGTGGTTATTGTAGTCAAAGCTTTAAACCCATCAAGTAGAAATTAAAAATAATTATTAATAATATTTTAGATTAAAAAAAACGACAAAGAAACAGCCCAGTCACCAAAACGCCGCAACACATGCAAATCTCTCTCTCTTTCTCTCTCTAAAAATATAAGTCTGAGCTGACGTTGCCCACACGTGAATGGCTTTCTTAACCAGCCAAAACTCCAAATTTGACCACACTCTGTGGGTCCCCCATAACTCTCCCGTGCGGGCAGATTAGGTTAGAAATTCACAGAATGTGTTTTCTTTCTTTCTTTGTTTTGTTGTTATCTTTCTTTCTGCTTATCCGTCGTGTTTTTTATTTATTTATTTATTATTATTTACTTCTTCATTTTTGACATTTTTGTTTCCCTTTGCTCTTAGATTTTGACTTTTGCGTCTGACAAATTTTCTTTTACAATCCCCATAATGCTATTCTTTATCTTAAATTTATTTTACCCTCCATTTAACAATTAGTAATTTTATTATTTTGGTTATTTTATAACTGATATTTCTAGATCAGAATCTTTCTGTCGTGTGAAATATAAATCTTATATCCTCATAACAAACACTTAATAAATAAGTCAAACTCAACCACTTTTTATTTATAAGATGATTAAGACCTGTAACAAACTCTTTTTGTTTCTTTTCCTCATGAGTTTTGTTGGTCCTCCACGGATACAACTAATTTCCAAAAGATGCGTCACTCTTTTCCCTCTTCTGTGGAAACATTAATAATTGTTTGAGGAACAACCTCGTCACACTCTTTTCTCGTCATAAGATTATTATCTACCTCCCTTCTAACAGTTTACTTCCAACAGTTTAAGCTTTTCATAAAAAGAAAAAAATAAAACAAAAATATTTAAATTATATGTGATTAATAAAGAAACACCTTAGTAAATGTACTCACTTTCTATCTCGCGAGTTCAAACTATACAGTAAAGTAAATAAAAAATAAATAAAAACCACCTTTACTTGTAGAAAAATTTACATTTCCAATAAAAAAAAACTGCATTCTTACAAGACTTGAATAATTTACTGAAGACTTTCATAGAGCATATACCACGTCCTACAAAACCACCTTATACATATAGGATTTTGGGATCTGTGAACGGTAAGAAAACCTAAAAGCCAAAGCCAACAAAACTGCAAAGTAAAACAATGGAAATTTGAAATTTAGAGATTCGAAGACTTCTCTTTTTTCGCCTAAGGAAACGATGAAAAACGAGAATGTGAACGACTTAGGTTGGAAGTTCAAAAATTGGATCAGAGTGGCTCCTCGGCAAAGGTAAAAAGGTCAGCATGAGAACTAAGGATTAAAATCAACCAGCTGCACAAATCGAATTAATGTTTGCGTGTCTTTACATCCCTATGTTGTCGCTGCCAGAATCCATTAGAATCGTCAACCTTCTTGCTGTTTTTGTGAAGTCACTGTCATTTTAACAAACGAATTGTTAACAGTTTGAACAATAAAAAGAAGAGGATACCATTAAAAGGGCATATGGGAATCAACTCGTACCCGAAAGGTTCATCTCCAATGTGCTTGACTGCACCAGTACCATCGCGATAGAGCGCATGGCTAAGTGTCTCGGAGTTTTCTATTCCAAACATGTCTGCTAGTTTTCTGTACAATTCATTGTACGAGCCAAGCAACGAGAGGTCAAGGGTGCGACCTACATCTTCGGATTCCATGAAAATTTTACAGTGACCAGTTTCCAAGTTTGGCTCGGTTTCTTGCCTATTATCCTTGTACCATTGGAACCCTTCACCGGATGAGCGCTCCTGAGGCCCCTGCTGATGAATGGCAGATCCAGAGCCGTCAGAGAAATTTGCTGTTTTATCACCGTTCCCATCTGATGAACTATTTCCAGTTAGAACTGGTGAGACTGTATCGCCAGAACAGCTCAACGAGATCTGCTGCTCGGTTAGTATAGGCTGACCAAAGAGTATGAGCTGTGCTGGCTTTACATCATCAAGCTTCTTTGGAGCCTGAGTAGCATGTGCCCAGAAGCAAGACACATTTGCATTCATGCTAGGCTTTTGGTTCGTTGTGTTAGTGGAGACTTTTGTGGGCGCAGCAACATGGTCGAACAGTGGGAAACCATCCGGAAATAGACCTGATTGCAGTTTATTGAGGTGGAGATCTGATAAAGATAGACCATAATGAGCTTGCCTGGCTCCCTGCATGCCAGCAGGAGAATTTTCGGACAGACAACCAAAGGGGTTACTGTGCCCAACGATATTGCCGGAGAATGTTGGTATCGGGATATGGCCATCAAGGGGAAAATCTGAATGCTGCGGCAATCTCAACTTCTTTCTCGGTGGCGAGAAGGGGGATAGATGAATGGCCGGCATATTAGAAACCAATTCTACCAACCACGGACTAACGCGTTTCACATTTTGAAGTAAATCAGGTTCATCCCATGTAACCTGCAGAAAAATGTCCCAGCAAATCAGAGAGAAAATTCGGCAAACAAAACCCAATCTCGAAGAAGAATTATATACAGGTTATCAAGGTATTCATAAGAGATCTGCACTGCAGAAGCTTCCACTAAGCTCGGTAAATCTCTGAAGCTCACAAATATGCATCTCAGAGAGCTCTGAATTTAGTAAAATGCCGTGTCAATATCATAGGGAGAAACGTCCAAAAACATTCAATGAAAAACTGACGCTGCCAAATTTTCTCTTTCATTTTTTCTATCTGGAAATTGACACTGGCAAACACGAACTGTAACAGGGGATTCAAAATTTTATTTCAAACTGAAAAGAAAAGGAATCACAGGAAACCGTGGATCGAAGATTACAGACAATTTTGATATGAGACAAGAAAGGAGTACCTGGAGAAGCCTCCAAGGCGAATCAGGCCAGCGCAGGGAATCAGCAACCTGGACAGAAGATATAGTTCCCATGAACCAACTAATTCGCGAAGAGTCTTCAGTTTCAAAGGCCATCTTGAACCGCATTCCCGAACACCATCGGATCTGCAATGCCGCTTTTACCAACGACGCTTTCACGCAGAACTCAGGCGTACTTGCTCGTGGGTAGTAAACTACCTCAAAGGGCTGCCCGTTGGAAGCAAGTGTTGCAGCTTCAATGACTGATTCCGGCCTCACTTTCCCCTTCCCCATCAGACCACCATTCAAGCTTACGCCGTTACCATTACCATTCCTCAACAGCTTGTTCTCATCCTCCCTCAAAAACGCAGAGAACCCTCCGTAAGGCACAGCACAATTCCCACCAGCAGGGTTCCAACCCGAGGAAGATTCTGGCCCACCTCCAATACCCCTCTTGGCTCGCCGAATCCCTACGCACAGATCACCATTCTCAGCCCTCAGAAACACAATCGAATCGCCGGCAACAAGCTTCTTATGGTTCACAAAAGTACTCCATCCCGTGGTCAAAAGATGCCGCCTAGGCGTCCCTCTATAAATGTGCCTAAATTTCCATGTCTCTCCATGAACATCCTTGGCAAGGATGGTCTGCACAGGAGGATCAGCAGAGTAATCCAAACGGGGGAAGATCGTCTCAGCGCAATACCGAGGGACCGAGAAACCACCCCCATTGTTTGCATCCGACTGCGTCAAAGTCTTGGCAAATGACGCCGGTTTCTCTTGAGTTTCGGACCCATTAAGCCCTCCAATACCATCATCATCATATCCAAGCACCGTGCCACTAAGAGGGGCCAATCTTAGCTTGGCATAGACCTCATCAGTCTCAGGATCAGCCATGAACTTAATGGAGGACACCCTGCAAAGAATATAAGGCGAAACCCTCGGGCAATTCCGAAAATCGACCGGTCCACAGGCGTGTTCGGAATGGCCCTGAGGAAAATAGAAGACCTTCGAATTCACCGGCGGCATCTGAACCATGCCGCCGGCGCAGGCATGCCATAGCTGAGGGTCCAAGCACTTCTCCACCTCCTTCATTTTCTCTTTTGAATCCATAAACGTAATCATCTTAATTCTCAACAAAAAACAAAAAATTTCAAATTCTCAAAAGACAAAAATCCCCCTTTTTACTTTACGATTCCTGTCTCAGAAAACTCTGCAACATTAACCAGGAAAATAAAGCCATAAACAAATGCTGAAATTTTTTTTCTTTTTCTGAAAATCACAAAAATAGAACTGTCATAAATATATAAGGAAAGTAATTATGAGCTCAATCAATGGAAGTACAGTTTGAATTTGAAGCATTTCTCTTACCTTATAGAGAAGAAGATCCAAAACCTGTAATAATTCCACAGAATCCCAACATTTTCCACCGGAAAAAAAAATCCGAACTTCAATTTTCTCGTTTTCCTCTGAATTTAATTCAACGCCTCAATTTCTTCTTCACACTCACCATAAGTACACCGGAAAATTTGAACTTTTCTCCGCTTCGGAAGCTTCGGCCATGGAAATACCTTCACGAAACCCTAGGCATCCTCTTCACTATACCAGTAAACCAGAATCCAGTGGAATCTCTCTCCTTTCAACAAAAATTCCCAAAAAAAAAAAAAAAAAAAAGACCCAAATACAAACCGTTCCCGATTTCGTTGTCAAACTTCAACAGAACAAGCAATTCGAAGATCCGCCAAAAAAAAAAAAAAAAAAAACAGACAAAAAAAGAAAACACGAACAACCAGAGTTCGCCGTCGTCTTCAACCTCGCGGATTCCAGAAGAACTCACTTTCACAACCAATTTTTTTTATTTTTTTTTTTGGGTTGGCTGAGGAATGAATCTTCTTCGTCGTGGTTCAGAGATTCAATCGACAGCTCAATGGCCGACACAGCACAAGATAAAAAGCGCCATGAAAACACAAAACAAAGTAAAAGCTAGAGAGAGAAAGAAAGAGTAGAGAGGAGAGAGAGAGAGAGAGAGAGAAGGAAAAAGAGGAGAGAAAAGCCACAGCAACTTTTTGGATCATGCAAGAGTCCAAAAGCTCCACACAGGAAAATATAAATAAACCAATTTTCTTCTTTTTATGCCTAAATAAATAAATTTATTAAAAAAAACAAAATAAAACAAACAAAAATAACAACCAGTGGCACTGTTAGTAATACTGCCAATAGAGCCACTATTTATCTCTCTCTTATTTATTTTGTTGATTATTTTTAATTAATTTTTTTTATAATTAGATTTTTTTTTTTTTTTTAACCTGAATTTTCGATTTCTTACCATTTTCTTCGGATCTGACGAAACTCTCTGGTGTATCTTCGGAAGCCAGCAAAACAACAAAGATCTTTAAGGAACCTATCCAAATTTTCCTCCGAATATTTTATTCCTCCACTTATTAAAATATTACTTATTTAATTCCATCAGGATTATGTATTTCAGACAGGTTAATCTTGTACTTAATTGTTATTATTTTTTAATTTGTATGG
Organism: Ficus carica; assembly: GCA_009761775.1. Lineage (NCBI taxonomy): Eukaryota > Viridiplantae > Streptophyta > Magnoliopsida > Rosales > Moraceae > Ficus > Ficus carica. The sequence goes on from CM019751.1 coordinate 15,185,089, forward strand.
ATTTCTGTGTCCTATTTCCCCGCCGAGATATTGAAGATAAATATCTCGCGATTTTATCGTTTGTTGGGATTGTTAAAACTTTTTTTGTTCTAAAAGCAAGGAAGGTTAAAATTATTTATCAAAAGAAAAAAATAAAAGAAAAAACCAAAGACTATTAACCGAACAACTTAACCGTAGTTAACACTAATAAGACGCTCCGGTCAACTAAGGTTTAATAACAAAAAAAAAAAAAAAACACAAAAAACAAAACAACTAAACCTAAGGTTTACCTCTCTCAAGTGCAAACAGGATTTTTTTTAGAACTCATTTTGCTTCTATTTGACGAAGAGATATTACTTCCACTTGTGTCTCACGATTTTTTAAAGGGGCGAGTGCAAAAGACGCGCTAGACTATTGAAAAAAAAAAATCTCATTTTTAGTCACGAGTTATAGGTTAAATGGTTGTTTAAAGAGGAAAACACCTAAAGTCTATTATATTAATATGATAAAAAAAAATTAATATTAAATTAATATTAATTAAAATTTATATCATGTTGATCAACAATGTAGAATGTGTGTCATATTAGTCAATATATGAAAAAAAATATAGTTGTATACATAATTTTCTGTTGGTGTTTTCAAATTGTTGTTTAGAGGCACATTATTTTAAAATTTTTATGGTATATTCTTTCATAAAATTAAAATTTATTATCTAAATTTTCTTTTTAAACCTACGATCCAAATTATCATAAATCTCATTGATGTTTATGATTTTTTAAATGTCTCAAAGGAATCTTTAATTTATTAAGTTGTCCAATTTAATCTATAAGTCTATGTGACAGTTAAAATGTTGACCTAAAAAATTAACTGAAAATAACTTAGTGGGTTGAGAACTTGTCTCGAGACGATTTTAAAATTATTGATTAAGTTTCAATTTGAGTACGAAACTGAGATGAACAGAATAAAAAAAAAAGAAAATAATTATGTAGTTTAATTTTATTATAGGTAATGTGTATTAGTATTGTTCGGCATCGATTGTAATCATACGAAAATCAAAATCTTATGAACTAAACAATAAGTAAATTATGAAATTTAAAATTATATTAGAAATGACAACATGATAGAAAGAGAGAGAGATTGTAGTGCACATTTAATTATTTGTACAACATTTTGTGGATGTAGTCTAATAAGTCATTAATTTGTTGTTGTGTGTTACGGAAATGAACAGATAAAGAGAAGTCCATTAATGTCAATAAATAACTACTCATCGTGATCATTACTTTTAACTACTCAAGTATAAATGCATATTCATATCTTGTCTAGTTTCTTTGTGTATTAATGTTTACATTACCAAAAGTCGAACTGAAACAACAAAAACAAAGAGCATTTTTCGGCTACCCTTTTTTTACTTTCCCTCCTGTTTTTACAGCTATTAAAAACCCACAAAAGTGGTGAGGAATATGAAGAAAGGTTTGTAAATAGAGTTTTGATTGTTACTTTTTTTCCTTTCCATTTTTTTTTAACGCAAAAATCATCATATATCCATCGAATTTTGTTAAATTATTTTTAAAAATGGTTTAGAATTATGCTCTTTCAATATAATGTCTTTTTTTTTTTTTTTTTGGTTAAATTTATTAAAGAAACTATAATTTTATCATATTGTTATATATTGCTATTTTAACTTATAGTTTAACTTTTTATCAGTATGATACATGAGTATCAAACATTAAAAGCTAACAGTACAGCCCACGTAACTGCTTTTACCATCATAATATAGCCAAATTCTCTTTTTTTAACTCTTGATAAAGGAAAAGTGAAAGTTAAATCAGCAGTTAATTACCCTCCCTTTTTTTTTTCTTTTCTTTTCTGTTGATTTCAGAGAAGTAACTGAATCGAGTTGACTTCAAATTCAAAGTAACCAAAAAACTTTAATCCGTTGGTTTTTTGGGTGTTTTATTATACGGAAGTTTTGAATGGCCCTACTTGAGGGCACAAGCCCTTTAGCCTTCACGGCAGTAGCTCCTCATAGGGAAGGTCTTTCCGACCCTGGAGAAGCCTAAAAAGGTTCAAAACCTTTTGACAGAGTCCATATTACTCAGCTTCAAAAAAAAAAATTCAGTATCGATAGTCAGAGTTAAAATTTTTAAATTAGAATTGATTGATTTTTAAAAAATTAGTTATAATTTTTATTAATTTTTCAGAAAAAAAAAAATCAAATAAAAAAATACAGTTTAATTTGAGTTAAAATAATACACTAAACAAAACATAAGTTCAAATTGAAAATTAAACTAAACTAGTACTTAAAGAAAAAAAAAAGTATAGTATGCATTTTCAAAAAAAAAAAAAACAAAAAAAAGTTTATATTTATAGCACTACTAAACCGATTTATAAGTATGAGAAAATTACGTGGAGATTCATGTTTTGAGTACCCGCTATGATTTTGTCCACTCTAATATTAAAATTGATAATTTTAATGTTATAAAATGATAAAATTATCAACTTTGATGTTATCCTATGCATAAATATAAGGAGGTTTCAAATTTATGACATTCTTACATATAACTCTTATAGTATTAGTAATATGCGGACATTTAAAATGTTGTATCAAGTTATATTGTGGTAGGTATAAAAAATTATCTTAATGTTACTCCACAATTTCATGCAGTTAAATTTTTATCAAATTCCATTAAATCAAACTGAATGGAAAGAAACACAAAGATTGAATTTCGTCCCCTCTAAAAGATCTCAATCAACTACTTACTCGTTCAGGGTGGAGTTAGGGGGTGCTAGCGGGGGACTACAGCCCCCACTGAAATTTTTTCTTATTTTATTTTTACCCCAAAAACTTTATAATTTTTACAATTTACCTCCACTGAAATTAAAAAATTCTCATGCATTTCTATTTTGCCCACACAAAAAATAATTAAAAAAAATCTCATATAATCCCCACTAAAAATAATTTTATAAAAAAAAAAAAAGCTTAAACTTTTACTGTTTTGCCCTTACTAAAATAAAAGTTCTCACATAAATCAACTAAAATTAAAATTCTCACATGGTCCCCTTTAAAATTTATTTTGTCCTGAAAAAAAAAAATTAGTATATGCTCCCACTAAATTACATTTCAAGCTCCGCCCCTCTTGTTCATCCTGTATCCCAAAAAAGGAAAGAGGTCAATAGAATTTGTGTAAATTTATAAACTTTAATTTTGTTTTAATATGATTTAATGATAAAAAAATTAATCGAAAACGTTACAAATAGGATTTATTTTTAATTGCCTATTAAGAAATTTTGTTATTTACGTAAGGATTTTGTGAGGGTTTTTTTTTTTTTTTTTTTTTTTTTTTTTTTTTTAAGTTGTGCATGATTTATGACTGACGTTTATTTAAAAAAAATGAAACCACTTATAAATTTTGAATTTAAAAATTATTATCCAAATTCTTTTTTTTTTTTTTTGGTAAATTGCTTATTTAGTCCTTAAATCTTTAACATTATACAACTTTGATCTTTGAATTTTTTTTTTATAGCTGGAATACCCGTAAACTTTTAGAATGTTGCTATAATATTCATTTTCATTAATTTTTTGATGGAATTTGTTAGTATTTTGGTCAAAAAATGGTGCTAACTATGGACTACGTTAAAAAATTAATGGAAAAAATTATTATAACAATATTTTTAATAGTTTATGATCATTTTAGCTACGAAAAAAAGAACATGAAATGCTCATAAATTGTTAAAATATTGTTACAATTATCATTTTTGTTAATTTTTTAACAGAATCTGTTAGTAATTTGATTAAAAAGTAATGTTAACTAACGGATTCCGTTTAAAAATTAACGTAAAGCACTTTTGTAGTAATATTTTAATAATTTAGGGACATTTTAACCAAGAAAAAGAATTCAGAAATCAAAGTTATATAAAATTAAAAATTCAGAAATCAACCTAATAATTTTTTTCATTTCCTGAACGAATCCATGGAGGAATGATTTTGTAGTTAATGATCAACTTCTTATATGCATGGAGCTTATAGGTTAGTGTAAAATATAAGTAAATCATTGTCGTGTGTCTTATCAAAAAAAAAAATAATAATAATAATGGTCGTGTACTTATTAACTTCTTCTTTTAATTATTAGAATTAGCCTTTTGTCTTTTGAATTCCTGTTTTAGGGTTTGTTAGGCAAAACCGTTCAAATCATTAAACTCAAATTTTTTTTTATCTTTTTTTTTTAAAATTTTTTTTGTCTTTTTCTCAAAAGTTTTTTATCTTCTCTGAAAATTCAAAAAAATTTACTATTGAAACTTAAAAATCCCAACTCAAACTATTTCAACAAACACCCTATTAACTAAATACTGTGTTCTCATAAAAGTGTCCAAAATTTTTGCTGAAATATTTGGCTTTCTTCTCAACAGAGAAATGGGATTTTTTTTTTTTTTTTGGTAGCACAGAGAAATGAGAATTTCCACTATGAGTTATTTAATTTATGAGTTTATTTAATTTTTAAGTTTAATTTTAATTAAATTATATATTTTTTTATTTTACTTTTTATCTTTTTTTATTATAAATTATCTTCCTCTTTTCAAGTTTAATCTTATTATAATTAATTTTTTAAAAAATAACTAATTTTAATTTAAAAATTTCATTCCCAATGAACGAATCAAATAATGAAGTAACTGGCTTCCAAATATCCCAGCAAATATTAGCATATAGCTGATGAATTCGTTTGTCCTCTCGTGAAAAAGAAAAATATAATAAATAAAACCGGATTAATAATATCTATTTCTGCCAATCATAAAAAGCTACCGACAATTTTTGTCGAAAGTAGTAGATTTGTGGTTAAACGTTATTAAAAGAACACATCATGGTTGTGCTGTCACAAACAACACAAATATTTGTTCATCATCTCAAACTGTTTTCTTCTCTTTCTTAAACGACCATCTTATGTATATCACTGCATTTACCGTACAATCTGAAAAGTGACTACTCATTTATTTCAGTTTAATAATACCTTTTTGTTCCAAAAATTTACCAATTTAAAGCTATGTAGCTTTTTTTTTTTTTTTTAATAACTCGTGATTGACCAATAAAATAAATTTTTTATAAATTTTTTGTAGGTAAGCAATCCATATACATCCTCCTATATTAACTAATATATTGTTTTTTTATTTTTAAGCCATGGCTCGAATTTGAGACTTACAGCTCCTAAAATCCCAAACGTTCACTTCTCCCATCAATTAAACTAGTTTCAGTGGCTTGATCAGTAAAATAGTTGATTTCCTAAAGATCTCAACTATCAATGATTGATCATGTTGAAATAAACCAGTGATTAATTAATAAATCATTCATTATGACAAACAAAATTTGGAGTAATCCTTTTAGAAAAACAATTTTTTCTACATATCCCAAAAAACAAAAACAAAAAACAAATGAACATATGTTATATATTGTAGAGTATGAAATAGTACACTATCCATAGAACATAGTTTATAACTATCAAATCATCTCATAATTTTATCAAAAAAAGATAAATATAAAAACATGAATAGAAATTCACGGTATAAAATTGTGTCTTGCGTCATGTCTTATCGAAGAATTTCCCTTTACATACTATGTCATAAATTCCGTATGAGCCCGCTGTTTACCAAAACAACGAAATGGGCATGTCTTCGTTAGGTTGGAGTCACATATATTATACACCCTATTCTTTGCAGCTAATAATTAGAGATCTACTATAATCCTTTTCTCTCTCTTCTTAATTAATTTCTCACATATATATATATATATATATTCTTTTGGAGGTAAAATATGCAATATTTCAGTTAGAAAACATAATAAATTTTCGAAGAACACAAATAATGAATTGGAAATACATGAAGCATGTACTGGTAGGTCAATATTATATCATCAAACACTATGAAATACGAACTTGACACGATCCTTATCTTAAAACTTGCCATTAATTTTTCTGACCAGTCACATAATGGGTGTAAATTGTGTTATGGGCTTTTTCGTTATAAAAATTATGTCGACGACAATAATTTATATAGAAAAACAAGCCTTGGCCAGCAAGACGTACCATTGTTTGTTACCAACTGCTTTTTTTTTTTTTCTCTAAACCAAAATAAAAAAATAAAAATGTCTCCTTTCTTTGAACCTAACAACCCATGTAGTACTAGTCTCCACCCAAATCCCATCCACTTTAGCGTCATATATATATATATATATAAATTATATATATATGTATGTATTTACACCACGTATTCCCATACAAATACATTCTACATATGTACAAATGGTTTTGGTATAATCACATCATGTTGTCGTATTATTATATACACTATTAGAGTGTAGACTGTAATGTAAGTAGTATCAAATATTAGAACACATACATATATTTATATATATGTAAAATATGGGGGAATATGCCATTGAACTAAAAGATCATAACAATATTCTCTTTTTCATTAAAAAAAAGAAAAAGAAAAAAAGAGCAGCATTACAATTATTAGCGATACATATATGAATATACCTTCATTTTCTTCATCTATTATATAGAATAAGTACAATAATATGATATTTATTCAACATAATACTTTTCATTTCAAACATAATATCAATAATTCAAACTTTCTCAGATTTACATAAGTGTTACTTTAAACATTCTTATGTTATGAGAAATGACGATATTCTAAAGAATTATAGATAGATCTTATAATAATATAAATATAAAGTTATATTATTGTTGCTTTATTAGTCCAAGGTCTCTAACTGATATTTATATAAGTTTGGCAAAACTAGGGCCACCGTTGTGACCAATGTGGCAAACCGCATAGATAGGGACTTGTTAACGAAAAACATAGAGTTACATTATAAAAGGGTCCTACACATGACACTCACACACACTAACTAAAGAGAAGGACAAACCTAATGCGTGGTTGAAGTGGCGACAACAAAAACCAAAAACAAAAACATCACCTTGTTGTCCACCCCACACCACTCTATCTTCTTCTTTAACATCATTAAAAACTGTTAAAAACAACCCTATATTATATATATATATATATATATATGTATATATACATTATATATATTACACATATATATCACCTTTCATATTTAGGTGGTGGTTGTCCCTCATTTGCTTAAAACTTGCACGACCAAAGCACACTCTTTTGAACCCCCGTGCCAGCTAACCCACCAGCACCTTAAGAAGTGACCAGAAATCATTGCTCATTTTATTAAGAAATACTCTCTTAAAAAAAAATAATTTGCTCTCATATTCTCCCACATTCATTTTAAAAGTTATTATACTTTTTGATTATATTATCCAAAACCAAACCAAACAGTACTTTCTTTCAAAAAATTATCATTCCTCTTCATTCCTTCTTTTTATTTTATTTTATTTTATAATTTTTGAAGGCCTTTTGGTGGGGTGAGAGGAGAGAAAAAGTTGGGGGGATGTTTTAAATGTCTTTCATTATTCTTGTGTCACACCCAATAGTACCTAGACCCCATATATATCCTCCTATACATCCCCATAAGTGATTCTTTTTAACAAATTGTGCGACATTAAAGATGGGTTTTTGAAAGCAAACCTTGAAAATAAAGCCACAATGTTTGGTGAGTGCATCGTTGTAGGAGTTGACTAGGGAACTACGGCTTTAAAGTCTAATCCCCTCTACTAATTATACTCTCTACTTTTATTTATTTTTCATATCTGTGTGCCTAAATTTAAATTAGGTTGTTTATTTTACCCTTTTTTTTTTTTGAATGGGTTGCTTATTTTATTTTTTCCACTGAATGTGAGAATACTCGAACTATACCACTTTGGTGATGTTGAAACCTCCACTCAAGCTAGAGTTTTCGAATTTTTTTGTCATTTTTTCGTCATAAGTAAATAAATTTCGCTATTCACATATACAAATCTCTCTTCTTTATTTTCGAAAAACTAAAACTTTAAAAGTTCATAATTTTTTTTTATTTCAAGTCGAAATGAGATTGTTTTTTTTTTACTTGCATAGAATGACGAGAGAAATGAAACAATATCCATCTTGCTATCTTTTTCCTAATGCATTTCAAGTTTTTACACTCCTTAACTATCATAGTTCATTTTCAACCAAACGCGTAACTCTAAACATTCACTTATTTTTAATCAAAAACATTTATAAAACTTCAACTAAAGTGTATGCTCCAAACGCCCCCTATATTAAAAATAAGAGTACAATTTTTTCATTTGGTTGAGCTTGCAAGCATGATGTTAAACTTTTGCTTGATGGGTTTTCTTTTTTTCCCCAAATTATGTGTTGTTGTTAGTCCATAACCACTTCAATGAGTAATAACATTGATAAAAAGGGATTGTAATTATTTTTTAGTTGGTAGAATACAATTTTTTTTTAAATTAAAAATAACCACACTTTGATGACAGTAATTGGGGTGAAATATATAAATATCTCTCTTAATTACAAATTTACAATCTACAAATAGCAATGGCGGGATTGGTTCATTTGTCTACTTCGAGTGTGGCGGTAGGAGAGCGGTTCAGAATGTCGTCTTCTTCAAGCTTGGTTTAATTAGTTTGGTTTTCTCTTACATTTAAGTTTTTATTAAATTAAAAAGACATTGGTCCACCAAAAAGAAAAAATAGACAAAATATAAAGAAAAAAAAAATGGGTCTTATCTCTGTCCTCAGCTGGCCCATTATTGAAGCCCAATGAATTAATTGGGTGGCAAAAAAAATAAAAATAAAATAAAATAAAAAATAAGAAAGTAGCAAGTAGTTTTTTTTCTTTTTTCTTTTTTAATTTATTTTTTTGGGGCACAATTCAAAGAAGCTAATGTCTGTCTTCACGAGCAGTCCATGGGTTGCTATCATGCACCTCAAGTTCAAGGTGAATCTCTGTTCGGTCCAAATCTCTCTCTTTTGTCAGACTTTCTCGCACTTCAGTCACATCTCCAACCAATAACAAAACACCCGAAAAATAAAAATTACAAAAAGAACAATAAAAGTTAGATATTAGATCTCAACCTTATATCACTCGATTTAGTTGTCGTTTGATGCATTGTTTTTAAATTAAATAAAATTTTTATTTCGAAATAAGAATCTAAAATTAATAGGTGTTTGAGAAGAAAAAAAAAAATATATATATATATATATATGTATATGAGATTGAGTTTTCTAAATTTGAAATGGTATGTTAAAGGCTCTAATTAATACAACGATTTTCAATCATTACTGTTAAAAAAGTTTCATTGTTTCAAAATAATGTTTTATTGATATTTTATTTTCATATTTTACTAAATCATTTTCATAAAAAACCTCTCATATAATAAGATAAAAGATAAATTTAAAATAAGAGTATGGAAAAAAACCTTGTCAAATCACAAGATAAACCATTACGGTTCGGTTGCACATTTTTGGATTTTTTATCTAAAGAATATAAGTATGGATTTTGTTTCGTGTAAATTCTATACAACGAAATTCTATACAATTTATATATATATATAAATATATAAATCTAAGTTCAATTTCAAATAACAATGATTTTTAAAGTTTAAGCATTTAAGCTTGATTTGAAGATATAAATTATAAAATTGAGTTTACTTTGACAAAAAAAAAAAAAAAAAAGAGTTGTTTGATTGAGGTGAACCAACTAAATGCCCTCTTAGATATATTTTAGAGTGAGTTTGGAATACCAATTCAAATTCAACTTTTCAACTCAAATTTTATCTTTTTTCTCAAAAGTCTTTGTCTTTTTTCCAAAAAATTTTTTGTTTTTTCTGAAAAGTCAATAAAATTTACTATTTCAACTTCAAAAACACAACTCAAACTAACGAACCAAACGAACCCTTAATTTAACGTTTACCCTGGACTACTAAGTTAACTAAAAGAAAATTCCCTACGTAGTTGTAGGTTGTAGATATAACATAATTATAATATCATATATAATTACACCATAAAAATACTAAGTTCAAATCCTTATCCAAGTTCAAACAAAAAAAAAAGATAGATTAAGAGCATGTTTGGGTAACATCTTCATATGACATTGTACCATCTAAATTTCAAATTTTTACTCTATATCAAACTTTATTTCTCTTTCATTTTCAAAAAACTCAAATTTTAAAAGTCCATAACTTTCTCGTTTCAAATTAGAATGAGATTATTTTTAAGTCATAATGCTCTTAACGACGAGACAAACAAATAAGATTTATTTTGTATATTTTTTTCCGAAAACATTTTCAAATTTTTACATCATTTTTTATATCACATAATTTTTTTTAAAATTCTCCCTCTAAACATATATTTCTAACTTAATCTTCAAAATATTAAATCCAGATGTTACCTCAAACGGGCTCCAATGATAGGGTGGTGTGCCCTTAGCAATAAAAAAAAAAAGTTTAAACAAAAAAAAAAAAAGAAAACCATAAATCTGCATTGAGGTGGCGAAATGTGATTTGCTCACATGAGTGACATGAGTGGGGTCTACCCGGAGAGGAGCCGAGCCGATAGGGGACTGGAGCCGATGACGTAAGATTTTTCTAACTGGGACACGCTAAATTGACAGCTACAAGACAACAACAGCAGGCAAATGGCGTAGGAAGTTGACCCGCATCATGTAATGCGTGTCGCCGAAGAATCTTCCACGTGGCGGCATCTTATGGAGTGATGTCGTCAGCATTGGGCCTATCTGACCAATACTTCTTCTGTGGGCCCCGAGTCCTTCTTCTGCTTCCCCCAAATCTGTGTCCCTCTCTGGTTTTTTTTTTTTTTTTTCCTGATTAGACTGTGAGTGTTTTATTGTGTTGTCATCCCCACAATGTTCCAGTGGGGCTGAGGAGGACCAATCTATTTTAGCTATATCCTCTTCACCCTTATATATATATTAAGAAAAAAAAAAGAAAGAAAGAGTCAAACAAAAAGAAAAGTCTACATCACAGAGAGAAAATAAGATTCGTCCAACTCCTGAGGAAAATAATTTTAATTAGCTGTATTTGTTTAAAAAAAAAAATTGTAGTGATAAGATTTGCAATTCTTGTGGAAGAGCTTTTTTTTTTTTTTTTTTTTTCCCCCCCTTACTTTTGAAAAAGGAAATCTATTAAAGGTGTTATTTAATTCATTGATTGAATATTTTAGTTCAACCATATACTTAAGACATCCCCAAAAAAAAAAAAAAAAGACGTGCCTCATGTGACATTTGGTTGTGGCAATTAGATTTTAATATCCTTATTAAAAAATTTTCAATGTTAATATATTCTATTATATTGTTCATTTCCAATATATATGATTTCAAAGTGTGATTTGCTGATATTTCAGTATTATATTCTCTCCCCATTACACCACGCAGTGAAAATTGCACTGTTTTATTTTAACTATTCTTGAATTTTTATAGTCTATACATATAATAGACAGATTACGTGGACTAAATAAAAAATGTCCATTTCTTTTAAAAAATGACTTTCACAAATTATTTATTCATTTTGATAAACCGTTAATACGTTAATTATTGATTACCAATCTATGTTTGATTTATTAATTTTCAATCACATAATGCATTTCAAAATTTTTTAAAATGAACAATTTTCAATGCAACCAGACATTTATTGCAAACATGGTTTAAAAATGTCTATTTTTGCACAAATTCCTACAAAAATATGGTGTTTTTTTTTTTTAGAATAAAGGATGGAGTTATTAAATCACAAGAATATAACAATGAAAAAAATTCTCCTTAGGTGGTTACAGACATAATTTAATGATAATTTTATATCTGACTCAATTATAAGATGAAAAGTTTAAATCTCTCATCTTTAAATTAAAAAAATAATAATAATAAAGAGATTTTTTTTTCCTTTACAAAAGACATCTCTTAAAAGTGTAATTAAGTTCATTAAATGTGTGTTTGAGCTGAACCATACACTCGAGACACTCTTCATGTGAGATTAGTTATGACGCATTAGATTTTAATATCCCTATTACAAATAAAAATCTAAAAGCCAATATAAAAATATATAGTATAAAGTAAGTGACCAAATTATATCTATATATATATATATATATCTCAATATGTATCCTCTCATGATTATTTTTTATTCGACAAAGAAATGAAAGTGGTGTTAACTATCAAATAAAAGAGTTCTTTTTTAAAGAAATAACAAAAAAAAAAAAAAAATGATAGGACCACTCAAAATATAGAATTGGGAAATTGGAATAGGAAATTGGTTAGAATAAAAAAAGATGGTTTGGGGACAAAACATTAAAATCACACACGTGGTAAAACAGGTTGGCCGAGGCGGCTTCACAGCCGTCTGAGTTGCCGATGCCGGCGCAACCACTTTATTTGCTTTTGCTTTGGATCTCAATCATTAAACACGCACTCTAATTTACTAATATTTTTCTTCTTCTAATTTTTAATTGTAATTCAATAAAATTGGATGAAAATCTAAGGAATCGGAACAATACTAAATGCATGGTAATTGATAGATTATGAAAAATGTTAGATATTTATTAAATTTTGTAATATTTCATCAGTTAGTTATAATAATGTAATCCTACTTGGCTCTGATAAATGAAAATTATGTCCTATAAAGAAATTATTAATTTCTTTTTGAGGTAAGAAACTATAAATTTTCATACCTTAATACAAAATTATCTGTAAAAAAAAAAAAGAAATAATACTTTTTTTTGTTAGTAGCAAAAAAAATTTATTAATGTCATCCAACCTTTTATTTTCATAGAAGAAATATCAGGATTCATCAATGAAACGAAAATAACTACATAACACATTGATCAGACCAGATTTTAAGATCGGAGTCTTGTTAAATTTCTAATTTGGAAATATAATATAGATAAAAGAATAAGAGACATCTTTATTATTATACCAATTTAATGGTGATGGGGTTTATTTATTAGTCGCTTGCTCACTACCAGAGAACCATGGGGTACCTTTTTCTACTAAAGCATTTTTGTATCGTGGTGACTGGTGGTCCATAACCTCATGCATGTCCACCTTTTTTTTTTAGAGGTATTTTCGTGGGTGTCAGTACATTGACATATCATATGACACTCACCATGATTCAAATGCATGGATTTGGCCAAATGCCAACACTTTTTTTTTTTTTTTTCATCATAAGATTAAACCAAAATTCGGTTTGTCCTAATCTTGCTTTCAACCTCATTTCTGAAATGGCAAAATATCAACGTTAAGAACTTTAAGCATTTGAATAAGATATTTAGCTAAATTGATAGACGATCTCTTCTTTTCATTTTGTCTTCCACTTTTTTAAGGCAAAGTTTTAAGGGTGGGAACCAATTAGAATTGAACCAATGATTTCCAATGTTAGGCCGATTATTTCTAATCATTTTTCAAGTCATGTCCATTTAAATATCTGTGCTTGTTTAATCTTTTTCTTTCTTATAGTATGATGATTAGATGGTGATTAAAAATAGCAAAAATATGCCAATGCATGCCTACAATTTCAAGAGCTACTTTTTGCAGAGATATACTTTTCAACCATTTTTCATTTCCTCCTTTTTTTTATTTTTTATTTTTAATTTGTTTCATTTTCCAAAACATTTACTAACTAATAACGATTAAAAAAAAAAAACTTTTTTACTATTGAGGCTTAAAAGATATATTGAAACATTTTCAAAAGCAACAAAAAACAATAACAAACACACTCTTTACACATTTTGTCATTTGCCCCTACTACAATGATTGATAAGACTAATTGTTCCAAAGGGAATCATCTCTTCTTACCAGCGATTGGCTATTTGTATATAATCAAGCTGTTCATTTTTTTAAACATTCTTTATGTTCAGTATTATGAGTTTTGCTTCTATTATCTAGTTTCCTTATCTATCCAATCAATTTCCGACACCTCATTTATCATTTGAGTATTAGGGAAAGTTAGTATTTTATATCAAGAAAAGTTATTATTGTGTATATAATTATATTTGTTAGGAACTTTTAATTATTTGTAATTATGGTAATTTAGAATAGTCTTGATTTAATGTGATTTGTAAGCATTAGGCAACTTACCCGATTGTGTATATTGTAATTTATATTTATATAAGAGCTCATTCATAATGCTCCTCATTAATGAATTGTTTGTTTTTAATTCGTGAAAATACATCCATATTAAATATCCTTGTGTTCTTTCTCTTCTCTTATTAATATTATTATTTTCTTATTTAATTTTCTATTATCGAGTATGTTTTGAATATTTATTGATAAATAATTATTGGAGAAACAGTAAAAAGAACAAGAAAACAGGGACAACAAAATTAAACTCCAATATCATAAGGTATGTAGTCAAATTATAAACATGATTTTTCAGACTAAATTTAATTAAAATGTATGCAGAATTTAAATCCTCACACCTAATTTTTTTCTATGAATACATAGAGAGAGTACTATTACATGTCGACAATCCCAATAATCATATTGGGCCCTTCAAAAAAGCCAGCCCACAATTCATTAATGGGCTCAAAGCCCAAAAGAAAAGTTGGAAGCGACTCAAAGTAGGGAGTGAAAACAAGCAAAAGCTGTGAAGCAAACGAAGCGCAACGCCTATTAGAGCTTTTGGACCGCTTCACTCTTAACTACTTCATCACCCTTCTTGCTTTAGACTCGCACCTCTCTCTCTCTCTCTCTCTCTCTCTCTATATATATATATATATATATATAAATAGATATCTATATATAAGTGAAAAGATTCCCAGAAACAATGTAAGCGAGTGCCACGTCATGCACTTGCATGGACGTTTGACATTTTCAACCCTAACTATACAGCTATAAGCTAGTGTTTATACTCACAAATCTATCTAATATAGTGAATATTAGTAGATTTGTTTTCACTTTATCTGTTAGAATAGAGTATTCTCAATATATTCCATATTTTCATAAGGGAAAAAACTAAGTTAGTAGCTAAGAGTACAGAAAAATGGCTTGCCTGAGGCTTGGCTCTAAATCTGAAGCGTTTCATCGCGACGGCCAAACTTGGTAAATTTGCAAATACAAAGAGCGTTATAATTCTAATATAGTGTGTGTGTGTGTGTGTGTATATATATATGTGATTTGTTCTGTTACCATGAATCATGAGCAATGTTTTTCTTGTATAATTGTTATGATCAGGCTGTGCACAACTGGGCTTCCAAGCGATGTCTCCATTGAAGTTGGAGACATGTCCTTTCACCTCCACAAGGTCATTTTCCTTCTTATTCTACATATGATTCCACTCCAATATTATATGGTGTAGTCTCCTCATTCAAAAAACTTTAATGTAGTTTCTTAGAAATATTTGTGCAAATTAAAAAATTATGCAAATTTGACGTGTACTTAATCATGAATATAATTAGAAAACACTCGTCATTCAACCCCACGAGACTAGCTCAACAGAATAGAAAGGAAGAGATATGGAAAGATGCTCTTAGATTTAAAGCCTGATTTTATTTTCATGTCTTTTCAATGAATAAAAACTATGGACTCCCAATTAGTAAAAGACATCTTTTCTCTTTCATTTAAAAAGAAAAAGAAAATACTCATTATGCAAACAATATTTCTTTAATGGATATCGACCTCTATAAAATGCATGTATATTGGTAATTCATGTCTTTTAGAAGCTAATCAAATTAAAATCATATCAAAATTACCTCGCATACAAATCTAACAGTTCAAAATCCACTGACATTAAGATATATATGTGACCAATTTTTTGGTCGGCAGGGTACAAAAACTTGTTTAGTTATTTATTTATTGCTTTGTACTAATACCGTTCTTCTTTAAACCGTTATATCTGAATTTGCGTTATAATATTTGTTGCAAAATGCAGTTCCCTTTGCTCTCTAGAAGTAGACTATTGGAAAAGCTGATAGACGACTCGAATTCCACTTCTCATGATCAAGAAGGAATATTATCCTCCTCCTCCTCCTCCTCCTGTTCTTTGCAGCTTGACGATCTCCCCGGCGGAGCCAAGGCATTCGAGATCGTAGCCAAGTTCTGCTACGGCGTAAAAACCGAGCTCACCGCCTCCAACATAGTCGCCCTCCGGTGCGCCTCCGAGTATCTCCAGATGACTGAAGACTTGGGGGAGGGAAATCTCATCTCCCTCACCGAAGCTTTCCTCAGCCAGATATTTGCCAACTGGTCGGACTCCCTTAAGGCCCTCGAAACTTCCGAGGAAGTCCAGTCGTTTGCCGAGGATCTTCATGTTGTCTCCAGATGTATTGACTCTCTCGCCACCAAGGCTTGCTCCGACCCTAGCTTCTTCAACTGGCCATCTGCTAATACTACGTCTGATCAAAACGACGTCAAGAGCCCCAAAACGACAGGTTTGTGGAATGGGATAGGTGCTCACCATGACCAACCCAAGCCCCTCCCTAGAGGTATTACTTTTTTCTTTTTTCTCCTTATTCACCCCTCTATTTTTTTTTTTAAAATTTCAACTATATTCTTACTAGCCATGTGTAAATATAGACAAAATTTAGAGTGTTTTAGATAGAGAAAATCATAATTATCATAATATTTACTACGTAATTATATAGTATAAAACGTGAAAATTATTACATTTATTCATTTTTAATTTGTTATTCTTGAAACATTTCAAAAGCTTAAAAAAAAAAAAAATTCAAAAATGGTTATATTTAAATTCCACTCTTGTAGACATATATGTAGTGTAATTACCTCGTCAGGACTAATTTAACAGATAAGAGAGGAATTTAGACAGGAACTTTCACATTTCAAATCTAGAAATATTTTCATTTTTTTTTAATAAGTTTGAGTCATATGTCTCGTACAGTAAATTATATATAATGTAATTTCTCTATTTTATAAGTTTAATTCACCTTATTATTATTACTTCACTTGTATCCATTATTTTAGAATTTAAAAATGCAAATAAATAAAAAATTAACAAACAGTAAAAGCAGAAAAACAGAAAAAAGATAACGGAAATTTTTTAATATTAATTATTCTATTAATTTTCTTTAAAACTTTTGATTTAACTAATTTTCTGGCTTCTATCCTGACCGCAGGAGGTGACGACTGGTGGTTCGACGACGTGTCGTTTCTCAGCTTGCCTCTCTACAAACGACTGATACTTGCCATCGAAACAAGAGGAATACTGAAGCCAGAGACAATCTCAGCTTCAATCATACACTACGCCAGAAAATACCTCCCTCTGATGAACACCCAAACGAGCCTTAACGACTTCAACCACGTCAGCAACGGAACGCAGCCGATCTCGGAGGCCGATCAGAGGAACCTTCTGGAAGAGATAGTGGGGCTGCTTCCGAACCAGAAGGGCGTCACTTCCTCCAAGGTTCTGCTGAGGCTGCTCCGCGTCGCCATGGTTCTTCACGCCAGCCCTTCGTGCAGAGAGAGTCTGGAGAAGAGGGTCGGGGCTCAGCTGGACCAGGCCGTGCTGGTGGACCTGCTGGTGCCGAACATGGGCTACTCGGTGGAGACGCTTTATGATATCGACTGTGTTCAGAGGATTCTTGACCATTTCATGGCTGTTGATCAGGAGGTTTCGTCGGCGGCGGAGCAAGAAGGGCAAGTGGTGGTGAGTAGTGCTGCGGCGGCGGAGGCTGCAGCCAGTGATGTGATGACACCTGTGACGATGGTGGCTAATTTGGTGGATGGGTATCTGGCTGAGGTGGCGGTGGATGTCAACCTGAAGTTGCCGAAGTTTCAGGCGCTGGCTGCTGTTATACCGGATTATGTCAGGCCTCTTGATGATGGTATTTACAATGCAGTTGATGTCTACTTGAAGGTAATGATCCACGATCTCATATATACTATAGAACTTATATATATACATATATATGCGCTCGTGCCTATGGTGTGTAAGTGCATGTACAACTTAAAAGATTAGTTTCTAATGATCCGTTTGGTGAATGAGTTTGAGATGAAAAAGTACAGTTTGAGATAAAAATTTTGTTGACTTTTCAGAAAAGACAAAAACTTTTTCAGGAAAAGACAAACTTTTTCAGAAAAAGACAAAAACTGAAATGAAAAAGTACAGTTTGAACTTGTTCACCAAACGAAGCCTAAGATGGTAAAAATTGAATGAATGTAGTTATTTACCAATCTTTGGTCCCTAAAATGACTATACCTCATACATGAAGACGGGATAATTTAGAATTAGGTAGTTTTAGCTCCTGTTTAACTTCTCGCTTTAGACCTATTTTTTAATTTCTTTTTTATGGTGTATTTTCTCATAAAAATTTCAAATATGATTATAGTATAATAACCCTTTCATTTAGATCAAGACTAAACAGATAAATTAGTTGTCTCTCTCTCTGTTTTTTTTTTTTTTCCCTGATAGAAAAGAAAATTCTTTAATAATCTTTTGGACAATTAAAAAGTCTCAATGTCATTTAGTACATGACACAATTTATGATTTTCTCTTGTACTTAAGATGAAACATTCCCTAAGAAATGCTCTAGAAAATTACTCTTTTCACGAAGAAGATTGGGAAAAATGTTTCTTTTTCAACAAACACTTGATTTGTTTGGACCCAAATTGTGCTATAATTTGATTTATTATTGCATGAAATCAAATCATTTCCTTGTAAATGTAAATATATGTATCATATATAATATATATTGCAATTGCAGGCACATCCATGGTTGACAGATTCAGAGAGGGAACAACTCTGCAGACTAATGAACTGCCAAAAGCTCTCATTAGAAGCCAGCACTCATGCAGCCCAGAACGAGAGGCTTCCCCTCCGAGTCATCGTCCAAGTCCTCTTCTTCGAACAGCTTCGTCTCCGAACATCAATCTCCAGCTGGTTCTTCGTCTCCGACAACCTCGAAAACTCCACCCAGGCTCTCCCCAACGGCAGTAACAACCACCTTAACGGTCTCCGCCAAAGCACTGATCGCACTTCACAGGATCATCAGTTCCACCGCCAGCTCGTCGGCGTAAACGATCACGACATGAGGCTTCGGGTTTCGGAGATCGAAAAGGAGTGCTCCAACATGAGGAGAGAGCTTCAGAAGCTGGTGAAGCCGAAGAAGAGCAGCTGGAGTCTGCTTCCTAAGAGGTTTGGTTTTAGGAAGAAATCCCATGAGCCGAGCTCTGGTCAAAGCAAGGAGTCAAAAGTCAACGCTAAGGTCGCAGTTGCACCGGATCAGTCAAAGTTAACCTTGGATCAGGGAAAAGAACAAAATCATGAGAATGGTGACGTGGCAGCTCATTGAGCTTTCGAAGCTCAAACAAATTAATTAAGTAAATAATATCCGTGACTTTGCTAGCGTTGTTAATCTTCAGATGGTTAATATGTAGTTAATTTGTCTTTGTGAATTATTAATTACTAGTACTTAAAAACTAATTGCAACTTTTTAGAAGTACTTGATTAGGATGAACTTTAATTTTATTTTTTTTTGGTCAATTTGTTTAATTTTTTCATAAGAAAAGTGGGAATACTACTTGTACTCCAAACTTTTGATTTACTACAATGTGATTAAGGTAGTTATTGAAAAAAAAAAAAAAAAAAAAAAAAAAAAAAAAAAAGAGGAAACTTTCCATATTGGATTTTATTTCACAATAATGCAGTCTCATTGAGACTCTAAAACAAATTTCAGAATATTACAATTATGAAGAGAGTTGTTCTCAAAAAATCACTCGAAACACTTACAAAGAAATACAAAACATGAATAAAAACAATGGTCAATCAATTAAAAACAAATTAAACCGAAAAGGGTCAAATATGTAGAAAATGTAGCTCCACGATCAAGAAAGATGAGGTAATTAAATTATTGGTGTGGTCTAGCACGGTGGAAGATCTTTGGGTGGTGGTAGAATGGATTCATTGGGCGACTTTCCATTTTCAACCACAAAAACCTTTTTCAAACCCCACATTGTGTGTAGCTCAAGGTGACAATGCATGAATCATACACCTGCAACATTTAGTATTTACAGTTATATACTAGGAATCATTGTTAAAATGCTGATTGTCATAGCTAATATTAAGATTGTGCATTGTTCTACGATAGTTTTGATAACTATATATGCATGAAAAACATGCCAAAATATCCCACTATTAAGATATAACAGTCAAGCAACTTAATAATATGAGACAAATTCAACTTCTGACACTCTCTCTCATGTGCAACGTGTCGGAATCTAGCTTTGATACCATGATAAATGCACTTGAGTAGAACTCATCCCAAAAGTTATCTTAAACACCATAATAGTCCAATAACTTAATAATGTAATTCAAGTTCAACTTCTAACAACATGAAAATGTACTTACCAGGATTATTAGCTCGGAACCTTATGGCAGTCCATCCTCCGGTCAGAACACCAACAGTGTTTCTCTTAGGAGGATCAACCAAGTTAAACTTGGCAGGGTCTTTGACAGGATTAAAGTTCCCAACCCCATTCCCAACCACAAAGAAATTGTACCCATGAAGGTGAAAAGGGTGGGACTCAACCGTCAGAAGATTGGTGTCCTACAACACTAACTCAATACTTGAATTGTATGCCACCTTACAAAGCCTTGTCCCCAATGAAGTCCCGAGGTTGGCGGTGAGAGGTGCCCCCGTGTAGTTGAATGGGTCGGGAGGCCTATCAGGGAAATCAGCCCTGAAAACCCCGGAAATGTTGAAGTAATGAGCCTGCAAAAGGCCAGTCTTAGGCATCACAAAGGTGATGTTGTTCAGTGAAGTGGTTAACTGCGTGCTGTTAAGGCAAGTAGAGCACAGGTTTTGCCCCAAACCGATGGTGTAGAAAAGGCGGCGGTCGATTTTGAGAGGAAATTTTGTCGGGAACTATGGGGTGTTCAAGCTCCTTAGTTGGTTGTTGTAGTTGAAGGCAAATTTGGTATCGTTTGGAGCAGGCAGTTGGGGTAGGATCGGAACAACAGTGTTCGGAACGCCTTTGTATTGAAGAATAATGGTGTCGGTCTCGTTGTCCATTGGCACGACCAAGTCGATGTAGTTTGGGATATGGAATTCTTCCTGCACCGACTCTAAGTACTCGGGGTGACTGCCGAAGTGAAGTAGTCCACCATGTACACTGGACGACCTTTAACCCAGTCGACCATCTCTATGTCCCCCTTTGATAGACCATGATGTCGTTGATTTGGACCAGATGACTTCGATTGTGCTGGCGAGCGTGGATGAGTTCACCCAGAAGGGTCGCGCTCCCTGAGTTCTCAGATTCTTTATTCGATCCCTCCTCCCGACCAAAGGTGCTCGGTTGCCCGATTGATCTTGTCGCGGCTGCATCCTTTTCCTCAATTAGGTCCACCACTTAGGGATCGGTTTGCGTCCTTGGTTGCTCGGAGGCCCACACACCGTTCAACTCGTCCGGGAAAGAGCAATTAGGGAGAGTGGTTTGGTCTAGCTTCAATATCTGCCTCAGCCGCTGGTCACCTTCTTGCGCGTGCCATGTCAGCGCGGCCCCACTTCTCGGGGTAAGGATGTTAGAGATGCTTGACAGGTTGTCCGGATTACCCCTGGCCTGTTCAGCCGAATCGGCAGTACGGTCGCTGGAGCTAGAAGAGTCAGTGCTCTCCGAGGAGCATGTTATGTCAACCTCCTCGGAGAGGTAATCGTTCTCGGAGTCACTAGACAAGTCACTCATTTTCTCGTAATAGTTGTACAATGAAGAAAAAGGGATTACCTTCTCGGAGCTTTTCGTACACCTGGATAGCGGCTTGCAAAGGATGGTCTTCTTGACAGTTGTTGGTAGCTCTCGGTAGGATTGCATGAACTTTGAAGGCGAAAATGGAAAAGGGAAGGCCCCAACCCCCTATTTATAGAGGGAGTTTAGGCGAGCAAAATGAGGCGCAGAATTCGAAGGGTCTCCCTAACCTCCCACCAACCAAGAAGCGACACGTGGTGCGAAGCTGCCGCGTGTCAAAAGTGTTTGAAGGAGATGCATCCAACCGGATTCGATCAGACATATGACAACCAGCTCCGACCAGACTTACTCCAATCAATTCCAACCAGCATCCCGAGAAGGTGCGTAGTTGGCTCAGATGGTATCGACCACATGGCAATTAACACCCTCAGCCCAATTAGATCGGGAGTACTTGAGGGGCTATTGTTGATGGTGTAATGTTTCCGAGGCTGGAGACCACCTTCCCATCAAGGAACGAGGTACACGAGAACCAGCATGCTCATTTGCCCACCCAGTGGAAAAGATCCGACCGCCTGAAGAGATCTGACCGGGCCAGTTAAGTTGGGTTTGTTGCAGTCTCTTCTCGGGTCATCGGGTTGACCTACCATTTCCTCCGTTGGGCTACTGATCCTCGAATTAGCTTTCTTTTGGGAACCTCGAGCAAATCTCCGTTGGGATCCAAGCTACTGGCCCTAGTAACACTTCCCCGACCATGACTAAGCCTTCTTCAGGATGATTGGCCCATGCTGTCCCTGCCACGCCATCTCGTACCAGCTAAGAACCGTACTGTGGTAGGGCACGCCACACCCACTACTCTGCACCACCTGACGTCCGGTACCTGTCACTATACATGTCCTTGTTCCTACTCCGGCGCCAGCCTCCACCACCTGACTGAACTAACACAGCACTTGCCACCTGCGTTAGTACTAACACCTGCACTCGTGTCCCCCCATCATCTGAATGGAAAAGCACGTGGCATCCGTCAAGTGGAGGTCAAGTACCCGTACGCCTGAAGCATGCCTACCTGCTTGGACCACTCAGAATACGACCCATCAGTGTCACCCGAGAACCCGAACCCTCGAGAAATGCCTATAAATAGATGAGTACCTCACTCGCTCAAGTATGGTTTAATTATTGCCTTGCCTAAACTCTATTTCTTCGTTTGCTCATCGGTACCCCTTACTGACTTAAGCATTAGAGTACCCTTAGCAAACACCCCAATGATGTCCCCCTTACTCTGAGGTGCTTCTCTTTTGCAGGTGACTAGGCGGAGCACAACGGCATAAGACAGGTCACGCCAGGTGATCCCATTTGGTGTTTTGTCAAAATTTTGGCATCAACACTTGTAATCTTTTTCTTTGAGAGGAAAGGAAAAAGAAAAATAAAATTAAAAAGGAGAAAAAAAAAAAAGTTGGGACCAAAAGGAAGGAACAAAGAACGGGGTGTAGTGTAGTGTAGTGTATCTGTCCAAAATGTGCACAACACCAAGGCCCTTTTACTTCTCTCATATGTTTCCTGACAAGTGGCCCTTTCTCAGCACGTGTCCTTGTCCCTTTTGTTGGACTGTATATAGGGCACTACCCTCCCCAACTGACCCAAAGCTCATGAGGTCTCCTCCTTTTGGCACTTCAAATCAAATATCCCACTTGTCCCCTCCTCTTGGCTTGGCCTTTTTTTTTTTGCTTTGGTTTATGGCTTCTTTTTTGCTTTGTGTGTGTTGTCTCAACACTGTTTATATATCTATATCTTAAGGGAGCGTACTTGTACACATTGTCTGCTTAATAGTAGTTGACTCTTAAATTAACTCTCATAAGCTTGTGAATGGCCACATGTTTTCTTTTCGACGTTCTGAAGGTTATGTCGTCGATTAGTCCGGGACTTATGTGTTCTTGTTCATTTATGTGGGTTAATTGAAACAAATTCGCTCTTCCAAAAATCTCTCACCAAGTTCTTAATCTTGGCCCTTGTTAGAGTTGTCGTTTTCAGTGTGCAAATTAAAGAGCAAAGAAAGTAGACTTGAAAAGGAAGAGAAAAACAAGTGAAAAATTATAAATTAGTTGACATCTTTCAAGGGTAAAATTCAGCAATCTCTGGTACTTACAACTTTAACAAAAAAAAAGGATACCAAAGTTCTTTCACAAAAAAGAGAATGTTGAAGCCTTTCTTTTTTTATCTTTTTTTCCTCCACATATATTATAGGTCAATTCAGTAATTTACAAAAGGAAAAGAGGAAGCCTCCCCCCTCCCCCCAACAAAACAGGAATCCAAGAGTTGTCCAAATCTTTTAACTGCTTCAACTTCCAAAATCCGAACCAGAATTTCATCAAACCCGGCAAGCTCATTATCACCTAGAGATGCCATATGTTTGAGGATAGCCGAGCTGCTCGGTTTCCCAGCTCAACTTTGAAGCCACGCTTTCATGGCAAGGGACATACTCCTATCACACACAAGTAAATATTCTCAACAAGTTATTTGAACATCTAAAAACGTATCTTATATAAATCCGTAACAAGTTATATTTTAATTTTATGATGTGTCATAAAAATGGTTAGAAATTTACCTCCAATTTCTTCACCAACTCCATCGCAGTTGGTGCCGAAACAATTATGTGGCGTGCACTTGGACTAATAAATCCCTCTTCCACAGCTTTGTCAATAAATGAGAGCAAGGAATTGTAGTAACCATCAACGTTAAGCAACCCCACCTGCAAATTTATGCCAAATGGAATAATTTTAATGGCGGTTAACAGAAGTTAATCAGAGCAGACAATGATTTAGACAACTAAAGACAAAAGTTCTTTAAGTATCAGACATATTTAACTGTTGAAACATTAATATTTTTACCGGTTTATCATGGATTCCAAGTTGAGCCCATGTTATCACTTCAAGTAGTTCCTCCAGAGTCCCATAGCCACCTGAAATAAAGGGGAAAAAAAAATCATTTAAGTTTTTCTTCTTTTTTCCTTTGAAAGTGTTGTTCAAAGTCTATTAAGAAAGTTCAAACAGTTTTAATCTCAAGTTTCGTTTCATTAATTTCATTTCAATCAGAATTGACTTGTACTACATTTTCCCTTTCCCCTGACCTAGGATTTTGACATGTCTTATGTCTGATGTTTGTCTCTCAAGTCTACCCTCATGCGGCTTTCAGTTATTACTTCATAGCCAACTCTACATAAGAGCAGACGCGGGACTTATATGAGAGATGCAGAGTTGACTCCATACGGATTCAAACGACTCCGTTTAAAACACTATACATCACTATTGATAATACAATCATCACTCATCACATGTGGTCCTACATCAAAGCTTCCACATGAAAGAGTGGGATATAGGCCTTTTACCTTTTGCCATGTAATGGTTTTATTTTATAGACAAACATGTGGCAATACATCAATAATGATAACCAACTATACTAAAAATACTAGCATGTTTACGTAAAAAAGATGACCATTTTGCCCCTGCATGTCATCCAATTTCCCAACTAACCGTGGAAAACTGTTGGATGGCATGACCGTCTTTGCAAGAGTCAAGTTACGTTATCATTCCTTGTTAGGTGAAGCCAAACAGCAAAAGCCTTTGGGGTAAAAGTGTGAAAATTATGTGTCCTTTTCCCTATTTTTATGACAGGAAAAAAAAAAAAACAAAAAAAATAAAATGGAAAAACATTAAAAGCTATCAGACAATACGAGTAAACCACAGCATTATGGTTCCTCAGAAGCTCCAAAGTTTTCAGTGTAAAATGTTGTCGGGTTATGAAAACTCTGGCTGTTGGGTTGAGGGTCTTCCCAATTAGCGAGAAATAAATTTAATTTTACACACACACATATACATACATATATCTACATAATATGTATATATTTTTGCGTGTTTGTTGGGATATTTTGTAATACTCAAAGGACATTGTAGAGCAAAGAGGCACATCCAACAGTGCCGGGTAAAGGAAAATAGAGTCACATTTTGACTTATTCTGACACAAAAAATTCTTGACCCCACTCCTTGAAAAATTTGCCTCTTTCTTGAAAGGATTGTGTTGTTTACCATGTTGAGCAAAAGGATCAATTTTCTTGATTCTATCTCTGACAAAAATTTCAAAAAAATGAAAGAAAACCTTTAATAAAACACATTTTTCCTCTTTTTTATTCTTTTTCCTTTTTTGATGGACAATGTAATTTGCAAAGTATTTGACTTTTCTTCCCCCAGTTGTTACCCTTACATTTGTTTTTAATTGGGATTTTTCTGTGTTGCAAAATAGCAAAAAAGAGAGAAACAGAAATTGACAAACTCTTAAAAGACAGAAAGAACATGACAATAGGACATCTGATCAGTGCTACACAATGCCACAAAATTAAAAGCTCTGAGGGACCATATACTTTCTCTATCCACCCAATAATTCTAGTGTAACTGAGTAATATATTTTTACTGTAATACAGAAAACAAAATAAAAAAAACACAACAAAAAAAAAAAGAGAGTTGTATTTGGTATGTATATATTCTATCCCTCTATGTATGTATGTATGAGTGCATATCATAGTGAGAGTTTGTAAATTGTGATGGACTGAAATATGAACATACTATAGATGTGTATATACATATACATGTATATATATAGAGAGAGAAAGAGAGAGAGAGAGAGAGAGAGAGAGTTGCAAAGGAGTTAAACTAACCAGGCAAGGCAATAAAGGCATCTGAATGCCTAGCCATCTCTGCCTTCCTTTGGTGCATATCTGCAACTGCCTTCACTTCCCCTACTGTTTCACCAGTTAACTGCAAAAGCAAACCCAAAACCCAATTGATACTAAAGAATTGACAAACTTTTTAGAGAGAGAGAGAGTAAAATTTTTGAAGCTTTATGCAGTGGAGCAATGATGGGTGTTGGCAGAACATGGTGGACTTAATCCAAAAAATTTCAGCCCCCAGTTGCTCCCCAGCCAGTGATTTTTTTCACAGCTTATCAGGATTGATGCAAAATTAAAGAAAAACAAATAAACAAAAGAAAAGTTCGGTTTTATAGTAAAAAGCCAATGAAGAAAAAAACACAAGAAAAGGGAAAAAATAGTGCAATGTAACTTTTGGTGGCTCAAGTGATCACATAAGGTTGCTGCAGTGAAAAAGAAGAACAGAGCAACCGGCACGGAGAGAGAGAGAGAGAAAGAGAGAGAGAGAGAGAGACTCAGAACAACACAACAACACACAATATGATGATGGGTTGTGCCCAACTATACTCGAGTATTTTTATGGATAAGGCCACCAAAGGGATCAAACATCCATGGAAGAAACAAAAAACTTCAGAAAAATTTATGTATTAAATAAAAAAGTTTAACCAAGAACAATATCTTAGATTAAAAAATGACATTACTTAATAACAATAAAGTAGCAGACAAAAGAGAAAAGCAAAAGAAACAAATTGTCATTAAAAAGTCTTAATCCCAATACGTGGTCAAAATAAGAAGAATGGAAATTGTGAACTTGGGTGACAAAGTTTTTATTTATATTTTAATTTTTTCTTTTGAAACAAGAAAAGTTTAGGGACTTTATTGAGACCTAGAGGGAGACATACCTCTCGAGGCATGAGCGTCTTGGGAATCACTCTGCAGAGAGACAATAACATGACAAAAAATCAGTTGTAAATCCAAAACCACAAAAAAAAAAAAAAGAAAAAAAAAAAAAAAAAGAGACCCGGCTTACTGATTGTTTTTCTTTCCTAAATCTGTTTGTCTCTTTGTTTGTTCATCATAAAATTATTTAAGATTAGAAAAAAAAAAAAAATGAGAGACTTTCACTTACCCAATAACATGGCGACCACCATCATGAACAGCTTGTGAAACTAAACCCATCAGACCAATGCTACCACCTCCATAAACCAGATCAATATTCCTTGAAACCTTCAACACAACACAAATTTAGTTTTCTCAGAAACTTTAAAGGGGATTTTCTTTTTTTTCGTTTTTTCATAACATAAAACTGATTGAAAACTCAAGCAAGAGGAATGGAAGGGAAAAAGGGTCTTTCAATCATCATATTCAACAACATAGTACGTCACAAAAACAACCGAAAATCTAAATATGATGTCACTGAAGACATAGAAAAAATCTAAAAAATGAGTCAGCTTTGAGATAACAAGGAAGAAAGTTTGTCAATTAGGAAAATAGCTCTGAGACCAAGTAACAAACGCAATGTGGTTTGCTGCTCAAGTAACAAAGATGAGATTTTGAAGAAAAACCATGTTAGAACACAACCCAAAAAAAAGGTGAAAATTTTATGACCAGAATAAAATTTTGAACAGAACCCATTACTAGAAAGATGAAAAGTTAAAAACTTTACCATGAATGAAGAGAACCCCAAAGAAAGAGGAAAAGAAAAATGTTAAAAAGGGAGTCTTTTTTTTTATTTATTCTTTTTTGGTTTTTTTGGTATTACCAGTTCTTTGCCAAGCTCAATGGCAGCATCTTGGTAGCTAGTCTTCTTGCCTTGGCTACTCCCACAGAAGACACAAATCCTCCCAAACCTTGATTGCTTCATTTCACTCTCTATTTCCATTACTCTCAAATTCTCTATCTTTTTTCCTTTTTTTTTTCTTTTTTCTTTTTCTTCAACTTTTGTTAGCTTTTAGAAAAATCGGAAGAAGAAAGTCTAACTACCTAGAGTAAATACAAGAATCTCCCACAACTCGTTTCCTTTCCTCTGTCTCTTCTAGTCCCTCCTAAGCCCCTATATTAAAAAAAAAATGTCAAAGATATATATATATATATAATATATAATATATATAATTCTGTTTTCCTTTCCTTTCTCTCTTGCTTGCCTGAGACCACCACACAAGCTTTGCTTTGGTGCGTCTTCTCCCCTATAATGCCTATTTATAAACCTCATCACACGTGAGTGCCTTGCCATTTTAGCACGCTTGCCTAGCACAATTAAACATAGGCACGCGTGGACCACTTTCTTAATTATTTTCTCTTACCTATGTTGGATGACATATCCAATTTCCAAAATTGAAATTTTTTTACAAAAATGTATTTGTTTCAATTTCTTCTCTTATTTTGAAAAAGAAAAATTATCTTATTTTTGAACCTCTGTTGAACAGTACTATTTAAAAAAAGAATCTTTTTAAAATCTTCTCATAATGCACTATTCTCATTATTATTTTCTTCTCATTCCAAATAATTTTTTATTTTTAAAAAGAAATTTTTTTATACATCCAAGCACCATCTTATTCTCAAAATGAAAAGACTTTTTTTTTTAAGTAAGAAAATTTTCTTTTCTGAAAATGGACACGTGATTCAAACATAGCCTAAATTTTCCTCTCAATATAAATATATATATATTTTTGATAAACCAATATAAATCTAAAATATACATACATGTACAGTGACGGAATTAGAATTTTATATTTAGCAAAAACACTATAATGAATATATACATTTTTCTATTAGTAGAAAAATAATTATGTATTTTAATTATTGAGTAGGGACACAGTTGTAATTTCTATTTATATTTATATGTCTCACCTCAATATAAGGTGCTACTTCTAATTTGGGGAACTTTTGATATAGTTAAAAAAAAATCCTTAATTATTCATAAAAAACACTCCTTAATTATCTTTATATTACCAAATAATTAAATCAAAATTTAATCATATAAGTTAAAGATAGTTTAACAAAATTTAACAGAAATATGATAAGAGTGTCTTTTGTACCTACTGGATTTTATAAATGTGTGTATATAAGTTGTTTTTTCTGTTAAAAATATTATTTAATAAGTTGATTATTAAGAGACCCATCTATTTTGCTGACCACAAATATTAAAAGAAAGGAGAAACTTTTGTTTAATAAGTTGCAACATCTATCTTTTTATCCATTTCCTGTGGCCTCTTGTTATGTCTATGTTTCCATATGGACCTGTGAGATTAAAGCTAATTTAGTAGTAACCTTCCTATATTGGTAATACTTGTTCTGTTTTTCTGTGAAAAAAAAAAATGAAAAAAAAAAAAGGATATTGATAGAGTGACCCTCAAATGAGCTAATCCACAGTGTAAGCACCATAAGTTGGCTAGTTTAACAAAATAATTGATTTTTTCCCTTTACAACAACCAATTAAAAATCGAGAGAGAGTTATACTATACAGACGCTTCTCATTGCATGAAGACTGAAAAAGTTTGGATTCTTTATATAAACAAACAGTTGCTAACATGTTAACAGGTGAATTGGTAGGTATTTTATCCTTCACACATACGATTTGATTCAAGTTACTCTTAGCCTATAAATCGAGGTGTATTACAAAAAAATATATAGCATATACCACGCGAAGACGTCGAGTCTTCAAAGTTATCTGAGGACTCCAATCTCTCCTCCTAACGGTCATACTTTTATATATTAGCATTTGGTTTGCAACATATACATCCAACTAGGCATTTTTAAAATCGAGTAAAAAAATTGGACATTCTAAGATGGGTAATTGTAACACTACTAGTTAATTAATCCCAATTCCCAAATGGGCATTGCAGTAAACAAACAAAAGTGTTGAGTTGTTGTTAGTGTTTTTAAAAATAATCATTAAGTAGCAGGGGAAAAAGTATGGGTAAATTCAGAGGTTGGTCAGGTGTGTGTGTGTTGTTTATATATAGATAAATATAGATAGATGAATATATATATATGTATATATATAAGTAAATTTATATATATATATATATATATATATAGAGAAATATGGAGCATTGTGTCATTGATGATTGAAAATGAAGAGAAAACATAAGTGGGTAATGGCATAACAGGCTGTGCCCTCATCCACCTTCCTTTTGTCGACACTAATGTAGGAGTCATAGGAAACATTTTATTCAATTTCACGCGCTACCTCTTCCCCATCCCCATATCCATATCCCCCCACTCCCTCTCTTCTCACTTCCCACAAGCATGCTGTCCCCAACCCACCCAACCCCAACCCCAACCCCTTCCATCATCTCCTCTCTCACTAATTGCATTCCCTCACTTCTCCACCTATTTTATAACTTACAACCATATCCTTTCCAATATCCCAATTTTCCGTTATTGTTATTCGGAAGAACTACGCTGACATCTCTTATATTCTGATGATATCACCGGGACACTTAGCGTGCGATTTCTCTTTAAGCATAAGTTTTTGTACTAGTGTTTCTTGCTTGATATATTGCCTTTTTAACCATCTTCAATAGGGGCATTATTATGAGATAAGAAATTAAAGATAATTTTCTATTAAATAGAGACATAGGTTTATATATTTCAATTTTTACGTGAGGGTAAAGTTGATATTTTGTACAAGACATTAGGGGTAATGAATGAATTTTTAAAAGTTGAGTGGAGGCACGTGTCCCCACTCTATATAAATTGACTTCACCATTGGTGACCATTTAGATTTTAATTTTAAATGATCAATTAGCTGAAATCTAATTACGGAAATACATTCATCACTGACGTTAGCGTATCGTCCCATTAAATAGGGTTTCATTCATTCCAAATTAAGAACACTCGTTTGTAAGGAGCTTCTTTGAAAAGGTTATACACAAACAAATAGTTTGGGAATTTAACAATTTACAATTCCCACTTGCTGATTATAATGATATTAATTTTTTCATGGGCTTCTTGTTTGATAAAATATTAGCTCAAAGATAGTAGTATATTTTTTTAATCTTTGTTTCCATTGCCAGGATTGCAGGAACTGAACCCATGTCTTTTAGAATAATGTGCAGTTTATTTTTATTTTAAAATCTCCCCCATTAATCCCCAAAATTGGACTTTCTGGCTGTTCCACTTTACAACTTCTTCATTTTGTCTGGTCTACTATTGTTGTCCACACCCTTCAAGTTTAAGAGATTATAGACTCATAATAATTATTCTTAATTGGGGATCGAGACTTTCCTAATATTGTATTTGTGTACCTCCCTGCATGCTTGCATGCGCATTTCACGCATGTTTTTGTGTGTTTCTTAGTTGGCACTCATACACATATATATATATATATATATTTGTTCCCCTTACCCAAAAAAAAAAAAAAAAAGGAAAATTTTGAATAAAATAAAAGTGAATTAAGCACACTAATGACAATGAGTACCTTGGGGTTCTCACAATGAATTATCATTCCTCTCTACAAACAAAAAAGGAAAAAAAAAAAAATTTGTCACCTCGTAAAAAAATTTAATCTAGTGATTAAATTTCTCAAGGTGGGTAATAAGCTTGTAACAATTTGTGATCTTTGTGTGGTAAAATGATGAATTTTGCCCAAAAAGAGAGATCTAATTAGGGATTGGATTAGTATGCAATTTGGAAGAAGGAATTTTACATCTTTTTTTTTTTTTTGATTTTTTTTTTCCTTTCTCTGACGCTGCACTTATTATTCATTTTTATTAGGATTCTATTTTAAAGGGTATCAGCTAGACTGCAATTCTCATGGTAAAAAACTGAGAAAACTTGCCAATGTCACAGCTCCATATCACTAGCTGGTCTCTGAAACCAATTCCTGTCAAAATTTCAATTTCAGTAGCCAACTAACTAGCCAATAAGAACGACTTAAATGAACTAGAAAAGAAAAATAAATAAAATAATAATAAACAAATAAAAAGAAATTTCATTTTTATAATAAGCTAGGCAAGAGAGCTTTCTTTGGTAGGATATATGTACGGGTAATGTATGTTCATAAATGTTAAATTTGATCGAAATCATATTATAATAAGTAAAAAAATATATGTAAAATTGACAGTGTTCCTAAATGTTAAGGTATATCTACTGGTAATGCATGTTTTTGAACTTTCGATTTGATCGAAATCACATTATAATAAATAAAAAATATATGCAAAATTGGCAGTGCTTGATAAAAATATGAAAATTTCAAAACAAAATCCTACTGGCAGTAACGTAAAATTCTCCAAACATTAAATTCCCATTTGAAGTAACAAATGTAGGATATATACCATTGTTGTCCCCTAAACTTGTCATCATTTATCAATTTGCCTTCTAAAATTTTAATTATGACAATTTACTCCTTAATCTTTTTTAAATTTGTTGGATTATGCCTCATTTTGTTAACTTTACATTAAGTTGAATATTTGAATCGAGAAGATTTGTATTAAGGTATATATTAGATTTAAAAAATTTTAATTCGAAATGGAGTTTTTTGTTATGTACGTGAGCTTTTCATGATCAATTTAACGGAAAATTAAGTCAAATAAGATATATAATTGCAACAAATGCATATACAACTTCGCGAGAGCTGTACTGCAAGAAATTTTTGATCCTTTTAGAAATTTTGTATGCAAGAAATTGAGCAGCCAAAGACAAATAAGTCTGGAATAACCACCTTCTAGTCTTACCGACACCCGACCTAGTTCCTTTATTACCTTCATTTCCCAATGCACCAACTGTATCTCTGTTTATAGGATATATAGACGTTATTAAAGTCCCCATATCTTTCCTTAAAACCCAAAAAAAAAAAAAAAGAAGCCCCTATATCTTGCTAGGCTGTTTATGTTACAAATAATGGTGAAAAGTAAGTTACTAGTTATGTGCAGAGTTATTGCTATAGTGTTGTTTCATATCTATAAATATAGGTTTTAGAGTGTCTAGTTTCAATGTTGATAGTGGATGATGATGAATTTCATAGAAGTAAATTTCTTACAATATAGTGAAATCGAGGGCATCTTATTATTTGTATTATTATTATTGTTATTATTTTTGGGCTGGAATAATGTGAAGGAACTTTAGTCCTTGATAGTAAGCAAATAGAGTATATGTTGCATAATATTCTAAAACACATAGTGGAGAACATATGGTAGGATGGAGGAAAAAAAAGAGAGATAGTTTGACGATTGGCCGTGCTAGTACGTACCCACAACTTTGGATCATAAGATATTTGATCAATTCTGTTGAGTAATTTGTCTCTCTCTCTCTCTCTCTCTCTATATATATATATATATATATTTTTTTTTTTTTTCTGTTATTTTGTTATGATCTGACATTTATAATATAACGGTACTTATATATGTATCTCATGTTTTTAAATATGTCCTATCGAAAAAATTAAAAAAAAATACAAATTGAACTGATAAATA
Source organism: Ficus carica (assembly GCA_009761775.1). Lineage (NCBI taxonomy): Eukaryota > Viridiplantae > Streptophyta > Magnoliopsida > Rosales > Moraceae > Ficus > Ficus carica. Next base: position 15,218,764 of record CM019751.1, read on the forward strand.
AAAGTTTTTTTTCCTTTCATATTTTTCAAAAAAAAAAAAAAATCTCACAATAAATTTGGAATTAAAAAAAAAAAAAAGTATGTGAACGCACTTGGCCTTTGTTTGGATATACATGATCTGTTAGTTAGTGAAGGTGGGGAAGGGATTTTTTGATCTTTTCTTCCTGTCATACATGCTCGGCACTAGAATATTACCGCTCCTTTTTATTATTATTATTATTTTTTAACTGTCCGGGGTACAAATTTTTTTCTGTCTTGAAGTCAAATTAAATTTACACCACGAATTTTTATTGGTTAAGAATTATATCACACGAATTTTCTTGTTGTGACAACTCATGCTGTGGTATTTAGTGTTATCTACCTACAAAAAAGGTTCATTTCTAGCCCAAAAAAAAAAAAAAAAAAAAAAAAACCTACAAAAATTTAGGTATAAAGTCAAAATGTGAGGATTGTGAGAGTAACTAGCCTGAAGGAGATTAGGCTAACAATAGATGGCTTTTTCCAGGAGTACCACCCCTCTTGCTCTTTTTCAACTCTAGTGTAGACTTAGAGACTAGAGAGTATCAATGACTTTTTTGTCTAAAAAAAAAAAAACAAAATCACATATTATAGAACAAATATGTGAACCATAATTTAATAATGTTTAAACATGTTTTGCCAGATTCCTAAAAGTTTATAACCAAATAATATATCTGATTTTACACTAGGGAAATGAAGACTTTAAAACCCAAAACTTAATAATTTTCATGATAAGGATTCTTTGTTTATATCATGTGTTTCTAATTGAAAGGTCATATCATAAATTAAACAGACATGTTAGAAATACATCAGTTTAAAATACCTTATCATAAAATTATGCAAAATTAACCTCATTTGTAGTCCTAGTGATTACTGTTTTTTCTCAGATCGATCGGGACATGAAGATATCGATGATATATATATATATATATGTATTATTTTTTTGTCATAAGAAAGGAAAATTTTGCAACTTTTACATTGCCCCCATTTCATGACTCTCTACATAACATAATCAACATTTTTTCACAAAGATAATATAAATTTCAAAATTAACACAAACTACTACAAATCCCTTGAGAAAACTTGTTCATAAAGTTGGCAACTTGCACTGGAAAGCAGAGCAGCTGCAGAGAAGGCAGCCATTAATCATCATGATCATGCTCTGTGCAAAAACAGTTTTTTAATTTCCTTTCTCTCTCTCTAAAACACTCTCTCTCTCTCTCACTCATATGCACTTTTGCTGCCACAACAGTCCAGGCGATATTATTATGCAGCCTCCCCGCTTGACACGTAGCACCACTAACATTATAGCGGCCTACAACATAGCCTCTCTCTCTCTCTCTAAAACCCTCTCTCTCTCTCTCTCTACAATAGACATTTTTCTCTCTCTAACTAGTAACTACTACTACTGCAACAACAACAACAACATGTTCGACAAATCATATAGGAGCTGCATTACTTGTTTCCCCAAAATTTCCAATTGGTCCTCTTACTTTTTGGCTCTGTCCCCAGCAAGAAAGTGACACTTGTCACTTCCAATTAGCCCAATTTTTGAAACCCACTCCCCCCTATCTCTCTGCCTTTTAATTATCAATTGGTCTCTCAAAGTTGATGCACACTAAGGTCTCTCATTGTCTGTCCTAAAATGAAGTTCAAAATGTAAATATTTTTAGTTCCTCCTTTTTGACTGGATTTGATTTTTGGCCAATTATGAGACTTGTTTATGTTTAACCTAAAGTTAATTAATTAGCTTTCCAATAGTTTTGGTAAGCTGTCCTCTTGGTCGTTCAACATTCTAAACAAAGTTAGTTGATTTGGTAAAAGATTTAATTAAAAAAAATTTAAAGAAAAAAAAGGGGTTATAATTTGGGGTGGTTGTTATGGAGTCTAAAAAATTTCTCTGAGTTGCTAAATTTTGAAAGTACATGTTGAATTAGGCTCTTTTTTCCCCTTCTTTTAGGCTTCTTTATTTTTTGATTTTTGATTTTTGCTTTTTGCTCTTAAACACTCTTACGTTAACTTCAGTTTACCCTCAGTAATGAGTTCACGTAATAACTTGCTTGATTTTTAAAACATCTCCAATGCAATTTAAATTCACGTGTCAAAGTTAAATTTTGATATTTAGATAGTAAAATCATTCTCCAATAAAAAGCTATTTTTAATACTGAATTGAACAATTGTTATATCATGTCAATAAATTATTTAACATTTGATTGTTATTGGTTAACACATTTGATTTTTACCTTAAGGTTTTCATTTAAACAGTAGACTATTATCATTTTCAGATTATTTAAATACTAAAAGTTTATTTTTATTAGTTTTGAAACTGAGTATTGATGATAAAAATTGAAAATAACATTATGTATTGAAGTATAAAGTTGAATAACATATCAACTATATATCATTGACATTAACATTTGCATTGGAGATGATCTTGGTGGTTCATAATAATAAAACGTAGATTCAGTGTGTACTTGAAAGCCTTAATAATAATTGTAATCAATAACATAAATAACATATAGAACTAGCTACATACACAATATTGTCTATAATATCTTGGTTACCCTCATAAAAGAACTTTATTATTTCGTCTGGTCTTATAAAGATTTTCCTCTTGGGCAGGAATATCCATGGGAAAGATTTTAAGCCTACGTTTTGTCCCCTTAAGCATAGGGAGCTTCTCAACCTATGGCCATTCTTTTTCGTCAAGTTTAGTGAATAAAAAGATAGGTCATACTTAAATAATTTCCCAAATAACTCTCAGAATTTCAATAATTTTCTCCTCAAAAACTATAATTTTATTTTTGCCAGTTTGAGAAAATTTTCAAACATCGCCTAAATTAATGATCACTCGTAATATATATAGCTTTATTTAATTTTCTTCAAAATAAAAAGAGTCCTTTAGTAACATCCTAACAGCCTATAGGTAATGTGAAATATATATATAGTTCACCATGTTTATTAAACTTTATGAAAATACAAATTATTACACCTTAGATTACGATGAAGAGAATTGCCAAGATTCCTCAATTTCTTCAAATTAGTACGAATTCTTTTGCCTTTAAAGAATCATCATTAGTTGACTAGAGAGCTTATATATACATGGACTAATAGGCCGCTACTAAATGTATATAATAGAAGAAAAAATTACAGAAAAATTAAAAGGGCATAACATTTTCACGGATCCCAACCATTTACCTCAATTAATTCATGTAGAGGTGTATGTGTGTGTGTGTGTGTGTGTGTATTTATATGTTTAAATGTAAAAGAAGGATAAGCATGTATTCAGAGTATGTTTGGCAAAGAGTGTTTGACATCTTCCACAAGCAAAGTATATGCTTCCAAAGCAATATGCTTTTGCCATTAGAGAAAAGACAAAACCCTCTCTTTGCCAAAGGCCATTTCAAATCCCACAAATACTTTATAGCCCATATCTTACTGCTTGTCCTACGTGTGAAGTCAGGCAAAAAAGCTGCCCATACACCCTTCAATAGGGTAGTGACACGTGGCAGCCAATAAGACAAATTGTCCACACTTTTTTTTTTTTTTTTTGTTTTGTTTTGTTTGTGAGGAGTGGACACTTTGGGATCGTCACTACATGGTATGGAATCTGCCTCTTATAGTGTTATTTACATCATGGTTTCTTCATCATCATGTATTGTTGGTGGATTAATTGAGCAAAATGGAAATCTTAGACACTAGCTAGGTATCCCAAATTTAGACTACTTTTTTCAAGTATTCTGTCATAATTCACACATCATGGATTGAACGAATCTGAGTGCTAGACTGCTATCTCACTATTATATATGATCCGTGTTCAATTAATAATTTTCATTAAATCATACATTGTATGTATTGTCATACAATAATACGATATGTTTTTTTTTTTTTTTCATGATATCACGTAAATAGTGTTATTTCTTACCGATCAACGATCACGGTGATCAAGAAATTACATTATTGGAGAGAGATCATGCATATTTTAATGAATTGAATCTTGCCCATGATCAAAAGCCTAATTATATGGAGTTTGACTATTTGCCAACGAAGTGTGAGGCAAACGGTGCTTTTTTCCTCACCTCCAAATTATCTCAGTCTCCCTTTAGTTTTGGTTTTGATTTCTTCTTTTAGATACGATTCAAACAATTAGCATTTAGTTCTTATTAAAATAAGCTGGTCTTTCGTGTTTTTGGGTTAATTGAGAGAAAAAGCCATGTGCATGTGGAAGGAAAAAAAGTGCCAATAAAGTAGGGTTTGTTAATTAAGGACAACGAAAAAGAGAGAGGTCATAGGCTTTTATGCGTGCATGAAAATCGAAGTATAAATGATATTTGTATATTTTTATATATTTCCTATTAAAAAAAAAAAAAAAAACCTTTCGAGCTTTTTAATTATGAGATCTTATTATCATAAGGTGAGCTTTTGGGGTTTCAACCACTCTTATTAACCTTGCTTCGAAGAAAACTCAAAGTCTAACGTACTCGTAAGCTTCTTTTTTGACTCGTATATATTTGGTTTGCTATACAAGTACCATCACATATATAACATCTATAACTATATAAACATATTAAATAATCTTAGATAGAACTTATTTTCAAAAACCAGCTCAAAATAAAAGCTTACTCAATACACATATAAAAATTATAATAGTCTAATAATTTAACGATATGGGATAAATTTACAATCTAACATCCCTATTCATGTTTAGTGTGACATGTAAATGTATCATGTCTATATATACATATATTTATATATTATAATGTTCTCCATGCAGAAACCTCACGCATTGCCGACAAGTAAACATTTGAAAAAGCTTGAGAGCGCAGTTTTGAGAATTTTAAACTTTCGCAGTCGGCATGCAAATATTCAACCAAAGAAGGAAAAATTAATTGAGATTCTTTTTTGCTTTCTTTCAAATATTTGAATGCGACTGATGTAGAAGTTTCATTCAACTTTTTTTTTCCCCCTCATTACCATCAAACGTTCGACCGATTTTGACCTATAGTCGGTGGGTTTCTAGTCTAGTGTGTGGAAAAATAACAACAATTGTTAGATCGGGGATTTTGTTATATGACCCACCATTTCAATATTAGTTAGTTATTAATTTATGTAATGAGAGCATGCATGACGGTTTTGACAGTTATATATAATAAAACTATATATTTACATAGCACGACCGCGTTAATTAATTGAAGTTCTGGAAATAATATCAATATTACAAACTTTACTAACCCTTTGTTTGAATTGCAACATAAGATTTAATCATGGTAATTGATTGGAGGATGTTGGATTAATTAATTGAACAATAAAATAATCAAAATGTAATGAACGTAGTGTTTATATATATTTACTCGATTGTGAGATTATATGTGCGACTTTTAAACTTTTGAGCCGGTCTCTATATATACAAATATACACACAAACATAAATACAAACATGCATATATATATATATATATATATTTATATATATGTATGCATATAGTTGTGAAATAATTATGAATTTTGTTACCTTTAGCACAAACTTATGAGGGAAGGAATCTTAAGATCACTTGAAGAAATGACAAAGTGGGGAAAAAAATGAAATCTAGAATTAAACATGACATGGAGACAAACATTTTTTGTTCCAAGGACGAAATTAAAACATCAAAGTCATTCTCAAAAATTGTGGGATCCACCACAAAGTTTCATATTTGCTTACTCTCTATAGATATATAATGTGCGTATATGTGTGCTATATATATATATATATATATATAGAATTAAGAATATTAATTTTATCAACTGTTGAAAGACCACCACCACCACCTATGATCATGGGAAAGAAGAGACAAAGTAAAAGCAGCAGGATACAATTTGAAGTGCAGTTAATATATATAGTTTCCTTGAGGACAAATATTTGTCCCCTTTTTTTGAAACATTTTTAAATATTATCCAACCGACTTTTCACTATCTTTTTTCAGTTTCTCATGTTGCTTCTCTATCTCATCATCATCATACATATATATATATATATATATATGTATATATTAACAACGCGTTTCTACTTTAATATATTCCCAATTTTGATATCATAGCCGAAATTTCAGCACAATTTGGAGTAATTGCTATTCATATTATGACAACAAGCCCCTTTGGACTTGTATTTAGTACCAACTACCACTGAATATATAATATAAATACTTTTCATTTGCATGTCCATCTAAATCTATTACTTCACAAACAAAGATTTATATCGTCTGTCAGTAAATAAACCGTCGTAGTCAGTTATATCGTTCACTAGTCCTCGCATGGATTAAGGGAAACGAACAACTAAAGAAAAACTGTTCTTTTTTTTCTTTTTTTTCTTTTTTCTTTTCTTACGGTGCGAAAAAAACATGCTATCGATAGAGTACAATTTTTGTAATTAAATTGTTATTAAAATTTTATTAAATTATCGTACAACCCTTCGTAAGTGGAATGTTAGAGGCAATCTTAAGCAAATATGGAAGATGATAAGGATATAAATGTTCTTGAAGATCAAAGTACACTTGAAGCAAACAATACTATAATGATCAAGAATTTCACACTTACTCAGAAAGAGATGAAAATTGTAACTTTCGGTTCTTGAGATAAATTGGCGGAGCTTGACATTCTGAGTAAAAAGTTGAACAAAGAACTTGAGGAGTCCAATAAGAACACATCATCTGATCAACTTAGGGCTCGATGAGGAAAATGTTTTACAATGAGAAAATAATTATATCTTTTTATTAATTTCTTTTTGCCCTTTTATGTGCTTTTAGTAAGCTGTTTTCTTTTTCTTTTTCTTTCCTTTCCTGAATTTGTAGGCTGATAATTTTTTTTATTTCTTTTAATAAAGTTTTAGCTTATTCAAAAAAAAAAAAAAAAGAAAAAACTATCGTACTTTTCTAATTAATCTAGCATGATTCTGATAGTAATCTGATGGTGAACGATTATGGCCTACATCAATAATTTTTTTTTTTTTTTTTTATCATAGTATACCATAACTTTTTTTTTCCTTTTAAATTTTATTTATTTATTTGGTTTTGGTGGGGTTTTGATCAGTTTTGGTCGTTACAAGCAATATATTGTAGAAAACGACCAAAGAATGTTGTAGGACAACACTTGTCTCTAAGACATTGCAGAGCCTAATTATATATCATCAGAGCATCATTTATATATATATTGATCATCACAATCCATGATAATCCCATGGCCTTCTTCGTTCCAAAATTTCGGCCAAGGTGGTCCCTACCAAGTCAGCATTTTGCCGGCCGTTTGTATTTTCTTTTCTTCCCAGATATAATCTCCACCGTTGATATAACTTGGGCTTGGATGTATAACACGATATATACATATATAGCATGATAATCTGGGAAAGTTCTTCAACGGAAGAATCTTTGTCTCCAAAAGATCAAAAAGGGGTTTTTCTGCACAGTGCTTTTTTGACACATATCAGGCGGTTTGTAATCCTTTTCCCTTTCAATTTTGTTCCCCACAAATTGGTTAAAGTACTACCATAACTACTAAGAAATAATAATACTAATTAATACTCCTTTTTATTGTGTCCAGAAGGTGTAAAGTGTGTTTTTTGTTTACAATGTTGATCAAAAAACTTTTGCAATGTTGGTCATACAAATATATATATATATATATATGAGTGTGTGTGTGTGTGTGAATTCAAATTATATATGGCTTTGGGATTCCAACTCTTTTACTCAATCGCCTTATCCAATTTGTGATGGCTTGCACATGCACCTTTTCTCTACTATCTCACCAAAAACCAAAACTTTGCTAGAGATTAATATATATATATATATATATACGTATACATATCTATATTTATATATAGGGATATCTTATTACCTCTATGTGTGGGACCAGAGAGTTTGCATTATACAAAATTATAGCACACACAATCTCCACATGCTCCCATTAGTAAATACATATATATATATATATGTTTGTTGATTTTCTACTTAGAACTATAATGATCTACTCTCATGTAAATTAGAAAATCAAGAAATAAATTGCATGTTAGAAGCCATAATTGATCCGGTAAATGATAATCATGTTCTAATAGTATCATATTAGTTCTAAAAGATAGAGTTCTTCCTAACTTTGACTTTTGAGGTTTCATTTTGATCCTTATATAACATCTTATTAAGAATTAGATCAAAAAAAAAATATCAAAATATATATAGATAAAATGAATATTAATTAATATATTGCTTTCGCGGCAAATCTGAATGACATCAAGTTCAAAGTTCAAACAAACATGCATATGCATGCTTTAAAAGAGTACCCTTTGAATTCTACTTCCAAACCTGGCTTTTGTTTTTAGCCCTCTTTTTTTCTCTCTTTTTTTAAAAATTCCTTTTTGTTGTCTATCTTTCTTCATTTACTTTTACTTTTTCCTTTTGGTTTGGAAAAGAATAGAACAAGAAAAAGAAAAAAGAAAAAAGAAAAATCAATAAAAGGTGTAACTTACGATTGCATGCTTATTTCAAGACAGTCACATAGAGGCCGTCGGCCAAAGATGGGGCCATTTCTGCTGACTATTTGACAAGTTTCATTCCTAAAGAAATAGCCTGTAAAGTGACCAAGAACGGTGCGTCCACACTAGTCTAGGAGGCTCATTTATAGTATTCAAATTCAAGGCAATTAAATTACATGCCTTTTCCTAAGAATTACATTTTTTTCCTTTTTATTTTCCAAATAAGCAAGTTTACTTATATACATAAGAAAAGTTGACTTATAATTAACATATGTTTTGAGAAATAATGGTACAATGTAATAATACTCAAGAATAACCGTTAGATTGGTAATATAATAATCCAGGACTTATTCTCAAGTGATTTGATATGTATGAAGTATTAAGCTCAAGTCTTTTTATATAATGGAAGCATAAGTTTTGATGGGATTGAGATGACATATTTGGTCTTTTAATATAGGTAACTATAACTTAATACAGACGTTCTCAATACGTAGATATCACTTTAGTTATACTTACAATCCGTTCAATAAAAGGGTAAGAAAAAGGAAAGGAGAGATTATGCAATGGAGAAAGAAAATGTGAAGGAAATAAAGAAAGTTGTTTTTTTTTATATGCCCTACATTTTGATATATGATAATAAGGAAACCAAATGAATGAGTGAGTAAAAAACTAATTTTCTAATTAGTTTACAAATGAGGATAAAAAAAGTAATTTTACTAATTCAAGATGTAAAACTTTTTTATCTTCAAAAATCTCTCCAATTTTATGGGTAAAAAATAATGGGATCCATGCATGTGTTCTTTTTTCTCTTCTTTTTACTTTCTTCCTCTAACAAACGATGCTTAATTTTATTTTCAACATCTCCTAATTGCATTGACAAGCCCTATTATATGATTGATTGTAAGTTTATTATGCTTCAACCTTTCTAGTATATTAATTGGCTGACCCTCCACTCTAATCTTAACTCAAAATTAAGCATGCTAATCACTTTAAATAATCCGATTTCTTCTCTCTTTGATATGGCTTGAGCGTAGTTTTTCTTCTCATGCAAGACATTCTTTTGGACTTCCAGTACGCTTTTTCTGCTTAAAATGATTACCAAAGTTGAAAGCACAACCCCATGTAGCCCAAATTAAATTAAAGCACGCAAAACAATCATTACGATCTTGAAATTCCCTTTTTTTCTTTCTTTCTCTTCTTTTTTCTTATTCTCTAATTTCTATTCTTTTCTTACTCGTTTTTCTCGGAGAACATTCATCATAAACGTCGACATTGTTTGCAATTGGCGGGAAAGTCTAGTACCTCCACACATCATCATGGTTGAAAGTTATATATATATATATATATATATATATTTTAGGGATAGTCATCATGGATTGTTAGTTAACTAATTATCTGTACTAAATTCTACCACCTTAGTCATAATATAACTCAATTATAGATGTCTTGTGAGATTTGATTACTAATAAGAATACTAAGAAAACTTAGGCATGCACGAGTAGTCATAATCTTGGCCCTTCGTGAGAAAATAGAATATGAGGTGAGCCAATTGTTTAATTTCTAAAGAAAATTAGGTGTCATGTCACAGTTTATATATATATATATATATTTATGTGTATCGATTCATCTCACAATTTGTTTGCAATTCAAATTTCTATCACGTCGATCAAGCTTAATTATATAGCATAAATATTAAGCTCTAAAATTGATCGCACAAATCAAAACGTGGAATCTTTTGCGGTATTCTTGAAATTTTCTCTCATTTATATACATTTTTTTATGGGTTTGTGGGTGTGTTCATGTAATTTTCTAATCTATGGATCAAACTTTAGGGGTGGAAGGTAATTATACAAAGTAGGGTTTCTCTTTTTATTCAATTTGATGCCCCCCATTGGATTCCATCTCTTCCAACTTCCATAACCAGTCAATGTCGATTAATTTAAAGGAGAGCTTCCAAAAGCTAATTGGAGAGCTTAGAAAAGACAAAGAAAAATTTTCCCCATGAAGAACAATATAATAACCTTAATAAGTTGGGTTTTAATATTAAAAAGGGCACAAATTGTTAAAATATACATAACATAGTGCTTCTCTTAGGCTTCAAGTCAAAGATTACAAACTACAAAAAAGGGTCATGTAGTATCATTGAGCTCACAAATTTTTGTCTTTGTTTGCAATCAAACAGCCACTATAAGCTAAGCCAGAAGCTGTTGTTATACACACACACACAGATATATATATTTATTTATCTCCATAACCAATTTGTGTGGGGGTGCAACAACATGCTCACACCCACTCATACCACAATGTGACTTGAAACCCATAATTGTCTCCAACTTCATTGCAGAAAACGAGAGTCACTTTAAAAAATTGGTCACTCCTCAATCCTCATCTATCTCCCCAGTCCCCAATGGCATATTCTTTAATGATTCTTTGCACATTAGTGATTACATTGGCATGCCTATCTAAATTTGCTTCTCATGTTCTTCCTATTGCCTTTTGGGCCTTATTTGTATATAATTTGCTTGGCAGTTTTCATATGTCTATATATAGTGGCCCAAAGTGATTGTGTTGGAACAGACTGGTTGTTGTAACTGTGTTGAAAGAGGCCGAGCAATAGTTGTTCAAGTAGTTATATGAAGAATTTCTATAGCCCACATGCTCGGCTTTTTTTTTTTTTTTGGTGGTGGTAAAAGGCGAGAATAATAAGGAGAATAAAATTAGGATAATCTTCTTGTCCGTTCTCATCTTTATTATTATTGGAAGAAATAGACTTAGCTAGTGATTCCAACATGCTCATCCTAAGCGACTTAAGCACAGTTGACAACGATTTCGAAGAATCAATATAAGTACTAGAAGCATCTCAACCGCACATTTACAATTTCTTTCTTTTTTTTTTTTTCCCCCCTTAAAAAATGGTTGTAAAGGGAAGCAAGAGGTGCATTAATAAATCTCAACAGATCGGAACCCCTTTAACATCTTTATCATGTACTCATCTCTCATGAAACAAATAAAAAAAAAAAAAATTACAATGAAGTTTGACTCAAAAAGATAATTTGAAAAAAAAAAAAAAAAAACCATTTCAAAGGAGAGAAAATACAGAAACTACTATTATACTATTGCTCTATATTATATGATCTGCTTGGACAAGTTCGGGGTTTCGTTTAAACCCATACTATTTCTTTTTATGTAAATGAAAGTATACAGAGTAAAAAAGCTATTGTAGAATTGCTGAGCCAAATTATATGAAGAGTACAATTTATGGTCTCAGAAAAAAACTCAGAAGTTTTTGCTTTATGATGTTAAAAACTTCATAAGAAAAAGAAGCTTTAAGTAATTTTCCACACTCACGTCGAAATGTAATTAAAACAAGGAACAGAAACAGTGTAAATTTAACAACTGCTAATCTAATATGTAATATAATCTAGTATTCTCCTATTATCATTATTGTTATTATTATTATTATTATTATTATATTGCAATGTACTTGATTACATAAAACATGCAACAATGTTCTTTATATTGACGTATTACACGAAAATTAAGCAAATCATCAACAGAAAAAATAACAAATAAACAATCAAACAAACAAGCGACATTTAGCAAATAAACTTAAAAAAGGAAATCACAGACATTTTCGTTATTTCTCTAAAAGGAATCATCAGGCATCACAACATCACCTACGTTATTCAACTTGTGTTCTTCAGCTTTTCTTAAACATTCTTCCATGAAATCCGAGGGTGGAGACTTGTCACGATATCCTGTGTACTTATCACGGATCCCCTTACATCTCTTCAACTTAGCTTCGAGCTCGGTAATTTCGCAGTCTAAGTTTTTGAGGCCTTCTCTTTCGCATCTGATTGCCTCAAGACCAACAAAAACACGCACGAGTTCTGCAAAACGAGTAGATATAGACTCTATAATTATGGAGTCTGAAATACTTTTGAGGCGTTGTAGGTAGAAGAACCAGTGTTTAAGAAGATCCTTGTTGATGTCTTCAACCTTAGTCTTGCACATTCTGTCAATCACTATGCATAGTGCACAAGCCCCAATGCTCTTCATTCTAGGTGTCAACTTTGAGTGACGCACACCAAGATCTTTGCCGTACTTGCGAAGCAATGTTCTTAAAATCGGTGCCAACGTCCTAGGTATCATGTAACCCTTGACATCCTCGACATTTTGTCTTGAAAGCTTGGCATCATCTAGTAGTTTCATTAATCCTCCCTCTAGTGAGAAATATCGAAACTCATGAAGAATTTTATAAAGATCTAAACTTTCTAATCGGAAAAATTGTTCAAGTCTCTCAATATCCTCACGAGATCCCTTCTGGTCAAAAGGAGAATTCGATTCTTTAACTATTTTAACACTTAATGCATCCCACCAAGATCGTGGTTTAAAGTTGTAAGTTGATACTAGAATGTCCCTTTCTTGTTGAGATAGGCTATCCAAAATCTCTTTCAGGGTCCCTGAAATGTTATCATGCTGCGAGCCCAAGTAGTGATCCCATCGAGACTCTCCCAAGGCCAATAGCTGCACATCTTTAGTCGGCCATCCCTTCATAACCTTCATAATCTGATACACGACACAAAATTGAATAATTACCGTCTGTCAACACATCATTTGATGCAAACTAAAACATTACAACATATATAAATACCAACTACCATATAATACTAGTACGAGGCACGTACATACGTAAGATATGTACACTTTTTCTTTTTTTTTTTTTCAGTGTAATACTGCAATTTGGTGCATCCCAAAGTTTTTCTCTTTTTCTCGTTTTTTTTTCCCCCTTTCCTTCTTCCTTCTTAGTAAGCTTTAATATTAAAAAAAAATTCCTCCTTTGTAACTCGGACACTAAACCTTTAAATTTGGCATTTAGGACCTAAATTTAACAATCCTTTACAATGTAATCCAATTGATAATGAACGTGAATTGATAAAGGAAAATTAGGATCCTAAATGTCAAAATTAAAAAAAGCTCAGTATCCAACTTGCCAACCAATGAAAAGTTGACGTCCATCAGCTTTAGGTCCATAATTACAATAGATTTTCAAATTTAGGATCACATTTACCAAACTTGAAAGTCTGGGGTCTAAGTTACAATATAGTGATAAAATAAATAAAAAATAAAAAAACACCTTTTTTTTCTTAAAAGCTGTAACAAATTTGTAAACAAAAAGTATGGAAAGCTTTATGAAATTAGTTGTTGTAATTTTAGTTAGATTATGTTAAATTTTCATATTCATAATTAGAAAAAAAATTATTTTATGAGGACGAAAATAGTTTAAATGATAATAGATGATAATATATGTTTACGTTCTAGTTTATCGTTTCCTAAAGCAAATATGGTTATAGAATATTACACAAAATGCCTTGCCTTAGAAAATAGTATCAAAACATTACTTGTTTAAGAATTAATTAAGTAGATTATTGAAAGATTAATTTTAAAAATTTAAAAATAAACCAATTTTTTTTTTCTCAATAAATAAGGAGATCATATGTTCATTGACAGCATATATTTTCATATGTACGAAGATAATCAAAAAACATACCTTAGAAATCAAGCAATGTATATGAGCCACAAATTTGCAATCTGTACAACAGTAAATACGAAAACGGGGATCCCTTTCTCCTTCGCATACATCACAACAATATTCACATGAATCGTCTTCGTTGATCACTGAACGATCAAAAAGAGTCAAAGGGTGTATGTGTTCTTCATATTTGATGGTAGATGGCAATGGACCACAAAGAAAATGAAAGTTGAAATCACATTCCATGCAGCGAAATAGGAGGGAGAGAGTACGGTTAATTTCGTCAGGGACAACATCAGCCCAGCTCTTATAAGATTTTTTACAAGCATCACATTGAATTGAACAAGATGCTTTCTCGACTAAAAGAAGAAAATGATCATGACTTGGACATTTAATTGCCGTAAGAAAAACACATTCCGTACACAAGACAATGTTGCAGCCATCTTGATGACAACCGAAAACGAGCCTACAATCTTTTTTGCAACAAGAATCACAAGATCGAGGCTTACTGACGTGAAGCTCGAGAGGGCAGCTTGGATGACACGGATGTTGTACTTTCCTAGGCAGCTCTGCGCACGATTTGTGGAGGAAATTCTCACAAGAATTGGAGGTGCAAGAATAGGCTGGACCAGCAGACCATTCTGATTGACACGCAAAGCATTTAGCTCTATGTTTCTTGCCATAATCCTGCTCCACTAGGGTCATTGGATGCTGATGGCAGATATAGCGAACGTCGCCATGATCTTGACCGTCGTCGTCGTCGTCGGTTGTTACGGTGGGAAGTGGGATTGTAGCACAATCCATATGCATGCAAAAATTAGAGCAGTGGTTGCATGCGTACGAAAATTGATCATCTTTGAAGGGCTTCTCACAGTAGTAACAATTGTGTAATGATGATGATGATGATGATGTCTTCCCAAGTGTTAGAAGATGGCTTGGACGATGCAACGAGTGATTCTTGATGTGTTGAGGCAACTCTGCACATCTTTTGTGGATGTAATATGAGCAGTGTTGGTCGCAACATGAGTAATAGGATGCTTCCTCTATTTCGTGATTGCACACGCCACACCTAAATATCAGTCGGAGACGCCGGCGAAAGAATACTTTCATCAATCTCAATGGATGGTTGTGACTGAAATGATCAATTTCATCATCCAGTACTACTTCCATTTCTCTCTCCAGAGGAAAAATAATACAAAAAATAAAGCAAATAAATTACTTTTCTATGCGAGTGCTTGTATTTATATGTGCTCCAAATAATATTAATATAAAGTACCATAAAAAGACCAATTGATAGCTAATGTTAAATTTAACATTTGATTTTTACTAGTTGGTGTCTTGATTTTACAATTGACAATAAATACATTGGAGAGGTCTAACATCTTTTCTTATGTCTAACGATGTACATATACCCTTTTCTTTTAAAGACAATTCACAAATTATTCCTAGCTTTACCTTTCTTAATTTGTAGCTAAAGAACAAAAATAAAAAGAAGAACAAGAACAAGAACAAGTAAAGAATCCTGCTGTTTACGTTTGTCCATTCCTAGTTTTAGCTTGTTATTAATTAGAAGGAAAAAAAAAAAAAAAAAAGGAAGAGAGAGAAAAACGAAATGTTTGCAAACAACCAAATTAAGAATCATTGAAAGCTAATGGCAGTGCCAGAAGAAATAGTTTCTAGGAATTTTTTTTTTTTTTAATTTTTGGAGGCTAAACCTTCTTAAAATTGAACTTCTATTATTAGTACTATTACCATTTTGTTTCGTGCAAGATGTTAGGATTGGGCAATACTTTCCTACCAAAGCCAAAATGCACTGTCTTTGTCTTTAATTTGTGGTTGATACATTTGTAATCTGAGTTGGGGATAATTTTTTCATTAAAGCATGGTTGTAGACGAAATCACAATCATTGATGAGTTAAATAATGCTGTAGAACATTGGTAATAACCTGTAGTGTTTTTGGACTATCATGTTTTTTTGGTTTTTTTTTTAAATATATAAATACTAGACTAGAAAAGGGTCTGATATCGCCCTTCCAATCAATTTTTCACTGACTTTTAGATTGGAAGATGTTCCATCCAAAAAAAAATAATAATAATAATAGTTATTTCCTCTCGCATTTAATTGTGGGCAAAACCCATAACTAAATAAAGAATGAGAGTTTACTGGCCCCATAAAAAATGAGAAAAGGAAATATCAATCCTTAAATCTCTTTAATATTGATAATTTGTCAACGGTAATAAATACTTTGATAATTAAGTTTACATGTACCACTAATTGTTTAATTGTGTAAAAGGTCATTGTTGTTATTACATTGAGAAGAAGAACATTACTAATCTTAGTTAACACTAAAAGCGCAATGAAATTGTTTCTAATTATATCATCAAATAAGTAAATAAACATTAATTAATTACTATATATCCTCTTTCTTATTATTTTGTTTTCCTCTTTCAATCTCATTATCTTTTCATTACGTTCATTAATGGTTTGATAAACACATCCTAATTATATGATTCTTTTAGGAGAAACTTGACTATTAAAAGGAACAATATGGTTATATATTAAATATGATTATGTATATATATATATATATATATCCCAAGATGGAAGAATAATTGGATTAATAAGCTTTCAATTTATATTATTTCAGTGAAAAAAAAAAATTAAGTTCTTCATGGTCAATATTTTGTTATATACTGCCGTTACTGACTACTGCATCAAATGAGTTGAAGCAATACTAATGGCCTTAACCGATTGGAAAGGCATGCCGCCGGCTTCATCGGCAAGACAAGACTCACCCCTGGTGGCCGAAGATCCACTCCTGCCGACCAACAAGCAGAGGGCATTGCCAAACATGCAAATTTAAATCTAACCCATAAGAGTGTAATTAAATAATTAGTTTGCTACATATTCATATAGATCTTAGGCTCTTATGGTCCATCAGGATACAATATATTTTTTTCAAATGCAATGCAAATGCAATACAATGTATGTTCGGATACCTCAATATTGTGTTCAAAATATATATACTTTAAAATTTTAAATTCAATATAATCACTATACATCATTTTCCTTTTCTATCTATTTTTACCAATCATATCACATATTCTTCCTCTTACTAACAATCTAAACACACATTATATTTAAATACAATGTAAAAAGAAAACATTCAAATTGCATATTATATTTTATTGTATTATATTCTATACAATACAAACAAATGTTGTTTCCAAACAAATTATTAACTTGATTGTGCGTTTATGTGTGTCTCTTTTATATATCAAGCATGCAGTTGCTACTCTAATTTCTTGATAAATCTTTTTTTTTTTTTTTTCAGATTTTAAAAGCTATTATTTACGTTGAGCTATATACCTTCTAATTTCCTTTAAGATAAAGTCAGAAAGATGAAATGGAATTTTATTTTTAAAAAAGGTTTGTTACTTTAGATTTAACTTATTATATTAATTAAATACGTTAGGTTGAACAAGTTGCTTGTAATTATCTAAATTAATTCATTATGATCACACTAACATGGAAAGAATTCCCTTCGCAGTTCTTTTCTTTTTTCTTTTCTCTTTCTTAAAAACGATTCACAATTATTCCTAGCTTTGCTTTTCTTATTTAGCTAAAGAATAAAAGAAGAAAGAAAAGGAAAAAAGAAAAAGAACCAGAAACAAGTAAAGAATCCTGCTGTTTCTTTTTCTTTTTCTTCTTCTTCTTTTTTAATGTTTGTTCATACCTAGCTTTAGCTTGTTAATTAGAAAAAGGAAGAGAGAGAAAACGAAAAGTTTGCAAACAACTAAATTAAGATGCAATGAAAGCTAATGGCAGTGTGAGATCATAATTTTGTTTTTTTTTTTTTTTTGTTTTTTTTAGAGGCTAAAACCTTCTTTAAATGGACTTCTATTATTAGTACTATTACCACTGTGTTTGATGTAAAATGCTAGCTAGCATTGGGCAATTCTGTACTTAGGATAAAATATTCGAACGCTGCACTTTATAACTTTATGATAGAATCAGGTATGTAATTATCATTAGACGTTAGATTATGTCTGTGATAACCTTTCCATTGAATAATTATTAGGAACTAGTTATGGTTTTTGCAGCACTAGTACTAATGTCTAATGGTCCTTGCAATCCTCCTCAAGAGAAATTATTCAGTGAACTGGGTATACTACGTCATCATGCTTACGTAGTACACTCGTTCAATGAAAATTTAGTATTTGGATACTTTATCTGTGTAAATTTTTTTGTTGTATGTTTCTTTTTCCTAATGTATATTACCTTAATTAGTAAATCTAAATTGCCATAAATAACTCACCTAAATCTTTTTATATTAATCAATTAATTTAAAAAATAATCTTTTATAAAGAATTTTTTAAAATATACTTGAAACCTCCATGCGTTGTTTCTTTCTGTTTCTCTTAGTATAAACAAAGACTTCACTGTTTGGAATGAGGAAACTTCCTCATAGAAATAAACTAAAAATCAAGAGATAGGGAAGAAAAAAAAAAACTTCATTCGCATACATATGTATACATAATATAACTCAGACGTATACATAATTTTTTTTTTTTTTGAAATATAATGAAAAAAACTAGGCAAAACCTTCACTCTTAAAAAAAAATAAATAAATAAAAAGAAAATGAAAACTTCAATATATAGATTTTAAAAACAAGAATTACTCTTTCAATTTCAAAGTTGATAGTTGTTAATATATTTACATACATAAATATTTATTTATTGTCTTTCATATATTCCCTACATGATCAATAATTTCTTTTACGGATGAGAAATATAAAAATAATTATATGTATATTTCTTGATTTTTAGTTCATTAACTATTTATATGGGAAATTTTCCTCATTCCATATAATTCAGTTTCATTTATATTAAAATGAATAAAACGGTCTTCAGGAAAAAAAGAAATTAATATAGGACAATTCATGAACAAATTAAAAAAATATATCGCAGTGCCGTTATTATTTTAGAGAAACTTTAATCATGTATGAAAGTTTTTAAAAATACAAGTTGATTTTTATTTAAACATAATTAATTATATAAGGGATTTAGATGAGATATTTACGGTGATTTTTTAGAAAATAATTAAGGTAATACGCATTAGAAAAGAGAAATTTAAAACAAAAAGATGACATGGATAAAATGCAAAAATTTCAAATTTTAATTGGGTGTGTGTACCACTTAAGTACAGAAATGTGATACACTTGAACTAGAGATGTCAAAATGGGTCAGACTTAGTGGGCCGGTACGAGTATGGTATGCTAAAAAAATGGACTTGGCACGGCACGGCACGACATGATTATTATATTGGGTCCAGCTCGACACGTGTACTTAAGTGAGCCGTGCTTGACGCAATTTTTAAGCACGAAGCACGCTAAGGGCACGAGTAAGTTAAGGGCACGGCATGAGTACGGGCACGAGCACGATAAGGGGCACGATAATATCACTTTTTTTTAATGATATTTTTAATAATTTTCATTTAAGATTTATGGAGTTTTTTATCTTATTAGGAAGATTTTATCTCTTTTGAGTTTTTACTTGACAAAGCTTTCAACATTGTAGTTACTTTTTATTATTATGTTTTGTTTTTGTTAAAAAACAATTTTTTCTATGATATTTAAAACTTATTTTCTTATTTATCTAAAATTTTGTTGTTAGGCACGATTAAGGCACAAAGCACAATGAGAGCACGGCACTTATAAATGGACCTTAGATTGAACTTGACGTTATAAATTTTTTATGAGTACGGCACGACACATTTATTAAATGAGCCGGTACGGGTATGGCATAAAGCACTAATAGATTCAAAATAAATGGGTCAGGCAGGCCCGAATCGGCCTGTTTGACATCTCTAACCTGGATTACTAAAAAATTTCGCTCCATCTCAATTATTCATTTCCAACAAAGCAATTAAAGCATCGCTCTAAATCTAAATAAATTGTGTTGGGGGGGGGGGGGGGGGGGGGGGGGGGGGGGGGGGGGAGAACAAACTGTTGATATCCTAAAAACATGTTCCTTTTATTTATTTTTAAATAATTTTTGCTTGGAATGTATGGATGTAAGTGTGCATGTAGATAAATAGATGTGTACGTATGTGTGACTAAGTATGAATTTTAAATAGCAAGAGTTTCCACTTCCACCATATATATTATATATCATGTATAGATAATTGCTTCTATTTGGATAACAGGTACCCTTTATTTCTCAATAAAAAGGAGAAAATAAAAAGACTTTTTTAATTATGGGCACCCAAAATAAATTAGGGGATGACTTAGAGCGCATTAAATTCAAAATTGTTTCTTATTTTACCGTCGAAATGGGTTTCATTGGTAAAAGCTTGTGTTTTTTAGTTGTGAATTCAGACCTCTTCAATACATATATAAATATTAATGTTATATTTGTTATAAAAAGTGTGAAAAAAGTAAAAATGTTGTCTTACTTTGTATTGTAATAAATAATACTATTTCTAATGATATATATCTTATGTCATAATCATTAAGCCTTGTAATTTGTAAAAGATAAATGTTTAGTATTTAAATAATTTAAAAATAAAAATTTTATAACGAGGAAATGAAAATAAAAATAAAAATAAAAAAGAAACCAATCAATAACAATCAAATATCAAATTTAATATTTATTATATTTAGTGGTAATTTATCACAAAATCTAGTATTTATCATATTTAACATCAAAGATGGCATTCTATTAAAAAACAATTTATTCATCTTAAATATCAAAACTTCAAAATTTCACATTGATATATCAATTTAGTATTTTATTAGAGATGAGCTTAGGCCAACCATTGCAATTTTAATGGCATCATTTAGATACCCGGCGAAGACCCTGTGACTATTTTTCTATTTAGGACTTGTGATTAATGATGGAATTATGGTCAAATCACCTATGAAGAAAATCTTTTGAAATGGTTGTACCTTTGTAACAATCAAAGTGAAATTGTAGACGTGGAGTTTGTCTCAACGACTAATTTGGTTGATCTTCGCTAGTTACAAGTGTAGGAAAACAGGTTATTGTAGTTCTAATTGGGAATGAAGTGTCGTGCATATACTTCCAATACCTCAAGTAAAGCAATTTATATGTTTGCAAGAGTACATCAAATTAAGGGTCAACAAAATTAAAAAGGCACAAGAAAGAGTGGTTTTGGAAAAACGACAATAAACTTGGAAAACGACAAAAGGGGTAAACAACAACGTGGAATAAAACGACAAAAAAAAAAAAAAACAAAAAAACAATTTGAATGGACAACTTACGAGGGAAATGACGACTAAACGAGAAAGGACTGGAAAACAAGAATCCAATAAAAGTCAACCAAGTAGGAAAAAAAAACGACACAAATTAAGGGAATGAAATTCAAACGACAGATAAAGGGGAAAGGGAAAAAAATGTAAAATCGACATTACAATCGACAAGGTAGGGAAAGCAAGAACTCGAAGGAATTCAAACTACCAAAAAAAAAAAAAAGGAACAAATAAAGAGAAAAAAGACAAAGAATGGCATATTGACAAAAAGAAAAAAAAATTAAAAACCAAATCAAATGCTTACGACCAAGAGCATAAACGACCAAAAGAGAGATGACGAAAAACAAGTAAAGAAACAACAGTGATGGAAGACAGGCAACATATTGTAGAAACGACAATTAATGTCAGAACGACAATGCGGAGAAACGTGATCACAAAACAGAAAACGACAACTAATTAAGTGAAAAACACCAACAATGAATATAAAAGGACAACAACTTATCCAAAAAATAAATAAATAAATAAATAGATAAAAGGAAAACAAACTAGAATAGAAACAACAGTTGTAATTGAAAAGGAGAGAACGGCAAAAGTTGAAAGTGGTTATATTCAGAAAGAGTGTTTGTTGTTGTTGTGTTAAAAGAGGGCAAACAAAATTTGTTCAAGTAGTTACACGTAGAATTTAAATGCTTCTTTTCTCTCTCTCTCTCTCTCTCTCTCTCTCTCTTCCCCGAGGGTAAAGGCACTAGCTCTGATATTTCTATTCCACTTCATTGGTACTAATAACGCTTTTAGTACATAATATGCTGATCTTTTTTTTAGGGTCCGTTTGGTGAATGAGTTTGAGTTGAAAAAGTATAATTTGAATTGAAAATTTTTGTTGACTTTTTAGAAAAGACAAAAAAAAATTTCAGAAAAAGACAAAAACTGAAATGAAAAAATACAGTTTGAGTTGAAACCCCAAACGAGACTTTAATAATCATAATTATTATTGTTATTATTTTTATTTTTATTTTTATTTTTTTGCTATGTAGTACTTGATTACATAAAACATGGAACAATGTTCTTCAAATTGATGTATTACACGAGAATTAAGCAATCATCAACAGTAAAAATAACAAACAAACAATCAAACAAACAAACGACATATAATAATTTACAACCAACAATATCTGATCAGGCATCACAACATCACCTACCTTATACCACTTGTGTTTTGAAGCTTTTCTTAAAAAGAGTTTCATTAACTCCGATGGTGGAGACTTTCAAAGTAGCAATTCTTTTCTTTTTCTTTTCTTTGTTAAAGACAATTCGTAAATTATTCCTAGCTTTACCTTTCTTTTTAAGCTAAAGAACAAAAAGAAACAAGTAAAGAATCCTGCTTTTTTAGGTTGGTTCATTCCTAGCTTTAGCTTGTTAATTAGAAAAGAAAGGAAGAAAGAGAGAAAACAAAAGGGAACAAGGGACAAGGTAATCGATACAAAGACGAAAGTAATGTATGGTTGCAACACACTGTCATAATTTAGAATTTAATAATGAGTAATTGTTTGTGTAGATCTTTCAGGAAACAATTGGAAAATAACTTTTTTATTTTGGGTTATCGCTAATGTGACATATTCACAATATAATTATGTGTTAGCGAAGTAAATAAACATATAATATTTTTAAAATTGTGCATAGTAGGCAAACTTAGTATTTGTTGAAATTAATAATGACTTATTTATTGATGAGTTTTATTGCTCTTAAGATTACATTCCATCTGTGTCCAAAAAAAAAAAAAAAAAAAAGATTACATTTTCATCATAATCTAAAACATTTATATTTTAATAATTGTAACTGATATACAACGGTTCGAAATAAATCGATTATAAAAGGATGTTCTTTTCATACATTTTACTTCTTAACTTTTGGCATACCTATTGGATAAATTTTATTGCTCTTAAAATTATCTCCCATTAAAATTTAAAACATGTATATTTTGATTAATTGTAACTATTTTACGATGGTTTGAAATAAGTATTAAAAAAAAAGATGGTTCTATTCCTACATTCTACATTACCTTTTTTTAATCAAAATTTCTTATTATGGAAAAAAAAAATTCCTCAAATGAAATGAAAAAAAAAAAAAAGAATATCTATTATATACTCAAAAATTTTAATTTAATATTATACACTCTCTTGCCCTTTCTTTACACACCCACAAGCCATATCCTCAAATAAAAATGCACAAACCCTTTACTATTTTGAAACATAGAGTAAAATCCTAGTTTTCACTTTTCAATGACTACTCTAAAAATATTACATGGAGTTATGTTAAAAATTTTTTTGATACTAAGACTTTGTCGTTCTTTTACCGTTTGTGCTTCTTTCTTTCTTCTTTTTTTTTTTTTTGGCCAATTTTAATTTGTTTGTTTCTGAAACTGATTTTTTCTTTTTTTATGCCTTTTTCTTTGTTAATGTTGTTGCCTTTAACGAAATCCTTTTCTTGAGGAAAAAAAATAAAATAAAAAAGGTCCATTGCATATTAAATAAGTTATCAACAATTTCAAGGATGAATTTTTCATTTAATATAATATGTTTTCCCTTTATTTTTGCTTTTTGTTTTTGTTTTCATTTTCCTTTTTTTTCCAAGTTTTTTTTTTCCTGATTTTGGTTTTAGAACTTTAGATTCTAAAATTTTTACTTTGTTGTTTTTTTTTTTTGTTGTTTTGGTTTCGGTTTTTCCTTTTTTCTTTTTTCTTTTTTCTTTTTTAGGTTTTGGTTGGCTTTTCTTTTTTTCAATTTCCTTTTTCTTATTATTATTATCATGTTTTTTTTCCTTCATATATATATATATATATATATATATATCAGTGAACAAAAAGTTTTTGTTTTTTTTTTATTTATTTCTGAATGTTTTTCTCGATAGAATTTTTTGTTTCTACATGTTTTTTTTCTTTATTTTTTTTCTCTCTTTTTTGAGTTCTTGGGCGATTTTTTCCTTCTTTTCTTTTTTTTTTTTTTTTGCTTTTAATTTATTGTCATTTTTTTCCTCCGCTTGTACATAATCAAAGAAAAGTATTTTTAATTTTTTTTTTACTTTTTATTTTTCTCTTTTATTATTATTATCATTATTTCCCCTGCATTTACATGATTGGAGAAAATCATGGAAAGAAATGAAGAGTAAAAATTTAAAGAAAAAATGTGGTAAGGTCTTGGTTTTGTTATATTTATTTTAGTAGTTTGTTTTTTTTATTTATCTTTATCATTTGTATTTACCATTTTTGGTTTTTTTTTCTTCCGCATTAAACTAGTGAAGAACTATAATGGAGGGAACATGAAACGACAACAAACATGGGGAAAACGACAACAAAGGCTAGGAAATAGGAATGTAGCAGAGAAACGACAATAAGTGAAAACTAAGTGGAAAACGACAACTATGGCAAAAGAGGGGACTATTGAAGAGACGACAAAAAGGGAAATGCAATGAGAAGAAAACTGCAAAAAGAACAATAAAGATTAAAAAAAAAAAAAAAACAAACAAAAACACAAAAACAAAAACCAGAGACAACCAAGTGAAAATGTTCGACAGAGGAAAGGAAAACAACAATAAACTTGAAAGATGAGTCGTAAATGAAAACGATAAGTAGGGGAAAACGTTAGTTAACATATAAACGACAAGAAGGTTGGAAGCGCCAAGTAAGGGAAAACGACAGTAAAATAAAGAACAATGAAAGATTATAAACGAGAATAAACGAATTGCAAACGGTAGGATACGACCGACAAAGAATGAAAAACGACTATAAAATTAGAAAAACTCAGAATCAAGATTAAAAATAGAAATCATATAATAGTAAAGGACGTTAAGAGAGCAAAGGAAAATGAAAAACGACAAGGTAGAATTGAAAACGACAAATTATGGAAAGAGACAACAAAATTATAAAAAAAAATAATGCAAATTAGATCAAAAATTAATTTCAAGTGAAAAAGAAGAAATAATCCCTACAAAGGGATATCGACAAAAAAAATTAATAATAATAATAATTAAACGACATTAAATCAGGACTACATAGGAGGGTAGGAAAAACGACAACAATGTAAAAAGGACAATCAGAAGAAAACCGAAAAGATCAACATACATTGATAGTAAAAGCACTTGATGACTTACTTGCCGAACTAGTTGAAGGCAGAGGTGGCGCTTGATGTCCTGCCAGAGTTCGAGGAGGAGGCCTCGGAGTATGGCTTTCTCGTCGACTCCTCGAGTTGCGATCCACCGGTACTGGTCTTTGCAAGTTAAAGCGTCCCCGAAAATGCCAATCTCAAAGAATGGACTAGTTGGGACACTGCCAAGATTGGCATTCTGAGTATTGGAAACTACAAACCTTGTTCCAACGTTGTTCTTGTCGTTCGGTCACTAAGAGGTACCTAGGAAAGTTAGTATTAACGAAAGTTAAAATTTTGTATGGAATTATCTATATTAAAAAATTTAAATTTATTTGTATTTATTTTAATTTAAAATAAGTCTTGATTTAAGTAGATTTATAAGTATTAGGAAACTTATCCAATTGTATATATTGTAACTTATATTTATATGAGAATCCATTCAAAGTACTCTTTACTAATGAATTCATTATTCTTAATCCATGAAAACACATTCACGTTAAATATCTTTATATTCTCTTCTTCTCAACTTTTATTACTATTATTATTTTTTTCTTATTTAATTTTTTATTATAGTGTCAGCGTTCATGCGGCTCCACCCAAATACCTACTAATTTTTCTCTCTTCTTTTTCTTACGATTGCCATCCATATTTCTTTATTTTTTCTATAGATTCAAAAAAAAAAACATTACTTTCCTTAACATTAATACTAACTTTGCTAATAGTACCAACAGAATCCTAAAACGTACTTACAAAAGCGTATTAGCACATATCCGTGAGAGGAAAGCGCAATAGGATCACTTTGAAATTAAGTTGATATGAAGGAGAAAATGATTTAGAAAAGTGAACTTACACGGAGTGGTCTATAATCACTAAAACTGCAGAACAAGTTACTCTAATTCTATGCACTTTATAGTTGTCGCAAATACTTAAAAACATAACTCATTTATCCACCAAACTCGTAAATTTTTACCTCTTTCTACAGGGGCATACCTGTGGAAGGGGCTGAGCAGCCACAAGGTCTAGCCGAAAATCCTTGTGAAGGTACCTTGAAGTAATCTTTGAAGGGTCAATAACCAGCTCTCCTCTTCCGAGCACACGAGAGGAAGGACAAGCTGTTCGGAATCTAACGAGAATCTGAACATTGTAAAGCGCGTCGACTAGCGACCTAATGATCGTGAGAGAAACTTCCAAGGATAAAGATATTTCAAGTCATATGTTCCAAGCAGATGAACGGTTAAAAAGAACAAAGAGGACATGCAAGTTGGAGATGATATCAAATCAGAAACATCAAAAAGTTTTTTGATAAAAAACCAGAAAGTTGCTCTAGTTATCGCTGTTAATGACCACCATCTCATAGACCATCAAGTTTCTCCGTCAATCGTCAAATCGACCAGAAGAAGAAAAGGGCCAGCTGATATGAGGAAAATAATCCGGAACAACTTTGAATCTGAACCAGCCATGGTTAACAAACTGTTGGCCAGAAGTGAACTATGAACCAGTCTTTTTTCTTTTTGGTTGTGTTTTTAATGAAGAAGAAGCAAGAGAAAGAGAGAAGATTATATTGTTTCATTAAACGGAACAAACTAACCATGAATCAAAGACCATCCACAACAAAAAGGAAATACATGCAACTAAAAGGCAAAGGCTGGTAAGTGGGAATTAGGGGGTGATGAAATGAGCTGCATACTTTTTATTTTATTATTATTATTTTTTATTAAAGACTCTTCTTCCTAGCTCTTATAAATTATTGTGTTGAAAAATGCTTTCCCGATTCTCCGAATCACGAAAAATTGATGGGATCTACGTAACAGTTACGCGGGAAAACGTTAAGCAAAAAAAAAGAAAAAAAAAAGAAAGCAATAAAAAGAATAGGATGATCCATGTCAACAAAATAGTCAAGACTAAACAAAAAGACATGTTTCACAATTTGGTCATATTCCTAGTCCATTTGAACTGCATGGAATGCTTATGCAATTGCTACTTAATAACTCTTTTGATTCTACCAAGTCTCCTAGTAATGTCCATTTGGTCAAATGGCATGGATAAGGTGGGGCGGAGATTGGATTTGAAAGGTCAAAGTTCGATCCCGCATTGTAAAAATAAATAATAAGAAAAGAAGTAACAAAAGAAGTCTTGATTTATATTTCATCGTAGAATAGTTCCTTGCCATTAGGCTTTTAAATTGAGGATTCCGGTGTGCAAAGAACCGACTCAGTCCCAGTTGACAGTTGATTAAACTTTTACACAACGACCAAACCTAAAAGACCGTTGGTTTTGAACAATTTCACAACCTTTCCATGTAGTGATATGAAATCGGACGCAGTTTATGCATCATTGCTATGGACAGGAAAACCTAGTGGTGCTGCTACTATAGAGGCGCCATCCTCATAGTCACCTAACTGGAAAGATGAGTTGTTACGCATTGTGGACTGTTAAGTACCAAAAATCCTACATTGATAATTTAAAATTAATTTGCCGGTTTAAAAACGACTACAACATCAATTCCTGAACTGAGTTTAACACCCCAATCACTTACATTAATTTAAGTTTCAAAAATAATAACACAGAAAAGATCATCTCGATCCCTCGTCCATCCATGGCCAAAAACCGCCTGCTAAATCCAGCGCGCAATGCATCACAGTCAGTATGTTCCGCAATTTCTTGGTGAAGCCACATGGTGCAGCTGCATTGCTCCCAATTTCTGTTAAAAACATTAGCAGATTTTTAGAAGAGGGAAAAGGCAACATGAATGAGGTAAAAGGCAATACTAGTTCATCGGGTCACTTCAAGAGCAATACCCCCAGTCTTTATTATCCAGGGACAAACAGAGGATTCGACAATCAAAACGAGCGCCTTGGCTTAGCTTCAGCATGGGTGACTCGAATGGCTCTTCCGTTCAAGTCCTGCAAGACAGAAAGTTCAGATTTCCAAATTTGCAATATGTAACTTGCACAAAGATATTGGTAAGTTATGGTGAGTTTGTGACCATAACTAAGCTAAAGGCACGGGAATATCCACTAGAGGAGCTTGATTCAGTGAGAAAGAAATAATGGTACGCGACAGGCAATACTTACAACACCATTCAAGGACTGGATGGCACTGTTGACCTCATCAGCGGTGTTATAGGTTACAAAGCCGAAACCCCTTGACCTACCACTGTCCCTGTCATAAACCACCTTGGCTTCCAAAACCCTTCCTTGCTCGCTAAACAAGTTCTCAAGAGCTGCGTTATCGACACCCCATGAAAGGTTACCCACATATATACGGTTGCTGGTTTCAAAACCGCCACCACCACCACCACCACCCCTGCCACCTCGGGGAAAGGAACTTTCTTCTCGGGGAGGAGGTGGTCCATAATTCACCCTCAATGGCCTCCCTTCAAGTTCCTGCAAATTGTCATGAATTTTGTGCTTAGATTATTATTGTGGTCAATACTATGTATCACCATTGGTGATCCTCACCATCAAATTTTAACAACATTGAACAAATTATAACACAAGAATATGCTACTGAATGGTTGAAAAACTTGCTGTGAAGATTATCATTGGTAGTATAGAACTCTAAATTTTACATTTTTCACTCAGAAATGAAACGGAGCCCAACAAGAACCAAACACAAAACAGATAGGACATAAAATAGAATAAACGTTAGTATAAAGCCAGAGGTGATGGTCAACATTGGTTATGTAAAACTATAAATCTATCACTTTTCACTCAAAAATGAAACAAAGCCCAACAAAAACAAACTCAAAACAATTAGCAGCACAGAAGATAGTAACAACTTACATAGCCATTGAACTGCTGAGCGGCTGCTTCAACCTCACCGATAGAAGACATGGTCACAAAACCAAACCCTCTGCTTCTTCCAGTTGTCTTGTCATAAATCACCTGCCAAAGGTAATAGCTTCAGTACACGAAGACAAACAAAACTAGGCGCTTACTTGCACCTTCATAAGTAAAAAATGAAACTTTCTTAACACTTGAAGTTCTTAAGACAAATTTTCACCACAGAAGAAACCACATTATATATTAATACCAAAACAACCCACATATCGTTTTCAACAAAATTTCACAACTTGACTTCAAAAGCCTTCAACTTTAATTTCTCCAAAGAAGAACCAAAGTATCATAAGAGGCTAAGACCAAAACATCCCACTTACCATTCTCATCGAACTTTCACAACTCGACTTCAAAGGGAAAAAAAAAACAAAACAAAACAAATGCTATGAACTTCTAAAAACTTGAAGAATTTCTCAAAACACGGTATCATTATTATAAAGAAGCTAAGAGCAAAACAACCCAGATACCATTTTCAACAAAACATCAAATTCCGAACAAAAATTCAAACTTTCCGAAGCAAAAATTACCTCAACCATCTCGACGTTATTAAGATGCTAAGACCAAAACAACCCGAATATAATTTTCAACAAAACATCACATTCCGATAAAAAATTCAAACTTTCCGATGCAAAAATTACCTCAACCATCTCGACAATATTAAGATGCTAAGACCAAAACAACCCAGATACCATTTTCAACAAAGCATGACATTCCGAATAAAAATTCACACTTTCCAACTAAAAAATACGTCAACCATGCTTAGACCAAGACAACCGAGACACCATTTTGAACAAAACTTCACATTTCAACTAAAAAATCAAAACTTTCCGATGCAAAAATATACCTCAACCATCTCGACATTCCCAGCTCTCTCAAAGAGCTCGGCGAGCTGGGCACTGTCGACGCTGAAGGGAAGATTACCGACGAACAGTTTAAGGTCAGGAGAGAAATCCTCGCCCTCTCCCTCGTCGCTCAGAACATCCTCGTCCTGCTCGAACTCCGACGAAACGGCGACGTTTCTGACGAACCGGGACGAGGAAGACAAGCCCCGAAACCCCCTCGGGGAGACGCTGACGACACTCCCATTAGCGGCGTAGAGCTTGAGAGAAGCGAAGGAGAAAGAAGAAGAGGAGAGAGAAAGCGAAGTGGGTTTGGAGGCGAAGAGAGGGAGAGTCTTGGGAGTGAGAGAGACGAGGGCGAGAGAGGAAGAAGAGGCCGCTGAGGCAGACATGGTTTCTTCTTTTTACAGAGGAGAAGATAAGGTTTGTTTGTGTGAGGTTTTGGGGTTTTAGAATATTGAAGAAGAAGTAGAAGAAGAAGAAAAACCTATCGGGATAATAAGAGGATATTTTTGATATTGATGGGGAAAAATTCGGATCCGGGTTGGGTTTTGCCCCACTTGGACTTACGTTTGATCAGAGCCGTTGGCTGTGGGATTGGCGAAATGAAGGGTGATGAAACATGCCAGCTGGAGATACAAGATGTGTTTTGCAATTTGCAGTGTGTTTTGGGACAAAAAAACAACACACTTATGGGCTGGGTGGTCCCATATTTGGTTGTCCCCTTCTCTATCACTTCTAGTATTTTCCCATTTGCAAAAATTGCAATTTTTCAATTAATAATAAATAATAATTTATCAACAATAATATATTATAAAAATTTTCCAAAAAATAAACAAATATAATAATGACAATAGTAAGGTTTTTTTTCAGGATACACGAGTTTAATACCCGTGCATTGCACGGGAAAAGAAAAAAAAATAAATTAAGTATTATATGATAAAAACAGTTGGTTAAGATAAATGTTATAATTATAATAAGTATAATTCATCTCAAAATTTCTCCCAACAGTGAAGATGCAAAATTAAAATGATAATAGCACTAACAATAATAAAAACGAAAACAAAAGCAAAAAAGAAAAAAAATTTCTGTAATTAGACTCATTTAAAGAAAAAAAGTAAAACAAAAATAAAGCAGAAAATAAAAAAAAAATAAAAAAAAATCTTTAAACTCAAAAGAATCGGAAAAAACTAACCCTAACAAAAACATTATAACAAAATAAAATATATATCTCATTTTCTTCTTTTTCTACTGTTTTAAAAACAAATAAAATTTTTTTATCAGGTTTTATACATGTAAAAACTTAAAAAAATGATTGTTAAAATATAAAACAAAACAAACAAAAAAGGAAAAAAATTGCATGCAGAATCCTTTAAAAAAGGAGTCTTTAAAAAATAAAACAAAATAAACAAAAAAAAACACAAAAAATGAAATAAAGATAAAAAATTTAAAGTAAAAAATCATTTAAAAATCAAAAAAAGACAAAGTAAGCAAAAACACAATATAACAATAGATCGAAATCTAATTTCTAAAATTTAGCATAAAAAAAAGGTAAAAATAATCTTAAGAAAAAAAAAAAAAACAAACTCTAGATAGAGGTAAAACCGGCAACACTGTAGGAAAAAGAAAATGAACTAAAAAAGAGGCGTAAAATGGTAATTATACTGTGTGGACAGCTGAAAATTTCTGTTTAATAGGGGTAAAAATGTCAACTCACTGTGGATGAAGCAAAACCAACTAAATCAGAAGGGCAAAAAAGTCTCTGCAATGTAGATAAAACAGTAAAATATGTGAGGACAAAACTGTCCTTTCACTGTAGATAAGCCAAAATCAGCACATAGGATAGGGGCAAAATCGATAGTTTAATGTAGAAAAAGAAACTACTGTGTATTACTGTAAAAAAAAACTGTACAGCAAAAGCAACAAAAATTTAAAAAAAATCATTGTTTATTAAACAGTGAAATATTGCATCATTTTATTGTAGTAAAGCAGTAAAAGTTAAAAAAAAAAACAACTGTAGCAAAGCAATAAAAGTTTAAAAAAATACTATTCACTGAACAATAAAGCAAAACAGCAAAAGTAAAAAAAAAAAAAAATTCATATTCACCGACTTACATTCCTTTAGTAAAAAACAACAACAACAGCAGGAAAAAAAAATAAAAGCAGCAGCAACAGCAAAAGTTAAAAAAAAAAAAAAAAAAACAGCGACAACAACAGTAAAAGTAAAATAAAAAAAAAAGCAGCAAAAAAGGGGAAAAAAAAAAACAGTGGCAACAACAGTAAAAAAAAAAAAAAAAAAAAACAAAAAAGCAGCAGCGACCACAAAAGAAAGAAAAAAAAAATTAAACGCGAGTCAACTACATCACTTTAATTATATATATAGTAATTATGAAAATTTGGTTTGTCTATGAAAATTTGGTTAAAATCATCAAAATTAAAAACTCATATATAAAACTTAAATATTTTTTTATATATAAATTTGGTAATTTGAAAATAAGATCTTATCGATTTCATACTGAAGTACCAATGCCATAAGTGGTGGATCAAGTATCATTGTTAAAATATAGTCCACATATTTGATTTAAAAATAAAAAAAAGACCTCACTAAAAAAAAATGAAAAACGACCCCTTCTTTGTCATGAATAATTAAACGACGTGTCGTTAGCCCACATGATTTTTGGGTGATGTGCGAGGGAATAATGTCAAGTTGTTAAAGATGAGTTGATTGTGCAAAGTATGTTGTCGTTCATCTCTATCGACGACATACTGTTTGTGTGAAAATCTGGATCAACACAGACAATGAAAATACTAAACTTCATTAGAATCAATAAAATCTAAAATAATAAGAATCAAATTATCTTAAATGAATATGAATTTCTCTATTTCTTATTGTTTTCAAAAGTCTATTAATCTCTTATCCTCACTCCTATTTATAGTTTTTCCTAGGGGCTTGGATGTTACAATCATTAGTACACGTGTCAATGCAATCATTACACTTAGACGACGTGTCTTCTAACTAACTTTTGTTGACGTGGTTTTCTGCTTCAGTTCCTGATTTCTCACTTGCTAAGTTTCTTTCCTTTTCTGGTTTTATTATAACAACATCTTTTCTCTCCTTTACTAAAACATGTTGTCGTATTTAATTTGTTGTCCCCACACATAACATAACAATAAGATATTTTATGTTGTTTGAGAGCTTAATACGACATGTTGATCATAAAATTTCCTATGATTTTATTCTGAATAAGCTTGGCGTCGTTTTATTGAATTAGCCGATATCTCCATTCAAAGGCATGTGAATTATTTATTTTCTGATTTTGCTATCGTCATTTATAGAAATGGCATGTCCTTGAATGTATAGATTTTTCTGTTCATGAAGGATTTCAGAGCGATACGTAATTCCCATTTTAGAAATTGTTGTCGTTTTAAATAATAGAACGACATGTTATTTGTCACGTCAAGATTGTTATCTTTGGATTATATACACTATCTAAAAGCGACACCTGTACTCCTTAAAAGGTATAAGCAACATGTCGCTCTCTTTAATTTGTTGTACGACATGTAGTTTTACAAGTCTGTTGTCGTTCATCTAAAAACGACTAGGCGTTTACTTTGTTGCCCTTTACAACTATAGCATTTCATAGTAATTTCATTTTGTTTAGTTGAAGCTGATATGTCGTTTAGGAATCTCTCAAAATGTAATGGAAGTCTCCAAACGCAATGGTTTCATATCTCATCGATGAGACTGATAATGTATCTAACTGTTCTTAAAATTATAGATAATAGCTATGCTAAAACTCAATCTGAATTCAAGGAAGATAACGAGTAGGAAGATTGAAGAGAGAGAAGCTGATGATCAGGCTATATGGCTAATTCTATAATAAGAAACTTTTTTCCTAAGAGGAGCTTCTTCTAGTATGAACTCTAAATTCGTCGGATCAGTTAGAGAGAGAAAAAAAAAATATATATATATATATATATACATACAAATTACACAAAATTGTAAGACGTAACAGCTCATTCCTAAATAAAAAAATAAAAACAATAAATAAAAGAAAAGTATTATATATAAAATCTATACAAGTAGAGACTCATGAAAAGAGGTGTAAACCACTTCAATTGGTAACTTCCTAACTTGTGATCATGTTTCCCAACCCCTAGAAAACCCAAAAAGTTGTTAAACTCGTCCATGTTCTAGCTCCAACTACAAATAAGTGAATAATGTAAAATCAAATGCTAAACAACATTATAAGTATAATTATCAATATAAAACTAGAATACTTAATTGGATCAAAGTCAGCAATGTCCATTAGTATTTAGTACAATAATGGCGATTATCAATATAAAATTTCCCATGATTTCATCATGTGCTCCATCAAACTTGAAAACAGAAGGATTCTTAAGCACCATTTATTTAAAAACTAAGGAAATAAGTTGAGTGGGTACAGGAAGGTTCACATGACTGTAACATAAAGATTCTTCCATGAAAAATCAAATCAAATGTGTGTGTGTGTATATATATATATATCATATAAGAGAAAAAGTTCCATTCAATGAGTTTAACATTTTTGTCCCCACAAGGATCACATGTTCCCAACTTGCCCCCTCTGGGGTTACAGCTTAAGCAAGGAAAAAAGAATAATTAAATTTAATATACATTGCCGAGTACTGTTTCACAAAACTATGTAATGTTTATGGTTCTTGTAATTGCATATAAAAGTAGATTTACATTTTTATTTTCATTGCATCCGTTTCGGTTCACAAATCACTAGTAATTTTTAATAATGTTAAACATTCAAAACTCGTAAGAATACTATTCAAATGCGCAAATTTATATATATATATATAATTTTTTTAATTCACAAATTTATTAAGTTATACAACTTCAACGTTCAAAATTTGTAAATTCCAACTTGACAAGTGTAATTCGTTGTATTTTCGATGTCGATATCGGGAATTCCTTTTAAAACACCATAAAAAGTTCCCAACGCGCACTTCCATTTCCTATAGCAAGCTTTTTTTTTTATTTTTTTTTTATTTTTAAGCTAGCAAGCTTTAATTAGTTTAGTGCGCCTTTTCTCTTGGGGAACTAAAAACTGCAGGAGTTCTCACAACATTAAATTTTTCCATAGTAAAAAATTCAATGATAAAACAAGTTATTTGCATAAAATAGAAATGTGTGACAAGTGTTCTAGGATTAGCGCAAAAACGTCTAGTCTAATCAATCTTAGAGACACAATCAGAAGTAATTAATTAGATGTTTAGCTACCACTACCTAGAAGGTCAACCTTAAACGAATCAATTTATCATGAGGAAGGATCGCTAAAACAAATAATCCTATTCCTACATTACAACTGCTGCTCTTATACTATTGGTCATCGGTACTATCAAATCGCGTTTAATCAAGCAATATAATAGAAATTAGATGACTAATATAATGACTAAATATGATTTACAATATTATTAATAATAGGGAGAGAACCTAAATAAAATTGATACAAACCAAGGGATTACTAATTAAGTCCCCTCCCAATAATAATTTATGTCCAAAGTTCACATGTGACTGCACATGTATAAAATGTATACAAGGTTATATCATATCATACACAATAATGTATAATCATGATTTAGGATTTGCTTTTCCAAAATTTGCAAGCAACTATACTTCTCTAAAAGACACCAACTATATATGCTAATTGCAAAACTTCCTATATTTTAAATAAATTGTTTTACGCAAGAATGAATGATGAGAAGGTCCTAACTAATTGTTAGTTGCATGAATTGAAAGCCTTTGTTCAAAGAATTTTATTTTATTTTTTAAAAAATTCTACGTTAAGATATGAAAAAATATATTTTTTTTCAATAGAATTCTGTCTTTAAGTCGTCATATTTACATTAAATCATATCAATTCTACATACTTTTTTATTTTAACGTAATTTTAACTAGATTAAAATATATAAATGTGCACCACCTATATAAACTTCAAAAAGAAACTTCTTTCAACAAAATACAATGGATAATAAATTAACTAAAGGAGGTCAACTGCAACAAGATGCCCAGACAAACAAAGCTCACTTTTGTGAGAAATTGTACTGTGAGAAAAGATACTAATAGAAGTTTAGATGTGTCAAAATGGTAATGAAATTAAACAAAGAAGCAACACGTATTCATAAATTACTATCTCAAAAAGCTTCCCGTAAAACTTCTTATACGTAAGATTTGGGTATAAAAGAACTTCTAACCTGTAAAAGATAAATAATTAAATAATCAAAAAACCTTAGAACAGACTCAAAGGTATGATTTTTAGATTATGTGGGACAAAAACATCTGAGAAGAGAAAATTTTATTCATTGTGAGCATTTGTAAATGTCTGAGTAACTTGGACATTAATCAAGGAAAAAAAATGTCACCTAATCAGAGGATTATTGTTTGATTAGTATTATTAAGATGCATAAATTGCTCCCTTAAAAAAAAAAAAAAAAAAAAAAAAAAAAGAAGAAGAAGAAGCCTAATTGCCAACATTTTCTCCTTTTATGCACAAGGGATCAACCCAACTGAGATTTTTGTCGTCTTATTACATTAGTTTTTTAATTTAAAAAAAATGAAAAGTAAACAAACAAAAGGGGGAAGAGAATATTGGTAAGCACAATATAAACAAACTATATTTATTCGTCAGGCTTTGCTTATAAGAATCTTTGAATTTTAAATTCAAAAAAAAAATAAATAAATAAAAAAACTTGATATAATGAACAGAGAAACTGCCATCCCAGAAATAATACAAACGAATCTGGAATAATCGTCAGCTGTTGTTAGTTTTTTTAAAAGAAACATGCATGTTAAATTATTCACTCCTATTAGACCTAATTTTAATGCAATAAATAATTCATTAACTAAAATATAAAACGAATTCAAGAATATTGTCACGAAATTATAACATTATTCCCAAATCAACACCAATATTTCAAGTAACATGTGATTATTAAAAAAAGAAAATGAAAAATAAGGTTGAACATATATTAGACCTTACCGGGTAAATTTAATTGAATTTGGAAAAATATGAAATAGGCGAATAGTATTTTCCATTATAATTAAATCAAATATATATACACACAAAAATTATTAAATTCAAACTTTCGTAATGTACTTTCTTTAAATTAAGGACTTTACAAATCAAGTAAATCTAAAATCTAAACTAAAAA
This sequence comes from Ficus carica, assembly GCA_009761775.1. Lineage (NCBI taxonomy): Eukaryota > Viridiplantae > Streptophyta > Magnoliopsida > Rosales > Moraceae > Ficus > Ficus carica. The sequence continues at coordinate 15,256,105 of CM019751.1, forward strand.
ACTAACTAAAAATAATATGTAAAAATTAAAAATTCGTAAAAACAATGGTTAAGATTATTTACATTCTGCATAAAATTAACATTTTTGAACATAGAAAATCATACGATTTAAGTAGATTTGAGTAACTTTGATTAAAATCTCCTCTTTATTCTTAGTTTGCGATTGTAGGCACATTTGTCTAATCACGTAAAATCTCTTTATTTTCTTTCTTAATTTATGTTTCAACGTATAGGCTAAGAGTATATGAACAAGAAAAAACTGATAATAAACTACTGAAGAAAACCCAATTAACCATCACAAATTAGTCTCATAGTCTGTTAAGTATCAAGTATAATGACTATTTTGCTTAAAAATAATATGTAGTGTTAACTACATATAAAGGCAATTTCAACGTTTCTAAATCTCGAAGCTTATGACATTAGATTTTTTATGACAATGAAAAAAAAAAACCTTGCTTTCTATATATGTATGTGTACGTATATGTATATGTATATATTTTATCTACCTTTTAAAGTTATATAACTTATATACACGTCGATTCAATGATTTAACTGTTTTATTTATTTGATGCTATTAACTGTTTGTTTTATCGTATTTCTCCACTATATATATTTTTACTATTTTGATTTAGTTAAAAGTAAAATTATTTCATTAAAAAAAAAAAAGTTTACAAGCCACCAAAAAAAAAAAAAAAGGTTTTCCTGTTTGAACTGAAGTAAGTTTCTCTCCCAAAGTCTTTTTTCTTTTAAAACTAACTTCAATGGTGGATATAATTTCCCATATTTAGTGAAGTTCTAGGAAGGGAAATTGCCTTGTATTTGAGTTTTGGGTTTTTCAGCTATGTATGTAGGGATAAAGTCCATTTTATTTCAACTTCAAGAGTTTTCTTTTACTTTTGTTTTTTGCCTAAATAATGGATATTCTGACTAACCCCAAAAAAAAAAAAAAAGTTTTCAAGAATTTTTGTGTTGGACAGATAAGCAAATTTCTTGTAACATAAAAGTAAATAAAACCTCAGTCTAAAGAAACCACAACAAAGAAAAAATGGCGCCTATCCTAATGCTTGACATCAGAAAGAAAAACATGTTTACACAAACTACAATATTTCGAATCCAAAGCTGAATTCTACAAAAATCTGCAAGAGTTTTTTTTTTTTTTTTTTTTAAAAAAAAAAAAAAGCTTAAAATGGCCTACCCTTCTAAGACTAATAGAAAGGGGTTGGTTTTAATAGGAACTATCAGGTTCGAAACTTAAAAGTGTTTTTATTTATCCTTAAAAATAAGAATCGTAGATCTCATATTGTAAAATAAAAATCAAAAATAAAAAAATAAAAAAACAACTTAAAATGACTTTCTGCCGGTAGGGAACAAAAAAATTGCACTTAATTTGAAAAAAGAAAACTATGCTTAAATTCAACTAAAAAAACAAAATGGTAAGACCCAATAAATTGAAAAGTGGCGTGTGTTTCATGATTAAGTTGGAAACGTGCAATCTACTAAATTCTACAGTACTAATTCTCATCTTAACCTTTTCTCCATCACTAAAAAGGTCAACCCTTAAGCTTAAAATAATCAATTCCAATTAATTAAAATTTGTTGTTTAATTAGGGAAGACCAATAATGCAAACTCCGAAGTCCTTCCTTACAGCTGCTGCTCTCTATCATTAGTGACGGACATCGATAACGAGTGTCGATTAGGCGTGCTAAACAAGTATTAAGCAAAACCAAAACTATATGATTCATATAATTAATTCATTTAAAGCTTTATTAATTAACAGAGAACCTGAATTAATTTGATCATGAAAAACAAAGGCATTAACATCTAGTACTAGCTAATTGATTGTGATTTATGAGGGTATTGAAATTGTTAGCTTCGTCACTTGAATTTTTCATTAAAAAAAATTGGAATATTATAAATGAAATTTGAAGCTGAAGCAAACTTTTTTCTAACATATTATTTGTAAAGGGAATAAAGAAAAGTAATAGAGGTCAAACCTATTAAAAAATGTGGAGAAGAGGGTTGACTTGTGAGAATTTCTATAGGTGACAAGATGCTGATAGAAGTTAGCAGTGGCAAAATTATGACATTAAATTAATTAAATAAATAATAATGATCCATTCATTATTGCAATAACAAACAACTTCATAAACTAGTATTAACATATGGCTTAGAGGAACTCCTACCCTGTAAAATGAAATAAAAATAACAACAATCAAATTAAGGAGCTTTAAAACTGACTCTATCAAAGCAAAATATTAACACTACGTTAAGAAAGAGAGAGAGAGAAAAAAAAAAAAAAAAAGGGATGAAAAGAAATATGAATGAACAAGAAAAATAGGAAAAAAAAAAAAGATTAAAAAAAGAATGGTTTTCTATCATTGAAAAAGAAAGGGAAAGAGCTCTCATATGTTAAGAGTAGTACATTTTACACAATTTTGTCCTATCTTCTATTATTTTGACTTCAAAAATGTTACAAGGATGAAAATGCATAATGCAAAGTTTTGCACATCCTAACACAAAACATATCATTTCTATCATATAAATACACTTAATTTTCAGCATAATTAACAAGCACATTCATATTAAACTAGTTTTCTAATTAGTATTGTTTGTCGAAAGAAACTAACTAAATTATTCGGTAAATCTGGTAGTTAAAGTTATAAGATGTCGTTAAACACATCTAAACCACACTGAGGTTTTAAAACTGTTTATTGTATAAGAACCATGAAATGTATTACAAAAAAGTTGATATGATTTAATTACTTATTATAAACACGTAGGAAGAAAAGGGCATACACAACAAAATATAAAGTACATGATATTCATCACGCTTATAAGAATCTTTGAATTTTCAATAGAAAAGCAAAGGCAAAATTAAAATAATAAATAAACATCCCGAAATTATTAATGAATAATAAGGATATGGAACAGTCGTCAGAATTTATAGTTTTTTTTTTTTTTTGTAGGAACATTATTCAATTTTTTACTGAGCAGTGGCCCAGAACAATAAAGCAAAAACCAAACTATATGTATAAAAGAAATAATGGAATGCAATACACTGGCCCACATAAATTTATACTTATATGTAGCAAATATATATAGGAAAAAAAATCCGTTGATAAATGAATTGCTAGAGACATAGAAAGTCGTAGATAATTATGAGATGATATCCTTTCAAATGGGTTAAGAGAATAACTATTATTTATTTAATTATGAGATGATATCTTTTTTTAATTGAATAAAATTGGATCTTTATGCATATATGAAGAATTTAGATCGGAGGGTCCATATTAAATACTGTTGGATATATAAAAGAATAAATTCGACTATAGCATTAATATATCAACTTTATAAACATTATCAGATTTAAATTATAATCTCAATAGTAATGATTACTACAATTAAGATGTCCAGTTGTAGAATTTCACTATGATCAAAATGTTTAAATAAGGAAGAAAATTCACAAAAAGACGACATGCACACGTGTCGGCAGAGGCGGCGCAGGTTTTTTTTGACAATTACAGTTTAAACCTCAATAGGACGATGATATGCTTATGATTGCTCAAGATATCGTTGGGTATATTAGGGGTATTTTGGAGAAAGCAAGGAGGACATACGTGGAATTTTGGGAGCTTAGGAGTGGTCAGTTTTCAAAGAAAGGAACTCGGCATGGTGCTCATGCATGATAGCAACCTTTTGGATAGGTTTGCTTGACAATTCTATCTCTTTGTTTGGTTGCGAATTGAATTTGCACTATCTATTAATTTAAATCATAAATTTATTAAAAAAAATTGAAATAATACCTATTATTAATATTCTAATAGATAATGTTATAAATATTGGTAAGTAGCAATATTAAGTTGGTTTCTCCTCTCCCTTAAAAATAATGAATATTTATTAAGTAGGTGTCTCAATAATTCCTTTTTATATCTCTTTATAATTGGTTTTATTGGTTTGGATTTGTGATCTTATCATTTCAAGGGGGGGAAAAAAAAAGGAGGGAACTATAACCAATCCTCTACACTCTATAACTCATAAATTATCATGTAAAGACCACGGAATTTTACATGGCAAATCTATTAGAATGAATGAAAAATCAGTAAGCAGGAACTATTTCGTATATACATATTTTCAAAGAAATGACGAAGTTTTTTTTTTTTGCCCCTCCAAAGTCGATGTTGCCATTCATAAAGTTCATCGTATAATATCATGATTGTAAAATTTAAATAAAAAGACTAGTTTATTTTATGAGATTAAATTCCGTAAAAAATTGATATTATGTTCCACAATATCATGCCATGAGCTTTACAATAGACGAAAGGTCTTATCTGACAATCGCATTCACATGGAACATAAAAGATGCAAAGATTTCTAATTCAAACCCTCCAAAATCATCTTTCTTTCTTGTCAAATGGTGTTGAAAAAAAAAAAAAAAGGTTGGTTAGGAAAGTTTGGTAATAAAATTTTCCCTATTGAGTGACGAGAAATACACACTTTTATTGAAGGTTCACATTAACCCAAAATCAACCACTACAAAATCACATGACCAACCCAAAGCCAAAGCCACCAATTCATGAAGTAGCCCTAAGATTAAAATATATGAAATTTTATATATGCACGTTTTGGTTGGTTTTCCCAAGTCCATTTTATGAAATCCAAATTTGACAAACCCTCTAAGAATGACACTTCAACATGTGCTGCAAGTGCACAACACAACGTACAGCAAATTACTGAACAAAAAAAATGCTTAATTGGCCAAAAAAAAAAAAAAATCAAATTCAATGAACCCAGTTTCCCTTATGACTAAGCATAAGCATGGCCTTTGGTTATTTTTTTTAATTATTCACCACACAACCCCAAAAATCTCAATCTAGTAATTTCAAAAGAGGGGTGACCAAAAACTAGATTCTTGGCAACATGGTGATCTGTGTCAATTAGGGTTTCTGGGTTTCGGTCTCCCTTTAACCATAACTTCAACTGCCATAAAAAGGAAGGAGGAATTAGTTTTCTACTTTCAAAACAAATGTGCAATTAATTTAATATTATAGTTAGTAAGGATACTACGATACGGTATTAAAAACATCATTAGATTTATAATCGGTTATGTCAATTTTGTATACCTATTTATTTTGATCAAATTTCTATATATATCCTTCAGAAACGTAAATCGTCAATACTATCACTAGGGTATTCCTACCTTAGAGAAAAAAATAAAAATAAAAAATCACGCGAAGAAGAATATGGAAAAATTTATGTTAGACACTATACATTTACCTTAGCAGTATGTACTATTGTTTTAACCATTGAATTACCTTTGTATTGAAGGCCTAATCCAAACGACTAAAACAGTACCTATTAGTATGCAACAAAAATAGAGTTTCTACTGTAAGGTTTGCCAGATAATATATTCTGGTTTTACAGCAGTTCTGAAACTAAAGTTCAATGAACATTCCAAACTTAGCTTATTTTCTATTAATTTGCTTTGGTTCGTGCATTAATTTTGCTTATAATAATGCTTTCTTATCTTAATATATTAATAATAATATAAAGTGGAGAAATTAATAGCTCGAGAGAAGGAATTCCAGTTTGATACATTGTACGGCCAACGACCTCAAGAGGTAAAGAGACTAAGCCTGCATACCACAAGAAACACATCACACTTTGTGAACTCAACTATACATAAGAGAGGTTTTTTTTTTTTTTTTCTCGCTTCTTTTTTTGTTCTTTGTGTTTTGTTCTTTCTTCTTTAGGGTTCCCACCTTGTAGTGGCAAGCAAAATATTTATTACTATTTTGTGTAAATACCTTTCAGTATTGGCATATGAACCATATGAAGTCATAAAAAAAAAGTTGTTTAATTCTGCATTTAATTACCCTACAAATTAATTACAACATTTTCTGACATTTAAGTAATATATATGTGACATTATATATGATTTCATATTTTTGACCTTTTACCTAGGTTATCTCTCTCTCTCTCTCTCTCTCTCCAAAGAAAGTGTAATAAAGAAATCGTATGATCATATCTACTCCTACATATGAGGAGGAAGATGAGTGATGCTCATGAAGTCCAATAAGGTGCATTTTAGCACTTAGCAACACCACTAATTAAGTTAATAAATGTCACTTTGCCCAAACATAGCACATGGGCAAGTAATTAACTATTTTCTTTTAGAAATTTATTTGGATTTAGGCTCCATTTCAGTTATATTTAATTAATTTCAAGTATGTGTGACACTGTTCTTTATGTCAATTCAAGTGATATTTTTTTTAGGTAGTAGTTTGATTTGAAAATCAACCAATATCATATAGTAGAATAGAAAGGACTCATAACTAATTAAAACTTGATCCAAATTTTATTTCTTTTTTAAGTAAACTAAAGAAGACTCAAAATGGAAACTCAAAATACACACACACACACACACACACACACACACACACATATATATATATATATATCTATGTCTTTTTTACTAAAAATAGGCAAATGGAAAAAAAAAAATAGGCAAAGGGGAAAAAATAGAAAGAAAAAAAAAACCCCACTAAATGAAAATCTTTGGTCTCATTTGGTTTTTTTCATTCCTAGAAAGTATGGGAATATGGAACTCAATAATTGTGTCAAATTTAAGAAGACGCGTATAAGTTCATTTTGACACTTACAAGTTGGGAACATTACAAGGACTGGTCTATCAAGACCTAAAAATATTCAAAGCCCTTTTTCTTGAAATTGAAGTGCCACACCTCAATAATCATGGGACCATTTGGCCCTCCATTAATTTTTTTTTTCTGCTATGGATAAACCTCAAAAAAAAAAAAAAAAAATATATATATATATATATTATTGTTCCTAGTTAATAAGTTAGATTTTTATGGTTGAGCTAATTTTGGGCATTTTTTGGGCTGTCACATTAAATTTCTTGAACTATATTGATATTAACCGCTAGGCATAGGTTTAATGAGGACGCACTAAAATGTGAAAATTGAATAAGAGATTGGTACATTAGATGTCCTTAGTAGCAAGAAAAAAACAAATGTAGAAATAGCTCTACTCATGTCTGTCTGATCTACAACTTGGTTTTCTGATTTGACATATTTGAATTTCTGTACAAAGTGATAAACTCATAGTGGGATAATGATATGTTTTACAAGGTTGGAGCCAATATCAAACACATATTGTATGTTTTCTCCCTTGCTATGTCGTCGTGTCCAATTTGACTATTTGGAATTTGGAGTTCACAAAATTTTTATCACTTGCCTATTCAATATATACTAGCTGGAGAGCAGGTGTTATGCGTGTGTGATATAGATAAGACAAACAAAATATAGAAAAAAATCATGTGACAAAAACTGAAAGCGCCGTGTGATGGTCACAGTTCGAACCTTTAATAGGTAGTAAAAGATATAGGACTTGTTTAGGATTCCTCTCAAGGAGATCACTATTATCACATGAATAAATATCGTATCAAACGATTTTTAGTTATGCGTTACATTATACGTGTGATCCTTTCAAAAAAATTATTTTAAAAAAACTCTATTATCTTTTTAGATTTTTATATGGAGATTCCCTATCTATAATGCATGTTTTGAATGTTTCATCTGTTGAAATTACTTCAAAATTATGATTTTTTTAATACGATAAATACAAAAACTGATAAAATCTGATATAGCTCTGCTTATATAGAACACTCTACTGATAATTATGAATTTTCTTAAGGGAATATTGATAGTGATGGCTCCATGTCAACTTACAGGTGATGGTCTTTATTTCATGTATAATATATAATAATGGGCTTGCCTTTCATCCATGGTTGCTGCATTTAAGATTAATCTAACTTCCTAAAAAAAATATATTATCTTCTAAAGAACATTAATGAGGTGGGGTCCTTTGGAATAATACTGTATATGTTAAACTTTTTAGGCTAACTTTGGATAATAAATAATGTGACAAATTTTAAACAATTTGATTATTTTAAAAGGGATTGTTATATACAACAAATGTTGCACTAGTTTAGTGTCTAAAGTATTGTAGAATAACCTGGTTTTTTGTAATGCATTTTATTTTTATATTTTGCCGTTCTTGTTTTCTTTATAATTTCTAAATCCAATCAATGATGAAGTTCATATGGCCATTCATGTAAAGCTAGTAGCTATAGAATTAGCATCCGCAATAGGAAACATACATATAATATGTATGTATAACAACATTTATTATTTTGGAGTCTTTATTTTAAGATATCAAATGTTGTTGGGGATCATGTGATTGTTTTTTTGTCTACCCTTATCAAATTTTGATTGAAGCATTGTCCGAACAAATGAAAGCATATAAATAGTATCAATTTGTTATTTCTTTTTTGTTTCTTTTCCATTTATGAAAAGTACTAAAAATATATAACTCGGGCAATTCCAAAAGTTCATATTCAAAATAATTTGTTTCTTGGCTATCATATAAAAATTTTCTGTTATATGAATTTATTATTGTAAAAAGGTCAAATCCTATTTGTACTCAATAAAAAATTTCGTAATAATTTCATGAAAAAATATTCTCTCAAAAGTTTGAAAAGGCAAGTAAAAGGGTAAAGATAAAGCAATAGGTAGACCACGTAACTACAAAAAAATAAATTAAAAATTAAAAATTAAAAAAATTACTAAAATTAAAAATTAAAAATTAAAAATTAAAAATAAAATAAAAAAATCCCTAAATTATCACTTTTTTTCTACTTGTGCTAGAAAAATTTATTCAAATTCAGTAATGCACATTTAGTTTATAGTTTTTATTTTTTTAATTTAGTACTAGTTGATGCATGTGTGGAATAGACAAACAAATAAAAGAAAAAGAAAAAAGTGTCCCTCATGTGGCGATCCATGAGAAAGTGATGAATGCATGATAGAAAATACATTCGTGCTTTTAATATTAGGTAATGAAGATTATTAACAAAGCGAAAATTTTAATACAATGCAACAAACGTTAGAAATGTTAGATGTTGAGCTCCATATTAGGAGACATGGAGTGAGCTTCATCTTATATTTTACAATGCTACGAGCTCACATTGCTTTTAAGACTATCTTCAATAAAAATATTATGTTAGTTATATTTGACTCTAATGTTAAGGGAAAATAATGTATTTGGCATGTTGTTTTTTTTTTTTTTTTTTTTTTTTTTTTTTTGCTTCAATATATAACGATATATTTTAAACTCGTACAAACAAATTTTTATTATTAAAACGACATTGTTTTAAGGATTAAATGAAATGTTTAATCCATCAATTAATCAAATCAACAACTAAAATTTAGTATTTATTATTAAAAGTGAGGTAAGTCGATTTCTTGAGAAGGGTTCCTTACATATTAATAGTGTAAAAAAAGAAGATCCCAACACTCCGCTAAAGCCCTTTTTTCTGTGTCTTGGGTGAACATGAATTTCTTTCTTCGGCTGGGAGACTTTCTCCAAAAAAATGAGTAAAAAATGAAAAGATCATAACTAAGGAATAGACTTGTACAGCCTATCCATTTCAATTGTTGTGCTTTCTTAAATTGCATACCTATACAAGGGTTCAAGTTTCGATCGATATTTGCGGAGTGGATTATCCCTCTCGAAATGAAAAATTTGAAATGGTATATTATTTACTGAATACTCAGTATAACTCACGCATTCGTGTACAAACCAGTATAAACGAAGTAACTCAATATATGTCAAACTTAACGCAAAAAATAACAGTTCTGATTTTCCATCCAAATATTAAAATTTAACAATGACATATTAATCTATTAATAATGTTCTAACGTTACTATTAAAAAGTGAACCTGAAATTATCATCAAAATAAATGTGTAATAACTAATGCATGCACAATAAGTTATTATATTCGCGTAATAAATTATTACCGTCGATATATTTTTATATAAAACTAAACGTTATGAAATTTAATGCAATTATTTCTTCTCATCTTTTACACTGTATTTTTATTCTCCAGCAATTCACAAACTTAAAGAAAAACAAAATAAAATAAATAAATTAAAAGTTTTTTTTTTGTTTTTTGTTTTTTGTTTTTTCACATTTTTGGACCATATAAAAAAGAAAGGCATCTGCGTCAGCCGTAAATGAAAAAGATAGAAAAACCCAACTGTCTTTTGGAGCTTTGCTTTATTTATTTATTTGTTTGTTTGTTTAATAATATTTATTTATTTAATACTATTTTTTAAGTTTAATTTATTTTTCTTTTTAGACTCTTTTTTGCACTTCTCACTCCCTTCTCTCTCTCTCTCTCCCTCTCCCTCTCCCTCTCCCCTCTCTTTCTTTCTCTCTCTTCAAGATTACTTTGGAAGCCCACCCATACTTTGCTCTTTACCCCTTCTCTCTCTCTCTCTCTCTCTACCCAGAAAATCGAGCGTCTCTGTTAGCTTTCTCTCTCCTCACTTTCTCTCTCTATATCTATAGGTATGTATAGAGTTTCAAGTGTGCTGGTGTCTTTAAAGCTGTACTGAGATCTACCCACTGTTTTTGCCTTGTTTGTGTTAAACGACTGGATAGGGATTTTTTTCCCTTTTGCAGCAGAGAACAAAACACCACAAAAAAAAGGTAAAGCATTTCCAAAAACCCTAATCAAGGACTGCTTCCGTACCAATTCAAAGCCAATCCTTTTTTTAATTTTAATTTTAATTGTAATTTTTTGGTTCTGTTTGGAGTACTTCTGTGAAATTGATTGATTTGAAGATGAAACCTTATCGTCTTCGTCATCGTCATCGTCCTCGGAATTTGTGCACCAAAAATAGGTTTTTTTTTTGGCTTCTTTTTTCTTTTTCGAGAACTTGATGAGTCTTTTCCCAGGTGAATCAGATCCATGGAAGCTGGGTTTTGATTCGCGTATGGCCTTTTGTTTTTCGAAACCTTTACTGTGTTTATTGTGACTTTTTTTCTAAGATCTGATATGGGTTTTTGTTTTTTGGGTCTTTCTTTGGGTTTCAGCTGCTTTATTGGCTCTTTAATTATATATTATAAGATATTTGTGCTATATATATAAAGATATTTGTACTCTCTAACTATATTTTTTTTTGCAGAATAATTTTGTTAGCGGGCTTGATGCTTGTGGAATTTAGTTTAATTAACGTATTTGTTTGAGGATTTTTGTTAATTAGATTGGGAAATGAAGTTGTTGGGTTCAACTAATCCTGGTAAAAGAAGTTAATTAGTTAGTGATGACTAAAGTTGACCAAGTCGCTTCTTTTTCCTGATTTATATTTCTAGAATTTCTGATTATTTTGTTGTTATGGACTTTGGTGGTGCTTTTTTAATTATAAGTGGTTTTAAGTCCTGAATTCTTTCATTTAGTAATCTGACTATGTTTTTGTTATAACCCTGAATTGTTTTGTTTTGTTTTGTTTATGTTTTTGTGTTTGTTTTTCTTGCCTTTTGTCAAACTTATGGACTTTATTGAATCAGGATTTGGGGATAAAGTCGGCTCCGACGGGGAATTGATTCCTTAAATTGCGCTTGTTTTGTGGAATAGGGTGCAGCCTCACGTGAGCGTCTAATTATGTCGAGGAGATGAACAGAAAATTAACCGGGGATTTGAAATCACTGAGCACTTGCATTCAAGTGGGCTTGATTGAGAGTATTAGATTGGTATCTGATGATCACAGCTAGTGTCTATGGTTATTGTTGTTGTGGCTTTTATGAAGAAAAGCTACACTAGGTTTCATTTTGGGAAGCTGCATTGCAACAGTCAGTGTACTCGCTTAATCAGGTCGTTGTTGGAATAGTTGTGTTTTTGTTCTACAAAGGTGATGAACTTGGCACCTTTTTGAGTGGGACCTGTTTATAATTTTTAGGCTACATTGTCCTGGTTACATTATTAGCAGCTGTATAATTTACTTGGCTTGGTAATAAAGGAAGGTCCTGTTTCTTGGAAGTGTTATTCGAGTATCGTGTTGTACGGGTAGTTTCATGTTGGTTAAGGATCAGGTAGATAATATGGAAGCTGAGAATTCTAATACTAACAGTTTGCCAACTGTTCTTCGTCGATTTCTTCCTGTTATTGTGCCTGTGCTTCTGATTTCAAGTGGATATGTTGATCCTGGAAAGTGGGCAGCAACTGTTGAAGGAGGTGCCCATTTCGGGTCTGATCTGGTAGCGCTGATGCTTGTTTTCAATTTTGCTGCTATTTTATGTCAGTACCTGTCTGCTCGTATTGGTGTGGTTACTGGAAGGGATCTTGCCCAGGTATTATTCATATCTAAATCTTCAAGGACAGTTTTCTAAGAGGGGACTCTTTGTTTGCACGAGTCTCAAAAGGAGATCATATAATGGTGGATCTTGATTGTAATATGCGAGTCTTTAGTGTCGTCTCTTAACATTGTCCGTAGGGTTAATCAAAAGGGATATAAAAAATTGATTGGGATACACCGCAACTATGCTTTTCCATCATATTTACATATGCATCGCTCATTTGTATAGTTTTCAAGATCTTATATGTATAGTTTGGCTATTTAGGTGATTTTTCTGCCATTAACATACCTGCATGAGTCATTTAGTTGCATTTGTTTAATTGATCGTATATATGGTATGCTGGCTGGACATTTCTCTTTACCTCAACCTTATTAATGTTACACACATCTCTTTTCTGCTGATGTCAACAGATTTGCAGTGATGAGTATGACAAGTGGACATGCGTATTTTTAGGATTGCAAACAGAGCTTTCTGTGATTCTATTGGACCTCACTATGGTAAATAAAATCCTCTATAAATTACTCTTTCGGCATGAGCCGTAAGCTTTATTATTCATGCTATAAAACTTTTAATTTCGTAGCCTATTGACGACGTATGATTACTCTAATATTTCTAGGTCTTGGGTATTGCACATGGACTTAATCATCTGTTTGAGTGGGACCTGTTCACTTGTGTCTTTTTGACTGCTATTGATGCTATTTTATTTCCTGTTTTTTCCACCCTTATGGTAAGTATAATTTCCTTAACTCATTTAGAATATGAAAGCTTTTTTTTTTTTTTTTTCCTTTAATAGATTGACTGTTTGATATAATCTTCTAACTTTTTCTTAATTTTTTTTTTTCCATTTTTAGGAAAATCACAAGGTAAAATTTCTGTGCATATACATAGCAGGCTTCATATTGGTTTCCTCTGTCCTTGGAGTATTAATCAATCATCCGGAAATGACGCTTTCCATGAATTGGACGCTAACAAAATTAAGTGGAGAGAGTGCATTTGTACTAATGAGTCTTCTCGGAGCAAGCATAATGCCTCACAACTTTTACCTTCATTCTTCAATTGTACAGGTACCTCTGCCTCTCATGCCTTGTCTTTTCCCGTCCGACTTCTATTGCACACATTTATTCTCATATTCCGCAGAATGAGCTTGTACCTGTTCATAACCATGTTTCACCTTGTGTCCTGTCGTGAAAGCTGAGTAAATATTGATAAACAATTATGATGTGATATGCTTTTTGTTATTATTACTGTTACTATTATTTTGTTATCTACTGTCTGAAACATTAATTTTATATTTTTACAGCAGCATCATGGGCCAGAAAACATTTCTAAGGATGCCTTGTGTCACAAGCATTTTTTTGCCATCTTATGCGTCTTTAGTGGCATTTATGTGGTGAATTATGTGCTGATGACCTCCGCAGCAAATGCTTTCTACAGCACTGGTCTTCTTTTGCTTACCTTTCAGGATGCAATGTCACTGGTGGAACAGGTTTGGTTTTTTCCCTTTTATGAACTTTTCACGTTGAAATTCTAGGACGCTTTGCTAAACCAATTTAAATTGTGCAGGTGTTTAAAGGTCCAATAGCACCAGTTGCCTTTTTACTGGTTCTCTTTGTTTCGAATCAAATCACTGCATTGACTTGGGGTGTGGGTGGACAAGTCGTGCTTCGAGATTTCTTGAAGCTGGACATTCCTGGTTGGCTGCATTGTGCAACAATCAGAATTGTTGCCATTATTCCTGCTCTATATTGTGTTTGGAGCTCAGGAGCTGAAGGAATGTATCAACTTCTTATATTCAGTCAGGTTTTAGTAGCGTTGCTGCTTCCGTCTTCTGTGATCCCTCTTTTCCGGATTGCGTCGTCAAGACCAATAATGGGGGTCTACAAAATTCCTCAGATTGTTGAGTTTCTAACCTTGATTGCGTTTTTTGGGATGCTTGGGTTGAAGCTTGTATTTGTTGTAGAAATGGTGTTTGGGAATAGTGATTGGGTAGGTAATTTATGGAATATGGGGAGTAGTATGTCTGCTTCTTATGCAGTTCTTCTCACCGTCATTTGTGCATCATTTTGTTTGATGCTTTGGCTGGCAGCTACACCACTGAAATCTGCTAGTGTCCCATTAGATGCTCAGGCGTGGAACTGGGATTCACTGAAGGCTATACCTGATTCACACACCGACAAAGAGGATGTTGACATAACCGAGAGTAGATATCTTGGAGAGGCACATATGCGGAAGCAAGAACCCTCACCTGTCGTAGTAAAGCCCATGGATAATCAATCTGATATAACAGTTTCAAATTTTGATTTTAAGTTGCCTGAGACTCTCATGGAGTCTGATCAGGAGCTTCAGTTGATCAATGTAGAAGAAAAAAGTTCCAACAATGCATTTCCTAGCTCTTTAACAAGCCATATGGAGGAATCTACCTCAACAGTAGAGACTGTTCCTGTCTCAACTGTAGTTAATGAAGTTTCTGATATGATGTTAATTAACGACTGTGCATTGAAGACTGATATAAAGCACCCGGCTGAAAAGACAGTTGGAGTTGAATCTGATATACAAGCTGAAAAAGATGACGAAGAGGGAGATAGCTGGGAGGCCGAAGACTCATCCAAAGGGTTTGCTGGGACACCGTCTTTCTCATCCGAGGGTCCAGGGTCTTTTAGGAGTCTCAGTGGAAAGAGCGATGATGGGGGAAATGGTGCTGGAAGCCTTTCAAAGCTAGCAGGACTGGGCCGTGCTGCAAGGCGTCAACTAGCTGCAGTACTTGACGAGTTCTGGGGACAACTCTATGATTTCCATGGGCAACTAACTCAGGAAGCAAAGGCTAAGAGATTGGATGTGTTGTTTGGTGCAGATTCAAGGCTGTGTCTTCCACTTTGAAAGTGGATACCACTGCTAAGGAAATTCCTGGGTACTTCCCATCGGTGGGAGGAAGAGGATCCGATCCTCTGACCAACTCAAGTTTGTATGACTCTCCCAAACAGCAGAGGGTGCAAAGCAATTTAGAGTCATCATATGGGGTCCAAAGGGGATCGTCCTCGTGGTCCAACCACATACAGTTGTTGGATGCCTATGTTGTGCCAAATTTCAACCGTAATGTTCTTGATGCTGGTGAGAGAAGATATTCAAGTGTGCGCAACCTACCATCTTCCGATGGTTGGGGGGATTATCAGCCAGCTACGGTACATGGTTGCGAGATTGCGTCTTATGTTAGTCGGTTGGGAAAGGGAGGCTCTGAGAACTTGAATGGTCAGTTGCAGTCACAGGCCCTTAAATCCTCCACTTTGGGTGCTACAAACTACAGAGATTCACTCGCATTTGCTATGGGGCAGAAGTTGCAAAATGGATTAACAACTGCTCAGGTCTCCAGCATTCAGAGTCTTGTAGCATCTAGAAACGCTCTTATGCAGACTGAACGTCCTTATTATGCTCTTTGCCCTTCTGGAGTTGCTGAGACTGTAACCTCAGCCAATACGAAGAAATATCATAGCTTGCCGGACATTCACCGTGATATCTATGCGTCAGATAAAATACCTCCGTGGGATAGTGCCAGTGGATTTGGATCATCTGTTGGCAGAATTGGGCATGAACAATCCATGTATTCGAATTCCGGAACCAGGACAGGAGCTCCTTTGGCATTTGATGAGCTCTCTCCATCAAGGGCCTATAGAGATGCTCTATCCTCACCACTAAATTCTAGTTTTGATACTGGGTCCCTCTGGTCTAGGCAGCCATTTGAGCAATTCGGTGTGGCTGATAGCGCTCGTTCTTTTGATAGTGGAATTGGAAGTAGGATGAGTACTGTAAATCAAGAGGCTACTTCTCCTGCGGATGTGGAAGCAAAACTTCTTCAGTCTTTCAGACATTGCATTGTAAAGCTTCTGAAGTTGGAAGGTTCTGACTGGCTGTTCAGACAGAATGATGGGACTGATGAGGAGCTTATTGATCGTGTGGCTGCGAGGGAGAAGTTTCTTTATGAAGCTGAAGCGAGAGAGATGAATCGGGCAACTCAAATTGGTGAGCCTCAGTACTCTTCACCAGAGAGGAAATATTCTTTAATGAAGAACAGTGACGCAAGTTTCACCCATTCCGTTTCCTCAGTCCCTCATTGCGGAGAGGGCTGTGTCTGGAAATCAGATTTAATAGTGAGCTTCGGGGTTTGGTGCATCCATCGTGTTCTCGACCTCTCACTTATGGAAAGCCGGCCAGAGCTATGGGGAAAATACACCTATGTACTGAATCGCCTTCAGGTAAATATCGACTCAATTCTTTTGGCCTACCATGTTATCGTGGTTCGCTTCTGTTTAAGACCCAAGTAACATATCTTCCTACTTAAATGGTCGATTTGTTTATTTCGTTTTGTTCTTTTGGTGAGAGATTTCCTGTTGCATGCCTTACCAAATGAGATAATGTGTTTGTCATTCCATACATTGGTTAGAGATTTTATGTTCATTAAATAATCGAACAAGCTTGAAAATGATCCTAGGATAATTTTATTTTTCTGTTATTCCGTAAATAGTATCGCTTAGCTGTTGGGTTCACTGTTTATTTACTTGTCTTCTGTAACTCCAATTATGGATAGTTTGTCTTCAGCAAATAATTTCTAATGGACTGATCATTACTGTGTCACACATTTTTCACGTCAGGGGGATCATTGACCTGGCATTTTCGAAGCCTCGATCGCCAATGACTCCTTGCTTCTGCCTTCACATCCCAGCAGCAGCGCAGCAGAGGTTAAGCCCTCCTGTCTCAAATGGAATGTTACCCCCTGCTGCCAAACCCGCAAGGGGAAAGTGCACAACCGCAGCAACGCTCCTGGACATAATCAAGGACGTGGAGATCGCGATCTCTTGCCGAAAGGGACGGACAGGGACGGCAGCTGGTGACGTGGCTTTCCCGAAGGGAAAAGAAAATCTGGCATCCGTCCTCAAGCGTTACAGGCGGCGGTTGTCTAACAAACCAATGGGCGCTCTGGACGGGCCTGGTTCGCGCAAGGTTCCAACATCTGCACCGTATGTCTCGTAACTCAATTGTGTCGAACCGTTGTGTCTTTGTCCGCATGGCAACTGGGTTATTGAGCTATAAAATATTTTGGTTGAAATAGCTCAAAATGTTCTGGATATATAGAGTGCGCTCGGTTGTATTCGGAGTATCTCTCTCTCTCTCTCGACCTCAAATATGTATCAAAAATCACCAGCTGCAAAAAGAAAGAAAAAAAAAATGTTTTTATTTTCGTGTAATGTTAATGTATACATAGGGTTAAGAAATTTACTCGAGAGACTTGTAATTTGCAGCAGAATAAAAGGAAAAAAATGGGTAGAAAAAGCGATGGTGGAAAGTTGGTTAATGCCAAATATTTATGTTGGTTGCTTCTCTGGCTTTTTTATTTATTTTTTTTCCTTTCCTTTTTTGAAGTGAAAGCTTTGCAAAATATTGGATTAATTAAAAAGCCACAAAAAAAAAAAAAAAAAAAAAATAGAGGCAAATAATATAACTGCATTGCTATCAATATATATATATATATATATATAACTACATTAAATCATCTAAACTAAAAAAAGAAAAATAATAGGATATTAACTCTAATCTTAAGTTTTAAGTATCAATTTTTATGATATATAAATTGTCTTTTTTTTTATTATTATTATTGTTAAGCGTTTAAAGTATTGTTATATCAATTAATTGTATTTATCAATAAAAATATGATACGTGAGTTGATATTCAAAAAATTAGGATTAGAGTTGGGTCTCTAATAACAAAGGGTGACTTGATAAATACCGCTTATGGGTAGTGTGATTCTATTTTTCTCAAAGTAAAGTCAGCTAAACAATGGAGTATCGAGTTTTTTTTTCCGACGATATCGTCAATGGCAGAAGAAGCTTCACAAGTTCGTAACGTCGGATTTCCAATACATTGAGAGCATTCGACTCTAGGACTTACTCTTTTTCTTTTCAACAACATTATCCACTCTTCCTCACATGCAAAGCATGATCCATCTATAATTGTGTAATATTGCGTTCAAATATTGAGCATCTTTCGTTATTGTTTAGAATTTTGGGTCTTCTAAAATTTGTCTTTAAAATTTCAATTTAGTCAATAGGGAAAACAATTTACTCTAATCATTGGTCCAACTAAATAATAATAATAATAATAATATAATAAGGGAATTATGAGATTATTTCAGAGACCAATCTGTTAAATTTTTTTTTAAAGTCAACACTTCTATGTCTTTGACATTAAGAGGGCGATTCTACATTGTATATTTTATTACGTTTGAGGCAATTGTAATAGTATTACGCAAAGAGCTTTATACATTACGCTTTAATTTCCCGTTCGTGATAACTTGTAGTTGAAACAATTATTCAAAAAGGTGGATAAGGCTTGAAAATATATATTATAAATTTATCAAAAAATATAACACTGTACTCTTATTGGTAAGAATTTTTACCGTACAATTATTTTTTTAACGAACTGATATATATATATTTAAATTAAAAATAAATAAACAAATATATATATATATATATTCACATATCAAATAATTAAAAAATAAATTTAATAATTAAAAAAATATATCTATCGATTAGTTAAGAGTACATTCGAGGGGGGGGGGGGGGGGGGGGGGGGGGAAAAGCAGCTTTACTTCTAGCTTCATAACTGGCATGAGCGAAAATTAGGGGGGAGTCGGTGAGGGATAACGATGGCCTTGGCCTGAAGAAAACGAGAAAGAAGTAACCCAAAAATAATAAATTAGTCCTTTTTGCTAGCTGGACCCCACTACCAAATCCTGCCACGTGAACAAATCACACTTCTCGGTGGTTGATCTTTTCCAACTCTTTGCTATGATGATTATCAATCTTCGTTGCTAGTGTTGATAATCTCATCTTCATCTTCATCATCGGTTCTCTCTCTCTCTCTCTCTCGAATTCTCTTTCTCTAAAGACAAACTGAAACAGGTATGCTTTCTGTATTATCTATCAACTTCTAAAACACAATCTTATTAGTTTTTAATTTTCTCTACTAGATTATTTTATACTTATCTTTATGAAGATTACAGATTTGAAATTACCCTCTTTGTTCTTTTTATTTTTTATTTTATTTTCCTTAGAATTCTACAAAATACTCTACTAATAGGATTATATATTTTATAACTGATGAGTTTCTTGTTTAATTGGTCGGTTGAAAATAAAATTATTAAATTAAAATTGATTCACTTCTAAAAAATAATTATATTTTTTTGTTAATTTTTTATAAAAAAAATTAATATTGATATGAAAATTTTAATTTAGAATTTAGGTTTTAAAACGCACCCATATAATATCAAATTATATCAATTTTGGTGTGACTTCGATTGAATTTATGTTAGAAAAACCTACATCGTCAATAAAGATACTCTACTATAAAAAAGTCTTCTTCTTTTTTTTTCTTTTTTTTTTTTCTTTTTGTTTAAGGAGAATTGGGATTTGTTTCCTTTCCGATTATCTCTCGTGATTAAACTGTTTATTTGCAACGCTAGATGAGCTTTGAACTTACCAACAGTTTCTTTTTGGGCTCATAATTGCAGTGGGAGAAGGGAAAAAAAAATAAAAATAAAAAGTGAGAAATGGGTTACGTGGTGGTATCAGGCCGTTGATCCTGTTGATATTGATCGTAGCCCTTGCTTGTTACCTATTTGGTAGGGCCCGCAGTAGATAACAGGCTGGTAGGGTCCCACAGTCATATGGGCCTCCTGTTCCTCCATTCCAGGCCCAACCTCCTCCACAACACAACAAATCATCTCATGTCTGAAATTGGTAGAGTACCAACAATTTATGTGTTTTTTTTCCCCTTCTTTTTGAATTTAAAGATAGGAGATTCTTATTCTACATCTTATAATATTATTAGATGTGAAATTTTTGTTAAGTTATACCTATGTTTGCAATTATGTGTTTGTATTGTTTGTACAAAGTTGTGCTGTTGTTGGCCCAATAAGTCTTATGTATGTCCGAGGATTTTTTTTTTTTTTTTTTTTTTTTTTTCCCGAAAAATGCTAGTTATCACATTGGTGATGATCTTATCCATTTGTTAATCAATTAGAAATTAAACAAAACAAATTATGTGCGCTTTTTTTTTTTTTTTTTTTTTTTTTTTTTTTTTGAGAATAAAGCAAGGCGCCTTTGCATTGTAAATAATGTGTCCGCAGTTTAACACGTGAGGTTTTCTTTGTTCTTTTGGAGGTGAGTATAATGTCGGAGGTTTAAGTCCTTTTGGGAGAGTTTTAGAACTGGTAATTTTTTTGGAATGATATCGAGATCGTTTTTGCAATTATGTGTAGTAGTGTTCGAAACAAATTGGTTTTGAAAATACATGTTAAGTTATATAAGCTCCCTAAAGTGAAAATGAAATAGAAAATCCAATTTTCCAGTGTTTTCCATTTTATGATTTTTGCTTTCGTTGGTTTTTTTAAAGCATCTGCTAACCAAAATGGTATTTGAAACTGTTTGGTGATGATCACTTATTTATTGTTAATCAATTAGAAATTACCATAGAAAAAATTATATGCGCCGTTGCATTGTAAATTTTAACCGACATGTGAAATAATAATAATTATTATATTACTCCATACAGATATAAGTCTCGAAACTTATTTATGGAGAAATGCATTGCGTTGTGAAGTTAAAACTCAAATTGAGAACAATTTTGGATACTATAAACATAGCTCCTAAACTTTACACCGAGTTTAATTTAATCCTTTCAAATTTTAAAACGATCCAAGCGAACCCATGATATATGGATAGTGTATCAATTTTAGTCTAGACATTATATTAACGTTAAATATTGAATGGAATACGGTAGTTCCCCTCGTGTGCCGATTAAGTGAGACTAAAATGGTTATTTTTACATGCGTTGTTGGTGATCCAAGAAGAAGCTCGCTTTTCTTGTACTTTTTTGTTTCGGTTTTTCAGTACTGTCTTGATGTATATTCTACGTTTTGGTAATAAATAGATTTGTCCAAAGAGTTGTGGGGTTCTTGTGTTGTTAAATGTGTGGTTTCCCCTACTCTTGGCACAATGATTGCTTCCCCAAGTTGTCATGGCGTCTCTCCTTACCTCCATGTGAAAATGGGGCTAGGGTTTCTGTAATTTTCGCTCAAATGCATTTATAACATGTTCAAGAAGGTCTAGAGGGCATTTTACACTCAACATCAATAATCTAATTACCTTGCACTCGCCTTACGCAATATTTTTCCTCCGCTTTTAACACACGGAGCTTAAATTGACACATAGGAATAGATCGCGATTAGGTTAACTCGAAAGCTTTAAACTCAGGGATCAGACTGGGATTGTTTGTAAAGTTCGGGGTTAGTTTTAAGATTAACCCGAGATGCAAATTAAGTCACTTTCATGCAATTCATGAAATTTAGACACATGAAGCATTTAAGTCTATGCTCAAAGATAAGGGCTGAGAAGTTATTGATGTTTCTTCTTATGGGCCTAAGATTAATGTGGTTGTGGAATGCTTGAAGTGGAAGCTATTTGGATTGAATATCCTGAATTGTGGGAACACCCTTGCTTTCTTAATGATTTGTTTAATTTTGTGTCCAGTCATTAATTCAGACGTCCCAATGACTACATACATTGGCCCTGACTCTATTAATGTAATTCCCTACAACTTTCAATCTATATAGGTATAGTAAACTAGAGAACATGTTTCTGTCTTGAACACAAAACTTTTTTTACTTTTTTAGCGGATCGATTCAAAAATTGTTGTGTGAAGTTGGTTTCTTCGTCGTCGTATAAAGCAGGCGATGCGTGCTAGATCTATCGTGGTCACACTAGTTAGATTCAGTTGACATTTAGAGCATCATTATCGATCGAATCCATTAGTAAGCTAGTCAAGGCTTTTTTTTTTTTTTTTTTTTTTGACAAAATATCTGTTATTCTAAGTGACTCTGATAACCTACACAAGATTTCACAGGTCACCTTTTTATTTATGTGACAATTCAAATGTTTCGTGATGGATTGTAATCTACTAAAATAACCTCGCGTTGATTGGGTTAGATAAGTGATGATCATGACCAAGTGACTTTGGTGACCAATGTTTAACGATCAATGGTGACCCATTAACTTCCACAAATGATTAGTGATTATTTAGTGAGTGATTTAGTCGCTGTCTGTTAACTGTGACAACTCAAAGATTAAAAAAAAAAAAAAATTACTAATAAGTAGTGATGGCCTGTTTGGTGTATGGGATTGGAGAGGGAAAAAAGGTGGGATAGGATTAGATTGTAATATTTTGATTGGACAAAAAATTTTAAAAAACTGGTCCGGATAAAAAAAATTAATGAGCCCATGTCTGGATCCCCTTTGAAGGGGTTGTCTCTAACAGTAGAAAACACGAGACGGCATAGGTCTGGACTACTTGTTTCAACGAGTTTGTATGATGTTTCGAATCAAACAATATTTTACTGTTGTTGTCCTATTTATATATATATATATAATAGATTTATGTATGTAACTATAAAAAGGCCGACGTTTATGAATAAGTATAGGGTTTGACTGAACTTTTTTTTTTGTTATTACGTTTCTTTTCCTCCGATTATAACTTCTTGTTGACTATTTCATGGTGTACAACATTAATATAATCTAGTTTTTCTCAACATATTAACAGTTTGGTTTAATCAAAATTTTATTTAAGAATAAATAATCTAAAAATGGATATATACCACCCAGTTCATTTGACTGGTAATTTAGCATATTAGTGATTGTTTTTCCTTGTATATAATAATTAGAATGTAAAATCCAATCCTATTCTAAAAGTACATTATCAACATTAGAAATGTAATACTTTTTAATAAGGGGTATGAATCTTAGTTGACTCGGTGCCATAAACAAATAGGGCAAATTTCAGGTTTGTTATAGTAATCCATTTCCACACAGACATTTTGACTAAATCCAGGCACAAGGGATGGAATTACAAAGAACACAAAATTGAAAATTATATTTGACTCAAATTCAAAGTACGACCATGTATTTTTCTCATATGAAATAAGGCTTCATATTATATGTAAAAACTAATTTAATAATTGGTCATCTTAATTTATGTTTTTTTTTCAATTAATTAATGGTTTGTTTGGTGTTCTAATTAGACTTCAACATTTTCTAACTTAATTTTTGTCTTTTTCTGAAAAATCAATAATAATTATAATTAGTTTTTTAAAAAGTCAACAAACTCCAACTTAAAAATTCTATATCCAACTGACGAACCTAATGGAGGCTAAGAGTCTTAAAAATGGATGCTTAGACTCATCAACAACAAATAATTCAATAGTATCTACTTCCTTGGTTTTTACAAGTTGAAGTTTTTGGGAGTGTTAGGAAAGATCACATGACCATGTCCCGCCAATAAACCTACCACTTGGTGGTTGAGGCTCCTTGTATAATGCACGTTTGTATGGTGTTCAAAGGGGCCTCTCTTTGACTTTTTTAGTATAGACGTGGAGGATTTGAGATAAGGGAACTTCGTGATGATAGGACCTTTTATTTTGTTTTGTTCCATCAGTGAAAAATAAGTGGGTGTTTGATTGATTTATTTATTTTTTAATTTTTATTAAAAAATCAACTCAGTTTATTATTTATATATCTAATTATAATTTAAAAACTCAAACTTTAAAAGTCAAAAACTTTGTTATTCCAAATCCAAAATGAGATAATGTTTTTTTTTAACTGCAAAGAGTTTCGAAACAAACGAAACAAAATATATATATTGATATTTTTTTTCTGGAGGCAATTTTAAGTTTTTATACTTTTTAACTCCAATCAACTAAACATATACTTTCAAAACTCAACTCAATTCCAATCGAATAATTCAAATTCTCTAATTCAAGCGGAACAAACAAACACCTACTAATTTTTTTCACCATTGGATGAAATTTTTAATAATATGATTTATAAGTATCTATGTTTAAAAAATTTCTACTGTGTAATAAAGAATTGTTCCCTGTCATAGATTAGATCATCGAAGAATTAATCGAATGGTTTAAAGAGTAATTCCTACTTGTAATGTAAAATGAAAATGTTCTATTCTAGAAATTTTCTTGAGATAAAACAAAATGTTTAATCTAAAATAATATTAAAAAAACCATAATAATGCATATTCGATTTTTGTTTTTTCGAAATCGAAATTACACTTTTTTTTTCTCTCTCTTTCAAACACCAAGCCTTTAAATTCTCAATTCAAATATAGTATTTCTAGTTTAAACCCACGTGCTAAATTTGCACTCTGTAGAAGCAGTGCATATCCCCCTAATTTGGAGCTAATGTAGCTCCGTTACAGCAAAATGTATTTTATTTGTCTATTATATTTATATTTGACAACACCTTCAACGCATAATTAAATTCACATTCTAAAATCAATTTTGGTATTTCCGTTTTTTTAGTGCAATGCAATTTTTTGTATTAAAATTCCCTATGCTAAATTTTGGCATTTGATTGATAATGGTTGTTTAATGATTTTTTTATTTAATCATTACAAGATTGTTATGTTTAATATATGATAATACAAAAAATTTACTTTAACAACTTTCAAAGTTTAATAATTATCATAAACGAAGGATACAGCATTCAAATAATTAACAATATATTTATTAGAGTACAAAGTAAATGAAGTAAATATAACAAATACCTATTTTCATATATATATATATATATATTGTATGTATCAAATACAACATTACTATTGATATTATATTAGAGATGATGATAAATATCTTTTACACTTTTTTTTTCCTTCTGCCAAACATAACATTAGTTTTGTTCTTTGTATTGAAATGTCTTAATATTGAGTTTTAAAAGTTCAACCACATTCTCTTTCAATAATTCACAAGGACGTTGGTCACATGATATATTAAATAGTTGGTACTTGCAACCTTTAAATAATACAATGTTTTTACAAATACGACTTTCATTATTTACACACTACTCTTCCTCTTATCTCAAATAATGAATGACAAGTACAACTTCTTGGTACAAAATGAGGAAAAATTGTCAATAATAATACAACTATATATAAAAAATAAAAAAATAAAAAAAAACCTTTGAAATTATAGAAAAAGAACAATTCGATCGCCCTTAGCTTAGCTTACATGACAATATCAGCTTTTAGTTCAATTACAGTACAGAAACTAATAATATATCTTAATGTATGGCATTGCTTATTTTCCAAGATATTACGTTTTCACATGTATGACTTGCTTAAGTTATGAGTCATTAAATAGCAGGTACAATTTTTGTAAGGTCCACTATTTATTTATTTTTTATTTTTATCCAAGTACAGCATAAATTGAATTTTTCTTTTTTCTTTTGGTTAAAAAAGGATGTTAAAATTAAAAAACAATGAAGCGGGTGATTCCAAGCATAATTTACTGATCATTTTACATCTAACAAAAAAAAAATATATAGAGTTCGAATCCCTCATCTCAAATTTAAGGGGAGTAAAAAACACAAATGATTGTAGAATAATTTAGTGATAATTTCAAATCTGATACACAAAAATATAGAGTTTAAATTCCCCATCCTCAATTTTAAAGGGGAAAAACACAAGGGAATGGAGTTATACGAATTTGGCTTATATATTTCTTTATTCATATCTCTTTTTATGTTTTTTTAATAATATTATGACATGTATTCAACAAACTTGATCTTTTTATTGATAAAGGAAGATATTGTAATTAAAAAATATTTGTATTGACAAGCCATAATATTATTAGAGGGATTTAAAAAGGATACAAAAGGATACAAAAATCAAATCTGAGTTATAATGCACTCTGAGAGCCCATGCGTGACTCATTCGGATCATTCAACTTTTGTCAACAATTTTTTACTTTTTTTTATTTTTTCTTATAAAAAAACAATTTTATTTTATTTTTATTTTATAACTTTTATTAATTGCAAAGTTTACATAGAAATCTTTAGAAGTTCCGATTATACCTCAACTTTAAAATTTTTTAAAAAAATTTATACGTCAAGTCTTTACTTTAAAGTAAAATTGTTATTCAAATTTAAAACTCCAAATAAACAAAAGCACAGCAATTCTGATATTTGATGACTCATTTGATTAATAGAGTTGAACAGTAAATTTGAATAAATATTAAAATTCTTGTGATAAAAAACGTTACAAAAAATAATTTAAATTATGAGTTCAAATTTATGATAGAAGCATGAGCTAAGTCACTTTTTTTGTTTATACTTTCTTGACTTGATTCATTTAATTTGGATGAAAAAGATAAAAATACAAATGATTGCCACAAAAAACAGAAAAAGAACAAAAAGACAAAGCTTTAAAAAATGTAGTTGTGTTTTTCTTTTTTTCCTTCAAATTTTTTTATTTTATTTTTGCACGTCGAAAAAAAAAATTGCTAACTCAGCCTCTGGTCCCTAGACTATTATTAATTTCTTATAGATTATCTACTAGTCTTTTTCTTCTTTTCTTTTCATTTTTTTTTTTTTTGCTGGAATTATCTGCTTGTGTTTACATCAACATGAATTTTAGTTTAAAATCACATTCTCCTTTAGTTTCGGTCACATGATTGAGAAGTACTATACATAATGGACATTGCATCTTTTGCAACAACAGATAAAAATATAATGGTTATGAATTTATGTAAATTTTGGCTTACTTTATTTACACGTTATTATTTACTTATTAATTTACTAATTAAGGGTGCGCTTAGTGTTCGAATTGAATTTGAAATGAAATAAAATTTTAGATTGAAGTTTGTTGACTTTTCAAAAACTAGTTATAATTTTTATTGACTTTTAAAGAAAAAGACAAAAAACCTATCATAAAATACAATTTAGTTTGAAATAAAATGAAATACTAAAACATAAGCTAAAAAAATTACATTTACTTTACTAAATAAATAAGAGCTGATTTTAGTTTTAACCATCGAAAAGTACACATCTATTTTATAAAATACTTTTCACTCGTCTTTCACTCTGTCACTTTTTTAACGTTTTATGTTACAGAAGGATCAACAGTGAAATATTTGATAAAATCGAATGTTAATAATATGACATTTTAAGTTAAACAAGACAAAATAAGATACATATATTTTTCAGAAGATTAAACAATGAAATTAACAGACAAAAATATATTCGCCTTTTGATCTTTTTATTTATTATTTTTTTATTGGAACTGTTTCCAGGGCTGAAAGTTATAAGTTCATTAAACTTAAGTCAATATTTGGGGAAACCAAAGATCTTTTTTTTTTTAAAATCATTTCCGTTAACTAGGCTTGCAATATGTCTATTAGTTTCATGAAAAATGAAAACTAAATGTTAGTTAATTAAATAAAACTATTATAGTATGTTGGGAAATATAATAAAGCCAAAAACCTTAATCTTTTTTAATATTTTCATTTAAAATGATATGCAAATCGGAATATTGTCATGAAAAATTGAAAACTCAGAAAATGACTTACATCAGGCTGCTCTTAAATTAATTTCCCTTTCATAATTATATTCCAAATTTCTTTTTCATAATATATTTCCCATCTCAAATCAATACATAACGTGGAGAGAGAAACGACACGTGCATGGCATGAGGCATGGTTGGCTGTCGTTTTGGTAGGTGGAACGTATGGCTTGGAATTTTGGATCCTCCATTTTTTTATTTTTTTATTTTGTGTGAATACCTCCAATTTGGCTACTTGGTGCATGGAGGATTGCACACATAATTGCTACCAATCCCATTGATTGAGACCTCAAAAAAAAAAAAAAAAAAAAAAGTAAAAAAAATTCCTTTATTCTTGCTGTTGTCTTGGAGATATAAGAAAAAGTTTTTAATGATTACTCTAATATTTATCCATTTATAGTTATCATAATTTTAATCGCATGATGTTGATCGAATGGTTGTAACAAATTGAGTAGTTGATAAAAAAATTTAGTGGTAATAAACATGAAACTTAAAAAAATTATTACATGAGATTTTTTTCTCAAATATCACATTACTGTATAATTTTTTTCTTAAATAAGTGTATGCAAATGAAAAACAGCAAAATCACAATTTTAAAGTCTTTACTTTAAAAAAAAAAAAAAGATAAATCATGAATTTTATTTCATTTTTGCAGGAAGAAAGACAAAATTTTTAGTCACAAGAAAACATTATTCCCTTGAATAATATGCCCCCTTTTTTTTTTTCCTAGAAGAAAAAAATGTTTTTTCTTCTTTCCAGTGAATTATTGCACAATTGGATCATATTTGTTTAATTTACTAAAGCTGCAAGTCAAAAAAAAAAAAAAAAAAAAAAAACTATGTAGAGCAACTGATGTAAAAAAGCAATGAAAAGAAAACAAAGTATGTAACCAAAAAAATAAATTCAATTGAAAGTTTGTTGTCTTGATCATATTTTCAAGAATAAATAAATAAATGAATTGAATAATGTATGGATTTCGTTTTAATGGAGGACATAATCTATTCATTACTAATTAGGTCAATGTTTAACATATATTGGACCTGAATAGATTAGTATTATTTTTTTAATAATTGGTAGTAAGGAACGTGAAGAATATATTTTAAACCACTTTTGTCTTTAATAATAGTTTTGTTCATGAGTAATTTTGTAACAATAGAATTTATTAAAAAATAAAGGTGTGATGAGTAAACAGAAGGGTGTCAATAGACATCATTTTTTAAGTTAAGCTTTATTTTATTTTATTTACATCATCATTTTCTTAAAAAATGAATAAAATAAATAGAAAAAATGTAGATAAATAAATTGGCAGAAAAAGGATAAAGTGTTGGTTATGGTATTAAAATAAAAAAAAGTAATCTAAATGTTAAGAGAGGGCCCTTTTTTTTCTTTCTTTTTTTATAATTGAGTGGGGGCAAACAAAACATTAAAGAGATATGTGATTTTATTTGAAATTCAATAAATTTGAGTGTGGCCATGTGCCCCTATTGACTCTCAAGTAGATCCATCACTCATAAATAGAAAATTAAAATTTCTTCTGTGGGGGAAAAAATGGCTAAATAGTACTACAACTTAGTAGCAAAAAAAGGATCTTGATTATTATTTTGACAATATAATAACAAATCTTCAAGTCAATTATGTGTATTATGCTCATAAATAAAGCTAAAAAACCTTAGTTATGGGATTCGAAGATCCAAAAATGAATCAAATCATATGGGATGAGATGGATCTAGCTTAGATTAATTTGGAAATAAACTAATGGTCAATAAAAGTATTTTAAAAATATTCAAACAAAAAATAATAATAAAAAAGAAGAAGAAGAAGAAAATAATTAACAAAGAGCACATTTTGTCCATGACGTTAGTGATCACTTGCATAATGCAAAATTTTCTCACCTACCCCCTTTAGAGCTAACAAAAACGAGTAGATCGAGGTTGGTGGCAGAAGAGGCAAGGTTTAAGTTGGCTCGACTATCAACCACCACAAAGTCCCTGTGGAAGCCATGCCCTCAGTCAATCATTCCCCCATCTCTCTCTATTTTTTTTTTTTTTATCTCTCCGAAACTTTTATAATAAAATATCCTTATCGATAGTACTTATTTTTATGATTAAATTTTATCAAAATCTTACTGAAATTAAAAATAATATGAAATTAACGATACATACCTAATGATTAACGATTTAATTATTTCATGATTTTAATTTTGTTCTATTCAATGATATGACTTCTGAAATGGTCAATACTATTGACAAATTCCTAGGGATAAACAAGGCTTTTGCATGAAGTTTGTCGAATTCTTTTTAATAATAATAGATTCGTACAACTGAATCACTAGAATTGAAGAATTTGTGTTGACAGTCTTTGTTGAATTTAGATGGTCAACAAACGGAGGTAGTATAATAACATAGTATAAGCAACGGTATATATAATTTTTTTCCCTTTACAAATTAGGTTCTTCCCTTTTCTTTTTCCTTTTTGTTTTCAGTTTTTAGAGAAATCGAACGTGTTTTTTTGGTGCAATCAATTTAGGATTTCTTAATGGCATCCTTATATAATTAATGAACTCCTTCATTTATCCATGTGATAGGTATGTTTAATCTTTTCAAAAAATGTGTTTCGATCCATTATTATTATTAGCATTATGTGCAGCTTGAGATGCCGTACCAATGAAAATAATGATGGTGGTGATTGTTTATATCTCATTTTAGAAATTATTTATTTTAATGAATAATAGACCTGTTACTCGATATGCTCTAACAATTATAATGAAAAGAATTGAAAGCACTATTCTATTTGTCATTCCGAGTCCAACTCACATTTTTCTTCTATCTAAACCGATATGATATGATACTGTGCCAACAAAATTAATAGAAAGCGGACTAAAACCTACATAGACGATATTTGTGTCAAAACATTTTCCTCTCAATGTGAATGTACGAGGATACAGACAAAGGAAATTAAAGTAGAAGAATCAAACGAAAGGCCATGATTTTGTGGCAACAACCGTGCCCATTAAGGAGCAAAAGTTCATGGCTGAAGCTGTTGGGACTTTGGGAAAAGTAGTTTTCAACATTTACTTTTTGAACACCATTATAGTCATATTTTTATACTTAAATGTATATATAGATTGGACTGTTATCTAGCAGCACTCTTATAAAAGTCAGACGATTCTAACGTCATACATTTTTCAGTGATGTTTATCGTTCACAGAAATATTTATATAGTATCATGTTATAAAATTCTAAATAGACAGCTACAACTACTGGATGTATCCGCCAACCGGATACAAGACATTTCCTACATATACGACTAATGATATGCATATCTAATTTTTTTGTTAAGTATGTATTCTCGTGATAAATTATGAAAAATGGATCAGGTTTTTGGTGTTCACCTAACACTCACATGATCTCAGCTTTGCATAACCTGACTCTCCGATTGACCAACAAACCCATTTCATTGAATAACGTTTCTTTTCCAGCTAACCTACTGTGATGCATGCTTGTGAATATTGCGTTCACATCACTACTTTATTCATGATACATGTATGTATAATTATGATTTTTTAATATTGGTGCATCTTAAACTTATCATACAGTTATAATTTATATCTTGAATTTTTAATTTGATAATTTGTACCTTAAATTTATAAATCTATAGTAATTTGTAACCCATTGATAAACAATGTTGATTTTTTTTTTTAATGAAAATTGGCATTTCACTTGCATTAATTATTGTTAACTAAGAACATGAAATTTCCTTTTTAATCAATGTTAACTCAAATTTATATTTAGAACAAAGTTAATTCAAACGTTTATGTTTGATAAAACTTAATTAAGAATCTTAACTTCAATAAATTGGGATTAACATAAATAAAAATGATTATTTATGTAATGAATTAACAAAGCATGTATAAATTACATACCAATTTCATTCAAAAGATTAATATTATTATTAATGGGGTGTAAATTGTTACATATTCATAAATTCATGGTGTAAATTGTCAAAATTAAAAGTTTAGAGTGTAAATTGTAACTCTACGATAGTTTAGGGTGTACTAATGAAAAAAACCTATAATTATATATGTGTGTGTGTGTAGTGATGCATGTGTTTTATGCAACCAAGATCTGTTTTGATTCAAAAAGTCTTAGTTGCACAAAATTCTTGTGTTTGGGTGCCGTTTCATGATCTGGCTCATGCATGGAAGTTGTTGGTCCAAAACTTTATAATATAAATATATATATAAGGTATCATACTTAACACAAGGTGCAATAAGTACAAGGGAATTTGGTCTTGCAATTTAGATTAAAATAATTGGCCAATTTGCTCATGATAATTAATTAATTAATGGAAGATTTATTTTCGAGATTTGGAATTGCATGCCAAAGCTGCCTTGTTAGCTAGATAGAAAGCTGAGTTGTCACGAGAAACTAACCATGGCAATATTATCTTTTTGTGATGAGATGAAACTGTAAAAAAGATTGTGCTGGGCATCCATATGATCAGCTGAGAGTAAAAAATATATATTATATCTAGGGGAGACCTAACAAATATTCCCTTAGGTTTTTTTTTTTTTTTTTTACTTATAAATTCTAAAAACTTTCACTTGACATTCTAAATTTTAAACTTAACCCCATATTATTCATTTTATCAAAATTTCAATTAAAATATGCGGAAAAAAATGAGTTAAATGCAGTCATGTTATATTTTTTTGTTTATTTTAACAGAGACCCCGAACATAATAAGTTTGGTAAGAGTTAAGACTAGTTTCCTTAAAACTCAAGAAATATAGATGAAAATAACTCAAAATAACAAAAACAAAAAAAAAAACAAAACAAAAAACAAAAAACAAGAATTTAACCATGGTAAATTAAAATGGAAGTATTTTCACGAACTTTATTGAGGGGTAACTTTTACAGCAAATTCTAGGTGAAAATCGGGTATAAAATTATTAGGGTGTAAGAGGTGGAATACTACTCGTACAACTTTTTTTGGGTAGAAATTATGAATGTATAAATTACTATCTGTACTAAGGACACGCTACATTGTTGTCACATAACAAAATCTGAGACCAATTATATATATATATATATATCGTCACATATATATATACGATATATAAATATATATGTTTATAGTCATAAATATTTATATATATATACCTCCACAATCATCTAGTACTTCCGGTTTTAATTACATGTGTGGGGGCTTGGTTTCTTTGCTGTGACAACACATACATTTAAATATATAGTAATACATGATATTTTTTTTATTTTTCAAATGGAGATTTTTTTTTTCTTTTTTTCGGTGATAAGATATCATTTCAGTTCTGTTCATTGCTTTTGCCTGTCAGATTATTGTCGATCTCGGAGTATAACTCCCCCCCCCCCCCCCCCCCCCCCCCTCCCTTTTTTTTATTGGCATTGGGATCTAGCCAAGCATATATGTTGAAATCTCCATTTGAAAGAATCCAATGAGAACATATACACAGGAGTTCTCATGTGCAGTATTCGTAGGTAAATTGACGGTTGTAATTTTTTTATTCTCTCTAATAAAAACGTCTAGTTAATTTTAATGTAAAAATTTTTAGTTATATATACTTGTCATATATATTTATAATTTTAAATAATTTATGTCTTAAGATTATAAATAAATTTTTTATATAAATATATTAATAGTTATAAAATATAAAATAAAATATTATAATTAATTACCGCTCTGTCCGATATATATATATATATATGAGAGCTTTTATATATATATATATATAATGGTGTGCAATCAACATCGTGGGGGAATATCATACCTCGATATAACATACACACTTTAGCTTATACACCCACAATGGAGGGATATAAAAAACAGTATGTGTAAGACACAGTGAACACATATAGACACATAAATATATCTATATATTTTTCTATTTGAATAATTACATCAAATTCCTGTGATCACATGTTGCAACGTGAAAATGTAGTATCTTATGAAAAAAAAGAAGAAGGTGAAAATGTAGTAAAAAAAAATAAAAGTCTTCATTCTGCACATCAAAGTCAAGTCTTTTGTTTTGTTTTGTTTTTCGTTTTTTGTTACAGCAAACTTTTACTAGTTTATATATTAGATTAATTTTAAAACACAAGTCATGTTGATCACCTCCATCAAAACACGTCTACTGCTGCTTTTTGGTTGGTGGATCCCGAAAAATAATAAATAAATAAATAAACCCTTGCGGATACCCTATGATCACAAACTTTCTCATCTTTCAAACCAGTCAATATCAATACATGTGTTTTTTTTTTTTTTTTTTTGGCACCACAACCATTTTTATGATCCTCCCACACTTTTAACTTCTGTTGGCTCTTCGTTGGAAAGCTAAAATTTTTCATATTAATTTTTATGTTTTTATGAAAAATTAATAAAAATTATAATTAATTTTTAAAAAGTCAATAAATTTCAATATAAAAATTTCATTTTAAACCGTTCTACTAAATACAAGTTTAATATCAAGTCGTCTCTATCTAATTTTACCAATTATATATATATATATATATATATACTCTAAAAAGCTCCATAAAAATATACTTCGGTTAAAAAAAAAAAAAACTCTCAAAATAATACTTAAGTTTTACCACAAAATGATAACGAAATTATTACTGGATGATGTAGAAATAACACAATTATTCCTCTCAAAGATTCCTACTTATGGCTTAGAGAGCACACTCAAACCTTTCAAATACAATCCAGGACCAGATTCAGAAATCCACCCCAAATACTATCCTTTTGGGATCCTCTTTCAAGTAGTCTCTGTATGAACCTATGGGCGCATCCAACAAACATGTTTAGACACTTATTTGAGATCAAGTCACACAGGTCATCTCCAGGTTCAAATACGCTCCTATATCATGTTCAACATACGGGTTCAAAAAATGTATTCTTCTTTTTAAGGTCTAAGTAAATATGGATCGTATTCGAAACTCAAATATGCTCATATAATATTAAGCCCCACATACAAAATTCTATGTACTACCGCGTTAATTATAGTGATTATCACAACTGGTGACTACTAGCTAACTTAATTAATATTAGTTTCCACATGTATAGACAGAACATTGAATATTAGGTTAGTATTAACTAATCACATTTACAATTTTTTTTTTTTTTTTGCCCTTTCAATAAAAATAACGCCACCAACCATGCTATATAGCTTTCTCTCTCCTCTCTCTCTCTCTCTCTATCCTAGCTCCTTCCCACTATGCACCTCACGCCACCACCAAGAAGTAAAACTCTTTGCCACGGTCCACCCGGTGTCCACGTAGCCAAAATCAGAGCCGTTGATACTATCCCCCCATGATACATCGAACAGTCAGAATTTATTTTCAACCAATCCACCCTTGTAGCAGTCTGACTCTCTCTCTCTCTCTCTCTCATCTCTCTCTAATGCTTACCTACCAAACCCAAAGTCATAGCGCCATCGTATTTGAAAAGCCAAACCCAGTCTTTCTTTCCCCTCTATTTAAACACCCTTTCTCTTCTCCTTCTACTCCTCAGGAAATCCACACACCCCCAACCAAACAACAACAACTTCCATTTCCTCTCTCTCTCTCTCTCCTCTCTCTTTCTCTCTCTAACTTTCCAACACCTCCGACCAAGCCCAACAAAAAAAAAAGAAAAAAAAAACAGAGCAGTAATGGAGACCGTCGTGAAGCAAAATGGGCACGTGCAGAACGGAGCGGCGGCGTTGGAGGGGTTTTGCCTCAGCAAACGGCAGCAAGAGCGGCGGCGGAGTTGCCGCCGGCGACCCACTGAACTGGGGAGCTGCGGCGGAGGCGATGAAGGGGAGTCACCTGGAGGAGGTAAAGAGGATGGTGGAGGAGTACCGGAAGCCGGTGGTGAAGCTCGGAGGCGAGACGCTGACGATATCTCAGGTGGCGGCGATCGCCGGACACGACGGCGGAGTTAAGGTGGAGCTGTCAGAGGCGGCGAGGGAAGGCGTCAAGGCCAGCAGTGACTGGGTTATGGACAGCATGAACAAGGGTACTGACAGCTATGGTGTCACCACCGGCTTCGGCGCCACCTCTCATCGGAGAACCAAGCAAGGCGGTGCTCTCCAGAATGAGCTCATTAGGTAATATTATTATTACTAAGCGTGATATTTACTTTCTTGGTTTTTTTTTAGAAGTGCTATTATCGTGAGTGATATTAGGTAAATATTAATCGTGAGTCTATCTACTTATAATACTTTTATGTGGAGTATATCATTACCTACACACGTAAATCCTAAAAATGGTCGATTCAAACTAAAAAGTATTATAAGTCACAAGATTTCACGTGAAATGTGAATTGTAAAGTCGAACATTACTTATCATGTTTTTAGTTGGTCAGTTTGAATTAAAATATTTAGATTGAAATTATATGATTTTCAGAAACTAGTTAAAAATTTATTGACTTGTTTTAAAAAAAAAAAAATGAGTTAAAATATTTTGATTTATAATAGTTTATTAAAAGAGGGCTTAATATTAACATCCATTTTGTCTAATATTGCGCAAATCATTTCATGTGAATTGTGATAGAAAGAGTGGTACTCCACATTTTTTTTAAGACTATCACGTGCTTTTTCGTGTTTAATTTTTTTTAACGTGTATTTCATTTTTTAATAGAAAATAAATCTAGTCCTCTAATATTTATAGATCTCATTATCTCTTCAGTACTTTTAACAAAAACTAGACTCCTCTATTATTTTCAAGAAGAAAGTTTTTTTTATGGGTCGTGTGGTTTACCATCTGAAAATTATACAAAATAATTCTACAATTATTTTTTTTTTAATGAAGGGCTTAATAGTGCTTAGGAGGTGGTCAATTAGTTATAAGGAGCTGTACTGGCACTGTCGTTTTTTGGAAACAAGATAAATGTATTTTTTTTCTCTCTCTCTCTCAAATCGACGTTAAGATAGCTTTTATGAGACCTACAAGTTTAGACAATATTTATGATCCGATTTTGAAGTTGGATTTTGTACAAAGCTAGCCAAAAAAATAAAACCAACAAAAAAAAACCCCAAAATTTAACCTTTTGTTCTTGTGTTTTGGGTCCGGTGTTTTCAACTTTCCAATTTTGGGTGCTATAAACGCTTATTATTATTATTATTATTATTATTATTTTGACCATTTGTTTTTCATATATTTTTTTAACTTTTTACCTTGTGCCACAACATTTTCAATGAGGAAAAAAAAAAAAAAAAAAAAAAGGCGAGAAAAGGCATGGACTAAATTAAATTATAGTAAGCTGTTCCCACCTACCACCCCGCCAAATTATAATTGTTGGACCAAACCTACCACAATTATTACTGTCTCTTTTGGTTTGGCAATTTACTCATTTTTCCCCTTTTATCTTCAATCATTATTTCTTTTACAATTATTAGCAAATCTTTAATTACTAATCAGTGATTTAATTAATTTTTTTTTTCTCCTATTTTTGTTTGCTTCAGATTCTTGAATTCTGGAATATTTGGCAATGGAACAGAGTCATGCCACACACTTCCCAGACAGCAACAAGAGCTGCCCTATTGGTTAGGATCAACACCCTCCTCCAAGGCTACTCCGGCATTAGATTTGAGATTTTGGAGGCCATGGCAAAGCTCCTCAACAGCAATGTCACCCCCTGCCTCCCGTTGCGCGGCACGATCACGGCCTCCGGCGACCTCGTCCCCTTGTCCTACATTGCTGGCCTGCTCACCGGCAGGCCTAATTCGAAGGCTGTCGGTCCCAACGGGAGACCCTCATCGCCACAGAAGCCTTCAAGGTCGCGGGGATCAACTCCGGGTTCTTTGAGTTGCAGCCTAAGGAAGGCCTTGCTCTTGTCAATGGTACTGCCGTTGGCTCGGGCTTGGCTTCAATGGTGCTCTTTGATGCCAACATTCTCGCCGTGTTGTCGGAGATCTTATCTGCCATTTTCGCCGAAGTGATGCAGGGTAAGCCTGAGTTCACCGACCACTTGACACACAAGTTGAAGCACCACCCTGGCCAGATTGAGGCTGCAGCCATTATGGAGCACATTTTGGATGGTAGCTCCTACATTAAGGCTGCACAGAAGTTGCATGAGATTGACCCTCTTCAGAAGCCGAAACAGGACCGTTACGCTCTTAGGACATCGCCTCAATGGCTCGGACCCCAAATTGAAGTCATCAGATTCTCAACCAAGTCCATTGAGAGGGAGATCAACTCGGTGAACGACAACCCTTTGATCGACGTGTCGAGGAACAAGGCCTTGCACGGCGGCAACTTCCAAGGGACGCCGATTGGTGTGTCCATGGACAACACACGTCTGGCCGTTGCCTCGATTGGGAAGCTCATGTTTGCGCAATTCTCCGAGCTTGTCAACGACTTTTACAACAACGGTTTGCCTTCAAATCTCTCCGGTGGTAGGAACCCGAGTTTGGATTATGGATTCAAAGGTGCCGAGATCGCCATGGCTTCCTATTGCTCTGAGCTCCAATACCTTGCCAACCCTGTCACTACCCATGTCCAAAGCGCCGAGCAACACAACCAAGATGTCAACTCGTTGGGATTGATCTCTTCGCGCAAAACCGCCGAGGCCCTTGACATTCTCAAGCTCATGTCTTCCACATTCTTGGTGGCTCTTTGCCAAGCCATTGACTTGAGGCACTTGGAGGAGAATTTGAAGCACACGGTTAAGAACACGGTGAGCCAAGTGGCCAAGAGAGTACTAACAACCGGCGTAAACGGCGAGCTTCACCCTTCGAGGTTCTGCGAGAAGGATCTGCTCAAGGTGGTGGATAGAGAGTATGTCTTTGCCTACATTGATGACCCCTGCCTCGCCACCTATCCGTTGATGCAAAAATTGAGGCAAATACTCGTCGAGCATGCGTTGACAAACGGCGAGAGAGAGAAGAATTCGAGCACTTCAATCTTCCAAAAGATTGAAGCCTTTGAGGAGGAGCTGAAGGCCCTTTTGCCTAAGGAGGTGGAGAGTTCAAGGCTTGCTTATGAGAGCGGAAACGCCGCGATCGCGAACAAGATCAACGAGTGCCGATCGTACCCGTTGTACCGGTTTGTGAGGGAGGAGTTGGGGGCTAGTTTTCTGACCGGTGAGAAGGTTAGATCACCAGGGGAGGAGTTTGACAAGGTGTTCACTGCAATGTGCCAAGGGAAGATCATTGACCCAATGCTGGAGTGCCTTTGTGGCTGGAATGGTCAACCCCTTCCTATCTGTTAGTGTCGTTTTTTGTTCTTTGGGCTGCGTTTGAATGTCGTTTTTTTAATAGTGATATTTTATATATATTTATATGTTCATAAAATGTTGTTGATGGAAGGGATTGTCAACAACGTGTGTGACTCATGAAGTGTTGTAAAACCAATCTTTTGTTCTTTGCTCTATTGTAATCTTTTTTTTTTTTTTTTTTTCCTTACATGTTGGAAAGTAATGAAATATCCCTTCAGTTCCACAATAATCTATCTTTTTTTCTAATTTTTATTTTTGAAACTTAAAAAATTAAATAAGCTGATGTAACAAGGATTTTTTTTTTAAAGAGTATTTTCCATACCCTTAAACAATAAGGTCACTCCCACTTTGTCAACAGAACTTTAAAAACTGGCCTTTTTGTCTCTTGAACTTAAATCCCAGTTTATCTCTTATTTTAGAATTTCAGTTAAAAATAAATAAAAAGAATAATGGAATCAGTCTTACTACATCCATTTTGTTAGAATTTCTGTTAAAAACAAACGGAAAAAGATTATATGATTGCACTTAACTCACGTCTTCCGATTGTTTTTAATTGAAATTCTGATAGAATGGTTAAGTACGGTTAAATTTAAAATTTAGTAGGGGTAAAGTAAGAGTTTTAAAATTCAGGTGACAAAATGAAAATGATTCTAAAGTTTAATAGTATATACCAGAATAATCCCAAAAAAAAAAAGAAAAAAGAAAAATAAGAATTCACGTGAAATACCAACGAAGGAGGATATTTCTAACAAATTCCTCACTTGGTATGGCATCTGGCAATGAGAAAAAGGGGTAAAGACAAAAGATTGTGAGAGGAAGACAACTTCAATACAATGAAAAAGACAAGTCCTGAACGATTACAAAACCCGCAATGAAAACGTACACAATTTTCTCCGTTCCCGTTCAATGTATTGTGTTCAGATTTACAAATGAACGCAGAGCCACACAGTATGGTATCTATCATATATATAAGTGTTTGAGATTGTTCAATTTGAAATGAAATGAAATTTTGGATGACGGACATGAAATACATTCTTTATGGTTGTTGTTTTTATAAAACAACCCAATACTAGTGGAGTCGAGTGTGAAACATACTTCTACTCTCTAAGCTCGACTCACTTGAATCGGGTCGTTTAGAGTTTACTTTTTATATACGAGTAAGTCAATTAAAATTTAAAAATCTCATAAGATCATATGTTAATATGGCAAGATTCCACCATTTTAGAAAAGAAGCTAGATGTTGCTTGAATTGCACTAGAATGTTTATGTCCCCACTACGACAACTACTTTCCAAGGGACATTTGTTAAATGGTCTTGTTCTATCAAAAATAAGTGTATGAGATTGTCCAATTGAAATAAAATAGTATTTTGAACGGCCGATATAAAAGATGACTTTTTTTTTTTTTTAACAACGCAACTCAGTTGAGTCGAGTTGTTTAGAGTTTACTTTTCACACGCAAATGGTCAATTAAGATTTAAGAATCGTGTAAGATCATACGCTAACGTTTCAAGATTCCACCACTCCAGACAAGCAGCTAGGTGTCACTTGACTTGGACTAGAATGTCTCTCTACGGCAACTACTTTCCTAGGGACATAAAAGAGGAAAAGAGATCAAACGAAGAATTTTCCCTCTGAAGGGTAAGTAGTGGAAAATTCATTCTCAATTTCGATGTCCAAAAGGTTTACAAGAATTTGTCATATTTGCACATTATATATACACACACACTTGCCTTTTAGAATTGCATTACAAATTCCAAAAGATCTCACCCTCTCTTTTCTTTGAAAGTAAAAGTTCCAAAATATTTCGCACTCACTTATTTATTTGTTTATTATTATTATTATTATTATTATTATTTTCGAAAGGGATTTATTTATCTTTTATTACTGTTGACTAATGAGTAGAGTTCAATTCACTTGGGTCCCATTTTCTTCCATAATATTGGGCTGGGCTTTGGATCAATCAAACTGTGTCAACAAAATTGGGCCGTGGAGAAAAAACACATTAAGACGTCAACTAAAGTCAAAAGGCCCAAGTATTTAGAATAGATACAATACAGTGAATACACTAGACAAAAAATTCAGAATATTCGATTAATGAAGCTATTTTAACAATATCCAAACATGATTGTACTTTTTCTTATACTCAAATCAATTTTTAAATCAAAATCAACGATAATTGTAAAAAAAAAAAAACTCGGCACCATTATGAAAATATTTTTATTCCTTTCCACGTCCAGAATAAAAACAATTTCAAGATGCTTTCAAACGGGTTTAGAGTCTAGATTAAATGGAGATTTAAATATCATATGAAGAAAGGAATCATATTCTAAGCCTTCAAATCCTCATAGAAGTTCTTACAACCATATCAATAATAATCCAATCTTTCCTAATAGAAGACTATCCACTCCTTTAACTGTGCTGCTAGCATCAAACCCAGCGTTTAAAGAAAAACAAAGTTGAACTGAAAAAGACAAAATTAGAGAGAGATCGATTAACCTTGGTGTTCCCGACCCTCATTTGGTTTGTTATTTGGTGTTGGAATTTGGTGATCGGTTTAGGGCTGTTGTTTGGCTAAGTTTGTTTTGTGGGCAGAACTTGTTTCCGCTTCACCCTTAGTAGGAGATTTGCTTCGATATTGAGATATGGGGTCACTCTGGTATCCTCCGAGTGGGCTAATTATCTGCGTGATGTCCCGTTAGTTCATTGTGGATCTTAGTTCTATCGGGTGATTTCCTAGCCCTTAAGTGGTTTTTCTGATTGCTATTCCGCTTATTGTTTTTGTTGGCTTTGTCCCTCCACTGTACTTCTAGACCTTTTGTGACTTTTTAACAATATTTTCCTCCTTAGCAAAAATTAAGCGACATGTAATCTAGAAGTGCCATTAACAAACAAGAGAAATGAGTTAGCATTAGACGGAGACAGAAAGCTAACTGCATCATATTCTCTGTATTTTACTTTAATAAACGTTTATTCACATGGAGTTTTGGAAAATGTACTTTTAAAAACAGTTTTTGTTATATCCTTCTAGTTTTCTAAATTATTCATTGGAATTAAAAAGACAATGTGAGTGATTTTTATACATTCCTAAAAAAAGAAATCAACCGTAATTGGTATATTTTCATAACTAATTTATTCATTTTCTTGATCTTTTTTTTTAAGGGAAAAAAACATGCATCTCTAAAATCTAACCCCACCTCATTTTTACATAATAGATCAAAGTAGTTATTAGTAAATAGTATATATGTATCTTTTTTTTTTTGCTTCTCGGATTTGTACCTTTTTTTTTTTACTTTTTAAAAAACATAATTGTTATATCTAACTTCAATAACATATTTTAACAAATTTCAATTGGTTTTGATTTCAATATAAAATAGAAATGAGCCCCCTTTTTTGGATTGGTGATAAGATTTTTTTTTTCCATCAGTTGTATTTTTAAAAAAAGATTGCTTTGAGTATAAAGAAAAAAAAAAAGCGAGTATTGAGATATGTTTTTGCAATTATGCATTAAGTACATGAGTTAAAAGAAAATGAAATTCACCAAAAAAGTTAAAGAAAATGAAAACCTAAAAAAAGTAACTTTCTAATATATTAATTCCTTAACTAAATGTAAAAACAATGGGCCTGTTTGAGAGTGTTT
Source organism: Ficus carica (assembly GCA_009761775.1). Taxonomy (NCBI): domain Eukaryota; kingdom Viridiplantae; phylum Streptophyta; class Magnoliopsida; order Rosales; family Moraceae; genus Ficus; species Ficus carica. The sequence goes on from CM019751.1 coordinate 15,298,642, forward strand.
TGTAAATGATTTTGTTTTGAATGTAAAATAAAAATGAGAATGTTTTGAAAATGACATTGAAATATTTTTTAAAATTATGTTTGATTGTATTTCTAGAGGAATTGATTTGAGTACAATGAAAAGTAACACTGTGCTTGGGTATGTTCCGAAAACATTTGTTGAGTACAAGGTTTAGAAAATTAAAATGAAGTTTAAAAAACAACTTTATTTCATTTTCAATGTCTCATTTATGTTATGTACTGCATCTCTGCATCGTGTTCGTGTGTGTTTATTGAGCTTTCTTCACTTGAGCATCATGCTTTGCTTTGTTTTCTCACTTTATGTAACATAAACGCTATTTTAGAATTATTTTCAAAACAGCTGCATTGAAAACAATGAAATCCCTTTTCAAAACGTTTCGGAACCAACGGCAAACGGACGAGTATTTTTTTTTTCCCTACTAATAAATCCCCATTTCTTCTATTTAATTTTGATTTAAAAAAAAATCCCACATCTTCTCTCTCCAGTGCGTTAAAGTCATAGAAGCACTTCGTCAAACATTATGCAGAAAACTGATGGTCTTTTCCTCAAGGTGCGGCAGTTGTTGATATGTTTAGTGTGTTCTTGTTTTTTTTTTTTTTTTTTTTTTCCAGTTAGTGTAACGTTGAAATTGGTTTTGTTGCTTGCCTTTAGTGTTGCCGTGAGGTTGCAGAGAAGTACCCTGAGATAAAATATGAGGAGGCCGTCATTGACAATTGTTGTATGATGGTATGTATGCTGGTCTACGTTTTTAAATGGAATAATCAAGGTCTGAAAGCATTAAGAGATGCTGTGAACCTGGATCGAAGACTTAAAAACAAACATTTAATACATATTCTGTCTGTTGTAGCTTGTGAAGAATCCTGCTCTTTTTGATGTATTGGTGATGCCTAACCTTTATGGTGACATCATCAGTGACCTTTGTGCGGGTCTGATTGGAGGATTGGGGTTAACACCTAGGTACCTACATATTTTTGGTCATATCTTTGTAATGCAACTTTGTATTATCTGGATTGTGACCTAATTTGTTTTCGTCCCCAGCCTCAACATTGGTGAGGGAGGCATTGCCCTAGCTGAAGCTGTGCATGGTTCAGCACCTGATATTGCGGGAAAGGTTAGCTGTCTTTAACTTATGCTTGTATTACTTTGCGTGCATTATTGGCTTCTTTTCTCTGTGTGCGTGCATGTGTGTGTGTGTTTATGTGTTTTCAATTGTGCTAAACTCCCCCAAGTCTTATACCCATCGTTAGACATCTTGGTCTGCTGTTGATGCGTGCTCTTTTGGACTAGGCGTGCATCCATCCAACACGTAGACAAACCTTTTTAGGTCATTTTGATTAGATACTTGAGACCCTCAAAGTAGAATTTCAGAATTCTAGTCAAAATCGATGAATTTCGTAGAAAATTGGTCTTTTAAATGATTACTAGTTGTATTGCACACACGGTGCGGAATAGACAAACAAAGCAAAAATTTGAAAAAAGAAATTTATTTTTAAATATATATTTTTAATTTAAAATTGCCACGTGGTGGCTTGGAGGCAAGGATGAAAGTACTGTTCTAGTGACTTTTGTCCTTTTATCATATGCAACAGAATAGATTTTATAATAAGTAATATATTATAAAGATGGATCTTTCGAAAGAAATCTCGAAAATTTTAAAGGAGTAGTTGGTCTTCACTTGATTATCAGAGAATCTGTTCAAAGCTTTTGTTGGTTACTACTAGTTTAATGCCTTTTTAAGGATCTTACTTCTAAGTGAACCCCTGTGGTTTTGGAAACCTTAGCTCGTGAGTGGGATTGAAATCTGACCGTGATGGGTGATGGCTTGGTTTTTCTCCTTACAAAGCCAATGGAGGTTAAAACCTAGTGACCAGTGTATATGAGAGCTTTAACCAGAATGTTTATTATTAAACCCATTTTGTGCTCATTTCATCAATTTGAGGGAGAAATACAAAACTGGAAGATTTTACTTGGGGTCCCAAGTACTTTTCTCTAGGTTTGCCTTTCCTCTTTCTAATGGCATAGTTTAATACCAGCTGATTATCCTTGCAACTAAATCATTTTTTTTCCTGGTTGAAATTACTCAGAATTTGGCATATCCAACTGCTTTGCTTTTGAGTTCTGTTTCAATGCTACGCCATTTGGAGCTCCACGACAAAGCTGAACAGATCCAAAATGCCATCCTCAACACAATCGCGGAGGGAAAGTACCGAACTGCTGATCTAGGTGGCAAGTCATCGACCACCGATTTCACGAAGGCAATATGTGATCATCTTTGAATGAATGATGATGCTGCTGCTGCTGCATAGGGCTTGAATTTTGCGTGTAACCAACTTGTTTATTGCGACTCCGTTTGGGGCCATTTTTTTTTCAACGTTTTTCCAATTGTTCATGGGGAATAAACGTATTCCGATATGTTCAAAGAACTTTCCTAGAGAATCATTCTCCTCTGTTTTTGGTATTCTTTGTCCATATAAATTATGAAATAAAATGCATAAAAATATGGCACTCCCATTTCCTTGATATTTCTACATGTTTGGTAGAACTGAATTCAGTAACATGTCTTTGTTGAGTTGCATGAAAATGTTGAAAAATGTTGCAGAAGCAAGAAGACATTCTTAATTTCCTTGTCCCAATTAGTGCTTTATGATCATTATTATTGTTATTTTTATCATTATATTTTTAAAAAAAGAAAGAAAAAGAAATCTGTTATTCTTCATGTTGTACCTTCGATACATCTGGTCATTTCTTGGGGCAATAACCTTTGGTATTCAACAAGACTTTCAAATTTGGGTATTTTAAGTACTGTCACTTTATTTATTCACTGGTTTAAATAGTATGATTGCGGTCAGTAGTATTAAGAGAGATGCATTCTCGGAATAGCCTTTAATATAATTATCTCATGACATGACGCAAGAAAAATGGCTTTGTTTTCCCCGCCGAAAGCCCTACTGGATTGTTGACACGACACCATTTGCACTCCTACACACTCTTCTCTCGCTCTTTCTACTCTTGGATACCGCATATATATATATATATATGTTTTATAGAATATCTATATTTACATTTATAATCTATTGGAGCTTCTTTTACGGTGTTTTCAGATTATTTTCAGTTTCTTATATCGATTAAAAAAAAATGGCGTCTGAAGGAATTCTGCTGGGGATGGGAAATCCACTGTTTGACATCTCAGCTGTTGTCGATGAAGATTTCTTGCAAAAGTATATGTTATGTGATTTCGCTTTATATATATATATATATATAATATTTTGCTGAAGGGCTTGCCTCGATTTTAAAGCTTCCACTTTCCCCTAAATATTCTTTCCTTTTTTATATTTTATATTATATATTTTTATTATGCCTATGCGGTTATGCTCTGACCAACCACGTTCCTTATTTTAAAAAAAAAAATCCAGAATTCTATGAACGACTTTATCACTGGAATAAAGGGATTCGATATTTTGTAGAATTTATTTACGGGATTTAATTTGTTACTTTTAGATCAGAAAAGGGTAGGTTTTTATTTTTAAATCAATATGGAACATAACATGGTTTTGTATTAATGTGACATGTATGACATCAAGCATGCCATTCTTGCTGAGGAGAAACACGTGCCCATGTAAGGGAAATCCCCATTTGCCTTCTCCTTATTATTATCTTTGTGGGATTACTTGGATATTGGTTATTATTCATTGATAAATCATTATATATACATACATACATATATATATATGTATATATTTCTCAGGTATGAAGAAATGGCTAACAAGTATAATGTAGAGTACATTGCTGGAGGAAATGCATCAACACTTGTTGGGATGTTTTTGTAGCTGACCTTTTAGGTGGCAAATTGAACCCCCCTGATAAATGTATTTTTTTAATATCTCTTTTGCAGGTGCTACTCAGAACTCGATCAGAGTTGCTCAAATAACTTATGAGTTCTATAACTTGAGAATCAAACAGAAAACCTAAAAATCACAGTTATTGTATGAAACTCAGCTAACTCATGGGCACCAAAGTTGGTCCATAATTTGCATAGTGAAGATATAATAGAACAAATGTATATGTATTCACTTTATATATCATTTTGAGCTAGTTTTGCAATCAGAAATAGTTCTATACAGAGAGTTCCTCATCTGCATTACTGACTTTCGCTTAACTGATTTCTCCGCTGTAGTGGATGCTTCAAATCCCATGTGCGACGACTTATATAGGTTGCATCGGAAGGGACAAGTTTGGGGAGGAGATGAAGAAAAACTTGAAGCTTGCTGGGGTTAGTGTAGGTTTCTTGTTTACTTAAAAGATATATTCCCCCTTATTGAGCATAGGAAACAGGAGCGACATATTCTAAGTTATTCTGTTTCAGTTATTAGTTGCATTTGCCCGACAGATTCACTATCTCGAGGATGAGTCTGCGGCCACTGGAACTTGTGCTGTTTGTGTTGTAGGTGGAGAAAGTTCAGTTTGATCTCAACATGTTTCTATTGCCATGAACAAAGGATCTCATTGTTCTTAGCTCAATCAACTGACACCGATTCATATCGGGTTGTTATGTAGGTCACTTGTTGCTAATTTGTCAGCCGCTAATTGCTACAAGTCCGAGCATTTAAAGACACCGGACATTTGGGCATTAGTATGGTTCCTCACTCTTCCTAATCTTGGTTTTGTTTGTCTACTTGTACATTATTTTATAGTAACTCTTATGTGAATGTGAATGGACAGTTGAGAAGGCCAAGTACCTCTACATTGCCGGGTTTTTTCTAACTGTATCTCCGGACTCAATACAGCTTGTTGCTGAGCATGCAGCAGAAAATAACAAGGTGATACATTGATGACAGGGCATATAGTGGAGGGTTACGAAGAAACATTTCTAAAATCCAAATTCTAATTCATCTGCAGGTCTTTTCAATGAACCTTTCTGCTCCATTCATTTGCGAGTTCTTCAAAGATGTGTTGGACAAAGTTTGCAGTGAGCATTTCGCCGTCATGTTTGGCATCATTCACTAGGTAGTACTATGGAAAACTGATGTGGGGTATGCTTTTCTGGTTAGGTACATGGACTTTGTATTCGGAAATGAGACAGAAGCGAAGACCTTCTCAAGAGTTCACGGCTGGGAGGTAATGACTCCTAGTTGGATGTCACTTGATCATACCAGAATGATGGTCTACATATCAAACCTTAATCCGGGGCGATTTATTTTTCATTTTTTTGAGCAGACTGAAAATGTTGAGGAAATAGCACAAAAGATTTCACAATGTCGCAAAGCATCAGGGACGCATAAGAGGATTACCGTTATCACTCAGGGTCTGGATCCCATCGTCGTTGCGGATGATGACAAAATGAAAAAGTTTCCAGTTATAAAATTGCCAAAAGAAAAACTCGTTGATACATATGGAGTTGGTATATGTCTTGAGCTTCAAAAATACTAGTACAAGCGCATATTGATTAACATTCTTGTATATAAAGTTGAAATTTTCCAAAATATCATAAACTTTTGGTCCGTAAGAGATAAATTATGTTGTTTGATTGATTCCATTTACAATGTCATGTTCATTAAAAAACAACATCGGCATAGGAAATAAGACCAGTTTGTGATTTGATATGTTTGTTTGTAGGAGATGCATTTGTTGGAGGCTTTCTGTCACAGTTAGTTCAAGAGAAGCCGATCGAAGACTGCGTGAGAGCCGCTTGTTATGCAGCCAACGTCCTAATCCAAAGGTCTGGCTGCTCCTTCCCGGAGAAGCCCAATTTTAAATGAGTCGTCATTTCCTTTCCCCTAATCTCTTTTCATATTCTGAATTTTAGTTTGCTGAGAAGACTATTTTTGATAGTTTTGTACTTTCTAATTAGTTGCTTGTGGTCATTTTGTTGGATTGTCCCTCATTTCCTTCTTTAAAAAATCTTTAGTTTTTATTACTAGTTTTGTTTATGATTAATTTAGTCCGAGATTATAAATTATCTCGTGCTATCCCAAACATTTAGGCCAAGAAAAAAAAAATTTTAAAATTTGTGAATGAAATAGGAAAAATATCTTTTTGTGCATGTGTGGTTTTCACAGCCCAGAGTCCTGGACTGTGTAATTGTATGGTGGGTCTTGTCTATTGATGTCGGCTTATGATGCTGCACGTGTGCTACTTGCTGGGTCCCAACCTAAGAGAGGAAAATGTGTCGTTTCTGGCTGAATTCTTAAGTGGTCTACGTTGTTTATATGCCTTAAATATATTGATTTATGTTGGTAAGTTTGGATTCCATTGGATGTTCATGCATTGTCGATCATAAACGTTCTTGATGGTTTACATATTGTATTTATTTATTTATTTTCTCTGAGTTTACATGTGTTTATATAATCGAAATGATTTATCTTATGAGAAAAAGTCATTTGACTTATCATAAAACAAAAAATAACTTGTCAGAGGTAAAATAAAATAAAATAAATAAATAAAAAACAATCATTTTTAATCTTGTAAAACCTATGGTAGTTGGACAATTGGATATTTTATGATATTTATGATAAAAATTTTTATAATGTTTATCATTATTCTTTTAATAAACATTTTAAGTTATCTTAAGTTAAGAAAATAATATTTTAAAAATATCTATGATCATCATTTGATAGCTTTGGTGATTGATCACTAACAGATTGATGTCAAAAAGTGATCGGTGATCTATGATTAATCTATGCGAACTAATAATAAACAGGTCCATTAAAAATATACCATCAAGTTATATCGATCCGTCAATTACAAACAATCCGTCAATTATAGACTTTGATAAATTAACAAAATCCAATTACCTTATAATTAAAAAAACAAAAGTTGGATCATCTTTTTAAGAAGGATGGGTTTAAGAATTAAGAGATTATGTTTTGTTTGAGGTTTTAATTTAACTCAAACTAAATTATATTTTTTTTTTTGTCTTTTTCTAAAAAGTAAATAAAATTTATAACTAATTTTTGAAAAATCAACCAATTCTAACTTAAAAATCTTAGTTATCAGGTGTAAACTATGTCTCCATCTAGAGATGGTTATTACATTAAAGAATTTCATAATATTAAGCGTATAAAAAAGAGGGGGAAGAATGGGGGAGAGAGAGAGAGAGAGAGAGCTCATCGGAGCCTTTCTTATAGAAAACGCAACAGCATACCTAACATCTATCCATTTATTGACTAAATATTATCAATTGCCGACCACTAAAATCATTGGTATTATCTTTCATTAGCCCCAAAAAAAAAAAAAAAAAAATATATATATATATATATATATCTAGACTAATCCAATGTACATATAAATTATCAATAACGCCTTTTCCAAGCGCGTGATTCGTAACTTCCCAGGCAGCGCGTGGACCAATCACTCTCATACCCAATCCTTTCCTCTTACCAAAGCTCAATTCTTTGTGAGTTGTAACGCACACACCTCTCACTCTCTCTCTCCCCTCTATTTCTCTCTCTAAAAACACCGAAAGAATTTGTTAACTACGCATATATGCACGTGTAGTGTAAATGCCTCTTCTATTTTGAAAGTCACGTATCTGCATGCATTTGGCTATGATATACGAATATGACCAATAATGTTTTAGCAAGACTTGATTAGGGAGAAAACATTCAACAATTAACAAGTAGAACCCGAATTATAGCACTAGAAATTTACAGAAAATCATAAGAAAAAAACCAGTGAAAATGACAGGACAACAACAAGCAGTCCAGTAGCTAGCATGGATGAAAATGTCCAAGAATTATCAACATTTCCACTTTATATTTTGAAGTCTCGACATAGACAACAGAATCAACAGGTAAAATAAAGAACGAGAAATGAGGAAGTATACCTCAACAAAGGAGCAAATTCCAGTGGAAAATACACCAGTATAAAAGTGCAGGTATCCATGGGAATGCAACAATCCACAAGTCTTTTGTTTTCTTTTCTTTTTTGTTACAACAAACTTTTACTAGTTTATATATTAGATTAATTTTAAAACACAAGTCATGTTGATCACCTCCGTCTAAACACGTCTACTGCTGCTTTTTGGTTGGTGGATCCCGAAAAATAAATAAATAAACCCTTGTGGATACCCTATGATCATAAACTTTCTCATCAGTTTCAAACAAGTCAATATCATTACATTTTTTTTTTTTTTTTTTTTGCACCACAACCATTTTATGATCATCCCACACTTTTAACTTCTGTTGGCTCTTCGTTGGAAAGCTAAAATTTTCATATTAATTTTTATGTTTTTATGAAAAATTAATAAAAATTATAATTAATTTTCAAAAAATCAATCAATTTCAATATAAAAATTTCATTTTAAACCGTTACACTAAATGCAAGTTTAATATCAAGTCGTCTCTATCTAATTTTACCAATTTTATATATATATATATATATATTTACTCTGAAAGGCTCCATAAAAATATACTTCCGTTAAAAATATAAAAAATAAAAACTTTCAAAATAATACTAAAATTTTACCACAAAATGATAACAAAAATAATACTAAATGATGTAGAAATAACACAATTATTCCTCTCAAAGATTCCTACTTATGGGTTGTTGGAGAGCACTCTCACACCTTTCAAATACAATCCAGGATCAGATTCGGAAATCCACTCCTAATACTATCCTTTTGGGCTTCTATTTCAAGTAGTCTCTATACGAACTTGTATGCGCATCCAATAAACAAGTTTAAAACACTTCTTCGAGGTCAAGTCACGCAGGCCATCTCCAAATTCAAATACGCTTCTATATCATGTTCAATAGACGGGTTCAAAAAATTGTATTCTTTTTTTTAAGGTCTAAGTAAATATAGATACGTATTCGAAACCCAAGTATGCTCATGTATCATTAGGTCCCACATACAAAATTCTACGTATTATCACGTTAATTATAGTGATTATCACAATTGGTGACTACTTGCTAACTTAATTTATATTAGTTTTCACGTTTATAGACAGAACCTTGAATATTAGGTTAATATTAACTAATCACATTTACAATTTTTTTTTTTTTTTTTTTTTTTTGCCCTTTCAATAAAAATAACGCCACCAACCATGCAATATAGCTTTCTCTCTCCTCTCTCTCTCTCTCTCTCTCTCTCTCTCTTTCCTAGCTCCTTCCCACCATGCACTCACGCCGCCGCCAAGAAGTGAAACTCTTTGCCACAGTCCACCCGGTGTCCACGTAGCCAAATCAGAGCCGTTGATACTATCCCCCCATGATACATCGAACGGTCAGAATTTATTTCCAACCAACCCAACCTTGTGGCAGTCTGACTCTCTCTCTCTCTCTCTCTCGCTCTCTCTCTCTCATCTCTCTCTTTCTCTCTCTAGCTGCTCTCTTTCTCTCTCCTGTGCTTACCTACCAAACCCAAAGTCATAGCGCCATCGTATTTGAATGGGTTAATTTTAAAACTAACATCCATGCAAAATATTATTAAAATTAGTATCACTTTTATTTCCTTTCATTCTTAATATTGTCACGTTATCACCATCAATTAAGATATATGTAAAAGATCAAAGATATTCTCAGGCAAACCTAAACCTGATTTTTTCTCACTTTCCCGCCTAGTCCCCCCACCTATTTTGAAACCCAAATCTTCATATAATATCCTAACTTGATTTAAAACTATTTTCACTCTTTTAGAAAGAGAAACTTCCATCTAGAGAGAGCCTTACCTTCAGAAACCACTCCAAAAATCGCTCGGAAACTGTCAGAAACCACCATCAATGCCCTCTATAAAGCTTTTTCGAACTCTGTAATAGCTGGAGAATATTCTAAAACCACTCAAAACCAGTTGAAATTTCTTGAGTCTCCCATATCCAAACCCAAGAAGTTGGCGGAGAAAAACATTACTCCCGAAAAGAAGAATGTTCGGCTAATGGCTTCGGTAGAGAAAAGGCTATCGGCGGAGAAAAATCCTCAAAAATCGGAATTAGAGAAAAAAAGAAGGGCGCCCGAGAAATGGTCGAAGAAAAATAAGGGGGAAATCTGTATTGCTAGTTGATTTTTTGGAAAAAAAAAAATTGCATAAAAATTATAATGTTTGCATTTTTATTTGATTTTGTGACATAAACTAAATGTTTGTTAGTTGATTATTTGGATTTTGAGAAGAAAATTTAGTGTATTGGTTTATATAAAATTTATACTATTTTAAATATTATTACTGTTTGTGTCATTTACAGAGGTTGGTCATTTACATAATGACCGGGTAGTAATTTTTTTAATGACCTTATTTTTGTCTGTGTAAATGGCCAAAAATGTTAGAATTTTTTTTTAAATTTTTTTTAGACATAGGTCATAACTATTATGACCGGGTGGTTATAACATGAATGACCTTTACTGGAAAATGGCCAAAAATGTTAGATTTTTTTTAAAAAAAAATTTTTAGACATAGTTCATAACTGTTATGACCGGGTGATCATAGCTGTTATGACCACTGTTATGATCGGGTGATCATAACAGGAATGACCTTTACTGGAAAATGACCAAAAATGTTAGATTTTTAAAATTTTTTTTTTAGACATAGGTCATAACTGTTATGACCGGGTGGTCATAACAGAAATGACCATTACCACCCGGTCATTATGTAAATGACCAACCCCTGTAAATGACACAAACAGTAATAATATTTAAAAAAGTATAAAAAAAAAAATTTATATAAACCAATACACTAAATTTTTCTCTCAAAATCCAAATACCCAAGTAACAAACATTTAGTTTATGTCACAAAATCAAATAAAAATGCAAACATTATAATTTTTATGCATTTTTTTTTCTTCAGAAAATCAACTAGCAATACAGATTTCCCCCTCATTTTTCTTCGATCATTTCTCGGGCGCCCTTCTTTTTTTCTCTGATTCCGATTTTTGAGGATTTTTCTCCGCCGATGGCCTTTTCTCTACCGAAGCCATTAGCCGAACATTCCTCTTTTCGGGAGTAATGTTTTTCTCCGCCAACTTCTTGGGTTTGGATATGGGAGACTCAAGAAATTTCAACTGGTTTTGGATGGTTTTAGAATATTCTCCAGCTATTACAGAGTTCGAAAAAGCTTTATAGAGGGCGTTGATGGTGGTTTCCGACAGTTTCCGAGCGGTTTTTATAGTGATTTTCGAATGTGAGAGTTTCTCTCTCTAGATGGAAGTTTCTCTCTCTAAAATAGTGAAAATAGTTTTAAATCAAGTTAGGATATTATATGAAGATTTGAGTTTCAAAATAGGTGGGAGGCTAGGCGGGAAAGTGAGAAAAAATCAGGTTTAGGTTTGCCTGAGGGCATTTTTGACTTCTTACATATATTTTAATTGATGGTGATGACGTGACAGTGTTAGGAATGAAAGAAAATAAAAGTGATGTCAATTTTAATAATATTTTTTTTCACATGTGCTAGTTTTGAAATTAATTCTATTTGAAAACCAAACCCAGTCTTTCTTTCCCCTCTATTTAAACACCCTTTCTCTTCTCCCTCTACTCCTCAGGAAATCCACACACCCCCAATGAAATAACAACTTCGATTTCCTCTCTCTCTCTCTCTCTCTCTCTCCCCTCTCTCTTTCTCTCTCTAACTTTCCAACACCTCCGACCAAGCCCAACAAAAAAAAAAAGAAAAAAAAAACAGAGCAGTAATGGAGACCGTCGTGAAGAAAAATGGGCACGTGCAGAACGGAGCGGCGGCGTTGGAGGGGTTTTGCCTCAGCAACGGCAGCAAGAGCGGCGGCGGAGTTGCCGCCGGCGACCCACTGAACTGGGGAGCTGCGGCGGAGGCGATGAAGGGGAGTCACCTGGAGGAGGTAAAGAGGATGGTGGAGGAGTACCGGAAGCCGGTGGTGAAGCTCGGAGGCGAGACGCTGACGATATCTCAGGTGGCGGCGATCGCCGGACACGACGGCGGGGTTAAGGTGGAGCTGTCAGAGGCGGCGAGGGAAGGCGTCAAGGCCAGCAGTGACTGGGTTATGGACAGCATGAACAAGGGTACTGACAGCTATGGTGTCACCACCGGCTTCGGCGCCACCTCTCATCGGAGAACCAAGCAAGGCGGTGCTCTCCAGAATGAGCTCATTAGGTAATATTATTATTACTAAGCGTGATATTTACTTTCTTGGTTTTTTTTAGAAGTGCTATTATCGTGAGTGATATTAGGTAAATATTAATCGTGAGTCTATCTACTTATAATACTTTTATGTGGAGTATATCATTACCTACACACGTAAATCCTAAAAATGGTCGATTCAAACTAAAAAGTATTATAAGTCACAAGATTTCACGTGAAATGTGAATTGTAAAGTCGAACATTACTTATCATGTTTTTAGTTGGTCAGTTTGAATTAAAATATTTAGATTGAAATTATATGATTTTTCAGAAACTAGTTAAAAATTTATTGACTTGTTTTAAAAAAAAAAAATGAGTTAAAATATTTTGATTTATAATAGTTTATTAAAAGAGGGCTTAATATTAACATCCATTTTGTCTAATATTGCGCAAATCATTTCATGTGAATTGTGATAGAAAGAGTGGTACTCCACATTTTTTTTAAGACTATCACGTGCTTTTTCGTGTTTAATTTTTTTTAACGTGTATTTCATTTTTTAATAGAAAATAAATCTAGTCCTCTAATATTTATAGATCTCATTATCTCTTCAGTACTTTTAACAAAAACTAGACTCCTCTATTATTTTCAAGAAGAAAGTTTTTTTTATGGGTCGTGTGGTTTACCATCTGAAAATTATACAAAATAATTCTACAATTATTTTTTTTTTAATGAAGGGCTTAATAGTGCTTAGGAGGTGGTCAATTAGTTATAAGGAGCTGTACTGGCACTGTCGTTTTTTGGAAACAAGATAAATGTATTTTTTTTCTCTCTCTCTCTCAAATCGACGTTAAGATAGCTTTTATGAGACCTACAAGTTTAGACAATATTTATGATCCGATTTTGAAGTTGGATTTTGTACAAAGCTAGCCAAAAAAAAAAAAAACCAACAAAAAATAACCCCAAAATTTAGGGGGTGTTTGGTTGTTAGTTCTGTTTAAACTAAACTGTACTTTTTTCATCATATTTTTTGTCTTTTTCTGAAAAAAAATTTTGTCTTTTCTGAAAAATTTCTTTGTCTTTTCTGAAAAATTACTATTGAAACTTAAAAATCTTAAACTAAACTAATTCACCAAACATCCCCTTAACATTTTGTTCTTGTGTTTTGGGTCCGGTGTTTTCAACTTTCCAATTTTGGGTTCTATAAACGCTTATTATTATTATTATTATTATTTTTATTATTATTATTTTGACCATTTGTTTTTCATATATTTTTTTAACTTTTTTACCTTGTGCCACAACATTTTCAATGAGGAAAAAAAAAAAAAAAGGCGAGAAAAGGCATGGACTAAATTAAATTATAGTAAGCTGTTCCCACCTACCACCCCGCCAAATTATAATTGTTGGACCAAACCTACCACAATTATTACTGTCTCTTTTGATTTGGCAATTTACTCATTTTTCCCCTTTTATCTTCAATCATTATTTCTTTTACAATTATTAGCAAATCTTTAATTACTAATCGGTGATTTAATTAAATTTTGTTTTCTCCTATTTTTGTTTGCTTCAGATTCTTGAATTCTGGAATATTTGGCAATGGAACAGAGTCATGCCACACACTTCCCCAGACAGCAACAAGAGCTGCCCTATTGGTTAGGATCAACACCCTCCTCCAAGGCTACTCCGGCATTAGATTTGAGATTTTGGAGGCCATGGCAAAGCTCCTCAACAGCAATGTCACCCCCTGCCTCCCGTTGCGGGGCACGATCACGGCCTCCGGCGACCTCGTCCCCTTGTCCTACATTGCTGGCCTGCTCACCGGCAGGCCTAATTCGAAGGCTGTCGGTCCCAACGGGGAGACCCTCATCGCCACAGAAGCCTTCAAGGTCGCGGGGATCAACTCCGGGTTCTTTGAGTTGCAGCCTAAGGAAGGCCTTGCTCTTGTCAATGGTACTGCCGTTGGCTCGGGCTTGGCTTCAATGGTGCTCTTTGATGCCAACATTCTTGCCGTGTTGTCGGAGATCTTATCTGCCATTTTCGCCGAAGTGATGCAGGGTAAGCCTGAGTTCACCGACCACTTGACACACAAGTTGAAGCACCACCCTGGCCAGATTGAGGCTGCAGCCATTATGGAGCACATTTTGGATGGTAGCTCCTACATTAAGGCTGCACAGAAGTTGCATGAGATTGACCCTTTTCAGAAGCCGAAAGTGGACCGTTACGCTCTTAGGACATCTCCTCAATGGCTCGGACCCCAAATTGAAGTCATCAGATTCTCAACCAAGTCCATTGAGAGGGAGATCAACTCGGTGAACGACAACCCTTTGATCGACGTGTCGAGGAACAAGGCCTTGCACGGCGGCAACTTCCAAGGGACGCCGATTGGTGTGTCCATGGACAACACACGTCTGGCCACTGCCTCGATTGGGAAGCTCATGTTTGCGCAATTCTCCGAGCTTGTCAACGACTTTTACAACCACGGTTTGCCTTCAAACCTCTCCGGTGGTAGGAACCCGAGTTTGGATTATGGATTCAAAGGTGCCGAGATCGCCATGGCTTCCTATTGCTCTGAGCTCCAATACCTTGCCAACCCTGTCACTACCCATGTCCAAAGCGCCGAGCAACACAACCAAGATGTCAACTCGTTGGGATTGATCTCTTCGCGCAAAACCGCCGAGGCCCTTGACATTCTCAAGCTCATGTCTTCCACATTCTTGGTGGCTCTTTGCCAAGCCATTGACTTGAGGCACTTGGAGGAGAATTTGATGCACACGGTTAAGAACACGGTGAGCCAAGTGGCCAAGAGAGTACTAACAACCGGCGTAAACGGCGAGCTTCACCCTTCGAGGTTCTGCGAGAAGGATCTGCTCAAGGTGGTGGATAGAGAGTATGTCTTTGCCTACATTGATGACCCCTGCCTCGCCACCTATCCGTTGATGCAAAAATTGAGGCAAATACTCGTCGAGCATGCGTTGACAAACGGCGAGAGCGAGAAGAATTCGAGCACTTCAATCTTCCAAAAGATTGAAGCCTTTGAGGAGGAGCTGAAGGCCCTTTTGCCTACGGAGGTGGAGAGTTCAAGGCTTGCTTATGAGAGCGGAAACGCCGCGATCGCGAACAAGATCAACGAGTGCCGATCGTACCCGTTGTACCGGTTTGTGAGGGAGGAGTTGGGGGCTAGTTTTCTGACCGGTGAGAAGGTTAGATCACCGGGGGAGGAGTTTGACAAGGTGTTCACTGCAATGTGCCAAGGGAAGATCATTGACCCAATGCTGGAGTGCCTTTGTGGCTGGAATGGTCAACCCCTTCCTATCTGTTAGTGTCGTTTTTTGTTCTTTGGGCTGCGTTTGAATGTCGTTTTTTTTAATAGTGATATTTTATATATATTTATATGTTCATAAAATGTTGTTGATGGAAGGGATTGTCAACAACGTGTGTGACTCATGAAGTGTTGTAAAACCCATATTTTGTTGTTTGCTCTATTGTAATCTTTTTTTTTTTTCCTTACATGTTGGAAAGTAATGAAATATCCCTTCAGTTCCACAATAATCTATCTTTTTTTCTAATTTTTATTTTTGAAACTTAAAAAATTAAGTAAGCTGATGTAACAAGGATTTTTTTTTTAAAGAGTATTTTCCATATCCTTAAACATTAAGGTCACTCCCACTTTGTCAACAAAACTTTAAAAACTGGCATTTTTGTCTCTTGAACTTAAATCCCAATTTGTCTCTTATTTTAGATTTTCAGTTAAAAACATTAAAAAAATAATGGAATCATTCTTACTACATCCATTTTGTTAGAATTTCTGTTAAAAACAAACGGAAATAGATTATATGATTGCACTTAACTCATGTCTTCCGATTGTTTTTAATTGAAATTCTGATAGAATGGTTAAGTACGGTTAAATTTAAAATTTAGTGGGGGCAAAGTAAGAGTTTTTAAAATTCAGGTGACAAAATGAAAATGATTCTAAAATTTTGGAGTATATACCAGAATACTCCCAAAAAAAAGAAAAAAGAAAAATAAGAATTCACGTGAAATACCAACAAAGGAGGATATTTCTAACAAATTCCTCACTTGGTATGGCATCTGGCAATGAGAAAAAGGGGTAAAGACAAAAGATTGTGAGAGGAAGACAACTATTCAATACAATGAAAAAGACAAGTCCTGAACTACGACAAAACCCGTAATGAAAACGTACACAATTTTCTCCGTTCCCGTTCAATGTATTGTGTTCAGATTGAATGGTGTTAGGTAGGGATTTACAAATGAACGCAGAGCCACACTGCATGGTATCTATCATACATACAAGTGTTTGAGATTGTTCAATTGAAATGAAATGGAATTTTAGATGACGGACATGAAATACATTCATTATGGTTGTTGTTTTTATAAAACAACCCAACACTAGTGGAGTCGAGTGTAGAACATACCTTTACTCTCTAAGCTCGACTCACCTGAGTCGGGTTGTTTAGAGTTTACTTTTTATATACGAGTAAGTCAATTAAAATTTAAGAATCTCATAAGATCATATGCTAATATGATAAGATTCCACTATTTAGAGAAGAAGCTAGTTGTTGCTTGAATTGCACTAGAATGTTTATGTCCCTACTACGACAACTACTTTCCAAGGGACGTTTGTTAAATGGTCTCGTTCTATCATAAATAAGTGTATGGGATTGTCCAATTAAAATAAAATGGTATTTTGAATGGCCCGGCAACTACTTTCCTAGGGATAATAAAGAGGAAAAGAGATTAAACGAAGAATTTTCCTTCTGAAGGGTAAGTAGTGGAAAATTCATTCTCAATTTCTATGTCCAAAAGGTTTACAATAATATGTCATATATGCACATTATATATACTCACACGCACTTGCTTTTTAGACTTACATTCCAAATTCCAAAAGATCCCATCCTCTCTTTTCTTTGAAAGTAAAAGTTCTAAAAGATTTCACACTCACTTATTTATTTGTTTATTTTTTTTTTTTGAAAGGGATTTATTTATCTTTTTGCTACTGTTGACTATCGAGTAGAGTTCAATTCACTTGGGTCCCATTTTCTTCCCTTAGATTGGGCTGGGCTTTGAATCAATTAAACTGTGTCAAAAAAGTTGGGCCGTGGAGAAATAAACACATGAAGACGTCAACTCAAGTCAAAAGGCCCAAGTATTTAGAATATATACAACAATACAGTAAATACACTAAAAAAATGTCAGAATGTTCCGATTAATGAAGCTATTTTAACAATATCCAAACATGATTGTACTTTTTCTTATACTCAAATCAATCTCTCTAGAATCAAAATCAACGATAATTTCAGGGAAAAAAAAATCGGCACCATTATGAAAATATTCTTATTTCTTTCCGCATCCAAAATAAAACAATTTTCAATATGCTTTCAAACGGGTTTGGAGTCTATATAAAACTGAGATTGAAATATCATATGAAGAAAGGAATCATATTCTAAGCCTTCAAATCCATAAACCATTGAATCCTCATAGAAGTTCTTACAACCATATCAATAATAATCCAATCTTTCCTAATAGAAGACTATCCAATCCTTTAACTGAGCTGCTAACATCAAACCCAGCGTTTAAAGAAAAACAAAGTTGAACTGAAAATGACAAAACTAGAGAGAGATCAATTAACCTTGGTGTTCCCGACCCTCGTTTGGTTTGTTATTTGGTGTTGGAATTTGGTGATCGGTTTAGGGCAGTTGTTTGGCTAAGTTTGTTTTGTGGACGGAACTTGTTTCCGCTTCACCTTAGTAGGAGATTTGCTTCGATGTTGGGATACATGGTCGCTTTGGTATCCTTTAAGTGGGTTAATTACCTGCGTGATGTTCCGTTAATTCATTGTGGACCTTAGTTCCACCGGATGATTTCCTAGCCCTTCAGTGATTTTTCTGATTGCTATTCTGGTTATTGTTTTTGTTGACTTTGTCCCTCCGCTGTACTTCTAGACCTTTTGTGACTTTTTAACAATATTTTCTTCTTTAGCAAAAATTAAGCGACATGTAGTCTAGAAGTGCCATTAACAAACAAGAGAAATGAGTTAGCATTAGACGGAGACAGAAAGCTAACTGCATCATATTCTCAGTATTTTACTTTAATAAACGTTTATTCACATGGAATTTTGGAAAATGTACTTTCAAAAACAGTTTTTGTTATATCCTTCTAGTTTTCTAGATTATTCATTGGAATTAAAAAGACAATGTGAGTGATTTTTATACATTCCTGAAAAAAGAAATCAACAGTAATTGGTATATTTTCATAAATAATTTATTCATTTTCTTGATCTTTTTTTTTAATGGGAATAAAACATGCATCTCTAAAATCTAACCCCACCTCATTTTTACATAATAGATCAAAGTAGTTATTAGTAAATAGTATATATGTATCTTTTTTTTTTTGCTTCTCGGATTTGTACCTTTTTTTTTTTTTTTTACTACTTTTTAAAAAACATGATTGTTATATCTAACTTCAATAACATATTTTTAACATATTTCAAATGGTTTTGTTTTCAATATAAAATAGAAATGAGCCCCCTTTTTTTGGATTGGTGATAAGATTTTTTTTTTTTTCTTCAGTTGTATTTTTAAAAAAGATTGCTTTGAGTATAAGAAAAAAAAAGTGAGTATTTAGATATGTTTTTGCAATTATGCATTAAGTACATAAGTTAAAAGAAAATAAAATTCACCAAAAAAGTTAAAGAAAATGAAAACCGAAAAAAAGTAACTTTCTAATACATTAATTTTCTTAACTAAATGTAAAAATAATGGGCCTGTTTGAGAGTGTTTTGAGAATGATTTTGTTTTGAATGTAAAATAGAAATGAGAATGTTTTAAAAATGACATTGAAATATTTTTTTAAAATTATATTTGATTGTGTTTCTAGAGAAATTGATTTGAGTTAAGTAAAAAGTAAAACTATGCTTGTTCTGAAAACATTTGTTGAGTACAAGGTTTAGAAAATGAAAATGAAATTTAAAAGCAACTTTATTACATTTTCAAGGTCTCAATTATACTATGCACTGCATCGTGTTCGTGTATGTTTATTGAGCTTTCTTTACTTTAGCATTATGCGTTTTGCTTTGCTTTGTTTTCTCACTTTATGTAACATAAACGCTATTTTAGAATTATTTTCAAAACAACTGCATCTAAAACAATGAAATTCCTTCTCAAAACGTTTCGGAACCGATGGCAAACGGGACGAGTATTTTTCCCTACTAATAAATCCCCATTTCTTCTATTTTATTTTTTATTTAAAAAAAAAATCCCACATCTTCTCTCTCCAGTGTGTTAAAGTCAGAGAAGCACTTCGTCAAACATTCTCTCATATAAATATAACTTTCCCTTCTTATTTTCTGTTTCCCATTTTTTTTCGTGTAAAAGAAGAATCATGGCTTCCCAGCTACTGAGACGAGCCCTCGGAAGCCACTCGACCCAGATCCTCTCCGCAGCAAGCCCTAGCTCCTGCCTCTCCTCGCCGGCGATCGCCGCCGCTGCCAGGGCTTTCTCCTCCACCGCCACCGACCCGATCCGCGCCACCCTCTTCCCCGGCGACGGTATCGGCCCCGAGATCGCCGAGTCCGTCAAACAGGTCCTTCCTCTCTCCCTCCTATGTTTCTCGCTCCTTTTCTTCGTCTTCTGCTCCGAGAAATGATTTTCCTTATGCGCTTTTGAATTTTCGTTGCTGTTGAAAGATGTTCGAGTAATTAGGTTTTGGAAATCTTGGTTGAACTTAAGGGTTTTGTCGCTACGGATTTTGTGGATTTTATTAGAATATTCGGCCAATTTGAGTTTCGACAGTGATTTTGCGATGATCAAGTAGAGAAATGACGCGATTTTGATTGTTAAATAGATGAAATTTAGTGACTTTAACCTTATTTGGATTAGTTTGAGTAATTAAGCTATGAGATCCTGGTTTGATTTTAATTGGTGTAAAGAGAGTGAATTTGCAACGATTAAAAACTGAAATGATGAGTTTCTTTTCGTGTTAGCGATGAAATACAGCGACTTTTTGGTGATGTAGGTGTTTAGAGAAGCTGAAGTGCCGATTGAATGGGAGGAACACTACGTTGGAGACCAAATTGATCCTAGAACACAGAGTTTTCTGACATGGGAAAGCTTGGAATCGGTGCGGCAAAACAAGGTGGGACTGAAAGGACCGATGGCCACGCCAATTGGGAAAGGTCATCGTTCTTTGAATCTTACTTTGAGGAAAGAACTTAATTTGTACGCCAATGTTAGGCCTTGCTACAGCCTCCCTGGTTATAAGACGCGGTACGATGATGTTAATCTCATCACTATCCGTGAGAACACAGAGGGAGAGTATAGTGGACTTGAACATCAAGTAAGGGCTTTTTTTTTTTTTTTTTTTTTTGTAATTGTTAATCTTTTCCCCTTATTTTTCGTTTTTGTTTTTGTTTTTTCCGCATAATGTTTAGATGGTGTTGTGTATTAGTTTAAATAAGCTCATTGTTGCTAGGTGGTGAGAGGTGTTGTGGAGAGTCTAAAGATAATTACTCGCCAGGCAAGTTTGAGGGTCGCTGAGTATGCTTTCCACTATGCCAAGGCGCACGGGAGAGAGAGAGTGTCTGTGATACACAAAGCAAACATTATGCAGAAAACTGATGGTCTTTTCCTCAAGGTGCGGCAGTTGTTGATATGTTTAGTGTGTTCTTTTTTTTTTTTTTTTTTTTTTTTTTTTTTTTTTCCAGTTAGTGTAACGTTGAAATTGGTTTTGTTGCTTGCCTTTAGTGTTGCCGCGAGGTTGCAGAGAAGTACCCTGAGATAAAATATGAGGAGGTCGTCATTGACAATTGTTGTATGATGGTATGTATGCTGGTCTACGTTTTTGAATGGAATAATCAAAGTCTGAAAGCATTAAGAGATGCTGTGAACCTGGATCGAAGACTTAAAACAAACATTTAATACATAATCTGTCTGTTGTAGCTTGTGAAGAATCCTGCTCTTTTTGATGTATTGGTGATGCCTAACCTTTATGGTGACATCATCAGTGACCTTTGTGCGGGTCTGATCGGAGGATTGGGGTTAACACCTAGGTACCTACATATTTTTGGTCATATCTTTGTAATGCAACTTTGTATTATATGGATTGTGACCTAATTTGTTTTCGTCCCCAGCCTCAACATTGGTGAGGGAGGCATTGCCCTAGCTGAAGCTGTGCATGGTTCAGCACCTGATATTGCGGGAAAGGTTAGCTGTCTTTAACTTATGCTTGTATTACTTTGCGTGCATTATTGGCTTCTTTTCTCTGTGTGCGTGTGTGTTTGTGTGTTTTCAATTGTGCTAAACTCCTCCAAGTCTTATACCCATCGTTAGACATCTTGTTCTGCTGTTGATGCGTGCTCTTTTGGACTAGGCGTGCATCCATCCAACACGTAGACAAACCTTTTTAGGTCATTTTGATTAGATACCTGATACCCTCAGAGTAGAATTTCAGAAATCTAGTCAAAATCGATGAATTTCGTAGAAAATTGGTCTTTTAAATGATTACTAGTTGTATTGCACACGCGGTGCGGAATAGACAAGCAAAGCAAAAATTTGAAAAAAGAAATTTATTTTTAAATATATATTTTTAATTTAAAATTGCCACGTGGTGGCTTGGAGGCAAGGATGAAAGTACTGTTCTAGTGACTTTTGTCCTTTTATCATATGCAACAGAATAGATTTTATAATAAGTAATATATTATAAAGATGGATCATCTGAAAGAAGTCGCGAAAATTTTAAAGGAGTAGTTGGTCTTCACTTGATTACCAGAGAATCTGTTCAAAGCTTTTGTTGGTTACTACTAGTTTAATGCCTTTTTAAGGATCTTACTTCTAAGTTAACCCCTGTGGTTTTGGAAACCTTAGCTCGTGAGTGGGATCGAACTCTGACCGTGATGGGTGCTGGCTTGGTTTTTCTCCTTACAAGGCCAATGGAGGTTAAAACCTAGTGACCAGTGTATATGAGGGCTTTAACCAGAATGTTTATTATTAAACCCATTTTGTGCTCATTTCATCAATTTGAGGGAGAAATACAAAACTGGAAGATTTTACTTGGGGTCCCAAGTACTTTTCTCTAGGTTTGCCTTTCCTCTTTCTAATGGCATAGTTTAATACCAGCTGATTATCCTTGCAACTAAATCATTTTTTTTCCTGGTTGAAATTACTCAGAATTTGGCAAATCCAACTGCTTTGCTTTTGAGTTCTGTTTCAATGCTACGCCATTTGGAGCTCCACGACAAAGCTGAACAGATCCAAAATGCCATCCTCAACACAATCGCGGAGGGAAAGTACCGAACTGCTGATCTAGGTGGCAAGTCATCGACCACCGATTTCACGAAGGCAATATGTGATCATCTTTGAATGAATGATGATGCTGCTGCTGCTGCTGCTGCATGGCGTTTGAATTTTGCGTGTAACCAACTTGTTTATTGCGACTCCGTTTGGGGCCATTTTTTTTTCAACGTTTTTCCAATTGTTCATGGGGAATAAACGTATTCCGATATGTTCAAAGAACTTTCCTAGAGAATCGTTCTCCTCTGTTTTTGGTATTCTTTGTCTATATAAATTATGAAATAAAAAGCATAAAAATATGGCACTCCCATTTCCTTGATATTTCTACATGTTTGGTAGAACTGAATTCAGTAACATGTCTTTGTTGAGTTGCATGAAAATGTTGAAAAATGTTGCAGAAGCAAGAAGACATTCTTAATTTCCTTGTCCCAATTAGTGGTTTATGATCATTATTATTGTTATTTTTATCATTATATTTTAAAAAGAGAGAGAAAAAGAAATCTGTTATTCTTCATGTTGTACCTTCGATACATCTGGTCATTTCTTGGGCAATAACCTTTGGTTAATCAACAAGACTTTCAAATTTGGGTAATTTATAGTACTGTCACTTTATTTACATTTAAATCGTATGATTGCGGTTAGTAATATTAAGAGATGCATTCTCGGAATGATCTTTAATATAATTATCTCATGACATGACGCAAGAAAAATGGCCTTGTTTTCCCCGCCGAAAGCCCTACTGGATTGTTGACACGACACCATTTGCACTCTTACACACTCTTCTCTCGCTCTTTCTACTCCTGGATAACTCACAGCATATATATATATATATATATATACATATATATATGTATGTTTTATATAATATCTATATTTACATTTATAATCTATTGGAGCTTCCTTTCCGGTGTTTTCAGATTATTTTCAGTTTCTTATATCGATAAAAAAAATGTAGATTATATGGCGTCTGAGGGAATTCTGCTGGGGATGGGAAATCCACTGCTTCACATCTCAGCTGTTGTCGATGAAGATTTCTTGCAAAAGTAGATGTTATGTGATTTCGCTTTCTATATATATATATATATATATATATATATAATATTTTGTCGAAGGACTTGCTTCAATTCTAAAGCTTCCACTTTCCTCTAAAAATTCTCTCCTTTTTATATTTTATATTATATATTTTTTATTATGCCTATGCGGTTATGCTCTGATCAACCATGTTCCTTAATTTAAAAAAAAAAAAAAAATCCAGAATTCTATGAACGACTTTATCACTGGAAAAAAGGGATTCGATATTTTATGAAATTTATTTACGGGATTTAATTTGTTACTTTTAGATCAGAAAAGGGTAGGTTTTTTTATTTATTTATTTAATTTTAAATTTTAAATCAATATGGAACATAACATTGTTTTGTATTAATGTGACAGGTATGACATCAAGCTGAATAATGCCATTCTTGCTGAGGAGAAACACGTGCCCATGTAAGGGAAATCCCCATTTGCCTTCTCCTTATTATTATCTTTGTGGGATTACTTGGATATTGGTTATTATTCATTGATAAATCATTATATATACAAACAAATATATATGTATATATTTCTCAGGTATGAAGAAATGGCTAACAAGTATAATGTAGAGTACATTGCTGGAGGTAATGCATCAACACTTGTTGGGATGTTTTTATAGATGACTTTTTAGGTGACAAATTGAACCCCCTGATAAATGTATATTTTAAATATCTCTTTTGCAGGTGCCACTCAGAACTCGATCAGAGTTGCCCAGGTAACTTATGAGTTCTATAACTTGAGAACCAAACAGAAAACTTAAAAATCACAGTTATTGTATGAAACTCAGCTTACTCATGGGCACCGAAGTTAGTCCATAATTTGCATAGTGAAGATATAATGGAACAAATGTATATATATTCACTTTATATATCATTTTGAACTAGTTTTGCAATCAGAAATAGTTCTATACAGAGAGTTCCTCATCTGCATTACTGACTTTCGCTTAACTGATTTCTCCGCTGTAGTGGATGCTTCAAATCCCGGGTGTGACGACTTATATAGGTTGCATCGGAAGGGACAAGTTTGGGGAGGAGATGAAGAAAAACTCGAAGCTTGCTGGGGTTAATGTAGGTTTCTTGTTTACTTAAAAGATATATTCCCCTTTGTTGAGCATAGGAGTTAGGAGCTACATATTCCGAGTTATTCTGTTTTAGTTATCCGTTGCATTTGCCTGACAGGTTCACTATCTCGAGGATGAGTCTGCGGCCACTGGAACTTGTGCTGTTTGTGTTGTAGGTGGAGAAAGGTCAGTTTGATCTCAACATGTTTTTATTGCCATGAACAAAGGATCTCATTGTTCTTAGCTCGATCAACTGACACCGATTCATATCGGGCTGTTATGTAGGTCACTTGTTGCCAATTTATCAGCCGCTAATTGCTACAAGTCCGAGCATTTAAAGAGACCGGACATTTGGGCATTGGGTTGGTTCCTCACTCTTCCTAAATTTGGTTTTGTTTGTCTACTTATACATTATTTTATAGTAACTCTTATGTGAATGTGAATGGACAGTTGAGAAGGCCAAGTACTTCTACATTGCCGGGTTTTTTCTAACTGTAACTCCGGACTCAATACAGCTTGTTGCTGAGCATGCAGCAGAAAATAACAAGGTGATACATTGATGACAGGGCATATAGTGGAGGGTTACGAAGAAACATTTCTAAAATCCAAATTCTAATTCATCTGCAGGTCTTTTCCATGAACCATTCTGCTCCATTCATTTGCGAGTTCTTCAAGGATGTGTTGGACAAAGTTTTGCAGTGAGCATTTCGCCGTCATGTTTGGCATTTTTCACTAGGTAGTACTATGGAAAATTGATGTGGGGTATGCTTTTCTGGTTAGGTACATGGACTTTGTATTCGGAAATGAGACAGAAGCGAAGACCTTCTCAAGAGTTCACGGCTGGGAGGTAATGACTCCTAGTTGGATGTCACTTGATCATACCAGAATGATGGTCTACATATCAAACCTTAATCCGGGGAGATTTATTTGTCATTTTTTTTAGCAGACTGAAAATGTTGAGGAAACAGCACAAAAGATTTCACAATGTCGCAAAGCATCAGGGACGCATAAGAGGATTACCGTTATCACTCAGGGTCTGGATCCCGTCGTCGTTGTGGATGATGGCAAAGTGAAAAAGTTTCCAGTTATAAAGTTGCCAAAAGAAAAGCTCGTTAATACAAACGGAGCTGATATGTGTCTTGAGCTTCAAAAATACTAGTACAAGCGCATATTGATTAACATTCATGTATATAGAGTTGGAATTTTCCAAAATCTCATAAACTTTTGGTCCTTAAGATATAATTTTATGTTGTTTGATTGATTCCATTTACAATGACATGTTCATTAAAAACAACATCGGCATAGGAAATAAGGCCAGTTTGTGATTTGATATGTTTGTTTGTAGGAGATGCATTTGTTGGAGGCTTTCTGTCACAGTTAATTCAAGAGAAGCCGATCGAAGACTGCGTGAGAGCCGCTTGTTATGCAGCAAACGTCGTAATCCAAAGGTCTGGCTGCTCCTTCCCGGAGAAGCCCGATTTTAAAGGAGTCGTCATTTCCTTTCCCCTAATCTCTTTTCATATTCTGAATTTTGGTTTGTTGAGAAGACTATTTCTGGTAATTTTGTACTTTCCAATTAGTTGCTTGTGGTAATTTTATTGGATTGTCCCTCGTTTACTTCTTTAAAAAATCTATAGTTTTTATTGGTAGTTTTGTTTATGATTAAATTAGTCCGAGATTATAAATTATCTCGTGCTATTCCAAACATTGAGGCCAAGAAAAAAAATTTTAAAATTTGTGAATGAACTAGCAAAAATATCTTTTTGTGCATGTGTGGTTTTCGCAGCCTAGAGTCCTGGACTAGTAATTTGTATTGGTGGGTCTTGTTTATTCATGTCGGCTTATGATGCTGCACGTGTGCTACTTGCTGGGTCCCAACCCAAGAGAAGAAAATGTGTCGTTTCTGGCTGAATTCTTAAGTGGTCTACGTTGGTTATATACCTTAAATATATTGATTTATGTTGGTAAGTTTGGATTCCATTGGATGTTCATGCATTGTCGATCATAAACGTTCTAGATGGTTTACATATGGTTATTTATTTATTTTTTTTTTTTTTCTGAGTTTACGTATGTTTATATAATCGAAAATGATTTATCTCATGAGAAAAAGTCATTTGACTTAATCGTAAAACAAAAAAATAACTTGTGAGAGGTAAAAAATAAATAAATAAATAAACAAAAAACAATCATTTTTTATCTTGTAAAACCTATGGTAGTTGGACAATTGGATATTTTATGATATTTATGATAAAAGTTTTTTATAATGTCTATCATTATTCTTTTAATAAACATTTTAAGTTATCTTAATTTAAGAAAATAATATTTAAAAAATAATCTATATTCATCATTTGATAGATTTGGTGATTGATCACTAACAGATTGATGTCAATAAGTGATCGGTGATCTATGATTAATCTATGTGAATTAATAAACAGGTCCATCAAAAATATACCATCAAGTTTATATTGATATGTCAATTACAAACAATCCGTTAATTATAGACTTTGATAAATTAATAAAATCCAATTACCTTTTAATTGAAAAAACAAAAGTTGAATCATCTTTTTAAGAAGGATGGATCTAAGAATTAAGAGATTATGTTTTGTTTGAGGTTTTATTTAATTCAAACTAAATTATACTTTTTCATTTTTTTATTTTTTATTTCTAAAAAATAAATAAAATTTATAATTAATTTTTAAAAAAATTAACAATCAATAACTTAAAAATTCCATCTCCAATCAGTGAACCAAATGTAAACTAAGGGGGTGTTTGGTGTGTAAGTTTGAGTTGAAAAATTTTAGTTTCAATAGTAAATTTTTTTGAATTTCAGAAAAGATAAACTTTTTGAAAAAAGACAAAAACTTTTTGGGAAAAAAGACAAAAACTGAGTTAAAATATTTTAGTTTGAGTTAAAGCTTCAAACTCCCCCTAACTTATCGGATGTAAACTATGTATCCATCTAGAGATGGTTATTACATCAAAGAATTTCATAATATTAAGCGTATAAAAAAGAGGGGGAAGAATGGGGGAGAGAGAGAGAGAGAGCTCATCGGAGCCTTTCTTATAGAAAAAACAACAGCATACCTAAATTCTATCCATTTATTGACTAAATATTATCAATTGCCGACCACTAAAATCATTGGTATTATCTTTCATTAGCCCCAAAAAAAAAAAAAAAAATATATATATATATATATATATATCTAGACTAATCCAATGTAAAATATAAATTATCAATAACGCCTTTTTCCAAGCGCGTGAACTTAACTTCCCAGGCAGCGCGTGGACCAATCACTCTCAACCCCATCCTTTCCTCTTGCCAAAGCTCAATTCTATTGTGAGTTGTAACGCACACACCTCTCACTCTCTCTCTCTCCTCTATTTCTCTCTCTAAAAACACCGAAAGCAAAGCGAAAACAGTCCGAATCAGATCAAACACCAACAAAAAACCAAAAACAACAGAACAACAAAAAAAATAAATAAATAAAAAAGGAAAAAGATAATCGTTGCGATGAGCGACGACCACCAGCATCCACGGCTGAGAAGCCTCCGGAGTACGCCGCAGGTGTTGAAGGAGGCGGGTGCCGCCTTCTCCGGCAACTTCGCCGTCCTCCTCTTCCTCTCCCTTCTCGTCTTCTCCTTCCGCGCCGTTGTCGAGAACGGCACCCACCTCGTCACCTCCTTCATCGACCGCGACCCTTCCCTCAAGTCCCTCCTCTCCCGCCTCGACCTCACCGGCCCTAACCACCCCAACCACCGCCTCGGATCCTCCTCCTCCTCCTCCGACGCCGCCGCCGCTGCCGCCGCCCTCCGTCGCCGCCGCCGCCCCTTCCTCCACCTCACCAGAGTCGGAACCCTCGACGACGACTTCTTCTCTGGCGACGACGACGACGACCGTAGCCTCTTCGGCTCCAACCGACGGCTCTCCGTCAATGCCAGCGTCGTCCTCTTCTCCCAATTAGGCTCCAAGGTTGGGTTCTCTGATCTGGTCGTTGATAATGGAGTTAAGGTTTCGGAGGTGGTCAGGTCCGGCGTCAATTTCAAATCCGTGGACCGAATCGTCGATCGAGAAGAGGAGAGCGATGTCTCCGGATCGGATAATCCGGAGAATCGGATCGGATCGTGGACTTGCAATTCTTCATCAAGGGATTGGAGCTCGGCCGCCGTGACGCCGCCACACTCTTCTTCCTCGTGAGTTTCTTGTCCGCTGCTTATGGTTGGGTGATTCTAGGGTTTCTCGTCACGTACTCTTGGGTATTAGGCATTGTGTTCATCACTGTCGTTAATGATCTGTTAGGGAGATTTAGCTCCTTCGCTGGTTTGGTCTGGGACGGTTCTAGATTAGGGCTCAAGAGGCTTTCTGGGTTTATTCTGATGAGATGGGCGGTGAGAGACGCATTGACGCAGCTTCTTGGTTTGTGGTACTTCGGCGAAATCGAAGACCAGTACTCGTTTTTCAAGCTCTTTGTTAGGTTAAAGCTCATGCCTTTTTCCGTTATGTCTCCGTGGATTCGAGGTTTCGAGAAGGAGATTTCCGGGTTCTTGTTCAGTTGGTTCTTGTTAGATACTTTCGTGGCTCTCATTTTCGCCGTCGATGCGTGGATTGCGATAGTCGATACGCGGAAGAGTGGGAGAGAAATTGTCAAGGAAGGTTGTTACTTGATATCCACAATGTTCAACCAAGCTATCCAAATCAAATGTTTGGAGGCCGTGGTTTGTGGGTCGTTTGTGAGGTGGGTTATGGCTCGGATTCTAGGTAGATCTTTTGCCAAGGTTTTCAGTCGACAATGGAGGTTTACTTCATGGTTGCTTGGCTAGTGTTTTACTTCGCTGCGAGGTGTAAAGACGCCAATTCGCAGGGAAGGAGGTTCGGGCAGAGAGAATTAGAGGCCTTGGTTGATAGCCTTAGATGATACTCTCTGATGCCGAATGAAGGGCTTTTTTTCTTGCTTGGAGGACCTCAATCGAAACGCAAAATCAGCGGGTAATCACTCGGTGCTCTTGCTCTTCTGATTTTGCTTAAATCAATTCCTTGTGAATCTGCACTAACATTGTTTGGTGTTGTCATTAGTGACCAGCAGGTAATGATTTGTATGTAATTTGATCATGAGGTGATATATTACTTGTGTATATTCGGGCTAGAAAAATATGTATATTATGTTGGAATCAATTGTTTTTTATGCCCTGCAATACGATGTTCTTCGGGGGTTAGTCACGACAGTGTAAGAAAGTCAGCATGGTCATTTTTTGAATTACTTATGATAATGTAGCCTTGAGCCTCCATTGTTGTGGTCAATTTAAGTTTGCAGGACTTCTTCTTTTTACACAGTTTTTGGGGAGAGCTTCCATTTTGTTATGTAATATGTACTGATTTTGCTGCTTCAATGAAGGGATCATCAAATGATTCTGTATTTCGTTTTCGATTTTACAAAGGCCTAGAATGATGTGAATCTGAGGTTTTTACTCTGTAATCCAGCAAAGTTCTTTAACTCTTTATTATGTGATTTACTGTTAAATGTGTACAATTTTTCAGTGGGGAGATTGTAGGTTGCGGTTGTGCTAGTGATAGAGGAAACAACTTGATGTAGTGGATTTATTAATTTCTGTATGAAGAGATACAAAAATGAACTGAATTTCTTTTAGCATAGGTTCATAGGGAAGAGAATTTACATTGGACTAGACTAGAGTGGTTGATGGGAGGGCCTTTTCATGGACGCATATATCTCTCTGAGTTCTGACTTTTGTTACAACATCCTTTTATGATTTTCCGACATCGTAGAGATTCTATTGTTTGAGCTCTGGTGCTGGCAGCATTTGTTTCTAAGGATCATCTTTGAAATTATCTTTGCTAATTTGGTTGGTTTGAGTAGGGTTCAACTCTCAAATTCCTTTTAGGGAGATGGTCTTCTTAGATAGTATGGTCTTTCTTAACTGCTTGTGAAGTTCTAAAAGGTTGAGGGAAAAATCTCTGCTGAGAATTGAGATCATTTCGTGCTGAAGATATAAGATTTGATCGGTATGCCCACTCATTCCCACTTCCCCATGCAAGAAGTCATGGGTTGAGGTACATGGGCAACCACTTCGAGAGGGATCCTATATCATGTGGGGGTTTACAACAACAATCCCTCCCCCCCCCCCCCCCCCCCCCCCCCCCCAAAAAAAAAAAAAAAAAAGGATCATCTGGGAACGCCATCGTCTTGTGTTTTGTTGTTGACCTTGTTTTTAATGAATTTAGTAACTTGCTTGCTATGCGTGTTCCTTTTACCAAGTTGTTTGTTGCTGCCTTTGTTTCATGCTATATAAACTTGCCAACTTTGTTGTGGAAAATAATGTTAATGGATGTTCTAAATGTATGGCAAACTTCCGGTTAAAGTAGAAAAAAACCCAAGTTTTCCGCTGTTACCTATGCACAGAGCAATCTGCACATAAATGCATGAAAATCCTTATTCTTTATGGATTCTTTATTTATCATTAATAATCAGTTTGGGGGAAAGTAAAGATTTATCATTTCTCGTGAGAGACAGGGGTGAGTAAGATAACCGATTAACCGCCTAAATCGCATCGCCGTGTATGATGCGGTGAGGTTTTTTAACTTCATAATTTGACTTGGGAGTTTCAACTTGTACATAATCACGTAGTGCGGTTTGATTAATAGATTAAGATTTTTCAGACTGTATTCAACCAAGTCGAATGGCATCTTTTCAATAATTTTTTTCTATGACCTTAATTATGTATACTTCTTGTGACGATTTTTTTTTTTTTTTTAAAAAAAAATGCATGCATGCACTTGTATAAATAAAAACTAGTAATTTTTTTTTTAGTAATTGTGTTAATCTCATTATTAGTAAGATATTTAACTAATGTTGATGTTGAACTTTGTGAAACAAATAAGAAATCGACGAATATTCCTCAAGAATATAGGCAAAATCAGTTCTCTCTACAGAGTAGTAGACGTTGTCAGGACAAATTTTATTGTAGCCAACCGGTTTTAGAATTTCAGTAAGAAGTCCTGTTGATAATAATAATAATTTGCCTGCAGAGGTTGTAATTAACAATGATGCCACTAGAATAAATTACGTGGAAGATTATAAAAATATTAACAATGAAGATAGAGAACAGCCTAATGGTGCAAGTTTGGATAAAGAAATTGATGAACCAGTCATGTTGATTCAGGTATCAATTTGGATCGAGGTTGGTCTCATGTGGTTCCTTCGAATTTGTTGAAGGTTTATCATACGGATATTTCACAAGAGATGAACGTGACAAGAAAATCTTGAAAGACATTTGAAGATGATGATTATACAAATCCTCATGAAGTTGTAAGCCTTGAAGCATAAGCCTTAACCATCATGAGTTGTACGATGCTCACAAAGGGACGGAGATTGAACTTGGATTCTTGGGATATATTGATGGAACTTGATAAATTAAGAAATAAATAGGACAAAGATTCCGATAAGAAAATGTCTTATAAACTTAGGACATATGGATGAAATGATCGTGTTTCTGAAAGCTTGTTCTTTTGTAATTTTCTTTTTATTTGAGTGTTTTTGTTTAGTTGTTTTCTTTTTCATTTTTTGATATTTTATGACTCAGGTTTGCCAAAAATCAATTTCTTTTAGCTTTCTTTTTCTTTAATTTTTATTTTTATTTTTTAACTCTAACCAAAAAAATAAAAATAAAAATAAAATATAGCGGTAAAATAACCGCCCAAACTACACCATGCTCACCTATACTTGTACAACCTTGAGATGACGTTTAAAACAGTTCATGACTTGTAAAGGGGAAAAAAAAAAAAAAAAAAAATCTATTACCAAGTTATCTAATTATGGTCGTGGTACCATATCGAACACTTGGCAAGAAATGAGACATTTTTCATTATACATAAAGGTCAGCACACATCCTTACAGATCGTAGTCATAGAGTTGTTTACCGCATAAAAGCCCTATAAATCTTGAATATGTCCTATTTAATTTTACGACATTGAAAGGGAGCCTAGTTAAAAATATGAAATTTTTATTTTTAGATTTTGTAGAGTTGAGCGACAGAATCTAATTTAGAGTTTGTAAAAAACATAACTTATTCCAAAACATCATAAACGTTTACTAGTGTGCATGAAAAAAAAGAAGAAGAAGAAGAAGAAGAAGAAGAATTACACTTATCCTATTAATTCAAAAACAAGAACTACTAGATTTCAACACTAATTAATCAATTCAAAGTGCGTAATAGTATCATTAAATATATATATATATATATATATATATATTTATATGAGATACTTTCGGAGTTTTCTACATGCTAATTAGTCAGTAGTAATAACCTAATAGAGCAATTAAAATAAATATAGACCCGTAATTGTATACGAATTTTTTGCAACAAGAAATACTCCTCCTAAATTATTGCATAGGAAAAAGGCTAACATAACTTGAAAAACTTAATTTTGGTGGGATAATTTTTCTTCCCTAGCATTTTTTTTTTCGGGTGAATTTTCAAATACGTTGGGATTATTGCAAATTTCTTACTTTTATCCTCATTGTGGAAGTCTCCTTATACTTTTCTTGAGACAAGAAGTTTATATTTTAGCCAAACACTCGCAAATCACACAATACTTGATAGGAGGGAGAGAAAATTTATGCAATTTAAGATTGATTTTTTTCATCTGATGTATACAAGGTAACCTCTTTAAAGAAAATTTCGTACGGCTAATAACAAGACTAGTGATTGATTTGGTCAACCTGTTCAACGGTAGATCAAGACAAGCAAATTGCTGATCATTTATAATACGTACATTGGACCACTGAAAACCAAATATAGGTGTGATAGTTATATGCTACACAAATGGCATCAGTTTCTTCTCAACTATCCTCTTGATTTAGACACATTACGTGCCTTTCAAATGCATATATACGTATATACATACATATATATGTGTGTGTATAAATTTGAAACACATCAGACCTCTGAACTGCAGCCACATATACCTATTCACTAATGTTTGTGGCTCATCAAGTATCCATGATTTTGATCATATCATATATAACTGAAAAAGAAAAATTTGACTACTGAATACTGCCACAAAAATAACATGTTGTCAGTAGCAAGTTAGGATATATATATCTGGTCTGCTTGAGCTCAGTCTCCCAATTTTATCCTCATCTCAGTTTGTTTGCTTACTTTAGAAATGGGGTTTCTCTTGGGACAACTCCTTTTCAATGCAATGACGGAACCAGGATTTGTTCAGAGGGGATTCAATTTTTTGTGAGACAAATTAAATTCTATGATTTGACGTAAATGTTTGTAGAATTGAGTAGGGGCAAAAAATTGAATTTTCTCAATTCTTGTGGGGGATAACTAAAATTTATAAATATGATAAAATAGTTTTTCTCAACTTTTGGAGGGCCATTTTTTCAAAATAAGAAGAATATAGGCAAATTTTTGTAAGAACAAAAGTATGAGTGGGGGCTCAAGGTCCCACTAGTTATAATGTGGTTCCATCCATACTTTTATATCTTGAGCTTAGCAGATTTTTTAACCTCAGAAGACCGATGTTGTTTATCACTATGAATTTTGTGACACATATTCATCACATAGAGTTTTATGTGGTAATTTTTAATAGGTTGAAAAATCCGACGTAGTGAATTATTGAAAATTAGTGGTAATTAATTTTTTGACAATGATCATTAGTGGTGATATTTAAGCATGTTTGGAAGAGAAACCTAGTCACCTACCCATTCTTAAATTGATCAATTCCATTGGCTTGCAAGTTAGAAGATATTGATTAATAATTATGTTCACAAAATTAAGTCTACACTAGTGTACAACAAAATACGGGCAACAACAAATAAATCAGCATTAATCTCGCAAAGGCATGAAACCTCATCATCACCATCATAATCATGAATGAATTTTTAGAAAATTATCTTCTCTCAAAGGCAGAGAGTCGAAATCTTCGACCTACGGTCGTCGGGACAGGTCGCACACCGGACAAACGTCGAGGAAAAGGCTCTCGTCGCAAGGGATGCAGAGTTTGGAGTCAGCCGGGGTGAAGTCATACTCGTCGCGAGCTTCGTCAAGCAATGCCTTGAAGAGAGGGTGATTGAGCAAGCTGATTTTGATGACAAACCTTTTTTGCTCCTTCCCAACGTACACCACCAGGTGACCCTTCGGGACGTCCTTCGGAATTGAGTTGTTTTCTTGGTCCGCCACAAAGGGCCACAAACTCCAATATTGGCAACAATATTCACACCCCGTGCAAGGACTCACTTTACTACTACTACTTCCAATATTTTTCCTCCACTTGTTAATGCACACCTTCACCATATTCTTTCCTTTCATACTTTTCATGTCTTGATTTGAGAGGCTAGAGAGAGAAAGAGTATGTGTGTGTGAGAGAGCGAGAGAGAGGTGTTTCTATGGGGTGTTGCTAGTACAAAATGTAAGGTGTGTATATATATACACATATATGTATAGAGTGGAATGGGGTATTTTGGGGGCATAAATGGTTGACATGATAGGTAGCTAAGAGAGCGATGAGAAATGATATTTGTTATTTAATTAGAACAGTACATACATATATACATATATCATATATATACGTAAATATATATGATATATGATATATGATGACATATGTGTACATAAATGGTTGCTGAGCTTTATGTACCAGTGCTGTACCGTTGGTTGCTTTTTTTATTGGAATGATGCATCTTGATACGAAAAACTGTACGACATGAATCGAATTTTACATGTCACTTTTAAGAAGCCTTCTTTCTCTCTCTCTCTCTCTCTCTCTCTCTATATATATATATATATATCTGTGTATATGTCAAGAAGAATGGCACTCGATCAGCGATCTTTCGAAGTTCTCGAAGTAAAGACCCCACAAGTTGAGAAGTTAGAGTGGAAAAAAGATAGAAAAAGAGATAAGATATGAAACAAGGATGGGGATAAGCTTCTCGGGCATAGTGCGATGCCCACTTATTTCTAACACTTGTGGATATTGTAATTATACATCACTTTTTTCTCGCTCTAGAAAAGAGAGAGAAGGATGAAGAGAGAGAGGGAGAGAGAGCTCTAACGTAGTCTTCTTATGTATAATATTACCGTCATTGACATATATTGAAATTCCTAGTTGGCAAGTAAAAAAGCAAAACATACTTAAAATAGTCATATATATAGCTCTTCAAACGGGTTAAGAGTCAATTAAGAATAGTGCGTTTTAAGTTGAGGATGATTAGTAGCCAACTATAAACCATTTTAATCATTATCAAAAGAAGGGCACATTTTAATTTGACTTATATTTGCATTTCTAAAAAATAACTAAGGATAAGAAGAGTTATAAGGGTAAAGAATGACGTATTCAGATCATTTTGTAGAGACAAGACATCTCATGTGGTATATATCGTTTACAGTATACATGGAATGACCACATACTCCGCCGATCGCGATGGGACTGCTAGAAATCCACGACCTTATTGAAAATAAAAACGAACAGTCTTATCATTCCATCAAATAATGAACGGTCCAGCTGGCTTTGTTTATATACAGTTGGTCTTGATGTGAAGGAGCTAATAAGCGATCACTACTTGTATATACGATCACTTTTCCCCTACCCCAATGATCACAACCCATCAGAATATTATAAACAATAATTAGGTGACGTCCCAAAACATTTGAGAATCTAATTAATGATCACCTTACAGTACACCACTTGACTTTGAATTTCATGTTTAATAATTAATGATAAAGTGATTAATAATGTGTGACATATTCTAGTACCACTGTCCGTAGTACGTACAGAAGGTGTTTGCAATTTTGGTCAGTCTTCGTTACCGTTTTCGAAGCTGATCATGATGGATAAGTCTTGGATGTGCAGATCTTCTGCAGAAAGAGAGAGAGAAAAAAGGGGCAGGAGATGGGGCTATGTAGTATGCGCAGCAAAGAGGATGGATCAAAATATCTTGGCTTGCAGAGTACAGAATGGAAGCCACATTTCCAAATCTTTACAAATATATTTGTGTATCTATAAATAAATATATATATATATATATAGATATATGAGATATTGAGATTCCATATCTCGATGCCTCGACATTCCTACACTAGATCTCTCACCAACCAGATCAAGGTCTTTAAGGTTCATGCCATAAACTAATACATAGAAATAGGACGACCAAATCTAGTGCAATGAATTTAAAATAACCCCCAGTTGCATACCCAAAAAAAAATAAAAAAATAAAAAGTCGAGTTTAAAAGAGTGTTTAATAATAACCCAGAAGCTTCCTAGGAAAACCCAAAACATGATTTCATAAATCTTGTTGTATGTATGTATGTATGTATAAAACATTGATATATATGGTGTATTTAGATGAGGTTACAGTGCATTTTGGTGTATGAATTTGTGAGAATTAGTTATGAATTGACTTGGTATAATGGTTGTTTTGAAGAGTAACGGGTGTATTTTTAGTAACGCTAAATATCTGCATGAAAATTTTATTACAAATACACGAAGGTTTAATTATTTGCATTTGGTACATTAGATAAAATTAAAATGCATTGTTTTGTCCCTACTTTTTAATCCCTAATCATTCCTGTTTAGTTTCATGATGTATTATGAAATTTTCATTCATGATATAACTATATCTTTTGTTTGTCTACACGTAAGTTGTTGTCTGCCTGTTGAAATACATACATCCTCCTTTCTAACGCCTCATTCCTAGGCCATAAATTTACTTGGTATATCATTTTTTTTGGCCGAGGTGGAGTTTATGTCTTCATTCTCTGGCAAGAAAGAAGAAGGAAAACGTTCAATGTAGCCCCATTTCACTCACTAGAAAACGGGAACAAACGATCTCAGCCGTCGAATAAAACAAAAGAAAATTAACAGCTCAAACATATGTTTCTTGTTTCATCCGACGGTCGAAATTAGACATTACGGTACATCCCGAAATAAGAGAGGGACACCGTGGCGTCTTCCAGGAGTTGTCGGATTAAGCCTGAAAGCCAGCTAGCAAAATGGTTCATCCCCTGAAGACAAAAGGTGTGCTGTGATGAGGTTGGTTTGAAAGGAACAGTGACTCAGTTTGGAGTTATCATCTAGTCTGGTTTGAAAACTGCCTACGGTTTCACAGACATTGAGAGAGACTGCGAAAACGAGACTACTTATATATATATTTTTTGATATTTTATATTATGCGCTGGACTAGTCTATTTTTGGTTCCATAGATTCTGCCCTCCTTTCTCAATTTTGTCAAATAACTTCCGAATCATAGAATTTGGTTGCTGTACGTTTAAACATTTATAATAAATAATAAAATAAATTTAAAGTTGGTTGAACCTGGAAAAGTTATATTAATTTGATATGAGTGAATTGGGTTTTAGACAAACACGGCATTGTGCAACTACGTACGTACAAGCAAAGACAGGAGTGGCCTATCAGATTTTCTTTTGAAAGCAAAGCCAGATCAATAATTTTCTATATGTAGAACATAAATCTTCTCTCCTTTTAGCTAAATTTCATATTGTTTTCTCATAATCTATTCTCCATTTTGTCCAAAAAAAAAATTAATTTAACTTTTTTTTAACATGCGTATTAGATTGTGGATTGACTTTCTTGGTAGTGTATGTAATGGCCTATTGTACAGGATTAAAATATATTGATTAGATAAGGTCTTGTTGTTTTAATTTTCAAACTCGTGTAACCATTGAGCAATGACATAATGATGGTGGAATTCAAACTTTTTTTTTTTTTTTTTTTCTTATGATTGAGTCAGATGTGAATTATATCTATAATCACGTGCTCGTATGATTATCTTACTGGATTGGATAGACTTTGGTTGTAAATTTGCTTATGTCAACCATGTCTAGAGACGTGGCCTAGTGACTTTCTCAGTGGAACATAACCATATCTATCTTTATCTATATTCTAGAAAGAGAGTGAGAGACTTGGAAATAAGTGAAAGAGGTGAGAATGTTGAGTGTTGGAGGGTAACTAAGGAGCCTCTGTAAACAAATTAAAGAAAACGTGACCATGCACTGAAACATGAGAAAGAGACATATTGTCATGATAGCATGATAATTTTTTCACATGACACAGTGATACTCACTCGTCCTCTTATTTTATCTCGTGACAGTTTTGTAACATTGTCAAAACAACGACGTTAAATTATATAACCAATTTGTAATACATATCCGTGATTCATCAGAAACCTCTTGTGGGACAGAAGGGTCGGGACATGGTGCACATGAGGCCCGGCCAACGCGGCTCACACGGGTGGAGGAGAGTGAGTTAGGAGAAGGAAAGACAGACTAGTTCATGACATACCTCAATTAGGCTCTCATGACAAAAATATAAAATAAAAATAAAAAAGTATACGGCAATGATTTGATTGGACTGGCTGATCAGTCCCGTCCCGCCCCGCCCTCTCTGCACGTGCATTCATCAGCTGGTTCTTAGCTGTCACATTAGCCAATATTGGCTCTGATTCTTCTCCAATTTATTACCTTCAAACCCACCTCCCCCATCACTTCCCATTAATTCCTTCCCATGCTTCCTCTTGGGAAGCACTGTCCTTCATTATTTTCTGTCTTCCTTTGTTTCTAGTAACTCTTTCTTTTCTTCTTCTTTTTTTTTTTTTTTTTCCGTGGGATATATATATATATATATATATTTTTTTTTTTTTTTTTGCCTAGACTACTTGACATACTTTCTTGGCTCTTTCCCTGGTCTAAACCTAGAATTTATAACTACTTCAACTTTGTCCAGTTCTTCACTGACCTCTCTGGATTTCTAGAGTTATTTTAATGGAATTGGAATGAATGAATTTGGTCAAAAACTGGGCTGGTTTTTGGGGGCTGAGAGAGACCGAGTTAGATTCTCAAGACAGAGTGGGCTTATAGTCCAATTCACATTGGATTCTTTGTAGGCGATTTGTAAGATCGCCCTTTAAAAAAGGATATATCTAGATTATCGCCTATCTATAATAGTTTCAGTTTTTTTTTTTTTTTCTTTTTTTTTCTTTTTTTTTTTAAATTTTTTACCTACAATATTATAAGTACGGAAGCCAAAAACCTAATAAGAGAGTAAAAAACATAAACATGTCCATTTGAAGGTGTTGTTTCTACAATTTTGTCTTCTTTTGCCGTTCTACCATAAACGATGGAATCTAATGACAGATATACATACCTTGTGTGGTTTAGGTGTTGATTATTTCGTGTTTGTATATTAAACTTTCATTGATATTTTGGATGTTACTACAAAACTTAAAGATTTCATAAATATCATTAAGCTGATGATATAATTAGCAAATTTCAGAACTGCACAAGGATCAGTAGATGTCATAAATGATACACAATTACTCAAAGTTGTGTGATTAAAAAATGGGGATGAAATTTTAACAGCTTCACAAAAGGCCTTGTTCTGCCGAGGTTGCTTCGGAACTTGCTTGACGTCAAAATCTCGATCTTCACATTAAAAGTACTCCGCGATCAACTTGTAGAATGACAATGCACCCGTTCCAACTCGAAGGAATTTTATTTCAATATAGAAGGTGCAATTAAGGTATTCAGCATTGCTTTCCGAACCATCCTACCCGAAATGAAAAAATGAACACCATCTTAGTATGATGTTTGAAAACCAGCCTGGACATAGTGATGAGAAAATCTTTAAGCTTACTAATATGTACTCTGCTTTTAACAAATTGGTTCTGTGTACTCAATAAAATCAAAAAGATACCGAACCAACATTATGGATTAATCGATAACGAAGATCTCTTCCATGGACAATCCTGGAGCTCAGAAGCATTTGAAAATTGCGTGAATGCACATCCTTGTTAGTCCGAGAGAAACAGTTCATTCTCGATTGCAAAAATTAGTAATTGGTTGTGGCAATATAAAACGAAATTAAGCATGTTACTAATTGGTAATTAGAGTGCATAAGGACCCGAGTTATAA
This sequence comes from Ficus carica, assembly GCA_009761775.1. Classification (NCBI taxonomy): domain Eukaryota; kingdom Viridiplantae; phylum Streptophyta; class Magnoliopsida; order Rosales; family Moraceae; genus Ficus; species Ficus carica. The sequence continues at coordinate 15,339,057 of CM019751.1, forward strand.
GGCAAAGTATTCATTCAAGCCAATATACAAAGAAAGAACAAGATTTACTCCATTCTTAGTACGTGAACATTAAGGTTTTAGAGTATTGATGTAGAGAAATTGCATGTCATTTTGAGAAATCTCGAAGATAAATATCCGAACAGTAAACTATAAGAGAACAATTTCAAATTTAAGGTTATGGAAAAGATGGCACATAATAAGGCCTCAACAAGTTCACAGGCAATAAATCTCTCCCAACAAACTTTGTAAAGTACTACGAGTTTCTTAAGCTTTTGTTTACTCAATAGAAACTGTCTTCGCAGAAGGGGAGAGCCAAAGCAAAGTGTCCCTCAAGTCCGATTTTCTTTGAAATTCACCCCGGTCCTTCTTTAACTTCAGATGCTTCACATTAGGAAGCGGGGAGCGGCAAATCCTTCTTAATATATCTGGAAACATAAGAACCTCCACAAAAAAAAGAGAGAGAGAGAGAGAGAGAGATCAGTTAGGACCATAGTTCGAGAGAAGAAAAATTTGAGACTGTTAAGGATTAAACTTCCATATTAAAATGTCAACTTGTTAAGTGAAATAACTCAATATCCTTATACGTCTTTTATTGTTATTATATTTTTAAGATATAGGACTCAGGTTTCCTTTTACCCCTGTCAAAAATAGTCAGGATGAATGAAAATTTAAAAAGAATTAAGCTGATTGAGATTTTATAAATACCTCTTCCGAGCAGATGGATAAGCTTATACTCTCAGAGCAGTCAAACGATGAAGAAAATCAATCATAACAACGTACCAATCTAAACTAAAGGTGTTCTTATGGTTGTGAAGAGAGATATCTGCTACCAACAAATTTGGCGAGTTGATAGAAATTCTGTCCAATGTATAATATGCAGTCCTGTACTTAAAGGAAACCAGATTAGGAGCATCAATTGTTATCACTTCTTCACCTCTTGACTCGTAATCCCAGTCGTACTCTTTCTCAAAAACCAGGAACTTGAGGTTCTGATTTCGGATTTTCAACAATACTGGAGCCATATAAGGCAAGAGTCTCAAGAAGTGGAAGCTCAGAAATTATCAATGTCATATACTTGTCATGATAATGAGGGTAGCGATCATGGAATGAGAGATTTTTAATTTTCTTGCAAGAATCAAGATCATATGAGCTGGTGTAAAAACCAAAAAAAGTGAGAGATTCAAGATTTGTAGCTTCCACAACGATTATTTCCCAATCCCCGCATATATCCAACAACTTGAGACTCGAACTCGAAATGCAAAGATCAATAGACTCGAAGATTTTGCTATGGAATTTGTCTATGTACAATTTCTCGAGGGAATGGCAGCCTATCACTATTTGTGCAATTCTTCATCTTCGATCTCAACATTCCTTAGAGACAAAGATTTCAAAGACGGAAGGTTTATCGAAGAACAAGCTTCCAACGTTACTTGCTCCAAGTTTAGACTAGTCAGTGACGCTAAATTTAGTACAATCCAAGGCAAGACATAGTAGTATCCTTCACAAAAATATTCAACCAGATTGAGATCCAATTCCTCGAGATGGGGCTGAGTTGCTAAAAAACTTAACCACCTATCGACTTGAAGACTATGCCCGCGGTAGGCCATCGACATCTCAAGTTTAAAACTAGTTATACCCGACTTTGTCTCGCGATGCTGATGCATATCTGTCTTGAGATTCTTCAAACACTGCTCCACGAAATCGTAGAATCGTACCGTTCCAATGCTATCGTCGGAGAATTCTAATGCCGGTGAGTACCACATTGTTCTCCAGCGCTTGGAAAGGAGACTCATCCGAACAGCATCAACGGTGGGTAGCAAAGAAATAATATGATGAATCACATGATCAGGTACTTTCGATATCATATCAACATCCATGCTTTTTGGTTTTTTTCCCGCCATGGCTGGCACATCGGGCAATATAAATTCAGATTAACTAAACATATATATATATATATATATATATATCTTCACACACAAAATTATATTAGTTTCAATCTACTATGCATATAGTAACAGTCAAAACTTTGTAGGACTAATTTGTGGGAAAATGACACTTCTTAAATAGTTTATAAATAAATATCATACGTAATTTGTAGATTACTTAAAAAGGGTCAATCGGAATTTACCATCCTCAATGTTCAGCAATTGACGAGTCAATTAACAATTTCCTTTAAAGGAAAAAAAAAAATATTCGATCATTCTTTTAAACATACACAAAAAAAATGCTCATATACCTAATTTCTCCCAAAAAGTATTTTGTGATTAACCGAATAATCTTCATATATTTTTTGTGATCATGAAAAACACAAATCAAGATAACTATTTCATAAAGGAAAAATGAAATAGTTTCAACTGCATGATTCATGAAACTGGATGATAACATATCACAAAAGGATAATCTTATTATCTAATATTTAGAAGGAAAAAAAAAAAAAAAAGAAAAGTAAAGAGAGAAGAAAGAGAGAGAGAGGGGGAAAAAAAATTTACCTTAGAGAAAGGAAATAGAAGGGAACAAAGAAAAGCGTAGGAGCAAAACATAATCAAAGTGTTATTTATAGTTGAGAAAAACCCTGCTACGCCGACAAGGAAAGCAAAACGACATCAAGTGATGCAAAAAAGATATAGAGAAACGACAGAAACTTAATGACGGTAAGTCATCTGAGAACGACTCCGGAAGATAAACAAAACGACAATAGCCTTACAAAAAGATGATTATTAGATTAGGCAAGAAAGAGATCACATGTTAAAAATCATAACTAAAAAAGAACTATAAAATAAATTATAATAAAGAGAAAATTATCCAAATAACCACATTTTTTCATCTATTGACCAATATGACACAAAATTCTCACTCTTGACCAACATGATACAAATTTGAGCTATCTTTAGTTTAATTTTGTGTTATATTGGTCTATTTATGGTCTTTAAATTTATGTCATTTAAGTGCTTTTTCCTAAAATAAAACGTCCAAAGAGAAAATGACACAGAACTTCTAAATAATAGCAACACTAAAAAGAGGAAAGTTTTCCTTTTCAAAAAAAAAAAAAGGAAATTTTTTTTAACTTAAGAGAAAAGTTTTACGTCAGCATACCCTTTTTCTTTGAAGTATTAGAAAAAGTATGCCACCAATTTTTTTTTTTTTTAAAACGGGAACAGCAAACGTGTATAAAAGTAATACCAAAATTGGTTAATGCAGTAACCAAAAATGAATTTGAAGAAAACAAAAATAACTAACAATAATGAAAAAAATTAAAAAAAAAAAAACTAACTAACTTTTCCTTTATATAATTTCCCTTTCTGACTTTGGGTTTTTTGAAATTTTTAATCGATTATGGTTTTTTATTTCTTTTAAGGAAGTTTTTTTATTTTTTTATTCTTACTTTTTACTTTTAAAAAAGTTTTTTAAGGATATGCACATTCAAAAGTCCTAATTACATGCATTTGATGAATTCCAAAACAAAAAAGATAAGAACATCAACTATAACTCCAATTTTTGAGTATCAACCCATGTGACAAATGTGTTGTCATTTATTTATTGGAAAGTGGTTAAAATATTGACACATCAATTGATTGGTTATATCAATGAAAAGATGACGTTAGTACTCAAAAAGTTGAGATTATAGTTGGTGTCACTAGCACTACTTATTCCAAAATATATCATTATTTGGTTGTCCAATAAATTTAGATTATAAACTCTTTATAAATCACCTAAAAATACATGGGACAAGTTATTTCCAAGAAATAACACTCGTGGACACTAATAATTTGTTTAGCAAAATGATTTTGAAATCTTTTGGATTAAATCTTCTTTTTTTTTTTTTTAGTTTTTGTGAAAGTAAACATTATAGCACAAAAATTTAAATCAAAATGTTTTGTGTTCGAACTCACTTACCAAAATGGGTTTCTAAATATTATTGGAGCATGTTTCCTTTCCTTCTCTTTTCTCTTTTAATAAATTTGAGTGAAGGTTTTAGTTACTTCTCTATATTTATATAAAGAAAACTAATATTTATAAGATCATAATTGAATTAACAAATATTTACAATTTGTTTGGATCACCTAAATAATTTGGTATTTGATTCAAACGCAATGCTTGATATCCAATATGTCTTTGGTTACACAATTATTCTAATGCAAGCATTGAATGTTTCACTATTTCACAATTATTCAACTCAAATACAAATTTCAAGTTTTCACTTTCTTTGAAATCCATACCATATTTATTTTTTTACATCTACACTATTCAAATGTTATATTTAACAAAAACTATCCAAACACACATTTTATTAGAATACATATTTCAAATTCTAAATTTAGATGCAACACAGTCAGATTGAATGAACATTCCAAAACAATAGGTAATCCAAACGAATTGTAAATCATTTAACTATATATTTAACTTTGCCATATAATTATTAGGTAGCTGCAACATAAAGAAGTGATCACGATTCACACGGAGTCTGGTTTTAAAGTAACTACTTTGGCATTTCATGCCGTGCTTCTTGATGCATTCTTCAAATTTATCTTCAACGCAAAAGGGATATCTTTCTCTACATAAACTTTTGTGCTTGTGATGTCTTTGTACCTCCTCTCTGCAGTATTTGCGAGCCTCCTTGAGACCATTTTGGACTATTGAGACTAGCTCTTCTTTTTGGTCAGGCAATGACTCACCTTGATCAGGAGATACATGAAATATAATTATTGATACTAGCATCACCCAAATCAATCCCCTAATACCCATCTTGTCTTTATACATAAATACATTTATAAATATATATATATATACACACACACACATGTGTGGACAATTCCCTCTTGTTTCCTTTTTTAATTGCTTTTTATAGCTTCAACGGCTTTTTATCGTATAATAAGACGCTTATGATAATTACAATACAGCTGTGTGTGTATATATTATGTTATAATATTTTTATTAAATTTATACATATATAATATGTTTATTAAATAAACATCAGAGATGTTCATTTTTTTTAAAACTAAATTAGCAAAGGTCATCGTTTATAGACCATTAGAATATGCAAGTAATACGTATTTGTTATCTAACACTTGAACTTTTCTCCACTAGCAAAGGTTGTATTTATAACTCAATTACCTAATTAACTTTGTACTTTATTGTCTTGTGGCTTCTAGAAAAAAAAAAATTTTTTTTTGAGATAAGTTCGTGGCTTCTAGAGTAAGCATGACTAAGTTATTGCTAATCAAAATGTATATCTAAGTTAATTGAGATATATATATATATATATTAAATTGCTCTTTCTTTTTTACTTAAAATGAGAGGATTCGATCTCTACATCCTATAATGTAACTAGATGTACCTTTAAGTTATGTTTGCAACCACTATATATTAACTACTCGTTTGGAATTATGGTTGGAATTTGAGTTTTGTAGGTTGGAATTGAAATGTGTGTTTAGTGAAGTGTGAATTGGAAATGAACTGTGATATAGAAAATCGTGTAAAAATTTATAATGTATTCGGAAAAAAGTATGCACTATGGATCTTGTATTTTTTTCGGCTGGATTTTTGTCTTTTTCTTGAAAGTCGTCAAAAATTGAAACTAGTTTTGATAAGTCAACCAACTCCAATTAAAAATTTCAACTCCAACCGGCGATCCAAATGGAAGTAAGGTGGAACTCACCCATTAAGGCTGCTTAATATGGACAAGAAATTTCTCCAACCATCATAGGAGTTTATGTAAGAAAGGACAAATATAAAATGAAACTATGTTGAAACCCCACTAATTTTTGTCTAATATTTGGTGGAGAAAACATGGCCAAAAACTAGAAACACCAAATGAAAAATAATATTACTTTTCCATCTCCAATCTTTATTATATAGCCACCATATATGCTTGTTCCAAATCCATCTCCTCCCACGTAAAATTTCTCTATTCTTTCTCTCTTTTCTTATATGATGAAGAGGTTAGGACAGTTCTTGGCTCTGATGATGGTGAGCACTTCCTTGGCAGTGCCGAGAAAGGCGATGCTACTATAGGAGGATACGGGCAAGAGCAGCGATACCGAATCGAAGGGGGCAAATCCATACAAGGCAATAGTATGGAAAACTTTGAAACTTCATCTTTCCTTTGAAAAATCGAAAGAATTGAAAGATAATATTTATAAACCAAAGTTCAATTAATATCCCTAAACACATAACAAGATATTTTCCCTTAAATATAGCTTATGATGTTTGTTAAGTAAATCCATTTGTTTTTCTCTCTCATCTAGAATTAAATAATTATTTATTATCATTAAATACTTATCGTAGTTATTAGCCTCCCCTCACCGAAATTCCTGACTTCGTCACTATAGCAGCATTCTTAGACAGAATTACAGTAGCAGAAGTGGCGCTTCTCAAGGAGATGATCCTGATAACAACGACAGCGAAACCGCACAACGTATGCCACCAACTTTTTTTTTACACGGGAACTGCAACCGTGTATCAAATTAATACCAAAATTGGTTAATGCAATGACCAAAAATGACTTTGAAGAGAACAAAAATAACTATTAAAAAAAAAGTTCAAATGAATAAAAAATAAAAAAGCTAAATTTTCCTATATATAATTTTTCTTTTTTTTTTTTCCTAATTTTAAGAATAACATTCATGGACACTAATAATTTGTTTATCAAATGAGTTTGAAAATTTTTGAATTATATCTATTTTTCTTTATTTTTGTGAAAGTAAACATTATAGCACAAAAATTTAAAATTAAAATGTTAATTTGTTTTCAAACCCACTTACCAAAACGAGTTTCTAAAATATTGTTGGAGCATGTTCCTTTCCTTTTATTTTCTCTTTTAATAAATTTGAATAAAGGTTTTAGTTCCTTATCTCTATTTATATGTAAAAAAAATTTATATTTGTAAGATCATAGTTGATTTCATAATATGTACAATTCATAAATTTATATACAACTTGGTATTTGATTCAAACGTACTGTTTGTTTTCCAATACGCATTTAGTTACATAACTATTCCAACACAAGCATTTAAATGTTTCATTATTCACAATTATTCAACTCAACTGTAAAATCCCAGGTTTTCACCTTTTTTTTTTTAAATCCGTATCACATCATTTTTCTTCATTTACACTATTCAAATATTACATTTAAGATATTAAAACTATCCAGACGTACATTTCATTTAAATACACAATTCAATTCTACATTTGGATACAACACATTCAAGTTAAACGAATACTCCAATATAATAGGTGATCCAAATGAATCCTAAATTTTTTTATCTAACTATATATATTTTAACTACGCCATATAATTAGTAGGAATAAGCTGCAACATAAAGAAGCGATCACAGAGTTTGGTTTTAAAGTAATTACTTTGGCATTTCAAGGCCGTGCTTCTTGATGCATTCTTCAAATTTATCATCAACGCAAAGGGAATTGCTTCATATGAATATTTGTATCTGCGCGGTTTTCGTAACTCCTCTCTACAGAATTTGTGAGCCCTCTTGAGACAATTTTGGACTATTGAGACTAGCTCTTCTTTTTGGTCAGGCAATGACTTGATCAGGAGATACATGAAATATAATTATTGATCCTCTTGTTTTAATGTATATATACAAACATATGTATATACATATATATGTGTGTGTGTGTGTTTGTGTGTAATTCCCTCTTGTTTCCTTTTTGAACTGCTTTTTATAGCTTCAATGGTTCTTTATCATAAAAGAATTATATGCTTACGATTATTCGAATACATAATATTTTATATGGTTTTTAAATATACATTAGAGTTGTTTCATTATTATCTTTTGTTTTTTAACTAAAGTAGCAAAGGTTATGATTTATAAACCATTAGAATATATGCAGGTATTACGTATTTTGGTATATCAAACACTAGAACTTTTCTCCATTAGCAAAGGTTGTATTTATATCACAATTACCTCGGTAACTTTGTATTTTATTGTCTCGTGGCTTCTAGAGTAGTAAGCATGACTAAGCTTATTGCTAATCAACACGTATATCTAAGTCAATTGATATATATAGATTACTTTTCTTTTTTATTTAGAATGAGAGGATTCGAACTTTATATCTTATGATATAACTAGATGTGAAGTTATCTATATATTATACTTGCAACTAGTATTACTGGGGGTCCGTTTGAACAATGCTTGGAGTTGGAGTTTTATAAGTTGAAATTGAAATGTACGTTTGGTTTGAAGTGTTGGAAATGAACTGTGATATAAAAAATCATTTAAAATTTTGAAATGTGTTCAAAAAAAATGTTAGACGAATCTTGTTTCATTTCTCTCGTCATTCTGTACGATTTGAAAAAAAAAATCATCTTATTTTGATTTGAAGTAAGAAAGTTTTAAATTTTTAAAGTTTGAGTTTTTTAAAAATGGAAGATAAACTAGGATTTGGATTTTAGAGTTTTGAAGTTGAGTGGCAAAATTCCCAAAAATATTATTCCAAACAATCTCTAAATTACTTTAATCGATTAAGACTTTTTTTGGCTAAACAATCAATTAAGATATTTGTTTAAAAGAATCATAGCTTCTGATTTATCTAATGAGGCTTTTAGAACAAATAGGGAGTGAAGCAAAACTTCTCCATCATGATGTATTTCACTAGGAACTTCTTAGAAAAAAGAATTTATTATTATAGTACTCCATTTTTCTCTTTGGTAATTGGGGTATGCAATTAAATGCACATAAACATGACCTAAATTTGGTTTTTTTTAAAAAAAAAACCTCCACCTACTATCAATATCTTCCAATAGGAAATAGGCTACAAAAGCTTCCTTTTTTTTTTTTTTTTAAATGGTTGTACGCCATGAAGTAACTCAAACAGCAAAGGCCATTATGAGGTTGACTTTATGCACAGTGATCCCACTTAAAACTAAGGTGGAACTCCCCCATTAAGGCTGCCAAATATGGACAAGAAATTTCTCCAAACACCACAGGAGTTCAAGGAAGTACAAATATAAAATGAAACTATGTTGAAACCCCACTAATTTTTGTCTAATATTTGGTGGAGAAAACATGGCCAAAAACCAAAAACACCAAATGAAAAAATCATATTTCTTTTCCATCTCCAATCTTTATATAGCCACCATATATACTTGTTCCAAATCCATCTCCTCCCAAGTAAAATTTCTCTAGTCTCTCTCTTTTCTTAAAATGAAGGGTTTTAAGACTGCTATTGGTTCTGATGATGGTGAGCACTTGCTTGGCAGTGCCGAGGAAGGCGATGCTACTAGGAGGAATATACGGGCAAGAGCAGCGATACCGAATCGAAGGGGGCAAATCCATTCAAGGCAAGAGTATGGAAAACATGAGTCGTGTTATGTACCCCGAAAGAAACGTAGGCAACCACCATAGCATTCCTAGACAGAACTACAATAACAGAAGCGGCGCTTCTCAAGGAGACAATCCTGATAACAACGACAGCGAAACCGCACAACCATAGCTGGCCTTTCAGTGAGGTTATTCATATCCGATGGTTGTCAATGTTTTATCTAAAGTGGCCATGTATAATGGATAAGAGCCAAAGGTGGTCTGAGAAACGTAGTTGAGTCTGTTTTGTGCTTCTTGTATTACTGTAAGATGAAGATGTTAAATATGGTTTGGAACTCGAAATAATAATATTTCTAGTATCATATACTGAATAACCGAAGTTGAAGAGAAGTGAAAGGTAGAAGAGTGTACCTTATTCTGAACTGTGCGTATATATGCAAGGGCAAAGTTGAAGGCAAATTTTTAGCCTGATCATTATCCCGACGTTTCCGCAACTTGCTTCCGCAGCATCTCCAGCTAATGACTGCTTTTACCTGGGAAAGGAACATAAAAACTCGGATCAAATTCTACTGTATTGATCAAGTACGTGACTGAAGTCCAGTTTGGTCGCAAGACAGTTGTATAGATGACAACTTGAACATGACCTGTGTTTTTTTCTGATACAGGTTTTTGTTTTTGCTTCAATGTCTTGTGGAAAATGTTTTCAATTACCAAGCTTTAGGAAAGAAGAGAACGGAAAATAATTTTCTAAACTGCGGCTCTGAGTACCTAATCAGATGCAAATTCAAACTCGTAGTGGCCTTATAATGGCGTTGCCTTTTTTTTGCTTTTGTTGGTCCTTACTAAACCGAGCTCTTAACACATTTTTTTTTTTTGCTTACTCAAGTCATGTCGATCATTTAGTCATACAATTCTATACACACACATACACATATAAATACATATATATATATATATATGCGTTTTCTTGTATGTAAAATGATAACTATGACCTAAAAAGTATCATATTGGAATCGGCATAAACTGCAGATATACATACATGAACTTGAAAATATGGGAACTATTCTTGTTTTTATGTCATCGTCTAATCATATCCCCACAGCTATTACAATTGAAAAATTTGAATCCAACGGTGCAACACACCGAATTCTGTCACATGTTTCTTTTCTTTTTTCTTTTTTCTTTTTTTCCTCAGAATTATCCAGGAACTTCGGTTTGATGTTAACAAAATAGTTAATCAAGAACACTGCCTTTTTACAACTAAAATTTTAAGTACATTCTCTGACTAGTTCACCGCAAACCGATGCAAATGTAGCTTCATCTACAGTTCTACTTTCCTCCATCTCTATATTTTTTTTCCCTTTCTGCCAGGCTTAGTGAAGCACCTTTACTGGCCGATGCTCTTCTGGCCGCGCTCTCTTGGGATACGGATGAATTTGGCCAGCTCACGAACACGGCGTATCAGAGACTTCGGCAAGGGACGCATGGCATGTGACTGCTTCTCTTCAACCTGTATAAGCCAATGACAAGCATCCTTCAATATGAAAATACTGCCAAAAAAAAAGATAACAAGGAAAAAGTAAAAAGATATTAAAAAAATAAAAAATAAAAAGACGATGACCTCTTTCTTCTTCAGCTTTTGCACAGAGCTGGCTCTTAAAAGATTTCGCCATTTATCCTGCAGAAAACACACATTAATCAAAGACTTTTAACTTGAAATAGAAGATACCAAGTTGCTAATCTTCAGAAGGGTGTTATACCCTGAGATCTATGGGCGTGCGGTAAGCAGACGATGCAAAAAGGAGCCTTTTAATGTCGGTCCATCTTCCAACTCCATATTCAGAAAATACCATCAACCAACTTCGTCACCTCAGAAATAGTCCACATTCTTTGATGCTTCCTTCGATCATGCGTGTCAGATCTTTTTCTGATCACGCGGTCCTCATCAGACTCAGATGTGAGGAGCTCCTCATTCCGCTTGGGTGGCTGTGCAGAGAAGTAATGATCATTGGAATCTTAAACTTAAGCATTCAACAGACAAAACATACTCCCAAAACAAAAGTCCCCAACTTTTTTGAGGGAGTGGATCCCATGACAGATAGAAGATACAAGACTATCATAAATTTGATGAATTAGCAGTCTAATACTCAATCACATCAAGAAAACATGCATAAGAGAACAAACCTAGAACTTGGGTGCTACATAGACATCATTATTATAATTGTTTGCTAAATATAAAACAAAAATAAAAAAGGGTACATAGAAAGATTCTAAAAATATAAATTTCCTTACCACGATAGAAATCTGCTTCTTTGGACGTCCTCTCCGGGGCCGAGTCTCAGAGACCACCTGAATTTTAGTACCATTAAGCAATTCCTCCTCAGGAACCAAGGACAACATTCCAGGCCCCTATGGAATTAAGTTCAGCATGAGACCCTGACCTTCAGTTGTCTATCCTTAATACCAGTAACATCAATGGATGTAAACTTCCGTTCTCCCTTGTGATGTTTCGACTTCTTATCTGAAACTTCTTCAATGTACCTCTGAGTAGGCCTACGCAATCTTTCTCCCTACGAGAACCACCAGCTTTACTTGCTTCATCAGAGTTCTTCTCATATTTCTTGACCAACATGGAACTTAAACAAAGGGTCATCATCATCATCATCCAACTGCTTAGGAGTTTGCAAGTCAAGTGAAGCAGGGCACATGCTGCCTCGAACTTGTGTTTTACGCTTTTTCTTGTGCCTAAAGGTACCACGTAACTCAGTTTCCTGTCTTGTCAAGAGACTCATTCTTGCATTCTGATTCTTGAATAGTACTGACGACGATTCTGATATTCCAACAGCACTATTACTGCTTCCACTTAATCCTGGAGACTGACTCTCAGAACTTGCATTTCTTGAATGTGATCTTCCACGGGGACCATAATCCAAACCACAAGCTTTTCCACTAAAGCTAAATTCTATATCGTACGAAGAAGGATAAGTAGAAGAAAAAGAACAAGGGAAGCATACAATCAATTTTGTTATTACTATTTTGTGACAATTTATAGAATGTCCTAAAAAAAAAAATACAAGATAAGGAGCACAAATAGCGCTCAACAAAAAGGAGTGTGAAGCACAATAGAATTGACGAAATTCACAATATCATCACTGAAATCAGAGAAGATGATCAAGAAGGCTCACCCAAAAGAAAATCCTCACATGGGCTGGCAAGACCATCTGCTGCATGAAGATCCTCCACTTCTTCAACTTCATCCAGCAATCCATCAAGAACCTACTAAATCGACATCTAATCAAAAGACCATTCAAATAAACAATTTATAAAATCGTGCAGGTAAAACCACAATCCTTTAAAAGTGCCTGATCAACTTTGGCAAACAAGGTGTCACAGACTTCTCAGAAAGGCAAAATTCACAAGGAATTTGAAGAGGAAATTTCAGCATGAGACAAATATCCAAAAAGATACATACTCCAAGTTCTAATTCATCTCCTCCTCCCTGAGCAGTATTAGAATCCAACCCACCTTATGTGAAAAAAGAACGTACAATGGGATTAGAATAACCTATTAAAACAATCATAACATATTAATCAGAAAGAAAAATAGCAGCAGCTACTATGATCTGCGATGTACAATTTCACAATGTGCAATGTACTATCCACCACCTTAGTCACAAGTATTCCCCACAAGCCTGTCTCGAGCATTACAAATTTTCTTGCATTTTATTTTTGATTTTTTCTAATGGAGAATATTTTTAGTCTAGCCGTCAAAGGTCCGCAAGCCTAAGCAGTGCATGTGGAACGGTTCGTGTTTTGATTTAGAATCCCTAGCTAAACAGGGTGCTCATCAGGAACCTGGCAAGCTCCTTTATCCTTGTAAGTAGATAAAATCCTTAAGATGCAAACTCTCACCAAAAAGTCCATCAACAGTGATACGAGAAGCATGTTGTTTGGGTTACCTCTATATGGATTGAAAAAAAATTCAATATCCACACGAAAAGTCTTCAAGTCCTGAGCATGTTACTCCATTCTGTTCACCAATATGTAACATACCATCTACCGTAACACCATCATTTTTGGGTTCTGCGAGTAAATGCTCAAGTGTTTCATCCTCTATTGTAGGAGCAAAAGTTTCATCAGCCTTTACCTAAGTATACAGAACAAATGGATGAGAAAGGGACAGTGTTATAGAAGGAACCAAGAGAAGAAAGATTTTATTTAAAACAAGAACTAGCTGCTAAATTTCACAGTCAAACCAGGATTTAAGCACTAACAGTACGACAATGACATGGTTGCAGTACCAAGAAATGAAATTAAGTAACGAAAGGTTTTGTTTTTGGTCTTGCATACGATATTTTCTCAAAGTAAACCTACCCTTGGTACTTGGAAACTAAGATGTACAATTTTATGGAGAGAGAGTTCATATTTAGCATATTAAAGAAAGAAAAACTTAAAAGCCACCAACTCCAGAATGACGAGCGCCCTATCACGTTATATCAACAATCAACAAAAGTAACAAAATGTTAAGCAAGTGCATAACTTTATGAAAAATCAACATGTGAAAATTCATTCCAAATGCATACGTCCAAACATATCTTAAACATCGTAAAAAAATCAGTCTCAAGGAAATCTCACCCGTTGATGTTTCACGTTAGCAAACTTTTTACGCAAATGTGCATCATGATCCATTTCATGTGGAGTCCTTTAGATTGATCCTACATATCCAAAAATGCATCAGTTTTCTCAGGATCGATGTGACAACCAAAAGTAGAATCTAATTTAAAGTAACAAAAGATATTGGAAATTCAATTCGCAAAGATTAAAGGAAAAAATAAATATACAATAACGCATAAAAACACATTGCATTCGTTTCTCTAAGATGAATACAAGCTCATGCTTATATAAGAACTTACAAGTAAACTCTAAGTCAACAACGGAAAGTAATACTCCATTAAAAAGCTATTTTCCAAACGTGCTTTTTTTTTTTTTTTTTTTTTTTTTGCACTACATAAATCCGAAGTACCATTAGAAAATTTTTTTTTTTTTTTTTTATAAATAACAAAATGCATTAAAGCTGTCAATCCAAATATCCAAACAGGACTAGACTTAATATAGTGATACGACATAAGAACCGACTCTAGGCTCAAAGTAACGCACCAGAGACAATTTCCGGGAAATCGGATTACCAAACACACCCTAGACAACGCTGCTCAGGTATCAGAAAGAGAGAGGAATGCGGGAAAGAGAGAAAACTGATTCACAAATCTAAAGCAGAAAAATTGCAAAAATTCACATGCAAAGACTTCGAAGAACAGGAAAAGTAAAATACTATCCCAAAAAAAAAAAAAATAGAGACATCCAAATGAAAGCGGATGACTACGATCCAGATGAAAGCGGATGACTACGATCAAAGATAAAGATTCCGTAAAAAAAAAAAAACCCGTTTGATTACCGAGAAAATGAGCAAATACAACCACCCTAAAATTTAGGGAATTTATCTCTTAAAAAAATTGCATGCCAGCTGTACTCAACTATTGAGCTCAGCTAAGGAAGAAAGAAAAAAACCACACACAATTTCCGGTCTCTCACTTCATTTTCTCGGGAAACAATCAGTAACCAAAACCGAAATAAGAAAACGAAAAAATAAAATAAAATAAAAAATACCTGAATCTATCAGTAAGAAAAATCCCCCAACGAGCTCCGAGCTCTACGATCTGCAAGGTCGGGAAAAATTTTCCACAGATCAACAAACAAAAACGGAAGATCAAAATCAAAATCAAAACCAAAAATCACAAATCAAAATCAAGATCTAGCGAAAGCGAGAAAGAGAGTGGAGATCTGACTAAGGGAGGAGAGAGAAACGAGAGGAGAATGTCTGAAGGCGAATCGGAGGAGCAGTCAGACAGAGAAAGAGAAGGGAAAGGAAAGCTAAGCAAATGCATGAACAAGGCTTTTTATTTTTATTTTTATTTTCCTTATTTATATTATTTTAGAATTAAAAAAATATATAGGTATAATTATTAGGCGGAATCCAAATGGATTATATATATGTATTATTATTATTATTATTATTTTCTTTTTTGGTAAGAAAGTTTCGATTATTGGGTACATGGGGGATTGTAAAGAGAGCGTTTCAAATCCGGTGAGAGGAGGGACACGTGGAGACATTAACAAATAAACCTTTTTCTTATTGTGTCTCTGTACGTGTGTGTGGTCGTCCAGGTTTGAGTATGCTTGACGGCCGTTAAAATAAAAATAAAAATAAAAATAAAAAAAGAGCCCCGTGAAATTAAAAAGAGAGGGACTTTGTTGGAAACCCGATAAGGTTTGTGGCGCATTATTCGCCGCATGGACAACGTGTCTATTGCGATTGTTGCCCCTTTTTAGTCGCAGTAAATTTAGCTAAGCTGCCCCCTGGTAAAATTTTACTGGATTTTGTGGTAGATTTTTCTTAGATTCTACTCTACATATAGAAATATATAGAATTATGTTTTCTGTTAGTTGAGTTTTGAGTTGTTAAATTAAGGACGCATTTACTTTACATGAACTTAGTAGGGAATATGCGATTTCAGTATACCTTACATGATGTAGAGAATAATGTTGAAGTTTTTTATTTTAATTTCAAAGAATAAATATCAAATTTATTTATATATTTATATACTCTTAGTGTATGTGTTTATAATTGTTTGATTGTAAAAATTATATATATATCAGCAATCATATTGACAAGATTAATATTATTAAGTAATTATATTAAGTTTAATATACATTAAAAGGGAACAAGATTATCTCAAAAAAAAAAAAATTTTGAGATTAAGACTGTATCTATTCTACTATCTAATATGTAAGTAAACATTGAAAGGAAAATCAATGATCAACCTATTTATCATTTTATTTTCATTTCGAATATTATTACCCTTCACATTGCATAATAAATGCACACTAATTTCTGATAATTTAGGAGAAAATATTAAAAATCTAAGGGTCCGTTTGGATTAGAGATACAAACATATAATCGAAACATTAAGCATGTATTTAGACGTACAATCCAAACCATAGAATTACAATTCAATTTTTGTCTTTTTTCCTCAGATTCATTATTCACACAGTTTTGTAACTCAAAGTTTAAAAATCCTAAACAAGTCGAAATGAGATGCATTTTTTTTTATTACATAGAATTTCAAGACGAACGAAATAAGTTTTATACTAATTTTTTTTCTTAACACATTTCAAGTTTTTACAGTTTTAAACTATATCAATTCAAACGACTCGATAAACATATAATCATTTTAAACCTAAATTCTACAATCCAAACTTTGACACCAAATGCATGTTAAATTCAATTTTTTATGAGAGAAGCCGAATAAAAAATAATTAGAAAAGTTGGTTTGAACTAAATACCAAACATGCGCTTAAATTTGAGTTTTTTTTTTTTTTTTTTGTAATTACTTATAAATGCTAGGTAGTTTTTGGAACACAAATCTTGATTACATTATGTCCAATTTGTAAATATTTTTTTCTTAATACGATTTTGATAAAATCTAACACTTATAAATGCACAGTAGTAATAAGCATATTTCAAAATCAATATCTCGTTCAAAAACAATCAATATCTATCTAATTCTTCTTGTCCTAAATCATAGTCGGGATGGCGAGAGCAACAAAAGAAACACACCCATATCTTTATGGTGAATAGTTTGGCCAATGGAAAATTTGTGAATTGCAAGATGCAACTTTTGTGGCACTAGATTTAGCCATGGCAATATTAAACACCAACTTAGGTTCCATTTGGGATCACATTTGGAGATGATATTTTGAATGTTAAAAATTATTTGAGTTTTGGAAATGTGTATTTGATGAAATAAACTATTTGGAGTGAAGATGTGAAAAAACTATAATGTGTTTGGAAAAAAAATAACAATATAGATATTGTTTCATTCGTCTCGAAATTCTATACAATTTGAAAAAAAAATCATTTTATTTAAACTTAAAATAACAAAATTGTAGACTTTTAAATTTGAGTTTTTTGAATATATTTGAAAAACTAAATAATAAAATTAGAGGAAAAAAAATTTTCCGAAACTTGTCACCCAAACCAAACGGGACCTTAATGTTGAAAATTGATAAGTAATCTTTATACACAATTTTCTCAACTTTTTATTTTATTTTATTTTTTCTATGTTTCTTTTCGTAATTTCTTAAAAGTTGGAAGACAAAAATATAAGGGGATGTTTGGTGAAATGGTTCAGATTAAAATTTTCATTTCAGTTTATTTCTTCTGATAAAATTTTTTATCTTTTCAAAAAAAGTCAACAAAATTTATTATTAATAAACTTAAAAATCTTAATTAAAACACAAATACCAAACACCCTCTAAATATATATTTATTAATTTGCAAAAGAAAATGTTAATGGTATGCCGTTACTCTCTATGGTTTCATTTATCTGTTCATACATACATAGCTGTTTTTTTTTTTTTTTTTGGCTCAGTAATTTGTTTATATACTTTTTTTACTACTCACTGGACACGGTACTACTGACATGGTATTAGAGATCTGATAAACATTGGTCCTATTGTCCATATGGGAAACTGTGATCAATGTGGACCCCATCTTATGAATGTGTGCAGTTGACTTTCATAGAGGGACAGCATGGGCTTGGCCCACCCTGATAATCATCTTGAAATCAAATCATCTCTTATTGATAAGACACATTGCCATCCTGTACAAGCTTAAGGATTGAGGATTTATTTGGTAAGTTAGATTAACTTAAATAAATTATTTTTTTTCATCTTAATTTTTATATTTTTTAAAAAATTAATAAAATTTTTAATTAGTCTCTAAAGTCAATCAATCTAATTTAAAAATTTTATCTTCAATTAATTTATTAAATAGAGGCTAAGTGTGATGAATTGGTGAACCTTAACAACCATGGATTTAAGATCGATTTTGATCCATTTTCCAACCCTCCCTTTGTTTGGCCAATGCTAGGGATGACAATGGGACCAACGAGGGTCGGAGAATGCTTTTCCCGTCCCCTTCCCCGCTATCAAAATCATCCTCAACCTCGTCCCCATCCTTGCTTAAAGAAGCAGGGACGGGATTCTCCGTTAAATGGGATTTTTCTCATACCCTCCTCTTCTTCCCCATCTATTATTAAAATATTATTTAAAAATATAATAAAGTAAAAACAAACAATTAAGTTTACATGCACCATAAATTTAGTTCAAATCAAAAATTTCATAGACAAACTAAATTTGAAACATATGAAAATGAAATCTTAACCATAAAGTCATTAAAGTTCTCATAAAAAAAATTACAAATATCTGAAAACTAAATATTTAGAAAACATTTTAGGCTAAAAAAGCTTGAAACTATATAAAAAAAAAAAGCATAAAATTTTCCTCATTTATCTATTACTCATATGTTCAATCCTCGTTTTTATGGATGCACATATTTTTAAAAAATAATTTTTAATGTATATTATATATATTTATAAACTTATAAAATCTCACACATATATAATGGAAAAGGGACAGGACAGGGGCGGGGGCGGGACAGGGAGTGCTTTCCCATCCCAACCCACTAATCTTTGGGAATGGAAAATCAATCCCATCCCCGCACCATTCGGGGTGAATCCATGCGAAGAATACTGTCATCCCTAATCAATATGCTAACAATTGAGTTGATAGGACGTTCATTTTTCTTACATTCAACTTGGGTTCAAACAGCTCTCATCATATTGATATTAGTATATGACAAGAAAATATATAATATATATCAGTTGAGGACTCCAATCTCTTCTCTTATATATATATATATATTTTAAGGGGGTGTTTGGGTGATGAGTTTAAACCTCATCACTATCAACTCAATTTTAATATTTTTTCTCAAAAATTTTTGTCTTTTCTGAAAAAGTCAACCAAAATCACTATTTAAACTTATAAATTTCAACTCAAATTCATTCACCAAACATCCCCTAAGAAATATTATAGGTTTGTTCTAATAAATATTTTGACACGAATCCCATGTAATCATCCCCACGGTAGTCCAAGGAAGAAGATATCCCCAGTCCCGACTCGGGAGTAGAGGTGGAGTAGGCTCCACTGTGAGATTGTGGGGTCTACCCCAACTTTCTAACCACAAATGATGATCCCTGTCCCCACTTGGAATGAACAGAGGTACTCAGTTTTAACCTTAAACAAGGGATTATGAGGTTTGGTGAACATTAGAAATTAAAAAAAAAAAAAAAAAAAAAAGGCTCACCCAACTGGTTGGATGGGGAAATAGGGGTGTTTAGTGAATGAGTTTGAGTTGAAATTTGTAAGTTTAAATAGTGATTTTGATTGACTTTTTCAGAAAATATAAAAAAAATTTGAAAAAAAAAATAAAAATCGAGTTGATGGTGATGAATTTAAACTCATCACCCAAACACTAAAAAATTGATTGAGAACTCTGGGTGTGACGGGTAAAGTCCTGGGAAAATAATTAAGATATTTCATCTCATGCGTTCCAGTTGTGAAGGGCATTTGTTTCAAGGGCAAGTTGCTCTCTAAGTCTTGAAGCCACCTGTAGAACTAGTGTAAAGAGAACACTAGTCTCCGGCGCAACAAGTTTGACAAAAGCATACGCACAAAGTCATTTTCATAACCAGTAAAAAGTATTGGCAACAAATCTTTATCTTTCTTGACCATACATTAAAGTATGAATGTCTTCTTTCGTCACCTCCCTCTAAGTCTGTCACGTGTCACTTCTTCATTTACTTTTTCCCAACTACGTTTCAATAGCGCTTTCTTCTTCTTCTTCTTCTTCTTCTTCTTTTCAATTATATTTTATTTTTTTCTCTCATCCTTCTACGTTCTACCTCTTCCTCTGCCCGTTTCTCATTTCCTGCTCCTCCTCCATTTTTTGTTTCGACCCTCTTCTCTGCTATTTCCCTTTTTTCTTTTTTCTTTTTTTTTTTCATTGCTATCTCTCGATCATCTTCTTTCTTCTTCGTTCTTAATCTTTCTCAACCGTCTTCCTTCTCTCTATCTCTCTTTTTTCCTTTTCTTTCTTGCTCTTTCTCCCGATCGTCTTTTTTTTTTTTTTTTTTTTTTGGGTATGTTCTCCTTTCTTTGCTGCTCTCTCTCTTGCGCTGGTTTTTTTCTTTTTTTCTTTTTTTTGTTCAAGAGGAATGCTCACAGAGATTTGAGAACCAAGAAAAGTAAATATTGCTTGTATGGCATCATTTCATCATCGTCTGCCATTTCTCTTTGAAATATTCAGCGATCAGGTCGTTTCTTTATCGAATATATTTTCTCCCATTTTCCGTGTACTGCCTAATTTTATTTATTTATTTTCATTCATATTTACTTTTTGGGGTTTCCTTGGTTGGTTTTTCCGTAATGAGTATGTCATTTTCCACTAAATTCATGTACTACCAATCAATAAAGAAAAAGGGTTCTTTTCAGTTGCTAGGTTCTGTATTAAACCACATGATAGACTCAAAATAGGAAATCAGCAAAGTTAAAATTTTTACCATGCAGTATTCTATCAGATTTGGGGTTTTTTGTACTTTTGTTACTGGAGCAATATTGGCTATTGTTTGTATAGTATTTTCAATTATTGTAGGGAAAGAAAATTTCTTGCTTGATCATGCCAACTAAACTAACTACCGTATCTTCGTAAAGAAGTGAATTGATTGGTTGATTTTCTTCTATTGTTCTCTTGGATATATACCCTTAAATCGATATGGTTCTTGTTAACATGTCTGTGTAGATTTTATACCACTCAAACAATAATTATCTATACGTGGTTCCAAGCCCGCTTGGACAAGAACTATAAGACATCAGAAGTATTTTTAAAATCCTAATTTTGAGTAAGTTCCTAGAAAACAGTGTGTTCTTAATGTCAAGTTCTTGTTCACCATGATTGTTGTCTAGTTACTTAACATAACAAACTTTACAGAAGCATCTGAGTAATCATAATCTCATTGCTTCAATTGTATGTTCACATGAAGGATATTGAGTTCCAAGAAAACCACATTTGCAGGAATATGGTTCAAGCGCTTGCAGATTGTCAACCCGTTTCGTCTTGTTTTGTTTCTGTTTTCCTGGTGCTCTTTCCATATTTTGTATCCTGAAAATCCCATTTCTCACATGTTATTTCACCAAAATTAAGTTTTCTACCGTTGATTGAGAATGGCGAAGAGGAGTGATTAATGGAGCTTCTAATGGAAAGGCACATCAAGTGCAGGTGGAAGGACGAAATGAAATCACTTTTCTGATGGTTCCATGTTTTAGCTTTCTATAAAATTATAATGTTTTTTAAGCCTTCTTTCTAAAAAAGCTATCATAGTTTTTCGGATGTTGATTCCTTCACATCTAATCACAATAAGGAGGAATCAAGAATTGTTTGTGCTTTAACCTATTGTTTAATTGGGACCATCAGATGAGGATAATTTGCAATGGCTTCCCTTTTCCCTTGGTTTTCATTGGCCATAATGAGGATTAAGAATAACTAATTATTACTCTACCATGCTTAGTAGGAGATGATAAACCCAAATTTTCCGCTAAATTTGCAAATGTCTTCTTGGGTTTGAGGATTGGTGACTCGTACTATCTAGGTCTGGAATTTTTGAAGAAAATTGATAAAGTGTTATTTTAAGGTTCTTTACATATATCTTGTTTTTACTTGCGTCTGTCACAATGTCTTTTATTAACGGAAGATTAAAAATGGAATTAAATTGTCAAGTGAATATTATATTGCATTTTCTTACATATATAAAAAGTCACAATGTTGCAGCTACATGGCATTAAAGTCTCAATGTTGCAGCTCCTTGGCATTCTTCTTCGTTCCGCACATCACTTTGTACAGTTTCATTCGCCTCTGATTAAAGCCCTATATCGGTCTATCCTTTCTTTTCCAATTTCTTTCTTGCTTCCTCTGCCTATTTTGTCTTCCGAGTTCGGAAGAAAAAAAGCATCCATGAATCCAAAAACAAGAATGATACGGAATTTCAAAGAGAATAGCCAACATAGACTCAACATGGAATCATACAATTTCAAATTATTACCACACCCAATATTTATCAAATTCTGCTTAAGATGAGGGTGGAGTGTTCTATAGATTGGGGGAGGAAGGATTTGCACTACCATCTGTTTGTAAGCCAAGTTGCTAAGGTTGAAGGTGAAAACCTAAGTTGTGACAGCAAGAGCTCCCGGTAATCCTTCTCTCTTTTTCCTATTTCCCATTTACATATCCCATTTTTGTTATCTCCTCATACCTTACTTTCGTTTGATTGGTTAAAGCATTTTATGAATTGACAAAATTTAGGCTAGACTATGTTATCTTTGTTTCTTTTTTGGCTGAAATAGACAATGCTATCTAAATTATGGACTTTTATTGGATGATTCAAAGAAGACCCATATTTTTTTTTTCTTTCAGATTAACCATTCCATTATTGTTTCTATGATATTCTTGAATGAACTTCTTCAATATTCTTTTTTATCAGTCCATTGATAAATCCCCAATAGAAACTTTACTACAAAAGGAGAAGGGGGGGGGGGGGGGGGGGGTGAAGAAAAAGAAAAAGACACATAGGGGCTTTGCTTTTCAACACACACCCTTCAGTTGAATTGTTCATTAAATTTACTTGTTAATGAAACACTTGACCTTCGTAGTATATGAGGGTTAGTAATAATAGGCTTCGATTTTGAACATACATCCATCCGTTGAGATAGGTATCTATGTTTTATTATTGTTAATTTTTTATCTTAATTTTTTTTTTTTTCATTTATGATGTTAGCAGTTTGGAGCTTTTCCTTTTCTTTCAGTAAGTAAATATACCCAGATTTTTAAAGCCATTTCATTTATACGGTGGTGCTTACATTTTGGCCTGTGATTATTCAATAGTTTGACCAAAATCTGATAGCAATATATTCATAATAAAAACTAAATTGTTATGTAAATACCCATTATTTACAAGCCATAGACGCGTAGGGAATAAGATTCATTATTTTGATTTTTAACTTATACATGTATAAAACTTTTTATGAACTACGACATCTACAAGGCTAGATCATAATATTTGGTCTTCATAATGCTTTCTCTACCAAATTGCTTTGTCCCTTATATTTTTCCTCTGTCAATTCGTATTTTGCAAGTCTTACATAAATAAGGGTTTGGATTTACTTTTGACAGTTTTGATTTGAAGTTTCTTCAACAATTATCTTTAAAGATTCATATCTTTCCATACTTTGTATTATACAGTTCTTATGAGCAATATGTTGACTCATGCGTCCTAACTAACTGACATTGCTTTAGCTCATGGTTGGTATTTTAACAGTTATACCATTAAGGTAAATTGTTTGTTTGCTCAGTCTCTAATCTTTCTATGAAGTTACGACTTGATCCCGATTTTTATTTTTTTATTTTTTTATTTTTTTTTTTTACTAAAAGCTCCCTAAACTCTTTAAGAGGTGCAATTAACAAAGAGAGATTACAAGACAGAGAGAGATTACAAGACAATCCGTGTATCATTGTTGCGTAGGTTGAATACCAATGGTGATATACGAAAGATCTATGTTTAAATCTTATTTGAGAGACTTGGTGTCCTCATTTCTTAATGACATTATTCTTCAAAAGTCAATATTTTATTTTCGTAGTTCTAAAAATACTGGTCTTCTTTTGATACGTGTAGTAGGTTAGATTTTTCTTTGACACGTTGTCTTCTATTTATGCTTACCAAATATACTACAATTAATGAAAGTTTGATTCTTCTTTTTACAGCAAACAAGCAATTAGCTCCAGGCATCAACGTCGGTCAAATTCTGGAACAGACATTCAAGGCCAACAGTACAAGATATGTAATCTCTATGAATGTCGCTGCAGTTGGATTTAAAATGATACTTAATCATTCCCTTACTACTTGTACATATATTCTTCCTAAAGAACATTCAAAGGGAATTTATTTGAATTTTTTGTCACCTTGTTTTTGGATGCTTCTTGTGGATGTAGCTCAACCCTTCACTTTTTCTTCCCTAACTCTTCATTTATGTTGTCGTTGATGGTTTTTTAAATTACAAATATACATTATAACAGTGCCCACGATCAGCTGACATGGGATCTCGCACATGCGGAGTATGTGCTTCCAACTAGTAGGAATTAACGAAGAAATAGTAAAATTGATTTATACAAAAGCCGAAGTAATAGTTTTCCTTTTTTATTTAGAGCTCTCTCAACCAGGCTAAATGGGGTTTTTACATTGATGATTTGAAAATTTGAGATCAAACCTCTAGGGTAACTTCTTTTCTGGATCAAAAGATAACCAAAATGAAACAAGACGAAGGTTACAATAGTCAAACATGTCCCTGTTGTTGTTCTTGTTTTGTTGTTTCTCCGGTTGAATCATCGTTGGCGGTCAATCCTCGGATCTTAACGTCATAGTAAACTTCTTCAACTCTTCTCAGGTCATACTTCATGCCTGCCAATGATGAACGTAGGATTGACGCAAGAGGAATATTATATCATGAAGAAAGCTCTGTTATAAAGTTTATCTTTGGATTCTTTGAAAACGGGTTATGACAAATCAGGAGAACTATTGTACGTCCAGTTATTTTCAGGTCACACTGTACAATCAAGTTTTCAGGTGGTGGATGATGCTCAAATCAAATCAAATTGGACCGTTGAAATTCAAGTTGTTTTTATAAGTGGGAACCTACAAAAAGAAAAAATTCAATGGTCCAAATCTATTTTGACCATAATCCACCGCCTAAAAGGAGTTTCAGATTGCAACTAGAATTGACTAGTAGTACCATAATTTGATTCATAATGAATAGCGTACCATCAAATTTCTTGCGCAGGAAATCATTGCGAAGGTTAAGCATACGGAAGGCTGCATGGAGTTCCGTCAGGAACTTCAAAACCTTTCTTGGGCAATCATAGTCCCCCACTGTCACTTGGTTCACCACAAACCTTGGCTGCAAAGACAGTTTACTTCACAGTTAGCCCGCTCGGTTAGTATTTAATTTAAACATACGGTTTTCATTTTTTCCATTTCCCTTTTCATTTTGCTTCCATAGTTCACAACAGAAACCAAAGTAATGCTTTCAAAAGTTACAAATGAACAAATAGCAACGCGCTATAATCTAAGTTGCAGAATCAACATGCTTCTTACCAATTCATTTGACATGAAACAAAGACCTGTAACATGAGAGAAGTTTCCACATTAGTCTATTAATGAGCTGCAAACTCGCTATAACCACAAGCATACTTGCAAATAATTTACACGAAACTAAATAAGTCATTCAGTGAACTACTAGGAGAGACCAGACAATCAAACAATATTTGCTTAGCAACCACTTGAATGCACACCATGATGTTAGATCATATTATTTGCACCAAAATTAGATGCTAGTTATATATCACAGTTCTTGCGCATTTAGTTGGCAATTCGTTTGCAGCCAATAGAAAATCTAGTAAATTTCTATTCAAGCATGGAACTTCAGTGCTTTTAACTCCTAACACAACATCAGATGTAACTAGCTATACCCAAAAATAAATAAACTCACCAATAAGGTAATCTTCAATGTCCAATCCGAACTCCAAATTGTTCACTGCAAAGTTTAAAGCGTAAAAATGATTGCAAACAAAACGATCCACTGAAACATTCAAACCACTGGTGGAAAATACAACATTTCTATGAAGAATGAACATACATCCGAGTTTTTCCTGAACTTCAGTGTGCAAGAGAAGATTTCCAGTTTCTAACCAATGCATTAAAGCAAGATGCGAAACTACGGTTTGAGTTTCGCCTCTCCAATCACCATGATACCTAAGAGATTAAGCAATGAATGAAAACCTGATTGGAACGAGAGAAAATGAGAAGGAAAATTTCTGAAAAAGCCGTTTGACATTATCACCTCACCTGTAATACTGCCCAGGACATTCGCGGAGAACTTCAGCGAGCCGATTGTAAAGCTCCTTCAACACTCCGATCTGCGCTTTCGGCCTCTCCAAAACCTCTGCTCCACACATTTCTCAAACCTTAAATTTCACCAAACCAACGGCGAACAGAGAAAAAAGACAAGACATGATATATATATATATATATATATCTATTTACATACCAGGAGTCGGCCGAACTTGGTGAACCAGGAGGAGGCTAGCGTGCATGATCCTGGCGGTGGACTCGACCTCCATCACCACGGCTCGAATGCGCTCGCGCAAGCCGCCGGATTCGTCCAGCTGCACGCGGAAGCCCTCGAATTGCTTCTCCAGCGGAGGGTACGACGGCGGCGGCGGCTGCGTGTGGCCTTCACCTCCCGCCATGGAAGCGGAGCACAGAGTCGCCGTACCGAGGCGCCGGAGAGAGGGAGATACGGAGAACTTCGAGGCCGTGCGGACGGAGAAGGGACGCAATGGGAGGTTTGGGTTAGGGTTTAAGCGGCGAGATGAGAGCGAAAAACAAGCGTTTCGAAACGCCAATTTCATTATATAGTTTTGTCGAGCTGAGCTCCTTTGTCTTTCTGTTCATTTTCTTTTTATAATTCAATGAGAAAAGATTGATAATAGATTTTTTTTTTTTTTTTTGACAAATTGGCTAAATGATATGTGAACTCTTTAGAAAGTAACACTTTAATTTTTTTTATTTTTTTTTACCGTAATGATCCTAAACTCTCTAAAAATGTGGTGATTTGGTTCTTTCTGTCTGGTTCCATTAAAAAACTCACGGAATGGTAATGTGAAAAACACGTTTTGTGCTTTTTGAAGGAAAATACCCATAAAATGACAAAAATATCCTTATTCATACAACAACATTAAAAAAAGAGAAGAGAGAGAGTTGAACTCAAAGCTCCCCCCCCCCCCTCTCTCCCCTCCCCTCCCCTCCCTCTCTCTCTCCTTCCTTCCCTTTGCAGACAACTGACGATCTGGGTTTGGCCCCCCTCTCTCTCTCCTCTCCCACCACCCCACCCCCTTCCCCCCACAGATTCGACGCCAGAGCTGAAGCCGGATGCCGTCTCTCTTTATCTTTCCCTCCCTCCCTTTGCAGACAACTGGAGATTTGGGTTCGGCCCCCTTGCCGCAACCAGGATTTGGGTTTCGAGCCCCCCCAACCCCCGCGTGATCTGGGTCCCCCTCTCCCCCACTACCACCGCGATCTGGGCTCGACCCCCTCGCTCGATCTGGGTTTTGGCCCACCCACAACCCCCAAAATCTTGATCTAGGTTCCCCCATCCCCGCGTCAAACCCAGGCCCAGATCGCCCCTCCACGCCCCCCTTCCCCGGTCGCCTAGATGAATTTTAAAGAGAGAGAGAGATGAATTATAATTTTTTTCAATTTTTTAAATTATTTATTATTAAATTAGATAACATGTAATGCACGTGACTCATTCCGTTAGAAATTTAACAGAATTGGACGGAAATTACCAAATTATCACCTTTTTTTAGAGAGTTTAGGGTCAACACGGCTAAAAAAGGGGGGGGGGGGGAGGGATTAAAGTGTCACCTCTTAAAGAGTTCAGAGACTATTTGAGTCAATTATTTTTTTTTTTTAACGGTAATAGAATTCTATGTCATAAAGATACAAATACAAATGATTTCATGACATTAAAAAATTTAACCTCAATAAATTATAATAAAACGCACGAGATAATATTTACATCGGATTTAACTATCAGAAAATTAAAATTGTAATTTATTATTAACTATACACATGACTCTTTTAATAATGATTTATGAATAACTTCCATTAATTAAGACCAATAGACCTATAACAAAAATGTCATTTTGAAATATAATACATAACTAACTCTAACAATTTGAACAGATGATCAATATGAGACTTGGGGAGTCCACCTTCGTTATACTAGAATAAGCAAAAATATAACAACAAACCGCAACACCTACATGATAGAAATAATCATGTCTTTATTTTAAATAAAATACTATCATAATAGACTATAAGGATAATACTTATGGCAATTAAGTCAATTAACACGATCAAATAGTCCAAAACACGTATCTTTCAACCACTAAGTATCCAAATTAAAACAAACTCAGAGAATTACTGAGCATTGTCAATCTGCCTGCGCTACTGTCGTATTCATCGCCATCGTTTCAATTTCATTTGTCTTCATCGCCAACATTGTGTTTAGACGAAGGACGCCACCTTTTAAGAGGCAAGACGAAGCTCTCGTTTGTTAGTTGTTTTCATTTATATTAAAGTTTATATAAGAAAAAAAAATAGCAAGGAAAAAAAAAACAAAAAAAAAAAAAAGCAAAAAAAATTTTCTTCACTGTTCAAAAAAAAGTTTGATTGAAAGGAAAAAAAAAAAAGAAAGAAAGAGTGAAAAAAATATAGAATTTTCCAGGACAAAAAAATATTTATGTTATTGATTAAGCTGAAATTGACTAACATTCTCTCAACGATGATGTGAGATCAGGAAATCTCAAAGTTATTGGGTGTACCAACTTAAGAAGAGTGTTGAGATTTTGTGAAATATATTGATTGATCGATTGTTTTAGTGATTACCCTTTTGTATTTCTTTTCAAATTTAGAAAGTGTGCAATATCAATTTAACTTAAAATATGACTTGTTTTTAGATTTTCTGATTGTAATTATTTTTTTATATATAATCTTATATAAATTCAATCAAACATGTGAATGAAAATTATTTGAATTTTAAATTTCAACTATACTTAACGGACTCTTTGTAACTTCTCTATTTCTTATGTTGTGTTGGACTGAAATTTCGAGTGAACAGTCTTATAGAAAGAGGAAAGAAAATTAGTTTGTCCTAATTGGGTTGTAAATTCCGACATGCAAAATTCTTGCACTATGTATATATATACATATATATTTTTGTTGAGAGGTTTTAGACTCCTGTTTTACCATAGGAGTAGCACTATTATGTATTATCCATAATCAAATGGATTAACTTCCTAATGCTCACTATGAGTACGACGTGACCTTCTCGTAAAAGTTTTTGCAATCAACATGTCCGAAGATTCTGTATCTCTGTATATGTATATATTTGGAAAACTTATTTATCACGTTTTTCTTTTAATTAATATAATCTCAACTCTCGAGGACCATTTGAACCCCCAAATTATAATTTACTCTTTTTTTTGTTGTCGCTATATTTTGAAATATGCTTGTACACTGCCGATTTAACCATATGAATAATTTAATAAAACGGAAAAACATATTACTTAATATGCTAAAAGAGTGTAACTTTTTACGGTTCAATGAATAGGTTTTTATTTTTTTATTTTTATTGCTTTGCTGTACTGTTCAGTGAATAGTTTTTTTTATAAAACTTTTGATGTTTTGCTACAGTTTTTTATTTTTTATTTTTTATTTTTATTTTTTACTTTTGCTGCTTTACTATAGTAACAGGATGTAATATTTCACTGTTTAATAAACAGTGATTTTTGTTTGTTTTTTTTTTAATTTTTGTTGCTTTTGCTGTACATTTTTTTTCTCCCTACAGTAATGCACAGTATCTGTTTTTTTTACATTAAACTGCCGATTTTGCCCTTATCTTATGTGCTAATTTTGACTTATCTACAGTGAAAGGATGGTTTTGTCCTCGCATATTTTTCTGTTTTGTCTACAGTGCAGAGACTTTTTTGCCCCTCTGATTTAGTTGATTTTCCTTCATCTACTTTGATTTTTTGATTATGTTTTATATATTTCACTTACTTAATACTTAATAGTATGTAAATGGATTCATTTCTCTTGCATTGACTTGATTTATTATACTATCGGAGTTAAAAAAGAGATCTAAAGAAGAACAGAAGCTAAATTCTATTAGTAACAAGTAAATCCTTTGTATAAAAAGTCTCGATATTCTTGGGGATAAAGTCCAATTGCAAGGTCTGAGACGACCCAGAAAGCACTTGATCATAATCAACTTTGTAAGCCTACTTGGGTATTGAGCATTTATCTGTAAGAACATGATTCTTTGCAATCCTTACAACTAGAATCCCTCTTTTTTCCGAGCCAGTTCCTCCACCATCGCGAGCCCCAGTTAGATTCAGGCATGATACACTTTTTAGTTATTGGGAGAACCCAAGTACTTTCTTTTGGATCCAGAAAACAACTCTCAGAGATCTTTTTTCCTTTTGGAAGATACAGGAGCGAAACAATCAACCTATTGATATTGGAAGACCCAAAAGATTCTTCCAATGTATCATTTCTGGGTCCAATGAAATTCATAGGTATAGGAAAAAGCCCTGTCAAATAGAGATTTTTTCTTTCGACCATCTTTCGATTGTTAATATGATATATAAGGACCGCTACTACAAATAGTACTACACCCTTGATCGTGAAATATCGATTGCTTGTTGAACCCTGTAAATGTGAATTGCGTGAAAGTAGGATACTCCAAATTCGGGAGTCCAAGAGTTTTATAAAACGTTCTTGATGGAAAAGTGAGTTGACATTTTTACCCCTATTATGCAGAAATTGACGGCTGTTCACACAGTATAATTACCGTTTCATGCCTCTTTTTTAGTTCATTTTCTTTTTTCTACAGTGTGTTGTTGGTTTTACCCTTATTTAGAGTTTGTTTTTTTTTTTTCTTAATATTATTTTTGCCTTTTTTTTACGCTAAATTTTAAATATTAGATTCTGATCTATTGTTGTATTGTGTTTTTGCTCACTTTGTCTTATTTTATTTATTTTTAAACGATTTTTTACTTTGAATTTTTAATCTTTATTTCAAATTTTTTTTTTGTCTTTTTTGTTTCTTTGTTCTATTTTTTAAGGACCTATTTTTTTTTAAGGATTCTGCATGCAAGTTTTTTTTCTTCTTTTTTGTTTGTTTTTTTTATATTTTAAAAATCAATTTTTTTAAAGTTTTTGCATGTATATAACCTGATAATTTTTTTTTAAAACAGTAAAAAAGGAGAAGATATAGTATATATTTTATTTTGTTATAATATTTTTGTAAGGGTTAGTTTTTTCCGGTTCTTTTGAATTTAAAAATTTTTGTTCTTTTTTTTTTGTTTTCTGCTTTATTTTTGCTTTAATTTTTTTTTTCTTTAAATGAGTATAACTACATAATTTTTTTTTCTTTTTTACTTTTGTTTTCGTTTTTATTATTGTTAGTATTATTGTCATTTTGATTTTACATCTTCATTATTGGGAGAGATTTTAAGAAGAATTATACTTATTATAATTATAATATTTATTTTAACCAACTGTTTTTATCATATAATATTCAGTTTTTATTTTTTATTTTTTTCTTCATTCGTATGTGACTAAAAAAATTACGACTATACACGTGGTACTACTGAGCTGTATAGGTCGGTGTATATATACAGACAAATTATATATAACACTTTATATATATATGTGTGTATATATTTAGTTGCAGCTTTTTTTTGGGGTGCGCCGAAGCTACTTTGTTATGGTGGCTGTTCTTCATATGGATTCTCATTCTCCCACTACACCACTCTACTCTTGAAAAAAAATAAAAAAAAAATCTTAAAAAAAAAAGAAGAAGGATTTTTTTTCTTTTTTAAACAGTTTTGAGAGGGGTAAAAATACAAACAATCTTATAAGTCTGTGTTGACTTGGATTGGAAGACTTTGTCCTGTTCATCTGTAGACTTTTCTTTTCTTCTCGTATTAATTAATTCCTTCTTTGCCTAGCTTTTCAAAAGCTTCATTCACACCCAGAAAAATGGATTTTTATCGTTTTAGACTCATTTCAATTTCAGCTCAAAATCTCTGAGCTTTAATTGGAATTCTACAAAATTTCTCAATTTTGGAATGTGGGTTTTCCACAAAAAGAAAAAAAAAACTTTTTTTTCTTTTTTTCTAAAATTTAATTGTTGGTATGCAAGGCTGACCTCCTGTTGCCGTGTGAGGTCTTCCCTCAAAACCAAGGACCGGACTTTCCATTTCTTTTCCCAATCATTTTGAGGTCTTTTTTTCTTTTTCTTTTTGGTTTTTTTTTTTTTGAGCAAATTGGTTAAATGGGGTTCTCTCCTTAGTCTTCTTCATCCTAATATATTGGACTCTGTCAAGTTTTGGACGCCAAAGATTGTGAATCCAAACCAGATCGCCAAAAAGGTATGTTTTTTATGGTTTTTTTTTTCTAATTGTAATTTTGTAGTTTTAGTTGTGATTTGAAGATTTAGAACATAAGAGACAATCTTGGGAACGTGGTTGAATTTCATTATGTTTCTTAATTTTTTTTTTCCTTATTTCTTTCTTTTTTGAAGGAATTGGAATAATGGGTATTCCATAAAAATATGCAAATTGAAAGATTTCGTTAAGTTCTTCCAAACTCTGGTTTGAAAAGAAATAGAAACTGATTTTTGTTGTAAAAAAAAATGTTTGAGAAAGGAATTTGTTCAATACTTTTCTTTTTTGATATATATTGTGGTTTAATTTTGTTATTTGGTCATGAATTTGAGAGATATAGGTCCTTGATTTTGAACTTTTGTAGTTGTAGTGCTTTATCCTGTTTTTGGAGCCATGAAGTGTTTCTTTTTCTCGCTTGGAGACAAAAAAGATGAATCCAAGAACACAAAATCAACATCACTTCAGTCCACCATCAATGCGACGTTCACCGATGGTGAAACGAGGAGATCTGGCTCTGAATTGAACTCCCAGAATGTCTCCGACGCCAGCACCGAATCCTCAAGACAAATGTCGTTTCCCAACTTCTCTCAAAGACCCAGCAACCTCAGAGTGTTCACAGTTTCTGAGCTGAAGTCGGCCACAAAGAACTTCAGCCGCTCTGTCATGGTCGGAGAGGGCGGCTTTGGGTGTGTCTACAAAGGGTTGATCAAGAGTACAGAAGATCCTTCCACAAAGCTTGAAGTTGCAGTGAAACAACTCAGCAAAAGAGGGTTGCAGGTAAAATTTCATCGAGAAAAGTTCATTAAGCAAACTTGCATTTGAAGTTTATGGCTGCTAAAAAGTGTCTGAGTTTTAATGGTGAAAATTTGATCTGTAACTTGTGAGTGAGAGTCACTATAAAGGGGATGACATTTGAACTTTTTATAACATGAGATCGTGCTTTTTCGGTTACAGGGACACAGGGAATGGGTGACGGAAGTGAATGTACTCGGGGTGGTTGAGCATCCAAATCTTGTCAAACTAGTAGGCTACTGCGCTGAGGATGATGAAAGAGGAATCCAACGCCTTCTGATATATGAATTAATGCCCAACGGAAGCGTAGAAGATCACTTATCTGCACGCTCAGAGAAACCTCTTTCATGGGCCATGAGGTTGAAAATAGCTCAGGATGCTGCTCGCGGCTTGGCACATCTACATGAAGAAATGGATTTTCAGGTGGTTTGAAAGTCTCCTCTTTCCTCCCTTTATTGCAATGCATTCTTGTTCTTTATCACCATGATCACACTGAAATTTCCAATGATGCACGTATAGATCATCTTCCGGGACTTCAAATCTTCAAACATTCTTCTCGACGAGCAATGGAATGCAAAACTATCAGATTTTGGTATGGCTAGGCTGGGCCCACAAGAAGGATTAACTCATGTCTCTACTGCGGTATGCTCTTACCTTCTGACCTTATGTGGAAATTATTTCTTCACAATGAAGATCCAATTCCAATGTTGTGTTTTCGAGTTTTGGCAGCCTAATTGAATCAGTTTCTTCCTCTTAATCCTTGTCTGAACATTTTGCACATCAGGACTATCTGAAACCCCATTTTCATTGAACCAAATTACTTGTAACGCATCTTTAGGATGCGAAAAAGTAAAATTTCTCGAGTTTGATGGAAAAAAGAACATGTTCCTTGTTCAAGTAATGCAAGAAGCTGAACAAAAGATTCATGTAAAGGCTTCTCTTTTCCCGTGTAAAGGTCACTTTTTTAGCAACCTCACATGATTGATGATGTTTGTTAGGTTGTTGGAACCATGGGCTATGCAGCACCCGAGTATGTCCAAACTGGACGTCTAACATACAAGAGCGATGTATGGAGCTACGGCGTCTTTCTTTATGAACTGATCACAGGTAGGAAGCCTTTGGATCGAAACCGTCCCAAGGGAGAGCAGAAGCTCTTGGAATGGGTGAAGTCTAACCTATCAGATGTGAAAAAGTTCCGGCTAATAGTAGACCCCAGGCTAGAAGGGAAATACTCTCTCAAGTCGGTACAGAAGCTAGCACTTATAGCCAACCGGTGCCTGATCAAACTCGCAAAGAACAGGCCGAAGATGAGCGAGGTGTTGGAGATGGTGAACAAGATTGCTGAGGCTTCAACAGATACGGCAAGTCCCCCGCTTCCATTGAAGAATCTGGCATCAATGGATTCTTCCCTCAACAGTGAAGCGAGCAACAAAAGAAGGCTTGTGGATACCAAGAGCGGGGAAAATAGCTGGTCTTTTCGCGTGTGGCCACCGAAGCTTGTGAGGACATGTTGATAAAATGATTTTAGAAGCTCAAAGCAAACTGGGGTATTGTAGCTGAGGCTTGGATTGCAACGAGGCAGGAAAAAGGAAATGACTGCCTATATGTTCCAAAGGAAAAATCCCTAAGAATTTGCAGATGATGGAAAAAAAATGCTAATTGCAATCCTTAAGTTAGAAAACTTATTTTATGCCATACTCAGATTTTAATCCCATCAAATCCTGTGTAAAGTGCCTTTCAATTATTTTTTATTTTTTAATTGTTATTGTTATTATTATTATTATTATTATTATTATTATTATTATTATTATTTTCATGTTTAGTTGTACAACAGCCAAGTTGCAATCATTGAGACATTGAAGGCAAAATCTTTCAAAAAGGAGGAAATACTATTTTTAGCCATTTTTTCGTTTATTTTTCTTTTAATTTAGACTTTTTTACATTTTTTTTGAATAAAGGATATGAGGTAGTCATATCATTTTCAAGTTTTCAGTCGTACAGGTAGGAATCCCTTTCTCTAGGTATGGTGAATACAAGTTCTTTGTACTAATTTTTTTCAGTCGGCCATCTGGGGTCTATTCTGTCATTATCAAACCATGTTTCAGCAGACGAAGTTGAAGCGAGTCCTAAGGGAAGGCAACGAGAATCAAACCCGGATGGACTAAGGGGAAAAGCTAACAAAGACACACACTCTTGTCAATCCATTCATCCCGTGGGTGTTGATTTTGACTTGAACATTAGAATTTGTCAGCTAGATATTTGGCAATACAATTGTCTAATGCATGAAGAATATCCATTGGCTATTATTTCAGCTCAACCCTTTAGGAAAACTTTAATTAATTAATTAAAATTTTTTTTTGGTATGGAATTTAAGGTGAGCTTTATTTACAGCTTAGTTAAAACTATTCCTGAGACTTTAATGCATGATTGGATATATGAAATAAAAATGTATTTTATAGCTTCTGTTTGATTTGACATCTATAATTCAAAATTTTTATCTAAGTTTTTGTTTTTTTTTTTTTTTGAAAAGTCAATAAAAATTATAATTAATTTTGAAAAGTCAATCAAGTTCAACTTAAAAATTTCATCCCTAACAGCAAACCAAACACACAATTAACCTTTCTTTGGCTCTCAAGTTTGGACCCAAAATTTCCATTTCAGTTTTAATTTTTTTCTAAACAGTCAATAAAAATTTTTATTTCATAATTAGTTTTTGAAAAATCAACTAACTCTAACTTAAAAATTTCATTCTAAACCGGTGTACCAAACGCACGCTTAGTTTACTATGTCTGAAATATCTAAACATTTATAACATTTCATTTTAATCACAAATAGAGTTTTGATCCTAGTAATTTAAAAAGTTAATTTAAATTTTTATAAGACAAATTATTATTAAGAAAAGGAAAAATTTCATAAATTCCCCCTTAACTTTGCCACTAGTGTCAATATACCATTTGAAATATGAAATGTACCTATTATACCTCATGAACTTTAACATGTGTGACAAGTTGTCCCATCTGTTAGTTTCCGTTAGTTTTTCTATTATCTTTAATATCAAAATATCCCATAAACTTTGCTTTTGTGTCAAAATTCCCCCTAATCTTTGCATTTGTGTCAAAATACCCCTTGGTCTTTAATATTTATGTCAAACTACCATCTGATCTTTAATGATTGTATTAAACTGTCTCATTTATCTTATTTTAATTATCTATAATTGATAATTGCCTAATAATTATTAACTCTTTTAGAATAGATAAAAAAAAAATTACTTTTTAATAAAAGAGAGTGTATTTTTTTGACCCACTATTTTCTATTTTGCTTATTTTAATTCAAATTTATATTCATTTTGATTTTCTTAAACAAAAATAACTATACAGCTTATGTTTATTATTTTATTTTCTTAATATTACAATTTTTAGTTTTATTATTACTAATAACACTATACCAAAATTTGTAAACCGATCATGTTTTAAATTAAAAAATATAACTAGAATTAAGTATCACAGTAAATTTACGATACTTAGTCTCATTATGGGTTTAAGTAAACACATAATAAAATTGGATATAAAAATTAAATATCAGGAGGTAGTTTTGACACAAATATTAAAGATCATGGGGCATTTTGATACAAATGTAAAGATTATGGGATATTTTAACACAAAAGCAAAGTTCAAGAGGCATTTTGACATAAAAATAACAGTAAACTAACCGATGGTGCAACTTGACACACATGTTAAATTTCATGGGTATAATAGGTATATTTCATAATTTATGGGACATATTGACACTACTGACAAAGTTCAGGAAGAATTTATGACATTTAAAAAACAGATTTAAAATGAAACTCAATTAAATTTTATAAGACTAAGTTTAGGGCGCCATCTAGAGATGACAAAATTCCATCTGGATTTCAAAATCCCAACTCTATATCAAATTTTCCCTCTTTTTTATTTAAAAAAAAAAAAAAAAAAAACCTCCAACTTTAAAAGTCTTAACTTTTTCATTTCAAATTAAAATGAGATGATATTTATGTCAAAATACTCGTACCGACAAGAGAAATAAGATAAAATTCATTTTGTATTTTTTTTTCTAAACATATTTTAAAATTTTGCATTATTTTCTATATCACAAATTTTTTTTAAAAATTTTCCTTTCAAATACATATTTCTAACCCAATATTTAAAGTACAATCTCCATATGTTCCTCGAAAAACAACCGAAGCATTTAATGGAATTGCAAGAATTGTTGTTGACGTCCTTTCCAAGTCACAAATCTTTAGTCAACACGTGTAAACCAAGTTAAGGCGCGTAATAACTTGAAGAGAAAGAGACATTTAACGAAACTAGCAGAGATGGATTTCTTGTGGAGAAGGGAAAGAGCTTCAACGTACGACACGATTTTAAAAACGTCCTTCACAAACGACACGATTTTAAAAACGACAACATTTTATATAAACAAAAAAAAAAAAAAACGATGACAAAAAACGACGACATTGAAAAACGACACTACGCTAAAAACCACAATAAATGCACATATGATAATATACTTGGTAAACTAACCTTTTTGCTAAAAAATTAAGTTATATACAAAGAAAACGACAATAGATGAAGGATGAACGACAACAATATGCATAACAAAGTGCACGAGTTTAAAAACCGACATCTTATCTTATTAAAATAAGAAAAAACAACAATGCTTCTGCAAAATTGTAAAAATTCTAAAATATGACACACTTATGTTACAAACGATGGAAAATAATTAGAGACAACAACCTTAAAATGACAGCTCTTTTTGTTTGAAAAACGACAATAGCTCAACAAATGGTAAGATCTTGTTAAAAAGACAACATAAACGACTGTAAACAATAACGCAAACAATTTTCAAAGCTACACAATTCTGAAGAACTATACAGTATCTTTACAAATGATAGCAACATATGGAAACGACATTTAGATTGAAAACAAAACTCCATTTCAAAACTATAAAACGGCAACGTGGCCAAACGGGAAATTCAAATAGCAATAACAGTTCTTCGGACGACAGTAAATTGTAAACGACAACAACTTTCCAAACGGCAATTTTTTGTCAATAACAAAATATTACAAATAACGCAACATCAATTGGAGAAATAACAGTCTTTAAAGAACATCAAGAACATTAAAAAAGAAACGACAATATACGTAAATATCTTGAAAACGGCAATATTCCGGAAAAGCAACCATAACTGTACAAACGACAACATCTTACCCAAAGGACCACTTATTTAACAAACGACACTGAATTCTAGTTTACAAACGACACAGTATCTGTCACAAACGCTTTAAATTCTAAAAAGGACAACTTCACTTAAAAAGGAGAAAACTATATAATATAACAACCAACATCAAAATAAACGACAGTAAATGGTAAACGATAGCGATAACAAAAGGACAAGTTTTAAAAAATAAGGAAACCATACAAACCAAACCACAGATAGAGTGACCTACAACAATATAAAACGAAAAGAATAAGAGAAGAGAGTAAATAAAAACTATAAGGAAAAAAAAAAAAAAAGAATAACAACAACAAACAGGTACAAGTCATATGTCTGAACTTCCACTTTTTAAAGTTTATGAAACTAAAATTTCTTAAGAAGAAAAAAACAAAAGAAAACAATTTGGATGCCAAAAGTCTTACTACGCCTTTTTTTTTTTTTTTCTGCTGGAGCTTGAGTAAAGACAAGAAAGTTTTGCGGCATCCACTTAGGGATATAACATTTGGACCTGTGTCATATTCACAAGTTGCGTGATTAAATACAGTTTTTGATAACAAACAAAGAAAAGTTTTGCTTGTGCAAGTTAAGCTTACACATTTGGCTTCTCACATTCACATGTACAATACCAAACTCCTGTCACTTATTTAAAAAAAAAAAAAAAAAAATTTGTCGTCACACCTTCCATATATTCCATATAGTGCCAAATTAAAAATCTACTGGGATCACATGTGGAATGACGTGGAATCCACAAACTATAGTCACTTATTTCTTAATATAATATGAGAAACTATTGAATCTTACTTGTGCAAATGACATGAATTTTTCTTTTCATAGCTTATTGTAGAAGTCTATTAAGCAATCTTTATCGAATATCAACAAAAGTCTATGCTTTTTAAAAAACAAAAAAAATAAAAAAACAAAGTATATGCATAAAGTTTAACACGTCTTGAATTTTCATGAGTATGGTCAGTCGGCCACTACGAAATGCTGGAAAGTTAACGAACTAAAAAGGAGACGTAATAATAAACTAAAGAGAGATCTTAGTTAACAAGAAAAGTTCACCCAAAAGTATGTGCCTCAAGACCATAAAAAAGAACTGCCGGTTTATGAAAGCTCTTTTTTTTGTGGCCTTTTTTCATGTAAAGAAAAATAAAAGAAAAGCTAAACGAGTTCCTTTTAGAGGCGGTGCTTATTTTGAGTTGCTTTTGGTCAAAAAATAGGGAAAAGCAAGAATGTTGATGCGTTTTTTTGTTGCTTGACTTCTTTGCTTATTGAACATGGAAGCCCCTGCCTAAACCTTTTATGGCTAAAATTAGAGCCTATGGGCTATGATTGACTCAACAAAGCTTATTTACAAATGGAACAAGGGACATGAGCAAAAAAAAAAAAAATAATAATAATAATAAAAAAAATAATATATCGCTCTATTCGCAGATAGCTCTATGTAATATATCACGGGATTCATAGAGGTGAGTCCTCTACGAGACTTGAATTGCAAGGAGTTAAAATTTATGTGGAGTCCAATAAAATTATTTTAATAGCTAAAGTAACAATCACTAATCTACTATATGACTCTATAATTATTCAATCTAATATAATTTACGAACTATACAGCCTTTTTCTTTTTATCCTTTTTATTACTGGACAACATAGATAAAGGAGCGTGTGAGTGTTATTTAAGGAGTTAATTTTTATTTATATTTTACAACCTAATAGTGATGTCAACATGTTCGTTGATTTTTTTTTTACCCCATGATTGTCCGCTTTGTCCATCCAACTTGAAAAACACAAAAGTTTAAGCGGATCCCATGTATTGGCCATTGTCACTAAAAAAATAAAAAAATAAAAAAGATTTATTATAAGAATGGTAATTATGCTTTATTATTAGGTAATGTTGTTTTAGTTGTTAGAAAACTTTTTTCACAGTTTGATCTACAAGTATTGATGTTAAATATTTAACCACACACGATGTTGAACTGTTTTTAATTATATATCACATCGTTAAAAAGTTAATCTAACAACTAAAACATTAATAATTATTGGTATTATGTATATTTATATACAATCAACAGAGAAGACTCACTTTTGATCTAGAAAATATCTTATTGGACTTCACATTTGCCATTGATTGGTATAAAAAGTGAATGGACGCTTTACATGCTGCCGCATATAGCTAAACACAAATTAGGGATCTTTTTAATCATTCGGCCTTTTCCTTCATCCAAAAGTCCTTTTTTTCAGGGGCTAGTTCCACCAATTTGTGCTTAGTGTTTGACTTTCAAGTTGGAATGCTTGTTTTTACAGCAAAAACAAAAAACAAAACAAATTTTAAGAAAATAAAATACATACACATACCCACTTGTTAGGAAAATTTCCATAAACATCATGTTTAATATCACCACTATTATAGTTGAGATATATATATATATATCTTATGTAACTTCCTTGTCAAAGTATATGACTTACAAAAAACATAATAAAATTAATTATTGTGCCTCCCTCCATAAGTTTAATAAGATTATTGATAAACGATCGTATGGTATTTGATTATTATAGGAGAATTTTTTATATAACACCGTCGTATTCATTCATTTTACATGTCCTGTCTAATTTAAATTTTGTTCTGTTAAAATCAATGATCCTTGGACAAGGACTAGTGTTCAATTTCTTATTGTAAATGAACAAGCTGTTGATTTGAATAAATATCACAAATTGAAGTATTTTTTTACGAGTGCATTACATGTAAGTTCCATTATAATTGTCATACATACGATAACGAATAATCCAATTAGCTAATTAGTCATAAAAAAAAAAATCAATCGTTTTAATTAGGCGTTAATATTTGACAATCACGCATGGTTCGGCACGACCCATGTGTGACCATTTTTGGTCGTTAGTTGAAATCTCAAGATTTATCACATAATTGAAAAGGACCCTCATGAAAATGACTAAATAGCACCCAATTTTTTACCAAAGACTAAATCACAACGTCCATAATCCGATTTGTGGTATTCAAACAAATTATCAGTCGTCAGATCTCATCCCCACAACTACCCCTACATGCAAATTTAAGTACAAAGATGGTGATGTACGACTCATTAATACCGAACAAGAAATATTTGGCGATAACTTTTATGGTCGAGAATTAATAGTGTTGATTTTGCTTATTTAAACCGTTAAAATCAAATAAAAAATTACATCAGAATTACAAAATATGTAAATCTCACAAAAAATTATTGGTTCATAATTATTGCACACTAAAATAAATTTTTTTTTGTTTTTTTTTTGTTTTCATTCTCTAAAAAGAATTCTAGAATTTTAGAAACCAAAAAAAGTTAACATGAGTTGAAAAAAACCTATCCATACTCATATATATTTTGAAATTGAGGCTTATACCTTTTAACAATGAATTACTGTGATTACAAACATATAACTGACAGTAATTTTTTATATGACTTCATCATAAAATATAAAATTCGAATTTCTCTACCTTTAAATAAAAAAAAAGTGAAATTATAATTATATTGTACATGTAACCACAATCCATACTCATAACTTTAGATAATCTATATTTTAATAAATAAAAAAATTTCTATTTTTATGTAACTTTACTATGATTAAATATTGAGAAACATTAAAAATAATTTTGACAAACACATAAAAACCATTAATAGAGATTTTCGTCATACCATAAAATTCTTTAATAAAAAGAGAGAGAGAGAGAGAGAGAGAGAGAGAGAGAGAATTCAAGGAAATGTTGCTAAAATCACGGCCAACTCAGGTCGACTGAAAGGCAATCAAAACCATTCAATGAATCCGTACGAAATCCCTCTTTCTGAAGACTTGTTCGATCTTTATCCTGGCAACTGTATATAAAGGCTACTAAAAGTGCGCCTCTTTTCATTTTCGCCTTCTTTTTTTCTATTTTTTTCCTCAATGCTTCTTCGTCATCCACTGCATTTGTTTGCAGCTATTTATACACACACACACACCCACATATGTATATATAGATTTAGTAAACACATGTATACTGTGCTAGTGATTATCTCTCTCACCTAAAATTTTCAACCAAAGCTTTTGAGAGCCTCTTCGGAATTTATTGCCTCTGAGAGACTGCTGACCTGATTGGGTGAGTTTCTAATCCGATGCTTTTACTGTTTTTGCGTCTTTCTTTGGTGAATTATTGTACCGGGTAATCAAAATTTTGTTGAATTTTTTCCTTTCTTTTTATTGGGTTTTTCTTGTTATTATTATTTTATTTTTCAAAACCAGGTTATTAGCAAGTTTCCATAATCAATTTGTTATTAGCTTCAATAGTGGAGATCAATATTGTGGTTAGGAAAGAAACTAGATTTCTTTTTATCTTATCTTTTTTTTTTTTTGAGTTTATCTTGTGCAGTTTTGTTTCTTGTTCTGGTGGTAGGTTGAATCTTTTTTAATTTTAAAACATGGGATTTATTCTTTTTTTTTTAATTGTAAATGAAAATATAATTAAAAAAAAAAGTTATTAAATTGAAGGGTGTTGTGCTGAATCAAAATGGAAACTAAAGTTAATTATGCTGAATCAACTTCCTATTAAATTATATGTTGTTTGATGTAATTATGTATTATAAGCCTTAAAGGTTTCTTTGTGACAATTAAAAACTTTTTTTGGGTAGGTGGTATCTGTGACAAATTTTAGCTTATTAGAGGAGATGGCAATTTATGATCATGAATCTGATTTTGTTCGATGGGGTCTTGGTCTGCTTAACATCGATGATGATCCGGCCCTGAATTATGGATATTACGGTGATGACTTGTACCGCAGACAGTCCTATGGGGTATATTATGATACAGAACCTAACAATGTTGAGAATGACGAGATTATTGCGCATACTCTTCAAGAAGAATTTTCGCGTCTAGATGTCGCAGAATCCTCTGGATACTCGCACAGAGGAGAAGATCAGTTACATGGATCCGCTCTTGTGCATGCTTGGCAGAGTCCACCGGGGAATTATTCTTCAGGTAAAGCTGCAATTTTTATTTTTTTTTTCATACAATTTGTCATCACTGGCTTCTCTATTATAATAATCGTGAATTTGTGATAATAAATGTTTTCCATTGTGCAGATCATGATTGTGGCTGTCATGAAGAAAGTGT
This sequence comes from Ficus carica, assembly GCA_009761775.1. Lineage (NCBI taxonomy): Eukaryota > Viridiplantae > Streptophyta > Magnoliopsida > Rosales > Moraceae > Ficus > Ficus carica. The sequence continues at coordinate 15,382,598 of CM019751.1, forward strand.
GGTGCCTTATAGTTCATGTTCTAGCCCCGGTGATCAAGATAAGTATTTGCACTCTCTGGAGTTGAGTGATGAGAATGCACAAGATGATGAAGTCTGCTGGAAATTGGATCAGATGGCCCCTATTCCTGTAAGTTTATCTTATCTGAAATTCGCTATATTTCCTGATGTTTATTCAATCACACCTATTCTTTGATACTTTTGCCAAATTTAGGACCATCCAAATTCATTATGTTTCTGTTTTGAGCCTCTTTAAATGAATTACCATTGTTAACCTTCTTTTTTGACTTGGAAACGTGAGTCCCATGAAAATTTCCTTTCCCGATATTACATTCTGAAAAGTCACGATTAGTGAAGATGTTCTTGGATTGGTAATTTCATGAGTTGAGTGTCAATACATCAATTGGTTAGCTATGTTTGTGTTTCATTTTCTTTCGTGGACTTCGCATACAAAGGATACAAAAGTTAAAATTTGTCTTTGTATTTTGTGCAGCATGTTCCTAGGATTAATGGAGAAATTCCTTCAATTGATGAAGCGACTTCAGACCATCAACGTTTGCTCGACAGGTAGTCTACTTTGTCTTTTCCTGGGGTAAAGTAATGATTTTGTGTATCTGATGGAAGTATCATTTGTTGTTTTCTTCCAGGAAATAAATTTATAGTCTATAAGCATAGCCGTTCGTTTAATGTTTAGTTACAGTTGTGAAGTAATTCTTTTCCTTTACACCAGATTGGAATCATTTGGCTTTATTGAGCACAAGGTTCAAGGGGATGGCAACTGTCAGGTTATCTTGTTTAACTGCTGTCTTTTTCTGTTATGAATCTGAATCCTTAAGCTTAAATACCTCTTCTTTGGCATCTTTCTGTTTCCGTTTTTTTCTTTTGGCGTTGTCCATAGCATTTGCTAACTCATAAAACATATCTTTTCCTCCCAGTTTCGTGCTCTCTCGGATCAACTGTATGACACACCTGAGAATCATAAGAGTGTGAGACGTCATATTGTAAATCAGGTTCGATGACTCCTACAAATGAGCTGTTAATTTGTTGAATTATTTCTCAATGGATTATTCGTGGATTCTCATTTATCCTGTCTTTTATGGTTTATTTTGATCAGCTCAAGTCTCATCCAGAGATTTACGAGGGATATGTTCCTATGGCATATGATGAATATTTGGACAAGATGTCCAGGTGTTAGCCCGACTTTCAGTTTTCCCCTTCTTACGCCTTTTGCTTTGTGGATAATCATGTTAGTAACCCTTTTAGTTCTTAATACCTATAATCTGCATGAAATCAGGAGCGGCGAGTGGGGTGATCATGTCACATTGCAGGCAGCAGCTGATGTGGTACAAAAGCTTTTCTCTAATGAAGCTTCCTGTTTGTTTCTGCTTAAATAGTTATCATAAAGGATTTCAATCAATGACTAATGCCCGTTGTATAATGTTGCAGTACGGTTTGAAAATTATTGTCATGACTTCCTTCAAGGATACCTATTGCATAGAGATTCTTCCTAAATTCCAGAAGCCCAAACGAGGTAACTTTTTTAGAGCTCTGAGTTCGTATCACTGACTGGTCAGTAAAGAAATCTTCGTTCGACTTCTTTTGGTTGTTTTTCTGTTCATGAACCAATTTTGCACTTTTGATTGTTTTGCGGTTGATGAACTGATTTTGCACTTCTGCTTGCCTTTTCCGTTATTTAATTCTTTTCCTTGGCCAACTTTTCAGTCTTTTAGCCACTCATCTTGTCTCTCATCTTTTTGTTTTCATAACTTTCTAAGTTCTCAAGCTTTTTTTGTTGTAAGTAATAATCTTTCAAGATAGATATTTCCTAGCTATAACTTTTTAAACATATATTCACTATCTTGGATGTTGCTAAGTTGTCAATTCTTTTTATTACTAAATCACAATTGGCTATGTCCTTCAAGTATTATTCGCCGGCATTAAACAAAATTATGTGAAGACTGAAACTTGACCATCTTGTGCAGTTATTTGTTTGAGCTTTTGGGCAGAGGTGCATTATAACTCAATTTACCCTCAGGCTCAAGGAGGTAAATAATATATATATATATATATATATTTTTTTTTTTTCTGTGCTTGCATTTTTTACTGGTAAACTTCTTGAGTTCTGACCAATCTTCTAGGATTTGTTCTTGTTGGTTTTGAATTGAATTTAGTTGTATAGTACAGAATTTATTGCCCTTTTGATCTTTCATTTCAGATACATCGTCTGGCGAGTGCAGGAAGAAACGAAAATGGTGGATTTTCGGCAATAAGCATTAGAGATTCTGGCCTTGCACGAAATGAGATTCATTCAAAGCAGCATGGATTCCTTCTACTTCTATAGTATTCACAAAAGTTTGTCCAATCCGGATATCCCCATTGTAAAAACTCATTAGCATTAATTTTTCCCCCCTCATATTTGTCCCTTTTTTCTTGAGTTTTCCATGTATTTTCTTCAAAATGGCATGCCAATGGTGGATATGCATATATGTATTATTATTATTATTTTTTTTTTTGGTCAAAGCACTTACAAAATCATGTGCCTTTAACACATTTTTGGGAAATGAAAAGAAATGAAATAAATTCGGTTTCCCTTTGAGCTTCAAATAGGCTGTTTTTTTTTCTCTACTTATTAGATCATCATAGATTCTTAAAGTATCCGAATCAGATAATGAGATTCATATAAACACAAAGTCTTCCACCGTATATTCTTCTTAAAAAGTACATCATCTTAATGAAATCAGACCAATACAGGATCTTTGCAGATATGTTACAAAAAGATGAGCAAAAAGTATACCAAACATCACACGACTCTAGGAAACCATGAAGCCCTTTTCTGTTTTTGGTTTGGCCTTCTGTTTTCAATTTTTGTTTTACATGTAATTTGTTATCTAAGTTCTTGAATTATGTGCATCTTCTCATTTTAGTTCTCGTACTTTTAATTTAATAAATTACACACTAAATTTTTTATTTTTGGCAATTTTAATCCTGATATTAAAATTAGTGAAAGATTTTTAAAACTCAAGTATAATATCATATGTAAATTCTGTGATAACATGCAATCTACAAAAATAATTGCACTAAACATAAAAGATCTTTCTTATTACTATTAAAAACACTTAAAAACTGGAGCATTTTGCATTTAATGTAATAATTTCTTTAAAATTTCAGTTGTTACACGTAGATGCAATTATATCTGTTAAGTTTCATAATTTTTTTTGTTTATTTTAGTATTAAGGACAAAAATACGAAAAGAAAAGTTCGTAAACTAATTTACTAAAATTAAAAGTTTATGGACCAAAAAGACAAGATGTACATAATTCAGGAATTATAAATGAACTACTTGCCCTTCCAGCTTATTAAGCTCTCTTTTGGCCAAGGCACATGGTAAATTGGATAAGCCTTTTAACAATATCCTGTAATACATGTTTTTGAACGTAAGATCAAATCGAAATCATAACAAAATGAAAAAGTAGACAAAATTAATAAAATTTAATATGTATCTACCAATTCAAAACATAATTCTATAGGTAGATATTTTTTAATACCATGTATTTTACTTTTATTAAGAAAGTATATCATGAATTTTGAATACATTTTTATACCATTAGATTAAATTTAATACACATGTTTATATCATTTATTGGCTAACACTTGTTTAGACATAAAAACTCCAAAAATATCCTTAAAAGAGAGAAAATAAAATTAAGTCTTTTTAACCTTTTTATACCATGCATTTTGTTTTTACTAAAAAATGTAGTTTATTTTGAAGTTCCATATTTTTATATTGTCAGATTGAGTAAATCAAGGGGCACCTCTAGTGTCTTACACCATATAAGATGGCTCCATATATTACTTATCATTTTGTAAGAGGTGGGATCCATCTTAATAATAATTATAAAAAAACAACTTTATTTATTTTTTTTCATCCAATAGCTTTATTCTTTTAGATTATATTTATTACATAACTCTATACTTTTTTTTATTATCAATAAACACTTAATTTTGACCTCAAAATTATCTAAAATACGCTTAAAGCTAAAAATAAAAAATCGAAGATATTCTAATTTAAATAAAAAACTGAATAAAATCCTAATCACTACTCTTTTTTAAAAGAAAATCCTAATCATTTGTTTCATCCTAATCTTCATGCAGCCTTACACTAGCCTACCAACGACCCCAACATAGAGTCATCCCACCTTTGACCCCACCCCACCCCACCCTATTCATGTCGTAATAATATTTGAGAATGCTATACATAGTACCAAATCAAGGAAATCAATTACACAACAACAAACATAGGTTTCATAAATTATGCATATTGTATTCCAAATTGGAGAAAATTAACAACAAAAGAACAAAAAATCAAAAAAAAAAAAAAAAAAAAAAAAAGAGAGATAAAATGGAATAAAGAAATGGATAGATGATGGAGAGAGGAGATTCAATCTAGGTCTGTGTAAAAGTATATTCTTGAAATATTTGCCGTGAAGTTCCATAAAGGCCGGCCATTTTTGAAGAAAACTAAAAACAGTTGACTTAATAATTTATTTATTTCTTTTAAGCAAAGAGTACATAATACATACATTCCCTCTGTGATTCAGCCACCACAAAAAAAAAAAAAAAAAACCATCTGATCTTAAAGCCGGTAGCTAAAAAGGGAATTTTGTGTGCGAAGAAGTTTTAATGGAATTGAGCAGCAATGAAGCTCCAAGCAGATTGAACAGCGAAGAAGAAGAAGAAGAAGAAGAAGAAGAAGTTCCAGTGGATTCTATCGTCGAAGAAGCTCCAGCTGGGAAACCGATCAGCAGAGAAGCTTCAATGGAAACGATAAGCATAGAAGATCCAGAGGAAATGATCAGCAAAAAAGCTACAAGGAAATTGAGCAGCATAGAAGCTTCGAGAAGATTGACCAGCGGAGATGTAGAAGCTTCAGTGGAATCGATCAGCAGCGAAGCTTCAGTGGAATTGATCAGCAGCGAAGCTTCAATGGACATGATCAGCAAAAAAGCTACAAGGAAATTGATCAGCAGAGAAGCTTCTCTAAATTTATTGTCTTCAGATTCTTCGTCGTCTTCGAATTCAGCTGCCAGTACTGATCGGCGGAAATACGATGTCTTCCTCAGCTTTAGAGGTGAGGACACCCGCCTCAGTTTCACCGGCCATTTGTACGGTGCTTTGCGCCGGAAAGGAATTCATACCTTCATGGATGATGAGGAGCTTAAGCGAGGGAAAGACATTGGTCCCGAGCTTTTGAAAGCGATCGAAGAATCGAGACTCGCCATCGTCGTTCTCTCGAAAAACTACGCTTCGTCAAGTTGGTGTCTAAAGGAGCTTGTGAAGATTGTTGAGTGCAGGAAACTGACAGGGCTGATAACTTTTCCGGTGTTCTATGACGTGGAACCGTCGGAGGTAAGGAAGCAAACGTGGGGTTCTTATGAGGCCTCCTTTGCCAAGCATGAGAGAGTTTACGGTTCTAGCAAGACAAACAAGTGGACACAAGCTTTAACTCAAATAGCCAGTATCTCCGGATGGGATTTGAAAAATAGGTAATTTTCTTGTCTGTTCAATTCTCTATACTTACAAATTAATGTCTTGGTTACTAAAAAAAAAAAAAAAAAAAAATTACAACAAAAATATCGAATCAATCAGCGTTAAGCATCAGTCTTCCTGCGTAGTTTACGTGAGTTATTTCTTAATCTATTCTAACTATAATAAAAGAGCCGGTTTGAACGCCCCATTTGTAACAGGGTCATCCAACTCTATTGTAACTTAAAAATAAAATTCTTCTTTTAATTATTTTTCCATTCCTTTTGCTCTTTTTTAATTACTTTTTTTATTTTCTTACTTTTTAAATTTTTTTTATTGTTTTCTTACTTTTCTTTTTTTCCCCTTTGTCTTGTTTTCTTTTTCCCCCCCTTTTTTGTTTTTGCTTTATTTTTATTTTTTCTATTTTCACTTTTTCCCCCTAATGTGCCTGCTTAAATTTTTTTCCCTAAATTCATATTTCTTAAATAAGATATTGCTCGTTGTTTTCCAACTATTATAATTGTGACATTTTGGCTGCCGTTTTTATTTTTTATTTTGTTTTTTTATATATATTTTTAACTTATTGAAAGGACCTAAACTCTTGAAAACGTTAAAAAAAAAAAAAAAAAAAAATCTCTAACTTTTAAGCATGCACAAAAGTGCCAATATGTCAATGAAGAGTTCAATGACCAACGAAACAATTTACTCTCTTTATTTATTTATTTAAGGGGATTGATGGTGTCCAACTGGAACAGAATCTCGAGATGAGGAGATATCTAGAAAACACAACCACAATCGCTATGCCACCACAATTGGTGGTTAACAATTTACCCTTTTTTAAGTATGCATCTGAAATATTTTTTTTTATTCTAATTTGTTCTTATTAATTTTTTGTTCAAACATGTTCTAATATAATATGTTTTTTTATAACAATCATCAAAAGTATTATTTTGTTTAAGTGGCAATTTTTACTTACATTTTATGAATTGTTCGGAATAAATAATTTTCTAAATAATTTTGGGATGCAACTTTCAATAATTGAAAAAACTATAATTACGATGAAACTAAAGATAACTTCCACTGAGTTTCATGAATTTATATTCCACTTTTTTCTTCGAGACACGAATATTTTTCACAAACATTAAAACAAAAACGACAACTTTGCTTTTGTTTTTGCTTTTGTTTTTGTTTTGACAGACGTGAGACACAAGTAATTCAGGACATAATTGAAACGGTTGCAAAAATATTGAACGGCGAATTCTCAAGTGTTAACAAGGATTTAGTAGGAATGGATTCTCGTAAAGAGAAAGTGCTTCGGCTCTTGGATACACCTAGGCTTGACGAGAAACGCACCATAGGGATATGGGGAATGGGTGGCCTTGGAAAAACAACCATTGCAGAACAAGTGTTTGTCAATATCCAAGACCAATTTGAAGCTAGCTGCTTTATTGCCAATGTTAGAGAGACAGCTGAAAAACAAGGTCTGGTTCACTTGCAAAAACTTATCTACCATTACTTGCTTCAAAGTGATACAAAAATACAGTTCGTCAGCTTGGGAATCGACATGTTAAGTGCTAGACTGCGGAACAAAAAGGTGCTCATCGTTCTGGACGATGTTGATCAAAAGGAGCAAATTGACGCTTTAGGTGTTAAGATTGAGTTGGGACCAGGGAGTAGAATCATTTTGACCACTAGGGACGCGCACTTGTTGAAGACATGTGGAGTTAATGACGTTTACGAGGTTGAGAAGCTAACTGATGAGGAGGCTCTTCGGCTCTTCTGTCAAAAAGCCTTCAAAAGAGACGATCCTTTAGACAATTATGCAAATCGGTCAAAGATTGTAGTGAAATATGCTGATGGCCTTCCTTTGGCTCTTGAAGTTTTGGGTTCCTTCTTGTATGGGAGGCAACTTGATGAATGGTCAAGCACGTTGGAGAGACTAAAAGAATATCCTGACGAAACGATTATCGGCGCCCTTCATCTGAGTTTTGATGGCTTGAAGAAAATTACAGACAGGAAGATGTTTCTGGATATTGCGTGCTTCTTCAAAGGAGAGAACGTACATCGCGTGAAAAAGATATTCGAAAGTTGTAACTATTATCCGGATGTTGGCATAAAAGTCCTCATTGAAAGATCTCTAATAACAGTGGTAGGAGATAAGCTGTGGATGCATGATTTACTACAAGAGCTGGGATGGGAAATCGTTCGTCGAGAATCTCCCGAAGAGCCCGGAAAACGCAGTAGATTGTGCAATCATGCCGAGGCACATGATGTGCTAATTGAGAATAAAGTAAGAGATATCTATTATTTTCATTCTTATATAGCTATGAAGCTGCAGCTTACACTAAAATCCCCTCATCTGATGTACAGGGAACAGAAAATATTGAAAGCATTTTCATGAGCCTTTCTCGAACGACAGATCTATTTTTGGAGGCTGAAACTTTCTCGAAGATGAACAAGTTAAGATTGCTGAAGTTCTCCAATGTGACCTTTTTCGATTTGCATGCTCTTTCTAAAAAGTCGCTATTTCGGAAATCACATGGATTTCGTTTGAAACTTTTCAATGAGTTTCGATTTCTTGAATGGCCTGGATATCCTTGGAAATCTATTCCATCAGATTTTCAACCGGAAAAACTAGTTGAACTCAACTTCTCTAACAGCCGTATTGAATGGTTATGGAAGAGAATGAGGGTATGATTAACAATATTTCTTTGACAGAATAATTTATCAAGCTCGAAAATGCCTTTGTGGTTAGCTTTATCCTCTATTTGTCTAACTACAAATTTGCTTTACAGCTTTTGGAAACGTTGATATCAATCAACCTCAGTGACTGCTCCTACTTGAGCAAAACCCCGGACTTCAGTATGATCCCAAATCTTGAGTACTTGGTCCTTAAAGGTTGTTCACGGTTAACAGAGGTTCACTCATCAATTGGAGTTCTCAAACGACTTATCGTACTGGATCTGGGAGATTGTGAACGGCTTAAGAGGCTTCCTAATATCAAGTTGGAATCCCTTAAAATTTTTAACCTCTCTGGATGTTTGAAACTCGATACTTTTCCAGAGATTGAGGTGAATATGAAACAGTTGTCAGCACTCCTTTTAGATAAGACCGCCATAAAAGAGCTGCCAACATCAATAGAACGCTTAAGTGGCCTCATTGTGTTAAGTCTAAACCACTGCAGGAATCTTGTTAGCCTTCCAACAGTCATTTGTAGCTTGAGATCTCTGAAAGCTCTCTATCTTTTGGGTTGCTCACGTCTCGATCGGTTTCCAGAAAACCTTGGAAACTTGGAATGTTTGCAGGAACTTGATGCAAGTGAGACTGCTACAAAAAAGATACCTTCCTCAATTCTTCTGATGAAGAACCTTGAACATTTGTCATTCCGTGGATGTAAAGGTGTCACACCAAGACTGTGGCGCTCGCTCTTTCGTTGTTGTTTGAGTCCAAAGGAACGCTCAGAATCTACCACATTTTTGCAGCCGCCTGAATCCCTCTCAGGTTTGATCTCTTTGAGAACATTGGATCTAAGTTCGTGCAATCTTCCAGATGGAGCGATCCCTGTTGATATTGGCTGCTTGTCGTCGCTGGAGAGTTTAGACTTGAGTGAAAACAATTTCACGACATTACCTGATAGCATCTGTGAACTTTCTCAGCTGAGAGAACTTAGGTTGAACAGGTGTGGCAATCTTAAATCATTGCCAGCTTTACCGTCGAGCATAAAATATGTCCATGTGCATGAGTGTGCTTCTCTGGAGACTCCTTCGAACGATGATCATAAAAAATGGACTTCAAGCAATGGGGGATTCAGTACCACAATTTGCCAAACATCAGACCATACAAATAAACAATCTAAATTAATGGTCCAAGTTCCGATATCCGATGATTACATTCAATCACTCATTCAGAAATACTTTGAGGTTCTCTCTCTCTCTCTGTGAACATCTTTCTCTACATGCCTCTCTCTCTCTCTGAACATCTTTCTCTTCATTTCTTTATGGCTTTTGTTACACAGGATGATATTTATCAAAGAACAGAGTGCAGTTATCTTTTTTGTCAAGTTAGAATTCCAGATTGGGGGAGCAATAACTCAAGTATCGGGTCTCACACAACAATCCAACTACCTTTGCATTTGGCAAGTGATAGATTCTGGTTGGGATTTGCCCTATGCTTTATATATGTACAAGAAGGGGATGACAAATCTAATCACTCCGATCACCGTTTGGTGGAGTTAGTCTGTCATTTTGTCACTGATAAAGGTGAGATTGCGCACCCCTTAGCCTTGCCCGTTGTATTAGATTATAACAGTCCGATATATGGAGCTTGCAAATTTATCCCACGAGAGTGGTTCGGTAGACAGTTGGATAATGCAAGCCGCATTAGAGTTTCGGTTTCAAGTGACATACCAACCGTGAAGGTGAAAACGTGTTCGTCGTGGGTAATATATGAGCATAATGTGGGAAACTTAGATGGAAATGAAATAAGCAAGATCGATGTGGACAAGGTTGCCGAAGAATGCCAACCTATGAAGCATGTTGTCGTGTTAAAATCAAGTGAACAAGCAGATCAAAATTCCGGTCCATTGCATCTGGTCCTCCTTCCAATAGGAGAAGGAGCATGCTCAACCTCGGAATCGAGTACAAATAATCAAAGTCGTGCAAGTGAGTTAGCCAACCAACTGCGAAGACGACTACAGTTTGTGCTTGCAAGACTTTTTAAGGTGAGTCCTCGCCCATAGAGCTTTTGATTATCTTTTTCAAATATAATCGTATGTTCATCACTTCCATTAATAATAAAATCACAACAGATGTTGTAGTGTTAATGAAAACCTACACGTATGACTTGGACCTTCAGAAAAAACCTTGCTTTGCTTGCGTACAGGAAGGCTACACCGGCGTCAGCACATTCTTGGAGACATTTCCCGTCAGAGCAGTTTATCCACTGTTCAGCCAGCAGAGTGTGCCAGTGTGGGAAGAACGCTAGAAATTTACTTTGAAACTTTTTTTTTTTTTTTAATTATAAAATTTCGCCGGTGAAAGCAAGGGGGCCGAGATATTTGCCGGCGGCATAGGAAGCAGGGGAGGGGTTTTTGCGTCGCCCGAGATAACCGGAAGAAGCAATGGCGGAGGTGGGGATGTGAGGTACCAACAGCTTTTCTTTCCTTTTTTTATTATTTAAAAATTGAAAAAACATCAAAGGATGGGTTCGAAGCTTTTTATTTATTTATTTATTATTTCTTTGAACTTGAAGCTCTTCTTTTTCGTCAATCGATGCTTTTGTTTTTGTTTTTGTTTTTGTTTTTGTATTTGTATGTGTTTGTGTTATTTAATTTGAAGACAGGGATTCGCATTCGAATTATTATATAATTATATGTAATTTAAAATAAAAAAAAATTAGAGTGAGGGATTTAAATTTTATGTTTACGTAATTATCCATGTTGTTTAATGAATCACATGGTCATTCGACCTTCATTTGATTATGATGGCCCACATAGATCTCATGAGATACACCCATTATCGAGGGCTTATTTCCATCGAGCATAAAAGTATGTCCATGTGCATGATCGTGCTTCTTTGGAGTCCAAGCAACGAGGGATTCAGTACCGCAAATTGCCAAAAATAAGGCCATACAACAAATAAACAATTTAAATTAATGCACTAAGTCTCGATATCCAACGAGTACATTTAACCACTCGTTGACAAATACTTTGATCTCTCTCTCTCTCTCTCTCTCAAGTAAGCGCATTGAACATCTTTCTTTTCTTTTATGCCTCTTTGTTACACAGGATGAAATTTATCAAAGGAAAATGGTACGATTATATTTTTTGTCAATATAGAATCCCAGATTGGCAGAGCAATAAGTTGAGTACTGGGTCTTGCATAGCGATCCAACTACCTTTATATTTGGCAAGTGAAGTCGATGACAAATCTAATCGCTTCGATCGCCATTTAGTGGAATTACTACGTCAAATTATTATTATTTTTTTTCTTTTTTGCCCCCCTTTCGGGGAAGTGAGAGGACAGATGCCAAATGAAGATGGTAGAGAGTGAGAAGGAGAGTGATATTTCAAGTAATCCTACAGTCTTTCCAATCTGGATAGTCCCTTTATATTGAGTTATAAAAACTCATTAGCATTATTTTTTCTTCTAATGTTTGTCCTTTTTTTTTTTTTTTACATCAGAAAAGAGATTTTATTAAAAAAACCCCTAAAAGGATTAGAAATACATACAACAAGTTAAGCCCATAGAACACGATGGACTAATGACATGTTTACTTACGCGTAATTAGAGTAGACATGAATCGAAGTTGGTATGATTCGGAGTGGGCTGGATCCGGAATCAAAATATACTATTTATTTACGTCTAGGAATTAGAGTGGAAATCACTATCAATTTCATTTATGCGTTTACTTAAAATATGAATCGGAGTCAGCTATTATAAATTTATTTATATACCCTTTCAGTTAATTTTGTATTTTCAATTTAAATAAGTATATTATATACTAATTATTTTAATACTGAAATGATTATTTATTGTAAAAAGTAAAAAAGTTAAGATAAATTATTTTGTTATACTAATTATAGACCTATTTTCTTGAAATATATGTATATTTTTTAAAAACATACTGTTGAGATAAGTAATTTATATACTAATAATTATCATATTATGAGTATTATTTTTAAAATTAAAAAGTCAAAATTTGAAATAAAAAGTTTGTTCTAGTAAATATTTAACTTTTTTAAAAATATAAATTTGAGTAAAAAAACAAAATTTTAAAATAAATTTCTAAAATTAAAATTTTGTTGTAGTTGATTTATTATCATTGACTTTTTTAAGTTTTGCTAGAGCATTAAAAAATTTAAAAACCAACATTAAAAAAATTTAAAATACAGTAGAAGGAAAAGTAAATAAGCATAAAAAAATTAGGAGTTTTTTAATTTTTAATTTTTCTCTTTCAATCCTCAGATAAAAAAGTAAAGTTGGGAGGAAAGTAGTAATTTAATTTTAATATCAAGAATGCAAGTGCCAATCTGGTGAGAGGCTTGTGATTGTCAATCCCCTTATTCAATCCAAAATTAGTGTAGGTCCCATACAATTTCATTATGATACTTATTCAATCCCTTATTTAATCCAAAATTAATGTAGGTCCTACACAATTTCACTCTCATATCAGAATAAAAATAAGTGAGTAAACATAAGATTGATTTTCATTACCCATTCCAATTCCCAATTCGTGAAAAGTAAACAAGCCATAAGCTTACAGAAATAACAACTAGAAAAAACAAAGAGAAAATTACCTAAATAATCACTTTTTTCCATTAATTAACTAATATGACATAAATTCTTTATACTTAATCAATGTAACATAAATTTTAATTAATTTTAATTAAATTTTATATCATATTAATTTAAATTTAAATTTATCTCATTTAGAATTGTGAACAATTTAAAAATTATATTTGTCCCTTAAATTTTTCATGTGTTATCTTCGAAGTGGCATGCTAATGATGGATATACATATGTAATGTTTTTTTTTTTTCTTTTTTCTTTTTCTTTTTCGAAGCAATTACAAAATGATGTTTCCTTTACAAATAGTCGGGAAATGAAAAAAATAAAATAAAATAAAACAAACTGTGTGTTGCTAATATGCTCTGTTCACTTCAGGGCACCTAGTCAAGTCAAATATAATTTTTAAATTGGAAATTAGTAAGACAATATTTTATGCCAAATTGAAAAAAGAAAGCAAAATCCAAAAGTAAAGACAAAAACGGATGGATAGACAGAGGAATGGAAAAAAGAAATGTACAGATGATGGAGAGAGGAGATTCAGATCTAGATCTGTATAGGATTACGCTGAAATATTTCCGTGAAGATTTGTAAAGTATGGCCCTTCTTGAAGAACACTGAAAACAAACGCTGGTAGCTAACAACCCGATCTGCCGAGTTTCATTGGAATCGATCAACAGGACCTACCAAGTTCAAATGGAGTCGATCAGCACAGAAGCTTTAATGGAATCGATCAACACGACCTACCAAGTTCAATTGGAGTCGATCAGCACAGAAGCTTTAATGGAATCGATCAACTCGAGCAACCAAGTTGCAATGGAATCGATCGGCAGAGAATATCTAATGGAATGGATGAGGAGAGAAGCTTCACTGGAATGGACTAGCAAAAAAGCTACAAGGAAATTGGTCGGCAGAGAAGCTTCACTGGATTTACTGTCTTCAGATTCTCCATCGTCTTCGTATTCAGGTGCCAGGACTTGGCGGAAATACGATGCTTTCCTCAGCTTTAGAGGTGAGGACACGCGCCTACGTTTCACGGACCATTTGTTCGATGCATTGCGCCGGAAGGGAATTCATACCTTTAGGGATGATGAGGAGCTTGAAAGGGGGGGAGCAATTGGTCCCGAGCTTTTGAAAGCGATCGAAGAATCGAGATTCGCGATCGTTGTTCTCTCCAAAAACTACGTTTCTTCGAGTTGGTGTCTAGAGGAACTTGCCAAGATTCTCGAGTGCAGGAAAGTGACGGGGCTGATTATTTTGCCTGTGTTCTATGATGTGGAACCATCGGAGGTAAGGAAGCAAAGATTTGAGGACGCCTTTGCCAAGCATGAACAAGTTTACGGTTGCAATTCTAGCCTGACAAACAAGTGGAGACTAGCTTTAACTGAAATCGCCGGTATCTCCGGTTGGGATTTGAAAAATAAGTAAATTTCTTTTCTTTTATCTGTTGAATTCTCTACTACCATATTAACATCAACATAGAATCACCATATTCTAATTTGTCTTATTAAAACTACTATTTTTTTTTTTCACATATTTTCATAATAAAATGTTTTTGTTACAATCCACGAAAAAATTATTGTCTCAATATGCAGTCATTTACTTCTATTTTACTAATGGTTCCAATTAATGAAATAGCTTTCTCAACAAATTTGTGACGCAACTTTCAATAATTAAAGTAATAACTTGATGGATAATAAAGACAGCTTCCAATGAATTTTAAAAGTTTTATCTTGTATATTCAACTTTTTTCTTCTTGTACACAAAATTTTTCAAAAATACCAAAATAAAACAATGATATCATCAATCTATAAGATCTACACTATTAATTATCACATCATATGTACCACACCCATGAGTAACAATTAAAAAACCTTTATTTTTGTCTTTGTTTTATTTTATTTTCGCAGATATGAGTCAGAAGTCATCAAGGAGATAGCTAAAAGGGTTTCAAATCTGTTGAATGTCGAACTCTCAAGTGTTAACAAGGATTTCGTAGGTATGGATTCTCGCAAAGAGAAAGTGCTTCGGCTCTTGGATACACCTAGGCTTGACGAGAAACGCACCATAGGGATATGGGGAATGGGTGGCCTTGGAAAAACAACCATTTCAGAACAAGTCTTTATAGATATCCGAGACCAATTTGAAGCTAGCTGCTTTATTTCCAATGTTAGAGAGACAGCTGAAAAGCAAGGTCTGGTTCACTTGCAAGAACTTATGTACCATTACTTGCTTCAAAGTGATACAAAAATACAGTTCGTCAGCTTGGGAATCGACATGTTAAGTGCTAGACTGCGGAACAAAAAGGTGCTCATCGTTCTGGACAATGTTGATCAAAAGGAGCAAATTGACGCTTTAGGAGTAAAGATTGAGTTGGGACCAGGGAGTAGAATCATTTTGACTACTAGGGACGCGCACTTGTTGAAGACATGTGGAGTTAACGACGTTTGCGAGGTTGAGAAGCTTACCGATGAGGAGGCTCTTCGGCTCTTTTGTCAAAAAGCCTTTAAAAGAGACGATCCTTTACACGATTATGAAAAGCAGTCTGAGATCGTAATGAAATATGCTAATGGCCTTCCTTTGGCTCTTGAAGTTCTGGGTTCCTTCTTGCATGGGAGAGAACTCAATGAATGGTCAAGCACGTTGGAGAGTCTAAAAGAACATCCTGACGAAACGATTATGAGCGCCCTTCAACTGAGTTTTGATGGCTTGAAGAAAATTACAGAGAAGAAGATGTTTCTGGATATTGCGTGCTTCTTCAAAGGAGAGAGCATACATCGCGTGAAAAAGATATTCGAAAGTTGTAACTATTACCCAGATGTCGGCATAAAAGTCCTTATTGAAAGATCTCTAATAACAGTGGTAGGAGATAAGCTGTGGATGCATGATTTACTACAAGTGCTGGGTTGGCATATTGTTCGTCAAGAATCTCCCGAAGAGTCTGGAAAACGCAGTAGATTGTGCGTTCATATCGATGCACATGATGTGCTAATAAAGAATAGAGTAAGAGATATCTATACTTTAGACCGTCATTAACAAGTCCTCTATCTTAATTAGAATAAGTTGTCATTTGCCATGCCTTTTTTATGAGGAAATGGACTGGATTTGCAAAGCTTATAACATCATTAAACTTTAGAATTATCAGTTGACAACATATTTGAAAACTCTTTTGCTTAATGGTTTTCTGAGCTTTCATTTATACATTATCATGTGCCTATTTAAGTAAGCTCACTAGTGTTAGTTTTGTCTTCTTTGAAATGGGTTAGTTTGCCGAACGCATCTTCAAAGTATTTTTATGGTAGTTCTTTGCTTATCTATATGTCTTACACGTTAATCTTACAAAGTGCTACAGAAATATTGTTATAACGAAAAGAACATCTTGGGATGCTAAATGTGATATTTCACGACCTTCTTTCTGAAAATGGCTTTTGGTTTTTAGATATCTCCGACGCATGATTCTTGTATAGCTATTATGCCGTAGCTTAGACTATAATCCCCTCCTCTGATGAACAGGGAACAGAAACTGTTGAAGGCATTTTCCTGAGCTTTCCTCAAAAAAAGGAACTACGTTTGAAGGCTGATTGTTTCTCGAAGATGAACAATCTGAGATTGCTGAACTTCTACAATGTGAGCTTTTCCGGATGCCATGCATATCTTTCTAATGAGTTACGATTTCTGGAATGGCATGGATATCCTTTGAAATCTGTTCCATCAGATTTTCAACCAGAAAATCTTGTTGAGCTCAACTTCCCTAACAGCCATATTGAAATGTTATGGAAGAGAATGAGGGTACGATTAACAATTTTCTTTGATGGAATTGTTTATCCTTCTTCTTCTAACTACAGATTTGTTTTACAGGTTTTGGAAAAGTTAATATCAATCAACCTCAGTGACGGCCCCTACTTGAGCAAAACCCCGGACTTCAGTATGGTCCCAAATCTTGAGAAGTTGGTCCTTAAAGGTTGTGCACGGTTAACAGAGGTTAACTCGTCAATTGGAGTTCTTAAACGACTTATCGTACTGGATCTGGGAGATTGTGAACGGCTTAAGAGGCTTCCTAATATCAAGTTGGAATCTCTTAAAATTTTTAACCTCTCTGGATGTTTGAAACTCGATACTTTTCCAGAGATTGAGATGAATATGAAACAGTTGTCAGCACTCCTTTTAGATAAGACCGCCATAAAAGAGCTGCCAACATCAATAGAGCGCTTAAGTGGCCTCATTGTGTTAAGTCTAAATCACTGCACGAATCTTGTTAGCCTTCCAACTGTCATTTGTAGCTTGAGATCTCTGAAAGCTCTCTATCTTTCGGGCTGCTCACGTCTCTATCAGTTTCCAGAAAACCTTGGAGACTTGGAATGTTTGCAGGAACTTGATGCAAGTGAGACTGCTACAAAAAAGATACCTTCCTCAATTCTTCTGATGAAGAACCTTGAACATTTGTCATTCCGTGGATGTAAAGGTGTCACACCAAGACTGTGGCGCTCGCTCTTTTGTTGTTGTTTGAGTCCAGAGGAACGCTCAGAATCTACCACATTTTTGCAGCCGCCCGAATCCCTCTCAGGTTTGATCTCTTTGAGAACATTGGATCTTAGTTCGTGCAATCTTCCAGATGGAGCGATCCCTGTTGATATTGGCCGCTTGTCGTCGCTGGAGAGTTTAGACTTGAGTGAAAACAATTTCACGACATTACCTGATAGCATCTGTGAACTTTCTCAGCTGAGAGAACTTAGGTTGAATAGGTGTGGCAATCTTAAATCATTGCCAGCTTTACCGTCGAGCATAAAATATGTCCATGTGCATGAGTGTGCTTCTCTGGAGACTCCTTCGAATGATCATGAAAAACAGACTTCAAGCAATGAGGGATTCAGTACCACAAATTGCCAGGGACCAGACGATTCAAGTAAACTAGAATTAATGGACCAAGTTCCAGTATCCGATGAATACATTCAACCACTCGTTAGGAAATACTTTGAGGTTCACTCACTCACTCACTCTCTCTCTCTCTCTCTCTCTCTCTCAACACACTGAACATCTTTCTCTTCATTTCTCTCTCTCTCTCTCTCTCTCTCAACACACTGAACATCTTTCTCTTCATTCCCTTATGGCTTTTGTTACACAGGGTGATATTTATCAAAGATCAATGTACGATTATATTTTTTGGCAAGAAAGAATTCCAGATTGGTGGAGCGAGAACTCGAGTACCGGGTCTTGCACAGCGATCCAACTACCTTCAGATTTCGCAAGTGATAGTTGCTGGTTGGGATTCGCCCTATGCTTTTTATATTTACAAGAAGGGGACGACAAATCAAATCGCTCCAATCGCTGTCTGGTGGAATTACTCTGTCATTTTGTCACTGATGAAGGTGAGCTTGCACAGCCTTTAGCCTTGCCCGTTGTATTAGATTATAACTGTCCGATATATGGAGCTTGCAAATTTATCCCACGAGAGTGGTTCGGTAGACGGTTGGATAATGCGAGCCGCATTAGAGTTTCGGTTTCAAGTGGCATACCATCTGTGAAGGTGAAACTGTGTTTGTCGTGGCTAGTATCTGAGCATAATGTGGCAGACTTTGTTGGAAATGAAATAAGCGAGCTTGATGTGGACACGGTTGCTGAAGAAGGCTGGTTTTTGAAGCAGGTTGTCGAGTTTAAATTAAGTGATCAAGCAGATCAAAGTTCTGTTTCGTTGCATCTATTCCTCCTTCCAAGAAGAGAAGGAGCATGGTCTACCTCGGAATCGAGTACAAATGATCAAAGTTGTTCAAGTGACTTGACAAAGCAACTGCGAAGACGACTACAGTTTGTGCTTGCAAGACTTTTTAAGGTGACTCCTCGCCCATAGAGCTTTCTATTATCTTTTTCAAATGAAATTGTATGTTCATCACTTCCACTAGTAATAAAATCACGACAGGTGAGGTAGTATTATCAAAACTTACACATTAGACTTGGACCTTAGAAAACTTTATTTTTGCTAACTATTATTATTGGTAATAAAAAAAATTAAATAATAAAAGTAGTAAAGTAATAAAAGAAGAGAAAGGTTTCTTGGAGAAGGTGACCCACGGACTAGTGACTTATCGAATTTTGGAAGATGTAGCTTAGCCTTTTCATTGATGAGATCAAATATTTATACACAAATTAGAAAATTCAAACCTTCCTACTCTAGATATTTTTACAAAATTCAAACTTTCTTAATCTAGTTACTTTCCTAAAATTAAGGATTTTACTAATCAAATTAAATTGGAAATGTAATCTAGTAAACTAACTAAATAATTACATATATCAGTGAAATTCAAATTTACAATTCTTTAGATTCTTCAATATGCTCCTGCAATATGGAGCTTTTGGAGGAGAGTCCAATCTTGGTCTTGAGTTTGAGAAAACGTTCGCGAGGAAGCAGCTTGGTGAGAGCATCTGCTAATTGGTCCTTAGACGAAACATGAGCAACACGAAGAGCACCGCTCTGAACTTGATCTCGAATGAAGTGATAATCTAAAGCAACATGCTCCATGAGGGAGTGGAAGACAGAGTTGGAGCAGAGATAAGTCGCACCAACATTATCACAATAGATCATAGGTGCTTAAGGAATGGTGACACCAAGTTCAATAAGAAGAGAACATACCTAACTCAATTCAGCAGCAGTGGCAACAACAGGTCGGTATTCTGCTTCGGCAGATGAACGAACGACGGTGCGCTACTTCTCAGAATTCCATGAGAGTGGCTTACATCCAAGATACACAATGTAGGCACTAGTAGAAGTGTAATAATCCTTGTTCCTAGCCCAATTAGCGTTTGAGAATGCATGGAGGGATATAGGGGATTGCCAATGAAGACCAAGAGCATGATCTTACGTACCAAATAAATATCGCAGTATACGTTTCACAGCATTCCAATAATCAATAGTGGGACGGTGCATGAACTGTGAGAGTTTGTTGACTGCAAAAGCAATATCAGGACGTGTAAGGGAAAGATATTAGGGACTCCTAACTACCACTTAGAATTCAGTCGGATCAATAGAGATGTGCCTGTGTGAAAAGCAAGCGTTTGTGTGGTGGCAAGTGGTGTAAGAACTGGTTTGGATTCTACCATATGAGTGCGATCCAAAGATCACTGATGTAGCGTCGTTGAGCTAAAAGTAAACCATTAGGGTGTGAAATTACTTAACACCTAGAAAGAAAGAGACTGTTGAGGTCCTTAAGAGAAAATCAGTTGGCAAGGATGTTGATAAATCATTGCACAGCTTCGTAACTGTTGCCTATAATAATAATGTCATCAACATAAACAATCCTTAAGAGAAAATCGGTTGATAAGGATGTTGATATATCGTTGCACAGCTTTGTCATTGTTGCTTGTAATAATAATGTCATCAATATAAACAAGTAAGCAAATCATAGTTCCTCTAGTGATGAGGACAAAGAGTGAGGTGTTGGCATGAGAGTTGGAGAAGCCTAAGGCAACAAGGAACTGTCGTGATTCATGGTATCAAGCACGAGGAGCCTGCTTGAGACCATAGGTAGCCTTGCGAAGTTTACACACATAGGTAGGGCAATCTCGATCAATGAAGCTGGGTGGTTGTGCCATAAAAACATCCTCAGTTAGATGGCCCTGGAAAAAAATGCATTGTTGATATCCAATTGGCGTAGGGACCAACCACGACTGACGGCAGGACTGAGAACCGTGCGGATGGTAGTTGACTTGACCACCGGTCTGAATGTATTGTGGTAGTCAACTCCTGATCGTTAATGAAATCCTTGGACGACTAAACGAACTTTATACCTACCAACAAAACTATTAGGAAGTCGTTTAGTATAAAAAATCCACTTACACCCAACAAGATTTTGACTTGGATCCAGAGGAACAAGTTCCGTTGTGCCATTCCGAACAAGAGCATCGTTTGACATAGCTTGACGTCATTTAGGATCTTTGATGGTTTTGGTTACTGTGGTAGGTTCAAGGGACACAGAAGGTTGAAGCTGGGCACTGAGGTTAAGTTTTTGAATGGGTTTGTGGATGTTATGCTTGGAACGAGTGTTGATAACACTGAGATGAAGAAAGTTGGGGACTGGGGTTGATTAATCAAGAATGTTCGATCAACCAGAAGGCTAAGTTTTTCAAAAATGAGATCAGGCTGAGGCTCCGGTAGACCGGTCGAGGTGGTCTGGTCGATCGAAGAGCATAGGTTTTTAGAAATAGTTTCTGGGGAAAGGTCCGATTGACTAGTTGGGTTTCTCCAGTCAACCAGTTGTGGCAGATCCACGTTTGAAGACAGTGTGGTAGGGGCATACACGAATGATATGGCTGATGGCGATGTAGAAAAGACGTGGTAGGGAGAAAGAAAATTAGGGAAAGCCATTCAGAGATGTTGGTAGACTCAGGACGAAGAGCATGACTCGAAAGAGATGAGAAAGGAAAAATGGATTCAATGAAATTGACATGATGGGAGACATAAAGTTTATTGTTAGATGAATCGAGACAAAGATAAGCACTTTGAGTGAGGGAATAGCCAAGAAAGACGTAAGGAACGAAACGTGGATCAAGTTTGTGTTTGTAATAGGGACGAAGCCAAGGGTAACAAAGACAACCAAAGACACGAAGTTTGGAGTAGTTTGGGGAAGAGCCAAAAAGGTTTTTGTTTGGTGATGAGAGTTGAAGAGTGGGAGTAGGCATACGATTAATGAGATAAACGGCCGTGGCAAAAGTATAGTTCGAATAAGTGAGAGGCATGGAAAGCATGGGAGAGAAGAGATACCAGCTTTAACAATATGACGATGATGACGTTCGGAATACCCATTGTGTTCAGGTGTATAAGGTGGAATGGTTGGATGAGAGATACCATTAGAGGCAAGGTATTCATTTATGGCTTGGTTCTCCCCCCATTATCTAAGTATATAGTAATGATTTTGCGGTTAAAGAACTTTTCCACAAGAGCCCTAAAGCGAATGAAGACATCAAGAACATGAGATTTTTGTTTGAGGGGATATTACCAAATATGTTTAATGTCGTGATCAACAAAGATAACATAGTATTTAAACTCATCAACGTAATGTTTGGGAGAAGTCAACACATCGGAAAATAAGGTTTCAAGAGGATAAGAGGACTGAATGGAAGACGTAGAAAACGGTAAATTGTGACTCTTGTTGCATTAGCAAGCATTACAATTGGAAATCAAAGACAATGGACTCGATAAACCTATGTGAAAGCAAGACATGATATGCCGAAGAATTGGAAATGATGGATGTCCTAACCTATGATGTCATTCGGACGAAGTGGTCTTGACACTTGAAAAGACAAACTAATGGTGGAGACTTGACAGAAGAGACCAGCCCCTCGTACATGCCATCCTTAGTTCGCCCATGCAAAAGGGATGCCCCCGTGCAAAAATCCTTCACATGAAAGGTAGTCGGTAAGAACTTGGTTACACCTAAACTGTGTCGAAATAAAGCGGTCAATTGTAGCACGAATCGGGCAGTCAAATCCATGAGGAGGTGATAGAAACAAACAAGAAAAGATTAGTCGAACAAAAATGTTAGAGACATGAGCAATCAAATGAAGAAAAGGAAGAAGTATTTTTGTGATTTTGAAACAAGTTTAAAGACAAAGCATTTAAAATGTAGAAAATTCAATAATCAAAAGTGGTAAGACATCAATAATCCCCTATATGTTTCGTTTACCTATTTCGATTTTGATTCATAAAATGACTCAATTGAAAGTTTCATTTCCCAAACAATTAATCGGAAAACAAAGATTTGAAGAACTTGCGATGAAAAAAAATTATTTACTCAAATGTATAAACCATATAAACCATTGGAGAATCAAAACTCAAACAAATTCATTACACATATAAGATCATTTCTAACCTCACCAAAGAACTCTAGCCTAGCTTGCAAAGCATTCACACAAAATTTTAGAAAGAAAATATGAGAATAAAAGCAAGACAAAGATAGAGAGAAAAAGTGTCTTAACTTAGGTTAAAAATCAACAACCACACACCTTTGGCAAGGCCCACTATTTATAGAGTTTATGGGGCAAACTAGCAAACACCTATCAGCAACATAAAAATAAAAATAAATACAAAAATAAAAATAAAAGCAAAAAAAAAAAGTTTTTCCAAATTAATTGGAAAAATTACAAGGCTTAAATAGAGGGCTTAAAGTTGAAAATCAATGGGAATTTCAACAGATAGAAACCGTTGCTGCTGAAAGAAGAATCCCATGAAGTGGAACACTTGTCGTGGGGAGAGAGGCGGAGAGGAGAAAATGGTCGACATCTAGGACCCACTGGAACATGTGGCATGCAATGAGTGGAAAAGTAGTTGCACGGTGGGGTCCACGCGGAGAATGAAAGCAAATGGCTGATGCGCGCGTGTAAGGCACTCGCCAGGGGGGAAAACCTGCCCGCCAAGCGCGCGTGTGCATGGGAGGAGGTGGGGACCAGTGGGGTCCGTGTGTCTGAGGCGTGCAGATGGAGACCCATGGCGATGAAGAGATGCGCGGCTTGGCTCAGCTCGGTGGCTTAGGCAGATATATTGGGCTTTTTTTCTTCAATTTTCCTTCTAATTGTGCCCAAGGTGTAATTTTCCTACAAATTAAATTAAATCTAAATATTTCCACACAAAAATATTTTAACTTAAATTCATGAGAAATATTCAATTAAAACTAAATTTATTTGACAATTATGTTCAACAAAAGTGTATTTTTGTACACTTATCATAATTCTCAACCAGCTTATTGCTAGTCCCTAGTAATTTAAGCGGAAGAAAAACCATGTCAAATTGAAAATTCAAATCAAAACTAGCAAAATCATCCAAGTACTGAAACAAAATGTCAGCAAGAGATCAGAAAATGCTATGAAAACCACTTCAGTCATAACTCTAGAGTTGTGTGTGTGTGCACCAAACTATATCCTTCTTATCACAAACCATATCGATTTGTATGGACATGTACAGTTTGTACTGTGTGCGGTTGTATTGTGTACGGACGTGTATATATTGTATCGTCAGATTGTACCGGTGGGCTGCGTTGTGAAAATTTGTAAAGGAGAAGATGTTGATGTTGAGGGTATGGTTTTTCTAGGTTATGGAGAATTGAATAAAGAGAGGGAACCCAAGGAGCTAACCTTGCTATGATACCATATCGAATTTTAGAAGACATGACTTAGTTTTTTCATTGATGATATCAATTATACACAAAATAGTTTTTTCATTGATGATATCAATTATACACAAATTAGAAAATTCAAATTTTTCTAACTCTAGATACTTTTACAAAATTCAAACTTTCTTAATCTAGATACTTTCCTAAAATCAAGGATTTTACAAATCAAATGAAATTGGAAATCTAATCTATAAAACTAATAATTATATGAATTAATAAAATTTAAATTTACAATTATTTAGGTTCTCCAATAGTTATTTTGTCAAATCACTAATCGTTTTGCTCGCGTTCAGGAAGGCGACACCTGCAACACCACCTTCAAGGAGAGATTTCCTGTCAGAGCAATTTATCCATTTTTCAGCCAGCAGAGTGTGCCAGTGTGTGAAGGATGGCTGTCGCGGTGAAGAAATCTGGAAGAAGCAAGGGCGAAGCAAGGGTGAAGCAAGGGCGTAGGTGGGGATGTGAGGTGCCAACATCTTTTCTTTCCCTTTTTTTTTAATAAAAAATTAAAAATAAAAACAATCTGGTTCGAAGATTTTTATTTATTTATTTATTATTTTTTTGAACTTGAAGCTGTTTTTTTTTCATCAATTGATGTTTTTGTTTTTGTTTGCGTATGTGTTTTTTTTTTTTTTTTTTTTTTTAATTTGAGGACAGAGATTTGTATTCTACTTATGATATAATTATATGTATTTTTTTAAAAAAATTAGAATGAGGGATTCAAACTCTATATTTGTGTAATAATCTACGTTGTTTAATGAATGGAATGGTCCTTCAATCTTCATTTGATTTAGACGGGCGACATAGATCTCATGACATAAGCATCTGCAATGTTGTTGGTGACAATTTGACATTGAAGATGATGTTTATTTATTTATTTTTTTCTATTTTTGAAAATATTTATGACCCTTGGATTTTTCATTCTCGATGTTCTTTTCATATGTGTCCATATAAGTAGTGGTTTGATTCTTATGAGCCTTATGATGCTAGTACTTTTTAGATGACCAATGATTCAAGTGTTAAAGTAATTAGAATAGGTACTGTAAAGTTGAAGATGTTTGATGAATTTGTGATAACATTAACAAATGTCAAGCATGCTCCTCGACAAAGGAGAATTTAAATTTCTTTGAGAGCTTTGGACACTTTGAGTTGTGAGTATTCTGCTAAGGATGGTTTTTTGGAAGTTAAGAGAGGTGCTATGATAGCCACGAGTGAAAAAGTTAAGAATTTGTACAAGCTGATTGGAAAGACAACTGTAAGTGGAGTTGTGAAGGTAGAGCCACATCAAGAAGAGTCCTCCTTTGTTGTGAAAGAAGTTGCAATAGTGAAAACATACAACAAGATGTTGGTGACAATTGAAGACAAAGTATGAAAGACAAAGAAATTAGGTTCTCATTTTAAGTTTGATGAGGGTTTGAACTCGACACATTTATTCTTGTTAAGCATGAGTGTTAGTTGAGAGAATTTAAGTAAAGATAAAGATTGGTAGATTTCATGACTTAAGTGTTGATATTGTGTCCCATTGAGTATCTATAAATAGATATTTTCTTTACCATTACGCGTGGTTAAGAAGAATATAGAAAATGTGTTTGCTTTAAAAAAAAAGAGAGAAGAGAAATAGATAATAGGGTAAGAGATTTTGGATAAAGAGAGGTTGAACGAGTTTGATAAGTGTAATTCTAAAGTTGTTAGTGAATTTACACCTCCCCACTCCAACCTTCCGTGGATGTAAGCAATTTTTTCATAACTATATAAATATTATTTTTTCTTTCTGCTTCGCTTTATATAGAGTATCTTCCCTACAATAGAATTGCCCATAACATATGAATGATCTTCAACAATGATACATAAATTTATGAAAGAGAGATATACAAAGAGAGGGAAAGTGAAAGGCCGACAATATCTTTATAAAAAAAAGGTGGACGAGAGATAAAACAAATAAAGTGCACATTATATCAGTGAATTGCGATTCGAATGAGGTATCATGTAATACATACATATATTATTTTACATTTCATTACGATTTATCATAATAATTTAATAAGAAAAAAAAATGCAGAAGATGAGAGAGATAATAGAGTAAACGCACTTTACAGGAGTGGAACTAAATTTTTATTTATCTAGTCAGATAATAATATTAGATTATTTAGGCAAACACGTTATATGAGGTGCCAAATAACATATACCTAATTTTTTTCAATAAACAAACACATTATAGTGACATTAGTTCTTGTCGTCACGAATATTTTTTTATTGTACGTAAAATTTTACAATGTATAATTAAAAATTTAGCAACTTCAAGAACTAGGTTTTTGTTTACCTAGTCAAATCTAATTTTAAAATTGTAAATAATTTAAGATTATTACATATTTTATGCCAATTGACAAAAAGAAGAGAGAGAGAGAGAGAGAGAGATGGAATAAAGAAATGGGCATGTGATGGAGAGAGAAGATTAAGATCTAAATATATTAGGAGGAGGATTTTATTTAAATATTTCGAGAGCGTTTGCAAATGGTGGCCATTTTCGAAGAAAACTAAAAACAGTTTGACTTAAAAAAAAAAAAATTGAAAAATTGTTAGAAAAAATTGCCAAAATATGGCCACTGGACCCAATAAAATTCATAGACATAACACATACATTCCCTCTGTGAATCAACAAATAAACTCTCTGATCATAATAAAGCCGGTAGCTAACAAACCCGATCTAACTGAGCTTCAATATGGAGTTGACCAACGCAGAAACTTCAACGGAATTGATCAGGAGAGAAGCTTCAATGGAATTGATCGGCAAGAAAGGTACAAGGAAATTGATCAGCAGAGAAGCTTCACTAAATTTATTGTCGTTCAGATTCTTCGTCTTCTTCATATTCAGCTGCCAGTACTCGGCGGAAATATGACGTCTTCCTCAGCTTAAGAGGTAAGGACACCCGCCTTAGTTTCACTGGTCATTTGTACGATACTTCATGGATGATGAGGAGCTTAAGAGGGGGAAAGCCATTGGTTCCGAGCTTTTGCAAGCGATCGAAGAATCAAGACTTTACATCGTCGTTCTCTCGAAAAACTACGCTTTTTCAAGTTTGCTGTCTTGATGAGCTTGTGAAGATTGTCGAATTCTTGAAAGTGGCGGGGCTCGAAACTTTTCCGGTGTTCTATGATGTGGAACCGTCGGAGGTGAGGAAGCAAACAGGGGGGTTCTTATGAGGCTGCCTTTGCCAAGCATGAAGAAGATTTACCGTCGCGATTCTAGCAAGACAAACAAGTGGAGACAAGCTTTAACTGATATAGCCGGTATCTCCGGTTGGCACTTGAAAAATAGGTAATTTTCTTGTTGGTTTAGTTCTCTATACTAAGAAATTAATATCAATTTGTTTGCTTTTAAACGGAAAATAATATTATATTTTCCTCTGCAAAGCTTACAAAAAACACATAAAAAAAATTATGGAATTAATTGGCATTGAGCATCAGTCTTCCTGCATAGTTTTAGTGTGTTATTTCCTAATCCTATCCTAACTATACTAAACCTATTTATTATCACATTGTATACCACATCTCTTCGCACGTGTCCCCGCTAGTAATAAAAATAAAAGGAGTTCGTTTTTTTTTTTTTTTCTCCGGCAGACATGAGTCGAAAGTCATTCAGGACATAGTTAAAAGCATTGCAAATATATTGAATGGCGAACTCTCAAGTGTCAACAAGGATTAAATAGGAGTGGATTCTCGTAAAGAGAAAATACTTCGGTGCTTGGATACAGGTACAGCCGGGTTTGATGAGAAACGCAGCACAGGGATATGGAGTATGGGATGGCTTGGAAAAACGACCATTGCAGAACAAGTGTCTATCAATATCCAAGACCGATTTGAAGCTGGCTGCTTTATTGCCAATGTTCGAGAGACAGCTTAAAAACAAGATCTAGTTCACTTGCAAAAACTTATCTACCATCACTTGCTTCAAAGTGATGCAAATATACAGTTTGTTAGCTTGTGTATCAACATGTTAAGTGCTGGACTGCGAAACAAAAAGGTGCTCATCGTTCTGGATGATGTTGATCAAAAGCAGCAAATTGACGCTTTAGGTGTAAAGACTGAATTGGGACCAGGGAGTAGACTCATTTTGACTACTAGGGACGCGCACTTGTTGAGGACATGTCGAGTTAACTACATATACGAGGTTGAGAAGCTAACTGACGAGGAGGCTCTTCGGCTCTTTTGTCGAAAGGCCTTCAAAAGAGATGATCCTTTACCCGATTACTCAACGCTGTCTGAGATTGTAGTGAAATATGCTAATGGCCTTCCTTTGGCTCTTGAAGTTCTAGGTTCCTTCTTGTGTGGGAGAGAACTTGATGAATGGTCAAGCACGTTGGAGAGACTAAAAGAATATCCTGATGAAACGAATATCGGCACCGTTAGACTGAGTTTTGACGGATTGAAGACAATTACAGACGAGAAGATGTTTCTGGATATTGTGTGCTTCTTCAAAGGAGAGAACATAGATCGCGTGAAAAAGATATTCAAAAGTTGTAACTATTACCCAGATGTCAGCATAAAAGTCCTTATTGAAAGATCTCTTATAACAGTGGTAGGAGATAAGCTGTGGATGCATGATTTACTACAAGAGGTAGGTTGGGAAATCGTTTGCCAAGAATCTCCAGAAGAGCCCAGAAAACGCAGTAGATTTTGCGTTCATGCTGATGCACATGATGTGCTATTTAAGAAGAAAGTAAGAGATATCTATTACTTGCATTTACCATGCCTTTCTATGAGGAAATGTACCAGATTTGCAAAGCTTATAATCCTGTGCCTAAATTATGTAAGCTGAGTAGTGTTATTTTTGTCTTCTTTAAATTGGGCTAGTTTTCCCAACACATCATCTAAGTACATATATTTACTTGTCTATATTGCTTGCAAGCTTAATCTTACAAATTGCTATAGATATATTGTAACGAAAAGAATGTCTTTGGGGATGTAAAACGTGATAGTTCCCAACCATCTCCTATGTTTAAACTTTTCCTTGTAATAGCCATAGCTTACACTAAAAACCCCTCCTCTGTTGTATAGGGAACAGAAAATGTTGAAAGCATTTTCATGAGCCTTTCTCAACTGACGTCACAATTTTTGGAGGCTGAAACTTTCTTGAGGATGACCAAGTTAAGATTGCTGAAGTTCTACAATGTGATCTTTTTCGATTTGCATGATCTTTTTAATAAGTCGCGATTTTGGAAATCGCGTGGATTTCGTCTGAAACTTTCCAATGTGTTTCGATTTCTGGAATGGCCTAGATATCCTTGGGAATCTGTTCCATTAGATTTTCAACCGGAAAAACTTGTTGAACTCAACTTCTGTAACAGCCGTATTGAATGGTTATGGAGGAGAATGAGGGTAAGATTAACAATTCATCTTTGATGAAATAATTTGTCAAGTTCAAAAATGCTCTTATGGTTTCTGTTATCCTTCATTTGTCCAACTTCAAATTTGTTTTACAGCTTTTGGAAAAGTTAATATCAATGAACCTCAGTGACTGCTCTTACTTGAGCGAAACCCCGGACTTCAGTATGATCCCAAGTCTTGAGTTCTTGGTCCTTAAAGGTTGTTCACGGCTAACAGAGGTTCACCCGTCGATTTGCACACCCCTTAGCCTTGCTCGTTGTATTAGATTATAACAGTCCGATATATGGAGCTTGCAAATTTATCCCCCGAGAGTGGTTCGGTAGACAATTGGATAATGCAAGCCGCATTAGAGTTTCGATTTAAAATGCCGTACCAACCGTGAAGGTGAAAATGTGTTCCTTGTGGCTAATATATGAGCATAAGGTGGCAAACTTAGTTGGAAATGAAATAAGCAAGATTGATGTGGGCAAGGTTGCTGAAGAATGGCAGCTTATGGAGCATGTACTCGTGATAATATCTAGTGATGAAGAAGATGAAAATTATGATTCATCGCATCTACTCTTCCTTCCTATACGATTGAATTCGAATAATCAAAGTCGTTCAACGGAGAGATTTCTTGTCAGAGCAGTTTATCCATTATTCAGCCAGCAGAGTGTGCCAGTGTGGGAAGGACGTCGTTGAAGCCTGTTTTTTTTTTAAAACTAAATATTCGCCGGTGAAAGCAAGGGGCCCAGATATTTACCGGCGGCAGGAAGAGGGTTCGCGTGCTGGAGAAAGCGAGGTGGTGTTCACGTCGGAGAAAACCAAGTAGTAGCCGGAGGTAGCAAGAGGCCTTTTTTTTAACTTTTTTTTTCCCAGCTAAACTGCACTTAGTGACAATTTACACCTTAAATTTTTAACTATTTACAAATATGTAATAGATTACCCATTAGAAATAATTTAATTTTTTATCGAAATCGACACGTAACCTACGTATAGGTCGTTAATTAATAACATAAAATACCATCAATGTTAAACCTAATTTATATATAAGATAAAGTTAATTCATAATTTTATATTTTGATTAAACTTATTTAAAGATCTTAACCTCAATAAATATGAATTAAAAAAAATGATAATTCATGCTATTAATTGGAACTCACATGCTACTATTAATTTTTTTTTTTTTTTTTAGGAATGTTGTTATCAAAGAAGATAATATTGTTACATATTTATAAATTCTGATAAAGACCTTTATTTATTTATTTTTCTTTGAACTTGAATATCTTTTTTCATCTATGCGTGCTTTTTTTTTTTTTTTATTGTTTATTGTTTATATATATATATAGATGAAATTACTACTAGATTTAATATTCATTTTTTTTTAAATAAAAAGATCTTGGAGTGATCTCATTATTTTCAAGTTTTAAGCCCTACAGGCAGAAATTCCTTTCCCGGGACATGGAAGGGAGACGGGTTCTTTATACTATTTTCTCTCAATCGGCCATCCAAAGTTTACCCTACCATCACCAAACCAATGCTTTAACAGCCGAAACTGGAATGAGGTCTAAGAAAAAGCAACATGAGTCGAACCTGCGTGGACGAAGAGGAGAAGTTAGCAGAGTCACCCACTCTTGCCTACCCATCCACCCTGTGGGTGTTAGATTTAATATTCTGTTAAACTTTTGATATTCAAAATATCGTTAATTAAAATAAAAAAAACCTTTAATGTTTAGAAGAAAAAGTGGTTTGAAAGATGAAATGACATTTTTACCCTCCAAAGCTCGTTCACGTGTACATCACATGGTGCAAATCGTGAGTTTTTTCAAGAAAGCAAACTGTCTTTTTCTTTTTAAGGGTAAATTACTCATTTAATCCCTAAACTTTTAATCTTGTAAAACTTTGGTATCTAAACTCTTTTTTTTTTTTTATAGTTGAAATGCCCCTAAACTTTTAAAATATTGCTACAATAGTCATTTTCGTCAATTTTTAGACGCAATCTATTAGTTATTTGGTCAAAAAGTGTTACTAATTATGGATTCCGTTAAAAAATTAACAAAAATGATTATTATAACAACATTTTTAATAGTTATTTTTATTACTTTTTAAATGGAATAAGTTAGTAATTTGATCAAAAAGTGATTCTGTCTAACGGATTCTATCCAAAAATTAACATAAAAGACTATTATAGTAATATTTTAAAAGTTTATGAGCATTTTAACTTTGAAAACAAGTTCAGGCAATAAAATTATACAAAATTAAAAATTTAGTAATCAACCTAGTAATTTATCATTTTTCTTAAGGGCAAATGTATTTCAACTCAAGGAGTAGATAAACCAAAAATACTAACTCGAATGAGAAAGTTTAACCTTGACAGTTGCCTGGTTGCACTAATAAGTTCTGATAAATAGATAAGGAGTAAAAGGTACACCAAATTCTAATAATATAAAAATAAGAAGACACAATAAGGATTAAGTACATATAAAACCTTTTTAATAATGTATTTATAATCGATAAAAAATTTTGATAGATCAAAATCAAAAATCCAATATTTAGTTTAATAGTTAAAAATTTAATTTTTGTTGATAGCGCGAAATCAAACCGTATGAGCGGAAATAAAAGTTCAAAAGTTCACCTCTCATAGCAGTTGTCATACCATTTAACTTTTTGGAATAAATAAAGCTTAATCCGAAAATAGTGGATCTAAGCATACTTTTAATGAACAGAAATAAAACAAAAGATTACTAGTACGGTTCCAAATTCTAATTTCATTTTCTCAAGTAATTTTTACATCCTCTCTTCAGTCTTCATTTCACTCTCATCCTAAATTAATCATTCACATTAAAATAAAAAAAAATAAAAATAAAAATAACACTCTTAAACCAAAAAATAACCATAAGCAAAAAGCATTAATTTCTCATTTTCTGTGTTAATTAAACCTATGGCTTTCTTCCTCCTCCTCTTCTTCTTCTTCTACTGCTCCCTGAGAGCTTCCTCTTGCTGCCTCTGCTCCGCCTCCGTCGTCGACGTCTGAAGCAGCAGCGTCGTGAACGACATGTTCCGGTGATACTCCAGCGTCACCGGCTGGCACAGATCCAGCCGGCAACTCGGCGGCGGCGGCGCCGCAGGAGCCGCCGCCGCCATGATCGGGAACAAACCCTGGCCTCCGGTCACCGGTTGAACGCGGCAAGAGATCGAGGGCGAGGACGCGGCGGCAGCGGCGGCCGAGGAGGACGAGGTGGAGACAAGGCCGGAAGGGAGGGTGCCGGAGCCGGTGGCGGCGACGATGGACGGCTCGGCGTGGCGGAGGAGCCACTCGATGGTCTCGCCGTCGGAGCGGTGGCCGAGCTCGCGCGTGAGCTGGAAGATCCGCGCGGCGCACATCGCCGGCATCCGCACGCGCCGCCCCCGACCGTTCACCTTCGTGTGGCGGTCCCTCGACGACGACGAGGCAAATTTCCGAGGGACAGCGACGGCGAGCTGGTGCTGAAGCGTCGTCGTCGTCCCCGCCGCCGAGGGCTTGCTAGCGGCGGCGGCGGGGACGACGGCGTCGGAGGAGTGGCCGTCAGGGGAGGAGGCGGCGACGGAGGAGAACTTCTTGTGGTGGAGAGCCATCTCCGAGGAGGCCATTAGCGTGGAAGGGAAGCTAGGGTTTGGGCTAGAGGATAAAGCCGGTCGGTGTCCGATCGGAGGTTTCGAATTTTTAGGGTTTTATTTAGTCTGAGAGAGAGAGAAGAGAGAGAAGTGGCCGTTGTGGATTTTAGTGACCCCACAAAAGGTGCGGCCCTTTAATACAAACAAAGTGAGAGAGAGAGAGAGAGAGAGCGAGGGGGATGATTCTGTCTGTGTGGGTCCCATTTCCGCAGTTTTTTTGTCCGAAGTGGGTCCCAGCTAAGGCAGACTGTGAGTCTCCACTATTTTCCTGAACTCAATTTCTTGCCTTTGCGTGGGCCCCAAACTCCGTACCTTTTGTTGTCTCTCTCTCTCGATATAAATAACTCATGTTTAGTAAAACGATTTGACTTAAAATTTTTAAGTTTAAATAGTAATTTTTATTGATTTTTTCAGAAAAAAAAAAAAAAATACAGTTTAACTCAAGTTGAATTGATATGTCAAATTCCTCCTCAATTGAATGTGTGTTATCCCATTTCTTTGTGAGCAAAATAATAGTAATAATAATAATAATAATAAAAAGAGTAAATTATTTATTTAATCCCTAAATTTTTATTATTATATAATTTTAGTCTCTAAATTATTTTTAGTTAGAATGTCTTTAAATTTTTAAAATATTATTATAATAGTCTTTTTTATTATTTTTGAACATAATTTGTTAATAATTTTGTTAAAAAGTGACGTTAATTTCAGATTCTATCAATAAATTAATAAAAAAGACTATTATATCAATGTTTTTAATAGTTTATAATCATTCTAATTATAAAAGGGAATACCCCTAAACTATTAAAATATTACTACAATAGTCATTTTTATTAATTTTTAAATAGAATTTGTTAGTAATTTGATCAAAAAGTAATATTAACTAATGGATTCCATCTAAAAATTAACATAAAGGACTAATGTAGTAATATTTTAAAAGTTTAGGAGCATTTCAGCTACAAACAAAAACATGGACTAAAACTACACAATTAAAATATCAGGGATCAACCTAACAATTTACTTTGATAATAATAAAGTGTGTTATCCCATGTGTTTGGTTTGTTTGGGAGGCATCCCAATGACAATATTTAGATTTACGATAGAAACATTTAAATTTACATTTAAATTAGAACTGAATATTTGAATTGTTATTTGAATTTACGTTTAGACATTAATATTCAGAATATAATATTTAAATATGCTTTTCAAAGTAGTAAATAAATTATTTTTGTATGCATGGGGAACCCAAATGATATTTGGAAGTTTCATTCTCAATTGTACCAATCAAACATGTATTTATATATCATATGAATCATTCAAATGAAATTGTAAATGTTAACAAATGATTATCCAAACGGAGGTAATATTTCCTATTTTACATTATTATTTTAGTTGTTAGATTAGTGTTTTTAATAATCTGATATATGATTATAATAATTTTGTGTCACACACATTATAAGTTTTAAAATTTAAAAAATTAACTGACAAAAACTTTAATATAACGATTAAAAACAATTCTTTTTAGTAATATAAATGGAAAGTCTTATCTTAAACTTAATCCTTTTCTTTTTCTTCCTTCCTCACACGACAATAGTTGTGTTTCTTCCCGTGAAAAAAAAGTTGCGTTTCTTTCCCTTTTTTATGGAAACTTTGCTTTTTCTTATTTTTGCTTTGCTTGTGTCATGCATACTGTTTCATTTCTATTTCCAGAGTTTATAAAATGAAGGATAATCTCTAAAGATTATTTTTGGCTCATAAAGGAAATTTCTTGTTGAGTAGAGGTGATTGTTAATCTTTTATTTTACTCAGAAAAAAAAAAGGGGCAAAAAAACGGAAAAGATTGCGCATGAAATGTGTTGAAAATACTATTAAGGCATATGTGTAAGAGAGCATAGATATTATAATTTTATGAGGTTATAATATGACATTTTTGACTACACAATTCAGTTAGTGACTATTACTCAATTTAATCAAATGAAAAAAAATGGTAAATCTAATAAATTCGATATATAGTGCAATAGAAAATTTTTTTTAAGACATTGAAAAAAAAATAAAAAATTATCTTAATAATCTTTTTTTTATCTATTGATTAATATGATACAAATTCATAATTATTGATCAACATTATACAAATTTTAATTTAATTTTATATTATATTAATATATTGTTAATGTTTGTATCATTGTAATATAATGATATCTAAATTTGTGTAAATTTACGTAAGGAAAGTACTTTTTTCATGAAAAATTTGTTAAAAAAATTAAAAAAGAAAAATAAAGCGCTTTAATTACACGCGCTTTGACTGGCCTCGCGGATATTAATTTGGTAAGCATGTCAGACACGTCTTACGAGCTGACACTTTGACCGGTGTTAGAATACAGTGAAATGTCAAATATATCCCCCTTCTCATTGGGCTTGTCAACACGTCCAAAGCTAAAAGCCGAAAAAAAAGCCCAAATTTGAACCAAATGGGCCAGCACGTAAACGAGGCTCATTTACAAAAAGAGAAGTAGAAGAAAACAAACCTGATCCGTTGGAAGACCGGGTTCCGATTTTAGCGGTGGAGAGAGACTCAGCTGCTTTGCTTTATCTGTTGAAAGCCGAAAAAACCTTTCACTGAAAAAAAAAAAAATTAAAATAAAAGAAGAAGAAGAAGAAGAAGAAGCTTATGTTTGAGAGTAGAAACAGAAACCCAACAAACAAACGTTGTTAAATTGTTGTGTTCTGTCATTTCAGTAATGGAGGTCGGAAGGAACTTGCTTTCTTCACCCCCGTCCTTCCCTTCAAGAACAACCCATCTCAGGAATTACCTTCCTTCTTCCTCCACTTCGGGTAAAATCCCAGTTCTTAACTTCCATTTTCTGGTAATTTGTTTGTTTTGTTTTTTATGTTCTGTTGGAGTTGATTGTCAGTGATAAGTGTTCTGTTAGTACTAATAGCAACTCAAAGTTTGTATATATTTTTTTTTCTTCTTTTTAGTTTTGTTTTTTGCGAATTGAGTAAATGGGTAGGATAATTTTTTGAAGTTTTGGAACTGGATTTTTGGCCATTTGTGGTTTAAGTTAAATTCCTCCAACTTTCTTGGATAAAATTGGTTTGAAATGTGGGAATGTTGTTACCATGGCTGATACGTGTGTGTGGATATATTTATATAATTATGTACATATGGAATCCCAATTGTCGTGTTTATTACACTCGTTTAATGCTGATGTTTCATGAGCAAAAATAGGTACTGGAATTACTTCTGTAACAGCAACTTCTATTGCTCAACCATTTTCCACTTCAGTTCTTTTACAAGAACAGCGTGATGAGTTCAAACCTCTGTTGCGTGTTAACCAGGAAGATAGGACGTCCCAGGTAACCATTTTTGCTTACTTCGTAGTTCTTACAAATTTGACTTCACATATAAAATAATCCCTGTTTCATTTACTAAAATCCTGTTTCTATTCTTTAAAGGGGGTGTTAAACCGAAGGCAGAATGATTCTGGGGCCTTGGTCCATGAAGACAAAACCCCCGAAGACTCAAACCGGTTTGTGCTGGAATTCGAGCGCCCATTGGTTCATTGGCCTGGTTTTTGGCATGTGTGCGAATATAATTTTTTCCCCCTATTACCTGCATCATTTTTTTTTTTTGGGGTAGCTTGAGAACTTCATTTATCACCTTGTATTGTTAAACAGTGCCTATGGGGTTATTCACTGTTGCAGATTACCATCCTTACAAACAAAGTTGAATCGTTCTTCATCTTTGGAAATGGAGACTACGACAGGTGGTACTGCAAAGGATGTAGATGTTGCAGTGGCTGACACAATTGCGCTAGCTAAGAAAGCTTTGATGGCATCAAGGGAAGCAGCATCATTAGCTGAAGAGTCCAAATTAGTTGGAACTGATTCGGATGATACGCTTCCTGTGAGGTTAGCTTTATTTACGTTGGTCTAATATTATTATGCTGTTCATTAGAGAACATGATTCATGAATATCAGGCTAAAGCTTTTTGTCAATCTGGGTCCACAAGTTTGGCCAGCGTTTTAGGCAAGGAGCACAAAACTGTAAGGTCAACTCGACTTCTAGAGAGGCGATCTAAGAGGCGGAAGGTACCTAAATCAAATGCCCTGCTTTATGAGAACCCTAGGTCTAGACCTGCAGACGTTCGGGGAAGGTTAGGCGAAGGTTTGTATTCAGACAATCCCCTTCGGTTGTTCTTGGCGGGTCCTGAAACAAGACAACTTTTGACTTTTCAAGAAGAGTCTGAATTGATTGTTCAAGTACAGGTGTTTATCTGAACCAAACCAATTCATTGTTGGTAAAGGAAGTTTTGGTATGCAAGTATTTTATGTTTTCATGATAAACATTCTTTTTTCATAGGATTTGATAAAACTAGAACAAGTTAAGGCGAGGCTTCAATCCGAGTTTGGATGTGAGCCGACGTTGGTTGAATGGGCAGAAGCAGTTGGGCTTAGTTGTAGGATCTTGCAGTCAAAAGTTAGATCAGGTACCAGCAGCAGAAAAAAGCTGATCAATGCCAACTTACGCATGGTGGTTCACATCGCAAAACAATATCAGGGTCGAGGTGTTGCCCTTCAAGACTTAATGCAGGTAAATGTAAACACATTAAGCTTGTAGCACTGGCTGCCTGTATAGGAACAAATGCATAAGTGTTAAAACACGAACGCACCTAGGAAAATAGATGAATAACCTGATAAGCTGTTGTGGTTAATTGGGTTATCATGTTTACACTTCTGAAAATGGCTATATTATTCTTGCCATATTGATCACTGGCAACTTGGGAAAGACGTGGAACTTAGCTTTGCTGTTTCCTTAGTTCGGTATCACTAGGGGCTTATGAGATGTCTCTCTTGTGACTATGAGATTACCTTTTCTCTAATAGAAGGCAATAATATTTTCTGGTTTGTTCTAATCTTCTTGTAGGAGGGAAGTATGGGCCTTATGAAGAGTGTCGAGAAATTCCAACCGCAAATTGGTTGCCGATTTGCTTCTTATGCATATTGGTGGATAAGGCAAATGATTAGGAAGGCCATATTTCAACATTCCCGGACTATTCGTTTGCCCGTAATGAAATCTTATAACCTACCTTCTTAATTCTATCATCTGAATCTCAGATTTAGCTTATCAATCCATAGTTTAGTTGTAACATGTTTAAGGGAAGAACTGCCGACGTCCCTTAGGTGGGTTGGTAAGGCGCTCGTTTTCCTTGCTGAATGCTTGGGTTTGAGTCGTCACCACCGCGTTGGCCGGGGTATATGGGCAATCCACTTCGTGAGGGATCCATATATCACGCGGGGGGGCATCCACCTCCCCGGGTTTATCTGGGTATTCCAACCTCTACCCCTATAACCCATTTTCTTTAGCAAAAATAAAAAAGGGATGAAGAACTTTATAACTTAGATAAAATCAACAAATTATCTGCAGGAGAATGTGTATACCCTGCTTGGCAAGGTATCAGAAGCGAAAAGATCATGTATTCAGGAAGGAAATCACAGGCCATCGAAAGAAGATCTAGCAACACGTGTTGGAATCACGGTTGAAAAGTTGAATAAGTTGCTTTATACCACAAGAATGCCACTTTCAATGCAACAACCGGTCTGGGCAGACCAAAAAACCACTTACCAGGTAACAACACTCGTTCATTTCTGCCTTGATTCGTATCCACTAGCGAAAAAAGTATGTTTACAATTTAAAGTTCTTTTTCTAGTTTCTCAAGGAATTGTAATTGCAGGAAGTAACTGCAGACACGGGGGTTGAGATCCCAGATGTGAGTGTGGCAAAGCAGATGATGAGGCAGCATGTGCGTGGTCTCCTAAGAAATCTCAATGCTCGTGAGCGGCAGATAATCAGGCTAAGGTTCGGCATTGAAGATGGCAATCAGAAATCGCTATCGGAAATTGGTAGAATGTATGGACTGTCCAAGGAGAGGGTGCGCCAGCTGGAGAGCCGAGCGCTCTACATGCTTAGGCAGTGCCTCGGCAGCCAGGATCTCGGAGCATATGCTGATTTAATTGTTTGAGTATTGTAAATTGGAATTCAGATGCCAATCTTCCAAGCCTTTGGAGGTGAAATGTACAGCAATCCAAAATGAGCATAGACTGAGAAATAAAAAAACTTCTGCTTACCTCAGATTAGGCCTGAAACGCTTCAAATATATGATTCTAGTCTTTTGGTGTAATTGAAAAGGGTTATTCTGTTTCTCAAATGTATATTTTGAAACTTTTTGAAACTTTTAATCTCAAGCTAATATTCTTTCCCAAGTGACACTATTCAAATTAATGTTTTCAAGATATTATATGCTCTCAAAGATGTTTGCAAATTGTGTGAACCTCAAGAAAGTTGTATAAATTTCATTCTAATGTCACAATTATTTTTTTAAAAGAAAATTTAAACACTATTTTTGTCTCGTTAATCTCTTTTTAAACTAATGGTAAATGGTCTTAACTCTCAAATGTTAATAACGAATCGTAGTTTTTACTTCTCTTTTTCTGATATATAAAAATGTAAGAGACTTATTTCAAGCAGAAATTGCAGCTGAATTGATCTTTTTGCGAGTGAAGATCTTAAAAGCTATGACTTAGCCGGGTGAAGGCTGCTCACAAGCGAAGTGTATACCCTGTCATCAGGTGTAAGACCTGCTTTTATCATCTCGTCATACAATCTAAAGGCTTCATCTGTTCTTCCCTCCTTCGACAAACCGGAGATCATCGCCGTGTAAGTGACGACGTTCTGTGTTAAACCCCTCCGAGACATTTCATTAAATAGTTTCAGTGCCTTGTCTAACTTCCCGGCAATACATTCTCCATGAATAAGCGAAGTATAAGTATACGAATCCGGCGTCATTCCATTTGCTTCCAACTCACCTTTTAGCTTATGAGCTTCATTCATCTTTCCTTTCTTACTATACCCATCAATAAGGGCATTGTAAGTAATAATATTTGGCTTCTCTCCCATCTTCTCCATCTCTTTCAACAAGCGCTTTGCCTCGGCAAAGTTCCCTTCCTTGCAGTATATGTCAATCAAAGTAGTGAAGCTCACAAAATTAGGGGACACGCCCCTCTCCACCATCGCAAACAACAACCTCTTCGCTTCTTCATACCGGTTTAGCTTACACAATCCGCTAGCAATACTATTGTAACAAAATATGTCAATCTCTAGACCTCTCTTTTCCATCGCAACCTTCAGCTTCATAGCTTCATCAATCATCCCCTTTCTGCAATAACCATCCATCAACGTGTTATGCACCACTCGGTTCGCCTCAACGCCTTTGCTCCGCATCTCACCCACCAAAATCTCAGCAGCATCCATCTGCCCCGCCTTGCACAACCCATTAACCAAAGCCCCATACGTGTAAGCGTTCGGAACGAGGCCTCTCACCGTCAACTCGTCGAACAATGAAACTGCCCGCTTCAAGTTCCCCAACCTACAACACCACTTAATCATCGAAGTATACACATACACATCGGGATCAATCCCTCTCTCTCGCATTTCATCGAACACCTTCCTGGCCTCGTCAATATTCCCACGACTACCATAATACTCGATCAAAAGTGTATACGTCACTGCACTAAAACCCACTTGGTCCTTCTCCATCAACCTCAAAATCTCATTTACACCCTCAAGATCCTTCCTTTCAATGTAACCCATAACAAGTGCATTATAAGTAAAAACATTGGGTTTTACTTTTTTAGAACTACTCATTTCAATAACCAACTCCTTTGCCTTTTCAATCTCACCCTTTTTACACAACCCATCAACCGCAATAGTCAAAGAATAAACTGTAATCTCAATTCCTCTCTTAACCATCCGATCAAATAACCTTAAACACAAATCAAACTTATGGGATTTCTTCAAACCAATCAAAAGCTCAGAACAAGACCTTTCCTCAATCAAAAAACCATATTTATCCAAGTAATCAAAAACCCCAAAAGCCTCCTCAAACATCCCATTACTCGCGTAAACTCTCAACATCATATCACAGAATTTCTCCACAAATTCACTCACTTTTTCTTGTTCTTGTTCTTGTTCATGTTCTTCACTTCTTTTTTCGATCAAACCGATGATGTTCGAAACTGGGTGTCGGAGATTCTCGTCGGTGGCGAGGAAACTGAGCACGTTTTTCATTGGGGCAAATTTCTTGGCCTGGAACAGCCTGCGAGCGAGGGTGACGTGGGCTTGGAGATCGAGCTTGTGCAAGTGGGTCGTACGGAGGGAGTTGAAGAAGGACAAGCAAGAGGTGGGCGTGACGCGGGGGTTGGAGAGTACGAGGTTAGTGACGCGGGAATCGAGGTCGGAGAGGAGAGGTTGGAGGTCGGTTCTTCCGTTGATGAGAGCCGTTGAGATCTTCCACGCCAGGTCTTGGTTCGGAGGGAAGGCTTTTTGCAAGGATTTGAAGACGTTTTGAGACGACATTTCTTTCGTCGGAGAAGACTGAGGAAGATTAAAGAGAAGAGCTTTTTGAAGAGCTGGGATTGGAGTATTGTTGGAGACCCAAGTGAGAGCGAAGATTGAAGAGTGGATTCGGAAGAAAGTGAAGTGTGTGATCTTCAAAACCAGCCATGGAAGCTCGCTTTGTTTTCCTTCTTACCAGAGCCAATATAAAAGAAATTAAACGACACGTCGTTTAGAAGTTCAATTTGTTGAGCATTAAAATAAGTAACAAAATTTTAAAAATATTTGGTAAATATATAAATAATTTTTTTTTTAGATAATTGATTTATGGATTTTTAATAAATAGATTATTTATGTTAGGATATTTATTATTTATTGTTATTTACTTTAAATATTTTAAAATCATGTCATTTATTTTATTTAATTTTACAAAAATGTTACTATAATTTTTATTCTGAGAATGAATTCTACTCAAGTAGAAATTTGTTAAAATGTGAAATTAGTACAAATAGCCTTTTTTGTGGTTAAAGTAAGCACCTTGCAAGTCTCAGTGTATTCAAGATGCGCGGAAATCATTTTATAAAATAAAATTTTAGAAAAATTATTATGTAAATAAGATTTTTCATTAGGTAAAACACTCCCATCCAAGTCCATTTATCATTTATCATGACATTAGAGCTAAATTTACAGGTTATGATGGTTTGGACGCAAACGCATGAACAAGCCTATTTAACAACATGTCGTTTATATCAAATGTGAAAAGGCGTGGATTACGACCTACACTTTAATACGAAATGGCAGTCGTGTTTATTATTATTATTAATTTTTTTAAAACTTTATAATGGAGGATTCAAATTCTATATCTTGAAGTGCGAGAGTTTATCTGCAACCACATGAAACGTCATGTTTACGTTCATGAAAAAAAAAGGGAACGTTTTATCGTGAAAATATATGTCGTTTCTAAGATAATGTTCTCTTATCCATTGTTCACTTGAACGAAAAGTCGTTTTTGTCAGTCTCAAATCTCAATGACATGTGTTCCTGCCGTTGTCTGAACGACATGTCGTGT
Organism: Ficus carica; assembly: GCA_009761775.1. Classification (NCBI taxonomy): domain Eukaryota; kingdom Viridiplantae; phylum Streptophyta; class Magnoliopsida; order Rosales; family Moraceae; genus Ficus; species Ficus carica. The sequence goes on from CM019751.1 coordinate 15,425,042, forward strand.
TATGTCCCTTGAAAACAACATGTCGTGTGAACCTGGGAAAACGACGGTTCTCGTTGTTCATGAATGGTAATGTGGCATGTGTGTATTTCATCATTCTCTAAACGATTAAAGGACATTTCGACCAAAAAAAAAAAAAAAAAAAAAGATTAAAGGACATGTGTCGCATGTCACTATAAAACGACATGTACTGTATGTAATTAAACGACATGTCGTTTTTCCCTAGGCATTGCTTTCTATTCATACACATGGTTTTATTAATGTGACGAAGACGTTATTCTTTCTATCTAAGAAAAGAAATCTTTTGATAATTAAAGGATATGCAAGGTGTTTTGGTAGAGTTATATCCCAAAAAAGAAAAAAAAAAAAAAAACTGTTTTTGGTAGAAAATGAAATGCAAGAAGTTAACAAAAAGGAAAAATGGTTTAAATTAAATGATTGACAATTTTATGGGAGGATGTGAAAAAAAATAATTTTTAAGTAATAGGATCGATATTAGATTTAATTAGGCTTGTATAGTTTTTAAAATTTGATTTGAGTCTGATGAGATCTAAGATAGAATATAGAAAGCTCCTTAATAATTGAGAATCTAATTACTTTAGAAAACTGTTCCACAAAATGACAAGTTGTCTTGTATTTAGCCTTTTCAATTCCTGTTTTCGTAGTCTAATCTGTATCCGTTCAAGTAGAGGACCAACTATAGCCAAATCAAAGAAGAAAAAGCATCTACAAAATTGTAATTGACTCCTTTTTTTTTTTTTTTACCCCTAGTGTAGAATCTAAGGTACAAACTACAAAACAGATCTTCAGAACTCAGCAGCCTGCCTAGAATAGACCAATTAGGTTTCAACACAGATATCTAAAACTAGCTAAAGCCCAAATACAACAAGTAACAAAACTTTCTTCGCCTCCCATGGATGATGAATCTGCAAAACAGACATCCCTCGTATCACTAAATGTTTTGTCGCGGAAAAAAATATGACTATACCAACTACTTAATGCCTTCTATTTCCAGGATGTTCCCAGATTTGATTCTGATCTAGTCTTAATGTAGAAGGTTTTATCTAGTTAATATACTATTTAGTTTAAGTAAAATTAAGTCAGATTATTTCTGTTTTATTGATAGATGTCAAGACATTTTAAACGATGACAATAAAGAGGGATCCACTTTTTTATTATGGGAAAAAAAAACAATGTCTATTTTGTCAGCCATCAATCAATTTCACAATTTATTATTATTTTTTTTCTGTTTTTTCAATAAATATTTTCATCTTTTACCCTGTGAAATGTTTTTAACGTTTATATACTGCAGTCAATTACTTCTAAGAGACAATAAAGTTTACCTAATGCATGACGCCAACTTCATATATTGTCAAGCTTAGAAGCTCATAAACAGACCATAAGAATAATATTGTTAGGAGATTGCTTCATGATTCTATCGGTTTTGTCATATACATAAATATACATGTATATATGTGTGTGTGTGTGTGTATAAAATTAAAATACCTTGTTCCTTCTAGCTATTACGATATGGTTAACTTTAGAAGATTGCTTCATATTATTTGGATCAGTTATATATATATCGATACAGTCACCAAAATTAACCTAAGTAGCAAATAACAGTCTAGTTTCATGCCCTTTTTCTACTCTTGTGAATGATCATCTCTATTGAGTGGAGAGGAAAATGTGTGGTCTTGAGGATTTCAACACGAAACGATAATATTGGAAAAGTGGAAAGGGGCATTCGAAAAGGTTATACACAACTATATACACAGTAATGAAGTCAGAACTTTTTATTAGGAGGGGCAAATAACTATATAATAGGTAATTAGTTTTTATTTTTAGAGGGGTTTTCTACAAATATTTATTCAAAATTATAGGCAAATTCAGGGGAAAAAATATTGAGGGGGTGGGGGGCTTAAAGCCCTCTAGGCTCTAATTCCCTCCGTCTACACACGCACATATATATGCGTATTATATCACATACAAGAATAGTAGTAGCACTATCGTGGCTTAATAAGATTTTTTAACATAATTCCCAGCTTAACGATATATATATATTTGAAGTTGGAAAGTTAACATGGTAAAATTTACCATCACGTATGTGGGAAATTATTAATAAGTTACGCCTGTAATTATTAACAGATTAATCATTTCAAATGATGGACGATGGGTGATAGTTATAGAACATACGCATTTAAGCGTTTGTATATTATGATGGATGATGGAGACCCATCAGACCCATAAAAAGATTCGGCCTTCTGCACCACCATTTGGAATGCTTGGCTCAAGCTGCTGCTTAGCACGTGCAGGCAGGCCCCATTTGTGCAGATGTCTTAATAACAAATTTTTTTTTTTTCGCTTTGTATAATAGGTGAATATATATACATAACATGAACCCTAGTCATTCCTTTGCTTATATGTATGCAGTCCCAAAAATTTGTTACATATATATTCTAATATGTAGCATGTATATATATCCGTCATGTTTCTCAGGACTTTTATTTTTAGAAATGTTATGTCATAATTGATATCAATTCAATTCATGCACTTGCCTAATTCAAAGCTATAACTATCTATAATATTACATCTCAATTATTTATCCAAAAAAAAAAAAAAAAAAAAAAAAACAGCCAATATCACTTTTACCCTTTTTCTCAACTTCATAGAACGTGACATTCATAGATTTTTTCCCGCCCCCTTCTTTTCACTGAGGCGTTGCAGGAATTCTGAGTAGGTCAGAAATTGCATGCCATAGTTGACCAAAGAAAAATATACACATAGTTTGTATTGTGGTTCAGTCATTTCCTAATATACCCTAAATTCTTGGGCACTCGTGTGGAGCATATATATCAGATGACTATTGACTAACATTAATATACCACAAACAGCCACCTATATATATAGATATAATATCTTCTTGTAGTAGAGCATGACAATATATTGATTCTTTTACACATAATTTAATTCTTTCTTTCTGATTCTGAAGTAGTGGGGCAATTCTCGTGGAATGTAACACATTTTTGTGTTCATATCATATATATATATATGTATGTATGTATGCATGCATGTATGTATGTATATAGAGAGAGAGATCTGCAGGCATTTTAAAGGATATATATATGTATGTATGTATTTATGCATGCATGTATGTATGTATATAGAGAGAGAGATCTGCAGGCAATTTAAAGGATGAGTGTGTGTGTGTGTGTGTATATATATATATTATAGACTGAGAGTGGGCTCTATTAGATGGGTAGGCTAAAAATGGTAAAATTTCAGGTAAAGGTGGCAGAAACATTGGCCCATTTCTATGTTTCATATGCTGTCTTACCCTCGCTGACAGCTGGTGGGTTGCAGTTTGTTCACAAAACATACCTAATACCAGGAGGATCCAAACCCAAAATTTTTCTAAACTTTACATCTAAGTCCAGAGTCCCATTTCTCCATCTCTCTTTCTGTTGTTTGGTAATTTAGTATTTAATATTTTTCATGTGAAGAGATGACATAATATTATTAGAGGATAATTAATAAGACAGAAAATTTCAAACAGTAAATATATATAATTTAAAGAATATACTTCTACATGAATAGGTGTAATTCGTGCCAAAATTATTGATAGTTAATTATTTTGAAAAAAAAAATGTAGTACAAGTGCAGATAGAAACTATAAAGATGTAACAAATTAAAGTTACCTTTTTTTTTTTTTTTGGTACATACTGTTTAATTTTGATGCGATTTGGTATCAGTAGAAACAAAATGACGATAAACTTGTACTACCGGTAAGTACTGTTTCTTATCAAGAATCCCCGCCAAAAAAAAAAAGCTACAAAAAAGAAATAAAAATGTATATATGTATATAGTCTGTCATGTGTTAGCTATATAAATACATGAGGCTTTCCAAACAACTACCTCCCTCAAACAACTACCTCCCTCTCCTCACATTTACTGCTCGTAGAGAGCAGATCATTAGTACTTCAGGTGAAGCCAGAGGGTGCATTAGAGTGATACACACACACACACACACACACACACACGCATATAGATATAGTAATATATCATATTCATGGCAGCAAGGAAGGAAAACAGCACGGGAAATATTAAGAGTTGTCATAATCATCAAAATCATAATCAGCATGAGGAAGGGTATTGTGAGCCGTGCAGATCATTTGGGCAAAAGTGCAGCCATTTGGTGAAGAAGCAGCGTGCCAAGTTCTACATCCTCAGGCGCTGTATTGCCATGCTTGTCTGCTGGCGTGACCGTGGAGACCCCTGATCAGATCATACATGACACTTCTGCGCTATATATGCTATATATATACATATATATATATATGTATGGCTTCTCATTATCATCACTTTTTCTCTCTACTTGCTTTGTGTTATTGTTCTCACTCTCTTTTCCATTAATGTACTTGAGATATATATATATATATATATATGTTAGTGTATTATATATTTGTTCAGTGTAACTAGTTAATAAGTTGGAGGTTTTTTTTTTTTTTTTTTTTTTTTTTTTTTGGGGATGTTAGAAAGTACTTGTTTTTAGCTAGCTGCCTTTTTGCCATTTGATGTGAACATGATCATTTTCATATAAAATATTTTATCTGTGTATTTATTAGCTTTTGAAGTTTATATATGACATACTACTAAATCTGCATTCAGGAAACATATTTCTGGCCTTTGATATTCATGATTTTGAGATTTCTCCATTTCATATAACATACAAATTAGCAAAATTGGGTTCATTTATTTTCTTCTTTCTTTTTCTCTCCCCATATTTTGCTCTTTTTTTTTTTTTTTTTTGGTTGTCCTTTTCTTTTCTTTTCTTTTTCTCTCCTATTCTTGACAAGCTGAAACTTCACTGATGCTGCTCACATTCTCGTACAAATTGGCCTCATGTGATATATTGTAGCTTTCAAGCTTTTCTTGATACTCTTACCTTTTTCTTTTTCTTTTTCTTTTTCCTTTTCTTCCTCTCTCTCTCTCTCTCTCTAGCTATGGTACTGTAATTAGCCTATCTTTTTTGCTTGTTATAAAGATTTGTAGTATAAATGAAGATATACAACGTTAATCATTTGTCCTAATTAATCATTCATATACATATATATATATATAGAGCAGGTATATGTTTAATCCTTAGAAACCGTATTGTCCCTATCGATTCCTAATATAAATTCATTGTTAAAATGGTTTTCTCAATATTCTTGTTGGTAAGAAAAACAGAGTCATGATAAAATACTAAATCGACGTCAAATTATTAGCTGTCTTCTCGAACACTTGTGCTGGTTTACTCAATCTCTCTTGTACTAACATCACGTACACTAGCCTCCAATATAAAGAGAAAATCTATATATATATATATATATATATTTGTGTGAAAAAAACATATATATGTACACACACACACAAATGTTCCTCTCAACACTTTTTCAACTATAATTAAGTACTTCTTAATTGTTAGAGATAGAGAGAGAAGGTAAACAAAAAAGATTCAAGTATTATGGAAAGTTAAACAAAATTAGTTACATCCTATTAGGATTAGTTTAGCGGGTGAGACAGAAGGGAGTTTGGATGAGAGATCACAAATTCTTCGAGTGTTTTCATTTGTATGTAATAAGTGACCCTAAAAGAAAATAGTTATAAATATCCTACATGGAGTGTAAATATATATATATATATATATATATATATTTATAAAGATGAACCAATTGGCAATAAAATATTGACAATGAGAAACATGAAGTCATATAGAGTCAATAAATGCATTTCTTATCGCGCTTCATGCAGGCCCCGAATCCCATATGTGATAAATATGGACAAATCAAATTACTTAGGGGTCTTGGTGCTAAGGGAACACCAGACAGGAGCAAAATTAAATAGCATCAAAACTTAGAAATTATTATTTCCTCTCTTGTACTTACTCTATGTATCTCTAGTTTTCTTTAGTTTTTTTCTTCTTATTATTATTGGTCTTGTCCTCAAAACCCACCACTGTTTCCTTTAATGTTCCTCCACATGCAACAACTACTTATGGTTCACATATAATGAGATATAATTTGGTGGCTCAACTTAAAACCACTTATTAATATATATAAGATTAGTTTGAACAATATTTTTTGTGGAAATTGAAAAATATATTCCTACAATTTTGCACGCATATATAACTAGCCAATAGGAACAGAAAATTTTGTTTTTTGTTTTTTTTGTACAAAACATGTAAAAGAATTATAATTATTGTTATTATTTTTTGCCTTTGAACCGAGTGGACTTGATCACGTAGAAAGGATAAAAAATCACATGGCGTGCAGGGTATCTGTAATACTATATATAAACATTATAGCTTTATTTTCCATATAAAGATGTGATTGCTAAGACAGAGATAGCACATGCGGTACTGTGTTAATCAGTCAAATGATGCTTTTTTAAAGCTTCAATAATCATATTTTGCTGTTGATACTAACGTACGACAAGATCATAATTTTAAGGTGCATTAATTTAGTTTATATGTATTTACATATTGAATAGAACAAAAAAAAAAAAAAATGTAATCTCCCTTATAAAGTAATGAAAATTCATTAAAGAATTATCGACAAGACTTTGTTTGAATGTATTAGATTAAATTCTATTCATTATATATATATATATATATATATATTATTTTAATGTGATTTTAATCAGAAAAATAAACTTAAACACAGGTTTGATTATTTCGAGTGTAATTTCAACACTAATGGGGAATGATGATGACAAATCTTCCTTTGTTTGTACGACTGAATCCCTGTCACTCGTGCACGCTCATATACTATTGAATATTCAAAGATTAATGAACCTCACTTTGACTATATAGTACCAAAGAAAGAAAAAATATAGCAAACATACAAATTAATTAATAGTAGAAAATATAGATGCACATAAGATAAGGACCATATATATTATAACCTAGCCAGCTAGCCTTTGACTGTGGTTATATGAGGGGACCAAAACTAAAGCACATTTGCTAACTTTCAAAATTCAGCAATAATTGAGATACCCTTTTTCACTATTTCTAGGTAAAATCATGTTTGTATAGCACTTAATGTGGGAATAAATGACTTATGCACAAGCTGAAGAGAAACATAAATAAATAAATAAATTATAAGAAGCACGCAAACACTTGCAAAAATGAATAGGACTTAGATATAGAAGTCATGCAGTTTTTATGAATAACATGTCTAAATAACATTTATAGGATTAAACGTTTTGTTTTCTACACACACACAAAAAGAAAAAAAAAAAAAAAAAGAAAGAAAGAAAGAAAAGAATTAGAGCAAAATGTAAAGATTAAATAACAATCAAGTAGAGGGAACATCTAGCTTATGAATTTATAAAATTATTGGATTGACATGTGATTGGACGATTTTAAAAAATGACAATCTCACAAAATGAAATTAGTGGACTAATCTTCTTCTATTTTTATATTGATCAGCAACCAATATAAATTGTGCAATATAAAATAGGTTGATTAGAGTCATGTTGAAGTTAATTTTACAAATAATTTTTTTGAAAAAATTATTTTTATATATAAGTGCTTTATAGTCATTTTGCAAAGGCGTATTTTGTTAATCATTTTGCAAAGGTGTATAGTAGTAAAGGATATGATTGACCGTGATATTTGTCCGATAAATATAATTTTTTTTATTTTAACATCTATAATTAATAATTGATTTATATTTAATTTTATATGTAACATATAGTATTATAATGACTATATATGTAATTTTATTTCACAAGACGTGCTCTAACGAGAACTTTTATATACACATATATATATATATGTATATGTGCATAGGGATATGTGTTAAAGGGATGTGGATATTGGTTAGGACTACAGCTTATGTCAGCCGACAGCGAGAATCCTTGATAGGAAAGTGAGATGGGGTACGAACCTTTCCCCTGCAACCCTCTGCACCTCTCTCTTTCTCTCTGCTCTCTCTCTCCTCAATTTCTCTTTCTCTCTCCTCTTTTTCTCCTTATAAGTGCAGAAGCATCACTCTCAGTGTCTTCTTGGCCCCTCGTGTGCGGCCCTCCCTTTCTTTTTACACATGCCTCTTCTGACCCCACTCATTTTACCATATATATATGTGTATTTTTTTTTTTTCTCTAGAGACTAGTTGTATGTGGTCAAGAAAAGTATGCACAGTTTTCGAATTCCAAATCATAAGAAATCACACGGTCTAGAATCATAATAGTACTGATAGGGTTAAATCATTTGTATAGAAAGCGAGTCAAATGACAAACAACGTATAGGGTTAAATCTTAAAGCTTAGATGGATTCAATGATCTAAAGAGATTATAAATTCTAATCTCTTTATAATTATCACATCTCTCTATATGGATCCAAAATTCAACCAAACACATACCTATGATGTATTGAATAATTCACTTATTATTTATTGATTAGTTTCGGTATCTCACCGACTTATATCATGATATGTAACTGTTTTAATTTTAGGATATAAACTTCACTATCAAAAATTCAAATGTTAGACATAAGGTACTACTAGGATCTACGGATGGATAACTCAATATCTACGAGAGTACTCTTTTCCATTAGACATTTACCTTCGGGATGAAAGATATCTACTGGCGTGCTTTTAACTTCTACTTTAATATATATAAATATATGTGACAGTCAGTCCCTACAAGGAAATTATAAGCTGTGTAGTCTTACATCGTTTAGGGATTAATATATGTGATGGTTTATAAGTAAAGAGACCACCTCTTAATGGTATAAGGCCCTTTGGGGTGAGTCCAAAAGTAAAACTGTAAGGGCACGACATTCAAAGTGAATAATAGCATACCAAAGGGAGGTATGGGTCATTGAAAATGGTATCAGAGCCTATAACCAACTGAAAATGTGGCCAATGAAGACATTGTGCCCCAAAAGGAATGGTGATTGTGACAGTCCTCAGTCCCTACAAGGAAAATGTAAGTTATATAATCCTACATCGCTTGGGAATTGATATATGTGATGGTTTATAAGTAAAGAGACCACATCTTATTGGTATGAGGTTTTTGGTGTGGGCCCAAGAGTAAAATCGTAAGGGCACAAGACCCAAAGCGGACAATATCATACCAAAGGGAGGCATGTGTCGTTATAATATATGATATGTAAGTATCCTTAACTTGAGGGTTGGCTTATGTGGTTTAAACCTTAAAAAAGAGTCTAAACCCGTCCATTGGGTACGTCTACAGATTCATAAAGAACTCCTTGAAGTAAGGGCCCAAACGGATGTGCTTGGATGTATTCCCGAGTCAGAGCCTGAATAGCGTTAAAGGATTTGATTGCACCGCTCTCATCAATTACAATTTTGGAGATGAATGATTGTGTCACTCTTGTATCAATACATTTGAAGAAAAAGTTTATTATAAAGATAAATGATTGCGTACTAAGATAATTTCAAAGAGTAAAGTATTTCAGATAACGCTTGCATTCTCTGTAATGCTGCAACTGTTGGCACATAGTTAGTCGATGCTTATTCTTCAGGTATCATCATTGCTTCTTCTCTGAAAAAAGAACTTCTAATGTGATTTATAGATCTCTCACGAGATAATTGTCCACTTACCTGTTACTACGATAAGATTGATTCAAATTTAAGAGTTTATCGAAAAACACTAGTAATCTAATCACCTACCAAATAATAGGTGACATATATACATACATGTATATAGTAGCTTTCTGATTACTTCAATTGGACCACTATTTATAAGGGAAAGTATTTGAATGACACAGATTTAAAGATCATTATATCAACATGATACAAAAAAGTAATATTAATAACTAATATAACACAAAATCAAACTAAGATTTGTATTATGTTAATCAAGATAAAGAAATTTATGTTATATTGATCAATATATAAAAAATATGATTATTTAAGTAATTTTCTCTTATTTATAATTTATAATGTGAATCTATAAATTTTCACCTCCACACTAGTAATCAATGAATCCGCACACTTTTCAAATGATGGGATGCCAAAAGGGTGTGGACCTAGAGTAGAGAACAATATTGTAACAGCGTCGGACCAAGTTGGAGGCCAAACACGTGCAAAACTGACAAGGTTGAAATATATATATGTATAGTTATATATAGGCTTCATATATAGTGTTACATGTATTGTGGCCAAAAGATGATTTCTATGCCTACGACCACCAACCATTCCTGACCTTCCACGTCGAGACGCACGTGTGCTTGGTAAAAAGAACACGGGGTGAGTGTACGTTCTGATCATTTGTATTCATCAATGGAGCTGCTCTACCAATACTAAAGCCTGAAACCATGAACCTTAAAAAAAGTCTCTCCCACAGCTAGGGTTTGTGTATATATATATATCTATATAGTATATACTATATATATATATATATATATCCAGGTTATCTTCTTGAACCAGTTGTCAGTCATGTCTCATATCACACAAAAACGTTTCATTTGAGAAATGGGGTATCAAAGGAAAGGGATATTTGCATGATCATTGATCAGAGCAGAGTGTGAAATCAGCCAAAACTGAAAAAAATGTCAGATGGGGTTTTTTTTTTTTTTTTTTCCCCCTTTCTTTCTTTCTTTATATCCTTATTTCATTTTTTTCTCCGAAGGAAAAAAGAAGAGTCACTTGCTTTAAACAGAAAGTTCATATTATAAGGAAAGGAATATCAGAACCCGGTTTCCAAACAGGACTTTATTCTAGTATAATTGGTATTTTTTAGGTTGTAACAGTCGTACAGAAATACGATCATGAAATGCATATATATATATATATATACACACACATTAATGTATATACAAAACAAACGTATATATCAAAAACTTTAAATGAACGGAATATAAATATATATATATGTATATATATAACTATAGGGACCCCATATGCGCAGGCTACACTTAAATAAATGGGAAGAAAAAGGAGGCCTGGGAAGGATGAGAAATGTGGTGGGGTATAAGCTAGGGTTAGTACTAGTACTACTACTCTCCCCGGGCGGGACATTGATGATTGATTGATATCTACGTGCATTATATGATGTGCCTTCTCACCATTTATCATTCATTATTTTCATCATGTATGTATATATAGATATATAATTATATGATTTGATGTATAATGTGTTTGTTACCATTATTATCATCTTATAGATGAGTGCCAACTAACCATGTCCCCTCGTCTCAGAAGCATAATGCATTTTTGTGGGTTGTTCCGGAACAAGCATATATCTACTATACATGGTCTATACATACGCTCATGTAGGTTATACATTATATATGTTTATGGATATGAATGTATATATGTATACACGACATATATGATCCGTTGTTAAAAGTTGTGGCAACACCACTATGTATCCCAACAAACATGTCTAGTTAGATGTCGAATATCTTAATTCTGTTGAGTGTGTGAAGCTTATATAATTATTCTAGCACAAAGTTAGTAGCAAATCGATCTGCATATGCAATATATATATATATATATATGTATGGATGTATGTATACACCACATATATATCTCTTGTTATAAAATTGTGACAACACCACTGTATCCCACCAAACATATGCTCCAGTTAGACGTCAAAATATCTTATTAGTTTGAGGGTATTGAGTCTTATTTATTATGCTTATAATACTGAGTTAACAAGCGAATCGACTTACACGTTTGTAATTGTCTTTTTTTATTTTTTATTTTTTTTCTTTTCACTACTAAGAGGGTGATGGTTAGGAAGTTAAAAGTTAAAATTATTGAGTTTCAGTGGTAGTCCAATTTTCTCTTGTAATATTCTTCTTAATGAATATTGTAGTTTCAACCTTACAGCGGGTAGCTCTTAGTCTATGTTTTGTAAGAAGGAAAGAAAACAAAAGGAAAAGTAAAAATAGGAGTTAAAGAAAATAAAAAAGTTATATAATTTCTATTTTATTTAGTATCATGAAATGAGAGAAAATAAAAAAGTTATATAATTTCTATTTTATTTATCTATATATATATTAATTAACTTTAAAAGTAAGAAAAATAATTTTAGTAGTTATTGCATGGATGTATTTTTCCTTTCATTTTTGTAGAGAATTAAAAAAAAGACCCCATGCACTACAATCTTTTTTCCTCCTATTTTTCTTTTCATTTTCTTTTCCTTCTTACCAAACAACCAACTCTATAAGTTCCCCTCTACTTCTACCTCATCCCTCGTCTGTCCTTCTTCTTTTCCACGATACCAAACATATTATAAGGCTGGTGATTAAATCTTGTGTATGATTGTTTAATTGTTTTTACTTCAATTTTATTGCTCGTGGTTGTAAATGATTAGAGCGCATAATACTTAAGAAAAGTAGAAACGTTCCCAAAAGAATAAAAACTTGTTTGAACCAAAACTGAAAAAATATCTTGATAGATAGCAAAACAAAAACATCAAAACTATTGAAGTGATGTATTTTTGAAGGGTGCGAATAGGCGTGTGCCCTAGTTTGTTGTTGGCACACTTGAGTACAGCTCAACTTGAGCCTTGTACTAATCGGAAATTGCAAAGGCCAAAAACAAAGAAAACTAGATCAATAGTGATGTGATGAATATAGACAATTTGAGGTGATAACATGTTACAAGATATCGAGCAAGTAGGAAAAAAGGACCAATTAATTTCTTTCTATTTCGATGTGGTGGGGAGGAGAGAATATAAGTGCCCCTCATAAAGTTGGCTTGGTCTTAATCCAATTAATAATGTGTAATGTGGACCATTTCCAACAAAATATATACATATATATATATATATATATATATATGTGTGTGTGTGTGTGTGTTTTGGTTAATTTGTCTTAGTGTGCTCATCATATCATTTTCCCCCTTCTTTCCAAGCGTGCTTTTGCAAAGAGGGACATGACTCCCTTTTCCCTACATTTCCAACTCTTTTTGCCTAATTGGGTAGCAATATCTATCTAACTCCTACAATACAAACGCCCAAATCCAATGAGTTAGGTGGGTTCGGCGTCCCAATTTTGTTAGCAAAATGCCAAGTTTTTTGACCCCTTAATTGCAAAGCATGATCATTCCATATAGCTGTTAGTACACCCGACATTTTTTATTTTTCCAATCATCATCCGTTTCTCCTAATTAGTTTGTTTGGTAAAACAATAAACCACTTTTGCTACATAATTGCACTAAACAACTTTCCTTCTCCGGAGATTATACGATGAGGTCCCATTATTGTAGGGGTTATTGACTGTATGGTTTAAATTAAATGTTACCATCCTATTATTATAGAGTTATTGATCTCAGCTGTATGATTTAACTCAAACAATATACCTCTATAATAGGTGAAATTGGAGTATTTTAAAGAATACTCTCATCATATGTAATCCTATATAATATGCATTACGATCATTGATCCTATTGGATCTATAAGTGAGGGCACTCGACCATCAAATCTCCCATCTATTTAAGCTTAAAAAATAGATAATTTTGTTTTGTTTTTTGTTTTTTGGTTTTTTTTTTTTTTTGATTTTTTTTTTTTTGATCTTTTTCTGTTTCCAAATAATATAAAATTTAACTAATTCGCTTAGCTAAGCACTAACAACTTCCTTTTCTTTTTTTTTTCCCTTTTTTTTGTTGGGAGATTATACAATGAGGTTCCATTACTATTAGGGTTATCGACCTTAATTGTATGATTTAAATTAAACGATGCCTCTATAGTGGATGAAACGGGATATTTTAAAGAATGTTCTCTCATGACATCCACCCCATTAGATTTTAAATTTACGAACATGATCAATGATTCTATTTAATCTATAAGTGACGGCACTCCACCATAAAATCTCCCAACTTTTTCAGCAAGAAAAAAAAAATAGAGAAATTCGATTTTTGTTTCCAAATAATATAAGTATTTCACTAATTAGCTTAGCTAAGCTTTAAACAACTTTCTTTGTCAAAAGATTATACCGTGAGGTCCCATTACTGTGAGGGATTGACCTTAACTATATGATTTAAATGAAACAATGCCTACGAAGTGGATGAAATGGGGTATTTTAAAGAATATTCTCTCCTGATATCTAATTTCATATAATATTTACTGTGCTATATAAATTTTACAATTTCAATCAATGACCTTATTGAATCTATAGTGCCATGGCAAAATATCTCATCTTATTTTACTAAAAATTAAGTAAACAAAATATTTTTATTTTAATTTTTCTGGTTTCCAAATAATATAAAAATTTCACTCTATGGCTTAGCTAAGCACTAAACAACTTTCTTTTTGGGGAGATTATACAATGAGATCTTATATTTAAATCAAACGATATCCAACGATACCTATAAAGTAGATAAAATGGTATATTTTAAATAATATTGTCTCATGATATCCAATCAATATAATGTACATTGCCCGATTTAAATTTTACGATTATGATTAACAAGTAGCGAGCACTTTACCATAAAATCTCCCATCTTTTTTGGCTAAAAAAGTATAAGAAAATATAGAATTTTGTTTCAAAATTATTGTGTGCGTGTGTGTGTGTAAAAGGCATGGCTTAATATAGGTGTATATTTTTGTCTTTCTTTTCAGGTATTAATTTCTCGCCACCTCTCGCACGTGTATTGTGGCACTGCCACACTACTCATGCTTCTTTAACCTTAGAAAATATCTCAAAAGTCCGAGAAAATGAATATTATTAATTATGTATGTCTTGCGATTATAAAAAGAGAGACTTCTTCTTTACATATACTGGATAAGACTTTTAGTTAAATAATAATAATAGTAATAATATATATATACATTTAATTTTTTTTTTTTTTTTTGGGGGGGTTAAAGAAGCCCTTCTTAAAACTTGATACATTTAGATGAATCACATGAAAATTGCTCGCCAAACCCTCATTTTAATGAATCTCGCAATTCGAACGGTCGAATTTAATTTAAACTTGCGAGATTGACTTGAACACCCGATGAAAAAATAAAATGTGAAGTGCACCACCGTCCAACAGGTGTGTGGCAATTCAATGTTCGTATATTACAAAGTAAGAAAAAGTCATTGGTCAACCAAAACGGCCGTCTGTCACGATAACTTGTCAGTCCAATTTACCAGCAATATTATCAACGTTTTTCTTTCACACTCCTGACCCATTATAATGTTTCATTTGAAATTTTGTTTTTCAAGAAACATGTTTTGAGGACCATATTACAGAGTGCTTTGAAATTTAAGTTTCTTGAGCATCATATTGTATGGTGTTTTTGAAATTTGTGTCGGTTATAAACTATAATTGAGGAAAAAAAAAAAAATATCCCACTACTATTTATTTTCAATAGATGAAAAATCGATTGCTTCTAACCAGTAACCACTAATCACAACCACCGAGGTTTTAGAGGTAAGAGGGTCCTTAACATTCATTCAATTGTTTTTGCAGTATTTCAATATTGTCACAGAGAAAAAAAAGTTAAATAACAATGTCTATAAACTAAATTTAAATCGCATCCAGGCGAGAGGAAATCTCACTGGCACAAAAGAGATTCAAATCGGCCTTTAAACACACTGTCGGGCACTTTGCATACTTAAATTAGAACATATATCGAAGATGAGCCTAACTGTAAAGGTCGTCTTCATCAGCGCCACCAGCAGAGGTTGCAAATGGGTCAGATCCAGCAGCTGCGGAACTGGTCTCCGGGAACCTGAATTCACTTCCGAAACCTCTCGATTGCTGCAATGTTTGCGCAAATGCCTGGTATTTGCGGATGTCAGCATCGCTCACACTCCTCCTAGCATACTTCATTGATTCCTCAAAGTGAGCTGCCATGATCTCTGCTACTTCATCCTCAACGTCCTCCTCCATGGCCTCGGGATTGTCCCTTCTTCTCCTTTCCCTCTCAATGTCCTGCAAAAAAAAAAATGACTCATGGTAAGTACTCAATTCAAGAGAAATAAGTGTGTATATTCAATGGATATGCATCGAGGAAGAGTTGTGTGATCTTACTTTCTCAATGTTCTCTCTGATGGCATATTTGCATGCACGCTGGCATATTTCGGTGATATCGGCACCACTGAATCCTTGAGTGTACTTGGCAAGGGCTCTGAGGTCGACATCTTTGGAGACTGGCGATTTCCTCAGGCAGGACTTGAATATTTGGTAACGAGATTCCTCGTCAGGGAGAGGGATATAAATCAACTGGTCAAGACGACCAGGACGCAGGAGTGCAGGGTCTATAATGTCTGGTCTGTTAGTGGCACCGATGATAAAAACAGTCTTCTTTGCAGACATGCCATCCATTTCAGTGAGGAGTTGGTTCAAAACTCTATCAGCAGCACCACCGGCATCCCCGACACTGCTACCTCTCTGCAAGCCAGAAAGAAATAGAAAGGAGATATTAGAGAACCAAATAAAATTGCACTTATTCTCCACTTAAATGTTGGTTCAGTCTCGATATATGGATACAATCCCACATATAGTCAAATTCACATGTATTAATATTATGTAGTTATTTCTCCTAATTATGTAACTAGTAAATTAATTCCTAAGTTTCTTTAACCAAGCTAAACTTATTGCTAATCAACTGCCAGTACCAATTTAATCACACGGTAGCGAAATGTAATGAAGTTGTTCAAACCTGAGTAGCAATTGAATCAAGTTCATCAAAGAACAGGACACAAGGAGCAGATCCACGGGCCTTGTCGAAAATTTCACGAACATTAGCCTCACTCTCTCCAAACCACATTGTCAGCAATTCAGGACCCTTGACACTAATGAAGTTGGCCTGACATTCATTGGCAATGGCTTTGGCCAGAAGAGTCTTTCCACATCCAGGGGGGCCATAGAACAGAACTCCCTTGGAAGGTGACATGCCAAACTTCTCGAACTTCTCAGGATGCTCCACTGGATACTGAACAGTCTGCATGACCATTTTATAAAGAGAAAATTAACGTGAGGTGAATTAAGTATTTTACATGTACAGTCCAATGCAACGGTTTCAATTACCTCTTGAAGCTCCCTCTTGACATTTTCAAGGCCTCCAATATCTTCCCAACTAACATTGGGCACCTCAACAACCTGAATTGACACTTCATATTAGCGACCCATTCCAGCACAAAAGAAGGACAAAAGAGCATAATAGGTCACTTCAAAGATGTCAGTATTTATTAGAATACTCACTGTTTCACGGAGGGCGGATGGATTGCTTGTTCCAAGAGCAGTCTGGAAGTGCTCGTTTGAGACAGCCATTGAGTTGAGTATCTCAGCATCTATCGACTCATCTTCTAAGTCAATGACATCCATCTTCTCTCTGATACACTGAAGTGCAGCCTCAGTACACAAAGCAGCCAGATCAGCACCAACATAACCGTGTGTATCCTTTGCTATTCTTTCCAGATCAACCTGCACAACAAAACAAGGTTCAAAAAACTTAAATTGGATTAAAAAAGAAATGCACATCTAGCATCAACAAATAAATAGTATAGAATATTACATCATCAGAAAGCTTCATATTCTTTGTATGAATACGAAGGACCTCAAGCCGACCAACTTCATCTGGAACACCGATATCTATTTCCCTATCAAATCTTCCAAACCTTCTCAGAGCTGGGTCAATACTGTTGGGACGATTTGTAGCACCAATCACGATAACATGTGCACGAGATTTCAGTCCATCCATGAGTGTCAATAGCTGGGAGACAATCCTCCTCTCAACTTCTCCATGAGTCTTCTCTCTCTTAGGAGCAATTGAATCAATCTCATCAATAAATATAATAGATGGAGCATTCTTCTCTGCTTCCTCAAAAGCTTTCCTCAAATTGCTTTCACTCTCCCCAGCCAGTTTTGACATGATTTCTGGTCCATTAATGCAGAAAAAGAATGCACCAGTTTCATTTGCAACAGCTCGGGCAATCAGGGTCTTACCAGATCCTGGAGGTCCATAAAGTAGAATTCCTTTTGGAGGCTTAACTCCAATTGATTTAAATAGCTGTGGGTGCCTAAGTGGCAGTTCCACAAGTTCCCGAATCTGAGCCATCTGTTTTCTGACACCACCAACATCATCATAGCCAACCTCATCCAGTCTATCCTCATCCTCCCTTCTCACCGGCTCACCCTCACAGAAGATCTCAGTGTCCGGGGCAACCACACAATACTCGGCAGGGTCAGTTTCAATAACCTTGAACTCAACACTCCTCATTCCTCCCCTTACAAGGAAGAGATCACCCTTTCTTACCGGGCGGTAAGCTTCCAAGAAATAAGCTGCAGATAACAATTGTTGACTTATTAATCTTAGACCACAGAATACAGCCAGGAAAAATACAGCCACACAAACCTCATAAACTTAAGCCATTATAGATATTCTCATTTTAACAAATATATATATATATGTGTGTGTGTGTAATTCTCATCAACATAAACAAGGACAGAAAACATACATAATAAAAAGTACAGAATCCCTACCGGCCAAGGAATTAGGATAACAAGTTATACAGAATGTTTTTCATCAACCAGACTATGCATACAAATCATTAGAGGACAAGAAGCATCATGCTACAGAATATAATTGAAGCTTTTGAGATATATGTTATCATTGACAACTAGCTAATATAAAAATTTTAGTTCAAATACGTCTACGCAACTATAATTGGTGCTTTAAGTGTACTATGTGAAACAATTGTGTTAACTATCAGGTACAGATTCGTGCAGTTAGTTAGTTTCTTAATTTTAAAGGGAAAACATAAAGCTAGAACATGGACTACATATTCAAGCTTTCATACATAAACTTGTAGAATACAAATGCATTTGTACATTAACTTCCACCATACATGGTGAGAGAAGGTTGAGAATAGAAACTCACGCTTCAAGTATGCATCAAAGAGATTCCCAGTGACCCCCTCGATGGTGTCATCAATGGGGAGAATGTGAACACGCTTTCCATATTTGACATCCGGACACTGGTGCACAGAAACGACATCTCCAAGCCTAACCCTTAAATTGCTCCTGACAACCTTGTTCATCCTTATCTTTGGCTCATCACATGTGTCGTCAGCAAGGGCAATGCAGATGGTGTCCCTCCTTTTCTTACCCTGAACACCAAACAAGTTAAATTAACATGTTACACACAATTAAACACAAAACAGCATGTTAATCATGGGAAAGTGAAGGATTCAAAGGTCAAACTCAAACCCATGACTTAAACACGGGTGTTTAGTAAAAAATACCTAATGCGAAAGTCAATTTGTTCAACGACTTTTCAAATTTTCTTTTAATGACCTCGACAAGCCATGATTTTACACTTAGCGCCTTGCTAGGCGCTCAATGAAAAACTTAAAAAAAGTTCTTTCTGCTAATTCTCTCCTAAATTGGAGAGAATGTTGGAGCGATTGCATACCAAACACCCTCGCCTAGGTGATCTACCACTCCCTCCTTCCTACCAAACATACCCCAAGAGACACAAAATAGTACATACAATACACCCAAAGTCTAAAACCCATATGCTGGCTAATGCGTTTTATAATGTATATATAAGGCCTGCTCATTAACATTCCTAGCATAAGTATCACAACTATCTCAATGTAATGCCAATAACTCCTATCCATAATTCGCTAAAAATTAGTACACATAATCAACTCAGTCAAGCAGACCCAGTTCTCAGATCCCCAACAGACAAAACAAAATCATCCGATCGACCCAGGTACTAAATCATCACCCAAAACCAAATTCCCCAAAAACCCTAATCCAAAATCCCAAAATTTCCATCAACGTAACTACTCGAAGGACAAAAGCACAAAACTTGCTTTCAAAAGAGCAACAGAAACCGAAATCTAGGGCAGTGAGATATAAAATCAAACCAAACCAAATCAAATCCGACCAAACCAAACCTTGATGAGGATAGTATCGCCGCGGAAGAGCTGGAGCTTCTCCATGGTCTCCGGGTGGAGCGAGACGACGGAGTTGTCGTCGTTGACGGCCTCATCGACGACGAGCCGATTCGCCGCCTTCTTCCGCTCCAGAATCGCCGTGCTGAAATCCCTCTTCGTTCCCTTCCTGCACAAAATTAAAAAATTGAAATAAAAAATCAAATCAATCAATCGAATGAAGAAAATCGGACGAATCGAGGAAGAAGGAGAGGGATCTGAGGGCTTACGAATCGGAGGATTCAACATGGTCAGACATGGCGGAAGAGAGAGAAAGCTAGAGAGAAAGAGAATTGGGTTGCGCAGAGAAGACGACGGAGGAATGTGGGAAGAAGAGTTGGGGAATAGTGAATTGGGATCTGAAGAATAGAGAGAGAGAGGATTGGGGCATTTATAGGGAGGGGTAGATGAATCAAACTCCTTTTCTTGTTAGGAAAGAAAAGCCTTTTGCCACTTGGCTTGTTTTTTGGTTCTAGAATCATCTTTTTTTTTTTTTTTTTTCATTATATATCGGAAACAATTCCTAAAATAAAGGTAAAGTAAATTAAAAAAAATACTTATAAGTGCCTAGTTATTGATTGGAAATTTAATATATTAACAAAAATAGGTTGACAAAGAATAAGTATTTACAGTTAAGAACATAAAAAGATCACTTCATATTTGAATCTATTATATTATCATATTTAAACTGATAGAGAATAAGCATTCATATTTAAGATCATAAAATATCATTTAACATCCAAATCTATTATATTAATAATAGTTGACTGACAAATAATAATTATCCACATTTAAACTCATTAAACATATCATTTTAACGTCCGAATCTATTTATAACAGCTAAAACCAGTATTTTCATAGTGGAGTATAGATAATGCACTATTTTGAGTTGTTATATGATGAGCTATGTCATACTCTACAACATAAAATATAATAGAAGAAATTATAGTACATAACATTTTTACATTAAAATAAGTAATAAAGTTTTAAAATATTTGAATTAGATAGTAAATTTATTATATAAATAATATATTTATTAGATAGATAACTTATTTATAAAAAAATAAAAAAATAAATTATCTAATAAAATTTGTTATTTATTCTAAATATTTTTAAAACACGTTATTTATTTCAATTTTTTTTATACAAAATAATATTTACTTCTTTCTTCCTATAATTTTTTTTTTGTTAATCAAATTATAATCGAACACTATAGTTATTCAATAAATAAGAATATTAGCCATCAAATGACCGAAATATGATTTTCAAATTAAATTCTGAATTCGTTGATGCTATTAAAGGGAGTGACGATGACATACACAAAAAGAAAAAGACTCATATAAAAGCAGAAGCAAATAGAATTTTTGTACTTTTTTGTTAATCCATAAACAAGATATATATAGACCCATGGATCCATGAATCTCGATCGAAAAAAATCAGGGGGTGTTTGGGGTGTAAGTTTAAACTTACACCCATCAACTCAATTTTTGTCTTTTTTTGAAAAATTTTTTTGTCTTTTCTGAAAAAGTCAACAAAATTTACTATTTAAACTTATCAATTTCAACTCAAACTTACACACCAAACACCCCCTCAATAGAACATTATCACTATCGGAGATATTTTTTTCTCTCATTTTTTAATATACAAGTGTGGTTTTTTATAGAATTAAAAATAAAAAATCCTAGCGTGGTTTTGTTTTAGATTGTCATCAATAATGACTTCGATAATTGATACAAAATGGTTTAATACAGGTCCCTGTCTTCAATCAAACTAAAGTAAAACAACATTCTACATTATTATTGCATTTGAAAGCTTGTAGTTAAAATTTTGAAAAAAGAAATTAAAAAAAAAATACTCGGGTTGAATTTAAAAAAAAAATACTCGGGTTGAAATTAAATGGCCTTATGTTTTTTTTCAAAAAATCAGAAAAAAAACATAAGGCCATTTAATTCGAAACAAAAACAAATTTATAAGTCAAAAAGAAAAAATTCAACAATAAAAAGAAAACGACATTTGAATTTGTAGAAAGGACTTGAAAAAAGAAAACTACATCAACAAACCAATAGATAGCATTTACAATAAACTACACGTCGCTTACAAATCATTGGCAGCAAACTTGAATGTCAAAAGGGTCAAGTGACGTGACATGGGTGGTTTTTGTCAAGAAAAACGACAAATGTCTTTTGCTATGAGATTAATACTTGTCATCTCATTCACGAACGACAAGAAAATGGAAGACGCTTGAAGTCATTCACGAGCACAAGAGAACAACAAACTTTTCTTTAAACCCAAATGACACGTCGTTTATAATACAAACGACATCAAATTTCGAAATAAGAACGACCCAACCCTGATAAGCTGCATGCGAGGCCCTTGTCGTTTTACTCAATACAATCAAAATAACTAACTACGAACAAGATGTTGATTGAAAGAAGAAGAAAAAAAAAAGGGAATAAAATATGGAAAATTATATGTTGTTTCCTCAATCAAATGAGAGGTGGCTTCCCCTAAAAAAAAAAAAAAAAAAAAGAAAAAAAGAGAGTAGCTAAGGGTCTGTTTGGTGAATAAGTTGAGTTTGAATTGAGATGAAATTTTTTAATTTGAGTTGAATTGACTTTTTAAAAAGTAATTATAAATTTTGTTAATTTTTCAGAAAAAGACAAAAATTAAGATAAAAAAATATAGATTAATTATTATCAAAAAGTACAAAAATTTTGGTGAAAGATTTGAAGCGACAAACATGAAACATCATGTCCTTCATGTTCAACGAAAAGTAAAAAGTACGATAGTAAAAAGTATGATGTAGAATTAAAAAACGTGAACCGAAGAGATGGTTGCTATCTATTAAACGACATGTCGTTTTATTTTAATTGAGACTAATCTTCTCAAGTAAAAAATTTATGTCGTTTCTGGACTTGAATTACTGAAAATGAGAAAACTAATACCACGGAGAAACGTCCTTGTTGAACTAAAGTAGCAGCAAATTTTAAACTTAAATGTAATGTGTAGTTTCCAAAATTAAATGGTAGAATCATCAACCATATAAAATATATCATCTACCATACAAACGACATATTTTTTTTTTTTGCTAAGTAACTGAAGCAACAGCAACACAACATACTTACAAAGGAAAATAATACGTTTAGAGGAAAAAAAAAATTCAATGAAATATATATTTTTCTTATATTTATAATACATTTTATCAATTTAGCTCTATCAATTTATCATAAAGCAGAAAATTTCACAAATGTTATATTGGAATTCAATAATAACTGTTGAAATAGTTTATCCAAACAGACCATAATTTATTATATAAAAATTCATATTGAACTGCCTTTCCGAAAAGACAAAAGTTCAATTGTTAAACTAGTTACAAAAATATCCCACGAGTAATGGTCAATGCAAGAATTTGAGAATTTCCTTCTTTTACTGTACTTCATCTCTTAAATATGTTCTCTTTGAAATGACGAGATAAAGTTAAGACAAGTTCCATCCTTTTACCCTCCTTTAAGTAAGCAAAGTGCTAGAAATTCAAAGTAGTGGTATCAAATATAACACGAACACGACATGATGAAGTGGTGGGATACTACGAGTTGAGGGTTGAGTTTCATGAAAGGAATACTAGCACCATGACATGAGTAAGGCACAATATGACAGCACGACAACAATGATTTTGTAAATTTTTTTTAAAAATATATCACATCTTAAGTGAAATACCGGCATCCCTCTTACATTTATGTCTTATAATTTTTAGCTCTTTTTTTTGTGTGAATAAGTTATAATTATTAGCTTTTGAACCTAATATTACCGTGCAACATCTTAATTCTGATTTTTTTTAATAATAATTACACTTTTTTATTTTTATTTTTTAAATCAGATATTATATGACTCTCACATATTAAAGATAAACGAAATACCTACAGATTTTAAATTTGAAAGTTCATATATAGTAAGTTACATTTCTTCCATTTGCTGAGTTAGTCGGGCGATAATCACATACCTTATTATAAACCTTAAATCATGTTTGAAGTTTAAGTGTTGTACACCGGCACGACATCATGACACTGTTGCGGCTAAAAAAGATGTGTCTAATCGTAGCCCAACAAATTGAGGTAATTCCATGAGGAGAAAGAAGTAAACATTTTTGCATATAAATAAGTAAACTAAGCTAGCCCCAATTGGATTTGATAATCTTAAATCATGTTCGATGTATATGTGTTGTGCCAGCCCGACATCATACACTGTTGAGGCTAAGAACTGTGTTCCAATAGCAGCCCAACAGACTCCGGTAATTCTACAGGGCAAAAGAAGTAAACAACATTTTTATATAAACAATGGTAAATTGTTAAGTTGGTCATGAACTTTTTATTTTGTGCAATTTTAGTTCCTAATCTTTTTTTCGTAGGTGGAATGTTCCTAAATTATTAAATTATTGTAACTACAATAGTCATTTTCGTTAATTTTTGGACTGAATCCGTTAGTTAGCATAACTTTTTGACTAAATTATTAACAGATCTGTCTAAAAATTAAGAGAAATGACTATTGTAGTACCACTTTAATAGTTTAGGAGTATTTATTATTATTTTCATAGTTGAAATGATCATAAATTATTAAAAGCGCTGTTACAATGATCATTCCGCTAATTTTTTTATTACGGAATTCGTTAGTTAGTATCAATTTTTGACCAAACTATTATGGATTTCATCTAAAAATTAATGAAAATGACAATTATAGTAACATTTTAATAATTTAAGGTATTCTAACTACGAAAAAAAGATTAGAGACCGAAGTTGCACAATATTAAAAGTTTAAAGATTAAATGAACAATTTACCTTATAAATAATTGAAATAAATTACATGTTTTAAATATATTTAAAGTAAATAATAAATTGACCAAGTAAATGAATTATTTACTTCTTTTAAATATGTATTTACTTTATAAATTTGCTGTCTCACTTGTAAATTTAGTAGGATAACTATTTACCTTAAATAGTTGAAATCTTCGTATTTACTTTCTTTTAATTATTTTCCGTAAAAAATGTTATTTACTATAATTTTCCTAATTCTATGCCCAGAACACAAGAATGTGGGCTATTGGGCTTCAATTTCAACCCACTATGTGAACACATTTTCAATGGGCCCATAGACCACCAGCAAGGTACAAAACAAGCACACACATCGACCACTTCCAATATTTGCATTACTAGTTCTATCTGGTAACTAAAATGAAATAAATTACATGATATGTACACATGAATCAGGAGAGCTGAGTCAGCTGACACGTATACTCGTGGGGTGTCCTGATGATAATATCGGTTGAGTCATATTTAACCTATTTGATCTCGTAATTAAGACCATTAGATCTTGCAAGAGAATTGTGAGAGATGTCAATTTTCGTTTAAAAAAAAAAAAAAAAAAATTTACACGGGCGGTGGTTTTCTATTGATTTATAAATTCAAGAGGTAAAGTATTGAAATTAGTTGAAAAAGTGAATTATAATTAGGTGTAGAGAGGTCTGGAAGAATGGATTGAGAACAACAAGATGATTGACCAATTTAATCATCATGTCCTCGACACAAAGGTGAGTAAGAGATCCGGGTGAATTTGCGAAGATAGAGAGCAGATAAACGGCGATGATTGATGTTTCACGCGACACACGATTCCATGGATAGTTTCATTAGACATCATGATGGAGGATATAGCTTACGATCATCTGTGGGAGGGGACAACGGTCAGTAGCGAATGAACAATAATGGTCGGGTTGGGCAGTGGATACCGGAGGGGAAGTTGGAGAAGAAGGAACCTCATGATCGTCTATCCCTTGGGGTATGTTTGGTAGTAAGGAGAGAAAATAAGAAGAATGAAGTGGTAGATCACCTAGGTGGGAGAAATAGAGAATGAGAAAGATGTCATTTATCTTATGTTGGTTTGTACGTAATTCTTTCAATAATTTCTTCAATTTATGAGAGATCAAAATTGAGGTGTTTAAAAGAATTTAAAATTTATCCTCTAATCTCTTCCTTCCTTCTTTATTTCCTAGACAAACAACTATGAATATCAAAATACTTTTCTCTCCTCTCAAACACAGTACTCTTAGTCTTTCTTCCCCATCCAAGGGCATCCCCCTTCCGCTCTCATTCTGAAATTGCTGAAAGTCTGATTCTGACGTGGCATTTTTCTTTCTTTTTTTTTTTTTTTTCTTTAGTTTCTTTTTTTCCCCCCTCCCCAGTCCCCATAGAAGAAATAACTCAGAATGATATATACATGAATTATTGCTTGCTTTTTGATATGTATACATACAAAGAAGCTTTTCTATCTAGCAATATAATGATAGGAAAAATCTGAAAAGATTGTTGATCATTCTACACTTGAATACAAATTGTTTTTTGTATTGTTTCTCTGGTTATACAAACATATATTTCATGATGATCTTGACCTAACTTGTATTATTATTAGGGAGTCATGGTCCATCTTTGATGTGCACCAATTAAAACAATTGAGGGAGTTGCAAGGAAGCTGCTGGATGATACATATAGTGATATAAGATGAAAAGAACGTAACTTCAAGTGCCAAATTTAGATATTGCAAATATACCATTGTAGTGGCAGACCATTGACAGTAATACTATAATGATAATTTGGCGGTACATATATAACCAATAATTCCATTCATAAGAAATATTGCCATATGTGGGGGACGTAATTATGACTCCGTTCGCAAAAATATTGACAATATATTGTATGACAACACACACACACATATATATATATATAATATTGAAGTTTGGGATGAGAATTCGAACTCTTTACCTTTTATTATAATCGGATGTGAAATCAGCGTTAAATTATGCATGCAATCACATATTGTATGACACTATTGAACTTCCTTTCCGAGCACTTAAACCTTTAATTTCATGAAAACAAAATAAAATAATCACAAACAAAAATTATTATACTGAATAGTTAAGAACTTATTTGGAGTGGCTCATTTCGTACTAGAGAAGCCTATGTATAAAATTGAAAGGTAGGGTCTGAAGTGGAGGTTCAAGAAACATTTTTATATATCATGTACGGAGTACTTCACTTTATTTTCTCTGCAATATTTAGATTTTAATGGCATTTATCATACACTTTCAAGGCTTGAATCTTTTTCATTTTTCAATCATCTATGGAATGATAGAGATTGACAAAAGCTAATTATATGAAAGCAAATCAAAGTAATGACGAAGAAAAATTATTATAAACTGATCAACAAAGATGATACAAATCACCATATATATACACACATAGTATATAATAATTTTACAATGACATGATTGATAGTACTATATGTCACATATAGGAACACGATGGAATTAACAAGCTATAGGAATGGTTGTTGGATGATATATATAAATATGGGTCTCACACACGATATTTCTAATTAAAATCCAAAAAAATATAAAGAGTATCAATAAGTCAATAGTGTTTGACATCATAATTTATTTAATAGGTCAATAGTGTTCGACAACATAATTTATTTAAAGATGTAGAGAACTTGTAGTTCCTTAATGCTTAATATTTTTGTTATAATTATATTTTTTCTGAATCATTTTAAGCGTCACATCTTTGATGAATTGGGTAAGATTCTTCTCTGACGATCCAATCTTGGTCAACGCATTTTCCAATATCTTTTTTGCCTCCTGGATGTTCTTCCTCAACTCATGATCATCACCCCCTTTTCCACCCATCAGACGGCTGATCTTCTCCGCAGCTTCATCCCTCGTGATGGTTTTGCCCTTGTGGTGATCATCAACAAGATTGAGTCCAATCCTCCAATCATCAACCACAAGCTTCCTATTAGTAAACTGGTCGGTCAACAGAGGATGAGCCAACAAAGGGACGCCACACCATACACTCTCCAACACCGAATTCCACCCGCAGTGCGTCATGAACCCTCCGATCGCGGGGTGAGAGATCACCTCAATCTGACAACACCACGTGACTATCAAACCCCTACCCTTGATCTGGTCCTCATAACCGACGGGTAAGATGTCGGTCTCATCCGAGCTCACGATATCGGGGCGAAGCACCCAAACAAAATTCACTTGACTAAGCAAAAGCCCGTAGGCTATCTCCTCAATATCTCTCTTACTAGCGTGGGCGTAGCTTCCAAACGACACGTAAAGGACCGAGCCGGTAGGCTTGGAATCGAGCCAATTGGTGCAGTTTGACTCGGACCAGAGGCTGGTGGCCACAGAGCTCTTGGCGAACCCGGATGGGAAGATGGGTCCGATCGGGTAAATCGGTTGCTTCTGTTGGAGGGCTGAGATGGTGTCGGATTCGAGCTCTTGAACTGTGTTACAGAGAATGAAATCGGCTTTTTTAACATCGGAAAATGCTTGGTATATGATACGGTGAACTGTGGTTGAAGTGTCTGTGGATTGGAGGTATGACATCAAGTCCTCTGGCTCGATTGCTTCCACTCCGGGAATGTATTTGATGGTGTCTTTGCGATTATCTGGTATTAACATTGAATCATTAATTGATGTTAATCATATTATGAGAAATTAGATCAGAAGACAGTTTTTGAACATTTATTTTTTATTAAAAAAAAAATGATCGAGATTTTTTTAGTAAAGAAAAATGGTCAATGATCATTGAAATGGTTAACCAATTTTTTTTAATTGATTGATAAATCATTAATTGACAATTATTAAGTACATATTCATATATTGGACAATTAATAATTGACCACCAAATAATTGATCATACTGATCATTCATTTTTTTAAAAACAACCGTGTTGTTATTTGACAAAAAAATATATTATGCTTTTTTGGTATTCTTCATGTCACAAAAGCTCGGATCAAGCAAAGAAAAACATATTCAAATAATATCAAACAAAAAAAAAGCTTACATGCATACACCAAGATTAGCCAAATCTATTTGGCAAAAAGAAGGCGCTGTATATATATATATATATATATACGTACCATGAGATTTAGCAAAATGGCCATTTTTAATAAGGAGGTCCAAGTGGTAGTACAAGCTGAGAACCAAAGCTGGCTCAGTCCAGAACGAGATATTGACAAGGTTATACTTGCTTGCTATCATAGAAGTCCATACAAAGAAAGTATCGGCTATTAAGCACGTCACCGGCGGCTCCGATCCGACCATGTTTCCGACAAGTTCATCGACATGTGCCGAGAAAACATATCGGACACCTTCCCAAAACTGGTCGTGGTTGAGAGACCGGTCGAACCCTAGTGGGAAACCGTCGCTGATTGTCTTATAGCGTATGTCGAGGCCCGATTTGCGTGCACCGGCAAAGATGTCGTCGTTGTCGGCGGTCGTGCCGGGTTGGCTGGACTTGACGATTTGGTGATGAACGGAGAGGGTGTTGACAAAGGTGATGGTGAAGCCCCGTGATGCGAGCTTCACCGCAAGATGGACGGCTGGGATTACGTGGCCTTGGAGAGGGTAGGGAAAAAGGATGGCGTGAGGCTTTGGGTCATGGCCGTTGATCATCTCCATATCTCTAATTAAGCTTTGTGTTGTGTGCTGTTGTTTGCTGAGTGCTCAATAATGGAGTTGAGGATTATCTAGAAATGATAGCTAGTGGACTATACATATACAGTAACATAGAGTAGATGTCAAACGGACTGACTTTTATTATTTTTTTGGACCTAGTATTTTCTGTGGTGTTCGTACCGACTCATTAAACAATCATGCTGGCATACAACTCATTTATACATGTGTCAATGTCTTAATAAGCAAACTTAAAAAGTGATAATTAAATACACAAGAAAAATTATTATGTTACAAAATAGAATACATTGATTTCTAATTAAAAAGCATTTCATTAGAAGAAACTAAAATATTTAAAATCTTATCAAATAAAATTCAAACGAGATAAAATCTTTAATAAAAAAAAAAAGTGAGTAAACTATAAATATCATATAAAAATTATACAAAATTCAAAATGTTTTCATACCTTATAGTCATGACGTTTATCTTGTCTGTACTGTACCCTTGTCCTTGCCAGATCATTAATTAACGTGTTGTACCATTAATGTGTTTTTTTTTTTTTTTTTGTCTAAAATCACATCAATCATGATATTTGTAAAGAAAGCAGTCCTCATTGTATAAATTCTAATATCAATTTATAATTTATATAACGATAAATTGTCACTTTTATATTAATAGATATAATCAATTGATATGATAATCTTTTGAACACTTACTAACAAAAAAATAACAACTCACATATTACATAAATTGATATTAAAAATTGGGATTGAAATTGAATTAGTATTTTCCATTTAATAAACCTGTTGAGTTGGACCCATTTAATAATTAAACCGTGCTCATATGGACGACTAGATTCGGCCTATTTTGACATTTTTGAGTACTAATATATATTTGCTAAAGAGAGTAAGTTATGGAATTTAAGGCCTAGTTTGGTGATCCATTTCAAACTGTACTTTTTCATCTCAGTTTTTATCTTTCATTACTACAAAAAGTACATTACACGACGGAGATTACACGACGGTTCTTTGGAACCGTCGTGTAAAGTGCTCCGCGACCGTCGTGTAAAGTCCGACTTTACACGACGGTTCCAAAGAACCGTCGTGTAAAGTGCCTCGCGGAGCAACTTTACACTACGGTTCCAATGAACCGTCGTGTAAAGTCCGACTTTACACTACGGTTCCAAAGAACCGTCGTGTAAAGTCTGACTTTACACTACGGTTCCAAAGAACCGTCGTGTAAAGTGCCTCGCGGAGCAACTTTACACTACGGTTCCAATGAACCGTCGTGTAAAGTCCGACTTTACACTACGGTTTCAAAGAACTGTCGTGTAAAGTGCCTCGCGGAGTCACTTTACACTACGGTTCCAAAGAACCGTCGTGTAAAGTCCGACTTTACACGACGGGTTTTAAGAACCCGTCGTGTAATCCACCTGAATAAGGGGGTTACACGACGGGTTCTTAAAACCCGTCGTGTAACCCACCAGGTTCGGTGGGTTACACGACGGGCCCTGGGGCCCGTCGTGTAACACAAGATTACACGACGGGCCCTCGGGCCCGTCGTGTAACCCACCTGGCTCGGTGGCTTACACGACGGGCCCTATGGGCCCGTCGTGTAATCCTCCTTAATTCGGGGGGGATTACACGACGGTCCGTGGTGGACCGTCGTGTAATCTTGAAAAAAATTTAAAAATTTTTAACTTGGGATTTTCGAAATCCGCGCGCAAACCCATTACTTAAATATAACTTCCTTACATTTCCTCTCCACATACCTTCTCATTTCTCTTCACACTCTCTAAATTTCTCAAGTACCCACTTCCTCCTCCAAGCCGCCGCCTCCAAGCCGCCGCCAACTCCGTCGTTGTCGCTGCCGTCGCCGTCGTTGCCGCCGCCGATTCATTGGTGTTGGAGTGTCTATTCATCTTCAAAGAAAATTAAGGTAACTTCATATACAACTTAAAATAAATTTGGGATTTTGTCTTGTTGTTTGTCACTAAAGTTCAATTTTTTAGCATGGGTGTTTAAGTTCATAATGATGCTCTTTGTAGATTAATGGTTTGTGAATGGTTTTTACACTTTACATACACATGAATTTTTCCCGCTCACAATATGCTCGATGAAATGTCAACCTGAGTTTTTGGAGGAATAATATGGAAGCAATCACATATATATATGTATAAAAGCATAAACATGAATTTTTCGAGTGTTATTTTTGTCCTATGGCAGCGTTATGCACTTATGCTTTTATTTTGAGTGTTTTTTTTTTTGTCCTAAATCGTGTGGGGCGACAAGCGCCCGTGTGGGGCGCCGACAATCTTGATCTAAGGTATCATTACACGACGGTTCCGGCCGGAACCGTCGTGTAATCCCTAAACAGTAGAATATTACACGACGGTTCCGGGAGGAACCGTCGTGTAATGTTTGTTTTTTTCTTTCACCACATATCTTTTTACCGGGATTACACGACGGTTTTGAAACCGTCGTGTAAAGCTTAGATACGACGACGGTATTAAAAACCGTCGTGTTATCTTCCACGACGCTGGATTACACGACGGTTAAGGAACCGTCGTGAAAACTTTAAACCGTCGTGTAAAACCCGTCGTGTAATCCCTCTTTTCTAGTAGTGTTTTTCTGAAAAAGTTTATCTTTTCTGAAAAGTCAACAAAAATTTTCAAAATTTTCAACTTAAACTTAAAATTTTTATCTCAAACTCATTCACCAAACGGACCCGAGTGTGAGTACTTTATAAATTACCGTGATGTAGATGAAATGTGGTAGTTGGAACCTAAATTCAGAATTAGTTTTCTAAAGTAGGAAAAAAAATTCAATTGGTCTCTTCAAGATAAAAATATATTGCAATCAGATATAATTTTTTTAAGTTAATTCAAAAATTTTAAATAGTACCTATAATTATTTCCAAATACTCGTAGTTCAAATAAATTGAGAATCTAATTGCTATATAAATTCACAATTTTTGGGCTAAATTTTAGGAACTGAATTTTAGTTCTTAGTCCAGTTAGAATAAAAATTCAGAGGTGTATGGACGGCTGGGATTACGTCACCTTGGAGAGGGTAGGCAAAGAAGATGGCGTTCGGCTTTAGATAATGGCCGTTGATCATCTCCATGACTAAGCTTGTGTTGTATGGTGTTATTTGCTGAGTGCTGAATAAGTCAGTTTAGGATAAATGTCTCAAAATGAAAGTTAATTAGTGGACTAAATATGTTCAGTATTCACATATAGTACCAGTAGAGATGTCAAACTGTCCTGTTCTTTTTGGTTTTTGGACCATTAATACTTCATGTCGTATTCATATCGGTTGATTAGTAACTATCTTAATTTACTATCCATTCATATATACGAAGCTAGGTGTCTTAATCATACATTTAGGTGTCCAATAAAAAATGACGAGTAAACAATGTAATAAAAAAAAAATCGTTGATTTGTTTAAAAATCAATAAATCATATTATTAGAAATAAACTCTTACATTTAAATTTTATTAAGTAAAAACTCAAATGAGATATGGTCTTGATAATTATTATCGTCATACAGAGATAATACATCAATCAACCTTATAAAATCAGTTGTCATAGTTTTTTCTTTATATATGGGGCAATAATTTTGTTTAGAGAGGTTAAAGGTGGGAAAAGTCACCAAGAGATTGAGAGGTGTGCGATTTTTTATTTTAAGTGAAGGAGGCATCGTAGCCGAGCATTTCGACATATATCGACATATATAGACGAGGCGAATCACAACACACACACACAAAGGTAAAAAGGATAGGGGTTTATAATTATATGACATTTTTTGAATAAATAACCTGAGTTTTGAAAAACTAGTTAAAAAGTCTAAATTTTAAAAAATTAGTTAAAAAACATTTTTTTTCTTATAATGATCAATCAATTTCATAAATGATTAATCACTGATTGATCATATTATATGATTAATCACTGATTAACCACAATCAATCACTGATTAGTTATAATATAACTCACAAATTTTTATAATCAATTACTGATTGATTTATAATCAATCAATGATTGATCATAAACAATATCACTAATTTTCCGAATAAAATCATGCAATATCGAGTATATTGTTTTTGATTATTTCTCAAAAACAAAAAAAAAAAGTTTTTGGTTTATTATATAGTGTCTTTGAAAACGTACATGGTATCTTTCTTCCATCGAAAGAGACAGAAAGACATAGCTAGAGATAACCAATATTCGTTCCTTGGTAAAAAGCATTTGTCTCTATCCTTTACTGCAAAAAAAGAAAAAAAAAAAGTTCAATTTGTTATCCATATTATAATTCAAACATGCCTACTTCATATTCTTCTCTCTTTTGTCAAAAAAAAAAAAAAAAAAAAAAAAAAAAAAAAATTCCAGAGAGATCCTAATTTTGAGGCTCGAATTCAACCTCCATATTATCCCAATTCATTTCTCTGATCTTTTCAAAATCTAGAGTTATGGAAGACCACTCTTCTTGTCCAAAGCCAGTCCACGCCATAGTAATGCCTGTCCCTCTTCAAGGGCACGTGATCCCAGCCGTACACCTGGCACTCAAGCTCGCATCAAACGGCTTCACCATCACCTTCATCAACACCGAGATCATCCACCACCAACTCACGACCACAACATCATCACTAATCGGTGGCGAAAAGGACATCTTTTCAGGCGCACGTGAGGAGTCGGGTCTGGACATACGACATAGAACGGTCAACGACGGTTTCCCGTTGTCGTTTGATCGGATGGCGAACCATGACCAGTACGTGGAGGAGGGTCACGTACGAGCTATGCCGGCGCTTATGGATGGGCTTGTTGGGGAGATAGTGAAAGAGGCCGATCCTCCTGTGTCTTGTTTGATCACTGATGGTTTCTTCGGATCATGGCCGTCCATTTTAGCTGAGAAGTACAACCTTGTTTATGTGTCGTTTTGGACTGAGCCGGCTCTCGTCTTCACTTTGTATTATCACTTGGACCTCCTCAAAACAAATGGTCATTATGCATCTCGTGGTACGTGTCTTTTTCTCCACCTTTTCTATTCGGTTCTTCAATAAGTTAGCAAAGATTATTGAATTGCAATAATTAACCAAAAAAAAAAAAATAATAAATAAATAAGGGAAAGTTGACTAAATAGTAGCGTTAGAATCTTAACTTTAATCTCAATTTTATATCAGTAACGGTGGTGAGGTTTTTTTTTTTTTTTTTTTTTTCACACAAATTATAAGAATATACACAATTTCACAAGATAAATCGACCACAAGAGCCTTTAAGATGAGAAATTAAATAGACCAATAAGTAAATTCTATTAAGTTACAAATAATGGTGTTGAGTTGATAAATTCTAAATGTTAATTGGCATGGTAATCTTTTCGAGGAATTTTTTGAATAGGACCTCCTTTTTCATATTATAGTGGTAATTAAGACTGTTGTTTTTCATCACTTAATCAAATTTTCAGTAGTGTGATATATGATTAGAGCAGTTTTGTATCATACGGTGTAAATTTTAAAGCGATCGCTTATATAAGACTGTTAAAAAATTTAATCAGTTAAAAAATGATTTCTATGTACTGCTAAAAAATAAGAATCCTAATACAAAAGCTCCCATTTTTTAAATAGTTATCAACGAAACAATAGGTCACATATCAATAGTTTCGTACTAATAAGATATTATTCTTAACTAAATTGTTAGGTTCGAGAAATTATCATCTAACATAATGTAGGTACATAATAGTACACGGCTCTCATTTTTGCGAACTAAATCTCATATCAATCATGGGAACACCCACTTCCATGCCCATTTAAAAAAAAAAAAAAAAAATTCCCCTCAAAACCAATTTATCTATATATATTATATACATATACATACATATAAGTATTTTACATTGCTCCTCTTGGAAAGTATTGTTTTCAATATACGTTGATTTTGCGTGGTTCTCGATCTCACTAGATAATCGTGAGGATACTATTGATTACATACCGGGTGTGAAGGCAATAGAGCCAAAGGACTTACCATCCTATCTTCAAGAAACCAATGTCTCCACCGTCATGCACCGACTCATAGACATGGCATTCAAGGATGTAAAAAGGCTGATTTCATTCTTTGTAATACCATCCACGAGCTTGAGTTGGACCCCATTATGGCCTTACAAGAGAAGCAACCATTTTACTCGATTGGTCCACTCTTCCCATATGGGCTCACGAAAACCATTGTGCCCACAAGCTTGAGGGTCGAGTCCAACTGCACCCAATGGCTCAACACCAAGCCTCATGGTTCAGTCATGTACGTCTCATTTGGTAGTTTGATTACTTGCAGAAAGAGTGAGATTGGCGAAATTGCCCTTGGACTTGCCCTTAGTAAAGTGAATTTCATATGGGTTCTTCGAATTGATGCCGTGAGTTATGATGAGCCTTATATTCTACCAATTGGATTTGAGGAAGAGGTTAAAGATAGGGGCTTGGTAGTGACGTGGACCAATCAAATTGACGTAATATCGCACCAGTCAATAGGAGGGTTCTTAACACATTGTGGATGGAATTCGGTATTGGAAAGTATTTGGTTTGGTGTTCCTATGTTGTGTTTCCCTCTAGCGACTGATCAAACCACAAATAGGAAATTAGTGGTAGATGATTGGAAGATAGGGTTGAACCTTTGCGATAGGAAGCCATTGACTAGGTTGGAAGTTTCAGAGAAGATTGACCGTTTGATGAGTGGAAAATCGGGCGATGATGAGTTGAGGACAGAGGTGACGAAGGTGAGAAAGACTTTGGAGAGTGCCTTGGCCAGCAATGGATCTTCACAAAGGAATTTGTGTAAGTTCATTGCTAATCTGAAGGCCAAAATCAAGTAAACGAATTTGACAAATTGATGCAAATAAATAAATAAATAATTATATATGTATATCATTATGTCTCTAATTAGTCATGCTTAATTTGTTGTCGTGCCTCATATGTCAACTTTATCGTTTCCATAAGATTTTTGTTTTCTTATTTTGTTTCTAAAGGACTTCCAATAATTCAAGCTTAGAATTTTATTTGTATCATAAACAATGATGTGATTTATTTTGGGATCAGTAAAGGCACGTGTCTCCGTTGAAAAAAAATCTTTAAAGTTTTTTATCAGAATAGTTTTCTCTCCAACTAGATGTGCCCCAATTAAAAAGACATTCGGAAATACGAATAGGCTCATAATTATTAAGATAATATTTGTAGAAAGGCTAATAAACATTACAATTATACTAGAGACAACATACAAGAAAGAAATGGATCTTGACAAAGGTTAGTTGTTAAACAAACAGGCAAACTATTTCAGCACTTTTCTTGATCAAACTCTGTCAGAGCCAAACGAGGAAGTAAACGTGGAACATGGATCCCCTGTTCAATGACAAGAAGAAAACAAATTAAAAAGAGAGTAAAAAAGGATCAACTTAAAAAAAACTCGTATCGAAACTCTTGTAGAGCAAGTACCTGAATCATGATCGAAAATTGGGCGGTTGTGAAAGCTGAGCTTGTTTATGCATTAACTGATAAGTTCCCCATTGAAGTAAATTTCCGGGACATAAGAAATCTTGTTCCAACACTCCCCTTTCTCCCTCTCGCACTTCTCCTCCAGCAAAGGACATCCGTCGATCTTTAAATGTTGCAGAGAGGGCGGAAGGCCTTCATTCGTAATCGCATGCAAGTTGCGGCAGTAGTTAACAGATAACGATGTTAAGGCGGTGAGTTGTTGAAGGCCCTTGCTGTTCAGAGTTTTAAGCCAATCAAGATAGTAAATTCCAAGCTTGGTGATTGTGGTAGGCAGGAGCCCCTCTTTCGGGAATGAATCATAGCTATTTTCGAATTTACATTTCCAAATTGTCAATCTTGTAAGATTGGGAAGTCGCCGTGAATTCCAGCTCATTCCGGAGGTGATGAATTTGCCACAGTATTTGATGTGAAGCTCGGTTAGGTTGGGCAAGTAGCATGAGTGGAGAAGAGGAAATTCTATTTTCTCGCAACCATTGAAATCTAGCTTTTTCAAGGTAGTTGGTAGAGACCTGCATGTCGTCGAGGCAAGAGACTTACAGATTCTTAGATGTTGAAGACAACCGAATGATCCGAGAACATCATAACCAGAAAGCTTTCCACAATAGACAAGGCTTAGTGTGCTGACGACTGGCATCGCTGGGAGCGGAGAAGCAAGCAACGGACAGTAAGAGATGAAAAGCTCGGTTAAAGATGGAAGGAAACGAGGCAAATCTCCGGTAAGCTTCTCGCAGTTCGATATAGAAAGTCGTCTTAGGTTTGGGAAAGCTTCAGCATCATCAAATGGAATTGACCATTCCTCCCAGTTTAACATCGCACTGAACTCCAAAATTTCCAAAGACGCAAATGAAGAGCTATTCCCAAAAAACTCTGATCCTACCCTAGATACTCCATGGAAGTTTAGAATCTCGAGATATTTGAGGGACGGTAGTTGCCCGAGTGGTGGCAAGCTGTTGCAATCAGTGCATCGAGAAAGATATATATCGACTATGTTGTTGAATAGCTGATCACCTAACCAATTTGGAAACTTAAAACCACCGTATCTTACTATCTGAAGCTTTTTCAAGGTTGTCCCGGGCAATAGATGGTCGAGTACATCCCTTTCGTGTTCCGAGTTATTAGTTTTGTAAGCCCATTCAAACTCCAACTCCTCGAGATATTTCTTATCCCTCAACTTGGCCTCCGACGCATCCTCTACTTCTACGATATTCTGTAGATTCTGAATATGAAGTTTGCCTCTAAGATCTGAAAGTTCCCCCAGCTCTCCTATCCTTGTCCCGCTCCCTCTTCCCACAATGAAGGTACTCAACCTTTGGAGGCTTTTGAGCTTACCCATTTGTGTTGGCATCTCTGTTATTTGGTTTGTACCCCCGACATCAAGATATCTCAAATTAACGAGGCGATGAAAATCTGTAGGCAGCTTAGTAAGTTCACGACAATCATATAACTTCAAGGTCTGTAAATTGTACAACATGCAGACAGATTCAGGCAACATATTGATTGAAGAGAAAGAGAGATCCAAATAGCGAAGATGCCTTAGTTCACGACCAATTGAATCGGGTAACTGTGTGATGAGAGGAAAAGACAGAGACAAAACCCTCAAATACCGTAACTTCAAAAACAATTCATCCTCTGATATAATGCAGTAATTTAGCATTATAAAGGTTCTCAAATGAGTAGCTTTCGATACAAGTTTGAGCCTCTCCTCTTTCATTGCCGTAGCACAAGCAAGATGCCGTGTCTTCGTCAAAATTTCATCCGTGTTGCTATCTTCTAATCGACGACAATACTTTCCAGACACAAATTTAGCCAAATCATTCATAAGATCATGAATAACATAATGGGATCTATCGATTCCTGATCTTTGAAAAAATGACCTCGATACTAAATCGTTAAAATACTCACTCCCAACTTCTTCTATTCTCTTTATGTTTCCCTTCGGATGCTCCAAGAGATTTTCTGCCATCCACAGTAACACCATTTCCTCCTTTTGAAATTCAAAATCTTTAGGGAATATCGAACAATAAGCAAAGCAGCGTTTTAAGTGTGAGGGGAGGTAATGATAACTCAATTTTAAAGCCGGAAGAATGTCACTCCGCTCATCTGTCAACTCCCAAATATCACTTTGTGAAATCCGTTCCCAGTGCTCAATATCCAACTTGGAACGCAAGAGACCTCCGAGTGTTTTTGCAGCTAATGGCAAGCCTTTACACTTCTTAACAATTTTTCTACCAATTCTTTCCAAGTCTGGATGTGGAGAAAAGTCATCACTACCAAACGCATGCTTCGTGAATAGCTGCCAACAAACTTCTTCATCTAATTCCTTGAGACGATGAGTTGGAATAGCGTGAGTTCCCATGACAGACGCAACTTCTTCGCTTCTTGTGGTTACTATTATCTTGCTTCCTTGAGCTCCATCTTTGAAAGGCAACCTCATGACTACCCAATCAACATACTTCTCATTCCAAACGTCATCTAAAACAATCAAGAACTTCTTTCCGCTTAACGTCTCTTTCAACTTAACCTGAAGCGAATTCAGGTCCATAGCATCATCACAAGAAATTCCAGAGACAGCTGCAAGGACTGTTTTCGTAATTCTAAAAACGTCGAAATCTTCAGAGACGCAGACCCATGCTTTGGTTTCAAAATGCTCCTTAATCCGATCATCGTTAAAAACCGCTTGAGCAAGGGTAGTTTTTCCGATCCCGCCCATGCCCACTATCGAAATCACAGTTATCTTTTCGTTACCTACATCATCCGACAACAACAACTTAATCATTTCTTTCGTGTCGTCATCTCTACCATAAACTCCAGATTCATCTACCAGAGACGTCGAAGGTAACGGCCTCCACGAGGACCTCTCCCCAACAACACCCTCCTTAAGACCAAGAAAGTCCTTTTGTCCTTTAATCTCTTCCAATCTCTCAAGAATCTTCTCGATCTTTCTATTCATATCTCTAGACTTAGAATTGCTAGACCTAGAAAAGAAATTACGAATCTTTTCTTTTTTGCTTTTAAATACCTTGCGAGAGGTGGCTGTTGACTCGGCTTCTTCCTTGAGCTGCAAGGCATCGGTTTCAATCTCATCCAAGAGATCGTCAGCGTCGTAGAAAGCATCTTGAAGCTCCTCTAGCCATATCTCCACGCTCTTGTTTCTCATTTGCTTCTGCTCCGCATCATCCAGCACCGCGGTAACCGATTTCAACGCAGTCTTGAACTTTCTAAGTAGCTCATCAAAGTCGGATCGCTTTGATTTTCCCCGCAAGTAGGCCAAAACCTCCGGTGAACCAATTCTCTCAAACAGATACTGAAGAGAAGCAGAAAGAAGAGCTCCACCCACCAATTCAGCCGCCATGATCTTCGATTCGGTTCAGCCAAAGATTGTCTGAAAGCTAATTGAGATGTGAAAAAATAGAGCAAAAGAGAGTCAAACGACAACGAAATCGGAGAACTTTTTATTTTATCAATTTTGCAGAACCTGTTTTTTCACAGAAGAAAAACTCAAATATTGACTATTATATGGAGAGCATAGACAAAAGTTTAGAGAAAGAATAATATCACCGGAGAGAAGAGTCACATGGTAGGCCATAGTTGTGGACTATAAGACAACGTGTTTATGACAAAAGCCAAGGCAAGGAAACTAGAGGAAATAATTATAAAATATATTATGATTTTGTTAGCTTGGAAAGCTTAAGATTTATTAATTTTCACAAGTTAATTCCTTTTTTCTTTTTTCTTTTAATTTATATTATTTGTTCGATCAAAGCACTCGTCTGATACTCATTGCTTACTTTGTTTTGTTTTTAATTGCTAGATTCTTACAAGGGTGATGTCTCAGACGATGTCTCAGACTTCTAGGCAAGCACTGCCATTGAAAAGCAAACGTTAAACCTTAAAACATATAGTGATTTGGTGGTAGAGTTTCCTCTGTTATACTAGAAACAGGGGTTTCTTATAGTTATTTTCTAGTTAATTAAAAAAAAAAAAAAAGGACTTATAGTGTGTTTTGAGGAGCTTTCCAATGTTTATTGGGTATGCATCTTAAGTTTTTTTTTTTTTTTTTCCTCGCATCCGTTGAAACAGAAATATGTCATTTTTGTGGAAAATTAAGCTTAATTTTCACAGCATAATGGTACAAATTTATAACTCAATTTCAAAAATGATGTACACTCCATCATCGAATGTCATGGTCCAACAAGATTATTATTGTTGGATCTATGGTCTAAAGGTTCAATTGCCGAGTATATTATTATTATTATTATTATTATTATTATTTTGATGGTGTTTAATGTGAAGGTTTATTTTCTATTAATCCCTTATTTTTTATCAATCTAGTACTCGATTTAACATGCTCGTAATCACGCCTTCACGTATCTTGTCCGGTAGTCCATTTGGTGTAGTTAGGGTGACATACTCATCTTCATTCACGAAATAGGACTTGCTCCTAGTAAAAGTGAATTTCAAATGAGTTTTTCGTCATTTCGTCATGATTCTGTGAGTTTTGTTTTTGGGCTCATCCCAAAGGCCTCATACCATTAAGAGGTGATCTCTTTATTTATAAATCATCACATATATTTATTCCCAAGCGATACGGGACTGCACAACTTATCATTTTTCCTTCTAGGGACTGATGACTGTCACAATTAGTGTTTCCTTTTGGACTGAACCAGCTTTAGGCTTCACTCTTGACTGCCACTTGGATCTCCTCAAAAGAAATGGTCATTTTAATGGTATGTTTTTATCCTTCCAACTTCATATAATTTTTGTGAAAATATTTACATGGTAGGGAAGAGTCCGTCATATTGCATCAAAAAAATTATTTAGATTTGCTACGAAATCTAGATAAAGTTTTGCTCTGACTCTCTTCGGTGACTTTTCAATTTAAAGCTAATAAGTGGAGGAAAAAATAGATGACAATTACAATTTCATTTTTTCTTTAAATTATGATGAGGGGATTCAAATATCATATGTGAAATTGTTATTAGATTATGTCTGTATGTAATTTCAATGTGTCTTAAAATTTTAAATGGCTACAAATTGCTTAAAATCTCTATCCAAAGAGCGCTCAAATTTCCCAGTTTTATGTTTCATTTCACTTTTTTTTTTTTTTTTTAAATGTCTCATATAGATAAGGATTCACTATATCTAGGCTTACATACCGGGAGTGAAGTCCATAGAGCCAAAAGACTTGATGCCATATCTTCGACAAGCCAATGAATCAACTTTGATGCACCAACTCTTACACAAGTCGTTTGAGGAGGTTAAAAACGTTGACTTTATTCTTTGCAACACAGTGTAAGAGCTTGAATCCGATGCCATTTGGGCCATTCAACAAAACCAGCCCATGTTTGCAATCTGCCCAATAATTTCTCCATTTGGGTTCACCACTAGCCTAGTTCCGACAAGCCTGAGGACCGAATTTGACTGCAGCCAATGGCTTAGTTCAAAACCTCATGGTTCAGTTTTGTATGTCTCATTAGGTAGTTTGATTCCTTCAAAACAAAGTTGATGTGGAGGAAATAGGACATGGACTTGAGCTTAGCAAAGTGAACTTCATATGGTTTCTTCGTCCCGAGGCCGTCGGCTACGGAGAATCTTATGATCTACCAATAGGATTTGAGGGTCACATCAAAGACAAGGGGTTTGGTAGTGCCTTGGTGTCGCCAAGTTGACGTGATCTCGCATCAACCCGTAGGAGGATTCTTGGCACATTGTAGATGGAATTCTGTGTTGGATTGTATGTGGTGCGGAGTTCCTATGCTTTGTTTTCCTTTGTCGATCGACCAAATTACCAATAGGAAATTGGTGGTTGATGATTGGAGGATCGGAGTCAATCTTTGTGATAGGAAATCGTTGACTAGAGGAGAAGTGACATAAAAGATCAATTGTCTGATGAGTGAAAAGTCAGCTAAAAAACTGAGGATAGAGATAATGAAACTAAGGCATATGTTAAATAATGCCTCAGCTAAGGATGAATCATCAGAGAAGAATTTGTATCAATTTATTACACATTTGAAAGTTAAAGTTAGTGAACGAATTGAGTAATATTAAGTTGAATTATTTTCTACTTAGCTCCATTACCTTTAGTAGAAAATATTATTCTCGTATCTTTGTCATTTTGCATTGTCGTGTTCTTTTGGCTCCTTTGAACGAGTCCCACATAGGTTTCGAAAGTAAGATTGAACTCTTGCCCCCAATTTTTTTTTTTTTTTTTTTCATTTAGTATAGGAGGCAAATCATGTTTGTAGTGTTAGATTAAATATAAAACATAAAGAGATAAGTAAAAACTGTTAGCATAAATGTAGAACCTAAAATGTGCCTAGGGGCATTTTGTTCGCTCGTGAAAGAGAGATTCTTAACTTACATGTTGCCAGTTTATCTTTTCCTCATGTGGGACAAGAATTTTTTCTTTTATTTTTTTCCAACTTCATTGATACACTTTAAGAGTTCATTTCTTATTAATTTATGTATCATTTTGAGTTTTTGAATATACCAGTTCTCTTACAGAAGAAAACATAAATCCACTTAAAACCGTTACTAATATATAGTAAATCCCATTTAAAATTAAACCTCAAAATGATACCCAAAACATGCGATATTAAAATTTTGGGATAGGTTTGATAAATAAGAATGAAACAAAAACATTAAATAACATTGGCAAAAAAGGGGTAAGTTTCCAAAAATCAACAAATCTATGTTACAACCTGATTAAAAACAGGTGCTAAATTTATAATTCAGAAAAAGCACTG
The DNA here is from genome assembly GCA_009761775.1 of Ficus carica. Classification (NCBI taxonomy): domain Eukaryota; kingdom Viridiplantae; phylum Streptophyta; class Magnoliopsida; order Rosales; family Moraceae; genus Ficus; species Ficus carica. The sequence continues at coordinate 15,468,708 of CM019751.1, forward strand.
AAACTATTTAACAACTGATAATAAAAAACGGAACAACATTCTTAAAAAATAAATAAATAAAATAACGGAACAACAAAAGGAATACAAAATGATAACGTACCTTTATTACATAAAACAAAAGCTACAAAGTAAGAGTGACAATATGATTTAATTAAATGTAATAAGTACCCAAAAAAATTGATTAAATGTATTGTAATTTAATTAAACATACCCAACAAACTTCTAGGTAGGTCTACAATATAAGCAAAGAAATGGAGTCTTATTTTATTTTATCCCATTAAAAATTGATTTATCCCTATGTAAACTGTCACGCCCCGACTTACACCATCTACGTTGGGGAACGACTACGTAGACGTGGGCCGGGTCGTCACCTTACTTATATACTTAAATTAAACTTGCGGAAAATTCGGGAAAGATTTTTTTTTTTTTTTTATATTTTATTTTAAAACTTTCAACTTACTGGTAGGTACTTCCTTGAGTACCGAACTTTCAAACCTTCCTTGAAGGCCATCTAAATCATGTTGTAGACCAAACCCGAACTAATGTGGGTTGGTACCACAAGAGGCAACTTGCTTGCCTTATATAAACTTTGTCATCCATACTTAAAACGTCATGAAAATATGAAAACCCTTTTTCATTACAACATATTTTATAGAGTATATATTTTTTTTTCAAAAGCTGTGGCAGTGTCCATCCCACATTTCACAGTCCGCAGCACCAGCCTTCCACAGTATTGCATCAGAGATTGCTGGCAGGATACTTACCTACAGCATAGACGTAAGACGTGAGCTTTCGCTCAGCAAGTACAACTATCACATCCGCGACACAAAACATATCATTGTGCATTAACCAATTATAATCTCTTATGAATCAATTATGGATTTATAACATAATTTAGTTCTATTCCTTTACATATCATGTGTGCTCGTACCGTGGTACATAGCCAAGGAATGGTTGAAGGTGGCAGTCCGTTTTAACTCAAACCATGAAACACAAAGTTTAACATGGAGTAGTTTAGGTAGCCTTCCAATCCAACTCAAACCATGAACCATACCATTTAAACCCGCCTTTGTGGCAAGTCGGCACGACACAACATTCTACTTGTCTTGTTCTTACCAAGTGGTTTAATATTAGTGAACATGCTTCATGATGTCACAATATTATAACATAATCAACATTAGTCAAAACATGGCCTTTTTGAAAACATGGCATTTTTGTAAACATGGCATTTTTGAAAACATGGCATTGCATGTCATAACATAACTTAGCATATCATAGCCATAGCATAGCATAACACATTATCACATATCAGCACATTACATCAGGCAACAAAGGGCCTATGCTGTAGGCGGAGTTGTACTTACCTCTCTCGTTATGTCCTACGTAGTGCTGCTTCTCCTCTGGATACAGCTGCAGGTTTCCTCCTGCTAGTTGAAGGACATAGGTAAGGGTCTAATTAGTATTGTGGAATGTTGGGGATCTAACCAACGTGTCTACATATTCCTAGTTGTATGTCCCCGATACTAGATGTCTTACTGGGTTACAAATAGTAACCCTATACCTTAGCCCAGTTTGTTAATCTTGGTGTCCTTTAGGGTTATCTTGACTAACCCTTAAGGTTATACTAAAATCCACATGTTAGTCAACCAAAGTCAACTATAATCAACAATGGTCAACTTCGGTCAACTATGGTCAACCCTTGTTGGGTCAACCTTTGGGCCTTGGGCTTGATCCAGTAACTCGGGTATAACTCCCGGTTACCTTTCGTAAACTAATCGCTTGCTATACTCCAACTTGCAAAAATTCATTTTCCCTTACTTGGAAAATTTAGGGAAATTAATCCCAAAACTTCATAAAAATCCTTTACTTAAATCGTAAAAATCCAAACTCTTGGATTAGTGCTTTATAAAATCATTTGAGGTTGAAAAATGCCCTTGGAACAGTTTTCCTTAATCAAAACAATAGTTTGTAGTAGAAAAATAGTTTTCTAGAGACATTTATAAAGCTAGTGGTGCAGAAATTTTCGGATTCCCTGCGCACCCTTCGAAAAACGATCCAAGTTTAAAAATTGGTTCGTAATCTGAAAAAGTTTTCTTCACGAAAGTTGTAGCTCTCAAAAAATCCTAAAACTTTCGTGTTTTACAAAAATTCCAATTCGTCCTAGATTCGTCCCAGTTTTTGTTTGAAACTGGCTGACCCCGAAAAACTGAGTGAAAACTGGGTCTGGGGATCAGCCACGGGTTTTGGGGTAAACGGAGGCCATTGGAGCCTTATTTTTGAAAACAGTTTACGTATCCCTCTAGGAAAAACCCTTCTGAACAACTTTCATGTTTTAAGTTTCTCCAAATTCGGCCTCTAAGGGCCTCAAATTTCACTTTTTCCGAAACTGGTCAGTTTTACCCAAAAATGTCAGTTTTCGGTTTTAAGTTCGTTTTACGTAAATTTTACGTGCACACTACCTCGAACGGCTTCGGCCGTGAGCCTACGACGACCTGCAGTGCTTCTAACGTAACACATGCAGTCATATATCATTTAAACATCTTCATGCAAAGCAAAACCCTTGGGTGTTCTTGCACCAAACCAGGGTTTGCAAAACGTTTGATTTGCAACACCATACATCAATCAAACACAACCCTAAAATCCTAATTAGGGCAGAAAATTAAATGAGCTTATGCTCATACAAATCAAGCTTGAAATACATTTAAATTTCCCAAATGAAATTTAAATAAAACACTTAGGGTTAGAGGATTTATACCTTCCTTTTTGGTTGCCAACAAGTCCGGATTTCCCCTCCAATTGGGGTTCCAATTTTCGGCCTCTCCCACATGAAAATACACAAATTTAAATCAAAACTTAATTAAAGAACTAGAGGGGTTTAGGAGAATAGGATTACCTTTACTTCTTGAGATTAGATCTAACTTTGGATCTAAACTTTTCTTCTAACTCCTTGCTCAAGAAATCCGGTTTTCCCCTCTATGGAATTCTCTCAAGATTTTCGGCCACCACACCTTCCTTTCTCTTCCTTTCTTTCTAGCTTTTCCTTCTAATTTTTCTCTAGCTTTTTGCTCAAGAAAAACCGACCAACACATGGTCTTTCTTCTCCCTTGAAGTTCGGCTTCTAGTGGAAGGAAAAAGGAGAATGAAAAGCTAAAGTTTTCCTAATTACATCTAAGGGTTTACTTGCTCAACAAGCCCCCCCCTTAGGTGATGTGGTGTGGCCTTATTGGCTAGCCATTCCCTTGGAGAACAAGGGAAGACTTCTTTCCCTAAAATCCAATGAGGATTTGATGAGGTGTCCCCCCCCTAGATGATGTGGTCGGCCATGAAGACTAAGGATGCAAGTGCTTGCTCAACAAGCCAAGCTTGCATCACCTAGCCTATGTCACCTTGGTGACATCATCCCAAACAAATTCCCTTGCCCTTTAAGGCTTCAAGGACCGGCCTTTGCATGTGGGAGCCAAAAATTGGCTTGCTCCACAAGCCTTTCTAAAACATACACTTGTCACCATGCTATCAAGCCATGTGTGAACCAAAATTGGCTTGCTCACCAAGCTTCTTGATTGCTTATCTCTCCTTGCTTGTGTCACCTTGCATACCTAAGCATATTTCCTTGTTTTCCAAGGATGAAAAACCGACCATAGCATGTGGGAAGCAAAGAAAAATCTTCTCAAACTTATCTCTAGCTTAATTGCTTGTTCCAATGTAACCAAGCTAACTAAATTTGTAACCAACCATTGGCTTAGTTCAACTCTAGTTGGAGACTTGGTTAGGAATATCCATAAATTCCATAATTCAAAAATTACATACTTACTTACTTTTCTTAAAATTGCACTTTAATCCTTAATGACAAAATATTTGCACTTTAGTCCCTGTGAGGTGAACCGTGTTGGTGGAGCCACTTGGCTTCAATTCCATACCTAATGGTCCACTAAATTTCCAAAAATCCTTAAATATAGGGTCTCAGTTCATTTCCCTACTAACTTAATCAATACTAATACTGTTTTTTTTTTTCACTTAAAACAGTACTGTTTCACTAAATTGCAGTCCGGAGTTCATCTTCGAAAAATTGGACTGTGTATGGATTTTTCTTCTTAGAACTTGAAACTGCTAAATCCCCATTGCTCCAAATATTATTCACGATTATTCTAGAGCGATCTCATACCTTGACTTTTTGGTCAACTTTGACTATCTTGGTCAAACTTTGACCATCATGAAATCATGAAATTTCATCACGTCATTTTCCTTAAAATGCCTTAAACTGGCCTAAGTAATCCATCGTTGAGTCTCGTTACTAGTTAAATGAGAACTCAAACTTATACCGATATTCCATTCCAAACATGATCTAGACTTAGGTTTTCCTTGTTCAAAGGAAATCTAGAGTCATAAAAATTCGGGTTATTACATAAACTCTCTTAAAACGTTATTATTTTGTGTACTATCCTATTGATACTATCCTAAAAACTCTCTTAAAGACGTTAAAATTTTTATTAGAGAAAACTAGAAAAATAGTAGAAAAGTGGATTAAAACGAGATGCAAAACAAGAGCCTAGTCTTACAACACTTCGTCGTTTACCTGGATTGACCGGATAATTCTTGGTCAAAACTCTCAACTTGCATAACCAGTATCCTTTTCAATATCAGCCGTCTTTTGGGAAATTCTTTAGTCCGGAAAATGTACCGGACTATCATTTATTCTAAGGCCAGAGAAAATTCTGAGACTGTCTTAATGAGCAAATTAAATATCAAGTTGAAACCTAAACCTTGCTTGGTCAATCCATTAACAGTTCCTAAATGGTGTTCGAAGAGAGTATTACTTGTTCATCATTAAGTCGAAGTTTACAAAACATTGGATAACGATGGTTCATCCATTTTTTGTGGGCCCAGTTCAGCTGGTTTGCTGGCTAGAACGGAAAAAAAGCTTACTCTAAAAATTTACCAATGGTTGCATGCATAACGCTAATACCACATCTAACTTCACCTAAAAGGGCAGAGTTCGAATTCCCCCACTTTTAAATTCAAAAAAAAAAAAAAAAAAGGTAGTTGTGGAGTTTGGTCTGTTTTAATTTTCATGCTCCTAAGACGGCACATACTTGAACCGTAAAAAAACTGTATCTATTCAACTACTTGTTGAGTTTGACTAGAATGACAATTTTACCTGCAAACTTTTTTTCAGATAGATTACCCGCAAACTTACTTACCTACAGACTACAGTGACCCACCTTTAATGGGGTGGGAACAACTCGGTTTCAAATTGTAAATGAGTTGGGAGTTAAAATTTTAATCCGTTACAAGTTATTAGACGGGGACGGTTCTCTGACCATATTACCCATTTACTCACCCCATTTAACTATTTATTATTTTTAGATTAAATAATCATGCCTAACGTACTATATTATGTAACTATTTTAAGAAGTTAAGTTTACATAAAAATAGAATAAAATATAATTTAGTTTTCTTTTCTTTGACATAAAGTCTTATTACAACAACCAAAAAAAAAAAAAAAGAGGCTTCGTGTTATATAGATCATGTATTAGTAATTTGTTTCTTTATACCAAAGAAATGGAAATAACTGATTAGCTAAACGAGAGATTCTACGAATACCTAATCCATTAATTTAAATGGGTTTACGGGACGGGGATGGTAATGATCTTTCTTTACAGAGGAGGTTGGTGAGAAGACTATCTGCCCCAAACTGATCATCAGGTTACCATCACTAGGTTTGGCTAATTAACAAATATCTTACTGCATGAAATCCACATCTTTTCACCACCAAGAAAATTCCGTGTGTACATACCGAGTCTCTCCATGTGCCACTGTGATTTACAGGTGAGGTAAAGAGTATACATTAATGTTGAACAAGAAGTTGTAACAACCACATTAAATTAACATGTCTATTCCTTGGACCACAGATCAGAAATTTCCTCCTTGCTACTCAAATCCCTCAACAAGCCACTATAAAATCTCCCATCTCAAATAACAAAAAGAAAACATCCTAAATTTGAAATCACAAACTTGTTCAAGTCTTATTCTCAACAAACATGTTTACCAAAAAGTACTACGGAGAAGAAAGAGCTACAACTTTTCTTAGGCTTCGGCTTCCCCTGGGAAAGCTACAAAAGTGCTTCTCGCTTTTAGCGGCAGCCAAAGAAGCCGAAGATAGTGATTTCACCGAAGAAGAAACGGAGGTGCCAATGTCAGTAGCGGATGATGTGAAGGAAGGGCATTTCGCGGTTGTGGCAGTTAAGGGTGCCGAGAAAAAAAGGTTTGTTGTTAAGCTTGAGTGCTTAAATAGCCCTACGTTTCTTAGGCTACTTGAGCAGGCTGAGGAGGAATATGGTTTTGAACAAACCGGAGCTCTTGCCGTTCCTTGCCGTCCTGAGGAATTGCACAAGATTTTAGGAAGACATGAAGGAGATGATCAGAACCAGTTTTGAGCACAGATCATGAAAATTTGATTGGAAATGTATAAACTAGGCAACAAAACTACCCTTATTATTCATTCATTTATATGTAGCTAAACTTTTTTTAATGTACTAATTCTTTAATCATTTTTTTGAAGATGACGTCACTGTTATTGTTCAATAACTAGTTTTACTTTGTCAATTCGTCTTTTGACATCGTTTCCCATATTGTTATTGTTTTCGGTGTTCGTTCTGTGCTTCATGTATATGTCGTTTGTTTTCTTTTGTCGTTTATCCTGTAGATGTCATTTGAAAAACTTTCTTATCCGTTCACCTTATTTGTTTATGTTGTTATTTTATCTTGTTTGCTTTTGATATTTATCCGTGTGATGTCGTTTCTCTGACTGAACTAAAAGATTTTGTAGGTAGTATTTCTTATGTCGTTTTTTTATTTATTATTTTTTGTATCACCATTTGACCCAACGATATCGTTTTTCTTTTTCTTGTCATTTTTTTTTCTGATGTTGTCCATTTCTTTTTCTAATCAGATCGTTGTCGTTTTTTCATTTGTCTGTTGCTAGATTGTTGTCGTTTTTTCATTTGCTTCCTTCTTATCGTTTGCTGTTGTTTTTATTCCTGTGCAAGTTCAGTGGCTACAATAAAAGTCTATCAAACAACATATAATTTCTTTTCTCCTATCATTTTATAATTCTCTCCCTTTCTTATCTCGAGATGATGATTTTTAAATGAAATCCTCCTTTCAAATATGTGGCCGTTTTCTCGACAGATTTTCTTCTGTTCTTAAAGACAGCATCATTAACGTTGTCTCGCGCCTTTCTCATTTTCTGATTCATGTCTCTTTGGTTTTAAAAAATCGAGATTATTTCATTTTACAATAAATTCAGAAACATTTGCTGCTAAGTTGTTGCTATTTAATTTAATTTTTATCAAGAACAACAACAAATTAACTAGATACAGGAGGAGAAAAATATGGATCATGTTTAAATTACATAGAAATGACCAAGTCTAAAACATCATTACTGGGAATATTAATTATGTATAGCACACCAAACACGGTCTTAACAGCTTAGGCAACTTCAACAACAACATTATAAGATTGATGAAAAGAAACCAACAAGCTAAATCAAATTGTGGAAATTTCTAGAAAGAAAATTTGCTTTAATCCATGGCTTTCACTGTTTGGGATTTACGGCGTACCAAGTCTGAACTAATGTTAATATAAGAGCTACCGCAGCTGCGAAAAGAGCAACGACGGTCCATGGGTTACTGAAATGGTCGTTTAGGACTTGAGCCATCCAGATCGCGTAGTTGTTCTTGTAATGCTCTTCTATCTTATTCTTGATGTAGTCGTAATCGTCTTGATTCTTCGAAAAGTAAATCGAACCGCCTATCGTATTGAATAATTCCGCCACTGCTGCGTCGCTACTGAGACTGTTCCGGAGTATGTATGCTGCCCTTAGGTCTTTCGCATCCTGTTCAGAATCAATGAGCATATCCATAAAGTCTAAGTAAGAAGTCACCCTACATTTTTTAGCGTCGTCGAGCCACATTTCGTGGGCTACCAGGTTCAACAACTTGTACACCGTTGAGGTGTTCACTGTCAATGTAGGAAGTTTAAGGTGACCTCTAACACCGAAGCAATGAGTACTGAAAGAGACGGATTTCAAGCTGCGTGAATTGCTGGGCTTTATCTTTATTCCAGATGATTTAAGTTCTTGGACGTTGCGAAAAGACCTTTCGTCAATGCGACGAATTGTTTGCAGAGTACTTTGGGGATGCTGCAAAGCATTCGGCGGTCTTGGTTTGCGAAAACCAAAGCATGATGAGAGACAATTATTTCGCTGATCATCAGAGTTCAAGGCATCATCTTCAGCTTCAACATTGTTGACACTGCCAAAAATGGATACCGTCCGAAGAAGGTCAAGAAGGTGAACTGGCTTTAGCGTTTCGAATGTGTTCTCCAGCCCGCTATAATCAAATGCACGCTCAGACTCCACTGTTGGAGCGCAGATGTTGCTCCCATGGACGAATTTGACAATGGCAAAACTAAAGGGTAAATCCGAACTCTTGGGGAATAAAGCCTCTTTCTCTTTGTCGCCTACCAAGTCTATCAACAACTCAAGGACTGCAAAGGGGAGTTGGTTTCCAAACAAAAACAAGTCCTGCTGTATCCAGGCTTTTTGAATGTTATTGATCTTAAACTCTTTTAACTTCCCCGAAACGTAACTGTGTATGAACTGCAGTACTGCGCAGCCATCCAAGAAGAACAACCTGGCTAGTTTATCATCACTATTATAATGCTCAAATTTCACCCCCTTACCAAAGCAGTCCTTTAGGGACGAAATGTTGTTTTTGATTTCTTTGAGTAAACTATCCTCCGTCTTGCCACTATTTTTGATGAATTTTCTTGCCAACTCAACCTTGAGTTCCCTGTTCAACTTGAAATCAGGAGATTGAAGTGGACCGACTGGAAACTCCCTCGCCGTAAAATACTTTTTGATGTTCTCATTTTTCAGCATGATGTTGAGAACCTTTTTCATCTTGGGTCGACAGAACTCATCTTCGTCTTCTTGACCATCACTCTTGCCATTTTCTATTGATCCCTTCAGTTCTTTTAGTAGCTTCTCATCATCCTTTGTAAAAACTTTAGTTCGGTCTTCATGGCTAGCACTTGCTCGACTCGCCGATTTTTTCTCCTGCGGGATCTCCTCATTCACATCCAGACGACATTCGCCAGGCATCTTTATTTTTGTGTCTAGACAAAATGCAAATTAAAACAGCTGTTACATACATACATATGCACACACATATGTTCTAATGGCTAGAATGTTTCGGATGGTTACTAAAAAATATATAAAAAAAAAAAAAAAAAAAGTCAAGGAGAAATTAACAAATTTTCCTATGAAAATGACCCAAAAAAAAAAAAAAAATTACATACCTCTCGAAGAGTTTGAATCTTCAGTTGACTCGACGGGAGTGATCTGAACTCAATTGAGGAGGGGAAGGGTGCCAAGCATAGACAAATTATTAGCGGGACAAAATGAGGGGGGGAAAAAAGACAAAAAGAAAGAGTAATTTTTAAAAGTTTCACCATAGAGAATTCGGAGGGGTGAAAAATGAATATGGTCACAGAGTGCTCTTAAGGAAGAAAAAAAAAAAAAAAAAAAAAAAAAAAAAAAAAAAAAAAAACAACAACAACAAACAAACAAACAAACAAAAATTGAGAGAGGGAACAACTAGCCTCAAATCCCAAGAACACATTAGGTTCCCTCTCTAATTTATTAAAATCACGAAACAAAAACATAAAAGCTTGAAAGTTAAAGTGGAAAAGACAAATAAACAATCACAACTAATAAAAATCCAGAGAAGGCAAAAGGTGAGCCCTTAAGGGAACTAATCTCTGATCCACTATTTTTTTTTTCTTTTTTCTTTTTATTGAAAGCATCTTACTTTATGGTTTAACTACTTAAAAGTTATTTATTTACCCAAAAAAAAAAAAAAAAACTTAAATGTTATTTATATAACGTATATTAACAATTTATTTACCATTAGTTTTACAGTCAGAAAAATTGGCCAAGTGAGAATAATGCAAACGCTACTACTTGCAGTGTATGAGGATGTTTTGACATGTTCTCCTGGGAAAGAAGTGCTATAAGCTAAGAAAAAAAACGCATACTCTAATCCTGATAGTTGAGCACCAACCTGTGTAAGTTGTCAGTTTTTCTTATTTATTTATTTTTTAATGACATACCTCACAGAAGTTCAATTAACTAAAAACAAATTTGTATAAGTACATACCTCACAAAAGTTCAATCTTTGAGTTGATCAGACCAGAAACTTGATGAGCCTCAAATGCTGCAGATGAGGCTACTCTGCTTTTAAAAAGTAGATCATGAATCACATGCCAGAATGTAGCAAGTTAGGTGTGATTGGGAAGTCAATGGTAGCAGGTAGGATGGGAAGGTGAAAAGGAAAAAGTTTGAACACATTAAAAATTGTTACCATATTATAAGCCAATATATATATATATATATATATATGCGTGTGTGTCACGATGTCCCTTTATTATTACTTATGTCATTATAGTAGTCTAAAACTATGAAGGTTATTGATTTTTTTTTTTTCTTAAACTTAAAGTGAGAATATTCGAACTCTATATTTTTATGTGAAATTAAATATGGTATTACTGTTAGATTATGTCTGTAATCACATGAAAGATTATTGATCCATATATGTGTGTGTTTCTATTTTACGCATAGTTCTATTGTGTTTCTATTTACACATGGTTCTATTACATTATAACATCAACATACAGTACTTGCCTTAAAAAAAAATGCAATTGCCTATTAAAAAGAATTAACACATACATAAAAAAAAAATCATGGAATTAAGGTTAACAAATAATTTATTTCAATTTTTCATTGGAAACGATTTTTTTCATTTTAGTTAATTACTTTTATGGAGCAAAATAAAAAATATACTTTTGCACATGCCACGGGAAAAAGAAAAGACTATATAAGCAGCTCGGTTTTTTTTATTTTTTTTTTATTTTTGAGGGAGTTGATTAAGCCATTTTTGTTTCTTTAATCAAACTCATCATTATCCTTTAAACTTTAAGATTATTCTTATTTTGATTCTTGAACTTTAAATTTCTCACTTTATCTCTTGAATTTTGAAGCAATCTCTTTTAACCCCCTTCTTATAAAATTTTGGTTAAAGACACAACTGAACTGACTTTTGCTTAATTTTTCCGACTATCTCCCGTTACATACATGTTCTCTCTCTCTTTTCCTTTTTTTTTTTTTTTAATTCTTTTCTAATGTTATTTATAATTAAAGGGATGCTCGTGTTTTCAAAGGGAGATACCATTGCACTTCAATCAAGAATAGTAGTATTTTTTTTTTTTTTTTTAATTATTCAGCATGATTAACGCGTTTCTCGGTCTTCAATAACGAAATATATAGTCAACTTACGGAATTTCTTTATTATTATTATCTTTTTGTGGCTGAATGGTAAATTTCTTTAATTTGAACTATCAAACTTTTTCCTATGTTTGGATGACATATCCAATTTCTAAAATTAAAAATTTTTTACAAAAAATTATTTGTCTTAATTTTTTCTATCATTATCTTACTTTCAAAATGAAAAACTATCTCATTTTCAAACTTATTTTGCACCATACCATTTTAAAGAAAGATAATGAATCTTTTTGAAATCTTCTCTTAATCTATTATTCCCAACACCATTTTTTTCTCATTCCAAACATCCTTTTGTTTTCAAAAAGAAAATTTTTTACACATCTAAACACCATCTTATTCTCAAAATGAAAATACTCTCTCTTTTAAAACAAGAAAATTTTCCTTTTCGAAAATAGACACGCGATCCAAACGAAGTTTGTAGTTTCGAAGTGTTGCACATGGAACTCAAAGTAATCAAATAACCATGAATTTACTGTTTCAATGGGTAGTAAATTTAGGGAATGTTTAGAGCAGAATTAGAGATGAAGTTTTGGAGATATTTTAATTAGAGTTAAGTTGGGGTTTGGAAATGAGCATTTGGTTGGAAAAAAAAAATATTGAAGTGAAAAAGTGTAAAAACTTGAAATGTGTTTTGAAAAAATACCAATATGGATCTTGTTTCGTTTATCTCAAAATTTTATGTAATTTAAAAAAAAATCTCATTTCGACTTAAAATTACAAAATTATAGACTTTTAAAGATTGAATTTACCTAGACATTTGCGAAAACTTCACTGGATCAAAAACACCTCAAACGGATGTTTGGAAACCAGAGAGCAAAACACCATATACAAACATCTGCAAACAAATTTACATATTTTTACTTCTTATTTTAAGGGTACAGAGACAAGAAAAAACCCTTCAAAAAACATGTGCACAAGAATAAAAGAGGAATAGAATGGGGCCTTTGAGGAATGTCTTTAAGAATTAAAAAAAAAATAAAGAATAGAGAAAAGACTTGAAACAGTTGAGAGATCAGAGAGACAAAAGTTAGCAAAAGTCAGTTCAATTGGGACACCAATTGACTGAATCTCATAACGCTGATGATAACAAACAATTACCTAGGATTTGGGACCTTGAGGAAAAAAAATGTAGAAATTAAATAAGAAAAGAATAAAATAAAAGAAGAATGGAACACAAAAATATTTAACGTGTATGTATTTATATCCACAGACTAAAAATAAAGATTTAATTAGTGTGAAACACTATAAATGAGGCTCCAGATAAATATTAGTTTACAAATACAAAATCTGGTTAGTTACATAAGACTTACAAATCACCTAAAATCAAGAAATATGTTAAATTATAGTAAATACAAATAAATTAAAATTCCTAATAAAAATAATTACATACAAAATAATTACTTCCCTTACCATAAAATACTAACTTTCCCTCGTAAAAAAGATATTGTCGTTTGGCAGATTGATGTCGTTCATGGTATTTATGTCGTTTGTTAAGCCTTATGTTATTTTTAACTTTAATGTCGTTTCTGGAGTTGCTTTCGTTATACACACACATTTCGTGAGAGATTGCCGTTTAATTAGTCGTTTTTCATACCATGTTCTTATCATTTATCTTTCTTATGTCGTTCTCTCTTCCCCCCCCCCCCCCCCCCCCCCCCCCCCCCCCGTCTTTTTTTTTTTCATGACGTTTGTTTTCTTTTGACCTTTATCCTTAGATATAATTTCAAATATTTTTTTTAATTTGTTTACCTTATTTGGTTCATGTTATTATTTTGTCTAGTCCTTTATCCTTTTGATGTCATTTCAAATGTTCTTGTCGTTTCTTTGTTCAGTCTTTTGTTGGTTTTTCTGCCGTTCAGTATATTCTTCTAGTTTTCCCTATTTGTGCGGTTTGTTTGCTTTTTTACGTTTGTCCGCGTGATGCCGTTTTTAATAACTGGATTGTAAGATTATTATAGATCGTAATTCTTATGTCGATATATATATATATATATATATAGTTTTTGCGGTCATCGTATTCTTGATATTTTATTTTGCTTCCTTTTGTTGTATTATTTTTATCGTTTGTTGTGGTTTTTCCTTTGCAAGTTCATTGCTTATAATAAAGTCAATCAAACAACATATTGTTTCTTTTGTCCTATCATTTTAGCAAGTCTTTCTCTTTATTTATTTATTTATTTATTTTTTCGAGAAGATGATTTTTTTTCCTTAAATAAATTAATTTTAAAATATGTTGTCGTTTTCTTGACATTTTTTCTAGTGTTCTTAAAGACAACATCATAAACGTTGTCTCGCGACTCTCATTTCTAGATTCATTTTTTTTTTATATAAACAAAAAATAAAAAAAAATAAAAACTAGTTTACCTTGTTTTACAATAAACACTAAAACATTCGCTGTTGAGTTCAGTGATTATTCCACATCTAACTGCACTGTTTGAATCACTCATTCCTAAATTAAAAAATTAAAAAAAAAAAAAAAAAAAAAAGAAAGAAAAGTTCGCTGCTAAGTTGCTGAAATACATTATTAAGTAACTAGATAATTTAAGTTTCAAATTCAACAAGAAACTAGATACAGGAGAAGAAAAATATGGACTTTGTCTCCAAAACAGATAAAGAACAGGGGACCCTTTGATATATCAATCCTCTAAAACATCACTACTTGGAATATATAAATATACATCTATATGTATATCACACTAAGCACGACTTGAACAGTTTAGGCAACTTCAATAACAACATTATAAGATTGATGAAAAGTAACCAACAAGCTGGATCAATTACGGAAATTTTTAGAAGTTTTGATTTCATCTCTATAGCTTTCACTCTTTAGGATTTACGGCATACACGGTCTGAACGATTGTCAAAGCAAGAGCGACAGCGGCCGCGACAAGAGCCACGATCGTCACGGGGTTGCTGAAATGGTCGTTGTAAAGTTGAGCCAACCAGATTGCCAAATTTCGGTTGTAATGCTCTTCTATCTGGTTCTTGATCACCACATAATAGTAATCTTGACTCTGCGAAATTAAGTACGTCGAACCTATCGTGTTGAACAATTGCGCTACTTCATCGTCGCTACTGAGACGATTCCTGAGTATGTGCGCTGCCCTTAAATCTTTCGCATCTTGTTCGGTATCAATCAGCAAATCCAGGAAGTTTAAGTAAGAAGTTACCCTGCGTTTGTTGTTATCGTCGAGGCACGTTTCGTAGGCGACCAGGTTCAATAATTTACGCACTGTTGAATCGTCCACAACCAATGTAGGAAGTTTGAGGTGACCTCTAAAACCGAAGCAATGAGTGCTGAAAGATACTGATCTCAAGCTTCGGGAATTGCTCGGCATCATCTTTATTCCTGATGATTTAAGTTCTTGTACAGTGCGAAAAGTTCTGTCGTAATTGCGACGCATTATATTCAGTATACCTTTCATATCATCGAAAATATTCGGTTGTCTTGGTTTAGAAAAGCAAGCCAAACGCGAGAGAAAACTCTTCGGTGGATGCAAAATAGGTTCGATGAGTGACTCTTGATCGTCTCTATCTTCGACATCGCCCTTGAGATTGCCAAATACGGATACCATTCGAAGAAGGTCAAGAAGGTGATCCGGCTTCTTTTTGTCCAATACTCCAACCATCCCGCGAAAATCAAAGAGGTGATCAATCTCCTCCGTCGGTGCACAAATATTGTTTGCGACGACAAATTTGACAATGGCGTAACTGAAGGGTATGCCTTTTGCGGGGAAGGACTCCTCTTTCTCTGTCTCGTTGATCAACTCCGTCATCAACAGCATAAGGACTTCAAAGGGGAGTTGATTTTCAAACAAAAACAAATCCTGTTGGATCAAGGTTGCCTGGATGCTACTTATATTAAAATCCTTTAAATTTCCGGAGTTCCAACTGTAGATGAATTGTAGTACAGCACAACCATCCAAGAACATCAAACAGGCTAGGTCGTCATCGGTGTAAGAATCGGCAATCCCCTTACCAAAGCACTTCCTTAGGAACTTGATATTGTTCTTGATATTCTCGAGAAAAATTTCCGCCGGTTTGTTGCTGTTTTTGATGAATTTCTTTGCCAATTGAGCCTTGAGTTCCCTCTTTGACAAATCGGAATCACCGCCATGAATTGGACCGACTGAAATCTCCCTTGGCTTAAAATACTCTCTCTTATTTTCATTTTCCCGCATGATCGCCGGAACCTTTTGTAACTTCCCCCAATTTTCCGCTTGATTTTCTTTGCCATTCAGTTCTTCTAGCAGCTTTTGGCCCTCCTGGCTTGTGCTTGTTTGTGGGCTGATCTCTTCATTCACATGGATCATATGGTATTCACCAGGCATTTTTATTGTTGTATCTATACAAAATGAAAATAAAAACCGCTACATATAAAGATAAGTTAATATTTCTACAGTTATATATATTTAGATATTATCTTTGTGCTCACATTTAATTGTTAATGTATAAGCTGTTCTTACCAATTAATATCAAAAATAATAATTTTGTTTTGCATAATTTCTCGGAGAACAATTTTGAGAGTACAATTGATGAACAAAGTTCGAGAGTTAGCCTGTTTCCAAAAAAGAGACGCTATATTCAGGATCACATTTTTTCCCATAGGCATGACCCCTAAAAAGTATGGATAAGAGATTGCTAACAGGGTTTGAGATATGAAGGTGACGAAGACTTTTTGTCATCTGAGTTGGGTTCAATGATGAAGCTAGACATTTTTATCAGGGGGGCTAATACTATGTAATAGATAATTAGAGGAGATTATGTGCAAGTTTTAATTTTTAGGGGGGTTATTATGAAATTTTCTTCAAAATAGTAGGGTATTTTAAAAAAAAAGAAAATTGTAAGCCCCCCCTCAGCCTTCTCTATCTATGTCACTGGTTGAGATTAGGGCAAGGAGGGAAATATTCCCAAACCCGATCCCGTCCTGATATATATATATATATATATATATATATAGATATTTCATTAAAAAATCATAAACTATTAATTTGCTAAAACGTACTTAGTACTAATCGTTAATCCTTATATTATTTTTGATCCATATATTGTTAGAGATTCGTTTGTTTTGCAAGAACATTGAATTTGGAATAAATTTAAGATGATTTCAACTTACTATTTGTTTCTAACGTACTGAAATTTATGTTTCTATACAAAGAAAAGATTCAGAAAGACAATCTCGATAATGTATACAGAAAAAGATACCTCTGAAAGAGTTTGAATCTCCAGTAGACTGGACTATAGTGCTCTCTGAACGCAATGGCGATATCAACTGGAGAAAAGGGGGGAAAAAGGAAGAAGAAGAAGAAAATTAAGACAAAAAAAGAAATGAAAATTTGATTAATCTGTAAAATTTTCACCCCCAAATGCAGATAACAAATTTTTTTTTAAAGAAAAAAAAAAAGTAAGGCCAGTGATTAACTACTTACCTTATAAAAAAGAAAAAAGAAAAACCTATAGTTAATTAGATGTATGCACCTGGGTTTGGCAAAGAAGTGACGATGAACTAATATCTCTCTAAGTGAAATTATAATTGAAAAGAAAAATGTAGAAAATGTAGAAATTAATTACCTCGAAAAAAGTTGAATCTCTGAGTTGATCAAACCATAATCTTTAATTTTAAAGCCTCACTGCTACATAGTAGGACATATCACCTACTGAAATGCAGTAGTTGGGTGATTAGAATTATGAATTACCAAATGCCAACTTTTACTACATTAAAAAAAAAAAATCATGTTTTTTTTTTCACAGGCCACAAAAAACAAAAAACAAAGCAGTTTCCATGATTTCCTTTCGCCGGAGGGTGCGCTGGTAGCATCTCGTAAGATCATTGTTGTTTTGTTGTTGCTGTTGGGTTTTTTTTTTTTTTTTTTGGGGGGGGGGGGGGGGGTGTTGTGTCGTGGGGGAGGGGTGAAATTTGGATAAGAAGTTTGTGGACTACGTTAGTCTTTGCAATTTCTTTTAGAGGTTTCAAGAATAACACGTAAGCAAGTGTCCAAATATAGTATTAATTCTGTGGGCTGTTTATTATTAATGCTTGGAAGGTGGGTATATTGACACTTTTTATTTAATTTTATCTAATTTATTTTTTAAAATTATTAATAAAAATTTGAGGATAATATACTGATAAAGTTGAGTATTCCACAAACATGGTTGAAAATATTATGAACTTAGTTAATACTTTATTAGATAATTGGAAAAATCTCATAATTCAGAGTGAATTCCTAACCATTTTTCTCAATTATTTATAAATAAATAACCAATCAAATCAATATATTTGATTATATATTCACATCATGCAAACATATTTTCCATTTACTTGTTATTTCTTAGAAAAAAAAAATAGTTATAACATGAAACGATAAAAACTATTGAAAAATATGAATTATAACAAACAAAATAAAAGAATCTTCTCTTAAAAAAATTATCCTTAAAATAAATTAAAAACTTACAACAAAATATAACATTTTATTAAAAAAAGAAGAAGGAAATAATGTATAGCGATTTAGACATTAATGAGAGGAGAAAGAAAAACGTAAATAATTTATTTGTAAGGGTTTTTTGGAAAAAAATAAGGAGTGTAACAAGTAATTTTTTAATTCTAAAATTAATATAATAAGTGATTTTAAAAAGTTGGTGAAAAAAATAAAATAGAGAGTGTAAACAGACCCACCCTTTCTTGGATAATCTAAACTTGTATGATTTAAAAAATTATAAAGAAAATTCTAATTCAAATTAATAATCTTTTTAAATCTATGTATGAAACATAAACAAAATATAAAAAAAAAAAAAAAAACTTAAGATTTATATTACTTCACTCTTAATACGAGAAGTTCTATATATTTGAAAAAAAGGGACCACAATAGACCCAAAAAAAAAAATGAAAAACAAAAGACCTGATAAATAAAAAAGGAAGGCGTGAAAAAAAAAATAAGAAGATAAACTAAAAATTAAAACAAAGAGAACAATATAGGAAAAAAAAAAAATTGGGACAAAAATGGACAAAAAAAATTGGGACAAAAAAAAAAAAAAACCGAATGACTAAAAATAAATGATTTTTCATCCAAAACAAAACGAAGGAGCAAGTGCACAGGAGTGCACTTTCTCTTTATTATGTATAGAAAATCAAACTCGATTAGCAAACTGAAATCACTAACTACTAAAAATTTAACCATTTGTTTATTTACAAAAAAGGGGGGGGGAAAAAGTGTTAGGTGTCCCACATATATATATCTCTATTCTCTTCCGCTCTTAATTCCCAGGGCTACCCTGGAGATGAAAGTTACTACTACAAATCCAAAACCACATGCCATCATCGTAGCCCTCCATCTCCAAGGCCACGTGATCCCAACCGTTCATTTGGCGACCAAGCTCGCATCAAAAGGCTTCACCATCACCTTCGTTAACATTGAAGCGACACATCATGAGATCACCAAGTCAAAACAACACAACGTTGGATCACATTGTAATGCCACAAATATTACATAACTATAACGTTAGAGAATTAACATTAGAATTAACATGGATAATGTGATGATATTACAATTTCTTAATTCTAATGTTATGTTGAGTTATTTTTCACAGGTGATGCGACAAGGACTCGATGTGCTAAAATAAAGTTCATGCCAAATTGATGAATTTTTTTATGATGACTTGATAATTTTGTGTGATGGCTTAAATATATATGTATTGTATGTAGTATTTGTGATGATGTTAATGTTTAAAAAAAGGGGGGGAAAGCTTGTTATCCGAAAAAGACATATTTTATATGATGTTAATTTCCAACTCAATTATGAGTCTTTAAATTTCTATAATTTAGATAAACTTATAAAGCTTTTCATAAGCTTTCCAACGCCTACTCATTTGTGCAAATCCGATATCAGAGTAAGAAGTTATGACTAGTATACTATCCGGATACCTGCTAGTAACCACCAGTTTACTATTTGTGATTTTAGGTGCGAAAATTCTAAAAGTTAACTAGTTGTTTCCTTTTCCTCCCACACGTTTTCACACCCTAATGACAGTCATTCCACGGCTATTAAGAGACAATTAAACTGAAGGATTCAATCCCAATTAAATTACTCACAAATTAGTTTATAATTTTCAAAGTTTTTTTTTTTTTTTTTACATGCTCTCTTTCTCTCTCTCACTTCCCTAGCCTCCCTTTCCCTTTCTTTCCCGTTCTCTTTGTCTGCTCTCTCTGCCCTTCTCTCACGCACAAACAGAAGAAAAAAAAAAAAAAAAAAAAAGAATCCGCCAAACCTCCAAATTCTTCCAAGCCGAAAATTAAAGAATTTCAAGGTATGTTTCGGTATTGTTTGATGATGAGGATGATTTTGTTATTTTTTTTAGTTTGGGATTCTTTGAGGGATTAGATGATTTTCTTGATGAGTGTCTTCATATGAGTTTGAGGAGAGGATGATAAATATTTATCGAATGTGATTGAAAGAATGGCTATATGGTTGATTTTGTGAACAAAACGAATTTAGGGTTTTTGATTTCTTGATTTATGATTTCATTGGTATGGTGATTGAATAATTTTATGTGTTAGAAACATGTCTTAGGGCTGTTTCGTGTGTGTGTGTGTATGAATCATATACATTGTGATGATAATTTTTTTATATTTTTAATGATTTTCAGATTTGACCACTGCAACTGGAATTTCCAGATTTTATAATAAGTTTTCGAAACTGCTTTTAAGGATAAAAACAGCCTCTATTTTGAACGAATTTGGTATTGTTAGAAATCCCTGGATGTCTATTTTCATTTGAAATTAGTTTCATGTCATTTGGAGATATATGTAAATTTTTATGATTTTTCAAAGAGGCAGAGGTCTGGCTGCCAGATTCTATACAATTTTAGCAGTCCATTTTCAAAACTATTTTTGAGGATCCAAACTGTCTCCGTTTTTAACAAATTTGATATTGATAGAAAACTAAAGATGTATATTTTCATTTGAAATCAGTTTTAGATAATTTGGAGACATATGTAAATTTTTGTGATTTTTCAAATAGGCAGAGGTCCGGCTGCCAGTCTCGGAAAAATTTTTGAAATCAATTTCAAAACTATCTTTGAGGGTTCAAATAGTCTTCATTTTTTTACGAATTAGATACCATTATAAAGATCTAGATGTATTCTTTCGTTTAAAATTGGTTTCAAATCATTCAGATTACAGTATAAATTTTTATGAATTTTTGAACGGATAAAGGTTTGACTGGCAGTTTCTGTAAAGATTTATAATTTCATGAAATTGTTCAATTTTTGTGTTGTGATGTTAATGAATGATGAAATATGCCTTTTAGGCGCTACTATGATATGACAGATGTGTTTGATGAATTATTATGAGCTTTTATTGATTTTATTATATTTATTATTCATGGCATGAACGGTTGTAAAGGCGAGCACCCGATACCTCAATCGCGCGTCACCATCGGAAAATTTGAAAAGGTTAAGTAAGGCGTTTATGTAAGTACACTCTCACCTGCAACATGAATTAAATATTTGAGAAGTAAATGTTTTGATGTTGATGATGATGTTGTGATGTTCTTAAATAATACTTCTCCTATGATGACGTTTTGATGAAAAGTATATATATGGTATGTATATGTATTTTATGTTTTAAAATGGCGTTGTACACCCTTGATGATGATGATGATGATGTTGTCCGGTGAGCGAACTTTTGTCACCGTTGGTTTGGGATTTGCTACCCCAACCCTTTCGTGACTAGCGCGCTATGGTGGTACAACGCCGGGTCCAATATATGACGGTTTTTAAAAGTTAAAAAGTTTTTAAATGATATTTATATTTATGATGATAAAAGTAAAATGTTTATTTACATTTGTGAGATTTAAGTGTTTTACTAAGCCCTTGCTTATATAAGTTAATTCATGTTGCAGATAAAGGAAAGGGTAAGATATAGTGTTGGAGGAGCTTGAAGCGGACAGCGGGACGATATGTGATAGGAAAACGGGAAGAACGATCATGAGATGGACATTTTTTTTATTTCAAATTAAGTTTGAGACTTTAATTTATTATTATTTGCTTGGATGATTTATATGGACTTAAATTTTATTTCATGAATTGGGTTTTAAAATATATATATATATATATATATTAATTATAAAGTTTAATTTTGATATAGTTTTAAAAAAATAATAATTTCTAGAGTTTTTCTAAAATTATCTAAGTAAAGTTTTCCGTTATGTAAATATTTTTATTTCAAGCTTAATATTTTTCGCAATTTATAAGAAATGAATGATTAATTAATAAGTCAACTGTAACGGTCCCTGAGGGGTCGTTACACACATGATCAACAAAACGACAATATCTTTGTCGGTGCACAAAACTCTGGCCTTGACATCCGCTACACAACGGTCAATGATGGTTTCCCGATCGAATTTGACAGATTCACGAATCACGAGAAGTTCCATGAGGGTCAGTTGAATGTCCTTCCAAACTATGTGGATGAACTTGTTGGAGAAATAGTAAGAGATGACCCTTCTGTCTGTTGCTTGGTAGTAGATACTTTCTACACATGGACTTCACAGATTGCAAAGAAATACAGACTTGTTAGTGTTTCCTTTTGGACTCAACCAGCCCCGGTCTTGACTCTCTACTACTAAATGGACCTCCTCAAGATAAATGGTCACTTTGCATCTCAAGGTGACAAATTTTCTCCTCCTGTTTTTTCTCCCCCAACTTTAATTAATTGAAACATAGACCACTCAACTTATTTTTCTTTGTTATGTTTTAAAATTTAAATTTACACGTTATGTACACAAATAGTGATTAGGGGAATTATATCCTTTATAGAAAAAAGTGGCTAGTGCTCTACGGAGATGGTCTATTTGTAAAATTTATAAAGAGACCCTTTTGCATTAAGTTTTTATATGGGGTTTAGGACTCTCACTCAATAAAGAGAAATGAAAATAACTTTCAAATTTCGAATCTAAAAGCACCTAATTAAATTGTTCCCTTCTTGCTTGTAGAGCTAGTCCTAACGTGTGATTTTTTTGCATTCAATTTATTAATTTATATAGAAAATTACTTCTTCTTTTTTTTTTTTTTTTTTGGGTGGCTCTTGCTAGATAATCGTAAAGATACTATTAATTGCATACCGGTTGTAAAGACAATCGAGCCAAAAGACTTGATGTCGTTCCTTCAAGAAACTAACACATCAACGGTGATGCATCGGTTTTTATATTAGCGATCAAGAGAGACAGCCCATATATGCAATTGGCCCTCTTTTCCCATCTGGGTTCACCAAGAGCATTGTGCCCACAAGCCTAATGACCGACTGTGACTGCACCCAATGGCTCAAATCCAAACCTCATGGCTCGGTTCTGTACATCTCTTTTGGCAGCTTTGCTCTTTGTAGCAAAAACAACATTGAAGAAATTGCCACGGGATTATTACTTAGTGAAGTGAACTTCATTTGGGCATTGCGTCCCAACATTGTGAGGTATGATGAAGACTACATTTTGCCCGTTGGATTTCTTGATGAGATCAAGGGTCGGGGTCGGGGCCGGGGCCGGGTTGATAGTGAGGTGGACCGATCAGATTGAGGTACTCTCACATCCATCAATCGGGGGGTTTCTAACACAATATTGTGGATGTAATTCAATATAGGAAAGTATATGGTGTGGTGTGCCCTTGCTTTGTTTTCCTTTATTTATAGATCAGCCCACCAATCGGAAACTAGTGGTTGATGATTGGAGGATTGGGCTGAACCTTTGTGATGGGAAGTCATTGACTAGAGAGGAAGTAGCTAAGAAGATTGGTCATCTGATGAGTGGAAAATCAATGGAAGATTTGAGAAAAGAGATAATTAAGGTGAAGAAGACTTTAGAGAATGTCTTGGCTGTGAATGGATCATCAGCGAAGAATTTGTGTCAGTTTATTACAGATGTGAAGGCTAAAATTAGTGAACATTTATGTCTAGGTGGCATGATATGGGATCACTGCACTTTCTTGCAACTTTTTGATTATGTGTTGTTTAATTGTGTTATTTTCGAATAAGATCTTTGTATCACTTCTATTTGAATTTTGACCTATCGAAGTAAACAAATTGTATGGCATTTAGTTTGAGTTTATAATATTTTAAATTAAAAAAGTAAATTTTTGCTCAATAATCTAAAATTTTCATTTTATTCAAGTCCAGTTTATTATAATAAACTTTCAGAAAATGGTTATATTTATATCGATACGAAAATTATGTATCTGACAAACTTAAAATTAAAGGAATATCAATTATGATTTCATGCAACATCAAGAGAATTAAAAGAAAATTGTAAATGAAAATTTTGTAAATTTGTTACCTCAAAGATATTGAATCTTTGATACACCTCACCGTGCCATATTATTATGAAAAATACTAAAAAGGTATCATCAATACAAAACATCATTATTAATAAAAGATGGATCATATATAAATGTCTTAAATCGTGGGATCCATGATCTATAATTGGTGTTTTTTAACATTAATGTTCTACTATCATAGATCATGAGCTTTTATTATTATTATTAACTTTTTGAATAGTGGAGTTTGGATAAAAATTTTGAGGCTATGTATTAATTAGTCATTTTACAATTTCTTTGGAGACATAGCACTATTTCAGTGGGCTGCTGACAAAATTATTAGTCATTGAATAATTCTTTGTCTCCATATATAGACAGAAGTTCTATGTTATTAAAAGCGATAAAAACGAAGTTTAAAAAAATAAATAAATAAAAACGTAAAATTAAATAAATAAAAAATGAACGTGCAACTAAAATCCAAATCTAGTCGAAAGAAAAGTTATTACAATAGTGAAAGATTATCAGAATACGACACATACCAAACGCACTCTTATCAGCTTATTAGGAAACTTCAACAACATTACAAGAAGATGAAAAGGAATCAACTAGCACAATATTAATTGCAGACTTGGCCGTCATGGTTTTTTCTTTCTTTCTTTCTTTCTTTCTTTTTTTTTTTTCTTTTTGATAAAGTAAAATTGGGGGAGGGGACACCCAGTATTACCATACCCGCTGTATGATTAAAGGAGCTCTTCAAATGTTGACAAGAATATTCATTGAAAGTCCTACATGCAGGCCTTATCCTTCCGAAAAGAGCACATCACCCCTACGTACTAAATGTGCTAACGATAAGGAGACGTAAGAGACCACCCAGTACTCAAACCTTTGACCACATACGGATCTACTACAGTTATTATTATTATTTTTTTACCTCTAGGCCACCTTGTGTTTGCTTGATTATCTGAAGTTTTCTCAGCTTGCATGATTTTTATTGTAGCATAGCTATAGTGTTAAACAAAATGTACAAACTGACGATGATAAAATTCTTTCATCTTTTCCATTGAAAAACACTACTGTAAAATGTATGGGAATGCCACTTAATATACAAAATCGACCAATTTTTCGTAAACACAATATCGGAAAAGATGTAAAAAGAAATGGCAAAAAGGAAATTAAAAAAGGATTAATTTTTAAAACTATCGCCCCCTTAATTCATTAAAAAAAAAACACTTTTTTTTTTTTTTAAACTTATAAAGCCACAGTGTTCTTGATACTTTTTGGGAGAGACACACGTTTACAGTGAATAATTAAAGTGAATAACTGTGTAAAAAGGAAATGTTATTAGATACATATATAATGTATTATATATTTGAAGTAAAAGGACTATTTAGTTCAAATGTTTTAATACCTAGCTATTTACTGCTTTTAGTTTCATAAAAATACTATTTATAAACACACACTAAATGTTACACTTTTTTTTTTTTTTTTTCCTTTTGCTGAAAGTGAAAACATAGCATAGTGTGATTATTTACTTAAATATGACCCAATATTTATACAATGTATTTAACATTGATTTTTCAGTCAGAAAATCAACTACAGAGAGATATGCAAACTCTACTTGAAAGGAAAATTGTTTTAAATATCTAAAAAAGCTCAATATTCTTCGAGAGAAATACAAACTCTACTTGAAGATGGTAGATGAGTTACTGATCTGTTTTCAGGGAGCAGACGATCAGGTAGAGAAATGCAGTTGGGTTGGGAGTACAATGAAACACGTCTGTGGTTGCAAATAGTTATTGATACATCAAAATTATATTATATAAGATCAATTATTAGACGGGTAATTAGGAGAAAAGGAAAAGATTAGATAAGTTTTAATACATTGTTATAAAAGTGTCACTATAAACCAACAAAAAATAAAACAAAGGATCAATCTCCTCCATGTGTCCGAGCTCTAAGATGGTAATTCCCACTTTATTTAGAATTTTGATTTAAAACAGATGAATAAAAGAGGTGAATTTAGTCTCACTAAATCCTTTCTATTAGGATTTCAGTTAAAAACAAACAGAAAAATTATGACAAGTTGCACTTAACTCCTTTATAAGTCTATTTTTAGTAAAAATTCTAATTGAGAGGTTAAGTGACACAAATTTAAAGTTCAAAGGATAAAAAAGAGTTTTTAAAATTCATAAGTTAAAAAAGGGAACGATCTTAAATTTTATGAGATATAGACAAATAATCTGAAGAGTCACATTAAATTACCTTTATTGCTTATTGCCATTATACTATATCAGTATAACATTCAGGTGCGACACAAAAAGAAGGTTTTCCAAATGTATGAACGTGTGTGCGATTGCTATATTCATTTATAAAAGCACAAGATCCTGAGTAAAATTTACCCCATCATTTAACTTAAATATATTTTTTGTCATCTATATAGGTGATTTGATGGTGATATTTTACCTCAGTTGATTAATTGGGCCCACAAGTTCTCTAAAGTAATTATGGGCCTATTTTATCAAACTATAAAAGAATATAATGGGACTTGAAAGAAAGATGAACGCTTGAAATTAGAGGATAATCACCAATAAAGTGAAGCAGAATATAAAACCAAGCGTGCTATGGCTTTTCAGATTGTTGCCATTTTCTAAGCTCCAGCCGTTTTTTTTTTTTTTCCTTCGCTCACGCCTTCGTTTTTCATGTTGGTGGTCGCTTGTTTTCTTTTCTTTTCTTTCTTCTTTCTCCTTATCCCTTAGACGTCTTTTACAAGATTGTTTTCGTTTAAGTTTTTTTTGGTATGTAAGCATCTCATGTGCACCCCTTTTTATAGTAACTAACCTATTACTAATTTTCTCATTTAAGTTGTTCACTACGCTTGTTTTTCCTAAATTTGTTAATCATTTCTATATCGACTCAAAATTTGCTGTCTTTTTATATGGTTTGCCGTTTGGTTTCTTATACCTTACCTTCTATCATCTTTGTATTCATTTTTTTTTATGACATTATCGTTGTGATGGAAGTAAATCCAACCTAATGGAACGAAGAAATCTTTTTAACATGATTACTTCTTTTTCGAATCGTAACTCTATTTCGGAAAAAAAAAATGTAATTATGTTACTGATCAGATTTTTATTTGCAAATTTTGACTGAAATTATAAAATAAATTACTGTATTTTTCGTTTTAATTAGTTACTTAGTTTTCATATGCATAGTTATATTAAATCGAAAATAAGATATGGGCACGAGAAAACCCCAATGGCAAATCACCGACTTTGTCACTCCTTAAGTGAGGACGTACCTGAACGGTAAAGAAGAATATGGCTTCGGGAGGAATAAGGATGAAAAAGCATTTTCCAACTTCATCCTGTCCCGTCACCACCCCTACCTATAATCTTATCGTTTATCCTTGTGCTGTCAATTTCCAATATATATATATATATATATATTTTTTTTTTTTTTTTTTTTTTTGAAGTTTGCATGATTTGTGTTGATTTGATCCTTTGCGTTAGTTTTCTTTTGTAGTCGCTTTCTCCTAGCCCCTGGTGCCTAATCTATGTCTTTTATCCTACAAAGATTGTCGAGCCTTTATTTATGTGTGCTATGCATAAAAAATACACCATCAATCGTATTGACTAAAATCATTGTATCAAATAACTTGAATTAATTAAACAAATAATTACCTACCTAATTAAACTCGGATATAATAAGAAGCACTATATCTTGTCAAACTCGATTAGCGAATTGAAATTTCTAACTAACTAATACAAAAAAGTTAACCATTTTTTTAGATGTATATCTCTCTCTCTTTTTTTTTTTTTTTTTTTTTTTTGTTCTTTCGTTCGTTTTCTTTCATTTTCAATCATTTTGCAGTTTTTTTTTTCTTTTTTGAAATGAAGGGATGTCAATATTTCTCGCAGAGCCCTACAAGAATCTCTCTGAACAGAGCAAGAATATGGGGGACAATTTTCATAAGTGAAAGTTGAGATGGGGGATAAAGTCTTATTTTTGAGTCATGGGGGAGGCAAAGGACTGGACAAGCACTCCTCATCCCATCTTCATAAATATCTTATATATATATATATATATATATTTATTTATTTATAAATATATAAGATTGGTCTCGTAACTATGATTTATTTCTTATTAAAATCATAACTCTATTGCTAAGATCTAATTGCATATGTTTCGAATTCCATTCATAGTTTGTAACTTTTAATTTTAAACTAAACTTGTAATAAATTTTTACTATCAAGGTTTTTTTTTTTTTTTTTTTTTTTTTGAGGTTACTTATTTTTATATACATAATTACATTAAATAAAGAATTAGAGAGCTATAAGAAAGGCCTTCCCAAGTCCCAATAAAAAACAAAGACGTGATGTAATATCACTAATTCATGTGTTGTCAGTTTCCCACAATGTCTTATCTTTAATTCATGTGTTGTCTTTAATTCACGTGTTATTATGTGTCGTCGTTTTTTAAGTTTGTGTTCATGTTGATTTGATCCATACAACGTATTATTGTCCTTCACATAACTTAAAATGGTTTGTGAAATATTGTTGTCGTTCTTTTTCTTTTTGTAGTCGCTTTCCTCGTAGCCCCTAGCATCTAGTCTCTGTCTTTACATCCTCCAAGATTGTCGAGCCTTATTTATGTATGATATGCATAATCAGCACTATCAAAATACACTCACAAAAAGTGATTGCGGGTGTATATATATATTGATCTGTTTAACAAAATTTTAATTTTTTTTAAAGTTAAAAGAAAATAGTTAAAAATTCTGATTTTTTAGTAAGTGTTTGAAATTATATTTTTAAAAAATTTTAAAATCAAAATGACTTTAAATTTTTTAATAACTAATAAAAATGTCAAAATAAAGTTTATGTTTAATTTAAACTCTTATATAAGTTTAAAAGTCTACTAAGAAGAGTTTTTTATGAAAGTTATATTTTTTTTTTTCTTTGACAAGAAGTTTTTTTGGGAGACCAAAAGCACTTCTGACATATCACACTTTCAAAAGCAATTTGTGGACTCAGGAAGTCAAAAGCAGCTTTTAGAAAGTTTTGCAAACAGGTTCATAATTTGTTGATAATTTCATATCTGACTCCATTATAGGTACAGAGTTCGAATCCCCTATTCCAAACTCAAGAAAAATTGCACAAACAAAAATTATCCCCCCAAAAAACAAAAAAACAAAAAAGGAATACACAGACTTAATTTATTGTAGCAAATAACTTAAAATAAACAAATAACCAACCCAATCCCTGTTACATATAAGATGAGTCATTATAATATCTTCGAGCAAAATGTCTAGGAAAAATTGAAAATTCAAACTAAATAACAATAAGAATATTAAAAATTTGTTTAGGAACAAAAAAACGTTAAAGGGCGTTTGGAACTCAACTCTAGCGGGAGTTTTAGAGTTTTTTTTTTAATTGAAAAAAAGTAAAATTATAACAATGTGCATTTGATTGAAATGTAAACATTAAAAATGAACTGAAATACTTAAATAGTATAAAATTTTGAAATGTGTTTGAAAAAAAGAATAATAATTTGAATCTTAATTCATTCATCTCACCGTTGTAAGCATTTTAATATAAAAAATTATTTTATTTTGACTTAAAATAAGAAAGTTGTAGTTTTTGAATATGGAAGAAGAAAAAAAGAGATGTGGTTGAATTGAGTTGTTGGAATTTTGATTGGAAAAAAAAATAATAATAAAAAATAAAAATAAAAACCTGCAATACTCCAACTAGAGTTGAGTAACAAATACGTTTGAAATTAGATATATAGGCAGTTTTTAAACACTTATTTATTTAAGTAAATAGCTAAATTTTTTTATTTAAAAAAAATACCGTTAATCAGTGATTAAATGTGATCAATCAGTGATTAATTATTAGTCAATCAGTAAAAAAAATTCAATAATTGATTAATATGATTGATTGATATTTTTTTAGAAATGATTATTTTCTTAATTTTACAAAAACTCTGACCATTTACTAAAAAACTTAAAATAAAAAAAAGTTATTTATCTACCTATCTAAACATAATATGTTTCTAATATTCTATACTAAATCAAATGTCTATATATTTTCCCTCGTTGGGACTTGGAAATAGATCAAACTCCATAAATAACTACTAACTCCGCTCTCAATTCCCATCGCCGCCATGGAGATGCTAGATACAACTACTTATCCAAAACCGCATGCCATCATCGTAGCCCACCGTCTTCAAGGCCATGTGATCCCAACCGTTCATTTGGCCATCAATCTCGCTTCAAAAGGCTTCACCATCACCTTTGTCAACACCGAAGTGACACATCACAAGATCATCACGTCAAAACAGCACAAGATCCCATCAGATGATCATCAAAGTGACAATATCTTTGCCGGTGTACAAAACTCTGGCCTTGACATACGCTACAGAACGGTCAGCGACGGTTTCCCAATCGAATTCGACAGGTTCACGAATTATGAGGAGTTCAAAGAGGGTCAATTGAATATCTTTCCAAACTATGTGGATGAACTTGTTGGAGACATAGTAAGAGATGATCCTTCTGTCTCTTGTTTAATAGTAGATACTTTCTACACATGGATATCACAGATTGCCAAGAAATACAAACTTGTTAGTGTTTCCTTTTGGACTCAGCCGGCCTTGGTCTTGATTCTCTGCTATCACATGGACCTCCTCAAGAGAAATGGTGTTTCTACATCTCAAGGTAACAAAATTTTCTCCTTCGGTTTTCTTTGTTATCTTCTTTTTTTCCTTTTTCCTTTTTTCTTTTTTCTTTTGCTACTTAAAATTATAACATAGACTACGTTCAACTCGTTTTTCGTTAATCTTTTCTTTTTCTTTTTCAAATAATAGGCATCTCTCTCGTTTGTGAGAAGACAAAAAAATTCATAGTCATTTAGTACACAAATAACAATTAGGGAAAATTTTGTCCTTGTAAAATGGTAAATATTTCGAGGAGAGTGCTATATGCTATACGTCAAACATACAAAGAGACCATTTTCCCTCCAGTTTTTTTTTTTTATATATTTATTTTCTCTTTTTTCACTCAGGTTTACATGGTTCACACTTATTAAAATAAACTGAAAGCACTATGAAATTATAAACCGAAGAGATCCTACCAAAATTCTTCCCCTTTATGCTTCAGCGAGTTTCTTCTGCGTTCAAGTTATTTAAAAAGAAACGTTACCTTTTTTTTTTTTTTTTTTTCTTTGCTATTCTTGTCTTGCTAGATACCATTGATTACATACCGGGTGTCAAGGCAATAGAGCCAAAAGACTTGATTTCGTTCCTTCAAGAAACTGACACGTCAACGGTGTTGCATCGGTTCTTGTACAAGGCCTTCGACGATGTCAAAAACGTCGACTTTATTCTTTGCAACACAGTCCACGAACTTGAACTTGAGACTATTTTAGCCTTACAAGGGAAAAAGCCAACATATGCAATTGGCCCTATTTTCCCATCTGGGTTCACCAAGAGCATCGTGCCCACAAGCTTAAGGACCGAGTTTGACTGCACGGAGTGGCTCGATTCCAAGCCTCACGGCTCGGTCTTATACATCTCATTTGGCAGTTGTGCTCTTTGTAGCAAAAACGACATTGAAGAAATTGCCATGGGGTTGTTACTTTGTGAAGTGAACTTCATTTGGGCAATGCGTCCCAACATTGTGAGGTATGATGAAGACTATATTTTGCCCGCTCAATTTCTTGATCAGATCAAGGGCCGGGGCTTAGTTGTTACGTGGACCAATCAGATTGAGGTGATCTCACATCCTTCAGTAGGAGGCTTCCTAACACATTGTGGATGGAACTCGATATTGGAAAGTATAAGGTGTGGAGTGCCTTTGCTTTGTTTTCCTTTGTTAATGGACCAGCCAACCAATAGAAAACTAGTGGTTGATGATTGGCGGATTGGGCTGAACCTTCGTGATGGGAAGTCATTGACTAGAGAGGAAGTAGCGGAGAAGATTGGTCGTCTAATGAGCGGAAAATCAGCCGAGGAATTGAGAAAAGAGATGATTAAGATGAGGCAGACTTTAGAGAATGCCTTGGCCATTAATGGATCATCAGAGAAGAATTTGTGTCAGTTTATTACAGATGTGAAGACAAAAATTAGTGAAAAAATATGACATCTTTGTTTGCGTGGCATAATATGGGATCTCTTCCGTGTTTTGATTTCTTGTCTCACTTCTATTTGTATTTAGACATGTCGAAGTGAATAATTTATGATTAGTATTTAGTTTGTGTTTGTAATATTTTAACTCTAATAAGTGAATTTTAGATTTCAATAATCTCCAATTTCCACTTTATTCAAATTCCAAATTTTTTTTTTTTTCAAGAAAATGGTTAAATTTATATCGATATATGAAAATCCTAGAGCTGACAAACTTGAAATTAAAGGAATATCAGCAATGGCTGCCTGCAACTTCAAGAGAATTAAAATTTAAAGCCAAAACGTGCTATGGCTTTTCAGATTGTTGATTTTTCCTTAACTCTCGTTGTTTATTTTTCTTGTGTCGTTTATGCCTATCTTTCATGTTTTTCCAAGATGTTGTCGTTTCAACCGTTCGCGTCATTTCTTTTTTCTTGTCGTTTATCCTTCTTATGTCAATTTAAAGCTTGTTGTCGTTTTATTTGTTCTGTCGTTTGTTTTCCTGCACCTTCAGTGAATTTGCAGTTGTTTTTTTTATGACCTTACCGTAGAGATGGCAATATTTCTCACAGG
This sequence comes from Ficus carica, assembly GCA_009761775.1. NCBI lineage: Eukaryota > Viridiplantae > Streptophyta > Magnoliopsida > Rosales > Moraceae > Ficus > Ficus carica. The sequence goes on from CM019751.1 coordinate 15,501,139, forward strand.
AGATCTCCCTAAAGAGGCCCCCATCCTTCACAAAAGAAAGTTGAGACGGTGATAAAATCTTGTCTTTGAGTTTTAGATGGGGCAAGCATTCCCCACCCCACCTCCGTCCCGATTATGTATCTTGTATATGTTTTTTAAAATATATAATATCTATCTTTAACAATGATAAGTTCTTTTTAAAATCATAACTACTCTATTGTTAAGATTTGATTTGCATATGTTTAGAATTTCATTTGTATTTTGTAACTTAATGTTGGACTAAATTTATGATAAATTTTCACTACATTTTTTTTTAGTTGCTTAATTTGTATATCCATAATTACACTAAATAAGGAGCAAGACTGTGCTTTGGCCTCCACAATAAGGAATCCTCGATCCCGGTCCCACTAGTACTCTAAATGAAATAATGACGTAAATGGAATATGAAGAGTTTTGTGAGACGAGGATGAGGATCAAAAAGCATTTTTCAAATCCATCACATCTCGCACTTATCGTTTAGTCATGTGTTGTTAGTTTGCTACATTATTGTGGTTTTTGAAGTTGGCATCCTTAGTGTTGATTTGATCCATAACATGTATTATTGTCCTTGACATAACAAAAAATGGTAATTTGAAATTTTTATTGTCGTTCTTTTTCTTTTTGTAGCTGCTTTTTCCAAGCCCCCTACAGCGCCTAGTCTCTGTCTTTTATATCCTACCAAGATTGTCGAGCCTTATTTTCGTGTGATATGCACCATAGACGCACGCATTATTGTAGCCTTTAGCGAAAAACAAAAACAAAAACAAAAACAAAAACTAAACTAAACTAAAAACTAAAAACTAAAAAACTAAAATTATTGTAGCAAAAAACTTACATGAAACAAATCATTAACCTAAATCCGGTTACATCACGAAGCATTATTATATCATCAAGCAAAATGTATGGGACAAATTGAAATTTCTGTGACGCCCCAACTTCCCAAGCCAGGTCGACACCATACATACTTGTTCTTTACTTGAAAATTTGAGATAAATTTTTTTTTTTTAAACATATACACATAAGTTATCTTATAAAGAAAAGCTTGTTATATAACGGACTATACTGATAGTAACTTTTTGTGTCTTTAAACTACTTACAAATAACAAAACATAATTTATTTTTGAAATATTAACATACTACTGAAAATCAAATGCGGAAAATTTATGCGTAGTGGTATCCCACACCGCCCTTCACCCGCCGCATCGTCCGCATAGCCCACCAATTAAATTGCAGGCTTCTTACCTACAGTATGAAATATAAAGGTGAGCTTTCGCCCAGCAAGTTCAAACATAATCTCACAAAAATATTTCAAGCATATTTAAAACAGAAACATGCCAATCGTCACGAAACTCATGCATGAACCATTTATGATTGATTGAATGTCTTATGTTTCATTATAGACTCAATCTTTATTATCTTGTCTCAACATGTGGGCCCATAGTGTCCGTACCAAAAGCGCGCAGCCTCCAGACAAAGCTAGGGTTTGCAAGGCCCTAACAGTTCTGGGAATTATAACTTGACCCTTCTCGATCACGGAAGGTAAATATCACAACTGAAACATGTAGCCTCCACGATCACGGGAGGTTGGTACGACACCTTACTTGTTTCATCTTACCATGTGGTTTAACATTAGTGAACATGTCTCATGATGTCACTATGTCATATCATACTCAACATTTGCCATAGCATAGCTTTCTTGAAAACATGGCATTTCTAAAACCATGGCATTTTTGAAAACATAACATTTCTGAAATCATGGCATTTTGTAAACATAGCATTTCTGAAAACATGGTAATTCTGAAAACATGGTATTTCTGAAACCATGACATTTTTGTAAACATGGCATAACATGTCATAACATAACTTAGCACATCATAGCCATAGCATAGCATCACACAACATGGCATCTCATATCATAGCACAACATAGCATATATACTTGAAAATATAGTATACTTGAAAATAGTCTTTACTATTTTCATACTGTAGGTGAGGTTTGATACTTGCCTGTTATGCTATTTCCTGTTGATCCAACTTAGGTGGCAACTGCAGGTTCCTTCCTGCTATTAAAAAGAACATAGGATAAGAATCCTATAAAAATGCTGGTAACCTTTCCAACATTTTAGTTATATGTCCCCCATACAAGCCTTGATTATTTACTAGGTTACTAATTGTAACCCTAGAGTTTGTGGTCAACCATACTTGATTCATCGCTTGTTATTATAGAGCCTAAGCCTAGTAACTCGGGTATGCTACCTGGTTACTATCCGTCAACTTCTCGTTACTAAACTTTGGTTTTTAAAATCCAATTTGGAAAATTTGACTAAAAATCTTTTGTTTAACTTTAAAATTCGTGGTTTTCAAAGTAGGACTTTATAAAAATCATTAAAGGTTGAAAACTACCTTTAGAACAGTTTTCACCGTCAAAACAGTGGTGTTGGTGCAAAAATACAGTTTCTCTGCATGTTTTTAGAAAATCCTGTGCAGGAATTCTTACTCTATGCACAGTTTTTATAGTTCAGGTTGTATTTAAAAATCCAGATTGAATTTGAAAAACTTGTCTTCATGAAAGTTCTTTCTCTCGAAAAATTATAAAACTTTCATGTTTTAATAAAAACCCAGTTCTGCTTGGATTCTTGTCAGTTTTAATTTGAAACTTACTGGACGTGTAGACTAGGTCTGGGCAGATCAGCCTCGGATTTTCGTAAAAACGGAGGCCATTGGAGCCTCATTTTGCAAATCCGTCCGAGTTGTCCCCTAGGAAAAACTGTTCCGAGAAACTTTCGTGTTTTGAGTTTTGCCTAATTAGGCCTCTAAAGGCCTCAAAATCGGCTTGCCGTAAAACTGGTCAGGATCCACCCGAACCTGGCAGTTTTTCGGTTTAGAGTTCGTTCACGTCCTAATCGCGTAATCTAACTCAACCAGCCACCGCGGGAGCCTAGAATCACACATGCAGCGCTTTTCTAATGTTCCAACCCATCATTACATAAATATTTATCAACAATCATTACATCAAACATTTAGCATGCATAACTTAGTAAATAGAACCACCTAAACCCTAACTTGAATCAAGCACCAACCAAAATTCTAAACTAGGCATAAAAAGTAAATTGAACTTATGCTCTTACATCCAATGGCTTGAATACACTTAAATTCCTCAATTTGAATGCTCAATTTAAAGCTTAGAGTTGGGAGGATTACCTCTAGGGTTTGGTCACAAAAATTTTCCTCCAAAGACACTACCCAAGGCCGGTTTTGTTGCACCAATTGGCACCAAATTTGGCTGATTCTTGGTGGCTGCTTGCACCTAAACTAAGCACTCCTAAATCCAAATTTTCTCACTCACTCAACCCCCCTTGGCAGCCGGCTGTTGGTCCCCAAAGTTGGGCACAAAACTGTCAAAATTTTTGGCTTGAACTTACTAGGAGGAACCGAAGACTACACACATCAAAACCCCTAAGTTTCTCAATTTTTTTCTTCACTCAATCACCCACTTGAGATTGCAGATTTTTGGAGAGGAAAAATGGGCAGAATTTGGCTGCTTTTTCTGAATTTATTGGACCAAAAACCGACCCCCCATGGCAGCCTATTTATAGGTGGGATTTTGGACTTTTTTTGCAAAACTTTTTGGTTCACCTTTTGCTCATAAATCCTTGGAATAAAATTAATTGCACAATTGGAAGCTTAGGTGGCCGGCCAACCCTTGGAGAACAAGTAAATATTACTTTCCAATTTTTTTTTTAATCCAAAATGATGTCATAATTAAGGATAAGGTGATGTCATTCACCTTAGACCTTGTTTGGCTATTCTCATCATTAAGCAGTCCATTTTTGAGCTACACAGATATTTCCAATACTGTGTTCACTAATACACAGTACAATTCAGTACGGTTATACTGAACTGCAGTCCAAAATTTATCTGTGTATAGTTGGACTGTATAAAAATTTCTCTTTTTATTTAAAGTCCTTTGGCCCTTAATATCCTATTTTAGGTGCTTGATTTTTCTATGGTGGTTTTAAATCTTAATTATACTATCTTGTCTGTAAAGACGGTTTTCACAGTATTTTTCCCATACTGCTTATCATATCACAGTACCGTCTTACTCTGGTCAACCTTTGACTTTTTTTTTTTATCAAACTTTGACCATCATGAATTCATAAAATTCCGTCATGCCTTTTTCCTTAAAAGGCATATTATGGAGTCTCGTAATTAATTTACCGAGAACTCAACCATGTACTGATAAAATTATGAACTTTGTATTGGTATTCATAATTTTCATAAAATTGCACATAAATACATAGTACAAAACTTTAGATTTCTTATATACAAGAAAATCATAAGTTCGTGAAAATTTTTGGATATTACAATTTCTAACACTAAAACATTCACGATTTGCTTATTTATAAAATAAAAAAAGAAAGTTAGATCGATATCATATAGCTCTATTCTTAGTTACCTAATCAAAAGTCAATATGTGTTTCATTTTGTTGAGAATAAATTATCAAACTCCATACAATTGCCCTTGCAAACTACCATTTGTGCTCTTGATTCTCATAGCTTCCATGGAGATGCAAGATACTACTACTAATCCAAAATCACATGCCATCATCGTAGCCTTCTGTCTCCAAGGCCATGCGATCTCAACCGTTCATTTGTCACCAAGCTCGCATCAAGAGGCTTCACCATCACCTTCGTCAACATTGAAGCGACAAACCCTGATCACCATGTTAAAACAACACGACGCTAAATCAGAGGATCAACAAAGCGAGAATATCTTTGTCGGTGAACAAAACTCCAGCCTTGACATCCGCTACATAATGGTAAGCGATGAATTCCCGATCAAATTTGACAGATTCGCAAATAAAGAGGAGTACCATGAGGGTCAATTGAATGTCCTACCAAACCATGTGGATAAACTTGTTGGAGACATAGTAAGAGATGATCCTTCCGTCTCTTTCTTGATAGGAGATACTTTTTACATATGGACTTCACAGAGTGCCAAGAAATTCAAAATTGTTAGTGTTTCCTTTTGGACTCAATGGTTTTGACTCTCTACTATCACATGGACCTCCTCAAGACAAAAGGTCACTTTTCATCTCAAGGTAAACTAATTATTCTCCTTCGGTTTTCTTTTGTTTTCCTTTTTCTACTTTAATTGAAACATAGACCACTCAAATCTTTTCTTTATTTATTTTTAAAAAAACAGGCTTTTCTCTAATTTGTTGGAAGACCAAAAATTATATAATTATTTAGTAGATGAACAAATTATTCATATACATATATGCTTATGTTTTAAATTTATTTAGTCTATTAGTTCAATTTACAGAGAGACCCTTAGCCTTAGCTTATATGGCTTTCACTTGTTAAAGAAAATAAAAATAATAACATTTTCAGAGTTCGAATGTAAGAGCTCATACATAAATTCTTTCCCTTTTACTTACATACTGAGTGGCCCAACGGGTTTCTTTTGGAGAAAATTAGGTGGAGAGTCATGTTTTAAGTACTTCATTGTAAATTTGTTTATTTTAATATTAAAATTGATAATTTTAGTGTTATGAAATGATAAAATTAACATCTTTAATGTTATAGTGAGCATAACATTAAGGAGATGTTAAATTTATGACATTTTTTTATATAACCCTTTCTTTTGCCTTCAGTTTATTTATAATAAATTAGAAAATTACCTCCTTTTTTTCATTTTTTTTTCTTATGGTTTTTGCTAGATAATCGTCTAGATACCATTGACTAAATACCGCGGGTGTAAAGGCAATTGAGCCAAAAATGTCCTTTTTTCAACAATTAAGCTTGGAAGTCAATTAAGCTTTGTACTTTGTTGTCTGTTTATTGTTGATTCATATTTTGACACAAAACACCAAGGTAAAGGCAATCGAACCAAAGACTTGATGTCGTCTTTTCAACAAATAGATACCTCAACGGTGATAAAGCGATTCATATTCAAGGTATTTGGTGATGCCAAAAACGTTGACTTTATTCTTCGCAACACAGTCCAAGAACTTGAACTTGAGACCATTTTAGCTTTTCAGGACAGACAGCCGACATATACCATTGGCCCTATTTTCCCATCTGGGTTCACCAAGAGCATTGTGCCCACAAGCCTAATGACCGAGTTTGACTGCACCCAATGGCTCAATTCCATGCCTCGTGGGCTCGGTTTTGTACATTTGGGCAGTTTTTCTCTTTGTAGCAAAAACGACAATGAAGAAATTTCCATGGGATTATTACTTAGTGAAGTGAACTTCATTTGGGCAATGTGTCCCGACATTGAGAGCTGTAATGAATACTATGTTTGGCTAGTTCGATTTCTTAATCAGATCAAGGGTGGGGCTTGATAGTGACGTGGGCCGATCAAATTGGGGAGATCTCACATCCTTCAATCGGAGGTTTCTTAACACATTGGAAGATTAATTGGGTTGAACCTTTGTGAGGAGTAGTCATTGACCAGAGTGAAAGTAGCGGAGAAAATTGGTCGTCTGATGAGTGGAAAGTCAGTTGAAGAATTGAGAAAAGAGAGGGTAAAAGTGAGGCGTTTTAGAGAATGCATTGTCCATGAATGGATCATCAGAGAAGAATTTGTGTTAAGTTATTGCTGATGTGAAGGCAAAAATTAGTGAAATAATGTAACATCTTTGTCTAGGTACTTTTTGATTGTTGTCGTTTCCTAAGCTCTTGTGGTTTATTTTTCTTGTGTCGCTCAATCCTTCATCTTTTCACGTACGTTGGGCCTAGAACCTCAGCCCAACCAGGCCCGGACATTAGGGTCGGTCCAACTCAGTCCCAGTGTCTATATGGGCCGGGCCGTCCACGGGCTAAAGAGTCGGGCTACAGATCTATCCATGTTTACAATTTTAGTGGGGGATACCCTACTCGTTCTTCAACAAATCCGCCCCTACCGCCACTCCTTATGAGGGGATGTGGAAAGGAATGTGGATGTTGTTGGTTTTTCTTTTTGTGATCGCTTTATCCTAGCCTTACTTACGTGTTATATGTGCCAAACACCATTAAAGTATATCGGCTTAAATTATTGAGCAAGTAAACTTATATTAAACAAATAACCCGGTTATAAGACGAGGCATTATTATATCTTCAAGAGTAATGTCTACGACATTTGCCATGTGTGGTTACCTAACGTTAGCAAGTTGAAATTTTTAACCAATTATTAACACTAAAAAAATCAACAATTTGTTTAGTTACAAAAGAAGGGGAAGAAAAAAACGCTACGTGTCATATATATCTATTCTTTACCTAATCAAAAGTCTATTTTCTTTTTTAAAGAGAGTAAAGTTTCAAACTCCATTGCTAACTACCATTTGTGCTCTTAATTCCCATAGCTACCATGGAGATGAAAGATACTACTACTAATCCAAAACCACATGCCATCATTGTAGCCCTCCGTCTCCAAGGCCACGTGATCCCAACCGTTCATTTGGCGACCAAGCTCGCATCAAAAGGCTTCACCATCACCTTCGTTAATACTGAAGCGACACATCACGAGATCATCAAGTCAAAACAACGCAACGTTAGATCACATGATCAACAAAACGACAATATCTTTGCCAGTGCACAAAATTCCGGCCTTGACATCCGCTACAGAATGGTCAACGATGGTTTCCCGATCGAATTTGACAGGTTCACGAATCACGAAGAGTTCCATGAGGGTCAGTTGAATGTCCTTCCAAACTATGTGGATGAACTTGTCGGAGAATTAGTAAGAGATGACCCTTCTCTTTGTTGCTTGATAGTAGATACTTTCAACACATGGACTTCACAGATTGCCAAGAAATACAAACTTGTTAGTGTTTCCTTTTGGACTCAACCAGCCTTGGTCTTGACTCTCTACTACTACATGGACCTCCTCAAGATAAATGGTCACTTTGCATCCCAAGGTAAAAAAAATTCTCCTTCGGTTTTTTCTTCTCCCCCAACTTTAATTAATTAATTGAAACATAGACCACTCAACTCATTTTTTTTCGACATTATTTTTTTAAATTTAGGACTCCTCAAGATAGATGGTTACTATTTAGGACTCTCACTCAACAAAGAGAAATGAAAATAACTTTCAAATTTCAAATTAACCTAAGGACACCTAATTAAATCATTCCCTTCTTACTTGCTAAGCTAGCCCCAGTATGCGATCTTTTTGCTTTTAATTTATTAATTTATAAAGAAGATTACTTCTTTTTTATTTTTATTTTTATTTTTATTTTTTATTTTTTTGGTGGCTCTTTCTAGATAATCGTAAAGATACTATTGATTACATACCGGGCGTCAAGGCAATAGAGCCAAAAGACTTGATTTCGTTCCTTCAAGAAACTGACACATCAACGGTGTTGCATCGGTTCTTATACAAGGCATTTGATGATGTTAAAAACGTTGACTTTGTTCTTTGCAACACCGTCCAAGAACTTGAGGTTGAGACCATTTTAGCCTTTCAAAACAGACAGCCCATATATGCAATTGGTCCTCTTTTCCCATCTGGGTTCACCAAGAGCATTGTGCCCACAAGCCTAAGGACCGAGTTTGACTGCACCCAATGGCTCAATTCCAAACATCATGGCTCGGTTTTGTACATCTCATTTGGCACCTTTGCTCTTTGTAGCAAAAACGACATTGAAGAAATTGCCATGGGATTGTTACTTAGTGAAGTGAACTTCATTTGGGCAATGCGTCCCAACATTGTGAGGTATGATGAAGACTATACTTTGCCCGTTCGATTTCTTGATGAGATGAAGGGTCGGGGCTTGATAGTGACGTGGACCAATCAAATCGAGGTGATCTCACATCCTTCAATAGGAGGGTTCCTAACACATTGTGGATGGAATTCGATATTGGAAAGTATATGGTGTGGTGTGCCTTTGCTTTGTTTTCCTCTATTTACAGACCAACCCACCAATCGGAAACTAGTGGTTGATGATTGGAGGATTGGGTTGAACCTTTGTGATGGGAAGTCATTGAATAGAGTGGAAGTAGCGGAGAAAATTGGCCGTATAATGAGTGGAAAATCAGCCGAAGAATTGAGAAAAGAGATTATTAAGTTTAGGCAGATTTTAGAAAATGCCTTGTCCGTGAATGGATCATTAGAGAGGAATTTGTGTCAGTTTATTACAGATGTAAAGGCAAAAATTAGTGAACGAATGTGACATCTATGCATAGGGGCAAATTGGATCTTTGTACCTTTTGATTATGTGTTGTTTGACTGTGTTCTTTTAAATTGATCATAGTTTCACTACTATATGAATTTAGATATTTTCAAAGTAAGTGATTCGTATTTAATTTGTGTTTGCAATATTTTAACTCTAATTATTGAATTTTAGCTCAATAATCTTATGTTTCCATTTTACTTAAATTCAATTTATTTGTAATTATTCTTCTTAATAATCTTAGTATTTAATTCGTGTAATCGTGACATTATTATCACTCTTGCATAGTCAATACAATAACAGCTTGAAGTGACATCTATCACCTAATATACAACTGCTCTATTTTTTTTACTGTCTTTTGGAAACATTGTTGCTCAACTTATTTCAAAGAAATTATTATCACTGTACTAGAGATTAGAGTGAAATAAATTATATATTAAAACTTCATATTTATTTGTTAATCTTTGCAAGACAAAATTGAAATGGAGTACTTAGATATCGTTTCTACATCCAACTACTATGAGGGAAAACGTCAAAGTTGATGATAGGGGAAAAAAAAAAGTACGCATATTAATTAAAATATATTATTTAGTGGGATATACTTATGAGTCCATCTGATTTATATTCCTAAAGACTCTTGTGGTCGATCTGTCTCGAAAAAAATTGTTTGTTTGTGTTTATTGTGTTAAAAAAAAAAAAAAAAGGGACCCGCCCAATTCGAGTTATGGCCAGCTACGGGTGTAATGGTGTAACGGGTCTCATCACTCATCTAAGCTGGCAAATGCATTTACCGAATGGTTTTTTCCTCAGACCCATCCAAAGTAGGGATTCTAGGGAAGTGGTCAAGAACAACTCTAGACATGGACGTACCCCATGGTAGCCCATTGAATCTTTTTATTTTTAAAAAAAAATATCACTTTTTCTTCATTTTTCCTCTTTTAGCCCCCCTAAAAAACATTTTTTGAAGGGAAGTCCCTTAAAATTTTAGTATTTATTAGACTACTAATTTAGTTTAGATTTGTTAGATAACATGAATATATCAATGACCAATATAATATTCATCATGACGTGAGGACGAAGTAAATTTTTTGGTCTTTTTGTTTTGTTTTTTGTTTGTGCTCGGCAAAATTAAAGTGAACATTAATTATTGTTTGATCAAATAAAACTCCAATATCCCAAAATTTCTGATTTTTCCATGTGTAAATCTTGCTTCTGTTAGATTTCACAATGGAGATCAACAGCCATCCAAATCCTCATCCTATAATGTTTCCCCTTACTAACCAAGGCCACCTCACCCCTTCTATCCAACTAGCCCTCGTACTTGCATCAAAAGGCTTCAGAATCACCTTTGTCAACACACAAATTATCCACCACCAACTAACCAATGCACAACCCCATAGCACCTCCGCCACCACCGCCGCCGAAGATGACATCTTCGCCCGGAGCCCGTGAATTGGACCTTTGCATCCGATACAAGACGATGACGGATGGTTTTCCATTGGATTACAACAGAACTCAAAATCAAGGTCAGCTCGTGTTGAGAAACTTTCTAAGCCTCCCTGCCCATGTGGATGAACTTGTTGGAGATTTAGTGAATTCCGATCCTTCGGTCTCTTGCTTGATTGCGGATACTTACTACTCATGGGCATCACAGATAGCCCGAAAGTATAAGCTTGTCAATATTTCTTTATGGACTGCTTTGATCTTCAATATCTACTACCACACGGACCTCCTCATTACAAATGGTCGTTTTCCTCCTCAAGGTTAGTCACATTTATACGAATTTATTATTATTTTTTTAATGCATAGTGCAGGTATGAACATAATTATTTATTGGTAGTGCTCTTTTTGAACCATCAAATCTAATGTTTAAAAACAAACACTGCCTTAGTGATCATACTGTAGAAAACTTTATGCAATGAAGATTTGTTCTTAACACTAATGAATATTTCTAAGTAGTCATATATTTGTAACGTTAATTCGAATAAATTTACAAACTGTTTGCTTTAATTTTACTATTTTTTTAATTTAATATTGGTGTAAAAATTTACAGATTAATTTGTAGAAATAACATGGTGTTTATAAATAAGAATGTGACTTATTATTGTTAATCTAGATAATCCCAAGGACACAATCAACTACATACCGGGTGTGAAGGCTATGGAACCAGAGGACTTGCCATCCTATCTTCAAGAAACAGAAACAAGGGAGTCATCGGTTTTTAGAAAAGGCATTTGCGGGAGTGAAAACGCAGATTTCATTCTTTGCAACACAGTGCAAGAGCTTAAATCTGACACCATTTTAGCCATACAAGAGATAAAACCCCTATTTGTAATTGGTCCACTAAATTATCCATATGGATTCACAAAGAGAATTGTTCCGACGAGCTTGACGGCCTAGTTTGACTGCAGCCGTTGGCTCAGCACCAAGCCTCAAGGTTCAGTTTTGTATGTCTCACTTGGGAGCTCTATAAAAAGAGCGACATTGACGAAGTAGTTCGTGGGCTTGTGCTCAGTGGAGTGAACTTCATTTGGGTTCTTCGTCCCGATATTGTGAGTCATGAAGAGCCTTATGTCTTGCCAGTTGAGCTTCAAGATGAGATCAAAGATAAGGGTTTGATCGTGACTTGGACCAATCAGATTGAGGTGATTTCAAATCAAGCGATTGGAGGTTTCTTGACTCATTGTGAGTGGAATTCAGTGGTGGAAAGTCTGGTGTGGTTGTGTGCCTTTGCTTTGTTTTCCTCAAAGGGGAGATCAGACCACCAGTAGAAAGTTAGTGGTTGATGATTGGGGGATTGGGCTCAATCTTTGTGATCAAAAGCCGTTGGCAAGGTCGGAAGTACCGGAAAAGATCACTTGTTTGATGAGTGGAAAATAAGCTGATGAACTGAGGAAGGATGTGATTAAGGTTAGGCAAAGAGTACAGAATGCTGTGGCTAAAAATGGTTCTTCAGAGAAGAATATGTCCCCGTTTATTGCTGATGTCAAAGGCCAAAATCCGCGAACAAACTTGACAGATAGTAGGCATTCCGTTTTGATACCAACGTATAAGTGAGTTGTCATTGATAAATACCAAAAAATTGTTGCGCCAATTAACAATAAAAGAATTGTAACTATTGCGCCAATTAACCATTGAATGGTACTGTTTTCTTTTCTTTTCTTTTCTTTTTTTCTCTTTTGGTTAGAGTTTTTTGCACTTGTATGATTGTGCCTGCGATGACTTTCTCTGGGTTGTTCGATTTAGATTATTGGCGGATTTTCTTAGATTCACTGCAGGATTTATTTCTATTGATTGGTCTTGGATCCTTAAGCGAACAAACGAAAAAGAACTTCTGTTGCATTTTCATGTCCCGAAAAATGGTCTCGTACATTATTCAAACAGTGAGTACCTGAGTGAATCAGAAAACGCAGGGTGGTATTTTCCCTCTTTTCTTAGAACTTAAAAAGGAAGTCTTCTTTCAACAAAACAATAGTCGCAATATATAAGCATATTTCATGTCTTTATTTACATCAGGTGGTATCTGACTTGAGTTAGACTCAGAAACATGGAAACTTAAAAAGCACATTTCCTCGAGAACTCAGAAAAAAGAACTCAATTTAAGTGTCCAGCTTCATAATATGCAACTAAATTGTCAGGAAGAACATGGAATGAATTCTTGCCTGGGAACTGGGATTCCATTTTCAGTGTCATTTTACCTCAGAGCAATTACTTGGACCCACGGGTTCTCTCAAGCAGCTAGATATTGCCATGACTGCAGCTTCAATTGATGCATCTTCACCCTATTTTAGCACATCCAAAACCATTGACATTTTAAACAAACACGACCAACTAAATAAACCAGTGATCAACAAAACTGAAAGAGACTCACTCTACCTTCTCTTTCCAGTAAAAGATATTTCCGTACTTGCCAGCCAAACGACTCCAAAAACTACGCGGAATGTCTAGATCAACCGTAGCTCCGACATTGAAATTTAGTATATTTCCTGTTTTAAGGAGACCCCTATCATGTAAATCATTCACAGTAGAGTTATCTCTACATGTATTAAAGAAATATATATCGGTATAATAAGGTCTTTACCAAAGGTGGGGTCAGCAACAAAGACTATAGTTCTATCATCCACTTGCCAAAAGTCTCTTATAGCCAAACCTGCAAAGAAATATTTTTGATTGGTTCCTACTTCCAAAATAGTCTTCCTCATAATTCAAGGTAACCGTATAAAGACAAGAATTTCGTGGTAGAGTATGACATAGCTTATAACAGTCGAATTTTCATCAGATTCCATTAAATTGTCTTATTTTTCTGTATCTGATGTAATTATTATTTGTAAAGGACTAGAGAACAATGCTAGCCTTGCAAAAAGTTGGTCTTCACCTGGAGTGTCAGGGTAATTCTGGGCCAAAACTCTCAACTTGAATCCAGTATCATTTTCAATTCCTGCTATCTCCTGGGCTAGTCTATTCTCCTGAAAATGCACCAAAAATGTTCCTAAGAGATTAACACCTTTTCTTTTCTTTTTTCCCCTAAGTTCTAAAGAAATATTGCCCCTGAATCAAAAGGAAGAGTCTCTTTCAAAAAAACAAAATTCCAAATTTTTGGTCTTATACATGCACATTCCAATTTGAAGAAACAAAATGGGCAAAGAAAAAGCCTCTCATTTGATAATCTATGAAAAGTACACCAATTTAAGAGCCATTCTTTCTTCTTCACCAAAATCCATACACTAACCCATCTTGAAACGAATAAAGCCACTAAAAATTACAATTATCACTACAAGTCATACACAAACCAAACCAAAAAACAACAAACACACAAAAACACAAAAACAAATGGGTTGCCCTAATAATTCTTAGAAACTGAAAAGTAAGGCCCCAAAAGGAAAAGATCTATAAAATGTTAACTTTTTTTTTTCCTTAATTTTTCCCACAGCCCACGTTCAGAAATGAATCAATGATAATTATAACAACATCGGAGTACAAAAGACAATTAAAAAAGATAGAGAGAGAAAGAAACAGAGTAAACAAAACTTATCAAACATATTCTTTAAAAAAGAAACCATTTTTTTTTGTTCTTTTTCAGTCCAAGAATGAGAAATAATGAAAGACTTACCTGACCATCAGAGAGGAACCCAGCAACGTCAATGACAGTAGTGAACTCCTTAGGAAGCAACTCCGGCTTGTTGACACCCACTTTTGCCTCCACACATCCTGCTCCAAACGACAGCTTTTCAATCTGGGTTTTCACTTCAGACGACAAAACTACAAAGCTAGAATCGAAAATGGAAGTTACTTGCCTGGAACCGCGAGAGAGAGGCCAAAAGCGAGAGCCCCAGAGAGAGCCCAATTCAAGGATTTCGATCTGAAATCTGTGAAGAAGGATTTTGGTGATTTGGTTTGTCTTTGGGGTGAAGAGACAGGAAATGAAGCTGAAATCAGTGTTTGTTTCAGAATCGCAGGACGTGAGGAGGTTGTTGTTGGAAAGGTTTGTGATGAACAAGGAAGTAGATAATTCATTATTTTTCTTTCTGGTTTTTTATTTTTATTTATTTATATTTTTTTATTTTCCTTTGTATTTGGACATATTTAAGATGTCAGTGATTTTATTTTGTTTTGTTTTATTTTATTTTTGTTACCAATAGTTTCTTTCTTTCACTACAAGATGTCGTTTTTCAATGTTAGTGATGAGGTAGATGTCGCTTTCGTAGTTTATGTCGTTTTATGAGGTAGATGTCGTTTTTTAATTTCTTGCCCTTTTTTCCTGAAGTTGAGACTTGAGATGGTTTCTATGGACGTTATTGTAATAATTTCTAGATTGTGGCTGATTTCTATAATCTGTCGTTTGTGTTTCTTATGTCGTTGAGATTTGTTCTCTGTCTTTTCAATATTTATTTGTCGTTTCTCATTTGAATGTCATTTGTTTTTGTTTGTTATGCGGTGTCATTTGTTCTATTGACATCATTTGGAGGATTTTTGTCGTGATCTCTCGTTCGTTTTCCTTTATCTAATTGTTTCTTTCATTGTCTTACACTTAAATTCCGTGTCGTTTGATTGGTCTTGTCGTCTATAAATAAATGTCGTTTCCAAGCTTCTTGCCGTTAATCATGCTATGTCGTCTATTTTGCTTATTTATTTTCTTTATGTCATTTATCACATTGATATCGTTTTCAATTTTATGCCTTTTATTCTTTTTTATGCCGTTTCCCTATTTGTCGTTTGTTTTTATTTTGCTTTTGCTATCCCTACTTACATTTCTGTCGTTTGCTGCTCTTTTTATTTTTCGTAATGTTCATGCGTGTCTTATGGTTTTTGTCGCACTTCATATCTCGTTTACTTCGCAATTGTTTTCTTTTTACCTGTCGTTTTCCAAAATTTGTGTCGTTCATTCATTTTATTGTCGTTCACCAGCTTAAAGACAATCACGCCTTTTTTTTTTTTTTTTTTTTTAAAGAATCACGTTCCTTCGTCAAGATGTTGTCGTTTTATTCAACTACTGTCGTTCTTTAAAACATTTTTTTCGTTTCATCATATATAAAATAACGGATCCTTTCTCAGCTACGTTTCTTTTTCCGGTGATAATTATGACGTTGCTACATATCATGTCGTTTTCACGAGTTAAACTATAAGTAAGTTTTCAAAAAGATAAATAATCTGTATACATATTGTTATGAATATTGAAAGTCGCCATTATCATTTCAGCAAAATTTCAGCTATCTTTCAGATGACAATGTGCGATAATTTATCATTCATAACATAAAATTTTAGGCACAAAACTCGGCAGTATCATACTGCTCCCAAGTATAGGGAAAGTTGACGCATTTAACAGATTCTGATCCAGCAGGAGTACGAAGGGGAAAAACATAAATATAGTTTCATGATCTCAAAGTCCGAACTTGACGAAAAACAAAGGCTACAAATAAGAGTCTATGCAGAGTTTATATTTCATAACCAACAGCTAGAGTTCATGCCTATGTAGACGATGAATCTACGGGAAATAAACAGGCCAGTTGTGATAGTAAGAGTCTCGGTGGTCCTTATCCATGTATTCGTTCCACTGCAACAACAGGAATTTCGCAACATTTGTAAATAAATCCTTAAAAGGGCATATCGTAGATCAATACCATAAGATTAAACAGACAGATTTCCAGCTGATCAGCCAATAAGAACTATGTAAGGTTCAGTTAGAGAAAAAAAGAAAAAGATCAAACAGTCACAGCACTAGCTCGATTTTGTGAATCGTCAGCTTTTGCAATGACAATCAGTTACCTTAAACTTGTATGGCTGCCCTTTCTTCATTGCCTTCTTCCAGTGATACTGCTCAAATAACATGGCTTTGTCATGCCAGCTGCAAGAATTTCGGATTGTGAGACGGAAAGCAAATTTATCTACCCAAAAAACACATTGAAACGGAAAACAACCATCGGAATATAACCATGGACAGCTCCTCCGAACCATAAACGGGAAACAAGTAGAATGCCAGATAATGTTAAGGGAGAAAAGACAGAATAGCCATGCCCGAGTTCATAGTTCAAATGATAAGATCTATCATGTTGCTTCCAATGCATATCAGGACAATATTTTTACGATTACTAGCTTAAGGACTAAATGAAAAACCGATTCAACACACCTTGCAAAAGTACCAACTTTTTTATGATATAACCAACTGAAGGACTAAATGAAATTTTTATGCGTCTTGCAAACGTTCGCAGCGAAATTCATTTGGAACCAAGGATAGCATGATTCAAGTTAGTTAATAGCATTATGATAGAATCCCAAAAACTAGAATTTCAACTGAAAGCAGAAACGAAAAGGGTATGAAATACAAAGAAAAAATTCCATGAAAACATATAAACATCCTTTATTTTCTAGGAAACACATGCAAGAGAAGCGACTAATGAGTACTTGAATTGGTTAGAGAGCTGCCACATGTAAGGATTGAACCAGGTGAGAACAGAGAAGGCAGCAGAACCGATCCAAATGTTCGTGAATCGGTCTGGATCAGCATGCGGGACACCGGGATCGCCTCTATATGCATTGCCAAAATACTTCTCCATTTGCTCCCTTGCTTATCTCCTCTTCAACTTCCTTATCCTTCCAACCAAACCAAATTATAAACCCATATGTACTCATGTCAAACTCTTTCATTTCATTCCCAACTCATATACAAACTGAAAATTGCATATCGAAAACTATACAAGTCTTATTTACTCTATAATTTCCCTCCCTATAGAAGTTGATTTTTCGTTGCGTAGTAGTACAGTGTAGCTCAAGAACAAGCCAAAAACATCAGCAGAAACTGAAACAAATTTCCATGAATAAGAAACAAAACCCTCTTATTCTTATCCAAGGGAGAAAAAATGCCATTCAATTAACACAAAAATATATACATACATATATATAGGGGAACAGCATTAAAAAACAAAAACAAAACAAAAAAAAAAAAAAAAACCCAAAAAAAGTACTCTAGTTAATTCGAGAAAAAATTGATAACTTAATCAGCTCCATTTATATATATATATATATATATATTGCAGTGGAAATTTCGAAGCTTCTTATCTACTGCGAAACAAAGAGAATTAAAAAAAAAATCTATGATTTATTTCAGGAAGTTAAAAATACAGACTAAATAAGCGACAGGAACAAAAATTAAAATAAATAAATAAAGGTGAGATGAAGAGAGAGAGAGAGAAGAGCATACCTTGACTAAGCTCGCTGTTTGGCTGGGAAGAAATGAACCGAGAAAGAGAAGAAGATAAAGAGAATTTCAAAATTGGGCCGATCTTCAACATGAGGCCCAATTAAAACCAAGCCGAAAATTAAACAGCCCAATGGAAAACGAGGGTCCGCGAGTACGAAATGCGAAATCGCAGTCGAGCGCGTGGAGGAACAGTGGTTGGGCTCTAATTGGTGGAAGGAATATAGGGAGGGTCTATAAACTAGATCCGAAGACGAGCCCCAATCTCTCGAATTCGCATCTCTTCTTCACTCTCTTCTTCTTCGATTCTTTTTTAGGGTCTTACAAGGGTTTATGATCTAGATTTTTTTTTTTTTTTTTTGCTCTTTTTTGGTTCTTACAATTTTGGAATTTTCGAATTCGATTCCTTTTTCTTTCAATTTCGCACTTCACTTTCACTGACTAAAACCCTAGAAGCTGAAATTTTCTCTCTCTCTCTCTTTCTCACGATTCGATTTGATTCGAAAAACTTCGCAAATCCGATTTGAATTGGTGAAGCTCGTTGACTTCGGAGATTTGCCATTTCTGGATCTTCCGGGCGAGCTCCGCTCCGGTTCAGTTGGTGTTTGTTGTTTTCTTTCTGTTTGGATGCCGAGAAAGTAAGTGGGAAAGTTTTCCTTGATGATTATGTGCTGTGTAAGGTGTTGTGGAAGATTGCAGAGGACAGCAGGAGTTGATGGGATTGATTTCGCGGGTTCAAGAAAAGGGTAAGAGTGATATGAGGGTTTGAATTATGGGCCATGGAGATGCGAATGGTACGAGAGTGAATGAGCACGGAGGCGGCGCTGCGCCGGTGAGAGCCGGAGCCGACGATTTCGGGCGGGCGGTGTCGAGGATTGTTGTGGCTCAGATATGCGAGAGCGTCGGGTTTCAGAGCTCGAGGGAGTCTGCGTTGGATGCGCTTGCCGATATCGCCATCAGGTACCTTTGTGATTTGGGAAAGATGGCCAATTCTTATGCGAATTTGACTGGAAGAACAGAGTGCAATGTGTTTGACATTATTAGGGCTTTGGAAGTCTTGGAGGCGTTGCAGGGTTTTCCGGGTGCAGGGGATGTCGGGCATTGTCTCGTGAGGTCAGGCGCGGTAAAGGAGATCGCCACATACATTAGTTCGGCCGAGGAGATTCCATTTGCGCAGCCGGTGCCACGGTTTCCGGTGTTAAAGACCCGGAGATTGATTCCAAGTTTCGAGCAGATGGGCGAGAACCCGCCTGGTCAGCACATTCCCACTTGGTTGCCAGCTTTTCCTGATCCTCACACGTACATCCATTCCCCAATGTGGAATGAGAGGAATACGAATCCTCACTTGGATAAGCTCGAGCATGCAAAGCAGCGGAGGAAGGCCGAGAGGTCTTTGTTGAGTTTGCAGCAGCGATTGGCTCGTGATGTAGGCTCTGCGGGCACCTCTGCTTCAGCTTCGGTCCCCTTGGCACCTGCTGATGGGAATGAAATGAAACAGTTTGAAAGGAATCCGTTCCTCGAACCCCCGTTGCATCCGGGAGAAAAGGATGTTTCTCCGGTTGTGATTCCGGGAAAGATTTCCAACGAAAGGGAGAAGGGAGACCATGTTTCTGTGCTAGAGGCATTCACGCCTGCCATTGAAGCCGTGAAGAAAGCTGGGTTTTCCGAGGATGGAGAGGACGAGAGAAGAGTTCTTCCCGGTCCCGAAACAAGACCCGCCATTCAGTTCAAGTTCAGGACGGCCAAGAAGTATTTTGGCGAGTCGCTGGATCTGAGCCTTCAGAAGAAGGGCGTCGGGAGGCCGGCGTATTGGTTTGGGAGGGACGAAGAGCGGGACGATAAGAAGAGAAGAGCTGAGTTCATTCTTAGGCAATCTATGGAAAATCCACAGGAACTCAACCAAATGTAGATTATTCTTGTTTGTTGGCGTTTCTCTTTGGCACTCTATTTCTTAGAAATTGATATTAGAATTGGGATCTGGGTTGTCAAAAGTTGAGGAATACTGTTATTGATAATTCTGTAGTTGCTTACTTGTAGTCCCATTCTAACAAAAAAATTTTTTTAGAGGTATGTGATTGTATTTTTCAACATTTTTGCATCTTTTAACCTTGCCAACTATTTTTTTGCAATGAAAGTTTATAAGAATGTGCCTCCCCAAAACAAATGGCTCAGTAGACTCCGATAAACTTAAAAAATAAAAAATAATAAAAATAATAAAAAATAAAAAATAAAAAATCATTGATATCATCAGATTTCCGTCTTTTTTACTTTTGAAATCTTGGGACCCACATTGAATCCTACTTAAAGATGGATCTTGTATCTAAAATGTTTGTTGTTGGAATTTTGATAGGAAATTTTAAGAGTAAATTTTGATCCATTGAGAGTGTTTTCGACAGGTTTTGTAATTTGTTGTACTTGAAGTTGTACCACAAAGATGGCTTTCCACCTAGACAGCAATTTCATTTGGTCCAAGTGACAAAAACAACATAATAATGAAGCTAAAACTCTTATCATTGATTCATTTATAAAAATTCTAGAAGGCAGCCTCCTCATAGTTAATCCGTTCAGAAACAAAATCCAAGTAACGTCATGAAAGCAAAAAACCAAAAACATAGCTTAACCCAAAACAACTCAGCGAAGAGGCCAGACACCATAGCGCCTGCATGAGATCATTTATCTCTCGGGCCTAAACCCGGGAAGGTATTCCTCGGAGTAAAATTCAATGATTCAGCTTCAACTTCGTTACCACGGGAAACGCTCTGCCGCGATGGTTGAAAATCACAAAGTCAAGGTTGACTGGTAGAGATACTATCCTGCATTTCAAGAATCAACATATCCAGGTGTAAATAATCGCGTAAAGCTGTATATCAGATCATTGGAAGAGTTGTCAGAGACTCATAGGAGCTAATATTAGAACATTCCGACTGACTTTAGTAGAGATTAAAGGCAATAGGAACTGCAACTTAAAATTTTCACATACAAATACTGTTATCAGAAGATTATTTTTGCAATATGTAGTATGGAAAGATCTTATAAAAACAAGAGTATGGTGATGCTCCGGGGCTGAATGTATGATATGCCTTTTGTGTTATCTATAGAGTCTCATAAAAAAATTTAGTAAAAGATCCAGTTTGGAAAATTCATTTTAGGCTTTATTTTGGCTAATTCAGTAAAGGCTTAAATAAAAGGACATTAAGACGCAAAGATAGCAGCATATCATTAAATGAAATTCACGACTTTAAGAGCTTGTTTGATAGGAGGGAGAAGGGTGGATTTTGGGATCCGTGGTTGCTTGGCAGGGGAGAGGAAAGATGAGGGATTTCAAATCCTCCAAAGAACGCCAAATTCTAATCTCTTCAAATAGGGAAGGGAATTCATACCAAATACAATAAGAGAAAAGTCCACCCTTTCCTCTGTATTTTGTTCCTCACCTAGGTTGTATTCTTTTCTTTCCTTTCAATTTTCTTTCCCTCTTACCAAACATAGCTAAGAGAGTATCAATATCAAAACCAAGATTGTAACAAATAAAATTTATAGGACACCAACAATGAGAAGACAAATGAAACGAAGTTAAACTGGCTTAGAAAGAGTTGAATTGGCAATTCAAGCACAGACCGTTTCAAAGAAGAAACTCTTCAAATTCATGTTCCTCTTTGCAAAACTTCAGTATCCATAAATGTAACTTTTGTTTGAAAACAAGAAAGCTGAGATTTTGATTGACAAGATAAACAACAGAAATTCCATTCCATTTCACCCCTAACAAAAGATCGATTTCAGATACCCAAATTTCACTACTTTGAGATGAAAATTAACCTATTTAGATTCTAATAAACACAGAATTACACAAGGGACAAACTTTGTTGTTACTTATTAGTTGTTACTAAGAAAACAATATTTGACCAATCCAAAGGGAAAAAAAATTCGTACCTATTTTCTTCAGAGTGGGGATGTATCGAAAGGAATTTCCCAGGCACTGTAAGAGCCGCCCACATACACAGTACTAACCCTAGAAGCAATTCCACCATAACCTGTATTTTTTTTCCCACAAAATTAAAAAAAAAAATCCCCATTAAAATTGAAATAAACAAATTAAACAAAAATAAATCAAACCCACGAAGCAAAAACTGGAAAAAAGAAAACTTACATTCACGGGAGGTCCAGAAAACTCTTCCTCCATAATCTTCAACAACCCCCGATCTGCACCCAAATTATGAAACAAATCAACAATTTTGAAACAAACGCAGTTGTTAATTCAAGCAAAGGAAGGCTTATAAACGCGAGAAAGATTCCAACTTTGATCCAAAAACGTGAATACTTTGTGTGGGTGTTTGTGAATTGAGGACTTACATTGGATGGTTGAAATAGCGGCATGAGCGAGGACAAGAACTCCGAAGACGCCGACCAAGAACCCTAACCTCATTGTGATTCGAGTCTGGGAAAACTTGGTTCCGATCGTCAGCCGGCTAGAACTCGTGGGGATTGGTTTCGACGGACGTTGGTTGCTCAGCCGAGGACCTCTTGACTCTCTCTATGAAAGTGAATTTGAAATTGGTCGATCTTTGTACTCGTTTCACCCTAATTTAGGGGTACTCAGTACCGATACCCCGCTAAATTTATTATTTTTTAGTAACTTGTTCTTAAATTTTAATTTTAATAATTTATCATCTGAATTTATTAAAATTATTATAATATATCTCTTTTAGTTATTTTATACTAAATAAAAAAATTTAAAATTAGAATATTTACATTAAGATTTGTATTAGATTTAGAAATTTTTAGTTGAAAATAGGTGTTTTCGTCTTTACATGAGGTATATGTGGGTTTTCATAACTAAATTAATAGAAAATTGATTAATAGAGAGTACATTGAAACAATTTAGTAAGTTCAGAGAGTAAATTATCAAAATTAAAAATTTAAAAGGTAAGTTGTCTAAAAATGACAAATTTAAAAGGCATCGGTGCAAAATCCCTCAATTTTACTGATCGCCTATTAGACATCATCGTTTTATGTTTTTTCCTTTTTAACAAAACAAGGGTTAATCTCGTTTTCGGTCCTCGAATTCTAAGTTTAATTTTAATTTAGTCATTAAATTTAAAAATGTCTTAAAGAATGTGTTTTCGGTCTATCAGTCTAAAATAATCCCTCCCTCTATAAATAGTAAAGTTTGATGGAAAATAGAAACACGAGTGCTATGTAGGGAAAGATATGGGGCTTCGAAAATATAAGAGCATTTGTAACTGGTCGAATTCTCAAATTATCTATATGTATGTGGAGGTTTTTGGAGAACAACAAGAGACAAATACTTTTTGTTCTCCTTTGTAACCCAAGATACTAACTAATTTTCAGTTTTCAAAACATAATTAGATTAGGTCCTCTATTCTTCCATATTAATTCATCAATTGTTAAAAAAATAAAATAAAAATAAAAATTTAGATCATAGTCCCCACAATCTTTCCCCACAATCTTTAAGGATTCAGTTTACATGTCTCACTTATTTGTATTCTTTAATATATTATTTTAATAATATCATGTAACTTGTTTAATTAATATATTTTATTATTGATGTGATATAATATTTTAATTTAAAATTATGCTTTTAATTAGGGAGTGTTTGGTGTTTGAATTTGAGTTAAAATTTTTAAGTTTTAATAGTAATTTTTGTTGACTTTTTCAAAAAAGATAAAAAACTTTTTTAGAAAAAGACAAAAATTAAGTTGAAAAATTTGAAAATTGACTAACTTGAGAAAATTGGTAGACCGGGACACCAGAATTTATGTTTGCTTTTCATTTTTTGGAACTATTGAGACAGGGACGGATTTAGGGATTCTTGACCTTATTTCCAATTTACTTGCTCGTTTAGGTACGCATTATCTTTTAATCAAAATTATTAGACATGATCTTTTATATTATATGTAATTTTAGTTATCGTACTTTAACATATTAGACATATGAAAATTGAAAACTATGTTTTCAATTTATTTTAACTCAAGTCTCCAATAAATGTATATATTTTTTTAAAATTTTTATTTTATAAGATGAAAATAACTAATTAGGTGAATAAGATATTCCGATCAATGTCAATTTAAACAGGTTAAACATACGGATGTGAGGAGTTATTTTAATTAGAATAGACTGACAAGAAGGTCACCTGTTTCCGAACCTGTCTTGTTGTCATCCCTGACCCTAGCAAACGACTATCGGAGTCCTATAAAATGAGCTGCTAACATCAAACCTAAGCTTAACTAAAAACGACAAGACTAAATAAAAAGAAAAAACGACATGTAGTCTAGAGACTTTATTAACAAGCAAGAGAAAAGAGTTGTAAGCATCTGGGTAGAGACAAGGCTCCCGAATCATAGCCGTTTTTGTGATTTGAGGGGAGTTTCACGTATCAGTTCAATTCGAGTTAAATTGTATTTTTTTAAATTTTTTTTATTTTTTATAAAAAAATCAATAAAAATAATTATTTAAACTTAAAAATTTTAAGTCAAACCGTTTCGCCCAACAAATCCTTAACGTTTTATCATCTATTATGCTCAGGAGCCAAACCGATAGAGTCTAGAAGTGAAGAAGATAAATTAGTATTCAGATTCATAATGTTCTCTTTCAGATTCAGTCTCTGTCCCACCAAGTTAGTTTCTTTCTTCTTCTTACTCTGCCTTGTTATAGCAAAGTGTTTTAATCTCTTCTTTAATACAACAAAGGGTGTATATATATATATATAGAGAGAGAGAGAGAGAGAGAGAGATGGGTCAGCTTCTGCTTCTGAGTTTACCCCAAGAACCTCTCTTTTCCACCAAATTGAAAACCCACGAGTACTGGCCAAAGCTGCAGAAACATAGTCCGGTTTGGTTCATTGGGGAGTCTGCCCAATCTCTGAAATGTCACAGTGTTCAATCTTCCTCTCAAGGTTTAATGTTTTTCTAAACCAAAAACTTTTCAAGAAGCAAACTTTGGCAAAAATGAAGATGCTTTTAGTTACTTTTGAAAGTTATTCCCTTTGGCAGGAACTTTGAAGGTGGTTTTTGAGAGCTCACTTAATAATAAGGTGTGTACTATATTTTATATAAACATGTGAAATGCAATTTTTGTTATTGGGTTGAGTTTGGAATCTCATTTTCATAACTGGGTTTTTTATTTTATTTTTTGGTCTTAGGCCCTAGCTTGTAATGAAGGAGAATCAAAATCAGACTCCTTACCTTATGTACAAACTCTTGGAAAATTTCCCAAGGGAGAGCTATTTGGAAAAGTTGTTTTGGTCAGGTTTGATTCCACCATTTTGCTCGGGGACGAGGCGGAGCAAATTGCACGATCGGCACCCAATGCACTCTTGACTATTAAGTACTTACATGAAGCTGGAGCTAAAGTCATTCTAGTGAGTGATTGGAGTTTGAAAAACAAGTCATTTACTTCCGAATCTGTTGCAGGTATAGAGTTTTGAGAAGCAAGCACTGATTTTCATCTCTACATTTAAATCAGCATAAACATACATTTCAGAAGTTAATCTGATAAAACCATAACTATATTGGTGTTTGGATATACATTTTAAGTTGATACTGTTAAAAATTAGACGCCCCTAATCCTTTACTACCAAGTAATAGAATTGAAGAAAAAACAACAAACTAGCACAAACAAGATTTTTAGTGATTCATGCTTTAACGTGAGAGCGTGCATTTCAAAAATTCCCATTTGAAGGTGTTTGGGTGGAGCTCTTTTGATGATCTCCTAATGTTTAACCAAAATATTAGAAATCGTGTAATTCTCCATCTCCCTAATCTAACCAACTGAGGAAAAGGATCTGAAGCAACTTTAAATTTTGTAGTGATTTTTTTTCCCTATAATTTCCAAGTATAGGAAGGTATCTCCAAGAAAAAACCAAAACATATGAGAGGTTTTTGATAATATAGCTACAAGGATTGTTGAATGGAAGTTTTTACATGATTCATTATATATAAAGTTGCTTTTGGTCTTTTCCTATTTCAGATTTCCTGTCATCTGCTCTGAACAATGAAGTTGTTCCGGTTGGATGCATTTCTCTTGAAAAGTTACTAAAGACGGAATGTTTTGAGAAAGCAAATATTTTTCTCCTTGATAGTCTTTCAGAGTTCAAAGAGGAAGTTGCTAATTGCCTAGAATTTTCAGAGGCATTGTCATTCGGAGTTGATATTTTTGTCAATGACACCTTTTCCCAGTCTCATAAGATTCTTGCATCCACTGTTGGTGTTACTCGCTTCTGCTATGCCTGTCTAGCTGGTTTTCACTTTGAGGAGATCCTAAATCAACTTAGGAATCTTAAGGAAGCCGAAAGAGAACCTTATGTGGCAATTGTATGTATCTTTTGGTTGCTATTTGTCCTTCTTAGCTGATTTTCTTTTGCCGTGCAGAGTTTCTCTGCATTTCATTCCATAATCTTGTCCTACTTAAACTTTTTAAATAGGAATCACAAGTTTTCTTTTTTGTCTTTTTTCACATGCAGATTGGAGGGGGTAATTTACTTGATAAAGCGGCTGCTTTGCATTTTTTAGCTTGTAGATGCAAGGGACTAGTCTTTGTTGGAATGATGGCTTTTCAAATAATGCATGCCTTAGGGCTATCTGTGCCTTCGAATCTGGTGGAACGTGGTGCACTTAAACAAGCTTTAGATATAGTTCAGTTTGCACAAAGTAGAAATGTGAACCTCATATATCCCCAAGACTTTTGGTGCAAGAATGATCGCTTTTCTTCCCAATTCGAGATATTTCCTTCTCATGGTATAATGGATGGTGAGCTTCCTTTTAAAGACATGTATTTTGTAGTTTGCTCATGACTAGTCCTTTTGAGAATTTTTCTAATTTTATCCCTTTCCCCCTGTAAATTGGTAGATATTGTCAAAATCTGATGGTTAAAGCCTTTTGTGCTAACATGGCTTGAATTTACAAAATGACGTAAATTCTCATACTTGGATCTTCATATTTACTTTTCCTATTTTAGGGTGGGAACCTGTTGACATTGGGCCTGTGTCATTGGATGAAATAAAGTCCTTGCTTACAAAATGCAAGGTAACTTGGAACTAGATGACATTTTGAGGTTGAAGAGTTTTGGTTTTGGTTTCCCAATACCATTTTTCATTCAATAGGATTGTGTTATGTCGTGTTTGGCATACCATTAGTGTTTTGATTAGGTACTTAATCTTAGCTGTGGAAGCAAATCTATTTCAGTCTATGGCATGTACTAAACTTTTACAAGCTGTATGTGATCCAAATTTCTCTTATTGATGAGTACAATGTTGCATATGAGTTCATCTAGTAAAGTACCCAAATTATGACAGATCAACGTTCGTAGTACTGAAGTTGTGTTGTTGTTACTATACTATAGGAACTTATTTGCAGCATTCGTGCTAAGCATTCACTTAAGTACTTTTTGTTATTACTGCCTTTGCCGTCGTCACAATACCCGACTTTTTTTGCCTCGATGTATTTCAGAAAATTTTATGGATTGGTCCAGTGAAAATCTATAAGAGTAGCTGTACAAGTGGAGAATCTAAACTGGCTCAAATTCTTAACCAACTTTCTCAAAGTGACTGTGATGTGACTGTTGTTGGGAATATGGCATGTGAAGCACTGATTAACGAATCGAGTTCTTTCTCCGTTTCCAATATGGTGTACAATGCTTCAGTTGTATGGGAGTTTCTAAAAGGAAGAAAACTTTCGGGGGTCATCGCCTTAGATAGAGTATGTCTCATCTTTATGTCTGTAAGTTCATTTCAAATTGCAGAAATTAACCATGCCTCGTATCCGAGGTTTAGAGTTATATTTTCTATGGCAATTCAAGGACCATAAGATCTATAAACTTTGTCTGAAAGACATAAATTTAGTGGACATCTTCGCTTTTTTTAATGGATGTAGATTTTAAAAGGTCCAGTATGACATTAAGCTCTACATTGTGATATTAATCAAGTTGCTTAATGTTTGTGATCGGTGCAGGCATACCCATTTGATATTGATTGGAATGCCGTCTATGTCGATCCATCCAAGCCTCTACTAGTTGACATTGGAAGTGGTATGGTACTCCTTTTTTCCCTTCCTATCATTCCATTCCTTTGTTTATTGTTCTAGACGTACTAGAAGATTCAAAAGAGGGGGAAAAAGGAACACAAACAAGGAATAGAGACACTTCTCACAATTAGCTAGTACAGTCGAATAAACTGTCTATATCCCTTTTTTTTTTTTTTTTGTATGTTATATTCTTATATTCAGTTGAAATGTCGGTTTATTCCTAATCTTTGAACAACACATGACAGGGAATGGATTGTTTCTTCTAGGAATGGCTAGAAGAAGGAAGGATTTGAACTATCTCGGTTTAGAGATGAACAAAAAGGTCTTTTTGTTTTTGTTTTTTGTTTTGTTTTTTTTTATTTTTTTAATAGCGACTTTCCACCTCAGTTGCTACAACCTTCGCTGTTTAACTAATGCTTTTACAACAATCTTTCAGCTAGTAAGACATTGTCTAGATTCCATTCCAAGACTTGGCATACAAAATGTGTAAGCACTGGAACCTTTATTTCCGGAAATTTTGGCATGAGTTTTACATTTGTTGGTCTTACAAGTTATAACAAGTTCAATCATTAAGCTTCACAAGGGAATAGGAAAAGAACATTCAACCTGTCAAGATTATAAACTTGTTTGCTTTTGGACGATCACGTTTGTCTTGGGTAAATGGCTTCCAGAATGACGTGGATTTAATAGTAAAGTGTTTCCTCAACCCTATCTATGAACTTGTGCTAACTTCAATTTCTGTTAACCATTTGGAATATCCAACTCATCCAAAGTGTTTTACTAACCATATTGATGAAAGCTGAAGAATTCTAGTCATTATGCTAATTTGACTTTACCTTCGTTGTCTAAATCAGGTACTTCATCGCAACAAATGCAACATCAGCATTCCGCTCTATAGTTTCTAGCTACCCTGGAAAGTTAACTCTCGCGTCAATACAGGTTGAGAGTAAGATCCCGCTACTATCGTCGTCAATCATAGTATTACTTTTTAAGTAGCATCTCATTTTTTTCCAATTCAGTGTCCGAATCCCGATTTCAACAATCCAGAATATAGATGGAGAATGCTGCAGAGATCATTGGTCGAAGCAATAGTGGAACTCCTTACCCCTAATGGAAAGGTTAAAACTTTATTTTGGAATCCACCTTGATAAATTTGGTTTCAATTGATATGAACTTTTTAGCAGGATTTCTCTTCTGTTCATTGCTCTCTTTACAAATCTCTGCAAGTAAGAGTATATAGTTTGCAGTGTTGAAATTCGTGGTCTTGTTTCCCAGCCTGGTCAAGCTATTTTCTAAATACTATGCTCGTCTTTTGTAGGTCTTTCTGCAGTCTGATGTAGAAGCTGTCTCGTTGAGAATGAAAGAAGAGTTCTTGAAATATGGCAAGGGTAAACTCATTGTGGACGAAGAGAGCAATGCCGTGAATAGTCAAGGGTGGCTTAAGGAGAACCTGTTTGGGGTTCGGTCGGATTGGGAACAACACGTCTTGGATCGTGGCGCCCCGATGTACAGACTAATGCTTTCTAAATCAACCAGTACTTGGTGTCAATTTAGTAAAGAAGCTAGTAAATGAAGGTGATTCTGCCAATGGAACAAACTGGTTATCTTTGCACTTCTCAGAGTTCATTTAGAAGAGGTTCATTTCTATGGGCTTTTAGGGACCAAATTTGATTTTCTAAGCCATAAGAATCTAGGCAAACCTAACATAGAAGGCCGTGTGGGACCATGTGTCGTAATCAGTTGATCCCACAGTTGACATGTGAATTTATAATTGGTTGAAAATATGCGGTGACAATCACCGATTATGATATATAACATCCGTAAATTACAAGTGGAGTGAGCTAGAGAAGAAATCCCTTCTTCTTCTAAGGGCGGTCCATAAAAAGATTGGTTTTTAATGTGTTATGTGAGGTGGGATTCTCCTTATGCCCTGTTTGGTTGTTTCTTAAATGCCTTTGGAGCTAATTCTGTGAGTGGCATTCAAAGCAAAAAAGAGTGTTTTGAGGGGAAAAGAGGTTTCAATCTGTGTGCTTAATTAAAAATGGGACCCACCCACAAAAATACCATTTACTTCCCTTAATCTCATGTGGAGGAAACGACTTTGGAATATTAAACTATTTAATTAGTTTTGTGACAAACACGTTTTTGGTAAATTATAGGTTAAGCCTCCATGACTCTATCGAAGTTTGAATGCTTGAACATAATGTGGAGAAAAGCACCCGTCCATAAAAAATGCAAACTTTTGTTATAAGTGCTTTGGGTACTATTTAGGAACAACTTTTTTTATTTTTATTTTTATTTTTTTTTTAGAGTTAGTTGTTCAAGATGTTCATGTTGATATTAATTGTTTGATACAAAAGGAAAAGTGTTTTTTTTTTTTTTTTAAAATGTTAAATCTATGAGATCTAACAAAAATGGACCCTTTCCCCATTAAATAAATTAAAAAGAAGAAGAAGAAGAAGAAGAAGAGAGAGAACCCTAGTTTGACACTTGAGTTTATCTCAACTATTGTTTTTTGCAATTAAATTTTGCTAATTTATTTCTCTAATGGATGATATCTTAAAGTAAAGATGCAATATTCAATATATATATATATATATATATATATTGGTAAATGCAATATTCAATATGTTGTGTTTTGTTATCTTTCACGTTTTCTATACTTTAATGCCTAAAAATTTTGGTTGTCGGTTCACTACCTCTACAAATTAAAGTTAAATTTCTTATATAATCAACTTGAATAAGCTTTTGACCAGCAACAAAAATAAGTTTTTTTTTTTTTTTTTAAACCAAAAAACTTGAATATGTCTTTCTTAAGGGAACATTTGAAAATAGTCTTATTTTTTTAAGTTGGAGGAAATGCAAAGAGTTGAGGTGAACCATAAATATAACCCAAAACCATAAAAGGACCAATTTTTATTTTAAATTATTTTAGTTATTTAATTTTTTTGCTGAGACATAAAAGGGCCTTTTTTTTTTTTTTTTTTTGGATGAAGGAATATAAGGACCAATTTTAAGCCTATTTGCTTTGGCTTTACCTTTCGTTTGGTGCAAAATTTATTAGGCCTAGAGGCAAAGAACAAATATAGCCCCAATAACAATTTAAAAAAATAAAAATTAAAGCCTCATCTTCTTCTTCTTCTTTTTCTTTTTTCTTTTTTTCTTTTTGATAGGAATTAAATTTAACTAATTAGTAATAACGTCATTTTTATTTTTTATTTTTTATTTTTATTGTATTTTATTTTTTAATTTCCAAAGTAAAATTCGTTTCTTCTCTTTTCTTCTCACCACCACCACCACCACCCCACCGAACTGTAGTTGTCCGTCGGAAGTTTCTCTCCGGTTTCCTTCTTTTTGTCCTATTCTTGAACTCTCCATTTTCTGTTCTAGGGTTTACTCGATCGCTCCTCTTAACATCCTTATCTCAGGTACTTCGTCAAATTCTGGAACTTTCTTGATTCGGTTTTTTAATTTTATTTATTCATTTTTATGGGTCAATTTGAGCTTGATGTAGTTTAAATCCAAGAGTCCTTGTTTGGTAGCTCGGAAAATAGGGAAGAAAATTTTTGGACAAAATTTTTTGAATAATTTGTTGTTTATTATGAAAATATTATATGTAAATTTCTTCAATTTAATTATGAACTATGGGTTTTATATTGTTATTTGGATCTAATGTTATGCGAAATTGAAAAATTCGATTTTCTTTTCTGCATTTGAAAAGCTACCGAAGAGGATTGTGTTTTTAAATTTTTTGCTTAAATCTTCATTTAACGAAGCTTAATTTCTTAGCTTTACTTTGCTGAATTCTATTTCTATCAGAAAGTCAATATAGGTTTTCTGGGCAGAACTTGATCAAATTAGGGTTTGTTTGAAGGGCTTCAAACTTTTTTTGAAAGTGATTATTGTAATATTTGGTTCTAGGCTTCCCTTTTCCTATTAGAAGAACATGTGAAAATCTTTTATTGAAGTTTCTGGTTATTTGGTTAATACCGAATTGTGTGACGAAATTGGGATTGACACAACATTTAGGTTTAATTGATTTGAGTATCTTGTTAAAGAGTTGTTTAATGCCTTACTTACTTTTCTCTTTTCCCAGTCTTTTACGATGCTGACAGACGTTGTACCATTGTAGAGATCAATTGTTCCATCACTTGAAACTTTCGAATCCGAGAGCAATGAGTATCTAGAGTTGATGTGATGCATTTAACATGCTGATGGAGTCGGGAGTCATCTTGCAATCTGAGGCAAACCTTCATTCGGAGAATATTGCAATTCAGGAGAGAGATCATGGGGTAGCCTCATCGGCACCAATTAACATTGTGCCTCAGCAGCCTGGTATATTAATCTGATTGATGTTTATATTGATCGTTTCTTGTTGTTCACTTTGAAAGACGCTTCCACTCTCTAAGTTGAAATGTCTTTGCTTGATTGATTTGAAAATGCCAAATGCAGTGAAAAAGCCAACCCGTCAGTGGGCTGCTTGGACGCGTCAAGAGGAGGAAAGTTTCTTTACTGCATTGCGACAAGTTGGCAAGGCATGTTTTTATCTCTTTTCGTATTGGTTTTGGTATGGGAATGTTAACCTTATGGTGGAATTTAACTAAATCATTCGTTGGTTTCAGAATTTTGAAAAGATCACGTGTCGCGTGCAAAGTAAAAACAAGGACCAGGTAGTTATTATTATTATATATTTGGGCGGCAATGTCCATCTGCAATATTTTATTTTTCATTTTATAATCCTCTTTGCTATGAATTTTTACGGTTTTCAGGTCAGACATTATTACTATCGTCTTGTAAGACGTATGAACAAGCTTCTTGGTCCAGGATTGTATCTTGATGCTAAAAACTCTAAAGATACTAATGCTGCAATGCTTCGTTGGTAAGCTACATTGGTTTTTTTTTTTTTTTTTTTTTTTCCTTCTCTATTTGACTGCACTTTTTAAGGGCTGTATAAGTTGCTGAGCCATTGGGTGGATCCTGGTATTTGACTCTCGCTGGTGAGGGCATAGTAGCCCAGTCTTTTATGTATCTGATAAAAGAATGGCATCATGGCATACAATATGTCATCTTTTGTGAAGCTAATGATTTGAGGATCCTTAAAAAGTTATATCTGTTAGTATGGAAGCTGAGAAGTGAGAAAATCTCGTTACAGGTGGTCTTTATTGGAAAAGTATAGCTGCAAAGCATCAAAACTTCACTTGAAGCCTCGAAGATTTAAGATATTTGTAGAAGCCTTGGTAACCATTTGCTCTTTTCTTTATTTTATTTTTGATTCCGAATTGATATTTTCTGCTTTTTCTGAACTGACTGAAATATCCTTCCAAATGAAGGAGCACCAACTTCTAAAAGATAGGAAGAAGAGTGTTAGGAAGCGGCCTTCTCATGGGGAATACGGCCCTCCTGTTCCAAGCACAGTTTCAAATCAGAGTAGAGTGCCAGGACAGGATAATCGTACTGTTAAACTAGTTCTTGTTGAGAGTCAAAACATTCAGAAAGTAGGATCTGGAAAAGCATCATCAAAGCGCAATGTAAATAATGTAAACACTAACCGTGGTAACATTAAAGGAGACTCAGCTACCATGAAACCTGCAAGGCAACGGAGGAAACCAGGTTATCTATTTTTTTTTTGTCTTTGTATATTGTTCCTTTTTTCTTTTAGCTATTAATAAAAAGGTTTGCTAGATATACAATCTTTGGTTAAATGTTTGAGTTAACCAATATAAGAATGGGAAAAATTTATGGTTGCAATCCTATATGATTTTAATTTATCTTTCCTAAGGTCCTAAAGTAAAAAGGATAAAAAAATCAATTTAATTTGGTTTTTGGACTTTATCGTGTTAATCTCGACTGAACTTATATTATATGTTTGACCCTCAGCTGTTGTATCATCAGCGGCCTATAAAAAATGGGAAAAGGCTGCAATTGCTGGGGTTTCTTTGGTTGCTGACGCTGCCGAACACTTGGAGCGGACAGCAATTGATAAAGAGGTTGAACAAGACCAAAATACATCAGGTGAATCACTTTCCTATTTGTTCTTGTTTGTTATATTCCATAAAGTTATTATTCATGGGGGATTTTGGAAATTTCTTAATGTAATGGTTCTTTTGATTCTGATTTCCAGGTCAAACAAAGAGTTCTGACCCTGTCGGACAAGTTCTTCACTCTTTGCCTACTTTTACACAAAATCCTTTTGTTGAGAATAACATACACTCATCTACGAAACTTAAGCTCCAGCTATTCCCAATTGATGATGGTACTAGGAGAGCCTTGGAAATGGTGGGCATTCATAAGCGTTGTGTTTTAGCCATTAATGTCAACTGAAGTTTTGTTTGCTGAACATCCCAATAATGCAATCATGCAACTAACGTTGTTCTTTTCATATGTCCATAGGATAAACACAATCCCCACCTTGAGCTAACTCTTAGTAATCGGAAAAAGATATCATCAGTTTTGGAACATCTGAATCGCAAATGGGGCAGTTCAAGTATTGCATCTGGAGAGCTAATGCTTTTCCCTTACGGTGCCCAAAGGGAAAACCTAGTGGGGTGTCCTAGATGGACACAGGATTCGGTTACTAGTGCAGCAGATGTACATGCTATGATTGGAGGCCCTCAAGTTTTTCGTTTAAGGTTTCAATACCTTATTTTATTTTATGATTTATTTATTTATTTATTTTTTACTTCTTAACAAATAAAATGGTTAAGTATCAAGTCAGTGATTATAATTGGTTGTCAAATATTCTTGAAGGTATGGTTGGTTTCCTGCTCCTGAACATGCATTGCAAGGGGAAACACCTGCAGCATCTTGCTGCTTTCCAAGAGAGCATGATCCGAATATGGAAAAAGGGGACGAGGCGATTATGAGTTCAGCATCCATCTCTCGGCCATCAAACAATTATCAGCGAACGGTTCCCAATAACAGTAATCTAGTATCAGTGAACAAAAATCACACTTGCACATTGACCTCAACCAATTTGGCCAATGCAAGAAGATACGATTCTGAAGGTCCAGTTGATAACCTGGTGGAGTCCTCTGACCCTACAGTAAATAAATCATTGCCTGGAAAGGTGGCTGATGACGAGGTTATCATGAGACATTTGGAAGATATGGTAGTGTATTCTTCTCTATTCTTCATGCCAGCTTATAGTACATCCTTGTGCACCATTACAGCATCAAACTTCGTCATACTACTTTATGTGACTCAGTTTCTTGACACTTAGTAGCAATTAGATGCAAGATTTATTCTTTTTACATTTTTCCTTGTCCAAAGTAACGTCAGTCATGTTCTTATTTGACAATGTGAGAGAGAGAAAATTTCCATGAACGAAAAACTTAGCTAAAACTCAAATTTGATAAGGGTAAAGTCACTAACGATTTTTTTTCCCCCTAATTTAGTAGGAACCCAACTTTCCCGTGATTAATTGCAATTTATATAGATTCCTTAGGTCTGTATGTCATAACCTTCGTTTGTGTTTGCCAAGATTTCATGAACAATTAATTTTCCCTGTAAACTTAGGATGGCATGCGATTGTGCAACGGAAGTGGTCTATCTGCTGGGGAGTGGGCTGATAGCCTCACCAACGTTAGTGTTGGAGATCTACTTTCAGGAGTGTCTCAGGATATAAATGCTAACTGCATGGATCCATCTGTTCCTGAAAGCTCTCACTGCCTTCAGCAGGTCCCGTTCAGTTGTGATTCATTCGATGCTGCTATTGCCGCTCATATTTCTCGACAGCAAGATAAGACGGGATGTCAATCTATCTTGCCATCTCATGCACCTTCCATCTGGGATGCTGAAGAGACATGTGATGGCTTCTTGTTTCAAAAGAGCCATGTTCATCGTGAGGAGACTCAAAGTCTATCCGGTGTTGCTTCTCTGAGCACTTGCAAGCAAGCTGCTAGAACAAGCTTGATGGACTCTGGCCATTTGGATGAGGTATCAGTTTGTAATTACGTTTGATTTAAGCAATCATTTTGGCAGGAAATTGGCATTTGTGCTTGCAAAGTTAAATTGCTTCCAATACATTCGATATTTTCCTGCAGGAGTTATCCGACATGGACGGGCCAACTGATAGTTCTTCTCAAGGAGACCCTATGGAAGAGTGTGAGGCTGACCCACATCTCCTAAATAATCCAGTAAAAGATTTCAATGAGCTTGCAGATATCTATTGGGTATTTTTCCTGATCTCTATCGTCAATTTTCTGAATTGTGTAGTTGGCTTTATAGTATCTTTTACGTATTATTTCCGCCGAAGAGTCAATTATGATACTGAAGAGTCGGGCCATTTTCCAGCTTTTTTTTTTTTTTTTTACCCTTTTATTGGGGATAGTTAATCTGATTTTTTGTTCCTCTTCTTGCAGCCCGAATCCCTTGGACCACTAGATTTGGACATACCATCTTCCAAGTACCACAATGAAGATCTAATTCTAAGCGATAGTCTTGGCGGGTTAAACCGACTGATAGCCAGCAGTCTGGATGCGTTTCAGAGTTGTTCCTTTTTTGGGATGGACAAGAAAGAATCAGCATCGACAGTCGAAGGTCGAGAAACTGCCTCCTTTTCAAATTTTAAAATTGGCAGTGAACTTTGAGATTTTATCGGACCCGGATACCAGCGGTGACGCGTTACAGAAACATGAGCTTTAATGAGTATAAAGTACATAACGATCTCCCAGCTCAGCTGACTTCCATGGTTGCATGCTAAAGGTGCCTTTGCCAGCCAAAGAGATTCTGGCGTTTGTGTGCACTGTTTCTTTGATTGAAAATTCTCCTCCACTTGTAAAAAAAAAATATATAGACATGGAAGAAACTTCGCACGGTTTTGTTCCGACTTTCATTGTTGTGCAACCTTAACAGACCAAAAGGCAGAGTGGACATCCTTTGGTCTTTCATGTTGATTTGTTGTACATTCTTCTTGTCCTCAATTAATTTCTCCTTTTAATTTCTATTTTTCTAATCTTTTTTTTTTTTTTTTTTTCGTTTTTTCAAATTTTTTATAATCATTTAATCTCTTTGGATGGATTGCCTATGTATATTAGTTACTAATGATGAGTTGATGACAAGTATTTGAAATCTGTTTCCATATAAGCACAAACTGATAAATATCTTTCACGTCTAATGGATTCGACTGGAACATGATTTTGTCGATTTTCACCTTCATGTTAGTAATGAATTGACACAAATTCTTTTCTGATGAACCATTGATGACCAAGGCATTCTCTAATGTCATCCTCACCTTCATTGTCTCCTGCCTCAAATTTTGGCTAATTTTCTGCTCATCAAACGGTTGATTTTTTGTGCCACTTCCAACCTCGTCAATGGCTTCCTATCACAAAGGTTGATTCCGACCTTCCAATCATCAACCACCAACTTCCTATTAGTAGGCTGACCGCCCAACAGAGGAAAACAGAGCAATGGGACCCCACACCATACACTTTTGAATATTGAATTCCATCCACAATGTGTCAAGAAGCCTCCAATTGCCGGATTCAAAATCACCTCAACTTGATTACACAATGGAACAATCAAACGCTGATCTTTGATCTCATGCTCAATTCTGAGTGGTAGAGTGTAAGGCTTCTCATAACTCACGGCATCGTGACGAAGAACCCAAATGAAGTTCACTCCACTAAGCACAAGACCGTGTGCTATTTCTTCAATGTCACTCTTCTCAGAAGCGACGAAGCTACCAAACGAGATGTACAAAACCGAACGTTAAGGCTTGGTGTTGAGCCATTGGCTGCAGTGAAACTCGGCCCTTAGGCTTGTCGGAACAATGCTCTTGGTGAACTCAGATGGAAAAACAGGACCAATTGCGTAGAATGGCTGCTTCTCTTGTATGGCCAAAATGGTGTCGCATTCAAGCTGTTGGACTGTGTTGCAAAGAATGAAATCTGCGTTTTTGACATCGTCGAATGACTTGCATATGATCCGGTGCGATAATGCTGTTGTATCAGTTGATTGAAGGTAAGTAGTCAAGTCCTTCGGCTCTATAGCCTTGACACCAGGTATGTAGTCGATGGTGTCCTCGCGATTGTCTAATGCATTCAATCAGATAAGAGAAGCTCATTGATTTCATAATCAAAATCCAAAACAAAATAAACAAATATGCTTAGATTAGATCAGAATCAATCAATTTAGATATTACCAACTTTTCAATACGAACTGACATGAAACGTGATTTATTAATTCATAAAGACAAAATTTGACAAGAATTTGATAATCTACAAACATTAAAACCAGAAGGGTAGTTCTCAAACTTGCACAAAAATCTCATATACAAAAGCATAAAAAGAGGATTAGATTGGATAAGAAAACTCGTGTACCATTTGAAGCAAAGTGACCATTTTTAACAAGGAGGTCCCTGTGATAGTTGAGAGTGAAGACCAAAGCTGGTTCAGTCCAGAAGGAAACATCGACAAGCTTATACTTCTCGGCAATCCACGAAGTCGACGTGTAGAAAGTGTCGGCGATCAAGCAAGAAACCGAGGGATCTTCTTTCACTAAATTCCCAACAAGTTCATCCATGTGAGCTGGGAACACATGAAGATTGCCCTGGTCAAACTGTTGCAGGTTGCGCAATCTGTTGAAACTCAATGGAAAGCCGTCACTCACCGTCTTGTAGCGTATGTCAAGCCCCGACGCTGGAGCTCCGGTGAAGATATCACGATCATCTTTTCCTTCCGTGGGGGTTGAAGTTTTCACGATAATTGCATGAGGCTTTGCATGAGTGTTCTCCATTAGGCTTTTGGAGGGGGGAAAAATAAAATAAAATAAAATAAAAAAAGAGGTGAAATTATTAAGGAACTTAGAAGCTGAAATTAAATTCTGTTTTAGGCAAAAAGTGGATATGAATTTTGGGCCTCTGGTTTTTGTTTGGCTAAGGAATGATATTTGTGTAATGTTTTGGCCATTGGATATGTTCTTGGACCATCGTTATATTTATGTAGATGTATATGTGTATAGCCATTGTCTCATATCCGACTTTTTTTACACGTTATTTTAATAATTAATTGATTTTAATGTAATATATTTTGGTCATTCTTGTCAAAGTCTATAAATAAAAAGTTACATATAAATCAATTAATAATTATGATATTCTAAATAAAATATTACAATTCTTAAATCTGTCCAACCGACAAATTACATTTTATAAATATATTATATGCATATAAAATATATATATGGGTGTGATTTCAATGGTTACTCCAATATTTACCCATCAATAGTTATCATTGTTTTAGCAGTTTGATTCAAATCATATGGTTGTAAGAAATTAGGTAGTTGGTAAAAAAATATGATAATTAATGAGCATTGAACTAATAAAACTCATTAAATGTAAATTTTTTTAATTTATTATGTTATATGGTTATCAGGATGTGTTGTATTCCAAATAAACAACTGCAGCTTAAATTGGCCCATTAAAATTTTTAATTGAAATCACCCGCGATTCTCCAAAACCTTCAAGTTCAACTTAGGAAACTCCCAACTTCTAATAAACTATTTTTGTAATTTTCCATCAAGGAGAAAAAATAAAAGGAAAAAAAATGGAGTCCCTCCCCCCCCCCCCCCCCCTTCCCTTTTTTTTTTTTTTTCTCTTTTTTCTCTTTTTTGTTGTTGTTGTTGTAATTTTATAACAAAATCTTCATTTTATGAATTATTCTCATAAGTACTACTCAACTTTAGAGCCACTATCACTTTTTCTCTTATTCTAAAAATCTCCACCTCACCTGTTTAATTTAGAGCAAGTTCCAACTAGCCCTCTATGCTGAAATTTATGTTAAAAACAGACAGAAAAACATGAGATTAAGTGTGATGATGTGCTTTTTTTTATTTGTTTTAAATAGAAGTTACGTTCTACTAAAATAGGCATTTTTTCCATTAAAAAAATTGGCATTCTTTTTTTCTCCCTTACTAGATTTTTAAAAGTGCAACAATTACAGAAGGCAATTGTCCAATAAATATTAATAAACGTGAGTAAAGATTAAAAAAAATTACCCTATCATTTTTAGATTAAATTCCATTGAATTTACATTTATTTGTTCTAGTATAATTCTGATGTAGTTAACGGTCTAATAATGCATAATGTCCCTCGTTTATGTATATTTATGTATTTTACTACCACATTGTTTTCCGACAAAAATAATAAAAAGATGACAAAATCAATGAAAGGAATTGGTATTAATACTAAAGACACACAGAAAGAGGTCACACACTAGAAACAACTTACAAAGCTCAGAAAAGCCTGCGTTCAACTTAAAAAAAAAAAAAAGGGGGAAGAAGAAGCCGCCTGCTGTTTTATTTTATTTAATATTCAATGAAGTAACTCTATTTTTGCTACTCCCTCAAAAAAAAAAAAAAAAATCTCTATTTGTGCTACTTGTCAAACACTTCGTTCACCAATTTTGGCCTTCAAATCAGCCATAAACTGGTCCAAATTCTTCTCACATGAACCATCTATCGCCAAGGCATTCCCTACTATTTGCCTCACCTTAATCACCTGTTCCCTCAAGTCATCACCGTCCGATTTAGTATTCATCAAACGTTTGATCTTCTCCGCAACTTCCAACCTTGCCAATGGCTTCCTATCGCAGAGGTTTAGTCCAATCCTCCAATCATCAACCACTAACTTCCTATTGGTGATCTGATCTCCCCTTAAGGGAAAACACAATAGAGGAGCACCCGAGTACCGTAGGCTTTCGAGTATCGAATTCCATCCACAATGTGTCAAGAAGCCACCAATGGCCGGATTTGAAATCACCTCAACTTGATTACACCATTGAACTATCAAACCCTTGTCTTTGTTGATTTTATTTTCGAGTTCAAATGGTAGAACATAAGGCTCTTCGTAGCTCACCGCATCGCCGCGGAGAACCCAAATGAAGTCCACTCCACTAAGCACAAGCCCATGTGCTATTTCTTCAATGTCACTCTTTTCCAAAGGAAGGAAGCTACCAAATGAGATGTACAAAACTGAGCCCTGGGGCTTGGTGTTGAGCCAATGGCTGCAATCAAACGTGGTCATCAGGCTCGTTGGCACGGTGCTCTTGGTGAACCCGAGTGGAGAAAGAACCATTGGACTAATCGCGTATATCGGTGGTTTCTCATGTAAGGCAAAGATGGCGTCGGATTCAAGCTCTTGAATTGTGTTGCATAGGATAAAATCTGCATTTTTGACTTGTGCAAATGCCTTATCCACGTACCAAAGACTCGTTTTATCGGTTTCTTGAAGGAATGATGGCAAGTCCTTTGGTTCTATAGCCTTCACACCGGGTATGTAGTCGATGGTGCCCTTATCTAAGATTAGTAATTCAAAAAAAAAAAAAAAAAAAAATCTTATAATTTAGTACTTAAATCATCAAAAAAAAAAAAAATCACATAAAAAAATGCATCAAGGGGTGTAAAGATATTTGTATCTTTTCGATTTTTGTTTTTTAAATCAAATTATTTAGGGGTTAGAACATACCATATGAAGCAAAATGACCATTAGTATTGAGGAGGTCCATGTGATAGAAGATATTGAAGACTAAAGCCGGTTGAGTCCAAAAAGAAATATTGACAAGCTTGTACTTTTCGGCTATTCGTGATGCCCATGTGTAGAAAGTATCCGCAATCAAGCAAGACACCGAAGGATCAGATTTCACTAAATTTCCAATAAGTTCATCCACATGGGCAGGGAAGCCTACATGGTTCATATCCGCGATCTGGCCTTGATTAAGCATTCTGTTGAAGTCCAATGGAAAACCATCGGTAATCGTCTTGCAACGTATGTCAAGGCCTGAATCGCGGGCTTGTGCAAAGATATTATCGTCTTCTCCGCGGACGCCAGTGCTATGATCGGGTTCTGAGGACTTGGTTATTTGGTGGTGGATATATTCGGTATTGACAAAGGTAATGGAGAAGCCTTTTGAAGCCATTTTCATGGCTAGATGGATAGAGGAAGTGACATGGCCTTGGTATGGAAGGGCAAACATTATAGCGTGAGGCTTTGAATTGTTGTTCTCCATGGCCAAAAAGAGGAGGAGAGCTCAATAGTATCTTGGTTGATGATTTTTTTTTTTTCCTGGTAAATTTTTTGTGGATGATTTTTGCATCTTAGTTGATGCAGCTTTATGTATTACAATGGAAAGGAAAGAAACAAGTCCTTCGGTTCTAGTGCCTTGGCACCATGTACGTTGTCGATGACAAAATCAAATAAGGGAAGGTCATTGATTTCATCATCAAAATCAAAATCAGAAACAGAAAAAATAAATAAATAAATTTGAATAGATTTCATAGAATCAATTAATCAATTTATATAAAAATAATGTTAGTTATGATACTAATTATTTTACCAAGTTTTTAATAGTAACTTACTCTGACAGGCAATTAAAAAACAAAAAAACAAAAAAAAAAAAACCGACATGACATATAATTTATCACTTCTAAAAAAGTTTTTACAGTAAGCATTATTCTTAGAAGAAAAATGAAATTGGACAAAAATTTGATATAGAAATATTAAAACTTGAAAGGTACTTTTTCAAACTTTGCACAAAATCTCATATATACAAGAGTATAAAAGAGGATTAGTTTGGATAAGAAAACATATGAATATTTATACAAATTTAAGAATACATACAAGCATAACACATATAAATCGATTATAAAGACCTTCACGTACGAGAAAATATATTAGTGGCTCATAAAGAGACACTACTATATATAACAAACATATCCAGATAATGGTTAACTAGAAAGTAATTTGAAATCCATCTTTTAATTAGTCCATTTGACTTCGCATTTTCCATTCACTTTTCAATTTTTTATATTTTTTAACATAATATTATATCTAACAAAAATTTAAACTTACCGTTTAAATTGTGATTTGAAAGTATGATCTAAATGTGATATATGTGTTGGACTACAAAAGATGGATATATCACAAAAATAATGTCATATTGTATGGTTCTCATTATCAAAATATGTTGGATTCCAAATTTTAGGAGTTATATTTAAAGAAACTAAATTAGGGCAAAGTACTGCAGCTTAAACTTTTAATTGAAATCTCCTAAAATTCCTCCACACCTTCAAGTTCAACTTCTAGAAAATTCCAAACTTTATGCAAACAACTTTTTCAGATTTCCATCAAGAAGAAAAAACAAAAAGAAAAAGAAAACTTTCTCACAGGGTCAAAATCATCAAAGGGCACGATGAAAAACTGTAAAGTTATCATTGTTTATGGGGACTGTAATGCTATTTTCCAATCCACCCCACACCCCCCCCCCCCCCCCCCCCCCCCCCCGGGCGTTA
Source organism: Ficus carica (assembly GCA_009761775.1). NCBI lineage: Eukaryota > Viridiplantae > Streptophyta > Magnoliopsida > Rosales > Moraceae > Ficus > Ficus carica. Next base: position 15,544,325 of record CM019751.1, read on the forward strand.
AATTCTGTATCAAATTTTCATGTTTTTGGATTGTTCTTGTTTAAATCCGTCAATTTGAAAATCATATCCATTTTGCTTTATTTAACCTTATAAATTCTCATTATACTTCATAAAATTTGTTATAGTCCAACTTAACCCTCTATATTAAAGTTTTTGTTTCAACAAACAAGAAAAAAGAGGATTAATGCGATCATGTGGTTTTTATTTTTTTATTTTAATTTCACTGAAATTCTAACCTAAGGGATTAGAAGAGAGTAATTCCTATATATTTTCCATGTGGTTATCATTATCAGGATGTGTTGGATTCCAAATAAACAACTGCAGCTTAAATTAAATTGGCTCGTTAGCTTTTTTAATTAAAGTCAACCACAATTCTTCCACACCTTCAATAAAGTATACCATCATTTGTTTATGTATATTTATATATTTTACCTACCACATAGTTTTCCGGAAAAATATTAAACAGATAATTTATCATCTTAGACAAAATCAATAAACTAATTGGTATAGATATTAAAGACATACGGTAGTTACAGAAATAATCTAGCATAATATCATATTTAACTATACTAAAAGATATAGAATTCAAATTCTCTCCATCTTAAATTTAAAGGGAAAAAAAAAAGATATTAATGACATACAGAAAGAGATCACACACTAGAAACAACTTACAAAGCTTACAAAAGCATGCGTTAAAAAAATAAAAATAAATAAATAAATAAATAAACCGCCTGCAGTTTTATTTTATTTTCTATTCAATGAAGTAATTGTAGCTATTGTCTATTTTTTTTACTTGTCAAATACTTCGTTCTCCAATTTTGGCCTTCAAATCAGCAAACTTGTCCAAATTCTTCTCACATGAACCATCTTTCGCCAAGGCATTCCCTACTATTTGCCTCACCTTAATCACCTGTTCCCTCAACTCATCACCCTCCGATTTCGTATTCATCAAACGTTTGATCTTCTCCGCAACTTCCAACCTTGTCAATGGCTTCCTATCACAGAGGTTGAGTCCAACCCTCCAATCATCAACCACTAACTTCCTATTGGTGATCTGATATCCCCTTAGAGGAAAACACAATAGAGGAGCACCCGAGTACCGTAGGCTTTCGAGTATCGAATTCCATCCACAACGTGGCAAGAGGCCTCCAATGGCCGGATTTGAAATCACCTCAACTTGATTACACCATTGAACTATCAAACCCTTGTCTTTGTTGATTTTATTTTCGAGTTCAAATGGTAGAACATAAGGCTCTTTGTAGCTCACCGCATTGCGGCGGAGAACCCAAATGAAGTCCACTCCACTAAGCACAAGCCAATGTGCTATTTCTTCAATGTCACTCTTTTCCAAAGGAAGGAAGCTACCAAATGAGATGTACAAAACTGAGCCTTGGGGCTTGGTGTTGAGCCAATGGCTGCAATCAGACGCGGTCATCAGGCTCGTTGGCACGGTGCTCTTAGTGAACCCAAGTGGAGAAAGTACTAAAGGACTAATTGCGTATATTGGTGGTTTCTCATGTAAGGCGAAGATGGCCGTGTCGGATACAAGCTCTTGAATTGTGTTGCATAGAATGAAATCTGCATTTTTGACTTTTGAAAATGCCTTTTCTCATACGCAAGAGCCACTTTATCGGTTTCGTGAAAGTAAGATGACAAGTCCTTTGGTTCTATAGCCTTCACACCCGGTATGTAGTCGATGGTGTCCTTGAGATTATCCGAGACTAGCATTAAAAAAAACAAAACACATAAAATTTAGTATGCTAATCAAACGAAAAATCTCATAAAGATGTGAAGATATTAGCATATCTTTGCCTACAAATAATACTAATGCTATAAAACAAAGTCATCACATACCATTTGAATCAAAATGACCATTAGTATTGATCAGGAGGTCCGTGTGATAGAAGATATTGTAGACTAAGCTGGCTCAGTCCAAAAAGAAATATTGACAAGCTTGTACTTTTGGGCAATTTGTGATGCCCATGTGTAGAAAGTATCCGCAATCAAGCAAGAAACCAAAGGATCGGATTTCACAAACTCTCCAACAAGTTCATCCCCATGGGCAGGGAAGCCTACAAAGTTTCTCTTTATGATACTTCCTTGATTAAGCATTCTGTCGAAGTCCAATGGAAAACCGTCGCTCATCGTCTTGCAGCGCATGTCAAGTCCTGAATCGCGGGCTTGCGCAAAGATAATGTCGTCGTCTCCTCTGCCATCGCCGTCGCCGGTGTTATAATCGGGTTGTGAGGACTTGGTTATTTGGTGGTGGATGTATTCAGTGGTGACAAAGGTTATGGTGACGTGTCCTTGGTATGGAAGGGCAAACATTATAGCGTGAGGCTTTGAATTGTTGTTCTCCATGACCAAAATGAGGAAGAGAGCTCAATTTTTCAGAAGCAATAGATTTATTTTTGTGTCTTAGTTGATATTTCTTTATGCATACTATGTAGTTAAAGGAAAGACCAAGTGTCCTCACAATTATCTTATGCATTCAATCAACTTAGATTATCTCATTGATTTCGTCCTCAAAATCCGAGGTAGAATAAATAATAGATTTGCTTTGATTATATGGAATAAATTAATCAATTTCGACAATAATAATATTAGGTATACTAATCATTTTACCAACTTGTAACCGTGACTGACGTGATCATGGGCAAATTTATAAAGCGGGCTTAGTAACATTGAAATTTTGTTTTTCTAGTAAGTTTATTCTAAAAATTTTATTTTTCTACTTTGTCCTTATTGAAAATTAAAAATTCTAAACAATTCCCACTAGAACTTTATCCTTTAGTTATTATATTTTGATTTTATTTTTTCTTTTCTAAAAAAAATTTGGTGTATGTCCACTGAAATTATGTTTGACTCTGTCACTAGACGTGAGATGTGATTTATTACTCGTTAAAAGGTTTATATATATAGTATATTATTCTATGAGAAGAAAAATGAAATTTGACAAATATTTGATAGATAATTTAAAAACACTAGTACTAGAAGGGTTCTTTCTCAAACATTACAAGTTCATCCACATGAGCTGGGAAGAGATGCATCTTGCCCTCGTTGAACTGTTTCTTGTTGAGTGATCTGTCGAAACTCGACGGAAAACCGTCGCTCACCGTCTTGTCCCCGACATTCGAGCTCCGGCGAAGATATCTTGATCATAGTTTTCTTCTGTGGTGTTGAAGTTTCTTGATTTAGAAATGGGGTGATATGGCCTTGAAAATATAGGGGAATCGTAATTGCATGCGGCTTTGTTTGAGTGTTCTCCGTGAGGCTTTTGGAGGAAAATGGGCCAAATTAGTAAAGAACCAATAGGCTTGCGGGAAATTTTGTAGTAGCCTAAAGTGGAGATGAATTTTGGGCCGCTGGGTTTTGTTTGGCTAAAGGAGAAATAATTGTGTTATGCTTCGGCCATTGAATATGTGCTTGGACCAACTTTCTACATATAAATTTATCTAAAAAAACCCTACATATATATTTATTAGAAACGTCGCACATATGAACCGATCAAATGGACCTTCATGAAAAGATAATATGGTGGCTGATAGAGCTTATTAATGACCATATCTAGGTAATTGCTGACTGAAAAGGGACTTGAGATAAATCTTTCAATAATTCCGTTTGGCATTTCGTTTTTATTCACTTTTCAAAAAAAAAAATTTCTATTTTTCAATGCAAGATTTTCTGTAACAACAATTTAAATTTACTGTTCAAATTATGTTCGACTAAAAAAGAAGGATATATATTCTATGCCATGTCTACTCTCTATCACTCCATAAAATAATGTCAAACTGTATGGTTGTCATTATCAGAATGTGTTGGATTCCAAATTTTACGAGTACTATTTTTAAAGAAACCAAATTAGGGAAAAGTACTGCAGCTTAAATAAGCCCATTAAAATTTTTTACTTGAAATCTCCCACAATTCTTCCACACCTTCTAGTTCAACTTAGAAATTTCCCAACTTTAACAAACAAGTTTTACAGATTTCCAGCAAGGAGAAAAAACAAAAAGAAAAAGAAAACTTTCTGGAAGGGTCAAAATCATCAAAAGGCGCTAAAGTTTTCATTGTTTTTGGGGACTACAATGTTGTTTTCCCTTTTTTTTTTCCCCCCGTTAAATTCTATATCAAATTTTATCATTTTTTTAGATTATTTTCGTCTTTATCCTTTAATTTTAAAATAATTTTCATTTTGTTTCTTGAATTTTAGATTTATTTCATCTTTATCTCTTAATTTTATAATAATTCTCCCTTTTCCCCATGAATTTTATACTAATCTCACTTAACTCTTTTATGTTAGAATTTTCATTAAAAAAAAGGAGGAGATTAAATGTGGTCATGTGGTCTTTTTGTTTTTTTGTTTTATAATTCTTTTAACAGTATCTAACTTTAAAAAAAAAAAAAGGATTAGGAGAGACTAATTCCATTATATTTGCCATCTACTTTTAATATAAACTCTAATAAAAAAAATTAAATGAGATTAATCAAAATTTATTAGATAAAATGAGAGTTTATAAAGTTTAATAGACAAAGTGAGACTGACCAAAAAACTCTGAGAACTTTTGTAGGGTGATGTTTCAGTCCATTGTGAAGGTGAAGCGGGGAAACAAGGAGAGGGAAAATGAAGAGAGCAAACCAAATTGGAGCAATTAAAATATTTCAGATCCGATAAAGGGAAACTTGTTTTTGATAATGGAAAATTGTCAAAAATATTATTGTTATTATTATTGACTGAGCATGAGTCAAAAGTAGATATTTCTATATCTTTTCTTATACTATCAAGTGAAGAAAATATGTGATGAAATTTCTCAATATAGTCAAATTCAACATTAAAAAGACGACGTGAACAAAATGAACTGAAAACGTAGATTAGTTGAAGAGTCATTTCCACATTGGAAGGTAACAGTACTGGTAAATAATTCTCATACAATATGAAATTTGTTAGACATTTTATTACTTGTTAGTCCAGTCATTATTTTTAGAGTAAATCGAATTTAATATTCCGGCTGTGGATTAATCCAGCGGTAAATCTAAGACAATCCGGCAGTAATTGGTTTAATTTCTCCCTTAATATAGATATTTAAATGCGCCCCTTAAAAGTAGACTTATATATTGAGTTGTGAAGTTTAATTATCATCATAATGCAAAACTTTCACAAAAAAGTCATCGTGGGATTGAAAAGGGGGCTTCTCCCCTCCCGAGGGATCGGGAATGGAGCCTCAGAAACCTCAATTTGTAAAGATCGGTGTTTTATAAATGGTAGTTTTAGAAATTCATATTTATAATTTCGGTTACTCTCTTGTTTTCTATATAAATAGAGAGCACCTTCATTAGGGTTTATTATTAGAGAAATAATTTGAAGGCGAACGATATTCTCTTGTAAATATCATGGTGAATTAATACAGTGGTTAAAAGATGGTATAATTTAAAATATAGGAAAATTTTTATAAAACTTTCAAATTCGTGATAATTTATTCTTCTTCTATAATTTTTATTACTCTCGAAAATGAAGGACTAAAAATAAAAATAAAAAAAATCTTTAGCATTTTGACAGAATCAACGAAAGAGATAGAAAGCGTCTTTGGACTTTGGAATAGATATTAAAGGCACACAGAAAGAGGTCACACACCAGAAAGTAGAAACTTACAAAGCTTAGAAAAGGCCACGGGCTTGGAAAAATAACCTACAAAAAAAATAAAAATAAAAAAAGCTGCCCACGGATTTTCTTAGAACTTTTTGTCTGAACCAATTAATTCAATGGAACAGGACACTTCGATTTAATTGATTTATTGTAGCTATTTGTCTTTTTTTGTTACTTTTCAAATACTTCGTTCACCAATTTTGACCTTCACATCAGCAACAAACTGGTCCAAATTCTTCTCACATGAACCACATTTGGCCAAGGCATTCCCTACTGTTTGCCTCACCTTAATCACCTGTTCCCTCAACTCATCACCCTCCGATTTTGTATTCATCAAACGTTTGATCTTCTCTGCAACTTCCAACCTTGTCAATGGCTTCCTATCACAGAGGTTGAGTCCAACCCTCCAATCATCAACCACTAACTTCCTATTGGTGGTCTGATCTCCCCTTAGATGAAAACACAATAGAGGAACACCCGAAAAATGTAGACTTTCTATTATCGAATTCCATCCACAATGCGTTAGGAACCCTCCGATCGAAGGATGCGATAACACCTCAATCTGATTGACCCATGTCACGACCAAACCCTTATCTTTGATCTCATCTTGAATTTCATTTGGTAAAACATAAGGCTCTTCAAAACTCAGAGCATCATGACGAAGAACCCAAATGAAGTTCACACCACTAAGCACAAGCCCATGTGCTATTTCTTCAATGTCACTCTTTTTAGAAGGAAGAGTGCTCCCAAATGAAACGTACAAAACTGAGCCTTGGGGCTTGGTATTGAGCCATTGGCTGCAGTCCAACTCGGTCCTCATGCTAGTCGGAATGGCGCTCTTGGCGAACCCGAGTGGAGAATGTACTAGCGTACTAATTGCGAATATCGGTAGCTTCTCTCGCAATACGAAGATGGTGTCGGATTCAAGCTCTTGAATTGTGTTGCATATGATGAAATCCGCATTTTTCACTTCCTTGAATACCTTATCCAAGTACTCAAGAGTCTTTTTCTCGTTTTCTTGAAGGAATGACGGCAAGTCCTTTGGCTCTATAGCCTTCACACCCGGTATGTAGTCGATGGTGCCCTTAAGATTACCTAAGCTTATTTAAAATAAAATAAAAATTAATCAAACAAAAAGTGTGATCGCAGATTTAATCTAATGATATTATTTTTTACTTCACCAATGCATAGTTCGAATCCTTCCACTCTCAAGTAAAAATAAAAAAAATAAAAAAAATAACTCCTTAAAAAATGTTTCTAGGTGTTAACATATTTTAATATTTCCCCACAAAAAAAAAATAAATAAATCGAATCATTTGGGAGGTAGAACATACCATGTGAAGCAAAATAACCATTAGTATTGAGGAGTTCCATGTGATAGTAGAGATTGAAGACTAAAGCCGGTTGAGTCCAAAAAGAAATATTGACAATCTTGTACTTTTGGGCAATTTGTGATGTCCATGTGCAGAAAGTATCCGCAATCAAACAAGAAATTGAAGGATCGGATTTCACTAAATTTCCAACAAGTTCATCCACATGGGCAGGGAAGCCTACAACGTTTCTCTGCATGATCTGTAATTGATTAAGCGATCTGTTGAAGTCCAACGGAAAACCGTCGGTTATTGTCGTGAAGCGTATGTCGAGGCCCGAATCGCGGGCTTTCGCAAAGATATTGTTGTCTGCTCCGCCGTCACCGTTGTCGACTCCGGTGCTAGAATCGGGTTGTGAGGACTTGGTTATTTGGTGGTGGATATATTCAGTATTGACAAAGGTTATGGTGAAGCCATTTAAGGCTAATTTCATGGCTAGATGGATGGAGGGAGTGACGTGGCCTTGAAATGGAAGGGCAAACAATATTGCATGAGGCTTTGAATTATTGTTCTCCATGGCCAAAAAGAGGAGGAGAGCTAATTTTTCAGAAGCTAAGGATATTTATATTTATCTATATATATATATATATTTTTTTTTTTTTTTGTGAATCTATAAATTTATTTTTTTGTATCTTAGCTGATGTATCTTTATGTATTCCATAATAATTGAGGAGGAGTTCCACACTCGTTGCCTTTTCGGATTTATTGTGGTTTTAATTTCGTCCAAGCTTTACATATGGATACGCATATAGATATTTACTACCATTTTTTTTTTTTTTTTTGAGAAAGAGTAAAATAGTTTTTTAAAGAGAATAAAGTAAATTATAACATTAATAATTAAAAATAAAAAATATGATCCTATTTATGATCACTTAAGGTCAAAAAAAAAAATCATCATCCTCCCTCTCTTTCCCTCTTTAATATAAAACTATATAAATATATTATTAAGAATTAACCATAAATCTGTTATTTACTAAAAAATTTAAGAATTTATCTAAAAATTTACTTATAAATATATATTATAAAGTTATCATCTTTTAAATTTTATTTTGATAAATTTCAAAAGTATATATGAATATGTTATTTATTACAATTTTCCTTTTTTTCTTTTTAAAAGATAAGGGGACCTCTTTAGCTTTGATCAAAAAGGAAAAGTAGGACTTTTAATTATTATTATTATTATTTGTTTTTCTTCTTCATGTTTTGGTAGAGAAGTTCTTTTTCACTATCAATAGTGTATGTGTAACGACAATTGGCTCCGTATTGGATTGGCTTTGTAGAACTCTGCTTTTTTTTTTTAGAGAGATACACGTTACATCTTCATTAAGGTGGGGTCCACTTTTTCATGATTAAATTAAAGAGATAATCGATGGTATCTTTGATCTTTTGTTCAATATACATTTCAGAATTCAATGAAACCACTTGTATATGAATATTGTAATCTGATTCATTTTCTTATCAGATTCAATTTAATCTATCTGTATAAATTTCTAATTTTTATGAAACAATATCACTTTTAAAATTGGATCTAAAAAAAAAAAAAAAAGAGGATTCAAATTTTGGTACTAAGATTGAAAGAGAACTAGAAAATACGTCCATAAATATTTAACGTTTTACTATTATTTTTGTTGAAAGCACACATCTTGTCTTTTATTTTATCAAACCTCAGTTATCAACTCATCTGCTCCCACGTCTTTAAGAACCAATAATTTCAATGGAAGCTACGTAGCTATTTATGTTTTTTGTTTTTGTTTTTTTTTTTCCCTTACTAAAAACAAATAATCATGTGCAGTGATTATCAATTCATGCTTCTCTTGATGTCATATCTGATGAAACAAACAAAATTACATTTTACACTTTTCAACATAAGAACTTTGAGCTTCGTAAAAACAAAAGTACATTAATTGAGATGTTGATAAATATATCAGAATTATTTTTTGTTTGCAATTTTATGAATCGATGGAATGATAAGGAATCTATTAACAGATCCCAAACTTGAAGAGCAAATACATAAGATCTTTATTTTTATTTTTTATTAATAATTAGATTTTATGTGTATCTGATTCGAAACCTAAACCTGATAAAAGTGAAAATTCTAAATAGGTATTTTTTATCACCAAACGGCCACCACTTGTGTAATTTTCTTGGGAGTTGGGAGAAAGATGGTTGGTAACTTAGGAAGGAAAATAATTGTTTTTTCTCAAAGAGGAAATAGGAGGGGTCAGGGGAAGGAAAAGACAAAAAGGCTTTATATATGGTCACAAGACATTTTGTAATCACTTTGGCTTCAACATGCTAAATATGACATTGCATAAGTACTAGAAATGAAGATGAATCAAATCAACAATATTTCTCTATCTCTTTTGATTAATTAAAACTTACCAAAAAGTCCTATGATGAGATTTTACACACGTCTTACTAAAAATGGTTGAGCAATTTCCCTCCACCATACACCTAATTTTGTAATCACGTAAATTAGTTGAAGGACTCAGAAAAAAGCTTCAGGAAAAAAGAAAAAGAAAAATTTTTATTGAATGATTAAACATTAAGGATTATCTTAGTAGATACTTGATTTAGGAAGAACAAAATGAAAGAATTGTTACCATAGCATAACAATATGGAAATCATAGCTTAATATGAAATGGCTTAGAATGTTCTTGTGGTATTTTTAGATTTCTATGTCCATCCAATTTGGCCTTCACGTCAACAACAAAATCGGATGAACTCTTCTCTGAGGAACCATCTATAGCCAAGGCATTTAGTACCATTTGGCTCACCTTAATTACCTCTTTCTTCAATTCATCAGCCGAGTTTTCACTCATCAAACGAGTGATCTTCTCTGCCACTTCCGACCTCGTCAATGGCTTTCTATCACATAGGTTGAGTCCAATCCTCCAATCATCAACCACTATCTTCCTATTGGTAATCTGATCTCCCCTCAAGGGAAAACACAACAAAGGCACGCCGCTACACCATAGACTTTCCAGTACCGAATTCCATCCACAGTGCGTTAAGAATCCTCCGATAGAAGGATGCGATAACACCTCAATCTGATTGGTCCATGTCAAAACCAAACCCTTATCTTTGATCTCATCTTGAATCTCAATTGGCAAAACATAAGGCTCTTCAAAACTCACTGCGTCACGGCGAAGGACCCATACGAAGTTCACACCACTAAGCACAAGCCCATGTGCTATTTCTTCAATGTCACTCACTTTAGAAGGAATAGAACTCCCAAATGAGACGTACAAAACCGAGCCATGAGGTTTGGTGTTGAGCCATTGGGTGCAGTTAAGCTCGGTCCTCATGCTAGTGGGAACAATATTTCTCTTGGTGAACTCATTTGAAAAATCAATTAGTGGACCAATTGCATATATGGGTTGATTTTTCTCTTGCAATGTAGACATGGAATTTGATTCAAGCTCTTCAATTGTGTTGCAAAGGATGAAATCTGCATTTTTGACTTCTTTAAATGCCTTATCTAAGAATTGATGCGCCACGGTGTTAGTTTCTTGAAGGTATGATGGCAAGTCCTTTGGTTCTATAGCTCTCACACCGGGTATGTAGTCGATTGTGCCCTTCCGATTATCTAGATTAGCAATAAATTAAGGTCTAATACTAATTTAGGGATATGTTATTTGAATAAATGAACAAGTTAATCTATCAGAATTAGTGCTAAATAAAATGAATATAAAATATAGTAAGCAACTTTGTCAAAATTGTTAATAGTTTTTATCACGGTATGCTGTAAACTTCTATATGTATTTGCACTTTTATTCTTCAATTTTTTTTTTCTTGTCAATTTGTCCTTAAATTTCCAAAGTAGCATCGATCAATTAACTCCAATCATTCATTGTAGACATTTGGCACTTTAGTCCCTAAAAATAGTTTTTGTTGGTAATTTAATCCTTGAATTTGTCATAGAATATTCTAAGAATTAAACTCCCACAGACGGTTAGCGTTCAAAGCTACTCTTCTAAGAAAAAAAAGTTCAAGGATGAAAGTGCTAAAATACCAAAAAATAAAATAAAATAAAATCATGGGAGACGAGTAATATAAAAACCCAAACAAGTAATTAATATGGTTAAGAAATATTTGTAATTGTAAATTAGAACGAAAAGACTTACCTTGGGGAGGATAATGACCATTAGTAATGATGAGGTCCATGTGGTGGTAGATGTTGAAGACTAAAGCCGGTTGAGTCCAAAAAGAAATGTTGACAAGCTTATACTTTTGGGCTATTTCTGATGCCCATGTGTAGCAAGTATCCGCAATCAAGCAAGAAACTGAAGGATCAGATTCCACTAAATCTCCAACAAGTTCATCCACATGGGCAGGGAGGCTTAGGAAGTTCCGCACCACGAATTGCGGGTTTAGAATTCGGTTGACTTCCAACGGAAAACCGTCGGTCATCGTCTTGTAACGGATATCGAGGCCTAGTTCACGGGCTCCAGCGAAGATGTCGTCTTCGATGACGGCGGCGGAGGTGCTATGGGGTTGTGATTTGATCAATTGGTGGTGGATAACTTGTGTGTTGACAAAGGTGATTGTGAAGCCTTTTGATGCAAGTTTGAGGGCTAGTTGGACTGATGGGGTGACATGGCCTTGGTAAGTAAGGGGAAACATTATAGCATGAGGATTTGGATGGCTGTTCTCCATGGCCCAGGAGCTAAAGTTTGCAGAAGTGAACGAATTTGATATGTTATGAACTATATATACATACATATATATATATATATATTGGGTGTTTTTATTTGGTCAAGAATAAAGGTATGCAATTATTGGTCATTTTTTGTGGTCACCAATAATTTCACCTTATCTCTCCCCAGGTGATCAATATTGAGTCAAGAGTCATGTGAGCCTAGATATGATATATTTTCATTGCTTATCTCTCATCTCATTGTCATCCAATTTAATGTTTTCCCGTAGTAGTTGTATGTATCAGATATATATTATCTAGCTACTCCATTCCAATTTTATTTTGTAGAAATTTACAAACAAATTCTGAAGTTTATCTTTACGATGATAACGTTTTTAATGCAGCCGAAATAATTGACTATTTCACAACAATAAGTTATTTAAAAAAAAAAAAAAAAAAGAAGTGTGTGTGTGTGTGTGTTTTATTTTTTTCTGGAAAAAGGCCTTCATGGATTTTTATTTTTATTTTTCTTAAAAAGTGTGTATCGGTGGTGGATATTTAGTAATTATATAGCACTTATCGCTATCATGGCATCTATATGTAAAAGTTAATTCTGGAAACGACACGATTGCACAACTAGAAATTGAGAAAACAAAAATCAGAATTTGAAAAAACAAATTTGACTCGAATTAACATTATTCTTTATAGATATGAAATAATCGTATTGGAAAAAAAAATATAGAAAATTGATTTGAGTAAGAAAACATATATTAATAAGCTAAACTTCATATATTTAATAAATCTGAAAATACAAACACTTATCGTTATTTTGATTTGTCCAAAATTAAAATAAGTGATGCGTGTAACTCGAAAGCACACAAAAATAATAACACATAACCATGTTATGTCATGTTACTTATTTTGCCTTTGTATCATCAATAAATCAAGATAAATTCTTCTCTGACGATCCATATATGACTAAGGTATTTTCTAAAATTTGTCTCGCCTTCATTGTCTTTTTTCTCAATTCTTGAGCCGATCTTCCTCTCATCAAACGTACGATCTTCTCCGCTACTTCTGATCTCGTCAATGGCTTCTGATCATAACGGTCGAGTTCAACCCTCCAATCATCAACCACTAGCTTCCTATTAGTGAAATGATCTCCCACAATAGGAAAGCAAAGCAATGGCACTCCAAGGCATATGTTTTTCATAATTGAATTCCATCCACAATTTGTCATCCTCCTATCACCTCGATCTGATTGGTCCATGTCACTAGGAAACCCTTATGTTGGATGGTATTTTTGTCATTATGTAAAAATTATTTAAAATAACTTCAACTCAAGTCAATATAGGTAGGAGTCTACTTAATTATAAGGTAGGAGACAACCTAGATAGAGATCTACTTATTTATGAGGAAGGAGACAACCCTCAAGTAAGAGTCTTCCTAAGGTTATATCGGATGTTAGAAGGAGAAGTTCAAGTGTCCACAAAGAACAACGTTCAACAATTAATATGAGTTTACAAAGAAAACTCAACTGTCCACATTGAAGACATTATTAAATGACTGGAATGTGATCGGTTTCATTGTAAATAAAGAGATAATAAACTCTCAAATTAATAGGAGAATTAAATTCCTACATTCCCAATGTATTATTAATTCTCTTGAATTGAGAGGAAAAGAAAAGACACAATTCTCAATACAAAACCTTGAGGCAATTATACCGGACTCCGGTTTCTCTATATTGTTCTTAAGATTCTTGTGTTTTCTTGTGTTCATGCTTAATGTTCTTGATTATTTCATTCGTTTGATCTTGTTTCTATTTCAAGAACTTTCATTTGGTGTTGGACGAAATTCTGCTCCAACACCTTATATTTGATCTCATCTTGAAGCAAAAATGAAATTCACCCCACCAAGGACAAGTCCATGTGCTATTTCTTCAACATAACTCTTTTTAGAAGGAACCAAACTACCAAATGAGAGGTACAAAACTGAGCCTTGGGTTATGATTTGAGCCATTGGGTGCGGTCAAACTCTGCCCTTAAGCTTGTGGGAACAATGCTCTTGGTGAACCCAAATGAGAGAACAGGACCAATTGCATACTAAGGTTGCTTCTCTAGCAAGGCAAAAATGGTGTCGGATTCGAGCTCTTCAACTGTGTTGCAAGGAATGAAATTCACATATTGACTTCCTTATAAAATGCCTTGCATATCATTGTGTGTTAGTGTTGTGGTTTTATCAGTTTCTTGAAGGAATGAAACCAAGTCCTTTGGCTCTATAGACTTGACACCCGGAATATAATCAATTGCATCCTCACGGTTATCTGACATAAAATTTTGTGAAATAAATTAATGAACAAAAAAATACTGATAATAATAAAGTGACATAAAGAAAACATTGAAGTCAGTAGCGGAGCTTTTTTTTTTTTTTTCCTCTCTCTTTATATCTACATTTATCTAATGGTATCTTCTTTTTTATTTTGTTTTAGAGAAGCGTAGTCGATTTTTAATCTATTTGGGATTTTAAGTTTGAAATAACTTTAGTTAAAAGTCAAAACTTGGGTGTAGTTGGAATTTTTTTAAACATTACACGTAAATAATAGCAATTAGAAGATTTAAAGGGGCTAAATAAATGTGAAAAATATAAAAATTCTACTCATAATGGGCAAAAGACTAAAGGATCCGTTAGGTTCCAGAGAGGCACCTACGTACCCTCGGGCCTAAGGTAGCTCTGCCCCTTTGTGTAAGATGGTTACTTGAGGGGGAAAAAAAAATCTTACTTTATCATGTGAAGCAAAATGACTATGGACAATAAGGAGGTCCAAGTGATAGTAGAGATTCAAGACTAAAGCTGGCTGAGTCCGGATGGAAATATAGACAATATGTTATGCCCAAGTGTATAAAGTATCAACAATCAAGCAAGACACTGAAGGATCTGTCTTTACTAAATTTCCAACAAGTTCATCATCGTCTTGTAGCGAATGTCAAGGCTGGATCTATGTGCACCGGCGAAGATGTCATCATCGTTTTCTTGATCATCTTCTGTGGTATGGCACTTTGATTTGGTGATCTGGTGGTGGGCTAGTTGGGTGTTGAAAAAGGTGATGGTTAAGCCCTTTGAAGCAAGTTTCAAGCCTAGATGGATAGAAGGGGTGATTTGCACGAGCAAGTTTCAATGAAGCTTTTGATGGCTTTTCTCCATAGTCAAAATTGCTATTAAATTTGCATGAGTAAAATTAGTGTGTATGCATAAATGAGCCCACTGCACAGATATTAAAGGCGAGTCCTGTTGTTCGACCACCTATTGTGGGACCCAATCTACAGAATTGTTTTCGTGGAGTCTCAAAATATGTAGATAGATAGCAAAATAAATGTATATGAACTTTTGTTTTTTTTTTTTTTTGGACTAATTTCATTAATAACACCTGTAGAAATTTTATTATTAAAATAATATCATTTTTTTTCCCTTCATTATTAACACTTAATGTGGAGCCCAGTAACATTTAATGTATATCAAATTACAGGTTTACCCTCATCTCCTATCAGCTCAAATATCCCTCTCCCTCGCATGGCCCAAATTTTTTTTTCAAACCAACATCTACAGTGTTTTAGAGAGAGAAAATTGAAATCTAGAGAGAGAAAGAGTTATCACCTACCGGAATCTTATTTTTTTTCACTTTTTCGCCTAGCCCCCCACCCATTTTGAAACCCAAATCTTCATATAATAGAGAGAAACTTCCATCGAAAGTTTTTTTTTTAAAATCTAACATTTTTGATCATTTTTGAGTAAAGGTCATCATGTTATGACCATCCGGTCATAATAGTTATGACCTATGTTAAAAAAAATTTAAAAAAAATCTAACATTTTTGACCATTTTTTAGTACAGGTCATAAATATTATGACCGGGTAGTCATAACAGTGTGGTCATAACGGTTATGACCGGGTGGTCATAACAGTGTGGTCATAATGGTTATGACTAGGTGGTCATAACTGTTATGACTAGGTGGTCATAACTGTTATGACCGGATAGTCATAACAGTGGGTCATAACGGTTATGACCGGATGGTCATAACGGTTATGACCACCCGGTCATAATAGTGTGGTCATAATGGTTATGACTAGGTGGTCATAACCGTTATGACCGGGTAGTCATAACAGTAGGTCATAACGGTTATGACCGAGTGGTCATAATAGTGTGGTCATAATGGTTATGACTAGGTGGTCATAACTGTTATGACCGGGTAGTCATAACAGTGTGGTCATAACGGTTATGACCGGATGATCATAACGGTTATGACCGGGTAGTCATAATAGTATGGTCATAACTGTTATGACCGGGTGGTCATAACTGTTATGACCGCTGGTCTAAGACAGATGTCATAACGGTTATGACCGCCTGATCAATATCGTTGTGACCAAAATTATATGTGAAAATTTAACTATTACAGGGGGTCACAACGAAAATTACCAGTCGGTCATTATGAAAATGACCGATCTTGTAAGAAGACCAACTGTTAAACAAATTCATTTTCATCATGAAATTTTTTTCCCCTTTGCAAACAAAACGTTAAACGAAAACTTTTTTAACATTGAAACGAAAAAAACAATTTTTTTAACTTTGGACTTCTTTGATTCCTTAACTTCGATTTCCCCCCAACCCTTCATCGGCCACCATTCTCTCGATCTCTGACGTCGGTTTTTTAAACTATTCTAAGTTGTTTATAAATGCCTTTCGTGGTGGTTTCGAACGGTTTCCGAGCGGTTCCGGCCGATTGCAACTATTTCTCTCTCTAGATTTCATTTTCTCTCTCTAAAATACTGTAGATGCTGGTTTTCTGGGACATGCGAGGGGGATGAGGATAAACCTGTAATTTGACATACATTTAATGCAGCTGGGCCCCACATATCATGGGTTTTGATGACGTGACGGTGCCAAAAGTGAAGGGATGAAAAAGTGGTGCTGATTTTAATATTATTTTCTCTACAGGTGCTAAAAGTGAAATTAACCCTTTTTTTAATGGTAATTATATGACACTAGAAAAGATTGTATGGCCTATTGCTTTAGTTACTTTATGTCTGTCTGTTTAGTTAGAGATAAAACGGATAACCAGACAAACCAAAAATTCATTTAAACTTGCATAGTTATTGCCAATCATGGATTACTTCCTAGTGCTCATTTTGTGGTCAAGACATTCTCTAAAATCTACCACATTAAATCATCGGTTGATTTCACTCATCAAACGCTTTTATCTTCTCCGTTACTTCTACCGTTTGTCAATGGCTCCTATCGTGGGATTATAATTATACACTTTTTATTTTATATCCCAATTTATTCGAGTCGAGAAGCATGAAGACATGAGTTAAGTCTGTGTGAGCTTAACTTCCATGACTAGCACATTCAATTTTAGAAGTCTGACTTATTTGAGTTGAGATGCATAGTGGTAGGGGTATTCTTATTGATTTTTTCCCAATTTGATGCATGACAAGTACTAAGCTTCCGTTTGATAAGTTAATTTGAGATGAAATTTTTAAGTTGGAGTTGATTGACTTTTTAAAAACTAGTTATAATTTTTGTTGACTTTTCAGAAAAAGATAAAAACTGAGATGAAAAATTTGAGTTTGAGATGAAACACCAAACATAGCATAAATTCTAATATTCCAAAACAAACAGTTCTTTGTGAAAAAACTTGAAAATAGAGGGAGTTTTTTGCAATTAAAAGAGTTCCCATTCCACTTTTGACAGTCAAAAGAGACACTGTCGTTTCCTCTCCCATTTTCCCTCCTTCCAAAATCCAAAATCCAACTTCAAATGTCGCGCCACCACCACCCTAATTTCCGCGGCAGTTTTCCGTCACTTTCCCGAGAAAGATGACCAAGAAACCTATAGGGTTCCGGAGGTCCTATGGAGGCTCTTCCGGAACCGCGCTCGCACTCTCTCCGCCACCTTCATTTCCTTGCTTCCGCCGCAGCTGCCGCCGGACGCTGCGTCGCTCCTCTGACCGGGCGATTGGTCCGATTACCGCGACTCACCTGTTGCTTTGCCGTCGTCTCGGAAAATGCGCCTCCGCTCCGTTGCCTCTTACCTCCTGAATCCTATTGTTGGTCCCAGCATCAGGTCCCTTGTGCCTCTACACACACACGCGCACAAACATATATACATATACATATACATATATATATATATCTATATATATATATATTATGCGTTATGAGTGTCTTTGTTTGCTCAAATCGGAGGTTTCTGTATACAGATAATAGTGAGGACAATTGAGATGATAATCTCTGAGCAATCTGTGTCTTCAAACGTAATAAGCAGCGGCTACGATAAGGTTTGTGTTTCTTCTGATATATCTATATATATATATATATATATATATATTCGAGTGTAGTGTCTATTTTGATGTTTATACATAGCATTTAATTTTTACTTTTGCTTTTTTTTTTTTTTCTGTGTATCCACAATGAATAAAGCTCTGTCCACTGTAACACCTATGAAATGTGCTTTTGAACTAAGAAAGCCAAAAGTTGGCTTCGAAATGTTTATGCCAAGAGGCCTATATACTTGTGTATTTAAGCTAAAAATGGTTTTCTTCATCTCGAATCCGGCAGTGTAAACAGTGGAGTCCATTGGTGGAGCATTTCACCAGTCCGGCTTGGTGTCTTCTTCTGGAAAGGGTACGTTCATGGCGGTGATTTTGTTATTGCGGCTTCATCAAGCACACAAACACAAGTGTACTATTGAAACTTTTGCTAATTAGACAATAGGAAATAAGTATTTGTTTCAACGCTTATCTGGCAAGGTAATGGCACAGGTTGGGGAAGAAATCATGGCTTATTTACTGAAACATACGTTGATTTTTATGCCGCTTGGTCATAAGAACTACCCTCAGGTGGCTGGTTACCCTATCAATAAACTATGCTCTGAAATGCTGGATCATTCATCAAAGCCTCGAAGTCCAAGTTATCTGCTCATTCCAGGTGGTAATCAAGAATTCTTTTATTGTTGTGTTCCGATTCTATGTGAGAAAATTTTTCTTCGCATTTAAGCTTGCCAGGTGATTCTTGATCTGAAATATAATAATGCTAAATAAATAGATTACGGATCTTTTATAATCTGTTGAATCAGTCATCAGCTGGCATCTAACAAATTGTGTAATTTTTGTTAGAACAATGAAAGTGTTGTACATCCATATTGTTAATTTCACCACAAATTCGTCTCAGGACCCAAAAAGAGGAGGGAAAGAGATGAGAGTATTCTTCCGGTGTCAAAGAGACAGCATTTTGCTAGTTCCTTCTGTGCTAATGGAATATCATGTTCTTTAACCTGTTTTAGCAGTCATCATGAGGAGAAGCATCGTCAAATGAATTTATCTGAAGCGGCTTTAGAAATAAAAGTGAATTCGGTGATAAATACTAAAGAAAATTCAAGCGTAATACAGAACTTAAATCAGAGTACACCAAAGCTTAGAAAGCGTTCAAGACCATTTAGTTGGCAGTGTCATAGAAAGCGCAGACAATTAGATTCTCAAGAAACGGCTGTTCCAACTTCTTGTACAAGTATTCCGACACATAAGAACAGTTTACCTGAAAAGTGCGGTTTAAAAGAGAATGTAAGTTATTACAATGAATATGTGAATTGTGATTTATTGGAAAATTTTGTTCAACTTTCGACTCAGTATTGGTTTAACCTGCTGGATCGTAAGGGATACAAAAATATTTTCATTTGACTGGAATTAGTTGTAGATGTTAAGTTATGGGAGCTTGACATTGATATGTTGCATACAAAACATTTTGTTAACCAACTTTTTGATACCAACTTATATGGAAGTAAGTTGTCATCTTTTCACTGATAGATGCAATAGTTTTCTATTAAAAAAAAAAGACTATTTACTTGCCCAGTTTGTTGGTATTAAAATATTGAGACTAGAGTTAGTGTCCCAAGCAGTTTCTTTTTAAAGTACAACTACCGTTTATTATGGAGTTATCTTCTTATATGGCTAATCCGTCCATTATTTTGACATTTGCTTTTCTTGCTTTGTATACATGAAAGTTATGGAATTATATATTCTCAAGAAGATAAACTCATTCCTAAAGAATGGCTTTTTGTTTATATGAATCAATAGTTACTTGTTTGATCAAATACGTATCAAATGCTGCTATAACTAGCATTCACCATTCATTGGAATGTTCTATATTGATGTTGTGCAAGGTTGAGACTATACAATATGAGATTGACAGTAACTCATAACTTTGTTGGTACATTGCATCATAATGTTAATGTCTCTTTAGGCTTATTTCTCTGTTTTATGTATTACTCAGGAAGTATTTATGGGTAATTGTTGGGTGAGACAAGTTCCGAGAAAAGTCACCAAAGGGGCTCAAATAAGTAGAAAACTCCTGTTATATAACTTGCAATGTTCTTCATCAGTATTTCCTAGAGAACGTATCCTTTCGTGCTAACTGAATAGTGCTTCTTTTTAGATTTGAATTTTCCATTCTTATTCTTATTGTACATCTGCACTATCAGCAAGAATACTGCTTTATTTTTGGATTAGTTTGATGATGATTCTTGAAGGTGTAGTTGCTTAATTTTTTTAGTCTTGTTTATCTTTCCTAACAGGACACAGGGCTTTTAGAGTTTTCCATACGGGAAAGGTTATATGTTGCCTTGATGATTTCCAGATATACTGAAATCTTTAAAGCCCAACTCTTCTGACTCAATGCTTCTTCTTGAGAGTATCTTTGGCTTATCTGATGTAATGAAACGCTCTAACACATTGCCGTGCTTTGAAAATAATGGTTTTGGTCTCTCAGGTTCTGCTTCTGTATGCCCGTAAGCAACATCTAATGCTTTGCTACTGGATAAAAACTTGTAAAATTTACTGCTGCAAAGATATATAAATATATAATTTGAAAAATACTGTTATAAACCCAAAATTTTAACTTGTAATTCAAATTTTACAATAAGTTTTCTCCTTTTTTTGCTTGAAGTAGATAGCATCTCCATGATTTCACATATCGGGAAAATACACAAACGTGTGTGACTTTTTCTGTCAAGTTGTTTAATTGGTTTTTCATCCCAGAAAAAAAAAAAAAAAGTTGGTATATTGGTGGAAGAGGATGAGTCTGTTTCTTTTATTTTTCTTTTTGCCTTTTCCTATTTTCTTCTGTTAAATTTTCCATGTTGTTTGCCTTTGATATGCAGGTATCACTCACTGATTAAGTACCTTAAGATTCTCATTTGCAGAACTCGAAGGTGCGAACATTTGAGATTATTGAATAAGCATTGTGTTGTTCCAACTCTGGATCAAAATGCGAGAAATTCTGAATGCTCGCATAAGGTTAGTATTGTTATCGAATTCTGTGGGGTACATGATTATGCAAGAGGCGTGTACTTAAATTACTGGTCCATGGGCTGCAGGTGCCCGTTTTGTATGTACAGAATATAGTAACCGTGCAGATTCCAAGAGATTTGTAGCATGTCCAATTTTTGACATTTCCAGAGTTATGTCTTAGTATATGATATCGCTTTTCTTCCTGCATAAGAGGGACAAGAAATAACTTACTTTTTACTGACTTTCAGGGGAGTGAGTTTGAGAACCAGATACTGAAAAAATCTCAGGATTTTACTAGTAATCTAAACAAAAGTTCTCTGGAACCCAACTATTCTCAGGCAATTAAATCATATTGCCCGAAAAGTCAGGTGGTATCATTCGTGTGGGCTGTTTGTAGGAGTATAGTCCCTGCAGATTTGCTAGGAACTCGGACTAATTGGAGAATATTGAGAAGAAACATTTCCAAATTTATTTGGCTATGAAGATTTGAACATTTTTCATTGAAACAATGCATGCATAAACTGAAAACGTCAGCGTTTCCATTTTTTCAGTACAAACGTTCTGTTTGCTGCTTGAGTAATCAGGTGGTAGAGCATGCAAAGGGGCACAGCTTACAGACTAGTGGAATCAGTAAATTGAATGATGCCACTCATACAATGAAACAAAGACTTACAGAAAGCTGGATTTATTGGTTCTTTTCATATATAGTTTCTCCGTTGTTGCAATCTAACTTTTATGTAACTGAAAGTGAATGTGGGAAATGAGATGTATTCTACTATAAGAAGTCGGTATGGGAGATGGTGAAAAAGAGAGCTGCTACTTGTTTGAAAGATCAGAACAACATATATTTGGATAATGCCGAAGCTAGAGACATTGTCATGTGCAGAAGTTTTGGTTTTTCAAAGCTTAGACTTCTTCCAAAAGAAAATGGAATAAGGTTGCTGGCTAATCTAAAAGCATCTTCTAGAATGCTGCGGAAAGAGTCCTATTGCAAAAGTGAATTTTCCGGAATGCATAAAAGAACAGATTCGGTTAAAAAATCAGTTGATTTTCACCATTTCAGGTCTGTGAATTCTGTCCTTCGTGATACACGTGCTGTTCTAAAGGGTATGCAGTTAAAAGAGCCTGAGAAGTTAGGATCGTCGGTGTTTGATTACAACGATGTCTACAGAAGATTATGCCCATTTTTAGTCGGTCTAAAGAGGGGTTCATCAACAATGCCTGCAGTCTTTATGATTGTTTCTGATGTATCAAAAGCCTTTGATTCGGTTGATCAGAACAGGCTGCTTTCTGTAGTAGAAGACGTCATAAGGGATGAGAGGTATACTCTGCAACTGTCATGCCAAGTTTTCTGCACAAAGAAATCTTTGTCGGTTCATGAGAACCTTGCATTATTGGATCAGAACATCAATTCAAGGAACAAATCTTTTATCTCACGCCGTTCACCAGATAGCATTCTTGTTCATCAGGTAAAGGTACTTCATTGATTGACAAAAGTTGAATTGAACAGCGTGTTATTTTTTTCTTTCCAGCAGTTGTCATTTATTATATGACTGCTAGCAATTAAAAAAATAGCAAAACCGTGTGTATTTAGCATATTTATAGGTATCGTAAGTCCAATTTTGTACTGTTTAAAAATGAAACTTACAAAGGGAGAATGTAACTTGGTGAATAAAAATCTTCAAGATCCTGATTGAATCTTAGCCAGAGAGCAAGAGAGAAAGCCTATCTATCTATGGTTGTTTCAGAGTTTTGTGTCATTCTTGAACAAGATTTGAATAAATTGGGTTATGCTTGAAAGTTATTCTAGTCTGGGGAAGGTAAGGTTAATATGATCTTTTCTTTCTCTTTCAGGAGTGCAGCAAGTCTGTGAAGAAGGAAGGGCTCTTATTTCATCTGATTGAACATGTAAAGCGCAATGTATTGCAATTAGATAAAAAGTTCTATTTGTAACGTGTTGGCATTTCTCAAGGAAGTGTTCTGTCTTCTCTCCTTTGCTCATTATACTATGGAGATATGGACAGAAAGGTAATCTTTCCATTTCTTGAAAGGACGAGTCAACATCCTATATAAGATATATTGAAGAAACGTGACTGTCAACATGCTTCTGATGCACAAATTAGTAACCTTAAAGTTACCTCAAGCGTCAATTATATGTTACTTCGATTCATTGATGACTTCCTTTTCATTTTGACCTCAAAGCAGCAGGCGGAAAACTTCTTTTCTAGGTTGTTGCGAGGATTTCGGGACTACAACTGTTACATGAATGAGGGTAAATTTTGTGTTAACTTTGATATTGGGCTATCAGAGCTATCATCAAACAGGCTGTCTGTTGGCAAAGATAATACCTCTTTTCTTCGATGGAGTGGCTTGCTTATTAACTGTTCCACTTTAGAGGTGCAGGCAGACTACACAAAGTTAATATTCATATTCTATTTTTTCCTTTATCTAAAGTTTTTGAACAGGATTATAATTGCTTCTGTTTTCTTATGACTAAATCTTTTTAGTTTCCTCTTGCAATAACTCAGTTTATCAACTTTCTCAGGTATTTGAATGACCACTTATGTTTGAGTCTTACTGTCTGCTGGCAAGGAAAACCTGCTCGCCATTTAGAAGCGAAGTTGTGTGGCTATATGAGACCAAAATGTCATCCCATATTCTACGATTCCAATATCAATTCTGCAGGTGTCGTCAGATTAAACATATTCCAAGCTTTTTTGCTCTGTGCGATGAAGTTCCACTGTCATGTCTGCGACTTATCGTACATCTGCAAATTTCGAACAAGATCCTACTTGAGCATTATTGAAAGATCCTTCAGGTATGCATGTTGCTTTTGTTTTCCACTCTCAGTAAGTCATTCATCGATACTGCCCGATAATTTTATCTGATCTTCTACTATGTTAAAACAAGTTAAGCCTACTACTAGTAGGTAAACTTCTTATCTAGAAAGACATGGTTTTCTAATTTGATATGTCATTTGAGTTCCATTTATCGATTCTAGGTACATGCATTTCCTGAAAGAAAAAGATCGTTTTGCGAGTCTTGGTTATGACCTCCATCCGATTCTACATTTGGAAGACGGCGAAGTTGAGTGGCTTGGGCTGAATGCTTACATCCAAGTACTGAAGAGAAAACAGTCGCGGCATAAAGAGCTGCTGTCTTTGTTAAGGTCTAAACTATCGGCTCATCGCTTATCTCGGAAGGGATCAACTCATCTAAACTACGCAGTTGACACTTCACATTCGTCTTTAACGTGGAAAATCAAGCATTAGAAGATTAAGCTAGAGGTTTGCTAATTATTTGCATCATAATCTGCATTCATCGAAATTACGTCTTCTTTCTTACACAAATAGCCATTTCTTTCGTGCTATGCAGGTCAAACTTTGGATTTATTCTCTCTTCATTGTTTAAGGATGATTGGGGAGACATCCTGTCATCAAATTTTTTCCGGCTTTTCTTTTTCCGTCCCTTTGGGTCCGAGGAACACTTTTTCAATCACTTCAGTAGATAATTGGGGAGGAAGATTTTCCAGATATGAACTATTCTTTCAATTATGATTTCGAATTGCCCAAATAAGGACTAAGAATTTTCTTTTCTTTCCCCATTCTGAGCTTTTCAAATTCTCTGTTAACCTACAAGTTGATATTATCTTTCATAAGCTTCTATTCAGGCAATCTTATTCTTGAAATTTTTATAATACAAGGAGTTGAATTTGTTAATTTAACGTCTCTCTCCGTCTCCGTCTCCGTCTCTGCCTGCATCCGTCTCCTTTTATTGCTAGAAATATCATGTCCCTGCTGTGTCTCAACACATTGATAGTTTCAAGTTCACATCTTACTTGAGCCTGATGGCCTACCAAAAATCGCGGCACGAACATTTACCCTCTTTAAAATGATGAAATCTGCTCCCATCCCTCACTATAATCTCTCTCTCAAACACCTTTGAGATGATCTTTGTCACCTCATGACAATCCACGCAAACTCTTAAATTCTTCACAACTCGAATGCAATCCCCAACCCCAGTTACTAACAATCCAAACGCGATTGCCAGCCTCTCACTATGTTCTCTTATCATGGTCTCTTTTTCTTCTTCCCCTATGTCATGCAAAACGGATGAAATGTTAGGCGAGTAGCCAGTTTTCGCTACTAGAGTTCCAATTAGTTCAAGCATTTTGTATATTTCTGTAACACGTTCATGGTCTTTATCACCGGCAACAAACTTGTGAACTTTCCCCTGTGCTTCTATCAAGCTCCAACCAATAGCTTTATTGGTGTTTCTCTCAGACATTAATCTCCGAACTCTAATCACTTCTTCCCATTTCCTTGCCTTGGCATATACACTGGATAATTGCACATAATGCCCGCCATGGTTTGGATCCAATTGTATCAACTTATTACCAATCTTTTCACCCAATTCTATATGTCCATGAATCTTGCAGGCACCAAGCAAAGTTGCCCATAAAACAGGGTCTGGCGAAATTTTCATGTTTTCAATCAATTCAACAGCTTCATCAACAAAACCAGCGCGACTCAAGAGATCAACCATACATCCATAGTGCTCCATCTCTGCCTGAATCCCGTAATTCTCCGTCATTAACTTAAAATAGTGCCTTCCCTCTCTTACCAAACCTGCTCTGCTACAGGCATTCAAAACCCCAACAAAAGTCACATTTGCGGGGGAGAACCCTTGTCAATAAACTTTTCAAAGAGCTTGAGCGCTTCTTTAGCAAGTCCATGCATGGCCAAACCGCTGATCATAACATTCCACGCCCAAATATCTTTCCGGGGCATATTGTCAAACAACAATTTAGACTGCTCAATGCATCCACATTTCGCGTACATGTCAATCAACGACGTTCCAAGTGAAGCAGTAATCGGAAAATTCATTGAATCCACAAGCGAATGAACCAACTTCCCATGTTCAAGCAAGCCCAATTGCGCCGATGCCGAGAGAACCGACACCAATATGGCCTCATTCGGCCTCAGTCCCGTCTCTCTCACACCCCAAAAGCACTCCAACGCTTCTTCTAAGCACCCGTTCTGAACATAACCCGTCAACATCGTACTCCACGAGACAACATCTCTCTCAGGCATTTCATCGAACATCTTCTCCGCAGCACCAATCTGCCCATCTCTCACAAAACACGCCAACATAGTGTTCCAAGTAACCAAATCCCTGACACGGACATACTCGTCAAACACTCGTCTCGAACATTCTAGTCCAAAACAACCATAATAAAAGCTAATCAAAGCGTTTCTAATGAACACATCGCCACCAAAACCAAGTTTCACAACATGGGCATGAACCTGAGCTCCTTCCGACCCGGCCAGGGCCTTGGCACAGGCCTGCAAAACGAAGGTGAAAGTGTGGTTATTGGGTTTCGCGGCGAACTTACGGAGAAGCAAAGACGAGTAAAGAGCGAGGGATTGGCGAGGAGAGTCGCTCCTGGTGAAGCAGCGGATCAGGTTGTTGGTGGCGAAGACGGAAGGGAAGTCGAAGGAGCGGAAAACGGCGAGGGAATAGGGAAGGGGCGGCGGGGAGTGGGAGAGAGCGAGAGAGGCTAGGAGGTGGGCGAGGAGTTTGCCATGGCGGGTCAGGCCGAGGACTATGATTCGGGCGTGGGTTTGCTTGATTTGGTCGAGAGAAGACAGGTGCTGAGGAAGACAGAGAAGAGGTTTGGGTATGTGTTTGGGTTTGTGTTCGGGTTGGGGTTTGGGTTTGTAGGCGAACATAAAGAAGAAGAAGAAAAGGAAGAGCAGAGCAAATTAATGTCGTCAGAAGTCTTTGGAATCATGGAATGAGGAACTGTCTAGAGAGAGAGAGAGAGAGAGAGAGAGAGAGGGCGAGAGAGTACACTGAGAAGTTTACCGGCAGGGAAACGACAATAGAACAATTTGGGAAACGACATGACAAGAAAAATTGAGAGAGATAAAGAGAAGAATAATAATAAGAGAGGGAGAGAGAGAGAGAGAGAGAGAACACCGAGAAGTTTTACTGGCAGGGAAACGACAATAGAACAATTTGGGAAACGACATGACAAGAAAAATTGAGAGAGATAAAGAGAAGAATAATAATAAGAGAGAGAGAGAGAGAGAGAGAGAGAGAAAGAGAGTACACTGAGAAGTTTTACGGCAGGGAAACGACAATAGAACAATTTGGGAAACGACATGACAAGAAAAATTGAGAGAGATAAAGAGAAGAATAATAATAAGAGAGAGAGAGTGAGTGAGTGAGAGAGAGAGTGAGTGAGTGAGAGAAGCGGCGTGAACAGAAAAACGGACAACAGTATGGAAGACATCAGCAAGAAAAATTGAGGGAGCGGGGGGAATGTAACAAGCAGCGTGAACAGGAAAACAACAACAAAAGGATACACGCCAAGGAAAAACGACAATATTAGGGGAAACGGCATCAAATGGTAAACGACAATCAAATGGTTAAACGACAAAGGAGAAGAAAAGAGTAATTAAATGGGTAACAATCAGTAAACTGGTAGAAAAGAATAAGCAGCAACAGGAAATAAAATGATGAGCTCGGGAAATGTCGATACTATTGGAAAGGACAACAAAATGATAAACAAAAACGACGAAGGAGAAGAAATTATGAACAAAAAATGATAAACATAAACGACAATAAAATGGTAACGACGAAGGAGAAGAAAAGAGTGTATTAAAGGGGTAACAATCTGGAATTGGAAACTCCTAAAGATATAAGCGCTAGAAATGTCAATAATCTTTAAAACGACAACAAAATCATAAATGAAACAGAAGGGAACAATTTGAAAAAGATCATTAAACGACATGAAACAAAAAGATCCCCAGACGAGATGAACTTAGAAAACGACAAAAAAAAATGACATGACAAGAGAAAACGACAAGAGGAGAAGAAAACAAGGCTCTTGGAAAGCCGAGCAAAAAGGGGTTTCGTAGGTGGCGTTTGGTATTGCAATTTTTTTTTTTTTTTAATAAGTGATTTCATTTTTCATATGAAAATAGAAATGAGAATGTCTTAAAAAATGATCCTAAGATTATTTTCAAAATTGCATGTGATTATATTTTTTGTGATATTGATTTGTGTATAAGAAAAAGAATAATTATATTTTAGTATATTCTCAAAACATATTTAAATCAGATAGTCTTAAATGTAAGCAAAAATAAGAAAATAACTTTTTGATGGTTTTTCATAAATGTATTTTGATATAACATTCCTACTTTTAAAGGGATAAATAAATAAATTAACAAAATAGCTTAAAAACGACTAATTTTGAAAAAGTGACAAAGTTATAGGTTGAAGATATATATATATATATATATATATTTTGAAGAAATTACTTGGCACTTAAAAACAAGCTTTTAATACGACAAAAATCCTAAAAACGACATGTCGTTTCTTGCTAATTTTCAAATTGTAAACAATAATCAAGAAAAAAATAATAATAAAAAAAAGGTTGATTAATTTGAAAGAGCCGGGAAATCTTACCGTTTTCACCAAAAGCAAAATCGTAGGAAAATCAGAAAGACCCGGGAAATCTTACCGTTGGGAGCTGGGAAAATCTTACCATGAAAATCGTACCGTTGGGGAGAGTTCCTCTGAAGCTTTGCGCGCAAGATTTATATTTGAAGACAGAGTGAGAGAGAAACAACCATTCAGAGACAAGAGAGAGATCTAGAGAGAGAGAGCCTTCTGGGTATTTCGTTTTGGGTTTTCAGAAAAAAAAAAAAAAAAAAAGGGAAATTTTGGGTATTTGGGTTTGTTAAGATGAAAGGAACTGGTGTTTAGTATGTTTGTTAGTGATTAGTTAACTCTCTGTTATGTTGTTAGCTTTCCGTTATAAGCTTTGTAAATGTAGTTATAAGGCTATGCCACGTGTACAATTGTGAGTGGTAGCTGCTAGACTATTTATAGTCAACTCTTGTACAGTTTTAGTTGAATGTGATGAACACTTTCTTTCTCCAGAATATTCTACTTTCTTCTCTGCCTTTCTCTCTCTTCAATCTTTCCTCGTTCCTTTACATGGTATCAGAGCATTGATCAGTTTTCTTGTTGGTGATCGGAGTTCTTTGTTGAAGATCGCCATGGGAGAAGCTTCTTTGAGCTCATCTGCTACTGCTACTCGATTCACTCCTGTAATGTTTTCTCACACGATTTCGTCCAAATTGGACAATAATAATTTTCTTATTTGGCGTCGTCAGGTTCTCGCCACAATCAAGGGTCATCGTCTTCAAGGTTTTCTTTCGACTTCGGTGGATCCGCCATTAAAGTTTCTTTCTCCTGAAGAAGCAGTTTTAGGGCAAATTAACCCAGCGTTTCAAGAATGGGAACAACAAGATCAGCTAATCGTTTCTTGGCTGTTGGCTTCTGTGTCGAATGAAATTCTTCCGCGATTGGTGAACTGTGAGACTTCTGCTCAAATCTGGTATACTCTTGAGGTATACTTTGCCTCTCAGATCTGGGCTAAGAAGAACCAGTTTAAGACTCAATTGCAAAATACTAAAAAGGATTCTCTTTCTATGAATGAATTCTTATTAAAGATTCGTAGTTTGGTAGATTTACTCGCTTTAGTTGGTCATAGACTCTCTCCAAAGGACCATATAGATGCAATTTTCGATGGTCTGCCTCTAGAATATGATGTGTTTATGTTGTCTATGAGTGTGAGATCTGAAGAAGTGTCTGTGGAAGAAATAGAAGCTCTTCTTCTTACTCAAGAGGCTAGGATTGAGAAGAACAATAAGTTGGCTGATGGTTTTGCAAGTATGGCTAATGTGGCTATGGCAGGAGGCAATAATCATTTTGGGAGTCAAAAGGGTTTTGATGGATCAGGTGCTAGTTTTGGTGGTGGTAGTTCACAAGGGTTGTCTCATGGTGGTCTTGGTTCCAGGCCTACACAAGGATTTTATCATGGTACTGGAAATTTTCAGAATTTTCCTCGAGCTTCTGGTTATGTTCCTAACAGGGGAGGTTCTTACAATAAGGGCAAAAGTCTTTTTTCAGGACCTTTTCGGACTAATCCTTTTGGCAAGAAACCTTTTTGCCAAATCTGTTTCAAGCCTGGTCATGTGGCCTTACAGTGCTATTATAGGTTTGACAGGTCTTTTACTGGATCTACACAGTTTCATCCACAATCTCAGATGCAAGGAAATGTTGCTCAATTGTCATGCCCTGAATCATCTCAACTTGCTGCTATGGTAGCCACACCTGAAGCTGTTGAAGATGCTTACTGGTTTTATCCTGAACAAATGAGTGACACAGAATGGTACCCAGACTCTGGAGCAACGAACCACATCACTTCTGACTCAGCCAACTTGATGACCAAAACTGAATTCCTTGGTCCTGATCAAGTACACATGGGAAATGGTAAGGGACTTTCCATTCAACATATTGGTCATTCTGTATTTTCTTCACCTTTCCTGTCATCCAAAACACTTAATCTAAAACAACTCTTACATGTTCCTGAAATTAGTAAAAACCTACTTAGTGTTTCCAAATTTGCTCAGGACAATCAGGTTTTCTTTGAATTTCATCCTACTACTTGTTTTGTCAAGGATCTCAAGTCCAAGGTGGTACTACTGGAGGGACATCTTAAAGGAGGTTTGTATGTCTTCGACAGCAATCAAATCAGTCTCAAGAAACTTCCAGATGTGCCATCTTCTAGCAAGTCCACTCATATTTTTTCATCTGTCTTTCCTTCTGTCAATATTGCTACAAAAGGTGATAACTGTGTCAATTCTTGTAATTCTGTACTCATAGGTTCTAATGAGTATGTACAAAATTTGATTGCTATTAAGCCTAGTCAATTTGACTTGTGGCACAATAGATTAGGTCATCCTTCAGAAAATATTGTCAAAGTTGTATTGTCAAAATGTAATCTGTCAAATGTGAATAAAACTCCTTTTTCTGTTTGCAAATCTTGTTGTCTTGGCAAAATTCACAAACTTCCTTTTCCTTCCTCTACCACTGTTTACACTAAACCTTTGGAACTAATTCATTCAGATCTTTGGGGACCTTCTCCAGTTTTGTCATCTAGTGGATATAGATATTATATTCATTTTGTTGATGCCTTTTCACGTTTTACTTGGCTTTATCTGTTGAGAAATAAATCTGAGGCATTCCAAACTTTTCTTAATTTCAAAGCTTTAGCTGAAAATCAATTAGGGTGTTCTATCAAAGCATTGCAAACAGATTGGGGTGGGGAATTTCGAGCCTTCACTGATTTTGTTCAAACCAATGGTATAGTGCATAGAAATTCTTGTCCCCACACACATGAACAAAATGGGGTAGCAGAGAGAAAGCATAGACATATTGTAGAAAAAGGACTGACACTTTTAGCTCAAGCATCCATGCCTTTCAAATTCTGGGATGAAGCTTTCAGGTCTTCTGTCTTTCTTATTAACAGATTACCTACTCCCTTGCTAGGCTACAAAACACCTCTTGAAACTTTGTTTAACACCCAACCTGTTTACTCTCAGTTGAAAGTGTTTGGTTGTACATGTTATCCTAACATTAGACCTTATAATAACCACAAATTTCATTATAGGTCTACACCCTGTACTTTCCTTGGCTACAGTCTAAATCACAAAGGGTATAAGTGCTTAGACTCAAATGGTAAGATTTTCATCTCTAGGGATGTCATTTTTGATGAGTTTAACTTTCCTTTTGTCAATAAAAACTCTTGTATACCTACTGTTTCACCTGTGTCATCTCCAATACATACCTCTCTTGAAGTTCTAAATCCTTACAATCAATTCACTCGGTCAGACTTATGTCAAGGTGGAAGAAATACAAATGAACCAAGTATTACTACTTCTGTCCCAAATCATTTTGAGTGTGTACAGGATACGGATGCAGGGAGTCAAGAGGAACCTCCAGTGAGACAACACCATTCAATGATCACTAGGTCAAAGAATGGTATTTACAAGCCAAAGGTTTTCATGGCCACAAGAGAACCTTCTTCAGTTGCTGAGGCTTTGCAATCTGCTCACTGGAAACAGGCTATGACAGATGAGTTTCTGGCCTTGCAGAGAAACAAGACCTGGAATTTGGTCATTCTGCCAGAAGGAAGGAAGCCAGTTGGCTGCAAGTGGGTTTTCAAAGTGAAGGAGAATCCAGATGGCAGTATCAACAAATACAAGGCAAGGTTAGTAGCAAAGGGGTTTCATCAGACTGCAGGTTTTGATTTCAATGAGACTTTCAGTCCTGTGGTTAAGCCAACAACCATAAGGATCATACTTACTCTTGCTCTAAGTAAAGGGTGGTTAGTAAGGCAGTTAGATGTGAATAATGCCTTCTTGAATGGTGATCTTCAAGAAGAGGTGTTTATGGTGCAACCTGAAGGATTTGAAGACCCTCAACATCCAAGTTTTGTGTGTAGACTTAACAAGTCTCTATATGGCTTAAAACAAGCACCACGAGCCTGGTTTGATAAGCTTCAGCAGTCATTGGTCAGTTTTGGTTTTGTCTCTGCCAAATCTGATCAGTCACTGTTCATTCAACTTAATTCACAATGGTCAATTTTTGTCTTAGTTTATGTTGATGACATATTGATCACAGGGAGCAGTGAAAGTGCAATACAGGACTTGGTGCAAAAGCTGAATTCTCTCTTTGCTCTAAAGGATCTAGGAGAAGTAGACTACTTCTTGGGTATTCAGGTCAAAAGAGCAGAATGTGGTATTCATCTCTGTCAGAAGAAATATATCACAGATTTACTGTGTAAGACCAAAATGCAATATGCAAAGTGTGTGACAGCACCTATGACTACTGGACAGAAGCTAACCTCCTATGGAAGTGATCCTGTTGAGAATGTGCAACTTTATCGGAGTGTAGTAGGAGCACTTCAATATGTTACCATAACAAGACCTGAAATCTCATTTTCTGTCAACAGGGTTTGTCAGTATATGCAGAACCCATTGGAGGCTCATTGGAAGACAGTCAAGAGGATTCTGAGATACTTAGCAGGTACTTTAGAGTATGGTCTGTTTTTACAGCCTTGCTCAACATCTGAGTTGAATGTCACTGGTTTTTGTGATGCTGACTGGGCCTCAGACATTGAAGATAGAAGATCAACCTCTGGCTACTGTGTTTTTCTGGGTCCTAATTTGATTTCTTGGCAATCTAAAAAGCAACACACAGTGTCACGTTCTTCTACAGAAGCTGAATATAGGAGTTTGGCAAGTGTAGTGGCAGAAATTACTTGGCTCAAGTCACTGTTGAGTGAGCTACAAGTAGTGACTCCGAAAACACCAGTCATATGGTGTGACAATCTAAGTACAGTTCACTTGTCTGCAAATCCAGTTTTACATGCAAGGTCCAAACATATCGAGCTGGATTTATATTTTGTCAGGGAGAAAGTACTAAGAAAGCAGGTGGAAGTCAGACATGTTCCTGCTGTTGATCAACTGGCAGATATTTTCACCAAGGCCATTTCAAGTTCAAGTTTTAGTTCCTTTCGTGACAAACTTAAAGTAACCAAATTGGACACTTTAAGTTTGAGGGGGGCTGTTAAGATGAAAGGAACTGGTGTTTAGTATGTTTGTTAGTGATTAGTTAACTCTCTGTTATGTTGTTAGCTTTCCGTTATAAGCTTTGTAAATGTAGTTATAAGGCTATGCCACGTGTACAATTGTGAGTGGTAGCTGCTAGACTATTTATAGTCAACTCTTGTACAGTTTTAGTTGAATGTGATGAACACTTTCTTTCTCCAGAATATTCTACTTTCTTCTCTGCCTTTCTCTCTCTTCAATCTTTCCTCGTTCCTTTACAGGGTTTCAGAGGTATGTAACTCGTTCCCCACATGGCACTGCATCTTTTCGAACGCCAAAGTTATTCACTCTGTCTGTGACCTATTCATTTTCAGCTTCTTCTGCGTGAAGTGCCACATACTGTCAAATTGCTAAAGTTCAGATAATTTTATTGCGGTAAACTCCTGCATGACAAACATTTTTTATTCCATTAAATTTTTGCTTCTTTAATAGCTCAAATTTGCATAATTTTATCCCTTTTTTTTTTTTAATAAATTTCAGCGGACTCTTTAACAGCTAAGTAATTTTTGGAGGTCTTGATGGGATACAAAGTCACTTCCTTCTCCAAGTCAGTCCTATGATCATCTCTAGAGCTAGATGGTTAAATTTTTATATCGGTAAGTACTCGTTAGCCTTTATCTAATTACGTTTTTTCCCCCCCTTTCTTTTACTTGATTGTTTACGTGCATTAACATGGCAGCAGCAGTAGCAGAAGGAGTATAGGAATAGTCGTATCATTAGGATCGGTTGTAGTAGTAGTTAGTAAAAGTAGCGTAGCATAGCAGTAGCAATAGCAGAGTAGTTTTTGCTTTCTCATTTTGGTTTCCCTTTTAACGGAAGATCTAGTGAGAAAAGTTTTGCTAAATTTTCTTCCCCCACCCATAATCCCAAAATATATATACGTGAAGAGCTGATTTTACATTTTCTATGTAATAATATATGGTTAAAAATACGAGATATTTCTACGTAATAATATTTCTAATTTTTAGAAACTACAAGATATCTTTTGAGTTAATAATTTAACATATAGAAGACGAGTTAGCTAGAGGGTATCGACCTAAATTAAAAAAAAAAAATATATATATATATTTATATAATCGTGGTTGATATTTGCTTAGTGTATTCGTCTTTTTTTTTTTTTTTAAATTGAAATAGTATTGGAGAATTTTGTCTACGGAAGAAATCTGCTAAAAAGTATGCTAAAAGTGCCAAAACTAATCAGGATATTCTAATACATTCAGATAACAATTATTCTCTCATATCATTTATTAAAAAAAAAAAAAAAGTGAAACGATCGTCGTTGTTTTAGCAAAAGTATAATGATCGTCATTCTTTCGCTAAAACAAGTAAGAACTTTTGAGGTGTCGTTTTAGAAACAAATTATACCATATATATGTTAATGCTAACATATATGAGTTAGAAACAAATTATACCATATATATGTTAATGCTAACATATATGAGTTTTACTTTCTTTCCTCTAGTTCTTGAGAAAAAAAAAATATCGGTGCTACTTTTATCACTTCGTATCATTTCTATCATTATTGTCAAAAAAAAAAAAAAAAAATCATTTCTATCCCATCAATATTAATGTTTTAGTAATCCAATAAATAAATAAATAAAACAATAATGCATACGGTAAAACAAAATTATTGTTCCTACAACAAGTTTTTCCTTTTCTATATATATGTTATATATTTTCATGAATTTTCAGAAAATTTAAGTACGTTTTTTCCTTTACTAAGTAGGAATCAAACTAAACGAGCAAAAAAAAAAAAAAAAAAAAAAAAAAAAAGGAATCAAACTAGACGTGTTCGAATCAAACTTGAAAATTTATTTGCGTTATGGACAGAAAGCTAGTACATATATATTAATTTTCTTGGCTGAAAACACTACATTTATTAATTTATTAAAATGAGACTTGGCCTTTCCTTGGATACTCAAAGGTCATGTCCATTTCATATTCTAAAAGATTTGATCTGAATTCTGTACTACATATATATCAATCTCATGTTGGTTGGCTGGCCATTTAATTTTTTTCGCCAAAATAGAAAGTCCGTAATTTCTGACAAAAGAAAATGGGAGAAAAATAACGGATCATGAAAAGCAAAAATTTATTGTTATTTTTTTTTATTGAAAAAAAGCAAAAAATTATTGGTGGGGCTGCTGAAACCCTTGGAAAGCATGCTTTATATATAAACCCCGAGGTTGAAGGTTAAAAAAATAAAAATAAAAATATAAAAAAAAGCTAAGGAGATCGGTGCCTTTAACTTTATTTATGTGTTATTATTCTTATTAGTATCAAATATTAAAAAGTTACCATATGGATAGAGTATAGTTCTAAACTGTCAGTTCAAACGTAGGGAATTAGTCTTTTAATAATATTGTCCACATACAGCTATATCGATCATGCATATGCGACACTTTGTTAATCAAATATAGGTGTGATCAATGATTGAGCGCGTATGAGAAAATTAAAGGTTTTGTTTGGTAGTAAGGAAAAGAAATATGAATAAAAGAAATGAAGAATTGTGGTTTCAAGATTTTGAAATAAATTAGAGAAACTCTATAATATATGAAGAGATAAAATCATTGATCTAAAAAAGAAAAGTGTCTATACTTTATGTTTGAAAGTGAAAGTGTTTCAAAAATATATAAATGAATCTAAATATAGTTTGAGTCTAGGCGGTCTGGTTCATTTCAAGTATGATGTTATACTATTTAGAATTTTTTAAATCCTTTTTATCTCTTAAAATCTTTAAGTGCCATTGTCGTATTTGTCTTTGAATATATATGAAAATAGACAGTTTTTGTTTTTGTTTTTTTAGGTAAGGGGGGTCACTTCAAACCTTTAAAAGTGATCGTGCTGTGAGTTAAAATTAGATAAATGAATATCTTCAAGATCATTGGTGAAACAAGCCCAAAGAATAAACGACAAAGAAAAATAAAGCAAATAACTGAAGGAAATAATAATATATGTTAGAAAACGACAATAATAAGAGAAATAGGTACAAGAAC
Organism: Ficus carica; assembly: GCA_009761775.1. NCBI lineage: Eukaryota > Viridiplantae > Streptophyta > Magnoliopsida > Rosales > Moraceae > Ficus > Ficus carica. Next base: position 15,580,839 of record CM019751.1, read on the forward strand.
AATCTAAAAAAGATAGAAAAACGAAATGAACATTGAAAAACGACTAAAATTAGGATCACCAAGCAACCATGGACGAAGGGAGTAAGGGCCAGGGGCCGAGCCCCCATCAATTTTTTTTTTTTTCGAATATTTATACATATATATAATCATATATTCCTCAAGGTTCACAAAATTCCAATAAGCAATAAGATTAAAGCTCAATAGTTATACATCCAATGTCTATTACTCTAAAAATCTTAAATAGTAGGCTAATGAGATATATAGTTCAATCATAAACTTGAAGATATTTACAACAGACCTCCCGCCTGTGCTGATTCTTTTATTTTCTTTTTATGTTTTTAGTTAGGGCTTTATTTACATACATGAATAAAATAGCGTATATCTATTAGTTTATCAATCCATTGTTACTAGTAGAGACGGTTTTTCGTTGATGAATATTAAGAAAAATAAAAGACATCTTGAATTTTTATTGTAGTTATTAGTCCCGATCCCGATAAAAAAATCACAATTTTGTCACAAACAACATGAACTTTGAAAAGCTTTCTCAGATTTTCCCAGGAAGCCTGTGGCTCTATCTTCTCCGCAATACATTTTGGTACACGTTGACAAGACTAAACAAGTTTATCACTTGACACTTAAATGTTTCTCTTAAGTACTTTCCCTTGGGGCTGGGGTCAAATGAAGAGATCATACATGGCTGGTGGTTGTTACACTGTTTCATTCATTGTGGTTGTTTGTTATTTTAATTAATGCTAGTGTCCCATGCAGTTTGACCATATAGTGTAGTACTTGCTTGGCTTAAAAAAAAAAAAGAAAAAAAAAAGAAAAAAAAGATAAAGATAAAGAGAGAGAGAGAGAAATAAGCTTTTTAATAGAACGAAAGATTGAGAGGTAAGATTTAGCCAAAAAACATATGGTATGAAACTTTTCACTGACCTGATCAGCAATTATGATTAACATTTGTAAAGATATTGGGGAATCTGCCTTTTGGGTAATTATGGATACTGATAATTCTGATATTTTTTATTTTTGAATATTTTAATTTATTTTAGGAGGATTGAGTATCTTATCAAACTTGTGTTTTACGATGTCTAGCTAGATGATAATTAGACATGAAAACTACTTTTGAGGAGACAACATATCAACCATGAAGAAAGTTTATGTTTGTGAAATAGTGATTTTGGCTTCTCATCAGAAGCTCACTAACATCCGGTAGGGTTTCATTAGATCATTCTTTGTATGGACCGCGCTTATCTTTAGAAATACGAGTGACGTCTCCACTGAGATAATCTCTTTTCCTATAAATAGCGTATAGCTCGAGCCTTGAACTTGCTAGGACAACTACTTCTAATTAATAAATCCCTTGATAGATTTTTTTTTTCCTTTCAATTTTTAATTTTTAATACTAAGGTCTCAAATTAGGATAGCTAGTGCATTCATACAGTCAATAATTGAGTCCTCAATCAATAAAAATTGAGTATTCGGAAATCCCTCTATTAACCAATGAGGCCGATTCTAGTATCATTACGCGACACAATCCAAAGCATGATCATCAACAAAATGATGATAATATTGTGCTGATTCAGTTAAGCCAAATTTCTTATCAAACAGGTATGATCGTCATTGATATTCCTTTTGAACCTTAGATATCTTTTGCCTGCAAGGAGATGAGCATTGTTAATTGATGTTTTGCTTGTTATCCTTTTGACTTTAGCGAAGAAGAAATCTTGCAGGGAATGAATTCGGGAACTGTTAGATTTATCCTGCAAGCTCAGGTTTAGAGTATTCAAATAAACAAATAAACAAATAAATAAATAGGGATTTGAGTGGATATTTAAAATGGTATAAAAGAGACAGAGACACCACTAATTTTCACACACACCAAAAAAAAAAAAACCACACACACACACACACTGACACATATTACTGGCATGAAGAGAAAACGACAATAAGGGCAAATCACTTGGGAAATAACATCAGAAAATTTTATCTATTTATTTATTAATTTAATATTATTATTGTTATTATCATTATTACAAGCTACATTTACAAAAAAAACGACAAGAAGCATAAACGACAAACAGCAGTGGAAACGACATCAAAATGATGAACGACAACAAAATGTTGACAACGACAAGGTAAAACATAAAACATTAACAAGGTAAACGACAAAAGATATGGAAACAGCTACGAAAGAATAAACGATAACAGGAAAACTACATAAATAAAGGAAACGACAACAAACTACCGATGAATGGTGTAAAGAAAAACAGACTTGGAACATTCTGAAAAAGATCATGAAATGACGCGAACTGTGAAAGTGACAAAAGGATCACCAAACGACATGAGCTTCAATCCTTGGAAACGACATCCCAAGGACAAACCATGAAAGAGATCAAACGACATGACCAGAGGAATCAACAACAAAATAATAGAAAAAAGATAATTCAAATCCAATATATGATCTAAAACCGATGATTATTTACTAGACAAGTTCGTTACAAAGTGTCATTATTCAATGTTGTACCTGTATTTTCTGTAGCTGCGCGTGCTCTCTGAACACATAATTTACTTTGCTGCAGGAAAAAAGAAAAAAACATAAAATAAAATAAAAAAGAAGTAAAATTAATAAATCGCAAATGTGTGGTACAGCAGATTTATTATTCAGTCCTTGCCAATTGTGACAGTAATAACCTCTTACACTTTGAGTGTTAATATAGGAGAGATATAATCGATTTTTTTTTTTTTTTTTCTATAGACACAGACGATTTCTTCTTCTTTTTTTTTAAATTTTTTTTTCTTTTTCTTAATAAGATTAATGCCTACACGCCTACCTGACCCCTTGTCCGGTGGCAATTTTATAATTTCTCCACATCTACACCGACAATTCTAATTAGGCTCCTACAGGAAAAGCAATACATATAGTAATATTATTATAACACTTGCAAACAAAAAAAATATTATTATAAGACTGAAACAAATATCGTTATTATATGTGTGTGTGTGTGTGTGTATATATATTGTATAAATACTGAGCTGGTGGAACAGAAAAATACATATAGGTAAAACAATGAACACGTGAATTAATTAGCATTGGATTCTGATAAACAGCAAGTTGACATATTAAAAACGAGGGGTGGGCGGGCGGGGGGGAAGAATTTGAAAATTTTGTCATTGCGCTCAACGAATCAGGAGTCTGAGAACTTTATAATATTGGGGATTAGTACTGGTGCCCATTTTTCCAAGGGCAAATGGGACCACATGGCTGGTTTTGTTGAAATTTTAAGGTGAAGTAATATGGTATCGAAGAAAACAATTTAAAATGGTATTAGGTTTAAAGAAAGTTTTGTAGCACAGGTGTTAGGTTTATAAAACTTTTTTTAGTGCTATAATCAATCATTTGATATATATACACTTTCAGTTAATTACTCCTTAGGCCACAAACTTTTTTTTGAAAAGGCACTGAAAGTGTTAATGCATTGCTTATTTTAAAATTTATTGTTTAAAGTCCTTTCCACCAAATCCAAGGTTCGATTTCTTTTTAGGAGTGCTTTTGGCACAACAACTTTTTTTTTTTTTTTCTTCGAGATCCACATGCATGGAGAGCATTGGTATGTACACATAGTCAATGGTCTACCATTAAGAATTAATTAGGAGGTGTGTTAAGCCCACCCGTCTTTCATGCAGAAAATCATGAGCTTAATTTGGGATCAATATAGTGATCTAAGTATATGGACAATCCACTTTAATATATATATATATTTCATATAATGAGGGTTTTTGAGGCCTCAGAGGTTATCGGGATAATCTTTTTTCAAGAAGGAAAAAAAAAAAAAAATCAGTCGTCCATACTTTATTTTATTTATTTTTCAGAGATAGCAACAAAAATGACATATTATCAAAAGATAGTGAAAGTCAATACATCCGTGTAAATCTTTGATTTATCTGTTATTTTCTATTTATTAACATATGTAATAATTTGTCATTCCTTATTTGTTATCTTAATCATGTGAGGTTGGTGTTTCTTTTTATTCTTAACCATAGGATCAGGGGCTTAGTGTTCTATATTGATCTATTAATCATTAGAAACCCATCTAAGATGGAGCAGAAAAAACGATGGAAAGAGAGGAAAAAGAAAATATAGTAGCTCCTGGTCATTATTCATACTGGTATAGATAGGATATAATGAGATTCTTTAATTTTAATTAATACTATGATTAATAGGTCAAGAAAACATCGTCTATGTGATTCTCAATTGCTCGGTTCAACATATTCAGGAAGTTAAAAAAAAAAAAAAAAAAACTATGAAATAAAATATTTCATTCGAATAAAGTGTTTTTTTTTTTTTTTTTAAATGAAAGAGAGAGATTACTTGATATTAAAAAGTTATAACACATTTGAATTAAGTTGATATCCAATAGAAAAACCTATTCTATTTATATGCTAAGATCTTAACTCTAATTAAATATCGTTTGTAAAAGATCACGCCACATGAATAGTGAAGTTGGTTCCATATGGAGCCAAATGACTACGCTCAAATTAACTAAAACAATCAAATCATAATTAAAATAGACAACTGATAAAACTAGTTCCTTATAATATAAAAATAAACACCACATTTTAGCTGGAACATGTTAAAATACTTGCACGAGAATTTTAAAAAATGTAGAACAAACAATTAATGACATGCCACATGATGTATTAGTTGCTCCCAATTCCTTTTTTAATAATATCCTTTTGTCCTAGTTACATGCATGCGTCCTAATGCAACTAATTATCCAAGTTTTATATTCTTTTAGGAGGGAAATAGTTATTGATCTTAAAAGAAACTTATTATACTTTGAATCCCTTTCTGTCCTTTTCTTTTTAAGGTAAAAGTCCTCTCTAACTTAGTATTTAGGTAAAATTTATATTAGAAACTGTATTTTTAACTTTTTTGATACGTTCTATTATTTTTATTGTTAAAGTAACTTTTTAACAATTTAATTTATAAGTATTCACGTTTAAAATTTATAACACAATACATAAAACTACTTTCAGCTCTAGATTAAAAAGACAATTCAAACCTAATATTGGATTACCATAAACATAGTACCTACTAATAGAACAAACATACGGTTCTTACATTTAAGTTTTACCAGTAAGTATTTAACATGGTTCTTTTTTCTGTAACAATTTCCAAGTACTGCTGCAACAATCAAATTTCAAAGGAAAAAAAAAAAAATTAGAACACGTGGAGGGATGCCATATCAATTTGGTTATCAAAATTTCCTTTCAGCAAAAAATGAAAAGTAAAAAACCAACCAAACATATTTTCATTCAGACAGGAAGAGCTGATTTTTCATTTTTCAATACATGCACAGAGAATTTTTTTAATAAAAAAAAATTAAAAAAACACACTGTTTTTTGATTAAAAAAGAAAAAAAAATTGCTAATAGGACAAAACATTGGCCTAACTTTTTAATTAAATTATTTTTTTATCACATATGATTTTAATGGGTTTTACCGATACTTTTTTCTTTTATAAGATCCACCTATGCATGAATAATATTGATAAGGACGCTAATTTTATTTTATTTTATTTTATTTTCCAATTTTAATTCAATCTTTTGTTAATAAAAGATCTCCCATCAATTAATTATACATCGTCTAATATGATGAATAAAATTGATAATGACACTCATTTTAATTGATTTTTAATTCAATCTTTTACTAATAAAATATTTTCACATCAAATACATTTCTACTAATAAAAAAATGATAATTAATTATCACATGATCTGGTAAATTAGAGATTAGTTAACACTACTCTTAACAGTATTATTGCATATGTTTTTTTTCCCTATAAGAAGATGGCTTGTATCAAGTAACTTTTGCATCCAAAGTCAACTCAAGCTAGAGCAAAGATGGCTTCTCTCCTCCTCACACAACCTCTCACAGCCACCAACATCTCCAAAAGTCCCTTGTCCGGCGGTGCAAAGCCTAAAATTAAACCCCTTTCACGTAGATCATCAATCTCATGCATGGCCACGGAAGTTCCTGATCAACCCCCCCAGCAGGCCAGGAAACTCGACAGGAGAAATGTGCTGCTCGGTCTGGGAGGGCTTGGCGCGGCGGCGGGGCTGCACTCCGACCACCCGTTCGCCGCCATTGCGAATCCAGTGCTTCCGCCGGACCTCTCAACCTGCCACAAACCCACAGGTCTCCCAACAGGCGTCGACACCAAATGCTGCCCCCCCTACTCCGGCACCATCATCGACTACGTGCCGCCGCGCGTACCGACCCTGCGAGTTAGGCCGGCCGCACACTCCCTCAGCAAAAAGAACATTGAGAAGTACAACAAGGCAGTGCAGCTCATGCGAGAACTCCCCTCCGACGACCCTCGCAGTTTCACGCAACAAGCCAACGTCCACTGCGCCTACTGCAACGGCGCGTACGACCAAGTTGGATTCGACCCAAAAGTCATCCTTCAAGTCCACAACAGCTGGCTTTTCTTCCCCTTCCACCGCTGGTACCTCTACTTCTACGAGCGGATCTTGGGGAAGCTCATCGGCGACCCGACTTTCGCTTTGCCCTTCTGGAACTGGGACCACCCCGACGGCATGCGAATGCCGAACTACTTCACCGACAAGTCCTCGGCGTTGTACGATGAAAAACGAAGCAACGCCCACCAGCCTCCCGCCGTCGTCGACCTCAACTTTCCGCAGGATAAAGTCACTCCTCCTGACGAGCAGCAAGTGCAGGAGAATCTCAGCGTCATGTACAACAGTATGGTTTCTGGAGCAAAGATACCACTGCTTTTCTTCGGCTCCGAGTATCGCGCGGGTACCTCCAGCGGGACATCGGCGGGATCGGTCGAGCGGGTTCCGCACACCGCAATCCACGTCTGGAGCGGCTCGGAGAAGGACAGAGAGCCTAATGGTGAAGACTTGGGGAACTTCTACTCGGCGGGTCGAGATCCTTTGTTTTACTCCCACCACTCGAACGTCGACCGGATGTGGAACCTCTGGAAGGCGATAGAAGGAGGGAAGAGGAAAGACATCAGTGACCCAGACTTTTTGAACGCCGCGTTCTTGTTCTACGACGAGAACGCTCGGCTCGTCCGCGTCAAGGTCGGAGACTGCCTCGACTCCAAGTCGCTCGGCTATGTCTACGAAAGGGTCGACCTTCCCTGGCTGCACAACAAGTCTAAGTCTAGTAAGACCAAGGGCAAGGCCAAGTCTGTCGCCATGGGCATCGGCGCGGCCCGCGCGGCGAGCGGGAAGCGGGTGGCGCTAACTGATTTCCCGATAAAGTTGACCGACTCGCCCGTGTCCGTGGTGGTGGCGAGGCCGAAGAAGGCGAGGAGCCAAAAGGAGAAGGAAGAAGAGGAGGAGGTGTTGGTTGTTGAAGACATAGGGTTTGATCATGAATTGGCTGTGAAATTCGATGTGTACGTGAACGACGAGGACGCGCCTGGCCCCGATAATGCCGAGTTCGCCGGAAGCTTCGGGAACGTGCCGCATAAGGTTGAGCATGGTGCGCAGCACAAGCTTTCGCTGACGCTTGGGATAACGGATCTGTTGGACGAGGTCGGAGCCGACGACGATGACTCCATTGTCGTGACTTTGGTGCCGAAGCAGAACTATCCGGTCACCATTGGTAGCATCAAGATCGTGTTGGCTTCTTGAAGTTTCGGCTTAATTAATGTCGTAGATGAAAAACGTTAGTTAATTTCAATAAACGTTAATGGCCGGCCAAGTATTAGTAATTAAGTACGGTATTTAATAATCGCAAAATTGATCTTTGTAGGTCAATTCCGATTTCAAGCTCTGCAGCGGCGTTTGTGTGTTGTACTCATCGCATCTTCGTATTGATTTTGTTGGACTCAAATTATCAACTGATGTATCTTGTGTCTATTTAACTAGCAGAAATTTTATATTGAACTTCGGATTCAAATCTTTTCACTGTTAAATTCATCAAAAAATAAAAATGTAGTTTCTCTTAGTTTTCTTCCTCTAGTAAAAATAAATAACAGAAAATAATATGGTGACAAATTAAAAATACATGTGAAGTTTGTGTATAGCACTTAGAAGAAAATGCAAGATTAATAACTTGAGTTGCTTGACTTTTAGGAGTGCGTTATGCAATTGTTTGGATTGATTTGTTTTCTTGAATCAATTTCGCATCTATGTTAAGGAATATTTGTAGGCCAAAATCAATTGCAGAATTCTGAAGTTTCTTATATATGCACACATATGGTTATTGGGCATGTTTCTTTCTTCAAATTTGTACATGTTAGTTCAGTCATTAGTGAATATTTCTGAGGGTCCGTTTGAGGACACATTTGGTAAATGGCTCAAAACTATTTTTTAATATTCACATCTCTAAATATCTACAATAAAATCAAACTTTAAAAGTTCATAACTTTGTTATTTTAAGTTTAAATTAGATGATTTTTTTATTTTTTTATTTTTAAATTGCATAGAATTTTGAGAGAAACAAAATAGGATCCATATTGATATTTTTTTCAAAAATATTTTAAGTTTATACTTTTTTACTCTAAATAGTTTTTTTTTTTTTCAACCAAACATAATGCACATTTTCAAAACTCCAATTCAAATATTAATAAAACTATATCTTCAAAACCACTCTCAAACAGACCCTACATCTATTACAATTGTTTAAATGAGAGTTTCCTTTTTCACTATTCAAAACTTTAGTCAAGTTATTTCTGTCTTTCTTTTTGTGCCTTTTTTTTTTTTTTTTTTCCTTAAATACTTTTTCTCATCCTTTTGCTTTATTACCCCAAAATCTTACATTTTTAAACATGTCTCAATGAAATTCCTTTTTCTTCTAATTTGTCCTTATTGAAATAACTTTTCTTTAATACATATTATAATCACTACTACAGAATGCGGATTTCACGATGGAGCTTACACGACCGTTTTTAAAAAACGATCGTGAAAAGTCCAGGCCTTCCACAAAACCGTCGTGAAGACTACAGAAACCGTCGTGGAAGCATGAATCTTCCACGACGGTTTTTAGAAACCGTCGTGGTAGGTTTAAAGGAGAGAATTTTTCCTTTTTTTTTTTTTTTTTTTTGAATTTTTCACCCTATCACGACGGTTTTTGGGAAAAACCGTTGTGGTAGGTATGAAGGTGGGAATTTTGAAAATTTTTGAAATTGTTCAACTTTTTGAAGCGTATATTAAAACCCAAAAAAAATACCCTATTTCCTACATTCCGAGCCTTTTTCACTCTCTAATACAAACTCTAACTCCAAACCCAAAGCCACTCATATCCTCCCTCAATTTATCTCTCTCCGTTCCCTCTCTACATTCTTGTTGCCATTCCTCTCTCTCTCTCTCTAACTCCGAGCCTTTTTCCCTCTCTTTCTAGCCGCCATTCCTCCCTCTCTCTCTAACTCCGAGCCTTTTTCCATTCCTCCATTCCCTACATTCTCTACCACTCCACCCGTACCCACGCTCGACAATCCGGTAAGTTGAAATATATCTTGCGTGGGTAAGGCACGGATTTGGGAATTTTCCGTCCAAAATGTTAATTTTGTTGATTATGGTTGTTGATTGTGTATTTTCCGTCCAAAATGTCCAAAATCCAAAATGTTGATTTTGTTAATTGTTGATTTGGGAATTTTCAGTCCAAAATGTCCAAAATCCGCCCCCTACATTTTCGGTGATTGTTGATTGTGGTTGTGATTTAAATTGCTTTAAAATTGTTTGAGTAACGCACGGATTTAGAAATTTTCCGAAAAAAGTATTGATTTGGTTTTCAAAAAAATCGTCGTGGTAGGGTCCGCCTACCACGACAATTTCAGAGGAAAACCGTCGTGGTAGGTCCGCCTACCACGACGGTTTTTTACGTATAACCGTTATGATATGTTTTTAAATATCCATTTTTTGGCCCTATTTTTGCCCGTTCCACGATGGGTAAAAAACCATCGTGGAATCTGAAAAGATTCCACGACCTTGGATTCCACGGTTAGAAAATCGTCGTGTAAATGTTACTACGACAGTTTTTAACCGTCGTGATATCCACATTCTGTATTAGTGAATCTTACTTTTTCTAAAGTACGCTTCTACTTTACTACTTTTTTTTTAAATTAAAAAAAAAAAAGTTTACATTCATGTATTAAACAAGAGTATTTGGTCCAGATAATCCCTAAATTTTTTAAAATATTTAGTCACTTTTTGTTTTTTGACCGAGATAACCCTAAACTCTCTAAATGTTGGTCATTTTAGTCATTTCCATCCAATTCCGTTAAATTTCTAACGGAATCTTGCTGAAGTGATCAATTTTTATAGTAAAAAGACCAAAACGCCCCTCTCTCTCTCTTTCTCTGTCTCTTTTTAAATTCTCTAAATGTTGGTCATTTTAGTAATTTCCGTCCAATTCTAATAAATTTTTAACAGAATCTTGCTGAAGTGATCAAATTTTATAGTAAAAAGATCAAAATGCCCCTCTCTCTCCCTCTCGTCCCCTCCCTCTCACAACCCCCCCCCCCCCCCAAACCCATGCGCTCTTCTTCACAACCATGGCAACCTCCCCCCCAACCCCAAAAACCCCAATACGATCTGGGCCCTTTTTCCTCCCCCTGGACCAAACCGATTTGGCCCCCCAACCGAACCAAATCCAGACCCAAACCCTAGACCAAACCCAGCGCCACCCCTCTTGGGACCAAACCCTGATTTGGCCCCCCAATTGAGCCAAACCCCAGACCAAACCCAGCCCCCCCAACAGAACCAAACCCAGACCCAATCCCAAGACCAAACCCAGCGTCATCGGCTCCCCCTGTTGCCTAGCTCGGACCCCCACACCCCCCCCCCCCCCCACACCAAATCCAAAGCCCCCCGCCCCCATTCCATAGATCTGAGAAAATGGAGAGAGAGAGAGAGAGAGAGAGAGATAGAAGGAGGGAGAGCAGCTTGCCCCGCCACCGGTTTTAATCTTGGCCGCACTTTGATTCGAGGAGAGATAGGGGGAAGTGAGAGAGAGAAAGATAATTTTTTTTTAAATTAATTATTAGTAAATTTAAAAAATATCCTCTCATTTTGTTAGAAATTAAAGAGTTTAGGGTCATCTCGGTTAAAAAAAATAAAATCAGAATTAAACCATCTTTTTTTAAAAAATTCATAGACTATCTGAACCAATTGCTCATTAAAAAATTCAATAAATTAGTATACACGTGCTTCCAACTAGTCCTAAAAAAATGTATCTTTCTTATCATCGAGGAAGAACAAAAAGAAATCACGTGATCAATTACGTGGCATCACATGTCCAGTAAATTAAGAACAAAAAGATTCATTGTGTTTACGATCCGATAAGATAGTTAATTATAAAAATTTAAGTATGGACTAGACCAGAATTAATTTGTTTATCATAAAATCCACGAAATGAAGATTCATTTGTCCCACATTAGCTGTCTCCCACTGATGCCACATGTCATCTTAAGTTAATTAATTTAATGTATTCTGTAATTAATACCGTTTGTATAGTTTATTACATAATTGAGTGTGGTCAGTACTATTTACACTGTGCGAGGTCGTGTTCTCCACCTAACCTTTTGGACTTTTGAGATTACTCTTGGCCAAATTTCTAGTACATGTGATTTTGTCAGACTAAAATAATCATCACACCATTGTGTCTTTAATTTATAAAGGAACAAAATAAAATTCATAATACATATTTTTTTAAATATATTTTAAAATTTTATATTATTTTATATGGTATAATTAGTTTCTAAATCAAATATAGATTTTTATCCCGACATTTAAAGTTAAAACTCCAACTATTATTTTAAATGGGCCTTAATTTTCAAAAAGTAATTGTAAACATATTTTAACTGTAATTTTATATTTAATTCCAAATTCAAATTTTTTCACTCCTAAATTCAAAAAAGTTGTAGTTTCTCTTAGTTTCTTCTTGCAATAAAAATAAATAATATAAAGTATTAGAGTGCTAATTAAATATACATGTGTAATAACTTGAGTCGCTATAACTTGCAGGAGTGCGTTACATATGCAATTGTTAGGAATTATTTGTTTTCTTGAATCAATTTATCATCTATGTGATGTAATTTGTAGGCTAACATCAATTGCAGAATTTTGTAATAATTTCTTATGCACACAAAAAGTTATTGGACGTATTCATTTCTTAATTTGTTCATGTTAGTTCAGTTCTATATCGTTGCTAGACAATTGATTGCAGATAAAGGTCTATATATATATATATACACATAATAATTAATAAAATTACTATATCATACCTCATTAATGATTTGCTATCAAAACTTTGATATTCATGTTGTTTTTTTTAGATTTTTAAGAAAACGTATTGTTTGCACCTATAGATCTTCTCGTATCTTCATTGTCAACTTTCCTCTCCTAATTTCACGAAGGTGAAGGTATCTATTTCATTTCCATTGTATCAATTTACTAAAAAAAAAAGGGTAAGCAAAGAAAGTTTCTCTCTTCACGAGTTTATCAGGTTAGCTCTTATAAATCATAGATTTATTGATTTATTACTGTCTTTGATATATAAACAGTTGTGGAATTTCAGAAAGTTCATGATTTATGGTCATCATTTCAAGTTTTTATTCTTAGTCATGGTTGTGATAGCTGAATTCACAAGTTATAGACTACATATATGTCATTGTTTTTTTTTTTTTTTTTTTTTTTTTTTTTCCAAAAGGGATGGAGAGATTTGAACTCGATACCTTTTGGTGGAATCATATATGAAATTACAACAAAATTATGCCTAAAACTGCCACATGTTATAATTAATAAGTAGAAAGATATTGTTATATATATATATATATGAGTATGTGTATGAGGAGTTAATTTTATGCAAATATTTTTTGGGTTTGCGGAGAAAGGGTTCTTGATTATCGTATATAGCATGTGATTAAATTGAAAATTTTGCAAATTAAAAATATGTAGCAGTGTCCAATAAGTATGATTGTTTCTACTCCGTGCATGTGCCATCTTTGTGTATACTTAAGTTTTATCTAACTTCCCTTTTGTGTTGTTGAATTCGATAAATAGTTAAATATTTTATGATTTTATACGAAGGGATATTTATAAAATTATTTTCCCCACCACGAGAGGAGTTGTCTCCACAAGGGAGATTCCAGTAATAGAGATTTTATAGTGGCTTTTGAAGGGGGTATGATTGGTAACAAGGTTGATCTTATTACTTTGGTGCTAGGTTTTTGTATTACTTAGAGGTGGAAAAAAAAAAAGTGAAAATTTTCTGTAAAAAAAATATGCTTGGTGAATTAGCTAATTAACTAAACAAGTATATATAGTTTTTTTGTACCATAATCTACATTTTTGTTCCGTAAGCTGTTAAAAAATAATAATAATAATAATAAATAATTGATCTTATTATATTTACACTGCGTCAATAGGTTAAGAAAACGACATAAATAACAAAATAATTGCGAACGACATAATTTTGTAGACGACATCAAATTTAAAAAGGAAACATATTAATAAAATGACAATGTCTTGACAACAACACAAATTCCAAGAAAACGGCATTCAATTGAAAGTTGTTTATCTCTTGAAGATTTTGTTCCTTGGAAAAATAATTTGAATCTAGAAAGTCAGTAAAATCTGAACAAGAACACGGTAAATATGTTTTAAAACCATAATTTACCAAAAAAAAAAAAGAAAGAGTAAAAGGAAAAAAAAGATCTTAGACGGTATTACAAATATAATCTAGTGATAATTTTTTACCTAACTTTATAATAAAGTACAAAGTTCGAATCTCCTATCTTAAATTAAATGAAAAAAAAAAAACTTTGGAAGAATAATACAAATGATATGCAAGAAAACCGACATCACCCAGAAAGAAAAAAAAAAAGGGGGGGGGGGGGGGGGGGGGGGGGGGGGGGGGGGGGGGGGGGGGGGGGGCGGGGGTGGGGGCGGCAAAATATCTCCAGCAAGACTAGTGATTTTCTTTTGAGTAATAACTAACAGCAACGAAAGTAAATAATATACATTAGTAATGCCTAAAACCCATTTCTCTATATGCTACTAAATAAAAAAGGGAATGTTAAGTCATCAAAAAACAAAAAAACAAAACAAAACAAAACAAAACGACACAGAAACATTTAAAACGGCAAAAATAACAAAAACGACACAAATTTTAAAAACGATGACGATCTAGGAATCGTGGTCAGATGGATAAACGACAACGAAAATAAACAATGAGCTAAAAACAAAAGGATGAACGACATACGAAAAACAAATAATCAAATCTAGAACACGACAAGGCTCTTGGAAAGCCGTGAAAAGCGGTTTTGTGATATATATATATATATATTTTTTTTTTTGTTTTTTGGGGGGGGGGTGTTGTGGTGTGCAAATTAGTGGCTCTCTATCTTCCCTGCCACTGACTTTTTGGTACACATTCTTGATAAGACTAAACAGGTTCATCACGTTTTGTAGGTATAAACAAGTTCATCACTTGACACTTGCAATGCTTCTCTTACATTAACTCCTTGGGGTCCAACTAAGGGATAATTGCGTGTGGTCGTTACAAAGCGTCCTTCAATGTTGTATTTTTGTCTCACTTTAACTTTCTTCAATGACAGTTCACATCTGTTATTTTATTTTTCTATTCTATTCTCCCAATTTAAATTTAAAAGTTTGTTTAATTACTTCAGTTTTTTTTTTTTTCTTTTCAATTTACGTGATCAAATTATTATAGTTAGATGATATGACAGATATACAAGGAAAAGACAGTCAATGTGATGAGAAAATGAAAATAACAATCTAGACTCACTTCTATAGTCTCTCACATACATGCTATCTGAACCTAAAAATGACCATTGAATTTAGGCTAATAGATGGAGAGATTATTAATCACGGCTACGAAAGTGTTTGGTAAGAGAGAAGTGGAAGAAGAGAAGGACAAAAAGATTAATGAAAGGATTTTGATATTTTTACTTGTTTAGTAAAAGAGAAAAGATGGAAAAAATGGATTAAAGAAAGGACTCCAAATATTTCATAACAGCCTTATTTTAATCTCTCATATTTTAAAGAGATAATGAGAGAGATTTCCTACCAAACATCATAAGAGCATCTTCAATACAATGTTATAAGATTATGTCAATGCTAAATTTTGACATTTGGATATAAAAAGTACTCTCCAATTGAGTGCTACCTTTGATGCCAAATTTGTTATAGGCTAAATTTTGTGACAAATTTGCCATAAGGTATAGCCAATGTCAAATTTAACGTTTGATTTTTATTGATTATTGACTTGACTTTTGTATGTAATTATTACATTATTTTCATTATTATTTTATTTGAATATTAAATGTTCACTTTTATAAGTTTCAAAGCACAATAATAACGACCAAAAATAGAAATAACATATACATTAGCATATAAAGTAAGTTAATGTTATTTTTCACACATTTTTATAAGAAATATAGCATTGATATTGACCAATACATTAGGGGCCTGTTTGGTGCACAAGTTCAGTTTGAGTTGAGTTAAAATTTTTAAGTTTGAATAGTAATTTTTGTTGACTTTTTCAGAAAAGACAAAAAACTTTTTCAGAAAAGACAAAAAACATGATGAAAAAAGTACAGTTTAGTTTAAGTTGAGTTAACGAACCAAACGGGCCCTAGAAATGTTCTAATAGAAATGACCTCTCCCTCATCTCTTAAATTTCAAGGGATCTACCACCCCCTCCTTACTTACACACCCAGGAACAGTGTAATAGTGTAAATTTGCAGTGATTTTTAGTAACTCAACAACCATATTTTCTTACATAATATTTCCAACGTGAGGTAAAGAGAAATACTAGATAATGTGAGCAAGTTACCTATGTAGAAAAGTTATCCAAGAACAAATTGATTAAAGAACAACAAATATTTAATTAAATTAACATAGGTTGAGTTACACAATTCAACGAAAGAACAATATTTACATGAGTTGAATTACAACAATGAATGAAAGATTAACATCGTGGTTTATTAATTGCCTTGTATCCCCTGTACGACAGCAAAGATTACATGAAGTTGTGTAATCTGCTCTTCAGAATTTGGCTCTTATCTCCAGTATGCCTTCCTAAAAGCTTCTGTAATTCCTCAGGCCTGCAAGAAACCACAAGAGCTCCGGTTTGTTCGAATCCGTATTCTTCTTCAGCCTGTTCAAGTAGCCTCAGAAATGCGGGGCTAGTTAAGTACTTCAGCTTAACTACAAACCTCTTTTGTCCAAACCCTTCACCGCGAACACTGTGAAATGCATTTCCTTCACGTCATCCGGTACTGTGGTTGGCACTTCCAATACCTCTTCTTCAAAATCACATTCTTTGGCTGCGGCCAAAAGCGATAAGTGCTTTTGCAGTTTTCCCATCAAAAGCCTTAGCCTAAGAAAAGTTGGAGCTCTTTCTTCCCCGTAGTACTTTTGATTACACATGATTTTTTATGATAAGAGTATTGAACGAGCTGCTTATGATTTGAAATTTAGGATGCTTGACGTTGTGAATTGTGATGGAGATTTTATAGTGGCTTGTATTGAGGGATATGGATCACGCGGAAGAAATGTTCGTTTTGGAAATGACGTGTCCAGTTTCGACCTAAAGTCGGCAACTGACCGCTTTCCATCTCAAATATTAATATCTCATGTGATGAATTTCTATGGGTCCAAGGAAGAGATAATTTTGGATGTGGTTGTTGCAACTTGCTCTTCAATGATGTACTTTTGTCTTGGTTTAGTTCTTAGTTGTACAATGGACGCGCTATCTAGACACATAATTTACTAGCTAGTTTTTTATTTTTTATTTTTTATTTATTTATAATAAACAACAGTAGGAGAAGTTAAACATAACACTATGAAGAAAACGTCATCATTTTGTAGTACGGAAATTACTCAAGAGTGAAGAGAACGACAACTTGTTGCCAATCAACTTAATTTTAGAAGCAAAATCATGGGACTCGCTCCATTTTTCCAAAAATAGGGATTTGAAAATTGACGATAGAAGTAGAAGATGGGAAGAATACCATAAGTTAAATATGACACTATATATGGAGAAAACGACATAATTTGTAGTATGGCAATAACTCAAGAGAATGACAACATGTTGCCAATCGACTTTTTTTTTGCCTCCATAAACTTAGGGTGGGAATGACAAAATTTGAAAACTTGAGAACAATATCGTGAACGACAACGAAATATTGAAAACGAGGAAAAAAAAAAAACAAACGATATAGATGGGGGAAAATGTCAACAACTTTATAACCAACAACACAAAACAAAAGACATAAACAAAGAAAACGACAAAATTTTCAAATGCCAACAAAATAAATACACGACACAAGTAAAATAGACGATCAATAATCTGAAAAACGATCATAAATGACACAACCTTGGAATTTGGAAACAACAGCAAAAGGATTAAACGACGAAAGAAAGCATTCCCACGCTAGAAAAAACGACATTAGAGTATAAAATCAGAACGTACAACACGACGACCAAAAAAAAAAAAAAACCTACATAACAAAGAATAAACGAACAGAAGTAGAAAACGAGAAATATCTTGAAGAAAGCATGTGTAGCCTTTTCTTTTCCGTAGTACTTTTTGGAACAGAGACATTGGTGATAAAACTAAACAAGCTTATGATTTGAAAGTTACCACGTTTCATCTTATGAAATTTCTCTGGGTCTAATCCGAGATAGTTGCATGTGGTCGTTACAACATGTCATTCACAGCTGTTTTTTTTTTTTTTTTTTGTCTCACTTTTACTTCTAATTATTTATAAGCCATACACACGGTATCTGAACTCAATTAATTTTTTGGTCGTCACGTAAAAAAAAAAGGGAAAATTTTATGATAAAAATTATATCATTATTCTATTATTAGGTAACGTTATTTTTTTATTATATTAATTTTTTAACATCTAAATTTATAGCAAACGATATAAAACTACTTCCAGTTATTGATAAGGTAAAAGTATAGCTCACGTCATAAATTTTGCCCAAAAAAATGTGTTCTTTAGAGACTAAATAATAAGAAGAGGATTTATTGTACTGCTTTCATTAAGATGCTCAAAAAGTCTTCTTCCCTTTTTTTATTTTATTTTATTTTTTTTTTTTTTATTTTTTTGGGCACAAATCACGTCAAGACTAACAACAGATTGACACAGATTTTAACATCAAAGACTCTCTGAATGGCCCAAATTTTGGATAAATGGGAGGTCACTTAAAGATAAAATAAACCAAATTTCACTGTGACAGCTTCAGTTCATCTAGACATTTCGCGTAGTTTTTCTAGTCATTTGGCTGGCAAGTACAGAAATTTGTATTTTTGGCAAGATAAGATAAACTTTTCTTTTTCTTTCTTTTTTTCCTTTTCTCCTTGCATATTTCTATACGTTACATCACATCAAAATCAAACATTTTTGCAAATTTTACGGAACCTTGTCAAAATTTATCTACTCAAACTTTCCATGTAACTAGTTATCTTTGTTTTTAACAAGTTACTCTATGCATTGTGTTAGAAATATCAACTTCAAATTGCATTTGAAACGTCACCCAGTTGCTAAATTTAATGATATATATATATATATATATATATATTAATTTTATAAAGCCGGGCATGTATTTATCACTGTAATGAGACTATAACCTGAAATTGGTGTACATAAAAAACGTGTATATATATATATATATATATAATTCAGGTCCAATATTCTGTACCTTCCAATTTTAGCAGACAATGTGGCTTGTTAAGAGGACTTAAATGATCATCTTTTAACTTTCAGGTCTAATATTGAAAATAGAGGTAAGTCACAGCTCAAGAAACAAAATAAAATAGAAGCAGGGATTTTCATTACTCTATAAACAAATCTATTAAAGAACAATATAAATTGGCATGTTTTTCTTACAAAATGAATGAAAGATTAAAATTGATTGAAATTCCTAGTATCCCTATCAGGCAGTAAGATTACTTGAAGGTGTGTTCGTAGTCCGATCTCTTCATAGTTGGCTCTCATGAATGTCTTCCTAAAATCTCCTGCAGTTCCTTAGGTCTGCAAGGAACGACAAGAGCTCCGGTTTGTTCGAATCCGTATTCTTCCTCAGCCTGTTCGAGTAGCCTCAGAGCCTCAGAAACTCGGGGCTAGTTAAGTACTTAAGCTTAAGAACAAACCTCTTTTTCTCAGTACCCTTCACTGCCAAGACCGCAAAATGCCCTTCCTTCACGTCATCGGGTACTATTATTGGCACTTCCAATTCTTCTTCTTCTTCTTCTTTTTCAAAATCAGCTTCTTTGGCGGCTGCTAAAAGCGAGAAGCGCTTTTGCAGTTTTCCCATCAAAAGCCGAAGCCTAAGGAAGGTTGTAGCTCTCTCTTCTCCGTAGTACTTTTGGGTACACATGATTGTTGATGGGATTAGACTAAACAAGCTGCTTATGATTCGAAACTTAGAATGATTCTCTTTGTTATTTGTGATGGAGATTTTATAATGGCTTGAAAAGGGATATGATTGGTAAACAAGGAAGAAATTTCTCAGGGGTCCAGTGAGGAGATAGAACTCATGTGGTTGTTGCAACTCGCCATTCAATAATGCATTTTTGTCTCCCCCGTATTCTTAGTTGCACACGGAGAGACGCGGTATCTGTGCACTTTTTTTTTACTAGGTGGGTGAAAAGAAAAGTTGATCTCTCTAGAAATTAAATAAAGGTATTTTCTTAATCAATACTGAACTACACAAGTAATTTATCTTACTATTGTGTCATAATCTAAGTTTACGGTTGAATTTTTGTGCACTCTTGTGAACTTATCTTTGAGAACCTTGAGCTATACAAAAGTTTCTGCTTAGTCAAACATTAAGACGACAGTAGCTCGTGAATACAATGACATATTCAAGAACACTAATTTTGAAAGTAACTGTTTTCCGAAACTTTTCATGATTCAAACTCATCATCGCCTACAAACCTTACTTTGATACCATATTAAATGAGTTTGGGTCTCGTCCTCAAAAGCTAATTCAAGTAAATATGAAACAACATATATAATAGTCCAGTAACTTAACAATATGGACAAATTCAACTTCTAAAGAGA
This sequence comes from Ficus carica, assembly GCA_009761775.1. Lineage (NCBI taxonomy): Eukaryota > Viridiplantae > Streptophyta > Magnoliopsida > Rosales > Moraceae > Ficus > Ficus carica. The sequence goes on from CM019751.1 coordinate 15,600,919, forward strand.
ATTTTTTCAATTACTATTGCCATAATTTATTTACGTAGTGGGATCGTCTCTTTAAACACGAAATAGATTATAAAATTTAATGTGGGCCTTCAGTTGATATAGACATTCCGCGTACTTAGGTGTCGCAATCTTTTGGCTGGAAGTATATATAAATGGTAATGCCTTATTTATATATACATATAAAATATATATTTTTGAAAAGATATAAGGCCTAAACATTTTTGTTGTCTTAATGATTAAATATGTTTGTTTAGTAGGTTCTCTATATTTAATCTAACAGATCTGTTAAACTTCAGATTGGATGAAACAGGAAGAGGATGCATAAATTGGGCTGCAGTAACGGTAATGTCTAATTTGCTTGAGAGAATCTGTAGGGCCCAAATTATGAATATTGTGAGGTAAAATAACTTCAAAAGTGAATGCTAGGCAAGAAGTCCTTCCATTTTCTGAACAATGTTTAAGTGGCATCATTTTGTGAATCTGTAAATGCATATTTCAAGTTTAGGAAATCTTATTACACACACACACATATAAATATATATATATATATTATTACAGTTACTAATTATAATTTTAACTTTTGAATATCAACTTACGTGACATTTGAGTTTTCATTTTTTAGGGAGTTAGGTAAACTAATTACCATAAAATTTATGCCTGCAATCACAATCTTCTTATATTTTACATTTCAATTGTAGCAGACAATGTGGTTTGTCAAGAGAAGTACTTTAATGTTTTGACGTCCACAGCTACTGAAAAGAGAGATAATTGTTCATGGCTCCAAGAGCAAGTTTACCGTATGTCATTTGAAAATTTGAGAAAAAGAAAGCAATTTTTTGAGATACGATTTCAAAATGTCTTCTTAAACGACATTAAAATCGAAAAATGACATCACAAGGATTACTCGTGAACTGAAAAAACAACAACAACAACAAAGAAAACAAACAACTAATCAAATAAAATCACGACAAGAATATCAATGAACAAACGAAAGAAAAGCAAACGAAATTAATAAAGAAAAACGAAATAAAAAATAAAGAAAAACAACATAAGTAAAGCAGCTGATACCAATCTGAAATATGATCACAAAACGACAATTTTGGAAATAACATCACATGGATAAACTACAAAAGAAAGCACATGCATGATTCATGAATGGTGAAAACAGTATCAAAAGGATAATTACATAAGAAAATATTCAGAACGCAAAAACGGCAACAAAAGGATAAACAACATGAGAAAAACAAACGACAGAAATAGAAAAACGACAAGAGTATTCCAAAATAAATATCTGTAGGCTGTAGCTCTTTCTTTTCCGTAGCACTTTAGCCTTTTGGTAGACATAGTTGATAAGACTAAACAAGTTTATGATTTGAAAGCTACGATGTTTCTGTGAATAAATTTCTATGTAGGTCCAATGAATTAGACAATTGCAGGTGGTTGTTATAACATGTCATTAGATGTTGTATTTTTGTCTAATCTGTACTTTCTTTATTTTCACACTGTATTTGGAAAATAAATAAATAAATAAATCTTTATGGTCTTAAAAAACGTGGAAAATATATTTGGGATCAATTAGCTGAACTAAACATGTAAAACTCATTGAGCATTGATCGATTCATTATATGAATTTGATACACATTTAATATGAGCTTATTTATATTTGATGTAATAACTAAATTTTTACGATCTTACGTTTTCTTATAAAGAAACTTATGTTATGTTTTAAAGGTATTTATGAGAAACCTGAGACAAGGTTTTTGTGTGAAATTTTTAGTTCTCACAATACTATGAGACTTGAAGATAATTGCTTAACTCAGAACGTATCATTTTGAGTCAGAAGAATAGAAAATTTTACGTCTGCATGATTTTGCATGACGGTCAAAGTTTGACCTAAAAAGTCAATAGTTGACTAGAAAAGTCAACCATGTGATAATACTGTATTATGAACAAGCAGTATGGAAAATATACTGCGAAAAATCATGTTCCAGACAAGATAGCAAGAGTAAGATTTACAATCACCCTAGAAAAATCAAGCACATAAAATTGGGGCATTTTGGGCCAAAGGACTTCAAATTACAAGAAAATTTTTATACAGTCAAATTTTACACAGATAAATTTTGGACTGCAGTTTAGTGACAAAATACTGTTAATAATAAGTTAACAGTATTGAAAATATCTGTGTTAGCAAGAATTTGGACTGCTTATCAAGAAAAAAGCCAAACAAGTTCTAAAGGTGATTACATCACCTACTTTTTGAATTATGACCTCATTAAGGAATTAATTAAAATTTGGAAAGAATTTTTTTGGCTCTAGAAGCCTCCTTGGCCGGCCACCTCATGGGGTCATCATCCAAATATTAAAAATTTTGGGGTAAATTCCACAATTAAGCAAAGTTTTCCAACCTCTATAAATACCCCTTGAGCCTATTCATTTTATTCAAAATTTGGGGAGGTTCTTGCCAATTTTCTTCTTGAAAATCAGCAGCCAAGGAAGAGAGAAAGAGGAAGGAAAATCAGAAATTTTCTTGGGGTTTTTGCTTCTAAGGGTTCGGATTTGAGCTAGGAGAAAGCCAAGAAAAATTTGGAAATTTTTAGGGTCTTTTAGGGGTGTGGCCGAGTGTGTAAGGGGAGGAGGAAAACTGAAATTTTTGGGGCCAAACTTTGGTTAAGAGTTCGGCTTGGAGAGGAGCAACCGAGGAGATCAACCAAAAAATTCTTTGATGCCAATTGGTGGTGTAGCCGTGAGCCAAGGGAGCTAGGGGGGAGGAGGAGATTTTGTGACCAAACTTGACTTTGGTCTAAGGTAAAATCTAGAGCCCTAACTCTCTTAATTGAGTTCAAATTTAAGGTAAAAAGATGATTCAATTTGGTTGTAAGGACATAAGTCCATTTCCCCATTTTATGCCCTAAGTTAGTAGTATGTGCTTGATTTGTAGATCTAAGGGTGTATGGTTCAAATTTTTGCATGATTTGTGTTTATTTATGGTTAATTTTCATGCTTGAATGCTTAGGGTTGTGTGTCCCCTGATTTGGTCAGAAAATCTGCCCTAGGGCAGTACTTGAAGCATGTTGATTTAAGAAGCAAAGTTAGGGTTAATGCAAACATAGGCTTAAGGCTTTTGAATTTGGTTTGTACGGATTCAATTGGACAATTTAATGGTTCATGCAGGACGTTAGAAATGCTGTGTGTTTGCCCTATAGGCTCCCGAAGTGTTCGGTTGAGGTAGATTTCACGAAATAGGACGTAAACCGGTTTAAGCAACCGAAATTGCCAATTCGGACTCAAACTGGCCAGTTTCGGGAAAGTAAAAATTAAAGGCCCTTAGAGGATGAATTGGGTAAATCTTAAAACACGAAAGTTGCTCGGAACGATTTTTCCTAGAAGACAACGCGGGCAGAATCCAAAAATGAGGCTCCAATGGTCTCCGTTTTTACAAAATCCGTGGCTGGTCTGCCCAGACCCAGTTTTCAGGGTCATCCAGCTTCAAACAAAAAAAAAAAAAAAAAAAAACTGACGCAAAAATAAGCAGAACTGGATTTTTTGTAAAACACGAAAGTTTTAGCATTTTTCGAGAGCTACAACTTTGGTGAAGACAAGTTTTTCAAATTCCAAATGTATTTATAAATTGGTATTGTTTTATGAAGAGTGTGCAGGGAACCGAAAATTCCTGCACATGAGTTTTACAAACAGTTTTCGAAAAAACTGTATTTTTGCTTAAAACTGTCCCAAGGGCAGTTCTCAATCTTAAATGACCTTTATAAAGATTTGTTTTAAAGAATTGAAATGGTTACAAAAATATTTAAAGCTAAATTTCTTAAATAGTAAAAAGATAAGAAAATGGACAGAATTTGTAATCAAGCCAAGGTTTTGAGGAAACCTAACATTTTGTCAAGAATCTAGCCCAAGAAATTATTCAATGTAATCTCTTAAGAAAATAATTATAGAATAATTATTTTCAAGCAGTTAAATGACTACTTTGTGACCAAATAAGATATCTAGTACTAGGGGACATACAACTAGAATTTCATTGGCATGCTGGATAGGACACCAACATTGCATAATAAGAATTAGACTCTTACCTAAGTCCCTAATTCAAGCAGGACAAGACCTGCAGCTGTGCCCAGTAAGAGAACAGCTTCAAGAGGGACACAGTGAGAAAGGTAAGTGCAACTCCGCCTACAGCATGGGCATTTTAAGTTGTAATATGATATACGAGATTATGTGTGTTATGTGCTATGATTTACTATATCAAGTAGATAGCATGACTGAGAAATAATTACAAGTTATATTCATGTGACATCATGAAGCATGTTCACAAATAATAAGAACAAGGTCAAGATGACAAATAAGTATAATGGCAAGCAAGCTTGCCTGTGACGTACCGACCCGTCCAAGGTCGGGTAGGACTGTGGATTGAGTTGGAAATGGATTGGCCGCCCCAACAACTCCATAGTTGCGCGCCCGGTACGGTCACTCATGATAAGGGGCCCATAAGCAAGTTAAGGAATGAAAGTATGTTAAGAGAGCATGATAAAATAAGCATAATAAAGCATAATTGAATCATGCATTATTAGAATGTGTTATGATAGGCTGTGCTAAGTTTATAGTTATTTATTGTTGCGGTTAAATAGTTGTACTTGCTGAGCGAAAGCTCACGCCTTATGTCTATGCTGTAGGTAAACACCCTACTGGCGCTTGTTGATACAAGATGGTGGAGTTGGCAGGGGCAACTGTGAAAGAAGGGATAAGCCGCTACGTCTTCCGTAAATTTATGTTTAATATTTTATGTTTATATTATTCCAAACAAGTACTCCTATAGTAAAAAAAAAAAAAAAAAAAAAAAAAAAAAAAAAAATCTCCACTATATTTGTTACATAAATAAGTATGTAAAACAAGTTAAGTATGTATGTATGTACGGTAACGGTCCGTGCTAGGCGGGTCGTTACAGAGTTGGTATCAGAGCGGTTCCCTGCTACCTGAATTCACAGTTCGCCTGCCATCGCCACTATCATTGTAAGTTAAAGTTAGTTTATGCGTAAATATTTATTATGTGATTTGGTATGTAGATTCGTCGACATGGATCCGGATCACGTTGATGCGGACCGAGAGGCCATATCGTCATTTTATGAGGCACATCCGTTATCCTTTGACGGTACGAGTCGCACGATATCCTTGGGAGCATGGTTATACGACATGGAGCTTATTTTCCGTACCAGCCATATTCCGGGTCGGTTGCAGGTTTCTTTGGGTAGTCGATGCCTGACTGGAGACGCCCGTATTTGGTGGATATCAGTAGGGGAGCCACAGCTACCCAGCCGGACTTGGGCGCATTTTCGCTCACTGATGGTTGGACGTTTTGGGCCGATATTGGATTACGGGCCAGGAGCGCCTCAGCGTGATCCCGACATTTACAGAGATATGTATGACACGCGATACCATAGTTACACACTTGAGTGGCATGCATATCCTCACGAGACCATGGCCCACTACTGCATGAGATTTCAGGAGGCCATGTTGCCCTACGTTTCTCAGGACATGACCCACCCGGTATTGGAGGCGTTGACGGTTTTACAGAACGGCTTACCTAGCCGTATTCGCCAGCATGTTCCTTTTCCCTCACCCAGGATGGACCGTAGAGTACATGATAGAGGAGATTTTGCGGGCTGAGGTACGCGCTGATACCGAGCCGACAGGGGCCGCGGAGGGTGATCATCAGGCACCCGTGGACGACGCTGGTATAGGGGAGCCATTATACGAGGTAGGACCAGCACCCCCAGAGGAGCCGATTCCTGCAGTTCCAGAGCAGGAGGTGCCAGCACATGAGGCTGGGGAGCAGGAGGATGCTGAGGGTGACCCAGAGGCCGGTGACCAGGAGGAGGACGATATTATGGTCATACCCGGAGATCCACCAGCCGATCCCATTGCCATCGACATATCCAGTGACGAGGAGGGCGATGACGAGGATATGGAGCAGGCAGGATGGTTTGAGGACCAGGAGGATCTAGCTGACGATCCAGAGGAGATTCTTTTCGATGACGGAGATTGGGAGACCGACTCTGACACAGCTGCCTAGAGGACGATAGAGATCGCTATTTTGATTGTCCATGTACATTTATTTTGACCTTAGTACTGACATGTACTTGCTTATTTCTTTTTTTTAGATGATAGGCATGTACTGATGGAAAGTGGTAGTCACTTCCATCGCCATTCTTTTTGACTATGTATATTGGTGAAGTGTTAGACACTCCCATTACTATTTTGTCCATGTATATAAAAGTATTACGAGACAGATATGTATTTACAGTACTGTAAGAATGATGTACTTATTGTAAATATACAAGAAACAGTTCAGATATCATGTTATATTATCATGAAAATCATGTTATGATACGATACGTTATGATCATGTAAGCCATGTTACGATATGAATATGATGAGAATGATTATGTTATAATCCGATGTATTATGATACGATGTATGATGAAAGAAAGGATATTACTAGTTCGATAATATCTTTTCTTATGATTTAATAGGAAAGTAAAGATGGTACGCCCTCGCAGAACAATGCTTGTGAACCAGAATCCACCTGCACCGGATCTAGCAACTGTGGTAGCAAATTTGCAACGACAGTTACTTGAACAGCAGCAGGAGACAAATAGACTCCGGGAGCAGTTAGCTCAGATCAATCAGAGACCTCAGGCTAACGAGGTTCCCCCTCAAAATGTCAGAGTACCTCCCGTAGTACCTCCGGTACCTGATGTTCAACCAGAGGTTCAGCCAGAGGTTCCAATAGCACCCGTTGGAGTACAAATGAATTTACCTCCAGTACGGGAAGATTTGCTTTATGAAAGGTTTAGACGGATGAAAGCACCGGAATTCGAGGGACCCACAGATCCGATTGCCGCTGACAATTGGTTGATTGACATCCAAGTTATTTTGGATTTTATGCGACTGACAGAGCAGGAAAAAGTCCTCTGTGCTTCCTTCGCTCTCAAGAAAGACGCTAGACACTGGTGGAGGACTGTCCAGATGCGTCGTGATGTTACGACCATGAGCTGGCAAGATTTCGTGTCGGAGTTTCGAACGATGTACTTTAACAGAGAAATCTTGGCAGCCCAGCAGGATGAATTTACGAGTTTGAGACAAGGAACGATGACGGTAATGGAGGCTATTAATAAGTTTGAACAGTTAGCCCGGTTATGCCCGGAATTGGTGCCAGGTGAAACAGAAAAAGTTAGATTGATGATGAAGATGTTTCGGTCAGATATCGCCAAGCAAGTCAGTGCTGGTGATAGTCCACCTACTCGGGTATCTGATTGTATTAGTCGAGCCATAAGAGCAGAGTATTGGATTAACCGAGACAAGGAAGAACGGGCTCAGTTCTTTAAGGCAAAGAAGGAAGAAAAGGCCATGGGAAAGCAGACACAACCCCGTCAGAATTTTGAAATGAACCAGAAAGGTCAACCCCGTAACTTTGCTCAAGGCTCTAAGCAACTCGGAAGGAATAAACGAAAGGAAAACTCTTCTGGCCAGGGTCAGCCAAGAAACTACCCTCAGAAAAAGATTGCTCGTGGAAATGAGGGCAATAGTAATAGCTACCCAGTGTGTACCAAGTGCGGGAGAAAACACCCGGGTATATGCCGGATGGGATCAAATGCTTGTTACCTCTGTGGCAAGGAAGGCCATTTTGCAAAGAATTGTACTTTGAACACCCAAGGCCAGAATCCTTCATATCCGGGCCGGAACCCCAACAGCCAGTTGCATGCAGTCCAGGCAAAGCTCGAAGGACCCTCGATCACTCAAGGCAGATTAGAGGCTCCTGAACCGCAAGCCAGAATCTACGCCTATACAAAGGGAGATACAGAAGCTGGGACTTCGCATGTGGTGACAGGTCAGATTTCTATCGCCATCTATGATGCAATTGTCCTATTTGATTCTGGTGCCACCACTCGTTCATATCATTGGAATTTGCTCAGAAGATAGGAAGAGGTGTGGATAGTCTAGAACAACCTTTTAAAACCTCTCTGCCATCCGGAGAAATTTTGTGGTCCAATTTTTGGATACGAAACACATCCGTAGAAATTTGTGGCAGAGAATTATATGTAGATCTCATCGCGATCAAGCTTCAGGATTTCGATGTGATCTTAAGGATGGACTTTTTGAGTAAATACAACGCCAAGATTGACTGCCGGAAGAGGTGCGTGATGTTCAACCCTTACGGCGAAGTAGAGTTCAACTTCTATGGTCAGTCTCGGAGCCCAACAACTCGATTCGTTTCCGCAATCAGGGCCTGGAAAATGTTAGCTAATGGTTGTCAAGGATATTTAGCTAACATGGTGGACAAGGATCAAGAAATGGAGCGGACACCGGAAGATGTTCCCGTTATTAAGGAATTTGTAGATATTTTTCCGAAGGATTTGCCGGGACTTCCGCCAGAAAGAGAAATCTCTTTTGAGATTGAATTGTTGCCTGGAGCTGCACCAATTTCGAAAGCCCCTTATCGTATGGCACCAGCTGAGCTGAGAGAACTTCAAGTGCAATTACAAGAACTGCTCGACAAAGGATTCATCCGACAAAGTTACTCTCCGTGGGGAGCACCCGTTTTGTTCGTCAAGAAGAAGGATGGATCATTCCGAATGTGCATCGATTACCGAGAGCTAAACAAGATTACGATCAAGAATAAGTATCCTCTTCCAAGGATTGACGATCTTTTCGATCAACTCCGAGGAGCAGTCGTGTTCTCAAAAGTCGATCTACGATCAGGGTACCATCAGCTCAGGATTAAGGAGGCAGACATCTCCAAGACAGCTTTTCGTACTAGATATGGGCACTATGAGTTCTTAGTTATGCCCTTTGGATTAACTAACGCTCCAGCTGCCTTCATGGATCTCATGAACCGAGTATTCAAGGAATATCTGGACAAATTCGTCATCGTTTTTATCGACGACATCTTGATTTACTCAAGGTCCAAGGAGGAACATGCACAACATCTTAGGATGGTAATGGAAACATTGAGGAGAAATCAGCTTTATGCTAAGTTCACAAAATGTGAATTTTGGTTGGAGAAAGTTCATTTCTTGGGACATGTTGTGTCGAAAGAAGGAATTTCTGTAGATCCTTCGAAAGTGGAAGCAGTGAGTTTATGGCCGGTACCCAAAAGTGTTACGGAAATAAGAAGTTTTCTTGGGTTAGCCGGATACTACCGACGGTTCGTCGAGGGATTTTCCAAAATTGCTGCACCACTCACAGCCCTTACCCGAAAAGATAAAAAGTATGAATGGACTCAGAAATGCGAGGAGAATTTCCAAGAGCTCAAGAAGAAGTTAACAAGTGCGCCCGTGTTAATTATTCCTGATGTAGATGCAGGAAATTTCGTAATTTACAGTGATGCTTCCAAGAACGGATTAGGAGCTGTCCTGATGCAAAATGGGAAGGTGGTAGCCTATGCGTCAAGACAATTGAAGAATCATGAACGGAATTATCCTACGTATGATTTGGAATTAGCAGCAGTAGTTTTCGCACTAAAGATCTGGAGACACTATTTGTATGGAAACAAATGCGAAATCTACACTGACCACCAGAGTCTCAAATACATTTTTACTCAGAAAGAGCTCAACATGAGACAGCGTAGATGGCTGGAACTAGTGAAGGACTACGATTGCGAGATCCTTTACCACCCTGGAAAGGCAAACAGGGTAGCAGATGCTTTAAGTAGGAAATTCTCGGGCATGTTAATGTCTATCGAAGTGTTTCCAAAGCCACTACAAAAGGAGATTTCTGAGTTTAACCTGGAAATGATCACGGGAAAATTATCTTCTCTGACTCTTCAGTCCGATCTATTGGAATCCATCAAGGCGCATCAAGGAAAAGATTCATTTTTGCTTAAGGCACAACTTTTTAGCGGAAAGAACAAGGAGTTCAAGACATCTGCCGATGGCACTATCTACTTCAAGGAAAGGATCTGTGTTCCCGACTTTGAATTTTTGAAGGATCAGATCATGTCAGAAGCACATAAAACGCCATACTCAGTACATCCAGGAGCTTCCAAAATGTACAAGGATCTTCGAGAGAACTTTTGGTGGCCAAAAATGAAGAACGAAGTAGCAGAATACATGTCAAAATGCCTAACTTGCCAGAAAGTTAAGGCTGAACACCGACATCCTGGAGGAGAATTACAGAAAATAGAGTTCCCTGAATGGAAATGGGAGCAAACTACTATGGATTTTGTAGTTGGATTACCCAGGACGGTGAGTGGAAATGACACAATTTGGGTTGTGGTGGATAGATTGACCAAATCAGCCCACTTCATTGCAATTAAAGCCACCTTTTCAGTGGAAAAATTGGCCGAAGTCTACATATCGCAGATTGTTAGGCTGCATGGAGTACCAAAATCCATTATTTCAGATCGTGACGGACGTTTTACCTCTCGATTTTGGACCAGTGTTCATAATGCTATGGGGTCAAAACTGAAGTTTAGTACAGCTTTTCACCCCCAAACTGACGGCCAGTCGGAACGAACAATCCAAACATTGGAAGATATGCTGAGATCATGTGTTCTGGATTTCAAAGGGAACTGGGATCAAAAGCTGCCATTGATCGAATTCTCTTACAACAACAGTTATCACGCTTCGATTGGTATGGCACCATTTGAAGCCCTTTATGGAAGAAAATGTCGATCTCCTATCCACTGGCAGGAAGTTGGACAGAAGCAGCTGCAAACAACAGACTTCATCAAGAAAACCTCTGAAGATATCAAGAAGATCAAGCAGAGACTCGACATAGCTTTCAGCAGACAGAAAAGTTATGCCGATAAACGTAGAAGGCCATTGGAATTCCAAGTCGGACATGCCGTGTTCATTAAGATTGCTCCTATGAAAGGAGTAATGAGATTTGGCAAAAAGGGGAAGCTCAGTCCAAGATATACAGGACCATTTGAAATCCTTGAAAGGATTGGGAAAGTAGCTTACAAGCTTGCTTTGCCACCAGAATTAGCTGCAATGCACGATGTATTTCATGTGTCAATGTTGAAGAAGTATGTTCCAGATCCGTCGCATGTGCTTAGTCAAGAACCAGTGGAAGTTCGAACGGATTTGACATATGAAGAAAAGCCAGTTCGCATTCTGGATCGAGAAGAGAAGGTCCTAAGAAATAAAACCATTCCCCTGGTTAAAGTGTTATGGCGCAACCACAAAGTTGAAGAAGCCACCTGGGAATTGGAAGATGAAATGAGAAAGAACTACCCCGATTTATTCTAATTTTCGAGGACGAAAATTTTTAAGGGGGGTAGATTGTAATAACTAAATTTTTACGATCTTACGTTTTCTTATAAAGAAACTTATGTTATGTTTTAAAGGTATTTATGAGAAACCTGAGACAAGGTTTTTGTGTGAAATTTTTAGTTCTCACAATACTATGAGACTTGAAGATAATTGCTTAACTCAGAACGTATCATTTTGAGTCAGAAGAATAGAAAATTTTACGTCTGCATGATTTTGCATGACGGTCAAAGTTTGACCTAAAAAGTCAATAGTTGACTAGAAAAGTCAACCATGTGATAATACTGTATTATGAACAAGCAGTATGGAAAATATACTGCGAAAAATCATGTTCCAGACAAGATAGCAAGAGTAAGATTTACAATCACCCTAGAAAAATCAAGCACATAAAATTGGGGCATTTTGGGCCAAAGGACTTCAAATTACAAGAAAATTTTTATACAGTCAAATTTTACACAGATAAATTTTGGACTGCAGTTTAGTGACAAAATACTGTTAATAATAAGTTAACAGTATTGAAAATATCTGTGTTAGCAAGAATTTGGACTGCTTATCAAGAAAAAAGCCAAACAAGTTCTAAAGGTGATTACATCACCTACTTTTTGAATTATGACCTCATTAAGGAATTAATTAAAATTTGGAAAGAATTTTTTTGGCTCTAGAAGCCTCCTTGGCCGGCCACCTCATGGGGTCATCATCCAAATATTAAAAATTTTGGGGTAAATTCCACAATTAAGCAAAGTTTTCCAACCTCTATAAATACCCCTTGAGCCTATTCATTTTATTCAAAATTTGGGGAGGTTCTTGCCAATTTTCTTCTTGAAAATCAGCAGCCAAGGAAGAGAGAAAGAGGAAGGAAAATCAGAAATTTTCTTGGGGTTTTTGCTTCTAAGGGTTCGGATTTGAGCTAGGAGAAAGCCAAGAAAAATTTGGAAATTTTTAGGGTCTTTTAGGGGTGTGGCCGAGTGTGTAAAGGGAGGAGGAAAACTGAAATTTTTGGGGCCAAACTTTGGTTAAGAGTTCGGCTTGGAGAGGAGCAACCGAGGAGATCAACCAAAAAATTCTTTGATGCCAATTGGTGGTGTAGCCGTGAGCCAAGGGAGCTAGGGGGGAGGAGGAGATTTTGTGACCAAACTTGACTTTGGTCTAAGGTAAAATCTAGAGCCCTAACTCTCTTAATTGAGTTCAAATTTAAGGTAAAAAGATGATTCAATTTGGTTGTAAGGACATAAGTCCATTTCCCCATTTTATGCCCTAAGTTAGTAGTATGTGCTTGATTTGTAGATCTAAGGGTGTATGGTTCAAATTTTTGCATGATTTGTGTTTATTTATGGTTAATTTTCATGCTTGAATGCTTAGGGTTGTGTGTCCCCTGATTTGGTCAGAAAATCTGCCCTAGGGCAGTACTTGAAGCATGTTGATTTAAGAAGCAAAGTTAGGGTTAATGCAAACATAGGCTTAAGGCTTTTGAATTTGGTTTGTACGGATTCAATTGGACAATTTAATGGTTCATGCAGGACGTTAGAAATGCTGTGTGTTTGCCCTATAGGCTCCCGAAGTGTTCGGTTGAGGTAGATTTCACGAAATAGGACGTAAACCGGTTTAAGCAACCGAAATTGCCAATTCGGACTCAAACTGGCCAGTTTCGGGAAAGTAAAAATTAAAGGCCCTTAGAGGATGAATTGGGTAAATCTTAAAACACGAAAGTTGCTCGGAACGATTTTTCCTAGAAGACAACGCGGGCAGAATCCAAAAATGAGGCTCCAATGGTCTCCGTTTTTACAAAATCCGTGGCTGGTCTGCCCAGACCCAGTTTTCAGGGTCATCCAGCTTCAAACAAAAAAAAAAAAAAAAAAAAACTGACGCAAAAATAAGCAGAACTGGATTTTTTGTAAAACACGAAAGTTTTAGCATTTTTCGAGAGCTACAACTTTGGTGAAGACAAGTTTTTCAAATTCCAAATGTATTTATAAATTGGTATTGTTTTATGAAGAGTGTGCAGGGAACCGAAAATTCCTGCACATGAGTTTTACAAACAGTTTTCGAAAAAACTGTATTTTTGCTTAAAACTGTCCCAAGGGCAGTTCTCAATCTTAAATGACCTTTATAAAGATTTGTTTTAAAGAATTGAAATGGTTACAAAAATATTTAAAGCTAAATTTCTTAAATAGTAAAAAGATAAGAAAATGGACAGAATTTGTAATCAAGCCAAGGTTTTGAGGAAACCTAACATTTTGTCAAGAATCTAGCCCAAGAAATTATTCAATGTAATCTCTTAAGAAAATAATTATAGAATAATTATTTTCAAGCAGTTAAATGACTACTTTGTGACCAAATAAGATATCTAGTACTAGGGGACATACAACTAGAATTTCATTGGCATGCTGGATAGGACACCAACATTGCATAATAAGAATTAGACTCTTACCTAAGTCCCTAATTCAAGCAGGACAAGACCTGCAGCTGTGCCCAGTAAGAGAACAGCTTCAAGAGGGACACAGTGAGAAAGGTAAGTGCAACTCCGCCTACAGCATGGGCATTTTAAGTTGTAATATGATATACGAGATTATGTGTGTTATGTGCTATGATTTACTATATCAAGTAGATAGCATGACTGAGAAATAATTACAAGTTATATTCATGTGACATCATGAAGCATGTTCACAAATAATAAGAACAAGGTCAAGATGACAAATAAGTATAATGGCAAGCAAGCTTGCCTGTGACGTACCGACCCGTCCAAGGTCGGGTAGGACTGTGGATTGAGTTGGAAATGGATTGGCCGCCCCAACAACTCCATAGTTGCGCGCCCGGTACGGTCACTCATGATAAGGGGCCCATAAGCAAGTTAAGGAATGAAAGTATGTTAAGAGAGCATGATAAAATAAGCATAATAAAGCATAATTGAATCATGCATTATTAGAATGTGTTATGATAGGCTGTGCTAAGTTTATAGTTATTTATTGTTGCGGTTAAATAGTTGTACTTGCTGAGCGAAAGCTCACGCCTTATGTCTATGCTGTAGGTAAACACCCTACTGGCGCTTGTTGATACAAGATGGTGGAGTTGGCAGGGGCAACTGTGAAAGAAGGGATAAGCCGCTACGTCTTCCGTAAATTTATGTTTAATATTTTATGTTTATATTATTCCAAACAAGTACTCCTATAGTAAAAAAAAAAAAAAAAAAAAAAAAAAAAAAAAAAAAATCTCCACTATATTTGTTACATAAATAAGTATGTAAAACAAGTTAAGTATGTATGTATGTATGGTAACGGTCCGTGCTAGGCGGGTCGTTACATTTGACGAGTTCCAAAATGCATTAATATACTTTCTAAATAAATTTAAAAGACGAGGTATATTAATATAAATGTAACGACCCGCCTAGCACAAGCCGTTACCATACATACTTACGTATATTTCATATATAACTCCATCGACAAAACAGCGGAAATATATATATATATATATATATTATTTTTTTACAGTGTGACTCGCACACGAGAGCGTACATAAAATATAACAAATAATAGACAATAGTTGTTTAGCATATCTCATCTTAATAAACATAAAATAAAATTCCAAAACGCATAGCGGTTCAACATTTCCCACGGTTCACAGTCCGTCAAGCCTCGCCTCTCCATCTTGCATCATCAATTGCTGGCAGGTTGCTTACCTACAGCATAAACGTAAGACAGTGAGCTTTCGCTCAGCAAGTACAACTATCCTATACCGCGACACAACGCAAACAATATATCTAACTAACATAAACTAAGCATAGCATAGCAATACTTAACTTAACTTAGCGTAACTTATTCTACATATGCATGAACCAATTATGCTTTCTTATTCTTTCTTATTGTACATAACTTACTTACTTATCTTAACTTAACATATGGGCCCTACAGTGTTCGTACCGGGCGCGCAACTATGAATTGGTTAGGGTGACCAATCTTTTTCCAACTTAATCCATAGTCTAACCCGACCTTACGCGGGTCGGTACGACACAGGTAACTTACTTATTTTCATGTCATTCTTTATCTTATACTTGATTTCATTCTTATTATTGGTGAACATACCTCGTGATGTTTCACACAACTAAATCATAGCATGTTTTTAATCTTAACATGTTTCTAACATTTCATGACATATACTTAAACATAGCATTTACACATAAAACATAGCATTTACACATCAACCATAGCATAACACCTTTCTTAACACCTAATATAAAACATGTGATTAACATGGCATATAAATAACACAGCAAAGCAACACTACAAAACACACAATAAAGCATACATTTAAAGCATACTTAGGCAAGTATCAAATCAAAGCCTATGCTGTAGGCGGTGGTTGTACTTACCTTGTTTAAAACTGCTGTGTCCAGTTATCAGCTCAAACTTGCTGGGACACCGTTGCGTATCGTATTCTGTTATCGACAAAAGAGTAAGGATTAGAACTGTTGGTAAACCAACATTCTTATATAACCGTAGTTATATTTCCTTACTTTACGTTACGTAAACCTACTTGGTTACTTTAAGCAACCCTAAGGTTTAAATCTATCCTACTCGGGTTATTATATCTGACTTTAAACCTCAAAAATTCATTTGTGTTTTCTTTTTAGAAAACCTTATGTTTTTGGCACAAAATCCCCCCCCCCCCCCTTTTTTTTTAATTTAATTTTAAAAATTTAGAAAATCATAAGGTAAAATTGTAAAAATCATCGACTATTAAAAACCGCCTTTGGAACAGTTTTATAATGCCAATTAATCATTTAAAACACAAAAACACCATTTTCTGAACCATTTCTAAATATTTTGTACAGAAATCTCCCCATTTCTGTACCATCTTTGAAAATCAATTTCATTTAAAAATCTAAGCCGATTTTGGAAAAATTGTCTTCACAAAAGTTTTAGCTATCGCAGAACCCTACAACTTTCGTGTTTTACGTAAAATCCAGTTTGGACCTTAACCTGTCCAAAATCTGTGTTGAACCAACTCTGGTCGTGTATGGCTCCTGGGCAGGTCAGGCTCGGTTTTTTCAGAAAATCAAGGCCATTGGAGCCTTATTTTGAAAAACTGCTCACGTGTTCCCCTAGGAAAAACCCTAATCTACAACTTTCATGTTTTGAGTTTCTCCTAATTCGGCCTCTAAGGGCCTCAAAAATTGCTTTTCCCGAGACTGGGCAAACCCTACCCGAGAAAGCCATTTTTCGGTTTCGATTTCGCTTACGTCCTATTACGTTCACCCTACCTCAACCGAACACGTCGGGAGCCTAATTCAAACATGCAGGGACGTTTCTAACGTTCAACATTCAACAAACACATTAACATGAACATTTTGCACAAATATACAAAAACCTAAACAAAACAACAATACCTAGCATGCATATTAACAACCACCAACATAATCCTAAATTTTCAAGCACAAACCCTAATTTCTAAGCTAGGGCAGCAAGAGAAACCAATGAGCTTATGCTCAATACAACCAAGGCTTTAATACATTTAAATTTCTCCAATTGAAATTTAAACTAAAAGCTTGGAATCAAGGGTTTGGTACCTTGTTTTGGATCAAGAATTTGACTTGGTTGATCTTCCCTTTGCTCCTCCCTTAGCTGCCGGTTTTTCTTGCCAAATTGGTCCAACTTTTGCAGCCTCCTTTGCCTTGAAAATCAGCCACCACAGCTCCCAAAAACTGGCCAAAACAGCTCCCAAAAACTGGCCAAAACCTTGGCTTGTTCCCTTGCTCTTTTCCTCCCTATTTTCGGCCTTCTTGGCTAGGATAAGTACCAAATTTTTTTGAGCTCTTGTTGGATGCTCAAAGTAGAAGACTAAACCCTAAAAACCCTAATCCCCCTTGGTTCCACAAAATTTTTCCTCTCTTCCTCCTTAACTCACAAAACCGACCCTAGGAAGCAAAATGGGTATCCAACTTTCCAAAGTTTTCTTTCCTTGCTTTCCTTCCACCAAAAGCCGATCCTCCCACTCTATTTCCTCTTCAATCTTGGCTGCAAATCTTCCTCTCTTTCACACTCAAAAACCGGTTTTGGTTCAAGCAAGAAATTGGCAAGAGTTTGGTTATGTTTTGTGAATTTTTTTCTTGATTTTCCTCACCCCTATTTATAGAGGTTGAACTTCTTAAAATTGCACAATGTGGTCCCTAAAAAAAAATCAGATTTTGCAAGGGGAGGGGGTGAGGTGGTCGGCTTTGCTTGGGTGGAACCAAAGGAAGATTCTAAAAATTACTTTCTAACTAACTAATTTAATTAATATGATGTAATAAACATAAAGTTAGTGAGGTAAGCCTCACTAAGGTTTGTTTGCCACCAATCCTCTTTAAATAATCCATTTTTCAATTACCACAGGTAATTCCAATACTGGATTCACTTATACGCAGTATTAGTTAATTGAACCGCAGTCCAAAATTCACCTGTTTATATATGGACTGTCTAAAAACTTTTTCTTAACTTGGAACCACTCGGCCCAAAATATTCTAATTATTGTGCTTGAATTTCTATGGTGGTTTTGAATCCTAAACATATCATTTTAATCATAAAAAAATAGCTTTATGCAGTATAATATTATACTGCGAACTATTAAGTCATACAGCCTTTTTCTTAACTTTTTCGGGTCAATCTTTGGCTTTCTCGTCCGCCATTGACTTTCTTGTCAACCGCTGACTTTCCCGCCAAATTTTGACTCCCGTGGTCAACAGTTGACTTTTTGGTCAACCGTCGACGTTTTCGGTCAAACTTTGACCAACATGCGAATTTTGGCGATTTCGCTCATTTTCGCCTAAAAGGTCATTTACTTGACTAAGCAATCATTTTTTAGTCTTAGAATATCATAAAACTCACAAAAACGAAATAAAAACCCTTAACCGGGCTTTTTCATGCGTATCTTTAAAAATTGTACAAATTTCTTAAAATAAAAGAAATCGTGTAAATACAGAAATACTTGGTATTACAATAAATTACCCTAAAAATGGTCAGATTAGTCGGACCCTCAAAATTGGCACCTTATATCCTGCCCCGAATGTTTGAGTAACTCGATCAGGGTTTATTTACACGATGGGGTCTCTGTAAACAGGAAATTTTATAATTAATCTCAATTAGGGAGCTGATTCACATGTAATTTTCGGAAGGTAAGCTAGCAACAAGTAACAGGAATTACACAAGGATAAAGTAGGATTCTTCTTAATTTTTCTACACCTTTTGGAATTTTTATTCCATCAAAATCAACCATTATGTAAATTAGATAATTTATTTAAAATTATAACAAACGAAAAAAGTGCACTATCGCAACATCAACGTTCCTCTACCAGCTTCGCGCTTTCTGAGAGCTACCTCTGCGGTGAGAGATTGCAAAAGAACTTCACCTGCAAAAGGTACTTCGACTCTAAGAAGGCAGCAGAGAGAACACAATTGCATAACTTTTGTAAGCGAGTAAAGGATGAATAAAAATGGAGCCAAATATTGTATTTCTGGGTGAAGTTGGTCATCAATCGAAAGAATCCCAAGGATCTATTAACACTGCTCCGTTTTTATACTCGCTAATTTCTATTTACCATTTTATGAAGCTGAGTATTTATCTTAAGCAATTGTCTAAAAAATTCTAATGAAAATGATTTTTGTATATCATCAATGTTCTCCGCTTTACTCAAGTCCGATCTACCTGATGTAAATACATAGATGTGTCATGCAGTTTTATAATTTTTTTTTTTTTACTTTTTTTCTGGAAAGCAGTTCTATAATTCAGTCCCTGACAATTGACAGATAATGTCGGTTTTTAATATAAATATATATATATATATGTATATATGTAGAATCCAATGATCTTTCGGCAAAAGGAACAGTGTAATCGCGTAAAAATGCAGTACTGTGGAAGCTTGTTTTTATGAAATCTCATATATTGCAAGTTCTGTGAGACAAATTAGGGCAACAAATTTATAATTTCGTTTTTCAGCAAAAAAAAAAAAAAAGGGGGGGGCAACAAATAAATAAATAAATAATTCATATATCCTCTAAAAATATTGATTAGAAAGAACAATATATTAACATTGATTCAGTAACTAATTTCATAAATGAATGAAAGATTAACATTGGTTAAGCTACTTAGCTTAGTAATTAGTATCACTAAACTACACTAATATCACAATGTCTTCCTAAAATCTTCTGAAATTCCTGAGGTTTGCAAGGAACCACAAGAGCTCCGGTTTGTTCGAAACCGAATTCTTCCTCAGACTGCTCAAGCAGCCTTAGAAACACAGAGCTAGTTAAGCACTCAAGCTTAACAACAAACCTCTTTTTCTCAGCACCATTCACTGCCAAGACCGCGAAATGCCCTTCCTTCACATCGTCGGGTACTAATGTTGGAACTTCCGTTTCTTCTTCATCAAAATCGTTATCATCTGCTTGTCTGGGTGCTGCTAAAAGCGAGAAGCGCTTTTGCAGTTTTCCCATGAAAAGCCGGAGCCTAAGGAAAGTTGTAGCTCTTTCTTCTCCGTCGTACTTTTGGGAAAACATGATTGTTGATGATAAGACTAAACAAACTACTTATGATTTGAAACTTGGAAGGATTCTCTTTGTTATTTGTGACGGAGATTTTATAGTGGCTTGTGAAGGGATATGATTGGTTGCAAAGGAAGAAATTTCTTTGGGGGTCCAGTGAAGAGATAAACTCAAGTGGTTGTTGCAACTTGTTGTTCAATAATGTATTTTTTTCTCCCCCGTATTCTTAATTGCACGGCTAGACGCGTTATTTGAGCACATTTTACTAAGTGGTGAAAAGTAGTTGATCTCTGTAGAAAGCAAGCTAGGTTTTCGTAAATCAGCTGAACTACACAAACCAATCTTTTAGAACCTTAAGAGCTTAAGCTACTGAATATTCTTTTTAGCGGCAATATAAGGTGAGAAGTGAGATGTCTAAATTAAACACGACGAATATTAGTCCTACTTAAAGACGACAACGTATAGCTTATGAATACGACAACATCGATCTTGAGAAACAACACCAACTTTAAAAATCACCATTTTAAGAAACTATTCAAGCAATATTGAAACTACTATAGGAGAAGATTAAACTTTTGTAATACAAGGGTTGTGCCCCTTTATTTTTATAGGTGATTAGTATTGAGTATTCTTATGGCGGCTTTTTGGAAGTTGGAGCCAATCATGTATAGAACTATTGTCTATGAGAAATATTGGCAAGTGGATAGAAACTACCTACCTTTCGCAAATTAAGGACTTCATATATTTTAATTCTAAGAGAAATTTTGGATAGCCATGAATGATTTACATGATGGGGTATCGCTGAACCGCAGACACATGAAATTCAATGCAAGGGCTTCAGTTGACGTAGACATTGCGCGTGGTTTTTGTAGTCTTTTGGCTGGAAAGCAGAAATGAACTTTTCTATTTTTTTTCCCTCCTCTCATTTTTAATTAAAAGATAAGGTGGAACGGTACTTTTTGTTGCCTATTGATGATTAATTGTGTTTGTTTTGTAGGTTCTCTGTATGTTCTATTCGAAATGTTAACTTCAGGAGGCAGCCTATGTCACGCCCCGACTTACACCATCTACGTAGGGGAACGACTACGTAGACGTGGGCCGGGTCGTCACCTTACTTATATACTTAAATTAAACTTGCGGAAAATTTGGGAAAGATTTTCTTTTTTTTTTTTTTTTTTTTTTTTTTTTTTTAAACTTTCAACTTGAACTTTATCCTCAAACTTACACTTACTGATAGGTACTTCCTCGAGTACCGAACTTTCAAACCTTCCTTGAAGGCCATCTAAATCATGTTGTAGACCAAACCCGAACTAATGTGGGTTGGTACCACAAGAGGCAACTTGCTTGCCTTATATAAACTTTGTCATCCATACTTAAAACGTCATGAAAATACGAAAACCCTTTTTTCATTACAACATATTTTATAGAGTATATATATATATATATATTTTTTCAAAAGCTGTGGCAGTGTCCATCCCACATTTCACAGTCCGCAGCACCAGCCTTCCATAGTATTGCATCAGAGATTGCTGGCAGGATACTTACCTACAGCATAGACGTAAGACGTGAGCTTTCGCTCAGCAAGTACAACTATCACATCCGCGACACAAAACATATCATTGTGCATGAACCAATTATAATCTCTTATGAATCAATTATGGATTTATAACATAATTTAGTTCTATTCCTTTACATATCATGTGTGCTCGTACCGTGGTACATAGCCAAGGAATGGTTGAAGGTGGCAGTCCGTTTTAACTCAAACCATGAAACACAAAGTTTAACATGGAGTAGTTTAGGTAGCCTTCCAATCCAACTCAAACCATGAACCATACCATTTAAACCCGCCTTTGTGGCAAGTCGGCACGACACAACATTCTACTTGTCTTGTTCTTACCAAGTGGTTTAATATTAGTGAACATGCTTCATGATGTCACAATATTATAACATAATCAACATTAGTCAAAACATGGTCTTTTTGAAAACATGGCATTTCTGAAAACATGGCATTGCATGTCATAACATAACTTAGTATATCATAGCTATAGCATAGCATAACACATTATCACATATCAGCACATTACATCTGGCAACAAAGGGCCTATGCTGTAGGCGGAGTTGTACTTACCTCTCTCGTTATGTCCTACTTAGTGCTGCTTCTCCTCTGGGTACAGCTGCAGGCTTCCTCCTGCTTGTGGAAGGACATAGGTAAGGGTCTAATTAGTATCGTTGAATGTTGGTGATCTAACCAACATGTCTACATATTCCTAGTTGTATGTTCCCGATACTAGATGTCTTACTGGGTTACAAATAGTAACCCTATACGTTAGCCCAGTTTATTAATCTTGGTGTCCTTTAGGGTTATCTTGACTAACCCTTAAGGTTATACTAAAATCCACTTGTTAGTCAACCAAAGTCAACTATGGTCAACAATGGTCAACTTCGATCAACTATGGTCAACCATTGTTGGGTCAACCTTGGGCTTTGGGCTTGACCCAGTAACTCGGGTATAACTCCCGGTTACCTTTCGTAAACTAATCGCTTGCTATACTCCAACTTGAAAAATTCATTTTCCCTTACTTGGAAAATTTAGGGAAATTAATCCCAAAACTTCATAAAAATCCTTTACTTAAATCGTAAAAATCCAAACTCTTGGATTAGTGCTTTTATAAAATCATTTGAGGTTGAAAACTGCCCTTGGAACAGTTTTCCATAATCGAAACAATAGTTTGTAGTAAAAAAAATAGTTTTCTAAAGACATTGGAAAGGCTAGTACTGGTGCAGGAATTTTCGGATTCCCTGCACACCCTTCGAAAAGCGACCCCATTTTAAAAATCGGTTCGTAATCTGAAAAAGTTTTCTTCATGAAAGTTGTAGCTCTCGAAAAATACTAAAACTTTCGTGTTTTACAAAAATTCCAATTCATCCTAGATTCGTCCCAGTTTTTGTTTGAAACTGGCTGATCCCGAAAAACTGAGTGAAAACTGGGTCTGGGGATCAGCCACGGATTTTGGGGTAAACGGAGGCCATTGGGGCCTTATTTTTGAAAACGGTTCAAGCATCCCCCTAGGAAAAATCGTTCCGAACAACTTTCGTGTTTTAAGTTTCTCCAAATTCGGCCTCTAAGGGCCTCAAATTTCCCTTTTCCCGAAACTGGTCAATTTTACCCGAAAATGGCAGTTTTCGGTTTTAAGTTCGTTTTACGTAAATTTTTACGTGCACACTACCTCGAACGGCTTCGGCCGTGAGCCTACAACGACCTGCAGTGCTTCTAACGTAAAATATGCAGTCCTACATCACTTAAACATTTTCATGCAAAGCAAAACCCTTGGGTGTTCTTGCACCAAACCGGGGTTTGCAAAACGTTTGATTTGCAACACCATACATCAATCAAACACAACCCTAAAATCCTAATTAGGGCAGAAAATTAAATGAGCTTATGCTCATACAAATCAAGCTTGAAATACATTTAAATTTCCCAAATGAAATTTAAATAAAACACTTAGGGTTAGAGGATTTATACCTTCCTTTTTGGCTGCCAACAAATCCGGATTTCCCCTCCAATTGGGGTTCCAATTTTCGGCCTCTCCCACATGAAAATACACAAATTTAAATCAAAACTTAATTAAAGAACTAGAGGGGTTTAGGAGAATAGGATTACCTTTACTTCTTGAGATTAGATCTAACTTTGGATCTAAACTTTTTCTTCTAACTCCTTGCTCAAGAAATCCGGTTTCCCCTCTATGGAATTTCTCTCCAAATTTTCGGCCTCCACACCTTCCTTTCTCTTCCTTTCTTTCTAGCTTTTTCTTCTAATTTTTTTTCTAGCTTTTTGCTCAAGAAAAACCGACCAACACATGGTCTTTCTTCTCCCTTGAAGTTCGGCTTCTAGTGGAAGGAAAAAGGAGAATGAAAAGCTAAAGTTTTTCCTAATTACATCTAAGGGTTTACTTGCTCAACAAGCCCCCCCTTAGGTGATGTGGTGTGGCCTTATTGGCTAGCCATTCCCTTGGAGAACAAGGGAAGACTTCTTTCCATAAAATCCAATGAGGATTTGATGAGGTGTCCCCCCCCCCCTAGATGATGTGGTCGGCCATGAAGACTAAGGATGCAAGTGCTTGCTCAACAAGCCAAGCTTGCATCACCTAGCCTATGTCACCTTGGTGACATCATCCCAAACAAATTCCCTTGCCCTTTAAGGCTTCAAGGACCGGCCTTTGCATGTGGGAGCCAAAAATTGGCTTGCTCAACAAGCCTTTCTAGAGCATACACTTGTCACCATGCTATCAAGCCATGTGTGAACCAAAATTGGCTTGCTCACCAAGCTTCTTGATTGCTTATCTCTCCTTGCTTGTGTCACCTTGCATACCTAAGCATATTTCCTTGTTTTCCAAGGATGAAAAACCAACCATAGCATGTGGGAAGCAAAGAAAAATCTTCTCAAACTTATCTCTAGCTTAATTGCTTGTTCCAATGCAACCAAGCTAACTAAATTTGTAACCAACCATTGGCTTAGTTCAACTCTAGTTGGAAACTTGGTTAGGAATATCCATAAATTCCATAATTCAAAAATTACATACTTACTTACTTTTCTTAAAATTGCACTTTAATCCTTAATGACAAAATATTTGCACTTTAGTCCCTGTGAGGTGGACAGTGTTGGTGGAGCCACTTGGCTTCAATTCCATACCTAATGGTCCACTAAATTTCCAAAAATCCTTAAATATAGGGTTTCAGTCCATTTCCCTACTAACTTAATCAATACTAATACTGTTTTTCACTTAAAACAGTATTGTTTCACTAAATTGCAGTCCGGAGTTCATCTTCGTAAAATTGGACTGTGTATGGATTTTTCTTCTTAGAACTTGAAACTGCTAAATCCCCATTGCTCCAAATATTATTCACGATTATTCTAGAGCGATCTCATACCTTGACTTTTTGGTCAACTTTGACTATCTTGGTCAAACTTTGACCATCATGAAATCATGAAATTTCATCACGTCATTATCCTTAAAATGCCTTAAACTGGCCTAAGTAATCCATCGTTGAGTCTCGTAGCTAATTAACCGAGAACTCAAACTTATACCGATATTCTATTCCAAACATGATCTAGACTTAAGTTTTCCTTGTTCAAAGGAAATCTAGAGTCATAAAAATTCGGGTTATTACAGCCTAATTGCTTGAGAAAACCATTAGGCCCCAAATGAACCCGTAGGAAGCAGGCAAATGTTTTTTTGCGGGGTTTGGCTTTTCCGGCACCCGGTTTATAAATTCAAAAGAAAATCCCTCTGGTTTCAATTCAGGGACCTAAGACCCTGAATCCCCCTTCCCACTTACTGAGCTAGCCCCGTCGGGAAATGAATGCTTATACTTTATCTGACTTGATTGTGAAGCAGTTAAAGGTAAAATAAGTTCTTTTGTGAAAGTCTTGAGGAAATCTCCTTATATTTTATAGCAGAAAATGTGGGTTGTCAAGACAACTTAAATAATTTACTCTTTTGGGATTTGACTTTAATTTGAGAGAAAAGAGAGATAGGTCATGATTCCAAGAGCTGGTTTATCCTATGTCATTGCAAATGTGAGAAATAGACTGTAATTAATTGGATATACAACAAATTACACGGATAATAAGCAGCCCTAACTAAACAAATTACAACAAGAGCAAATAACAACAACAACTAAACGTAATTAGCATTTTTTCTAACTTCCATTTTTCCCTTTTCTACCTTCTACATTTTGGAAATTATAAGAAGTTAAGGGGGTGTTTGATGTTTGAGTTTGAGTTAAGATTTATAAGTTTAAATAGTGATTTTGGTTGACTTTTTCAGAAAAGACAAAAAACTTTTGGGGAAAAAGACAAAAATTGAGTTGATGGTGGTGAGTTTAAACTCACCACCCAAACGGGCCCTAAGAATCCATAATCTAGGATAAAAATATTAATGTTGATGAAAACATCGATCGTTCAGATTTACAAAAATATTGATGGATAATGTCGATATTAATATTGATATTGATAAAAATTAAGAAGACAACTTATACATGTGTAAAAATAAGAAATTTCAAGTGAAGTTAAAGGAAAAGCAAAAGGATTACTTAATCCTTAAATTATTTTTGTCAATTGCGTTATACCAATGTAATGAACATTTTGTTTAAGAAAAATGTAATGAATTTATCTACTTAATTCATTATCTTTTTACAATCTCACAATATTTTACAAATACATAATTAAATCCAAACACTTTTTGTTCATTCGAAATTTAATACCAAAATGAATTCCATAGAAGTTCCAAGACACAAGTTTGCATCCTACCCTGATCTATGCAATATTTTTCATGGGGTATAATGCTTAAATAATATTAAAAATAGTTATTGACATGCCACAAGTATGTTGACTGATTTTTCTTTCCCACCAGAAATCCAAAGATTGGGTAGTAAATTTTGAATTGTTTTTAATCAAAAGTTATTTTTTCTTCTTTGAAGTCCTTTTCCTATGGGTGCAGATTTAAATAGATATATAATGGATATAGCGGTTAAAATATCTGACATGTTTGGGTAAAATTGTGAAAGGAAAAGACAAATATTAATACAGATATTGTTCAAAAAGTATCAATATTTCATAGATACTCGGAAAGGAATATCTTTACCCGCGTTTTTATATCTAGGGTCCCCATTTATAGGCTTTCAAGGAAATATCGATAAAATTGTCCATATTTTTGTGGATTATTATAATTTGCTTTTATATCACCAAATGCTCTGATTCTGACACATGTAACAGAAATCTGTCTACAGTCGTGATAATTCAGTCCCTGCCAATTGTGACAAACAATGCTGTTGTTCTGAGAGAATTCAATGACCTTTCTGTTTTTTATTTTTTAATAGCAACTGAAAAAATGAAACAACTAGCATCAGGAAACTCTAACAAGTTCAAACTTTGTTGTCATCTCCTAAAGTTATGGACATTCGGGACTAATAAAAAGGAACGATTTTCATGATTCGTCGATAAAATTATTTATCTTGTTACTACAAATGTGAGATCGATTTAAAAAAAAAAAAAAGAAAGAAAAAGAAAGAATAACATGGTGGCCAGTTCAATTGCCTAGTTCGGAACCGGCCGATCTTATATCCACAATGTTGAACTTAAAATCTTGTCTAAATCGTCCGGTCTACAAGGAACCACAAGAGGTCCGGTTTGTTCAAAACCATATTCCTCCTCAGCCTGCTCAAGTAGCCTCTGAAATGTAGGGCTATTATTTAAGCAGTCAATCTTAACAATAAACCTCTTTTTTTCAGCACCATTCACTGCCACCACCGCGAAATGCCCTTCCTTCACATCATCCGGTACTGTGGTTTGCACTTCCAATTCTTCTTCGTCAAAATCACAATCTGTAGCCTTTTTTGTTGCTGCCAAAAGCGAGAAGCGCTTTCGCAGTTTTCCAACGAAATGTCGAAGCTTGATAAAAGTTGTAGCGCCTTTTTCTTCCCGACCGCTGTACTTTTGGGTACACATGGCTGTTGATGACAAGACTAAACAAGGCTTATGATTTGAAACTAATTGGGGATGATTCTCTTTGTTCTACTTGATGGCGATTTTATAATCGCCTGTTGAGGGGGATGAGTTAGCTCAGAAGAAATTTCTATGGGGTCCAATGAAGCGATAGGTTTCATGTGGTTGTTAAAACATGTCATTCAATAATTTAAACTGTCTCTCTTAAGTTTCTTAACCGCACAGGGAGAGACGCTGTACCGCAACACGGAGTTTACTCGGTGAAGGTGAAAAAAAAAATAAGAATAAGAAAATCTTTTCTATTGAAAGGAAGTTATTTGTGAATGAGCAAAAATACTACATAAGTAAAGATTAGTGCAGTGTCATAACCTCCTTATGAGCTACACAACCAAGTCTCCTCATATATATTTATATTTCCTCTTTGAATCGAGGGTGGGGAGATCTAAATTCTAGACCTTAACATTTGTAGGGGTATGGATTTAACGTTTTAAAGACTAGATTTTGCCTTCTCATTCCTACTTAAACACTTAAGATCCTTTCGGAAGATGGAAGTTGAAGTGGGTTTTTTTTTTTTTTTTTTTTGGCAGACCCCACCATTTGGTAAATGATTTATCAGAATTCTGCCGTGGATGATGTTTTACAAAATTAGTAGCACGGTCGTTCCTACTGATTTTTTTTTTTTTTTTCGTTTTTTTAAAATAAGCTCTAAAAACTTATGAATTTTTTTTTTTTTTTTTCTATTTTTGGAACATGAAAATTTTCATTTATACTCTTGCTGAACTTTACATTTTTACTTTTATTTCTACTAATTTCAAAAAATAATTAGTGTGTATCTTATTAATATTGAAACAAAAGATTGATTCTGCAGCTGTTAACATCATTAATATGGGAAGAGTTTGTTATCCAGCAACACTGAAGAGAAAGAGGGTTGTATCATAATATTGAGAAGTTATATCATGGTAAACCTTTTTTTTTCATCAACATTATTCATTTTTCAATCCAATGACAAAAGGAGCGGCTGTTCTTGTCCGGCAAAAGCGGGGTGCCGGATCTTTCATTAGAAATTTCGGAAAAGAACCTAATTTAGACATATTCCTACCTACATAAAAACGGTATAAAATTGGCAAGTGGAAAATTCGAAGAAGTATTGATTTGTATCCACTTTTGGAGTAATTTTACCTCGGAGCATATGTTGCGTTTAGGCAACTATTACGTCGTAAACAAAGATAAGTAATTAAATGGAATTCTTCAAGATGAGGTACAAAAGAAAATCCTATTACTAATGTGTGTTCTTGTTAGTCAAAATTTCCCGACATTCTATCGAACTCACATGTTCTTTATTTTTAATGTATACTTAGAAATTACACAGAAAAAAGGAGAGAGAAAATAATGGTAAGACTACCTTGTCTCTTCACAAAGATTTTTCTGTACTAGTTGTCGTTAAGAAAAAGAAAGATATTTATGTACTAGCTAGTCAAACGATTCCAAAAATTACACGTAGATCAATTGAATCTATTCCATACTGAAATGTAGCTTGCATTTGGACATCAGATATGGATCTAAAGATTTCAACTAAGTTTTTATCTTTTCTGAAAAACTAACAAATATTTTAACTAGTTTTTTAAAAGTCAACCAACTACGATATAAAAATTTCATTCCAAACGGGTACATCAAACACATTGATAGTGTGTTTTCTTTTTTAAGTGGGGCTTAAGTTTGACCTCGCTAAGACTAACTCAAATGGTGGGAGAGAGAGATATTTGAGTAAGAGCTTTCACGTTTGAAATTTGAGAGTTCTTTTTAAACAAGTGAGAGTCATAAGCCCTGTATCTTTTTTTTTTTAATAAAATGGTAGGGGTTAAATCATGTGGTCTTTTTCATTTTTTTTAGTGAAATTTTTAACAGTCAAGTGAAACCAATTCTCTCTCTTTTTTTAAACTAAAATTCTTAAAAAAGTTAAGTGAGATTAACTATCTTATTTTCTGTTTAAATTTAATAAAAATTCTAATGAAAAGGAATTAAGCATGTGTTTGGTTCTCAGGTGTGAACCTAAGTTTTTTATTTCAATATTTTTGTTTTTTTTTTTAAAAGTCAACAAAAATTATAACTTGTTTTTGAAAAGTCAACTAACTTCAACCCAAAATTTTATCTCAAACCTTTGTTCCAAACGTACCATAAGCAAAACTATCAAAATTCATAAATTTTTTAAATTCAGAAAGAAAAAAAAAAAAGCAGAAAATACTCTAAAAAGATGGACCACAAGTCAGATTAACACTAATAAAAAAGGACGACGCTGTATTTTAGATATTATCGTCTATATATATTGGTTTGTTCTCTCAGGATGACCATAAGTCAAATTAATCTCAAACTTTGTTTCAAATGTACTGTAAACGAAATTATCAAAATTCAGAAAAACGGATTGAGAGTATTTAAATTCAGAAAATAAAGTAGAAAATAACCCTAAAAAGTTGGACCACAAGTCAGATTAATACTAATATAAAAGGATGACGCTGCATTTTAGATATCATCGTCTATACTGTTTAAAGTGATATCGCTTTCCAAATGTTTGTTGTCTTTCATTATTTTGTTGTTTTATTGAGCTATTGTCATTTTTAAATGTGCGATTTTTTTCTTTTTTAAGAAGTTGTGAAAAGCGCAAAATAGGTCGTTATGTCGTTTATGAGGTTTTGTCGTTTGAATTTCTAATGTATTTTATATCCTTCTCATGTGGTTTCCTCGATAGTTGTCGTTTTTCACGTTCGTGTCATTTGTTTCCATTTTTCGGTTATCCTTTTAATGTCGTTTTTGAAGTTCACGTTGTTTGTTTATTAGTTTAATGTTGTTTAGAATGTTGTTGCCGTTTGTTAGTTCTGCTATTCCCTTTTTTTATGTTTTGACAATTGTCCCGGCCATTTGTTTTCTTATGTTGTAGTTTCCCATGTTCTCTTCAATTTTCACGTAGTTTGTTTTTCTCTTCTCGTTTCAATCTTCTTCTTATCGTTTTTTATTTTGGTGTCGCGTCTAAGTTTCTAGTCGTTTCTTAGTTCTTTCTTATTGTGTTTCTGATGTCGTTTAACTTTTTGATGTTGTTTCTTACTTACTTGTCGTTTCAATTCTTATGTCGTTTGTTTTGTTCGTGTTGTTTATGATTTTAATGTATTTTCGAAGTTTGTTGTACTCTTTCATTTGGAACATTTATATATTGTTGTCGTTTGTTCAGTTAATGGTTTGTTTATCTTTGTGATTTTGTTGTCTGTTTTTTTTTTCTTGTCGTTTTCAGCATTATGTCGTTTGTTATTCTTTTTTTTTTTTTTTAGGTAGCTTCCAGTATTGTTGTCTTCTGCCGATCCTTTTTTTCATATTAAATGTTTGCAATTTTTTTTTAATTTGTAACATTGTCTTATTAACATCATTTATTTAAGCAAATTATAATGTTATCAAAAAACACAAAATATATAGTTGTCAACAGGGGAACAAAATGTGGTCAACCTTTATTGTTTTGTTTTGTTTTGTTTTTTATAAGTAGGGTTCAACCTTATCTTTCCAATACACTTTTTCGTACTTGCCAGCCAAATGACTGCAAAATATCTACGAGGACTATTTAGTATCAACTAAAGCTCGTAAACATTAAGATTCAGTGTATTTCCTGTTTAAAGAGACCCCATATCCATAGGCCGGCTCTCTTGTTAATGATGTTTATATCATGAGCTTGAGTCAAGTCCGATACACTTCATGATCTGAACACAAACATGTGTGATGCAGGGTCCAAGATGTAGTCTCTGACATTTGTGACAGAAAACATTGTTCTTTTGATAGAATCCAATAACCTTTCACTTTCAAGGGCTAGTGAAAGTCAAGACTAGAATGTCAAGTAGAGAGGGGAAAAAAAAAAAAATCAAATATCTCACATCTGTCTTTGAATTTTAGGATCATTCTCATTTTGTGTATCTCGTGAACTTTAAAATCTCTTATTTTGCCTACTAAAACTTCAATTAGTCCCACTTAATCCTGCCTAATAGAGTAGTTAGCCACACTTATCACTGTCTATTAAGATTTCTCTT
This sequence comes from Ficus carica, assembly GCA_009761775.1. Lineage (NCBI taxonomy): Eukaryota > Viridiplantae > Streptophyta > Magnoliopsida > Rosales > Moraceae > Ficus > Ficus carica. Next base: position 15,632,273 of record CM019751.1, read on the forward strand.
AAAAATTAGCAGGAAACGACCACATTACATGATTTATCTCCCTTTTTTTTTTTTTTTTTCCTATTTGTTTCTATCAACATCTATAACAAAGAGGATTAAAGTGGGACCAATTTAAAGATCAAAGGTAGTGTGAGAATGACTTTAAAATTCAAGATACAAGGGATTAGCTTCTTCTTCATAATTATTTACATCAATTTCTCTAGTTTCTGCTATAAGCGAGAAGTGCTTTTTTTGTTTTGTTTTTTGTTTTTGTTTTTGTTTTTTTGTTTTTTTTTTTTCAGTTTTCCCACGAAAAACCTACACTGGAGAAAGCCTATTACTCTTCTTTTTTTTTTTTTTTTTTCTTTTTTCTTTTTTCCTTGGTACACATTAATTTTGTGATGATAAGATTAAACAAGTTTATGATTTGAAACTTGGGATGTTTGTGACACAACTATTCTCCCTAAAAATTATAACCGATGGAAATGACGTAATTAAAATCTTTCAAACACTATTCAAGACCACTAGATTTGGTAATCCACCTCAAGAGCTATTCGTTTTTTTTTTTTTTTTTTTTTTTTTTTTTTTTAGGAGTCCTCTATAAGAGGTGCACCCAACGAATGAGCTCAAGCACTTTTTCGAGGCTCAATCCACATAGGTCATCTTCCAAATTCCCGTATGCTCCTACATCGTATTTTGTAGACGATGACAACATGTAAAAGAGTACAAGTTCAATATGATTCATTGTTCGTAGAAACTATTCATGCAGCATTATTTAATGTAATCCCTTGTGAAGACTTGATGTTTCAAGACAAGAATTTTTTATTTTTCCTGTGAACCCCTATCATTGGTCTTTATATTTTATGATAGTAATTTTTGAATAATTCTTGAACGGATGATTTACATAAATGAGTTGCTCTTCAAACTGGAGACAATTAGACAAAATTCCAATGTCGGAGCTTCAGTTGACACATACATTCTGCATAGTTTTTGCAGTGTGTGTGGCTGGCAAGTGAAAAATATCTTTAGTTAAGATAAGATTGAACCCTTTTTGTCGCCTTGATAACTAGCTAGCTAGCTAGCTGTGTTTGTTCTGTAGGTTCTCTGCATATTCTACCAGAAATATAAAGCTTTCAGAAAACAGGATGCGTCAATTGAACTGTAATCAGTTCATGGCAACTTTTTTGTAGGCCCAAATTATAATTAATATGGTATAAAATAACTTAGGTAAATTCTGTTCTATTTCTTACATGCCAATAATTTGCAAACTTTGTGGTTCGTCTCGAAAATGTCATATAACCTCATTCCTACTGATCAAAATCTACTCATGTTTAGTTCACACTTGTCTGTCTGTCCTAATAATTTTCCTTTAGAAAATTTGAAAATAAAAGTCTTTTAAGTTGACATGTATCTGGATGACCTTCAAACCTCGTCGGGATAAATAGACGTGCTCTTTTAATTTTCAAGGATATGATGATTAGATCAAAATATCACAGCTCAATAAACACGACAAAATACGATGAGCTTCAAGACTTCAAGAGTATCTCACTCCTTTAGCAAAATGAAGAAAACGTCCTTAAACCGTGCTTTTTGAAGCAAGATATTTAGCGGTATTATCCCGAAAAAAAAAAATAAATAAATAAAGTCAGAGCCAAAAAAAATAGAAATAATTGAAGAACTTAATGTTCAACTGACAAGGTGAATAATATCAGCAAAGATTACATACCTCTCTTACTCAATGCCATTCACTGCCAAAAAGAGTCGTTTTTTACTTTCTTTCTTTTAATCATAATAACTATTGATGTTCAGATTTAGGGGTTTTTTAAGGAATGCAACCAAAAAAAAAAAATGCAACTTTGAAATATTACATCTCAAGCTATGATGGTTTCATGATTTTTGTCCTTTTGTCATCCTACTCAGATAAAAATTAATCAATATGATAAAAATTCGAATCAGTAATTAAGTGAGATAAAAATTCTAAACATGTAGAGTGAAGGAGTTATTCCAACAATTTCCCATTCTCATAGGACGAAGTCGACACAAAATGTCTCACACCGATTAAGTACAAGGAAAATTATTACTTGAAAAAAAAGAGGTTAAAAATGTCTAAACACAGCACAACGTGAAAAGAATCCCTTTAACCCAGGCATCTTTCTTACAAACCACATCATGAACTTCTAAAACAAACAAAAGATAAATTACGAAACAGAAATAAAAGCAAAACGACATGAGAAGGATAGGGTGTAAAAAACGACAACAATCTAGAAAACGACATTAAAACAGTAAACAATAAGACAAAAAGAACGAATAACGACAGAGACAGGGAACAAAATTTAAATAACAAAAGAGAAGAAAATTAATTATTGGACCTGTAAATGTTATGCGACAAAAAGGAAAACAAACGACAAGAAAATTGAAAACGACATCAAAGGATACACGACAAAGAAAAGGCAGAGATTGATTATAGAACATTGAAAATGACAAAAGTAAATACAAACGACATAAAAAACAATGTGGGAAACAACAATATAAGATTTAAAACAAACTACAAAGGATTGAAGACGACAACAATCTTCAAAGTAACAACATCAAAAGCACAAATGACAGAGCATAACGACAAAGGAAATATTCAAACGACATCAAAGGACAAATGAAGAAAGAAAACAAACGACATGAACAGAATAAACAATAAACACCACGAATCTGGGAAACGACAAGAAAAGGAGGAAAGGCATTAGAAAGGACACTGTGCTTTTTGTTCTTCTTCTTTACTTCTTTTTTTTTTTTTTTTTTTAAAGGATTTACTAATTTTAGTATTTACATTATATAATTCTGCATGAATGATTTACATGATGGGGCCTCTTTAAAAGCGAAATGAGCTATATTTTTCAAAGTGGGAGCTTCCGTTGATCTTGACATTCCGCGTAGCTTTTGAAGTCGTTTGGCTGGCAATCGTACATAAATATCAGCTATTGGAAAGATAAGGTCGAGTCCCTTTTTGTTTAGTAGGTTCTTTGCAAATATATTGAGTCAGATTAGAAATGTATACTTCAAATAGGAGAATACTAAAAATAACATCACCATCAGCAGTTGCTAATTAATTACAAGACTCCTCCAATTTAGTGCCAGCCAATTATGTGACATACTTTTATATGATAGTCATCGGTCCTTACAAGAAAAAATATAAGTTATGTAGTCTGATTGTTTGACGTGGATATATGTGATGATTATTAAGTAAAGAGACCACCACTCAAGGGTACGAAATCTTTCGAGGAAAAGTTCAAGAGAAACTGTGCAGGCCAAGACCCAAAACGAATAATATCGTACCAAAGAAATGCATGGGTCGTTACATTTTATGGTTACAAATGTGAGCGGAAAAAAAGAAGAGTATAAATGAAATATATATATATATATTTATATATACATGTACATGTTGCAGCTTTTTAGCAGCATCATAATCAGTTCACAAGAGAAGTCATCCTGGGAAAATACATGATAAAACAAATAAAACAGTGAACATAGACATGGATTCAGTTGTCTGGTATGTCTTTGACAGTAAGACTACATAAAGTTAGAGTCCTTCATCTCCGTCCCGTCTCTAAAATCTTCTGTAATTCCTCGGGTTTACAAGGAACCACAAGAGCTCCAGTTTGCTCAAAACCATATTCTTCTTCAGCCTGCTCAAGTAGCCTCAGAAACTTAGGGCTACTTAAGTAGTCAAGCTTAACAACAAACCTCTTTTTCTCAGCACCATTCACCGCCAAGACCGCGAAATGCCCTTCCTTTACATCATCTGGAACTGCTTTTGTCACTTCCAATTCTTTTTCATGAAAATCACCATCTACAGCCACTTTTGTGGCTGCCAAAAGCGAGAAGCGCTTTTGCAGTTTTCCCACAAAGAGCCGAAGCCTAAGCAAGCCGGTGGCTCTCTCTTCCCCGTAGTACATTCGGGTACACATGATGACGTTGATGATAAGATTAAACAAGGTTGTGATTTTGAAAATTTGGATGTTCCTCTTTGTTATTTTGTGATGGACATTTTATAGCGGCTTTGTTGAGGGATATCGGTAACAAGGAAGAAATTTCTCTGGGGTCCAATGAAGAGAAAATTTCATGTGGTTTGATGCAACTTGTTATTCAATATGTACTTTTGTCGCACTTCGTTTTCCTGGTTATGAGGAAAAAAAAATGGCAAATATGGATAATTCTGACCCCACACGTTGGATAAAGGATATATTTTTCACTAGTTCATCGGAATTTTTGTAAAATTCCTCCACCGGTGCTTTTATTTTTTTTTACATGATGGGGTCTCTTTCAACAGGAAATACCATAAATCTCATGAATGTCTAATTCAGTTGAAACACATCCCGCGTAGTATTTCCAGTTGTACTCGCTGGCATGTACGAAATGTCTTTTGGAAAGATGATGATGGAATGCTTTTTTCTTGCCTTGATAATTATTTACATTTAAGTTCTCTGAATATTTTATCAGAAATTTTCACTAAAATTACATGTTCAGTTTGCCTAGTATGGCGATCACGACAGTAATAAGATTACATGAAGGTATATATTTTTCCTCTTCAAAACAGGCTTGTAACAACAAATTAACCTCTTTTTCTCACCACCCTTAACGGCCAAAACGACAAACTACCTTTCCTTCACATTACCTGGTACTATTTTTGGAACTTTTTTAACCATTTTACTTTATTTTATTTTATTTATTTTTCAATGTATAGCTTCATAAGTAATGATGTTAGATTTTATTGAGATATATATATATATATATATATATCTCAAGTGATCCCCATGTTCTTAGTCTCTCTGTCTTTGGGGCCCATCGGGAGTTAGGAGGAGAAGCTTCTCAGTTGCTACAAAAATATGAGATTTTTCACAAAGCCTTTCAAGCACCGGCATTTCTCTATGCTTTTTGTTCTACAGCTGTAATTACATGAAGATTCCTTAAAGTTTAAAAAGCCATATTCTTGGCTTGCGCTTCGCAAGCACAGGCAAAACGCGTTGTTATATGTGTGTATATTTAAAACTAACCGCACCGACAAATATAAAAGAGAATATATTATATATATGTGTGTTTGTGTCATATATAAAAATACATATAAATCCAAGCACAATAGAAGGATATGAGAAACGATAGTAAAAGACTAAACGACATAAGAATTTAAAACGACAACAACTACTCAAAATGACATTGAAAGTATAACGACAATAAAGAGGTTGAATCAAGGAAAGAAAACCGACATGGTCAGAAGAACAAAAGATAGAACCTAGAAAAGGACCACAATCTCGGAAAACGACATGTAAAGTTATACATTATAATTAAAAAAAAAAAAACGACATGATTGGAGCCACGAGATCACAAACAGTAATAGAACAAACGACAAAAGAATCAAAAAAACGACATGAAAACAACTATGAAACAGTAAATGACATAAGAAATGGAAAACAACAAAGTTCTTGGAAAAAGAAATAGATTTATAAACGACATAAGAAATGGAAACGACAATAATCATAAAAGGGTAAGGGACACGAGAAATGGAAAAGCCACAACGTTCTGGGAAACGACTAAGAATGCACAAAAAACAGAACAAAACGACAATAAAAAGTGAGAACCACAAAGGAAAACATATCACAAGGACATTGGAAAGGGTAAACAGTAAAAAGATGAACAAAAATTACTTGTAAAAACTGAATGACAATAATCTTGGAAATTCATTAGGATAAGGAACAAAAGAAAGCTAACCTCACGAAATGAGAAATTGTGAAAAGGAACGAAAGGAATAAATTCATGATTTTATTTTGGTTATAAAATAGAAATGAGAATATTTTAAAAATGATTTTGAAATATTTTTTAAATTGTGTTTGATTGTGTTTTTAGATAAATTGATTTGAGGACAAAAAAAAAGAGTAAAATTATGTTTGGATATGTTTTTAAAAATATTAATTGGGTGTAGAAGTCTTAGAAAATTAAAACGGAAATGGGAAATAATTTTATTTTATTTTCTCATTTCTTAACACAATACGAAAATGATTTTTTGTTTTCGTTTCTTTTTTCTGATGTTGTGTAAAACGAACACTATTTAAGTCTTTTTTTCTTTTTTTTTTTGGAAATTTGGGTGGAGGAATTCAAACTCTATACCTTTAAGTGGAATCAAATATGATATTACTACTAGATTATACCTGCAACCACTATTTTATAATCATTTTCAAAACACTTTTTGTTAAAAATCATGGGATTCTTTTTCAAAACATTTCCAAACCATTATCAAAAGGGACGTCTCAGACATGACATGAATGGAAAAATAAGATAGAAATCTATTATCATCCTTGAAAGAGCGAATAGCTCTCTTTGGTCATTGCTTCACAACCCGTCACATGACAATTTTAAATAAAAAATAATTTCTTTAAAAAAATAAAAAATAATTTATTTCTTTTTGTTATGTTATATTTGTCTATTCCACACTTGCGAAACGTCTGTAATACAACTAATATAAAGAAAAATAGGCCGCCATTTAAAGTTATAAACAACAAATGAAGCGCCTGACATAATAATGACGAAAGGTCAACATACTATGATAGGAAAAACGACAAAATAATCAACAAGCGACATCAACACCTGAAACGCAACAATAATATGGTAAACGACAACAAATGGTAAACAACAACAAAAGAAACGCAACGACATAAGAAGAACATGCGCTAGAACATAGAAACCGGCATATGAAAAACAAACAACATAACATGAAAAAAGACAAGAATCTTTGGAATGGGCATCAAATTAAATGACAAACCAAAACGACATTAAAACAGCAAGAATCTTGAAGATGCCATTAAACTGACAAACGACAGAAAAAAAAAAAAAAGGAATGAACGATTAAAAACAACAAAAGTTAAACAAGTGACATGAACATCGAAATATGATAATGGTGTTTGAAACGAAAACATGTCTGGTTACAAGACTGAAAGACTTGCCTGAGAGATTGCTAATACTAAAGGATACTGAACCCACCTTTGCTAATATATTTACTTTTATATTTATATATATATATATATTTTTTTTTTTTTTGTTGAAATATTTACTTTTGTATATATACTATTGGAAAAAGGTTTTAAAATATTCCGCCTTGGATGATTTAAATGATGGGGTCTCTTTTAAAAATTAAAAAAAAAAAAAAAATTGACCAAGGCATTTTCTTGTAGCTTTTGGCCTTGTGAAACATCTTCCATTATTTGATGCATAATTAGTTGATCCTTATTGCTTCTATTTAAGTTATTCTCTAAATATACTTTTAATATTTTAACTTTAAATTGGATGAAACATGGAAATGAATTTGTATAGAACAATGGGTTGAATCCCAATACCTCACAAAATGCTGAACCTTACAATAAGACGTACTTGGTGGGACATATATATGGGGCCTACCTGGTGTGAGTAATAGGGTAATTACCGGGATTCAACCCGGTCAGTGGGGGGTTGAATCCCTTTTTTCTTTTGTATGTGACCACACTATCTAAGTTTGATAAACTCTGACTAAGTCACTGTACCTCATGTCAATACACAAACATGTAATGGGCTCCACTCTGTTACTGCCAGCTATAGCCAGAAAATTATTGTGGTTTGCTTGGAGAACTTGAATAATTGCATTTTTGGGATATTGAAAAAGAAAGACAAGTCAAGACTGAAGAGTAGGTTTACCTTATGCCATTGCAAATCAAATGTGAAGGAGGGAGAGAGAGAGAGAGAGTTTAGTTGGATATACAACTTTTTGAAACATCTAATACGCAGTATTACAATATAGAGAGTCATCCTAGAAAACTAAATAAAACAGTAAAAATAAAAAATAAAAAAAATTTGAAACATGGATTTAAATTGGGTTCATTCGCCTAGATATAGTCTCTTATCTCTATCATGTCTTCCTAAAATCTTCTGTAATTCGTGAGGACTACAAGGAGCCACAAGAACTCCGGTTTGTTCGAAACCATATTCTTCCTCGGCCTGCTCAAGTAAACTCAGAAACTCGGGACAATTTAAGTACTCGAGCTTAACAACAAACCTCTTTTTCTCAGAACCCTTCACCGCCAACACCGCGAAATGCCCTTCCTTCACATCATCCGGTACCGACGTGGTTGACACTTCCAATTCTCCATCTTCATCAAAACCACTTAATTCTTTGGCTGCTGCTAAATGCGAGAAGCGCTTTCGCAGTTTTGCCATGATCATAAGCCGAAGCCTAAGGAAAGTTGTAGCTCTTTCTTCGACGTAGTGCTTTCGGGTACACATGAATATTTGTTGATGAAAAGACTAGACAAGCTGCTTATAATTTTGGAATTTACGATGATGTTTTTTCTCTTTTTTTATTGTGATAGAGATTTTATATTGGTGTTGTCAGAGAGATCAGATCCGAAGCATGGGAGAAATTTTAGTAGGAGTCAATAATTATAAAGAGATAATTAATTGAATGTGGTTGTTACAGTTCTGTCATTCAATGCTATACATGTTTTCGTCTCTCATCACTTTCTAATTCTTGGTTTCACATAGACGCGTCATCCCAAGTCCGGCCTTATCCCTCGAACAAGTAGCGATATATTTGGTTGGCCTAGATTAATATAGAAACTGTAGCGATATATTTGGTTGGTTGGCCTAGATTAATATAGAAACTGTAGTATAATTTTGTTGGCCTAGATTAATTTGGTTGTGTTTTTTAACTAGGTTCTTTGTATATTCGGTTAGAAATATTAACGTTGAACTCCAAAATGGACGAGGAAGCTGAATCAAGTGAAGCTCTAGTCATTTCATTATCAAATTTTCTTGAAAGAACAGTGCATGTAGGTCCAAATAATTGCTCTAAGCTTCAATTTCTTTACCTGCCAATATGTTTCTTATTACGGCAAGTTTAATTTTGTACATGTAGCTATCTTACAGTACTTGATCCAATGTAAGTGTATTTATTTTTAATTTAAGAATTCTCTAACTTTAAAAGATTTAATAGCCTCGAGTAGCCTACCGATTCTGAAATTTTACAATTAGTTTCTATATGAAGCCTATTTGATAGTATTTTTTTTTTTTAATCTCTTTTTTCCTAATCATGTAGACACATTATCAATCACATTAAATATTTGTATTCTCTTCTTACTATTTATATCTTCTTTGTTGTTATTCTTATTATTCATTACATGATTACATAAATGAACCCGAGAATATATGTTCCTTAAAAAGTATGTTTGGGTGGATAGAAAAGTGTAAAGAGGGAATAAAATAAGGGGATTACTGGTAGATTATGGGATCCTACTGTTTTGCAGGAGGGATAGAGCTAAGGATTTGAATCACCAATCAAGTGGAATTTTTTGTCCTTCCAAGATTGTATGTATTGTGGTGAGGAAAATTTTGAATATGGGTTATAAATTAAGTACGGCCATGTTTGGATCGCATGTCTATTTTCGAAAAATAAAATTTTCTTATTTAAAATGAGAAATTCATTTCATTTTGAAAAATAGATGACGTTTGAACGTGTAAAAATCTTCATTCTTGAAATAAAAAGTTATTTAGAATGAGAAGAAATATATGTGTTGGGAATAGTGCATTGGGTGAAGATTCTAAAAAGATTTCAAAAGGGTACTATGCAATTGAAAATGAGGTAGCTTTCATTTTTCAAAATGAAAAGAATAATAGAAAAAATTGAGAAAAATAATCTTTTTCTTATTTTTTTTCTCTTTTCAAAAATGGACATGTGAAACAAACAGGTAGTTTTTTGAATTAACAAGGTTTTATTCGTAACATTACGTACTTATAAAACCAAACGTTTTCTTTATAACATGATGGGATGTTTAGTGAGTATCATTCTTGTTGGGAAGTATTTTATTGTAGGTGGCTACACTTTTGTTCCCTGTTGGTTTTTTCTCCTCTTTCTTGCTTTAAAAAAAAAAGTACATCTTCAGAATACATAAAAGGGAAATTTTGTATAAATATATCCTCTATTTTGAGTTTATTTATGAGGTCTACAATCCATTAACTATTTTCCCCTTATCAAATATATATCAAGACAATTTAAATATGTATCAAATTTTTACCATGGAGCGATCTACATTTAATTAATTTTGACTACATAATGACGAGAATACCGTAAAATAGGAAAAACTTTTAAAAAATCCAAAATTAAAAAAAAAAAAAAAACACACACACACACACACAAAAAGAAAAAGAAAAAGGGTCATTCGACTAAAAATATATATATATATATATATTTTTTTTTGGGTTAAATTTCTTTTCAATTTTTCTTGAGGGTATTTTTATCATTAGTTGACTCAAAATTAAATGTTGACCTTTCTATGATATAAATTTGATCCACACTTAACATATATTATACTTATTAATTATATGAGATTTAAAATAGATAGTATATTTCTAAATAGACTTAAAGTACTTTGCTACATAAAACAAATTATAATTGGATTAAATCGTCATTAATGTGCCAATAAAATCTTTCCTTTCCATTATTTATACTCAACAATAGAATTTCTTTTCTATAAAAAATATAAAAAATAAAAAATAAAAATAAAAGAACAAGTGAATTTCTTTCTTTTCCGCTTTTACAAATCTTTGATAACGTAAATGCACGGCAGCTAACTCTCAATCCGGACTACAATGAGGTTTGTTTGGAGAAGAGAACTTGATCATTTTTAAATGTCAGGGCTAGTTGTTAAAAGAGAGAAGTCAGCTCCGGAAAAAAAATGATAATAATAATAATAATAAAATTAAAAATCAGTGGTTTTCATGCTTATGCACAAGTTTATCTCATATCATTGCAAATGTGTGAAGAAGAGCATATAATTCGATATGCTGCTTTGAATATCTTATAGTTAGCCGCATATTAAGTAGTACTATAGTACACTTAAGAAGTCATATATCCTAGAGAAATACATGATATATGTATATGTATATATAACAATGAAACAGGAACATTGATGCAGTTTCAGACAGTTCTTAGTATCCCTTAATCATGGTCAGATTACATAATGAACGTGTAGTCTGCTCATTAAAACCGTCCCTCATCGCCGTTCCGACGTCAAAATCTTATGCAACTCCTCCGGTCTACAAGGAACGCCAAGAACTCCAGTTTGCTCAAAACCAAACTCCTCCTCAGCGTGCTCAAGTAACCTCAAAAATGCAGGGCTGTTTAAGCACTCAAGCTTAACTACAAACCTCTCCCTCTCACCATCCTTCACCGCGAAAACCGCGAAATGCCCTTCCTTAACGTCGTCCGGTACCGTCGACACTTCCAATTCGTTATCTTCATGATGATGAAGATCATGATATGATATTCCTCTAGCTGCTGCCAAAAACAACAGACCCCTTTGCAGCTTTTTGATGAAGAGGCGCAGCATGAGCAAGCCTGTTGCTCTCTCTTCGCCGTAGTACTCTTCCGTTAACGTGACTGTTGATTGGTGATGATAAGACTTAAAAAAATTATAAATAAATAAATAAATAAAAAACCAAGGCAAATTATGGTTTTTGAAGCTATACGATGTTTGTGTTTGATGGAGATTCTTGTAATATATATATACATATATAGTAGTGGGGCTCGTGTTGAAGTAGTGTGATTATTAGAAGCACGAGAGAAATTTTTCGACTTTGGCGGGGTCCAAACTTGGTTGCATCATGTGGTTGTGACAATATGTCCCTTAATGCTGTAGTCTTTTCTCTCACTTATATTTCTCTCTCTTACCATGCGCATGTTGGACGCGCTATCTGATCACCACGAAATTTACTTCATGGTGAAAAGAAATTATTGAGGGTGATATACATCCTCCCATCTAATATATGGACCTCTCTTGAAGTATATCATTTATATAGTCAAATCCTAACTCAAACTCACGATTTTTACATGAAAGCTGAGTAGGGTACTTACCACCCTCACTTAAGTTCTCGGTGGTTAGTTTTTGAGCCTTGAAACCACCAGATTTAGAGTAAGAAATTTTGGAGTAAAGGGATAAATTGTTAGGGTAAAAAATAAAAATAAAAATAAAAAGAACTTCAAGTCCCACATTGTAAAAATTTAACAACAATAATAGACATATAAAAATATATATATTAGGCCATTCTACTTTTACTTTTTAAGATGGATGTCTTATATCTTAGCGATCTAAATATCATTTGCATTTGGTGATAGTACTATTTAGTAGATGTTTTGTAGATTTAAATATGTAAAATTATGTTTGCCTTACTATCTGAAAGCATAAAAATAAGGTAAGTGATCAGCTATTCTAAAATGTGATAACTTAGTAATCACAAAAATTGTAGAATATAGATGTAAATAGTTTATTTATTAAGAGTGAATAAATTATTTATCGTAAATGTAATATTTATTTAAAATATATTAAAACATGTTGTTTACTTTATAATTTTTTTAACTTGTTATTAAACTCTTTACTCCCAATTAACAAAGGAAAATAAGTGAAAATGTGTTTTTGTTTTCATTAATTTTAATTGACTGGTTTGGAAAGTTTATTCTGAAAGTCTGCTTTCTTTTTTCTTTGGATTCTATATATGTACTCTTGTAAGTTTAGTTTCAACTATTTCAGCACCTTAACTAGCACTTAGGGTCTGTTTGGGGAAATGGTTTGAGTTGAAAATTTTAAATTTGAGTTGGTTGATTTTTTTAAAATTAGTTATATTTTTTGTTGACTTTAAAGAAAAAAGATAAAAACTGATATGAAAATTTTGAATTTAAACTCATTCACCAAACGAGGCCTAAAATTATTATTATCTTTTTTTTAATTATTGTACTTGGTCTTAGAAATTCAAAGTAAAATTGTGTATGAAAATTTGACTAAAGAAATTAAGAACGTTACTGGTCATAGATTTGCACAGTTTTTTCTGTTGACTTTAAGACTTTCTCTAAATCTTACAATGTCGGCCAGATGTGAACTTAAAGATTGATCATTTAATGCCTGGATATTGTTTTATCCTTTTGTAGATTAATATAATGACATGTTAAAGAGTACTAGAGAGGACGTCTTCCTTTTTTTTTTCTTTTTTTTTTTTTTCCTTCCTCTTTTGAGAAAATACGTCCTTTTCAGACTCTTCACAGTGATCTCAAGTTTTGATTAGTCCGTTTTTAGGGCTTAATAATCTGCTATAATGAGTCGGTTGGGGACAGTTTTGTACGAAGTAGAGACATGGCCGGTTTAATATTAGAAGTTGTGTTCAAAAGACAGCCATACATTCCAACTTCTTTGGTTGAGAAATTAAAGCACACGTTTAACTTGCATAAGTAATGTAAAATTATTGCAGACAACCTCAGAGCATACGTTTTAGCAGCCAAAAAAATAAAGATTAAAGTTTCTATAAATAAACATAACCAATGGGACCGTTTAGTAGAGTTTTTGATTTCGTTTTTAATCAATACAAAAAGAGAAGCAAAAACTATAATTTTTCAGTAAGTGTTTGATACCATTTTTTTTTAGAGCAAAATTTGTTTATAAAACTCTAATAAAAGTTTTAAATTATATTCGGATAAACTATTTTTAGAAGCCATATTTTGTGTCTTTAACTGAAAATTCTTCTTATAAATATCATGAAACTTCTAGAAACAATTTTTGAATTCAAGAAAGCCTAATAAAACAACATCGAAAAGGCCACGTCAAACAGAGTCAATATCTTTTTTTTTTTATTCAAAGGTAAATATTATATAAGGATAAAACTTGGGTTTTAACTGTAGTATGATATTTTCCTTTATAATGTGACTATATATGTCTCCATTCAGATTTATGCAAAACCAATAATGGTTGCCTTTGAAGACATATGAATGATATTATTGAAGCCAAAAAAATAGAAAAAAATCATAGGACAAATTGTTCTAGACACCGCCCTTCTTTTACTTTTTCATTTTAATTTCTTACATTTTTTTTAGTAATTTATTGACTAATCAATTCATCATGAGATGTTAGGTAAGGCTCATGTACATGGCCACACTAATGGTTTCTGTTTATCAAAGAAAAAAAAAAGACACCTAATGGTTCTTGTGCCATTTAGTACAGCCCTTTTTCTATAATTGTCGGATGTAGCTATAGGTTGGGAAGTGGGTTTTATCCATAATACTTTTTATGTATAAAATAAAAATTCCCCATCTTTTATATATGGTTAAGATATATACCACAAACATCAATATGTAGATGTGGGTTTATATATACTATTTAACAGACATGATCCATCTTGCAAAACGGTAGTATTAGTAGCGTGTTTGAATCGCACCCTTATTATATTGTATTTTTATGTAATATAGCATGTATTTGAGTACATCATATATTTTATTTCAACATAAAATTATTCTTAACAGAAAATACTATTTATTTATTAATCATTTTTTATATCTATTTTTACTAATTATATTATATACTCTCTCATCAATGCACATAAAAATAACTATTTAAATATAAACAATCTAAATACGGGTTCGTTTGGTTCGTTAGTTTGAGTTGTATTTTTGAAGTTGAAATAGTAAATTTTGTTGACTTTTCAGAAAAGACAAAAAACTTTTTGGGAAAAAGACAAAGACTTTTGAAGAAAAAGACAAAATTTGAGTTGAAAAGTTGGGAATGAAATGGTGAACCAAACGCACCCACATATTTCATTTGAATATAACGGAAAAAGAAAACACCCAAACGCATATTTTAATATATTATTTATTACATTAGAATACAATATAAAATAAATATGTGATCCAAACGAACCATAAATGTTATGAAAATTAGTAAAATTAAGCATCTTTCATCGGCGTGAAGACGATTAATAATCTTCTGAAAATCATATTTTTTTTAATTTAAGTAGAAAGTTCAGTCACATATGAGATTAATCATAATATATAGATAGATACAAGCAATAGTGGTTGATTTTGACGTCAGAGTTGTCTCCAGGATGAAAAAGAAACAACACTTTTGTCTGACAAGGAAGATTTGAATGGGGGCCATTTTGGAAATTCATGTGGACAAGGAACAAAAGGAAGTGAGCGACACGAACAAAAAATATATAACAACACCCAGAGTCTTTAACGGGATATGAAAGGAAGAGATATAAGAAGAAAAAAAAAAAAGGTTAAACGACATTTAAAGTTATAAACAGAAAATGAAACAAACGACATAATAAGTACAAAAAGATCAACAAACTAAAATAGAAAGCACGACAAAATTATCAACAAGGACATGAACATCTGAAACGACAACAATATGGTAAACATGACAACAACAGAAACGGAACGACATAAGAAGAACATGCGACGGAACATAGAAACCGGCATATGGAAAAACAAACAACATAACATGAAAAACGACAAGAATATTATTTGAAACCGACATCAAATTAATTGGGAAACCAAAACGACATCAAAACGGCAAGAATCTTGGAGACGACATGAAAATGATAAAAGACAGAAAAAAGATTGGAAACAACAAAAGATACACTAGTGACATGAACATCGAAATGATAATGGTGTTTGAAACGACCTAAAAGATTGCTAATAAAATATAGAAGTATACTGAACCCACCTTTGCTAATAACTTTACTTTTGTATTAAAATAATTGGTAAAAGATTTAAATTTGCTCGGGCTTAGAAGATTTAAATAATGGACCTCTTGAAAAAAGGAGGTTGACCAAGGCATTTCCGCGTACCATTTGGTGTCTCTTGGTTGTTCACAAGTATGGAAATATATCTTCCATTATTGGCTGGAAAATTAGTTGAGTATTAAATATTGCCTGCAGTAATTCGTTGTGCTTGTTTCTATGAAACACGGTAAAACATGAATTGAAGCTAAAGAAATATGCCTTGGGACGGATAAAGTGTTAAACACTACAACTAATAATCATAGTTTGAGACTCAATTCTTTGTTTGTGTGTAATTATATTGATAAGAGTGATTCTTTGTTAGTGTAATGTTAGTGTAATGTTGAATGCTAGTACCAATGTCTTTCAACATTATTCAATTTTAAAACAACACAAACATCAGTAAATCTTTTCTAATAGTCGTTTAAGGAAATGAATCTGTAGATGACCACTATTTGTGTCTGACCAACTCTAACCAAGTCACAAACCTCTGTTTCGTATGTCTATTTTCAAAATGGGTGAAAAACAACAAAAAAAGTGTTGTTCCCAACTTTTTTTCATCGGTTTTCTCGTTTTGAAAAGTGGACATCTTATTCTCATATATCTTTGTATAGTACCCTTTTAAAATCTTTCTAGAATCTTTCTGAATTTTTTTTCAAATGTATTATTTCCAACATCATTTTATTCTCATTTTATAACTTTTAAAACAAATTTTAGACCCCTTCTTATTTTCAAGAAGGAAAATTTTTTTTTACACATCCAAATGATATCTTATTCTCAAAATGAAATTACTTTTTCATTTCAAACAAAAAAAATTTCTATATTTCAGAAATGAGTGTGCGATCCAAACAGGTCCATAATGGGATCCATTCTATGGCCAGAAAATTAAGTGGTTTGTGTGAAGAACTTGATTTACAATTTAGAAATGATGATAAAAGAGATAAGTCATGACTCCAAGAGTAGGTTTATCTTATGCCATTAAAAATGAGAAGGAAAAAGAGAGCAAGAAAATACAATTGGATATTCAACTTTTGCATCATCTGAATAGTGCAACAACCAGTAAAGAGAGTCATCCTAGGTAGAAAACTATATGGTTAAACAAACAAAAAAATGAAACATGGAAATGGGTTTGGTTAAGCCTATATTCTCTAGCTAATTATCTCCACCATGTCTTCCTAGAATCTTCTGTAATTCCTCAGGTCCGCAAGGAACGACAAGAGCTCCGCTTTGTTCGAAACCGTATTCTTCCTCAGCCTGCTCAAGCAAACTCAACCTTATTATAGTATAAGGTTGATACGCGTATAAAAGACGGATATACAACTGTGTCAGATAACATTCTCTTATACTTAAAGCAATATATGACACAAAATTGTTCTAATCAAGTCATATATCAAACCGTTAAAAATTAAATTAATTTTTTTTTGTTAATAGTGCATTAATATAGGAGGTCCTGTACAGTAGAAAATAGAAATTCTGTTTCTTATCAAGGAAGTTGAATTTTGGATATATGTATTTATCTACCATTTGAATGTAGTGTATTTAAGCTCCGCTACACAAAACTAATTATACTTGCACATTAAATTGTCATTACTGTGCCAATAAAATATTTCCTTTCCATTCTCGGCCTATACCATATATGCTAAACAAGATTTATGATCTTTATAAATTTCTTTGTTTTTTTCGTCTTTCACAAAACCTTGCAACGTAAATGCATAGCATTTTCCCAAAAATAATTGAGATAAATAATAAAGTTTGAAATATTTAAATTAAATAGTAAATTTATTAAGTAACTAAAAAATTTACAAAATAAATAATAATTTACAAGATGTAAATAATCATTTACCTAATAAATTTATTATTTATTATTATCTACTTCATATTTTTAGAATAAGCTATTTACGTTAGTTATTTTCTGAAAACTGCTATTAACGACTTCTTTCTCCCTACAACAACAATAATAGTAGTAATAATAAACAACAACAATAACAATAGCGGTGTTAATATTAATAGTAGTAGTATAGTGATGATAATAATAATATTACTAAATTTCATGCTTAAGCACAAGTTTATCTCATGTTGCAAATGTGTGAAGAAGAGTATAATTAGATATTACACTACTTTGAATATCTTAATTAGCCGCATTTCAAGTAGTATTACACTTAAATAAGTCATCCTAGAAAAATATATGAAATATATAAAACAAAAATAATGCTACATGAACATTGAACACATGCAGTTTCAGACATTGCCTATAGTACTATCCCTCAATCACGGTCAGATTTTGTAGTCTGCTCCTTAAAACCGGCTCTCATCGCCGCCGTTCCGCCGTCAAGATCTTTTGTAACTCCTCCGGCCGACAAGGAACGACAAGAGCTCCGGTTTGCTCAAACCAAACTCCTCCTCAGCCTGCTCAAGTAACCTCAGAAACGCAGGGCTGTTTAAGCACTCAAGCTTAGCTACAAACCTCTTCCTCTCACCACTCTTCGCCGCGAAAACCGCAAAATGCCCTTCCTTAACGTCGTCCGGCACCGTCGACGACATTGGTACGTCCGATTCTTGATCATCATGATCTGATATTCCTCTAGCTGCTGCCAAAAACGACAGACCTCTTTGAAGCTTTCTGAAGAAGAAGTGAAGCATGAGCAAGCCTGTTGCTCTCTCTTGGCCGTGATACTTTTCGGTACACATGAAGTAAAATCGCTAAACAAGGCAGCTAAGATTTTGAAGTTATTGTGTTTGATGAAGATTCTTCTATATATATTTATATTTATATATAAATGTATATGAATATAATAATTACGAGAAGCAGGAGAGAAAGTTCTCTTGGGGGGTCGGAAGGGAGAGAGAGAGAGAGAGAGATATATATATATATGTGTGTGTGTGTGTGTGTGTGTGTGTGTGTAAATATATATAATTGCATATTGTGGTTGTGTGACAACATGTCATTTAATGCTACAGTCTATTGTCTCACTCTAATAATTATTTCCCTGACTTGCCATGTACATTGGACGCGGTATCTGATCAACATGAAATTTACTTCATGGTGAAAGGGAATTGGGGGGTGGCATAGTCCTCCGAAACATACTCAAATCTCTTTGAAACCTAAATCTCACATCGTAAAAATACACAATAACAATAATAAACACATGAACGTATTAAGTCATTTTATTTAACAGATTAATTTTTTAAAATAAAAACTTAATTTCTTAAAAGTCTCAATTCTACAGTGTATAGATGGATCCCTCCAAATTAGATTGTCCGTAAATTCCGATCACCGTAATAATCTCAGTTCGAGTCCACAACTTCTTATGTAGGGTTCTTAAGTTCTCGGTGATTAATCATATTTTGAACCATGAAATTTAGAATTGAAAGTTTTTAAATAATGGATTAAATAATATTATGTGTTTCGACAATGTGTTTGGTGACAGTGTTATGTTTTGGAAATTAAAAAAAAAAAATTGTGAAACTGAGTTTGGCTTATTATCTAAATACATAAAATAAGGTAAGTAAGTGCAATAGTGAAACTAAGTGTTCTAATTTAGTGGGGCACACAAGAATTATTTTTAAAATTAGAGAAATAAAAATAAAAGAATGTAAAGTTCAAGAAAGACATATAATATATATATATATATGAACTTTATGTTAGTGCAGGTAAGCTAGAAAAAAAAAATTATAAACTTTTAGTTGTTATTTATAAAAACAAAAAAATTCAGTGTGGCGGCCTCCCCCACTTGGTCTCAAGTAGCTTGGCCATTGTGTTATTAGTAGGCTAGCTGGTCCTAATTCAGAAAAATTAACAAATGAAAAGTAAGTGAAAACATGCAAATTATAGCTTCCATCATTAATTATAAGTGGCTGGTTTGAAAAGTTCATTCTGAGAGCATGCTTCCTTTCTTCTTCAAATTCCTAGCTAGCTGTTTTGTACAGTGTTAAGAAGTTAAGAACATAATGACCGATTTGTACAGTGTTTTCGGTTGACTTTAGGACTTTCTCTAGATCTTACAATGTCGGCCAGATCATGTGAACTTAAATATTTATCTCATGATATATGGATAATGTTTTATCGTTTTGTAGATTATTATTGTGACATGTTAAAGAGTACTAGAGACTAGAGAGGATGTTCTCGAGATTTTTCATTTTTTGTCTATTTTTTATTTTTATTTTTTTGAAGAGGAGGTCCTTTCTACTTTAGAAGAAAACAACCAAACTTTAGAAGAAATTTCTACTTTACTAGAAACCATCCATTAGCATGATTGGATTGCCCTTTGCCATGTCCAAGATTCAATGAGAAAATATAATGCTCGTTGCTTCGGTTTCTTTTCTTTTCACTAGCAAAAAACTACTACTACGGCTTTAAGAGCATCAGAACTTTTATTGTCATCGTCGAAGATTTGCAAACACATCTTGGTGAAATGTCATTTAAAAAAATAAAAAAAGCTCTGTTTTAGAATGAATGATAAAATAGTAGTGCAACGTTTTACACCGGGAAAATACAAATGACATTCAGAAAAGTACGTTTCCATAAGATTTGGATACAACTGAATGAAGTCAATGAACTAACAACGTAGAAGAAAGAGGAAAAGAGAACACAAAAATATTAATAAGACGCGTGAACACTGCAATGCTTTATGTCTGCCTTGCGATTCTCCTTAACATCTTCATTATTGGAGGATTAATCTATGCAGGGGAAAAAAACATGGTATTCTCTTTCACAGCTTACTCATTCCGAGGATTCTCCGCAAGTCATGTGGCCGGCATGGAATTGCTAGAGCTCCCTCTTGAGAGAATCCGAATTCCTCTTCAGCTTGCTTGAGCAACTTCAAGAACTCGGGATTGTTGAGATAACCGACCTCGACGACGAACCTCTCTGGTTCCCAACCTTCTGTGGCGATCACCACAAAATGGCCTTGCTTCGCACCTTTGGACAGTGAGAGGCTTGTCTGCAGCTTTCCCACTATGAATCTAAGCATTCTAAGGCTTCCATTCCTTGGCCCCTTGTAGTTTATATAGCCTTGGCCATGCTCCAAATGAATTACAATACACAAGGCAATTTCTTAATCTTCTGCTTCTTCTACACTGGTGTAAAACACACACACACACACACACACACACACACGTATATATACATAGTCTAAGACAGATGCAAGATGTGATCCAATTCCTAAAAAGAAGATGAGGTAGGGCCATTTCCAATGTGTTATTTTGTTAATTATCAATTTAACTCTAACCCCTTTTTTCTATAGGTCTGAGTTAGATGTTTTTATCTACCATTTCCTATACCTGCAATGACGGGTCCGAAATAATCATTTTCCTATGAAAAGTTGTTTTCCTACAGACCGTTTCACATCTCCTCTTAGGGTCTACTACCCGCTCGATGTAATGCAGTCATGTGGATGTTACCTGGCTTTATCCCCTTTTTTTTTTTTGGTTAAAATCATATAGACTCCATTGAGAAAATAAAATCAAGCTTCTATCTTCTTAAAATATCTATTTCATAAGTCGATATTTCTATACTAGTCTCACTTTTGAGATCAACAATCACCTTGTGCTCGCCCTCGTAAGAACTTTTTATCTTAAAATCATCAGACTCCTAACATTGTTCGCGACTCGATCTAACCTGTGATCATCTTGTCATACAAGGCGTACTACATATAGAACAGATCAGAAAAGTTCCATCACATGATGTTTGATTTGATGCTGACTAAAGAATGCTAAAATGTTTCACACTCCGTCACTGATGATAACCAAACCTAGTTTTGCAGTCATCCAACCAAATTCCCAATCTTTCCCCTCTTAAAAGTTCTCGAGTTTAACACACATTTCCTCAATAAAATCATGCTCTGCCCACGCTACAATGTCATTGTCAATACCCGTTAAATATGTATCCTATGAATTCCAGGTCATCCATAACGCAACAAATAAATCATTAGTTTTCACTTAATACGAAAAACTTAGTAGCCGTTGAATCTCCGTCTAGAGCGTTCTTGGGTGCTATTTAAAAAGTTTTCTACAGTATTTTCTCATATTTCTCATATGGAAATCCGAATTTACTATTCAAATTTACGACCATTGGATAGATAATCACTATCATTATACCAATCACACTCTAAGCTATCATTTTTTCCCCATAGTACATCATAATTTTTCAACAGTGTATATATATACATATATATATATATATATAAGCAATAAATTAGCAAAATAGTATCAAAAAGCTACAATCCATGGTAGAATACATCAAATATGAAAATTTTCCATAAGATGATCAACGATCAAACCGTGGGTTTGCGCTGGAATCCGGAGCAAGGATCGTCGGTGGAGGGGAAAACCTCGAATCCCGTGACGACGGCGGCCGGCGGTCCCCGGCGGCACCGCTGCTGCATCTCCTCAACCGAATTTGGGCTCCCGGAGAACAGAGCCTCGACGGAGCCATCCCGGCGGTTCCTGACCCAACCCTTGAGCCCTAACTCGTTCGCGTTCTCGATCGTCCAGTTCCTGTAGAACACGCCCTGTACTCGCCCCTTCACCACAACCCTAACCTGGGCAAAAATCCCCAAATTCATCGCATCAGATTGAAGAAATTTTCCGAAATCGGAACCGAAACGGGAAAACCCTAACTGACCGTTTTGGTGGAGGAGTCGGCGGTTGAGGTCTCGGAAGCGGTGGTCATGGCGGCTAGAGGAGGATGTCGAAGAGGAGGTGGACGAGGTTGGAGCAGAGGAGGAAGAGGAGAGCGAGGTAGAAGAAGACGAGGGCGAAGCGGAAGAGGAGGATGAAGAGGAGGAGAGTGAGGAATATGGAGATGGGAGAGTCCAACAGAATTACCAGCATTCTGGTTATGGATTTTGCTCCATTGATGAAGATGAAGATGAAGATGATGCTGATGAGAAGTTAGGAATCTGATTCTTGTTGATAATATATACATAGATGTGCGTGTATATGTGTATAGTAGGAGTATATGTGTTCGTGGGTGTACCTGATATTTATTGGTGTTACTGTTTCTGGAAAATGAGAGATTGAGGATGAGTCGTTGACCCTGGGTTTTCCAGATTGATGTATTTATACTTTATGGTGCTCAACATTGTGGGAAAACGACATCTAACTTTGAAGAGGAAACGACGATCTGCAAGGAAACGACAGTACTAGACGACGACATGTAGAGTCTCAAATTAAACGACATCGTGATAACAGTAGTAGAGACTAGAAACATTTTAAAGAAAAATTCACAACGACAACATATTGGATACCAGTGATAATATATCCAAATAAATTGGGGGATGTAAAGTAAACGACACCAATTGAAAAGCAACATGTTCTCGAGTACACCACATTTTCAAGGCCAAAGATAAAGAGGCGACAATTAAAAAAAAAAAGGTAATTCTAATGCAAGTTTTTTTACCCCGTGGGGTAAAACTTTTTTACCGTTAGATTACTTGATTGAGATGTTATATGCATATAAAATTTATTGTGCATCCTACTGTATCTGAATATGCCCGTGAAAAATTACCAAAAGAAAAAAAAAAACAGAGAGAGAGAGAACCCATGAGATGGCTCCGCCATCTTTGTCACCGTCCCGAGGATGCTCCACGTGACCCCCATGCCGACCTCTTCTCCCTCGCGATCTGACTTCTCCTCCCCAACGCCACTGCGACTCGCCAGCGCATCGGATATGTCGATCCACACTGATCGGAGACGAGGAACAAAGCTGGTGAGTCCGGATCTGAGGCTCGGATGGCGGTGGGAGCTCAGGTGGCAATGAGTGCTCGACTGCTTGCGGCGGAGGGGGCTCAACGGCTTGGGTGGAGTTCGGACGATCTACTCCCATCCCCAATCGTTTAACACAGACAAGCCCGAGCCAGTGCTCCCCCCTCCCCCCGTGACAATGAACCACCACCACCATGGGACCCAGTGTTAGAGAGATTGTAATATCTCTTGTACTACCATTGGGTAGTGGAAACAAAAGTCCCACATTGGAAAAATACAAGCAAGCATAGTAGTATAAAATGAAACATGTAAAGTGTAAGAATTACTAATGTATAGTGAAGACTATGCTACTACTATGCACCACCACACGCGCGCGCACGCGCGAGGGCGAGGGCGATTGGGCGCTTATTAGGGCGCACTTTGCACTTTGCACTTTGCACGTACGCATCGTCGCAAGGAGTCAAGGAGCATTCTCTTTTTTGAATGCCGTGTTTTTCCAAATTAAATCTGGACCGTTGATTTGATCGGACGCGATCTAACGGTCGGATTTGATTGATTTCAGATTTAATTTAAACCTAACGGTCATAATTAATTCTGATGACCAACAGGTATGTCTGTTGAACAAACAGATACGTTGTTACTGAAAATGCACCTTTTAATTTAAAAAGATACGATTGTTGTATCTGTTGCAATTGTTAGGTCAAAAGGTGCGATTGCTGTATCTGTTGCAATGCTTCATGAACAGGCATATCAAAGGCCATAAAACTCCAGTTTCTGATATTAGTTTTATATCTTGTTCTGGAATTTAATAAGATTGCTACTTATTAAATTCGTGGGTTTGTTGTATCTTGGAGGTAATTTGCCAAAACACCCGATAGCAAACTGTTTATAGTGGGGGCAAATAAAACCTTAAGGAAAGTATTTCCTACGCCTCAAACCCTTCGATTTTCTCTATTATATTCCATTTCTTTACACCAAAACAGTTTTCCACCACCCACTTTCATCAACAATCTTAAGGTTTTATTTCTATGGAGG
Organism: Ficus carica; assembly: GCA_009761775.1. Classification (NCBI taxonomy): domain Eukaryota; kingdom Viridiplantae; phylum Streptophyta; class Magnoliopsida; order Rosales; family Moraceae; genus Ficus; species Ficus carica. Next base: position 15,656,600 of record CM019751.1, read on the forward strand.
CCGGAAAGATGACTTCGTTTCTGACTCCTGATGTCAAACTTGATCGCTTTGATGGGACGAATTTTACTCGTTGGAAAGGAAAACTGTTTTTCCTTCTCACAGTTCTGAAAATTGCATATGTCCTGGATTCGAATCTTCCTCCAATTCCTGAACCGAAAGATGACGATTCTGAAGCATTGAAGGCCGAAAGGAAGAAGAGGCAAGAAGACGAAGTGATGTGTCGAGGACATATTCTGAATACTCTGTCAGACAGGTTGTACGACCTCTACAATTCAATGGAGAGTCCGAAGGAAATTTGGAATGCACTCGAATACAAGTATAAAACAGAGAAGGAAGGTACGGATAAATTTCTCATATTAAAGTATCTCGAATTTACTATGGTTGATACCAAGTCTGTTTTGGATCAAATCCATGAGTTGCAAGTTCTAGTCACGAAACTTAAAGAATTGAAAGTTGAGATTTCTGAATCATTCCTAGTGGGGGCTGTTATTGCTAAATTACCCCAAAGTTGGAATAGTTACAGAAAGAAACTCCTTCATAGGAGGGATGACATAACTTTGGAAGAATTGCAGAAACATTTGAGAATCGAAGAGGAGACTAGATCTCGTGATCCAAAGAATATTTCTCATGATTCTTCTAAAGTTAATGTCGCTGAAGCAAGTAAATTCAAAAAGAACTTCAAAGTCAATGATGATTCGAAGTTCAAAAAGAAGTCGAAAGATGGTTCGACGAAGTTTTCTGGAAAATGCTTTTTCTGTGGAAAGATAGGCCATCGTCAAAGTGACTGCAGATTCAAGAAGAAGAAGGAAGAAAACAATTCCAACAAAGTCAATGTGATCAAGAATCAGTCTGAAGAAATCTGTGCTATGGTTTCTGAAATGCAAATAGGCATGATTGTTGAATTGAACATGGCTGCTGCGACTAAATCCTCTGATTGGTGGCTAGACTCCGGTGCTACCATACATGTCTGCAATGATAAGGCATTGTTCTCTTCATATGCAGAAGTTAAGGATGGTCAATCGGTTCTCATGGGAAATCACAATGCTGCCAAAGTTGTTGGAAAAGGAAGCGTTGATCTTCAATTCACTTCTGGAAAGAAACTTGTTTTAAACAATGTATTTTATGTTCCATAAATTAGAAAGAATCTTGTATCTGCTAGTCTGTTATGTAAGAATGGTCTGAAGGTTGTATTTGAATCTGAAAATTGTATTCTCACCAAAAACGGGGTTTTTGTTGGGAAAGGATACTCATGCGATGGAATGTTCAAACTCACTCTTGATATTAATAAAATTATGAATTCTGTTTATATTGTTGACTCCTTTGATACTTGGCATGCTCGTTTAGCACATTTGAATTTTAGATCTTTGAAATATATGTGCAAGCATGGTTTAATTTCATGTAGCAATGTTAGTCATGAAAAATGCGAAATCTGTATTCAAGCAAAAATGACTAAGAAACATTTTCCTAAGGCAGAAAGAAATACACAAATATTAGATTTGATACATTCTGATATTTGTGAATACAATGGTAATTTAACTCGATGAGGGAAAAGATATTTTATCACTTTTATAGATGATTGTTCTAGATTTACATATGTATATCTATTGAGAACAAAAGATGAAGCCTTTGAAAAGTTTAAACTTTTCAAGGCTGAAGTTGATAACCAAAAAGAAAATAAAATAAAAATGGTTCGAAGTGATAGAGGTGGTGAATATTTTTCAAATGATTTTGATGCCTTCTGTGAAGAGCATGGAATTATTCATCAAAGATCCGCTCCTTTTACTCCTCAACAAAATGGTTTGGCCGAAAGGAAAAATAGGACCTTCACAGATATGATTAATTCTATGCTTCTAAATGCTAGATTGCCAAACAATCTGTGGGGGGAAGCCTTACTTACTGCATGTCATGTTCATAATAGAATTCCTTCTATGAAAACACATGTATCTCCATATGAAATGTGGAAAGGTAGAAAGCCTAATTTGATGTATTTAAGGGTCTGGGGCTGTTTAGCCTTCTATAGATTGCATGATCCTAAATCTTCAAAATTAGGACCTAGAGGGATTAAAAGTGTTTTCGTGGGATACGCAGAAAATTCCAAGGCATACAGGTTGTTGAATTTAGATTCCAATGTAATTGTAGAATCACGAGATGTTAAGTTTATTGAAAATAAATTTAATAATGATTCTACATGTGAATTTAAATATGATTCTAATTCACCATGTGACTTAACTCCTGGTTCTTTCATTAATAACAAAAGAAAAGAACTCGAATTACAATTTGAACCAAGGAAAAGTCAACGAGAAAGGAAAGAAAAGCTATTAGCCCCTGATTTCATTTCTTCTCAAGCCTTATCTTTTTTGGTTGAAGGAGATAGAAACAATGTACTCAACAAAATACCCTTATTACTTAATATAGAAGAAGATCCAAAAACATATGGTGAGGCTATGTCATCTAGAGATGCTTCCTTTTGGAGAGAGGCTATAAATGATGAAATGGACTCAATTATGTCAAATAATACATGGATCTTGGTTGATCTGCCTGCAGGATCAAAACCGATAAGTAATAAATGGGTATTTAGAAGAAAGTACAATACGGATGGGTCTATACAAACTTTTAAAGCTAGATTGATAGCTAAAGGTTTCAAACAGAAACGAGGTATAGACTATTTTGATACATATGCTCCTGTGGCTAGATTAACATCCATAAGAGTGCTAATGGCTATTGCATCAATACATCATTTGTATGTGCATCAAATGGATGTGAAAACGGCTTTTCTTAATGGTAATCTAGATGAAGAAATTTACATGGAACAACCCGAGGGTTTTGTTTTGCCTGGAAATGAGAAAAAAGTTTGTAAGTTAATCAAATCACTTTATGGGTTAAAACAAGCACCAAAGCAATGGCATGAAAAATTTGATTCGGTTATATTATCATATGGTTTCAAACACAATAATGCCGATAAATGTATTTATTCTAAGTTCGTAGATGATTTTGGTGTGATCATTTGTCTATATGTTGATGACTTGCTTATCTTTGGAACAAACATGCATGGAGTAAATGATACTAAGAAGTATTTAACTTCACAATTTAAGATGAAAGATCTTGGTGAAGTAGATACTATTTTGGGTATCAAAGTTACGAAAAATAGTGGGGGTTACTCGTTATGCCAATCTCATTACATTGAGAAAGTGCTTCTTAAATTCAAACATTTGAAATTTAAAGAAGCGAATACCCCATTTGATTCTAGTATTAAGTTACTAGAAAATTCTGGTAGAGCAGTTGCTCAACTTGAATATGCAAGTGCAATTGGAAGTTTGATGTATGCAACGCATTGCACAAGACCAGATATAGCATTTGCTGTGTGCAAAATGTCTAGGTACACGAGTAACCCTAGCATTGAGCATTGGAAAGCAATTGGGAGGATACTTGGTTACCTCAAAAGAACCATTAATTTGGGTTTGTTTTATAATGACTATCCAGCAGTACTTGAAGGGTACTCTGATGCAAGTTGTATAACTAGTGCAAGTGATAACAAATCCACTTCAGGATGGATATTAACTATTGGTGGAGGGGCTGTATCTTGGGCATCCAAGAAACAGACTTGCATAACTCATTCAACAATGGAGTCTGAGTTTATAGCACTAGCAGCTGCAGGCAAGGAAGCAGAATGGCTAAGAAACTTATTGTTTGATATACAATTGTGGCCACAACCGATGCCGTCAATTTCTTTGTACTGTGATAGTGAAGCTACTTTGTCTAGAGCTTACAATAAGGTGTATAATGGAAAGTCTAGACATATTAGCTTGAGACACGAATACGTGAGGCAATTAATAACAGATGGTGTTATTAATGTTGTATATGTTAGGACAAACAAGAACCTAGCAGATCCTTTGACAAAAGGCCTAGCGAGGGACCTAGTCAAGGATACATCTAGTGGAATGGGACTGAAACCTATTCTTGAAAGAATCACCGGTGATAGTAACCCAACTTTGTAGTAGTATTACCTCTACTCCAAAGTTTAATGGGTAAAAACAAGTTACTGTTAAGTGATCGGTTGAGCACTGAAATTTAAGTTTATGTCCCTTCCAGGATGTTCAGTGCAAATAGCTACGTGTGGAGGATGAGTATAAACTCTTAATGAAGTTCAAGTCTTGAGTAGCTAAGACATGCAATGAACTTCACCTAAGTGAGCATAAGAAATGGTGCCGTTTCTAACAAGAGTTTGGTTTACTCATGTAAATGCTCATGAAACCAAGATAGAGCACATGGCCGTAATAGTGCTATTATAAATGGAACATAATTTTGAAACTGAGATAGCTCATATGTGATGTATTTCCGATACTGACATAAAAGATGAGGTTTAATGCTTTGCACACCTTTGTCTTGTGAGTATTTTGAAGTACAATTACTAATTAAAGGTTTAAATCGAAAGATACCTTTTGTAAGTATGAGTATATCAATAAGATATTGGAGAAATATTACAATCTAGTGGGGGATTGTTAGAGAGATTGTAATATCTCTTGTACTACCATTGGGTAGTGGAAACAAAAGTCCCACATTGGAAAAATACAAGCAAGCATAGTAGTATAAAATGAAACATGTGAAGTGTAAGAATTACTAATGTATAGTGAAGATTATGCTACTACTATGCACCACCACACGCGCGCGCACGCGCGAGGGCGAGGGCGATTGGGCGCTTATTAGGGCGTACTTTGCACTTCGCACGTACGCATCGTCGCAAGGAGTCAAGGAGCATTCTCTTTTTTGAATGCCGTGTTTTTCCAAATTAAATCTGGACCGTTGATTTGATCGGACGCGATCTAACGGTCGGATTTGATTGATTTCAGATTTAATTTAAACCTAACGGTCATAATTAATTCTGATGACCAACAGGTATGTCTGTTGAACAAACAGATACGTTGTTACTGAAAAGGCACCTTTTAATTTAAAAAGATACGATTGTTGTATCTGTTGCAATTGTTAGGTCAAAAGGTGCGATTGTTGTATCTGTTGCAATGCTTCATGAACAGGCATATCAAAGGCCATAAAACTCCAGTTTCTGATATTAGTTTTATATCTTGTTCTGGAATTTAATAAGATTGCTACTTATTAAATTCGTGGGTTTGTTGTATCTTGGAGGTAATTTGTCAAAACACCCGATAGCAAACTGTTTATAGTGGGGGCAAATAAAACCTTAAGGAAAGTATTTCATACGCCTCAAACCCTTCGATTTTCTCTATTATATTCCATTTCTTTACACCAAAACAGTTTTCCACCACCCACTTTCATCAACACCCAGCTCCTCCCCACGACGGCGAGCTTCACGTCCGACGGATCTCCGACTACTACCCACCGGCCCGTGATCGGACTAGTGGCTCGACGATCGGAGAAGAGTTGCGAGGCCACCTCCATCCATGGCATCCACCCCGGCAGCATTGGGCTGTTTGCAACAGAACTAAAGCCACTGGAGGGCTCTATGTTCTTGGATTCTTTTTTTCTTTTTTCAGTTTTTCTTTTCTTTTCTTTTTCACATGTAATCTTGTGTGAAAAACCCACATATATTTTCACATACTCTTTTATTTTGAGATGTTCTAAAGTGATCAAATGGCTAAAAAATTTTACTCTATCAATGAGGTACAGTAACCTTTTCCCAATTGTAGAATTAGCCTTAGGGAGTGTTTGGTGTGTAAGTTTGAGTTGAAATATTTTAATTTCAATAGTAATTTTTGTTGACTTTTCAGAAAAGATAAAAAAAATTTTCAAAAAAAGACAAAAAAAAAATATAGTTTCACTTGAGTGAAACGAATCCGCCAAACACCCTTTTAAAATATATATATATATATAAAATAAACACCCTTTTAAAATATATATATATATATATATATATTCAAAGGTCAAAATACAGGTGAATGAGATAATAATTTTAAAAAAGAGTTTTAAATTTTAAGGGATAGGTATTGTCCCTTTTTAAACCGTTAAGTTATAATTAAACGGCTGACATATTATTTGTATATGATAATTATAATATACCTTATTTCATATTAATATAAATTTAAAAATTTAAAAATAATATATATAAAAATAAATTAAAAAAAAAATATTACTCATTTCCTCCCTGACCGCCGCCGACGCTCCCCGACCAACAAACCCCACCCCCCCCCCACCCCCCCAACGCCTACGGACACCCCCTTCCCCGATGCAAACGAGCCCACCTCCCCCTCCCTCCGTGCTGTGAGCCCAAAGCCCCCCTCCCCCACCGCCACGAGCCCAATCCCCCATCAACCCCCCCCCCCCCCGGCGACGACGCTCCCAGGTCGACACCACCCCCCGCCCCCCCGGGGCCGCGGCGGCCGAAGCCAATGAAAATTTCTTTAAGAAAAATGATAAATGAAAACCTCCAACAACAACAACGACAAATAAAAAAAACGACAATATTCATATTCTCCAATAAACGACATAATCTCCAGTAAACGATAGCACATCAGCAAACGACATATCTCTAATCAACGACCTAGTCAAGACAAATTTTTCAAACGAAAAAACAATAAACTAATGGAAAGGACAAATATAAACAACAACATTTGAGAGATGAATATATGTACACACACACACACATATATATATATGAAGAGAAAATATATACATTTCTTCAAAAAGAAAAAGAAAAAGAAAATACATACATTTAAGAAACGACAGTAATTACTACAAACGACAACATTTGAGGAAAGATGGCGAAGTCGCAAATGAGGACATATCAATACCAATGTAGAAAACGAGTACTCCAGATGGAAATATTTTTGTTTCAGGGAGAATATCTAAATAAACTTAAACGAATAAAAAAAATTAACTTTTGAAATGGCGGCGAATACAACAAACAATAGCATCAACAAAACCGATACGATCATAAATAAACGACATTACAATATATAGCTTTAGAACGACAATAACGAATCCAAACGACAAAATATTGGTCACTGGCGCAGAGACTAACTAAATAAAGAGGAAAATGGCGGGGAACAAAACCTGAAAATGACAGTATATGATGTAAACGACATCATTTTCAATTAGAAAAAAAAAAAAAACAAAAACAAAATCATTATCTCAGACATAAAGAAAATGTAAAAAATGACAGTTGATTCAAACCACAGAAAATTGTACGATTAATTAGCAAAACGACATCATAATACAAAAGGGCAGTTCTCTAGAACTTGACAAAAGATGAGAAGGATAATATATAGCTGTAGATGCTGTATTTTCTACAGTCAAAATTTAACAGAGAGTTAATAATAATGAATAAACAAACAGTTGAATGGACCATTGGCAATCGTTGTTGAAACTCATAAAGCAAATTAATGTGAAAATAACCAGAAATAAAAATAAAAGACAGAGATAGAGAATCATCAACACCAAGATGTAGAGAGGTTCGCCAAACCGGGCTACGTCCTCTGTGAGTAATGTGTATTCACTGTATAGATGTTCTGAAGTACAAAAAATGATTTCTGGAAACCTTTTCACAGAGTAACAGTATGAATTCAGAGTCTCGGATCCCCTTCTGAAGGGGGGTCGCCCTCTTTTTATAGAGGAATGACGAATAACTGATGTTGAGCGGTTTTCCATCGTTGTCCACTGGGGACACGTGTCATGATATGAACTCAGCAGTTATTGTAATGTTCAACAGATTATGGCTTAGCGGTTATTGCCAGTTATGAACTGATCAGTTATCATGATGGCATGACACATCATCGTCGACGCTGGGTTCGACTGTTATAGAGAGTATAACCATATAAGCCTTGTTGAATATGAACGACGAACGATGAATAGAAAATAAGACATTGTCTTTATGATCTATCCTTCGCAGTCAATAAAGTCAATAAGTAAAGAATCAGTGTTGATCCGTTAGCTCGATGTTCGATGCTTAATTTGGAACGAATCGCGTCATTGGGTCCGGCCCAATTATATGAGCGATGGTCGTTCGTTATTGACTTTACAGTGAGTTGGGTCCGGCCCAAATGTGGAGGCGTTAGAATAGGAAGTTCATCGTTCGTTAGATAAACTGTTAAAGCTAACGTCATTATTGGGAAGACGAAGTCTAACCCCAACAGATAGCCCCCCACTCTATCGAGCGATGGATCCTCGATAGAGTGTTTGATACATGGCGATGGTCGCATCTGTCGTGGTTAAATCAGATCAGGGAAATCTGACTAGACTGACAAATCGATCGATGGGAGTTTCGAGTCCAGCGAAAAATACTGAATGAATACACGTGGCGCATGTCGAGTGGTTACCCTGACATGGTATCATTATGATATTTCGAAATTCGTACCGTTGCGACGTAACAGATTCGAGCTGTCGTATCCGAGAATTTCGGGATACGCGCCGTTACGTGGTACGAACTTTTGAAGTGGGAATTCGAAAAGTTGCGAGGCATACGCCGTTTGATCGTGCCTCTCCTGAACGGTCGGGACCGTTGGATGTGCTGTGAAGCTATATAACCCTTCATATGCCCATTTTCCTCCTTATTTCTACACGGAGCCTCCAGAAGATCAGAGTCTCAAGTTTTCTCAAGTTCTTCGAATCCTCAGGCAAGATTTTTCTTCTTCTCCATCTCGAGTAATTTTTTGATTTGATAGAACTGCTTCTATTCTATTTTCGAGTCTTTCTAGTAAGTTTTCTGCATTTATTTTGGGCGAGTAGTTTGGTTGAGGGTTTGTTCTGGGTTTTCACTGGATTTTTGGTCCTGTGTTCTTCGAGTTCATCCAAAACGTCAATAGGATTTTGACAAAATAGAAGCTTTAGATCTTCAATACTTCTGTCGTTCGCCCAAAAATTAGTTTTTCCCCGACATGGATAAACAAAAGGAGGTTATCGATGATGTGGACGTCGAATGGACGAGTACCGACTCGAGTGATAGCAGTTCAGACGATGAGGAGTTGATGTCAACCATTCGTCGTTCGAGACTCGAACACGAATTTCAACAGAGCCAGATGGGTGCTGGAACGAGCAACGAGGCTTCCGAGAGAAGTCGACCGGCGACAATGTCGGGGGAAGAATTTGTATCGATTCCCCCTATTGCTCGATTGTCGGAGCCACCTCGTCGGCTGACCACCGAAACATATTTACGAACGTCGAACCCTCGATCAGTTTTAATAGAGCAAGACTTGTCGGACATCAGGGGTCGATATGGTTTCCCGAACGAGGTCCAAATTCGTTTACCATTCAAGGGTGAGCGAGCAGACCCAGTTTCCGAAGGATGGATATGTATGTACACCATCTACTTCGAATGCGGACTTCGACTTCCACTTCCTCCTCTTCTTATTCGAGCCATGAATCATTATAACCTCGCCATCCCACAGTTGATGCCGAATGGGATGAGGGTTTTCTTGGGATTGATCGTGCTATCGGAAGAAGCGAGCATCGAACTCACAGTGGACGATGTGCTCGCGATATATTATCCTCAAGAAAATGCAAAAGATCATGGACGGTACTCGATGTACCCTCGGAGGAAGAAGCAAGTAGTTGGCGAGATGAAGAACGCCGACAGATATTGGCAGGACCGCTACTTCTTCATGCATATAAATAAAAAGTCGATGGGCGTCCTGGCCGACGCTTTTAACCCTTTTTGGGGAACTCTTTGTAAGTATCGAATGAAGAGCGTCGAACGAAGAATTTGATTTAATGACTTCAATGATTTCTGATGTAATTTATTTGTGTCCTGCAGGCAAGGAATTGAAGAAACCTCCTCCCAAAGCTCTCTTGTTCGAAGAGAAACTCGAGCGTCTGCTTGTTCTGCCGAATAGAGAGTGGAACGAAATTCAAGTTCCAAGTAGATTACGAGCATCGAGCCTGTGGAAGGACTTTGTCGAACTCCTAACAGGTATTCCTAAACGAGTTCCTTCCTGGGTAGATTGGCCTTTTGTAATTAGGGGAGCGCTAAGAAGACTTTTGGCACTCCATTGTTCGTCGACCCCCTTACTAACGAGGAGGCTTTGATCGCAGAATTTGCCTTGGACTCGTTAGTCATGGAGGTCCCCACGCCGAAAGATATAATGGCCAAACGGAGGGCCAAGAAGGAAGCCGAACGAGCAGCCGCTGCTGCTGCGGCCGCTGCTGCTGCGGCCGCTGCTGCTGCGAGCGCAGGCCAGGTTAACGAACCTGAGCCTTTTCCTGTTCTTGAGTCTTCTCCTGAACCTCCATCAAAGCCGAGTTCGCCACCCGCTAAGAAGAGGAAAGCGGTTGAGAAGCCCAAGAGGAAAGTTCCTGCGAAGAGGAGCAAGAAGTCGAAGGTCGCGATCCCCGAAACGGACAGCGAGGGTCCGAGAATCGAGGTGGACTTGCCTCCAAGCGTGAGCATTTTGCAGGATCGGGAAACGAGCGTTGACATCGCTCGACAGCTTTTTTCCGATGCAGATGCGGAATTTATGAAGTAAGGCCCACCTCAGAGTCATTTGGATGACATAATGTGGGAGACCATGAAGGTATGATGAACATAGACTTTGAATTGTAATCTATATTTCGTTCGCTCTCCCAATTCTGAAGATTGTATTTTTTACATTGCAGATCAATGTTCGGACGATGGGGCTCTTTTATCGAATGTCCGATAGAGTCGCCGAGCAGAGGGATCGCTTGAAAGATCTTCAGGAGAAGGATAATGCTAGGGGAGAGAAGTTGTTGGACATCGAACGTAAGTTCGGAGATGTCAAGGCCGGTGCTGATGGACTGATGGCTGAACTTCAGAAGTCCATGGATGTAGCGAGAGAGGGCACTGCAGCGATGGAAACTTTGGTCAAGAGATTTGACGAAGGTCAGGAAAAAATCAAATCTCTTGAAGCTGAAAATGCAGCGCTCGCTACTCAAATCATGGATGCATTCGAGAAGGCCACTTTAAAGGCTCGCTATGACATCCTGAAGGACTACAAGGCAGGACTCCTCGACGAAGCTCAAATCGATGAAGAAATCGAGATGTTCGAGGAGGATTATCCTGATGAAGCCAGGAGTTTATCAACTGTTCCTGCATCAGCGTCGGCGGAGGCTGAGAATGCGAACGTCGAGCCCCCGGTTCAAGCAAATCCTTCTGAAGATCTTGGATCGCGAGAATAGACTTTATCAAATTTTTGTAAACTTTATATTTTATTTCTGAGTTGTAAAGCCAATTCTATATATTATTTTTTTTTATTGAATATTTTATATTTCTGCTCACATCTTTTTGTATGATATTGATGTGGATGTTTTCGACAACTTCAAATGTTCGAATGTCGAGAGTAGCGTAATTCGTACCGGACGAATATATAACATAATGTGATGAATGTAATTTGTAATAAACGAATGTCGAACGTAATTCGCACTGGACGAATATCGAACAGAATGTAATTCGTAATGAACGAATGTCGAGTGTCCAAAGACACGTTTTTGATTAGTAAAAGTAGCTGAACTCATTCAAATGTGATGAGCTGCCTACGTACCCAAAGTTTAGGGATCAAGCCATTCGTAGTTCGATGGAACGATGAAATTGTTTGTTGATTTTGACTGGACTCGTACGAACGCATACGAGTTGCCTACGTACATAGTGTTTAGGGATCAAGCCAAACGTAGTTCAAACAGTGAAGTTGTTAGGCGTAGACCTACGGATTCGATATCGCATCGAACGTTCGACGTAAGGGATCTAGCCTTTACAAAAATTTGTTCCGAAAAATTACAAGTGTTTAGAAACATCAAAACAGCAAAAAATAGATTACATATAGTATTTTCGCAAATGATGCGAGTTCCAACTGCGAAGAACCTCCACTCCATTGCTCGTTTCCAAGCGATAGACGCCTGGTCGTATAACCTTCAAAATCCTGTAAGGACCTTCCCAGTTTGCTCCCAACTTTCCTGCGTTTGGCTCGGCAGTGTTCTGGAATACTTTTCGAAGCACGAGATCTCCTTCGTTGAAAGTTCTCGGTCGAACTTTGGAGTTGTAGTACTTTGCCACTGATTGTTGGTAGTTTGCCATTCGAATCAGGGCTTGATCTCGTCGTTCGTCAAGAGTGTCCAGACTGTCGTTGAGCATTTCTTGATTCTGACTCTCGTTTTCAAAAGCCAATTGACGCCGGAGTGTAGGGACACCGATTTCTGCTGGGATAACAGCTTCAGCACCGAAGGTTAGTGAAAATGGAGATTCTCCGTTCGCTCTTCGCGGTGTAGTCCTGTAAGCCCAGAGTACGCCATGTAGTTCGTTTGCCCATCGCCCCTTTCGAGCTTCAAGTTTCTTCTTCAAATTCTGAACGATCGTTTTGTTAGTTGCTTCTGCTTGTCCATTCCCTTGGGGATACCTTGGGGTAGAAAAGCTAAGTTCGATGTTCCATTCGTTGCAGAATTTTCTAAAGTTGCCCGAAATGAACTGCGATCCATTATCCGTGACGATCTCCTGGGGCACACCAAATCTGCAAATAATGTTCTTCCATATGAAGCTTTCGACGTCCGAATCCTTAATGTCTGCAAATGCTTCTGCTTCAACCCACTTTGTAAAATAATCAGTGAGTACAAGCAAATATTTGCGTTGACCGCTCGCTCTGGGTAGTTGACCCACTATATCCATTGAGTACTTCATGAATGGATATGGTGATGCGATGCTCGACAATCGTTCCGAAGGCTGATGAAAAATGGGGAAGTGTCTCTGGCATTTGTCGCACCGTTTGACAAAGTCTTCGCTGTCTTGAAGCATAGTGGGCCAGTAATAGCCTTGCCGCTTGACTTTGTTGCATAGTGATCGTCCCCCTGAGTGGTTTCCGCACTCGCCTTTATGAATTTCCTTCAGAACGTAAGTAGCTTCTTTATCATCGAGGCATCGAACATAGGGACCATTGAACGAGCGTCGAAAAAAGACATTGTTGATCATTGAAAACCTTGCAGCTTTGGTCTTGACTTTCCGGGCTTCCTGTTTATCTTCTGGTAATACTTCATCCTTCAGATAAGCGACAATGGGAGCTCGCCAATCAGTGTGGGCTTCTCTTGTGATGATCGTGGATTCGACCTGGATGCTGGGCTCTTCAATGAACCCGATTGGGATGCTTCGACGTAAGTGTGGCTCAGAAGTTGAACCAAATGAAGCCAAGGCGTCCGCTTGCGTGTTAAGATCCCTCGACACTTGTTCTATCGAGTATCCTTCAAAATGTTGAACAAGCGAACGAACAACATTCAAGTAAGCTTCCATCCTTGTATCCTTGGCTGTGTACTCCCCGAGGACTTGATTCACCACGAGTTGGGAGTCACTGTAGATCTTCAAGCGTCGAGCCCCCAGTGCCTTTGCTAAACGTAACCCAGCAATTAAGGCTTCGTACTCTGCTTCGTTGTTCGAAGCGTTGAACCCCAGGCGAAATGACTGCTCGATGATTTCACCATCAGGAGCTTTGCAAAATACACCCACTCCAGATCCTTTGACGTTCGATGCTCCGTCCACCATGAGCGTCCAGTAGCATTCTTCTTCAGTGTTCGTTTTGGAAGGATCTGGTGTGAGTTCAGCTACAAAGTCAGCAAGTACTTGTGATTTCAAGCTGGTTCTCACCCGATACTCGATATCAAATTCACTCAATTCGACCGCCCACTTCGTCAAGCGTCCAGATAAATTTGGACTATGAAGTATGGCACGAAGAGGATAAGTAGACAATACAACTATCGAGTGTGATTGGAAGTATGGCCTTAGCTTTCTTGCTGCCGTAATGAGAGCCAAAGCTAACTTCTCAACCACCGGGTATCTCGTCTCTGCATCGAGTAATGACTTGCTGACGTAATAGACGGGTTGTTCGCCATTCGAATCTCGTACAAGAACGGCACTCACCGCGTCTTCTGTTACTGCCAAATAAAGGAAAAGACTTTCTCCAGTTATTGGTTTCGACAAAATTGGAGGGGACGACAAGTATTTTTTGAGCTCGTTAAAAGCCTGCTGACATTGCTCGTTCCACTCAAATTTCTTGTTCCCCTTGAGCAACTTGAAGAAGGGCAGGCATTTATCGGTCGATCGAGAGATGAATCTGTTCAAAGCAGCAATTCTTCCAGTCAACTTCTGGATCTCTCGCTTATTCTTCGGTGAAGGCATGTTGAGTATTGCTCGTATCTGGTCAGGGTTCGCTTCAATACCACGCTGCGTCACGATATAACCCAAGAACTTCCCAGAAGACACACCAAACGAGCATTTGGAAGGATTCAAACGCATGTTGTGTTGTCTAAGTACCGAGAAGCACTCTGAAAGGTGACCAATGTGGTCGGCAGCTTTCAGCGATTTGACCAGCATATCATCTATGTAAACCTCCATCGTTCGACCGATTTGATCAGCGAACATTGCGTTGATGAGTCTTTGGTATGTCGCACCTGCATTCTTCAACCCGAAATGCATTACCTTGTAGCAATATATTCCCCTCTCCGTGATAAAAGCTGTCTTCTCTTGGTCGTCGGGATGCATGAGGATCTGGTTGTATCCTGAAAATGCGTCCAAGAAAGAAAGCAATTCATGTCCGGCCGTAGCATCAACCAATCGATCGATATGTGGAAGGGGGAAACTATCTTTTGGGCAAGCCTTGTTCAAATCGGTGAAGTCAATGCAGACTCTCCACTTTCCGTTCTTTTTCTTCACAATAACAACGTTCGCCAACCAGTTTGGATACTGAACTTCTTTGATGAATCCAGCCTCAATCAACCTTCGCACCTCATCGTTAACGATCTTGTTGCGTTCGATCCCTAGCTTCCTTCGTTTCTGCTTCACTGGCTTATGGCTAGGATCGACATGGAGTTTATGGGTTGTTACTTCCGGGTCGATACCTGGCATGTCATTGTGCGACCACGCAAAGCAGTCTTGATTGTCACGAAGGAAACTTAACAAGTGCACACGAATGACGGGATCGAGCATCGAACCGAGCTGGATGGTTTGATCTGGATTAGCTGGATCGAGCGGGATTTCATCCAGTTGCTCCACGTCTGGTTGTGCTTGATCGTTCGACTCTGCCTTCTTCTCTAGTTGCTATAAACGATCTGCCTGTTTCATCTTGAGAGAATGAAGATAGCAAGTCCGCGCGACTTCTTGGTTTCCCTTGATCTCCTTGACTCCTCTCTTTGTCGGGAACCTAATTCTCTGGTGATATGTCGATGGAACTGCCTTCATTGCATGTATCCATGGCCTACCAAGGATAATGTTGTAGGCGGATGGACAGTCCAAGACCAAAAAAGTTGTCATCTTGTTCTCTCCCCCTGCAAAAATGGGCAGCTTAATTTTTCCAACAGCTGCAGTCGACTCTCCATTGAAACCTGTCAAAATGGTAGTTGATCGTTCGATGTCTGACTCAGATAACTCCATCTCTCTGAGTGTTGACAGGAAAAGGACGTCCGCGGAACTCCCATTGTCGACCAGAATTCGGCCTACTTCACAGTTCGACACGTTCAACGTCAAAACGAGCGCATCGTCGTGAGGTCGGCTCAGGTTTGTGGCTTCGCTGCTGTGAAAAATGATAGAGTGCTCGATGGGGTCATCGGGAAGAATCGCGGCAATCGGCTGCTTCGCTTTCCTTCGATGAGATTTGATTGCTGTTACTGTCTCCCCACTATAAATCGAGCCTCCAAGAATGACTCCTATTGTCTTCCGGACGGGCGGAGGAGAGGGTGTGTCTTCGATCTGTTGCACCACCCTTCGCTCTTTGTGCTCGCCACCAAGTCCGTACGTTTCTCTCCCTTTTTCTGTAAGGAATCAACGGAGGTGACCCTTCTTCAACAGCTCTGCCACTTCTGCCCTCAGTGCCCTGCAATCAACAGTATTGTGCCCATGATCTTTGTGAAACTCACAATACTTGGATGTGTCCCTGGCTGGGTTCTCTGGCAACTTCTTCGGCCAAGTGACAAAATCCTGGCGCTTGAGGTGAGCGATGAGCTCTGAGGGGCTGATTCCAAGGGCATATTTTGACGGAGAGAACGGTCGTTTGCGGTCTCGTCTAGTTGACCGCTCGATCCTTTTCTCTGTTGGACGCTGTTGTCGTGGACGTTCGCGTCTTAAATTCTTCTCTCGTTCATCACGGGCCTTCGAGAGTTCTTGTCGAGTCCTCGTAAGGTCTCGCTCCACTCGTTCGTTCTCCTCCTCCAGTTCGATGAATCCCTTTGCTCGATGTAGAGCATCCTGGATCGTCGGGGGATATCGGGCACAGATCTCATTTTTAAACAAAGATCTATGCCTTAATCCCTTCTTCAATGCTTCCCTCGCTGTGCCGTCATCCAGCCCTGAGATCTCCGAAATCGCTTTGCTGAAACGCTTAATGTAAGCGCGTAGCGATTCGTGTGGTCCCTGGATCACACCCCATAGATCCTTTGTCGTCTTTCCGGACTGGATGTGAACGGAGTAGCTTCGCATGAATTCGAGGGAAAGTTCATCGAACGAGTCAATGGACTCTGCTGGGAGATTACAAAACCATCTCAACGCGGCACCCTTCAAGCTCTGAGCGAAGAGCTTGCACATCATGTCATCTAGCATGCCGGTTGGGATGTTCGTCGATTGAACGACGTGCTTGTATTGAAGGAGGTGGTCATGTGGGTCTGACATTCCGTCAAACCGAGAAAAAGAGATGTTGCTGAACTTGGGGGTGATTGTGTTGGTGATCCGCTTTGTCAAAGGCGTCTCGCGGACACCACGGGCAAGATCATCGATCCCTGGTGTGGAGGTTGTTGCTTTGTGGATCTGCGAAGTGAAGCGTTGTTGCATCTGGGCTTCCAATGTCCTCATTTCCTCGGACATTATACTTCGCATCATCTCCTCAACGTTCGTTCCCGGTTGGAAGAGATCCTCTGATGATTGTGATAATTCGGGCGTCGAACGCCGAATTGGTGTTGTCTGTCTTCTTGAACTGGTGCCTGGAGCCGTCTGTCTCGGCTGCGCTTGTCTCTCGTCTACTAGCGGGGTATCCTCAGATGCGAACAATGGCTGCATCGGATTAATTGGGCTGTAAGGAGCCCTCGAACGTTGCTGGTGATAAGGCGTGGCGTGCTGCCAGCCCCCAGCGCTCGCATGTTGCGGATTGTAAGACGTGGCTGGTCGCCATGTCCCATCGTTCGCGCCTTGCTGTTCGTATGAGGCGGCTGGTCGCCAGACCCCAGCGCTCGCACCTGAGGAATACCCGACATAGGGGTTGTAGTAGTACGAGTAAGCGGCTTGGGAGTTGATTGCCATCAACTGGTTTTTGAGAATCTGGTTATCCGCAGTGATGGTCTCCATATGACTCTGCTGGTCATTGTGTTTTTTGGTCAGTTCCTCAACCAATCGTGTCAGATTGGTGATTTGGGAGATCGCTTCTGAGGTTGAAGCTTCCTGTTGAATGATTGGGCTTCCCTGGGGAAGATCATCCTGGTGTTCACGTTCTGCTGCCATGGCTGTTGTACGAGTTTCCGATGTAAGATGGCCAAGAGCCCCACGGTGGGCGCCAAACTGTAGATGCTGTATTTTCTACAGTCAAAATTTAACAGAGAGTTAATAATAATGAATAAACAAACAGTTGAATGGGCCTTTGGCAATCGTTGTTGAAACTCATAAAGCAAATTAATGTGAAAATAACCAGAAATAAAAATAAAAGACAGAGATAGAGAATCATCAACACCAAGATGTAGAGAGGTTCGCCAAACCGGGCTACGTCCTCTGTGAGTAATGTGTATTCACTGTATAGATGTTCTGAAGTACAAAAAATGATTTCTGGAAACCTTTTCACAGAGTAACAGTATGAATTCAGAGTCTCGGATCCCCTTCTGAAGGGGGGTCGCCCTCTTTTTATAGAGGAATGACGAATAACTGATGTTGAGCGGTTTTCCATCGTTGTCCACTGGGGACACGTGTCATGATATGAACTCAGCAGTTATTGTAATGTTCAACAGATTATGGCTTAGCGGTTATTGCCAGTTATGAACTGATCAGTTATCATGATGGCATGACACATCATCGTCGACGCTGGGTTCGACTGTTATAGAGAGTATAACCATATAAGCCTTGTTGAATATGAATGACGAACGATGAATAGAAAATAAGACATTGTCTTTATGATCTATCGTTCGCAGTCAATAAAGTCAATAAGTAAAGAATCAGTGTTGATCCGTTAGCTCGATGTTCGATGCTTAATTTGGAACGAATCGCGTCATTGGGTCCGGCCCAATTATATGAACGATGGTCGTTCGTTATTGACTTTACAGTGAGTTGGGTCCGGCCCAAATGTGGAGGCGTTAGAATAGGAAGTTCATCGTTCGTTAGATAAACTGTTAAAGCTAACGTCATTATTGGGAAGACGAAGTCTAACCCCAACAATAGCCACCAAAAACATGATAGTATATTTTCTATATCTCGGCCAAACGACATCATCTTGGGAAGCAACCATGAACCAATATACCAATAAAACGACAATATCGCGGACAAGAGACACAACTTGTGAAAAGATTGTAAAATCTAGTAAACGACATCAAAATTTCAAGCTGGAAAGTTCTACCAGAAAGACTTGGATAACGCACTCAAAGAACGGCATCCTTTATGTAAACGACGTCAAAGATAAAAGCAACAAACGATCCATAAACAACAACACATGATAAAACTATAAGCCACCACGTTGAGAAATTTAAGCAAGGAGAAGAAGGAGAATAAGAAGATAAAAATTGATTAATTTACAAAATCGATGACTCTCTCATAAATGATTACAATATTACAATATACACATTTTTAGATAAGGACCATTCTGAAAGTATAAAAAGCGACAATATCTCACTAAAAGAAAGAATGAATTTTGTGAATGTTTAGATTTGGGCTTGCCATTTGATGGAATGTGTGATCTTTTTTTCTAGAGAAATCGGAGGGAATAAGTAGTTATGTATTTGGGCTTTGTTTTTTAAGTAATTAGACAGTGATATATATAATTTACTTTCTGAAAAAATTATAAGCAAATAATAACTTTTTTTTTACATATTAAATTATTTAGGTACTCCTACATAACAAATCATCTAGTTACTAGTAAATATACTGTTTATCTCAACAGTTTTAAAACCATGTTATTTAATTTTTTTAAGCTTTCGTAATTAGGCTATTTACTTCTTTTTTGCTTTTTTTTTTTTTTCCCGTCAAATTAGCTTTGGTAAGGATGCACAATATTAATAACTCTTACAAAGGTATAAATATTTTTTAAAAAAATTTACATATACTAAAACGAAAAATTAAAAAAATAAAAACGCAGGGGGCCTCAAATACCGATCGAGGTCAATCCAGGTTTTAAAAAGTTTACTTTACTTAAGGAACATACACGTTTTGGATTCAAGATGGCAAACGCATACACATTGTGTGGTTCGTTTTCAAAATTATATATATATACACGTTTCCATTTTGAAGATGATGTTGTTTTTTCTAAGATGTTTTTGTCTTTTATGAACGATGTTATCTTCTTCTTCTTCTTCGCTGCTGAAAATTGAAAATGCTTGAAAGTTTTTTTTTTTTTTTTAATTGATATTCTTTATTTATTTATTTTTTTTTATGTATTTTTTGTTGTCCTTTAGCATACATGGATGTGAACTACAGACTTTTAGAGAGGGAATTGCTCGAAGGTTAGATGTAACGACCTTAGTGATTTAACTATATAATTAAAACTCTGTGTTCGATATTAAACGTGTCAAATAGTTTCTTTTTTTTTTTTCAAAATTTTCCTTTTTATTTTAATGCAAGAGTGTTGAAATAATTTCATAGCCTTACGTAATCTATACCATTAAATTAATCTCTAAATAAAAATATAAGGTCTACATAATATTCCCCTATATATTATACGTTCTGTTATACGTTCCCCTATATATATCTTCACGTCAAAATAATAATCCTTTACAAGCTGAAATATAACCAGAAAAAAGAAAAGGATAAGGTTAGAATAATTCGCTTTTTGAAAACAAAGTAAGAATATTATTTTGGTTGGTTAGGAAATGAAAAAAAAAATACAAATACGAGAATAACATGTATGCTTATCCACAACCCAAAGTCAAAACAAAACAAAAAGAAAAAGTAAAAGAAAAAGAAATCAGCAATATATTTGGCTCACATTCTCTTGTCTCCTCATGTTAGAATTCGAATAGTCAAATATCACAAATGTGTCCAAAAAATAAGTAAAATTTATCGTCTCCTCGAGAAGAAAAAAAAAAAAACAGATTTTTTTTTTTTCCACAAAATCTTTAGACTAAATGAAGAGGGAGAATACAAGTGTGCACGTGGCTTTTGAATAGGAACAATGTCCACCTTTTTCCCCAATATTTTTTAAAAGATCTTATTTAGACTTTTAGCTATTGTGTGTGTATATAAAAATAATAAATATGGTAACCACTAGTAGTTAATTTATTTGTTATATCTATTTGACATTAACAGAAATGATAAATTCGATTAATTGAATCTGGACATTAGTACATTACAATTCAACCAAACTAATTGCTGCTAAAACGTATGAAAAGTCTGTATTTTTTGTTAGAAGAAAAAAAAAAAGTTAGTTAGGGATGAAAATAGTGCAAGAAGTGAGAAAATTTTCTTTTCCAAGCTATTTAAAAAATGAGAAAATGTTTTTCAATGGAAACAAAAAAGAGAATGAGAGTTTCATATATGTATTTGGTAATTCTAAAATTTGTTAAAACTCAATTAAAAGAGCAAAACAGAATTCCTTAATTATTATGAGCACTTCCTCTAGCTAAATGAGGACTATTTTGTACTCCACTTTTAATTTCTCTTGTACTACATTACCAATTGCATAAATATTGTGTACTAATTTCTCCATTCTTTCATTGAATGACCTACTTTCTTCTCTTTACCAAAAAACTACTTTATTCTCCTCGTACCTACCACGTTGATGTGTAAGTCTTGTGTTGGATGGTACGAAATTATTAATAGTTCAAAAAATAGCTAGGGATAGAACTAGGGCAACCACTTAGAAATGACCTACATTTTAAAACAAATTGTTATTCTCTAATAGATTATTAAAAATATTAGCGGTGAAAATCCATCGGTAAGAAAAACTCTTATTTTTCTTAATCGATCGTCATAATGATCAATACAAGCTCAATGACGGTGAATGCAATGTAAACCTAATTACGAACCTTAATGCGGTGTAAACCATAATAATTAGTACATATTTGAACGCAAGAGAAAATGAAATAAGAACTTAAACGATGGAGGAAAACAGAATAATGTATAAGGCGGGCTTTAAATAAAAATGAATAAAAGAAGAAAAGAAAAAATAGTTAGAACATGGAGAAGACGTGTTGGAAATGAAGAAATGAAAAGGCCACACTTTAGCGTGCAAATTCAAACTCCAACACGGCGCCATGTGTTGATGACGTGGAGTGGGACCCAACATGTCCTGCTCATGTCTGTTGGCTCTCTTACTCTATCTCTCCTCTCTTTTTCTCTCTTTATTTTATGAACGAAAAAGAGAGTCAAATATGTATTCCTTCAAGCACACCGGAAGATCCCAAACCTTTTTCAAACCATCGAGCCCCACTTCCCAAACTATACCCCACTAAATATATCATCTATGCCTATATACATATAATTATATATCATATACATGTATATATGTGTGCATACCATGATATGTCATGGCATAACATGATATCATGTACGTATGCATGGCTTGGAGTCATAGTCATGTCTGAGTCAGAATTTGGGACCTCATTCATGACTCACCCCTCTCTCTCTAGCCATCAATGCTCAACCAATTCGTCTTGTTAATTATATTGATGCTGACAGATCCCATTTCCTCAAAAATATTCAACTTAATTATCTTTGCATTGTTGCTAATTTAGGTCATCCCATTTAAAACCAAATTTTAATTATTACTATAATTCGAGATCTAAGGAATATTGTATATTCATTAGGGAATATACGACAATTATGTCACCATGCAGCTATAGTTCCCTTGTATATATATATATATACACATTCAGGATGTTCCCTTTGTGTATGTGTATATATACACACACACACACACACACACATTCAAGATGAATCTTGAATTTACTATATATGCATGTGTCATTAATTATACATATTTAGCATATCTTAAAGATGTATCATCAATAATTAATGTTTTTAAATGTTAGATAATGATAAAATCATAATAAAATAAAAATAAAAAAAATGCAATAAATCTTATGGCACGTAGAATTCTATTTAGAAAAAAAGTATTATAGGGTACGTATTTACGTACATGAATGTGATGTGACATGATTACACTATTAATACATATGAGATTAGTTAAGATTAGTAGTGATGATCATAATTATATCAACTCCTCTTTAATGCCCGGATCTTTAAATTATCGAATCCAATTAATATAGATCTCCTAGGTGAAATGATGAAAATATGTTTAAAAGTTGAATTTTTGGGAATCTCCAATCATACCATGTGTCCCTACCTTGGATATGGATGCCAATGGAATATATAAGTAAGCCTCTTCACCTTCATATTAAAAATTATAAATACAGGGCCTTATTATTGGTCTTAGATAGAGCATAAAATTTGATTATGAATAGAAGAGGAAAAAAATAAAAAATAGAAAAAGAAAAACTTTCACGGGCCTGATTTAATTACTTCATTCATAAATCATAATGAATCTGAAGAAATTGTTGAAGTAAATATATTCAAGAAATCAGATTCACATCAACTTGTTTAACAATGACAACGTACCAACTTCCAGAATATATTTAATAAGAAAGGCAGAAAGGTAAAGGAGAAAAATATTTACTTTTCATTTGGATCCACTAGCTGATTTCAAATCATAAAAAAAAAATATATATATATATATATATATTCTTACAGTTTTTTTTTTTTTTTTTTTTAAGTATGTAATGTCTACAGTAACAGTACCCTGACACGAGCTAAAAAGAAGCTTAAATGACCCAGAACAATTTCAGTTGACACAGAAGAAGAAGAAGAAAAACAAAAAGCATATATGGGACTTTTTACATAGAGGGTGATATATTTCAGTTCTCTAAAAATCAAACCCAGCAACAAAAATCAAAAAAGTATATGTAAAAATCGAGATAAAATAATTAAAATTAAAACAAAAACAAAAAACAAAAAAAAAACAAAGACAAGAGACAAAAGAGCAATGATATTACATATGTCGGTGGAATCAAAATATGCAGGCGCTATAATAACGCTTTGTTTAGTTCTCCTTATTATCCTCAAAATATTGTTTAATGCACTATAATTAATAGAAAACTACGCTCATTTCTTTATATTAAATTAATTTATTCTAATTTGCTTGAATTCTATATCAAAGTGTTTATTATAGATATATATATATATATATATATCTGAGTCCACGGCATTGACATTTCTCGAAGCTACCTAAATTAACATCATTAATCTTATCAATTCAGGTGGTTGCCCCTAGATTTTTGAGATGCCTGAAGATAAAGATAATTTGCTTCAAGTTGAAGGGATATATTTGCAGTACTCGGTTAGTAAACTATTAAGTATGGTGGTTAATATATTAGTCAAAGATGACCAACTATCACATATATAATCCACATTCTAATATTCAAGGATTGACCCAAAATGCTATCTTCACAAATAATCTGAATCTTAATATGTTTATATATATATATATATATATATATTATCTATTACGTTTTCATTTATTTTCCTTTTGAAGGATTTAGCTAGTGGATCACATATATAGGTGATTGTCTTACTACAAATCGTTCACGGATTGACACAAAATGCTCTTTAATTCTTTTCAAATCTTAAAAAGAAAAAATATAAAAAATATTATTAATTAGGATAAGTTACTCGTTTAGTCTATACCTTTTAAATTTGTACAACTTTGATTCTTATTTTTTTTTTCCATAGCTTAAATGACCCTATACTATTAAAATATTGTTATAATAGTTATTTTCATTAATTTTTGGACGAAATATATATCAGTAACTTTTGTCAAAAAGTGATGCCCAGTAACGAATTTCATCCAAAAATTAATGAAAATGATTATTATAGTAACATTTTAAATAGTTTAGGATCACTTAAGTTATGAAAAAAAAAAAAAAAAAAAAAAAAAAAAAAAAAACAGAATCAATCTAGTAATTTATCTTATGTTATTAATTTAATATCATGTTGGACTATTTAAGTGGGCGAGTGAAGAGAGCTTTGGGTACATTATCTTATATTATAATTTCTTTCAACAAGTGGTAACTACAGGCCTAATATTATAAACATATTATATATATTGTTTATTTAGTTAATATTATTTCTTTTTGAGGAGTTTAGTGAATCACACAGATGTTTGTTATGCTACAAATCGTTGTACAAGAAGAAACAACTAGAGGGTGGGTAAGTTATTATAATGTGGTAATGTTTTCACTTCACACAATGAAAAGTATAAATTAAACTTCTCAAGGAAAAAAAAAAAAAAAAAAAAGGTTGCTTAGTAAATAATGTAGTTAGGACGTGACAAGAATATGGTAACTAACAACTGTAATAACAAATTAAAGGCGCTAATCAAGGCATGTATATGTGGTGTGGGGTACATATATATAAGCATCCGAAGGGGAAAAAGAAAAAGAGCTACGTACCAAGAATGAGCTAAAAATGTCTGGCTCTTTCCCATGTTGTTGTGTTTTTTTTTTTTTTTTTTTTCTCTTCCTTGGGAAACAAACAACAAACTTTTTCGATCTATAAAGTGATATAACCTCTTTTAAACTTACATATGCGTCCTATTAAGTGGAATTTCCACTGCATTATTATAATCTCCTTGAAACAATTTTTTAGTTGAGCCTCATAATTAATCATACATATATGATGTTCAACAAAATGTTGAGCTTTTATTTATTTATTTATTTATTTTTCAAGTTCTATGATAGGGCATGTTTTTTTTTTTTTCCCCAATTAATGAAACACATTATTTTATTAACCATTTGTTTAAATTTCATTATCTGGTCTATGAATAAACATGAATAAAAGTACTCACACTTGTAGATCATACTATTATAATTTAATATAATGCCTAAAAAACTTACTTTATTCTTTCTTTTTTTCTTTTTTTTTAAGAAAATCAAATTTTAAGCTCTATAAGCTCATCTTAAACTTTTGTAAACTAAAAAGTTAGGTATGTAGCTACTTGTAAGTCGTCCACCGTATAGTCCATTGTTTTGGGACTTTTTCAATATTGCTGATAGCTGATTACACATATAATGTGGTCAGATTAATTTATTTGTTTTTTTAAGATGTGTGTAGTTTGAGTTTATATCTATATACCTTTAACTAATTAATCAAATGCCAACCGTAGGTGTTTAACACATAATATTTAATTAAATTATTAAAAAACCACCCGTGGGTTTAGTAAGTAATTAGTTGAGTGGGCTTTGATTAAGACCATGACCTCAATAAACATGCTGATCCAACAAGAAGAATGCCTATCCATCAATATCCATCTGTCCAAAGACATGACATGAAATGCTGACGTGGAGCCCAATTTCAACAGTGTTATTGTGGGTCAGGTGTCATATATGTTTGTTCTTAGATGGGGCCCACTGTCCAACTCAACTCATCTTGCTTGTCATCTCCTGGCAAAATAGCAAAAATTAAAACAAAATTAAAAAAAAAAAATTTAAAAACATGGTGCAACTTCTTTTAATTATGTGACCTTGTTAGAGTGACAGAAAGCATGGTGGATATTTTGTTTGATGGGGCGTGATTCATACCTCATAACAATAATGCAGGCCGTTTCCTAAAATATACGAAATAATATTTATACTGTGTGTGTTTGTTCTTTTTTTTTTTTCCTTCTTTTTTATTAATAAAAATAAGAAGAAATAATTTATTGGAATCAAATATAGATAATCCCTTGGAGACAAATGTGTCATACTTCAAATAATGTCTTGTACAATGCTTTGCTAATAATAATTAATAATAACAAAAAGTTCCTGTATAAGACCAAAGATAAACATATACGTGTCGGCATTATCAATAAAATACATTACAAAACAATAATGTTTGGAGACATCGATGATACTGCAAAATATAAGTTTCACGGTATCAAGATAAAACTAGCATTCTATTAATTATAGTGTTTAATATTATTAGCATTGGATCAAAAATTTTCAACCTATAGGATGTTATTGATTAATTTCAAAGAAATATCAATAGACAATATGACACATATATCTGTTAGATTTTTTTTTTTTTAAGAAAACCAAAAATAGCTCTTATTATCTATTAGTTAGGTATATGTCTTCATTTACAAATTTTAAGCTATCCTAAAAAGGCATCTATAATAAATAAAAAAGGATACATTTATAAATAAATATATACAAGCGTATTGTTATTTTTCAAATATATATATACATATATATAGATGGAAGTTTATGAAAAGTCTAATCCTTTTAGTAGACTCTTTATATCCGACATGTACCTTTCTTCTACTTGCACTATTGAACCTCTCAACGGTTTAATATCCAGAACATTGGCTATACGCAAGTGGATGATGGCCAAACGGTCCATTGCCCTCATTAATCAAAAAGTTGGTGTTATAGGTGAATGAATTGATTAAATGACAAGGAAATGCAACATACTACAATTAA
Source organism: Ficus carica (assembly GCA_009761775.1). NCBI lineage: Eukaryota > Viridiplantae > Streptophyta > Magnoliopsida > Rosales > Moraceae > Ficus > Ficus carica. The sequence continues at coordinate 15,683,180 of CM019751.1, forward strand.
TCCTATATCATCATTTTTCAATGATAGTATTGTTTAAACCATCCGATTTGATTTATAGATATTAATAACAATAATCTTAGCAATTAATATTGTTTATAAACTTTGTAGTTATTATTCTATTTCGTCTTCATCGTAAACTTTAACATGTAAACATAGATTTTATCAATATCTTGAGCACATTGTTTTAATCAGCTATATTTATTCCTGTTTGATTTTTTAGAGAGAAATTCACCATTAATATGATCTGTGTAATTATTTTCTATAAAATTAAGCAAATTAATACCTTGTGACGTTGTTAATTAATTACTTTAAGTTTGTAAAGTTTCGCGATAAATTAGAACTAACACGTATAGATGTATATATATTATATATACATGTTATATGTATATTATTTATGCCTTGCCTGTCACAATCAGATACTTTAGTGGGTGCGCTGTTGAAGAGGGCATGATAAATGATGCAAGCAAATATCATAAGACTTTCTTATCCTCAAAATGATTGGCTGCTCTGTCGTCTTTCTTCTCCATAAATATGTCAAACAATATTATCTCAGCACATACGTAATTATATGTCACACCCATTGTTGATCTTTTGTCGTTCCTGTCCATTAAGTAATTTGCAAAATTATTTCCTTAAAAAAAAGAAATTTAAGTTGCAAAATTTTGAGGCTTTAGCGGAAGGGTTCACTTTCCAATCTCCAAACAAGGGCCTTTTATGATAGGATTACATCAATATAAAGAAATTTTTTGACAGGATCAGGATATATATATACACACACACACTCTAATCTTATTAATAGAGTAAGTCTCTTAGTTCTTTAATTATATTTTAATGGTCGAATTCATTAATGAGAGTGCTTTTGTATCATATAATGGTTTTTAAACGTGAATATATTTTGTAATACCGATTGTTAAATGGCTATGAAGACTTGTTATTGGTAGGATAAATGACGTTCACAAAATAGAAAAACTTTATATTGGTACTATTATTTTAACTGTTAGATTGATTTTATATTGATATTATATGTCATTATCCTCATTAAAAATTTACAACACATTATGCAAAATTATTCTGATCATATATCAAATTGTTGATAAATTTATTTTAACAGTTAAATTACAAAAATATCGATCAATAGAGTAATTATATAGTTTCCATTGTAAGTGTCTTAAAAAATAATAATAATAATTTGCAGCCTATAATCTTAACCTAGAATTCTAAAAGAAAAAATTAAGAAGCCTTTGAAATTTGATGGCCTACCTCTCGGCAGATTTCTTCTTCAGACTCGCTTTAGTCATCGACCCGAATTGTTGCATTCCATAATTTCTTCATTTATAATTGCTTATTCCCCACGTACGGTCCCCTACAATAATTTAAAAACAAAAACAAAAACAAAAAGGAAACCCAAAAATTTATTTTTCAATCTTGAAAAGTCATTAGTGCGGAAAAAAGAAAAGAAAAGAAAAGAAAATAATTAACTAATGAATTAAAAAAAAATTAAGTTGACGTGCTAAGTGCATGAAAATATACACAATTCCACCTACCATAATTAAATGCATGCATGTGGTAGTCATGGACCGTTAAATAAATACGTGTATTACTGAATTCAATCGGGGACCAAAATTAGGCCTTAATTCGTGTTTAATTATATTGGGTTTCCCTTAAAATAAAGGCATTGGTGATAGGTTTTGGAAATAGAATATTAATGTGCTTCAAAAAAAGGAAGGTATTTGGTATAGAAGAGTTCTAGCTACTTTAAAACATTTAGGCAGTGGACAGTGGGAGATCAGCCAGAGATCAAAAGGAAGATTCGATTTGCAAATAATTAGTTGGGAGGTGACCAATTAAGTTACTTCGTTTTTGAAATTTCAATTAGGGTTTAGATTTGATCAATAGCGTAAGGGATACTGATTCAAATTTCCAAAAAAAATATATATATATTTATACCAACTCAGGTAACAATGAGTATGTGATTATCATATTTTCACTAACATAGATGTGATATTTTAATTTCAATTAATCTAATGATTTTTTAATATATACCAATAACAAAATGATAGCTCACATATCATGTAGGTTACTATTAAAAACTTTGAATTATAATAATACCATAACATTATTATTCTTTAGGTTTTAGCCGCGTGCAATAATTTATGACTAATTTTTATAATTTGGTCCTCAATAGCTACTGTACAAGTGGTTTTCAATCTGTCTTTTTTAGTGGATACATATAATTATCTTAATTAGGTTTAGGCAACGAATTATAGGAAGTCTAATGGAGTAGATGAAGGCCAAATGTACTAGCAGCCAGAGAATTTTAGGAACTTAATTAATTAAATAAACCAAATTTCTACTTAATTACCTATTTTCTTTGCACCGTTCGTCAAAGCAGGAATAGGACCGTTCTAGATATAATTAATTTGATTCCACCTTATCTTTGCCCCACTTGATCTACAGAATGTGTCATAGGAGAAAATTAACCAAATTAAGCCATTAATAACTATGCAATTCCCGTGTGGGGACTAAACAGAAAATTTAAAAAAAAAAATTTGTCAATTTAGATATTAATTAATGCCATGAATAGTAAATACACGAGATAAAATTCTACTAAAGAAAATACAAGAGTCAAATTCAAAACTCTAGAAACTTGTGTTTGATTATATAACCTTAGTTTCAAAAGAGAAAAAAAGAGAGTATATATATAGCATTTTCAAAACACATACATATGTTGAACATGTGTATTTATATAAATATATATACTCCTTTTCGTGAAAAAAAAAAAAGAAAAATATTCAAAGGACTAAAGGTGAAACGTGTTTTTACGGCAAAAAAAGACCTTAATTTATATATATTGGGTGGATCAAAGTTTGATTCCTGAGTCTAGTCCATTTTCAAACTTGGAAAATTTTACCAAAAAATATTTGACGACCTGGTGGTGGCAGACAGGTTCAATTTTTTTTTATCGGAATTCCACAGAGGATTCAAAAAGTCGCACTTTATTCTTGATTATGATATTAATGTTGTTTTATTTGAGTGGTTTCTCTTTTATGTTTATCTTAAAATAGCTTATTATAAAATATTTAGAAATATATACCAAGGTTTTATCTAAATTTCAACTACCTAGGTAAAAAAAAAATGTTCGTCTTAATGGAAACAATTAAAAAAAAATTAACATAATTATAGATAAACTAACGCTAATTATTAAGAAATTTGCTTAATGGCCTTTCTTGTCATGAAAAGGCATGATAAGGCAATGCTTAAAACTAGCCCTTTGACTTGGATGACGTTGTGATTCTGCTATATGTTTTTCAGTTTTTATAAGTAGAAGCTAGTAGTATCTACTCAAATATATACGTATGTATATGCATTATTATAAGATTCTATATGTGTATGGTATGTAGGCGTGTGTATGAATATATAAAACTGTTGTTACAATCTGTCGTTGAAGATATATAACGACGGTTAAAATACCATCATTAAAGATCGGAGTATCAAAAAAGTTCAAGAAGATAAATTGATCAAGAACAATGTTAAATGATGCATGTTGCCCAATTGAGTGGTACGTTTTGCAATTTGCAAGGTTTAGTAATATGTCAAATTCTCATTATTATAACTCTTTTTTCATGATCAACAACAACAATAATGTGCTTGGACCTACTAGCTATCTTGTAGTTGGGGGTCCCCTCCCATATTCAACCTAATCCCCCTCTTTTGCTCAAAATTACGAATTTTAAAACCACTAGGCACATTCAACTTAATCATCATATTGTTTAATGTTCTTTAAATTAATGGTCATATAAACTTTGTCATGTACCTAAATCTAAAAGCTAGAGCTGTGAAATGCAATAATGGAATCTTTTTATTATATGATATAAAATCGAATCCGCAACTTTTTACAAACCCCGGACTGTCCAAACTTCGGTGTCATTAATTAGACCAAACAATCTTAGACAGAATAAGCTATTAATTTTCAAAAGCTTTGGTTTTTCCCCAACTAAACCCATATTTCCTCAACAGCATATCTCCATGAAAGGATATGCAAAAGAAGATAGAGAGATATAAAATATAACCTAACTATCTTTTCTCGTTTGCTTGTTTTTGTTGCTTCCTCTCTTTCTCTTTCACTGTTTAATAAACCTCTGCATGCATATGCCGGCAAAAACTGAAGATGATATATATAATAATATAGTTGTAATCACTGACCCTGATAGTGAAAATCCTTCTAGACAAACCTCAAGATAAGATCTTACTTTAATCCTATTTATAAATAGTTTAATTAGCAGCCTTTTAGTAGTCTAATTTGTGAGTATGTACGTTAAAAATTTACAACACCTTCTGCAAAACTACTTTTAATTATATATCAGACTGTTAAAAAGTTGATATAATGCTAGAACAACAATACCCACAGACAAAATAAAAATACAATTTTTATCATAAATTCTTTCTTAAAACTTATTGTTATTATTATTTTGGCTCTCCAAAAGAAAGAAAAACTAAGCTTACGTTTAATTTGTCGGTTGGAAATGAAATTTTTAAGTTAGAGTTGGTTAACTTTTTAAAAATTAATTATAATTTTATTAATTTTTTTTAAAATTAAAATTAAAATTAAAAAATACAGTTTAATTAAAGTTAAACTAAAACTTATAACGGAGTGTGAACAAAAAGAACAATACGCATACAATTTATTGCGAGCTATATTAAAAGGGTGTTTGGTATTTAATTTTCACTCTAATTAAATTATACTTTTTTATCTCAATTTTTATTTTTTTTCTAAAAAGTCAATAAAATTTATAACTATTTTTTAAAAAATCAACTCAACTCAAACATAGAAAATTTCAACACAACTCAAACTTAGAGTTGTTTCTTTGTCACAGAAGAAAGGGAAATAATAATAATAATAATCAAGAACAAGGCGGCCATTTGTCCATAGCCACAATAGTTCATGTCCCACTATAATGAAAAAAGCCAAATCCCACCTAATAAATATTCGGGTGGGCTCAAGTAAGACGGACCCCACCAAATTATTACTCGAATTAAAAATTCATCAAAAGTATGCACCGTAAAACCTATGAAATACATTTATTTAGCCATTATTTTGTACACCTTTTATATGTGTGCATGTATTTTCTTTTTGTACTTATTACGTATAATATATATATATATATATTATATACACACACTATGGCCTACCGCACCACTTGGCATCGCCGAAGCCACAACACGAAACAACATGTATATAATAAGCCACATCAACCCCACCGATTTTGTGATTAATGATAACATTTTATATTAGTAAGTAAACATTATTAAAAAAATTACACAAAATTTCATAAACAAAAGAACAAAGAAACAAACAAAAACAGAACCACCCCCCACCCCTGCCACCACCAACAACCAACCAACCCAACAAACTCAGGAAACCGGCTTCACCGGTTACCGGTCAGTCACCGGCCGGCCACCATCCACCACCCCCAAACCCAAAACGACAAAAAAAAGGGAATAACCCTCCACTATATCTCCTCTCTCTCTCTCTGTAAAATCGTCCGTTTACTTTGTCCTTTCTCTCATATATATATTTTATATATACGTTTTTTTAAATTATTTACAGCTTAGATTTTGTAGACCTAGTACTACACTACTGTTTTACGTTTTTGGCCGAGTGACGATGATTACATAATTCACATTACGGAACAGGCATTGGGATTCTCGTCGCTGAACATCTGAGGCGCGTTGTACTGCTCCATGGGAACTGCATAGCCATGGTTCACCATGGGGTAATGGTTGGCGTAGTTCTGGCTCACAAACGCCTGGTGGGCGTGCGCTTCCATCACGTACCTGTTGTGCGCCGACACCGGCCCCTCGTACGGCCAGAACATCGCCGTCGACGGCTGTCCGTACCCCATGTACTCCAACTTGTTCACCTCCACCTTCGGAGCCGCTGCGGCTGCGGCGGCTGCGGGAGCAGCAGCCGCGGCGGCTTCTTTCTTCTGATCTCCGCCTTCTTTCTTGTCTTTCTTATCACCCCCAGCGTCGGCTTTCTTGTCTCCACCGGCGTCGGCTTTCTTGTCGGCGGCCGGGGCGTCGGCTTTCTTGGGAGGGACCACGTCGACGCTTCGCCGCAGCTTGTCTTTGAGATAGGGAACGAGGTCTTTCACTTCCATTGTGCCCTTTACCGTCACCAAGTCCTTTGCACTGTCTACTTCCACCGCTTCAACGCCTGTGTGATCATCAGAGATTCAGTTTATCCTCACTATTGTCTCAAATTTCTGAATTGCAATTAAATATTAATCAAGATAATTCAACGAGTTAAAAACACTTAATGACTACAATGAGTGGTGATGCACAATTTTGTAGAGTATAGTAATTTTTTTATTGTTTTATTTTTTTGGCCATTTGAGCAATAAAGTCCTACTTTAATATTAAGGAACTAATGTGGGGTTGGCTTGCATCATGATCTCGTTCTCCAAATTAAAAAATGCCCAAATCGAGTTAGTAGTACTATTTGGAATATACCTATATATATATTTTTTATTATTATAAGCTATTTAAATACTATCTATTTAATTAGGAGTAAATGAATATAAAAATAATAAGAAAGTAAAAAGGCCTCACCTTTGAACTTGGAGATGATTTTGCGTATTTTATGTATGCATCCCTCGCAATGCAACCTGATCTTCAAAACCACCGTGCTCTGAGCCACCCACCAAAAACCAACCCAAACCAAATTAGTTCCAAAAACCTTTTTTTTTTCCAAATCATCATATATAAATATATATATATATATATATGTATACACAACTCGGTGCCAACGAAACATCCAAGAACAAGCCAAGGAGATTCACTCAAGAAGAAACCTTAAATCTAAATTAACTCATCTCATTACCACTAATAAATTAAGAATATAATACGATAAAATAATTATTAAAAAAAAAAACTTTAGTTTTACCTGTTTGGGCTTTTTGTCCTCGGCCGGCTTCTTTTCCTCTGGCTTCTTCTCCGCCGGCTTCTCCTCCGCCTTCTTATCACCACTGCCGTCTTTCTTCGGCTGAGGAGACACAAGTTCGACTTTTTTCTTCGTTTTCTGCTCCAACTTCTCCTTAATCGCCGCCGGGTCTACTTTTCCGATAACCGTCACCTTGTTGGCTCCACAGTCCGTGGTGACCTTATCAACGCCTGAATTAACAAAACCCGCGTCTAATTAACGACCGTTAAAAGAACGATTTAACTTATTAAACGCAATGTAATCAAACCTTAATTAGAGATTTAATCTTCATATATATATATATATATATATGAATCAAATTAGGGATTAATTAATTAATAAAATCAAATGTCTCAGACGCACCATCGAAATTCTTAACCGCCCGTTTGACTTTCTTCGCACAGCCCTCGCAATGCATATCAAGCTTCAAAACGACGGTGAGCATTCCGTCGTCGGCCTTCTTGTCGGCTGCGGCGGCGGGCTTCTTCGCGTCGTCCTTTTGCTGCCATTACAAAATCAATTAAAGGAAAATTAATCACCGGATTAGCGAACCCTAATTCTAATTCTGACCAAACAGGCAAAAAATCTCCAAGCGACATTGAAAGGATCTGAGTGTAATTAGTACTAACCTCGCCCATAATCTCAGTGGATTAGTTGTGTGACGAAGACAGGATTTTCAGAGAGAGAAAGAAAGAAAATATTAATAATCTGTGAAAAAGAGACTCTTTCGAATTTGCTCGAAATGCATTGAAGAGAGGAAAATAGAAGCAGAGGGGGTTGTGTTATATAGAGACGGGAAGGGCGGGCCTGTTTGTTAAGTCTCATCATATGTATGTATATGGTATGTGTGTATTATGTATTTGTATGTATGTGATGGTGATGATATGATGATGAGGCATAAAAGGCTTTATGCATATACATTATATATATGTATTTATTTATTGTTTAATGGGGGTGAGGTCAGCAGAATTGCTGGTTTCCTTCTCTGGTCGTTTTGTCGTTGCCGGCGGGTTGGATTATTTGGGCTTTTAATGGGCCTTGTCGTGGGGAGGAGGAAACGACGGCTTCCTGACGGATTATCTGATTTTGACTACTATGGTGAAATGACATGTTTGCCGTTTGACCTTGTTGGGGAAGTTTCCTTTCTTGGCCGGCTATGCCGTCGGTTAACTTGTGGCTTTACGGCGGGCCCCGAATTTTAAACAGGGGTAGTTTGGTGATTTTCTGGTTTTTATTTTTCCTAATTATTCAAATTCCGTATCTTAAATGCCTTATTATTATTATTATTATTATTATTATGCATGCAACTACATAAAACAGCCATTTGATTGTTATTCTTTTTAAAAAAATTTAGGAGTAATTGCAAAAATTGCTCATGAAATATGACATTATAAAACTATACCCCACCAATTTTGAAAGATAATATTGATTAAATCCTCCAAAGACCAGATCAATAATTCGAAAGGAATTTTTATAACGAGAGGAAGAGCAAAATAACATTTTTTAAAAGCGTAATAGTAAATTATAATATAAAATTTTAGTAATTAAATTGATGATCACATAGCAAGGAAAAAAAAAAAAAAAAACTCATCCTCTTTCAACTTCTCTCTTTTTAAGATGAAACTATATACATAAATTCTTTGTTAAAAATTAACCGTAAAGCTGATATTTTTAGAAAATCCAAAAAAATCTAAAGATTAAACATGTTTTAAACCTATAAGGTACTTATAAAATATGTTATTTGTTACAATTTCCCTTAACGTTAAAATTTGATAGTGAAATTTGAACTTCGCACTATAAAATTAAGGGTGAAATTAACCTTGAACTGTCTATCATTTTCTTCTAAAGAAACTGCCAATTTTTAATTTCACGAGCATATCTTCCATTTAATTTCTTTTGTCTTTAACGGAAACTGCCAATTTCTAATTTCATTTGAATGACAAAATGGTAATTGACTGTAGGTTTTTTTTATTATTCTTCTTTGAATTCGGTAGTCAATAGTTTAGCAGCCCAAAAAAAAAAAAAAAAACCCACACCTTCCATTACAAGTTTTTGTTTTGTTTTGTTTTTTTTTTTTTTTCTTCTTCTTCTTTCTAGAATAGTCTTCAATTACTAGTTTTAATATATATATATATATATATTTTTTAAAAAAATTGAGAGTGTTCTTCAATTACTTGTTGCCCCCATGGTTATTCACATGCTTATTATAATACATTTCAAACTTGTGTGTGCATTTTGATAATGTTAATTAAATTCATGGGAAAAATCTACAGAGTTGGAGCTGACCAATATATGAAGACTTTGAAAACTTATAAAGAGCTGCGCAATTAATATAGTGCTTTCTGGAGGCATGGTCCCAAATTTTCACTCCAAACCCCATCAATATTGACTTGAAATTCCTTGGACTTTTTCTTCCTTCTTTCTTTCTTCTTGTTCATTCCTTCTTTTTTTATTTTTATTATTTTTATTTTTTTTATGGGGTTTTGAAGGCTCTGTCTTTGTAATATGTAATTATGACCAAATGGCCCTCTTTATAATATTCAGCAAGTGGAAGCTTGTTTAATACCAAAGCAAATCACATGCCAGAATTCAACAATGTTACACTGCCCACCCCCAGCAATGCTTTTAAAAATGCACTCTTGAGATTTATTTTTGCACGACCCCATTTCACAGATCAGTTGCTCAAAGCTGCTGAATTATATATTTTTATATATCACAGAGTAGCTACTAGTTAGCTTTAATAGTAATGAGAAGTCTATTGGAATTTGAAATTGGATCACATGTCTAAATTCATACCATTTGAATATTTTGTTTAAATTGATACAGAAAAATAAAAAAAAAATTAGTATTATTAAAGCCTATTATATTAAGAATTGTGCTAAAAATAAATAGAAAGAAATTACATGATTATACTTAACTCGTTTTGTTTCCATTTTTTAACTGAAAATATGATAAAAGGGGGTTAAATTCAAACTTCAGGGGGGACAAAATGTGAGATTTTAAAGTTTAAATGATAAAATGAGAATGATCCTAAATTTCTGAGAATAGTCCATTATTTTTTTTTTCTAGTATAACAGATGGATTTAATTGTTCAAATTGAAGTAATATTGTCATTGTTGTTGTTATTGTCAATATTATAGTAGAGTTGGTACTAGTTAGCTTCAATATTAGTAAGAAGTCTATTGGAATTTGATTACATGTACAAATTTATGCGATTTAAATATTTTTGTTTATATTGAAGATCTAAATTGGTTTTTATTTTATTTTAATTGTAATAGATGGATTTAATGTTCGAATTGAAGAGGGGAACCACAAATGCAAAGTTTATGATTGATCAATAAAGTTCATCATTATTTAGTTATCTCGTTTATTTTTCTCATTATCGGTCATTTATACATACAACTAATTTAGAAATTGGACACAATATCAAAAATATTTTAAAATCACATATATTCCGCTTGAATTATTAGATGTTCATATGTTATAATGGATTTTTCAATCTAAATACAGTCTCATAACGTCAGTAATTTTGTCTAATTAGGCTTTGTTTGGCATACACACTCTGTTTAAACTAAACTGTACTTTTTTCATCATGTTTTTTGTCTTTTCTGAAAAAGTTTTTTGTTTTTTCTGAAAAAGTCAACAAAAATTACTATTCAAACTTAAAAATTTCAACTCAACTCAAACTGAACTTGTGCACCAAACAGGCCCTTAGTTTCCAATTATAGTCTTGAAACTGTGATAATATTTTTTGGTTGAAACTGAAAATTATAAGATGACCACGGTCAATGTGAATTCACGAGGTGTTTTTGATTGCGTATTAAGCTTTGGATCTTCATGTATATGTCACCCATGACATATATTAATATGACCCCTGTAATTTTCTCGCCGCACAAAATCTCACTAGATGTCAAACGAGCGTACAACACATTTTATCACTTTCACAAAGGTACTGAAGAAAAAGTCTGGCACGCAATAAGACCATGTAATGATGATAAACATGTGTGGTGTGTGTGTGTGTGTGTGTGTGTCTATATATATATATATATATATATATATATATATTTTTTTTTTTTTTTTTTTTTGTCTCAAGTACTGGCGTAAAAATGGGGAAAATATTCATCTATATCCAAAGCCTGACATACAAAGGAAGGGGCGAGAGACAAGGGAGAGCTTCACATGTAAAGAGATTTTACGGTGGGAATACCTATCGAGTTAAATAAGATTATTGATCATAAATTTAAGATGCAGATAATATATGTTAAACATGATTACGATATTCTAAAAGAAAATCATTATACTTGTTTTAATAAATATTATCCGATTTAAATCGTACGATTGATCGTTCATCATATATATATATATAACAGGATGTTTTCTTATAAAATCTCCCATTTATATATATGGAACTAGATATTAGAAAATCAAAACCGCAGTGATGATTGACTTTTGTTAGGTGCAGAAACATTAGCACAAATGGGGAGATGTATTTGATTTGATTTTTTTTTTTTTTTTTTTTTTTTTGAGGTCCCCCCATACATTTCTCATTCCACAAAGGGGCATAAATATTTGGAGATGCAAGGCTAATTAGAGAGGCCTTTGATTGAAGGAGAAGATAACTCTCGTTTGTCTTTGCCTTGGGGAGGTGCTAAAATTTCAATTGGCTTACTCTTTGAGAGTGACTTTCCACTTTGATCGGCTCTTGAAACCCATCTCTAAATTTGGCCTTTTTTGGGACGCGTGGAAAACGAAAATACGTTATTTTTGCAGTGAAAAATAGTCATAATTTCCTTTGAGACAAAGTTTAAATCTTATTGTGAAAAAGAGGGGGGAAAAAGGGGAAAAGAAAAGTTACATATAATTGAGGGCAAGATATCGTGACAGGTACCATAGAAAGTACATAACCTTTAAAAAATTGTTTTGGCTTGGATAATTATGTGACGTTCATGCACCTAATCCTCAGGCTAAAATTAAGGATACAAATTACACATCCGAGGAAAAAACATGTGAAATGTGTTGGGTTTGTGTACCTTATTTTCCCAAGCTCTTCCTCCTAATTATTTATAATGTGTCACACGATTGAGAGAAACTATAAGGAGAATCTAGAGGGGAATTACTTTGATCATCATGAATCATGATAAGGGTTGAATTGATGCACAAATGATGAAGAAAGGTATAGAAAGTTCTAGGTTCTTAGGCGGGAAAAAAAAATAAAGATATAAATAGTGTGTTTCTTCCTCATAATTTTCTCATATTGGGTCATACAAATAATGATTTAAGATTGTCACCAATTGATTGGTGTAGTATAAGAGTACTTTCACATTTCTCCTTATCAGATATTTTTTAAATTTGATATTCGACAGTTTCAATATAAAAAAATTTATAAGTTAATTTATAATGATTTGAGTAAAACAAAATTATTAAGCAGATAAGAAACGGGATTATATCAATATTCTTCTTTTCATACAATAAAAAAATTGATATGAAATTGAGATGAACCATCAAAAGGACGTGAAAGTGGAACTTGTACCAATCGCTAGGTGGTGGGTACTTGTCACGTTGGAAGTTTTTGGGAACCTTCGCTGCACTGGCAAATCATGTTTCACAAAGTGGCTCCCCCCTTTTCCACAAAGGAAAAAAGACAATATTTATATACAGTGCAGTCAAGTCAGGGACATTGAATAATATTAACAAGTATGGGTGCGACATTCAAAAAAGCTTTTTTCCCCCCCCTAAAAGTGCGTTTCTTTTCTTTTTGCTTTAAAAAGAGATTATTGGGATTATAAAAAGTTATTAGTGGCGGGTCTTGTAATTAAACTTTGATAAAAGATTTTATTCTTTTGACCGCACACTTTTAATGGACAAATTTTATAGCGACATACAAAAAAGTAAAACAATTATTTAAAAATTAAAACCAAGCCTAATTCAAGAAGAATAGTAAAGTTAGGAAGTGGAAATTAGTATTTTTCAAATTAAACAGCCCTATAAATTTCTTAAAGAATAATTCACGTAATTACAGATATAATCTAGAGTTAATTTTATAAGTCATTCTATCATGAACTGTTGATATGAAATCCTTCATCTCTAAATTACAAAAAAAATAAAATAAAATAAAATAAAATTTCCCAATTAGCATCTCACATATAACTTGATTTCTAACTCTTGGGTAGCCTGGATGTAGCCCATTAAGAGATTGAAGAAAGGGCACATCAGGTCCACGCTGGGCCTCTGAAAGTAATTGGGCTATTAAGTTTTGGCTGGCCCAAACTATATGGGCGTACGGCTTTTACCTTCCCTACCTTCTTTCACCTAACCGGAGACCACGAAAAAGGTAAACAACATATCTATGTAAATTAAAATAAACAAATAAAATATTTAAGAAACTATTGGATTAAATACATAGAGTAACACTGCTCATGGCAATTCAGATGGCTATAAATGAAAACAAAATTTGAAGTAGGTAACTTGGAAATCGGCAAGGGGGTGGCATCGATAGTGACGGCGGCAACCGCTTGTTGGCACTATCGAATATTTTGGAGTGCAACCAAAAAAAGAGAAGGAAAGAAAATGTTTGACGAAGATTTAGAGAAAATGGTTTCCAAATCCACAATAACTATCCGTTATGAAAAATAAAATTAACAACAAAAACATATTATTACTATATATATCCTAAAGGATAACGGAGAAAATAGCTACCACAATTTGAATTTTAGACAGATTATCAGCATTGATGAAAAGAAGATAGATTTTGAACCTATAGCATATTAATCATAACAAGATCATTACCATATCTCTTCCTAATTCTTCCATATATCCACTGTAAATCACTGTAAACCAGTTCAGCAAAATGAAGAAAACAAAGAAAAACTGAAAATAAATTATAAAAGAATGTAATTTTTTTTTATTAGAGAAAAAAATAGTATTTTTCTACAAGTATTGATACTATTGGGCAATATCCTTAGATTATATATATGAATTTATGAAGAATTTATCTATTTACTTAGTCGGTCTTACACATATATCTGTACGTACATAAATTATAACAAAAGAAAGTTTTAAAATTCAAACTCATTTGTGAGAAATCTTGGATATTTAAGGAAATTAATTGATATTGAGAATATTTTTAGACATTGTGGATATTTGACGGACACTTTTGAAAGAATATTATTCCCCCTGTTTTCCATAAATATATACATCAATATATGTTTAATGTCGTGAAAATATCGATAATGTCGTAAACATTTTCATTCATGCATATAAGAACTCAACTCTTGACTTCAATAATGTCATGTCTCGCTCAATATTAGGAAGACTATGATAACTTTTAATATTCGCACAATTGATATAACATTTAATGTTCACATAATGTCGAGAGGAAGAATATCATTCCATCCATTATCCATGTATACACTATAAAATATGGATAATGTCATGAAAATATCGACAATATCGTGGAAATACCGACAATGTCATAGACATTTTCATCCATGCCCGTAGGAGCTTCTTATCTCTTGACTTCAATAATATCATGTCTCACCCAATATAATGAAGGTGATAACTTTTAATATTCACACAAATGATGTGACTTTTAGAATTCACACAATTTTTTCCTCCATTATCCGTGTAGATACTTTAAAATGTCAACATTAATATTGTGAAAATTTTGACATTTCATGAACTTATTCACACAATTTTTTCTTCTATTATCCATGTAGATACTTCAAAATGTCAACAATATCGTGAAAATTTTGACATGCCATGAACATTCTTATCCATGAGGGGGGTAGGGGAGCCAAAGAGTTGTTCCAAATGTCAAACGAGATTAATTATAAAAAGCGACCCACAAAGAAGAAAGACAATGTTGATGGTCAAAGCATTTCATTGAATATTGTACGATTGTTCTCGACTATTTAGGAAGCGCTACCTTCAACTTATCTTATATTTCGTTAAAAGAATATCGTCAATCACCACGAGCCATCTATATTATAGCAACTGATCGTGTAGAAATGTATCTACTTGATCGTAAGTCATTGCTTAAATTGCTTATCCCTTGACACGATATCTCTTTCCAAATTTTCTTTCTTATGTTGTTTAGGTGCATGCACCTGAGCAATTATATTGAAATGATCTCGAACATGAGATTCCTTGCAAACCATTTGAGTGTGGTCTTACCAGACCCACCCATCTTACAGATGGATAGAACTTGACATCGAAAATTTTCCTCCAAAAGCTTCCCCACTAGTTGCTGCAAAACACTGTCAAAACCTTCAATATGGGTTAGAGCAGACCATTCCTTATGGACGCTCCACCTTCCATCTCCATAGTTCGTGTGTATGCCTTGATTTCGTGTTATCCCATGACTCTGTAATTTGTTAGTCAACTCCGATAGTTGTTTTGAAATTTTGTGAGTCTGTGAAATGACTCTCCGAAGTTTCCACAATTCCTTAACTCTTGTCTGCATATTAATCTTTTGGAAAAAAAAAAAAAATCGTTCTACTTTCAATGGCATTGCCTGCGAAGAATGTTGCAATAAGATCCTCCAACTTAAAAGCAGCAAAGACAATCTTTGAAACAATTTCAATGAGATAATGGTCTTCATTTCTTGCATGAGCATCTGTGTCCTTTAATAAGTTATGTGTCCAGCTTTGCCACCTCAAACTTCTCTTCAATATCCTCAAAATTTTCCTTTTCTATTTTAATGAATTCATAGCCCGAGTTTCCCAACTTTGTCAATACACTCCCCACAACAGACTTGGCAAGCATTTCTTCTGGCACCATAGGAGAAAGACCTGAAAGGTGGAGGACAATTAGAAAATTGGAATAGGACCCTTAATAGCGTAGATTAGTATTAGAGGATACAAAAGAAAATCATAAAGTAACATTGCAACTGCCACCAAAAAAGGGGAAAAAAAAAAAAAAAAAAAATCAAACAAACAAACAAACAAGAAATGAAAATGGCTGTCACCAAATGTTTGGCAGCTTATTTGTCTGAATTGCTTAATGGTTGGCTTCTTAAAGAGCCATAACATGCATACACATGAACACAGGAAACCAAAATTTAAAATTAAAATAGCCAGACAAAAAGGCTCAAGATCGTTAAACAATTTGAATGATATGCATCCACAAAACGTATCTAGAGACAAACAATAAAGCACAATCTTTAACAAGTGGACATAGAAAGATTCACTTACTTTCATTATAACAGCATTACCAAAGCCAAAGTCAAAGCCTACTACTACCATCCGCAGAAAGACTACTATTATCCACGGAAAGAGGTAAAAGAGATAAAGAACATGTCCAACCTCGAAGGCAATATCAGTGTGGTAGGCAAGATCGCAGACAATGAAGGCGTCAAGCTAATCAAATTTAAGAAAAACTAAACTTTTCAGCGAGTGAAAACAGCTGTTCCAGTTCAGAAATTGCTTCTCCTGCTCCTCCGATTACCTCTACATGCAAACAGATAGAGGAAACACAATTACAATATATAGCAATGAACATACTTGATTTGAATGCATCATGAATAATGTTTAGACACCTTTAAATTAATTCATGCAACCAACC
Organism: Ficus carica; assembly: GCA_009761775.1. Taxonomy (NCBI): domain Eukaryota; kingdom Viridiplantae; phylum Streptophyta; class Magnoliopsida; order Rosales; family Moraceae; genus Ficus; species Ficus carica. Next base: position 15,699,723 of record CM019751.1, read on the forward strand.
CACCTTCTAACTTTGCCAATGACTTTATTTTTGCCATTTTCTAATAGTATGGTTTATTTATCCATTATGATTTATTCTAAAACTTCAAGACGCACAATATACTACAATAAAGACTTCAAACAAAAATTTCCCTAAAATAAAAAAAATAAAAAAATGCTTCAAAAAAAATTTTAAAGAAAAAAAGTTCATTATATAAAAATGTAGTAGAAAGATAAAAACAACACCTTTATCTTCAACTTTTTAAATATGAAAATGAGATCAGATAGCTTAAACGAGCTTGGGATGAGAAGAGCAGTAAGATTGCTTGGTGATGAAGTTTTAAGACAATATGTTCCCTCTTTTGTTTTTATAGGTGGGGGTTGTGTTACGGTGAGGTCGGGTACATGGGGTTAAGCTATAGTCAGGGTAATATTGTAAACTAACTTCGTATAATTTATCCCAATTTTAAATCAAAGTAAAAAAAAAAAGGACCCAAAGAGTACTATACTACTGCCTAATAGAAGCGCGTGGCTCTCACTCCGGCCACCATGGCTGCTTCTGCTTCCTTGTGCTCGAGCTTTCTTGTTCCTCTCAATCCCCGACTCAACCACTCCTTGAAGCCCTTCTTACTCTCCCTCTTTCGTCCTTCTTCTTCTTCTTCTTCACTCCTACTCACTCGGTCTCGCACTGTTCCCTTCCCCAAGCCGCTCTTTGGCCCGAGAAGTCTCTCTTCCCTGACCTTCGCGCAGTCTCCGACCGACAATGTCGCCGCCCAAACGCCTCCTCCTCCGGCGGCGGAGGAGTTGCAGAAGATCGACGTCAATCCTCCAAGGGAACCCGGGATTTCCCGCCCGAAGAAATGCGGCTTCGCAATTGGCTTTTCCATAATTTCAAAGAGGTTTTAACAATTTCTCACTCGTTTTGTTTCTTTCCTCTATTGCATCTAAATTTTTCAACAGTTTTCTCAATCTTGAACATTTTTTATTTCCAGGTTTCGCGGTTGTTTGGATTCGAAGAAGTCGATTTTCCGGTGCTCGAGTCGGAAGCTCTGTACATCAGAAAAGCCGGTGAGGAGATTAGAGACCAGGTCGGTCTTTTTTCTTCTTAATTTTTTGGGGATTTTTTTTGTGATTTGATTGTAACTTCATTTTCATATGCAATTGTAGTTGATGAAGTTAGAGCCTTTAATTCAATTTAATTCATAATTAGTTGAAATTGATTCTCAATTTTGCAAAAATTAATCTGCAGCTGTATTGCTTCGAAGATCGCGGAAATCGCCGTGTTGCGTTGAGGCCTGAGCTGACTCCTTCTTTGGCAAGACTGGTGTTACAGAAAGGGTAATGAACTTCTAGTAATTCAGTTCAATTCCGCCGTATTCGTTTCAAAAAAAAAAATTTATGGCCAAAGTGCATTCCTTTTAGTCTGATTGCTTTGTCGATTTTAGCTGTTAAATGTAGTCCCCCAAATTACACTTCAATCGTCTGTTTATTTACTTATGATTTTTGGGTCCAGGTACAGATGCCGGATTTTGACGTCGATGTTTTTTCTTGTCCAGAAAATCTCTTTCCCTCCCGGTGAAATGGTTTGCCGTCGGACAGTGTTGGCGGTATGAGCGAATGACTAGGGGCCGCCGCCGAGAGCACTACCAATGGAATATGGATATCATTGGTGTATCGGAGGTCACGGTAAGCGCTGCTAAATCGGTTTTCCCTGTTAACTTATGTCATTTGCATCCCAAGTTGCTGCTAATGTGTTGGTAAGCGCTGCAATTGAAGTTTCCTTTCTCTTTGTTTAGGCCGAAGCAGAACTTATTTCTTCTATCATCACCTTTTTCAAGCGAATTGGAATTACAGCATCAGATGTTGGGTTTAAGGTTTCAAGTCGAAAGGTGGGAATGATTCTTTCCTTTCACGAACATGGACTAAGGTCTTTCATGACATTGCTGATTAAGAGTCTATCTGCAATGTCTTGTTATTTTGTTTTTTAAGTAACAAATAATTTTAAAGATAGTTCCTAAACAAGTTCAGTTTGCTGCTTCATGGTTAATTTTTATGGTACTGTTTTTGGATGTTCAGGTTCCGTATGTAAACTTCATTAGTTCTGGTTCTTGCTGTCCTCAATTGTATTGTTAAGTTTCATGAGCTTCTGAGTTCTGTACTTTTACTTGTCTTGAGAAAGATTCAGCTCTATCGAGTTTTGGGAAGTGACTTCTCAACTGTATTTTGATGTTTATGAAATGTTTCAGTTTTTTACTATTTCAGTTACCTTGTTAATGAGAATAAACCAACGGCCCAACACCCATGTGATAAAGAGTTTCTTTGTTTGTTCACAATTTTGGAAACCAAGCATATGAGTGTATGGTACTTATATTCTTTATTTACAGCTTTTACAAGAAGTACTGAGCCACTACTCAATACATGAAGATTTATTTGCCAAGGTTTGCGTCATCATAGACAAAGTAAGTTTTGTTCGCTAGCAAGTTTAGAAATAATTTGTCTTGTTTACTCTTTTTTACGACTGTCATATTTTTTTTCTCTGTCTTAAAATAATAATTACTTAGAATATTGTATTATGCATTAATTCTCTCTTTCCCTTTCTCCTTCTTTGGGTTTGGTCGGTAATCAGATTGGGAAACTTCCATTGGATGAAATCAAGAAAGAGTTGAATGCTGTTGGTGTATCAACAGAAGCTGTGGAGCAGCTACTGCAAGTTCTTTCAATAAAATCATTGACAAAGTTGGAAGGTTGGTAGGTTGAATAAAATAAATTATTGTCATTACAAGACACAAGTCTTCAATTTTGTTTTGCATGTTCTTTGTTATCTATCATAATTGCGCTTCCTCTCTCTGTTTGCATGTAGAGATAATTGGAGGCGCTGGAGAAGCAATTGCTGAACTGAAAGAGCTTTTTTCACTTGCTGAAAAGTTTGGTTATTCTGAATGGGTTCAGTTTGATGCGTCCATTGTACGTGGTCTTGCCTACTACACTGGTATTGTCTTTGAGGTTAGACATTTTCTTTATCTTTTTTACATGTCTGTTGCCCTAGCCCTTATGTAGTAGTTCGAACACTTGCTGTGAATATTTAGAAAATATATGTTGGTTTTCGTTTATTCAGGGTTTTGATAGGCAAGGAAAGTTGCGAGCCATTTGTGGGGGTGGGCGATATGATCGGTTGCTCTCTACTTTTGGTGGTGATGATGTTCCCGCTTGTGGCTTTGGATTGGTGATGCTGTTATAGTGGAAGTAAGTGAAGCTTTCTATGTCCACTTGTTTTAGGTAGCTCCTTCCAAAGATCGTGCATTAAGTGAATTAGACAGTAAGCTGGCAAATTTTTTTTTATGACAACAGACTTCTCAAGTTATGATTTTCATGCTCAATTATCTTCAAAGAGGACTTGTATCAGTGGCATAATCTTGACGCATTTATTAAATGGTTGCGATGTTAGCAAGGTCATCACATAGGCTTTGATACTTATTTTTACGCACTTATACTTGTTTTTAACCATTAGTGTCATATTGAAAAATATCAAACTTGTTTCTTGGTTTCTGGTTTTAAAATTTTTCTCCTGTGATATTAGGCTACATCATATCTTCTTCCTATGTCCTTGTTTAAAATATTTGTCATTCGTTTCTCAGTTGCTCAAGGAAAAGGGTCTTCTACCGGAACTAAGCCTTCAGGTGGATAACATCGTGTGTGCTTTAGATCCTAATCTTCAAGGAGCAGCTGCTACAGTTGCTACCATTCTCAGGGAAAAAGGCCAGAGTGTTGATTTAGTCCTTGAGAACAAACCGCTTAAATGGTAAATCTGCTGCGTAGTTTCTCACATTCTCATTTCTTTAATGTCTGACGTGTAATTATCCCCTGAATCAAACTTGTTCTCTTTCAGGGTCTTCAAACGGGCAGCACGGATAAATGCTGAGAGGCTGATATTGGTGGGCAGTTCCGAGTGGCAACGGGGTATGGTTGGTGTAAAAAACCTTGCTTCTGGTGAACAGAATGAGATAAAATTGGACGAGCTAGAGTGATGTTTTACACCTTCTTCTAGGTTAATTCAGATTTAACCAATTCTTGTACCATTTTCTGCTCCAAAATTTTTCTTACATACTTGATAATTTTTGGCCAAATATCAATACAGCATGTACTGAGCATCAAAGCTCAAGGCTTCTGTTTTCATAATCTCAATCAAATGTATCTCTTCCTGCGTAGCATTCATCAAGACTTCCGACTTTCTGTGGGGTTATACATATATATACATATATATGTTCAGTTTTTTTTATTTCTATCACAACTGCATTTTAACTGATCTCTATAATATTCAAAGTTATTTATTTATTTATTTTGCGCAATAACCGCCACGCTAATTTACAAATCAGACACACGAAATGATTTTCAAAGCCTTCGTTGACCTCTTTGATCCTCTCAAGCTCCAGCCCGCGAATTGAACGGTAGTATTAAACGCATTCAACTATATGTGAGTTATAGTTTTAGAGGAGAGTATTTCGGTCAGTCTTTTTGATTGGTAGTTGGGCTTATCCGTCAAATTAAGAACTATGAATGGATACGTTGCAAAAGTTTGATAGAACTTTGGTTCGTAAACTCTACTTAAGCTTAGTTTTGGCGTCAATAATTGGGGGTGTTTGCATCATCCATAACGAAGTTTCTCATATAATCTTCTCCATGGGAGTCTTCAGTACCATCTTTTCATTAGCTCTAATGGGAATGTTGCCTACAATGTCACGTTTCAAGCTTTTTGTACAACTACCAAGAGCGATTTGGTTTGCTGTTTTTTAATCGAAGGTCAAAAGTAATACCACAGTTTAAATCCATTTGAAAATGCAGCGACATACTAAATCAAATACTGGGCTGCTAGGAAACAAGCTTTCACATTTAAAAATCCTGAAAGGATCACCCAACATTCAAACCTTAAACTACAAACCCAATCATGATAATCTTTTACCATTAGACCATCACACTCGATGGTTCGTACTATGTACTTCGAAAAGCTAAAAGTCTAAAACCCATTTACATTTTGAGTGCCAAATGGACCTTTCTGTACAGTGTTGTGATTTCCTAAGAAAGTAAAGTTTCAATCTAGAAAGGTAATAGTCCTAACTGTACATGTATAATACTAGGGACCAATCTCTAATAAGTGCTTAAGACTAACCCCCACACTGATCCTCTTTCATTTCAATACTAACTAGAGACAATTGTTCCAACATACCCGAACCCGATTATGAAGAAAGCCACAGCTTGCATCAACAGATACAAAAAGAAATGATCTTTCCCATAAAGCAGGTCATATACTGCACAGTGCAGCATAAACATTCCCATTAGCAGCTCCAAGACATGAATCCTGTTTCAACCGCAACCGGTTTAGAACACCACGATCTATTTAGTGTTTGGGAAGAAAGAAAAGTGCAAAGGAATTACCTTTCAACTGTTCTTGACCTTGGCTTCTTTAAGATTGTCAAGCTGTTCTTCAGCTTCATTGTGTTCCCGAGCTTCTCGGTCACAACCCATTCGTTGACCCGGTTTGCTTCTAGGAGTCCTATGATCAATGCTTTAGTCCGATGGAGCGACATGACATTCTCAAACAAGATCCAGAAGACAACTAGGTGCAGTGACCTGCCTCAAAAGGTAAGAGGCTTTTACTTTAATCTACTATTGGAAATTAAAGAGTAAAGAAAAGAAAGGAAGCTTCGGCTTTGTTTTGTCTTCGGGTTTCTTCTACCTTGGGGTGCAGACTGCATTAAGAATAGTAATGGTTGCTGGAATGTAAATGGCAATTGGCTTTATGAGTTTTACTTCCGGAACTACAACACTAGCTGGTATAACAATGCAGTAGAAGAAGAACGTGACCCAGTGAGCGACAATTTTTCGCACGAAAAAGAAAGCGTATATCAGATGTAGTCTCTTCCAGATTGACACCCTCTGCGCAATATACAAAGGTACTAAGTGAATGATTGAATGATTATGTTTCAAGTTTGACATGTCTTTATCTGTAGAATGAGTTGTTTACTTACCTCGCAGAGGATGATTTCTTTGGTCAATTTTCTAAAGAGATTAGCTGGGCCACACGACCACCGGTGTTGCTGATACCGATATGCCTTGAAGGTACTTGGTAGTTCATTTTTGACCTTGCAAAATATATAGGAATTGTTTCTGGTTGTTTAGAAGTGGTTTAAGTTGAAAAATCGGAAGCGGAAGAGATCATAGACTTACTGCCAAGTCCCCCACGAAGACGAATTTCCAACCCTTTAAGCTAGCCCTGACCGCTAGATCCATATCTTCCACCGTGGTTCTGTCTTTCCATCCACCGGCATCTTTTATGGCTTGGATTCTCCAAACACCTGCTGTTCCTGTAAATGAAATTATTCTAAAATGAGTTTCTTAGACTGTAAGTTATAGCTATGTTACATAGTAGAAAAAAGGAGAGTTTCTGACGTGGTTTTACCATTGAACCCAAAGAATGAACATGTTGAGGACCCCACTTCTTGCTCGACACTGAAGTGATAATCGAGTGACATCTCTTGAAGTCGAGTCATAATACATTCATCAGCATTCACTATAGAGAAAAACCGAATACTAATTCAAGTATCAAATCTACAGAGTCAGTGACGACTCGTAAATTATCTTATGATCTGGTCATACCAAATTTCCATCTGGCCTGAACCAAGCCCAACTCCGGATTCTCAAGCAGGTACGGAATGGTCCTCCACAGGAAATCCTCCTCAGGCTGGAAATCTGCATCGAAGATCGCCACGAACTCGCAGTCCTCAACGTATTGCTTCTCTAAACCTTCTTTAAGGGCTCCTGCTTTGTAACCATTCCTGTTCTTCCGAGTTTCATACTTGATATTCACCCCTTTCTCCATCCATCTATGACATTCCAACTCCACCAACTCCTGTAGATAGGTGTATACAATGAAAAATCTACAGCTTTAATTGGTCTATAATGTCGGTTCTGTAGAGTATAGATATACATGTCACATGTACCCGTAACACTTCATTTGTCGAATCATCGAGAACCTGAACTATGAGGCGGTCAGATGGCCATGAAATTCCACATGCAGCCCCAATGGAAAGCCTATAAACCTGGACAGGGAAAAAAAAAATAAAAAAATTCTGTGTCAGAGAAAAGATACTGTATTATTTCCGTTCTCCGTCGCTTTTTCTCAACCTATATCTAAAATACTTGTCAATACATATGCAAACGCTGCAATCTAAGACAGCATATTTGGTATCTATTTTGAAGGTTTGTATAAGTACCCGATTGAGATGCTTGCAAAAAATTCTAAGATGAGAGGTTATGAAAAATTTGTTAGCGGAGACAAAAACACGCGATTGATTTCATAGTGTAGTTTAGTATACATAACTATCAATATCTTTGTTTCATGTGCTCAAAAAAAAAAAAAAAAAAAAAAGTTTGAATTTAGCTAAATTTAAGAAGCAAATCCGTCGTACCTCTTTCTCATTGTACATAGGTATTTGAACCAGAACCGAGGGATAACTCTTGTTAAGCTCAAGATCTTCTTTCGTGCTCTCTAACTTATATTTGGTGTATCTTTTCTTCCCCAACACTTTGACACACAATATCACTACTGCCATGTAAAGGCGTTCGATGAAAAGCATAATTGACATGACCGAGCACAACATGATCGCTAAGCGTAGTAGCGGAACTATAACTGGAACTTTTATAGAATGCCAGGCATAGCTCACACTGATAGTAACATTACCAGTCACTCTCGCCTCAGGCTCTTGAAGAACTAGATTTCTCATGGTGACCGCTAACCGGTGTTTCTAGCTATGACAGTAGAGAAAGTGGCTTGAAGAGTTCTATATCGGAGTGAAAGTTTTACTATAAATAGAATATAAAGCAAAATCGGAGGGAAGATGAAGACATAAAAATTCGGCTTACGGCTGAAGAATATAGTATGATGAGTGTACCGTTACGAAGGAAGTCTTACTTAAAAGAGACACACGGTCAACATGCAAGCAATGTGCTGGTATTTGATCACTTGATCTATCATGGCTATTTGTTGCCAAAAGTGAAATTACAAGTTTGTGTTTTGGTAGACTATTTGGTAACGAATCAAAATTTCCATTTTTGTACTCAATTTAGTTAATGAGCTTGTGGTTTTGCGAGTTATAAATCGGATAGGTGCAAAGATATCAAGCTGGCATTTCTTGTTACTTATCTAATAGTCCAGGTATGATGCTATAACACCTTTTTCATCTATGTTTTTTTCTCTCTTCATGAATAAGTACAAAAACAAACAGTTGTCTTTTCCACCTCTAGAACTCCCTACCTTCCCTTCTTTAAACTCGGGGAATAAAAGTTCAGATTTTCCCGTTTGTTTATTTTCGCTGTCGTCATCGCGTTTTAGGATCGTTTAATTGAAGGACCATGAAACACTCTTCGTGTTTTTGTTTCTGAATGATCAAATAGTGACCATTATAAGCCTTATGATTCTCAAGTTTCGGCTTCTTCGATCGGTTCTAAACTGCTACTTGATAGAAAATTTAGGCAAGTGACTTCTTCATCAAACGAGTCGAACCAACTTCATCCGATCACCACCTTACGGAAGAGCCATAACCAAAAGAGTTGCATAAGAGGAAAACAAAAAGACAGACTACTATTGCTTGATGACTTGAAAAACAACAATAGTTTTCTGTCCAACTCAAGTAGCTAACAAAAAAAAAAAAAAAGAAGCTCAAACTTTAGAATCAGAAAAAGACATTAGTTTGTTTGTTTGTTTGTTTTTTTTTTTTTTTTTTTTTTCCCTTTTTTGGCCTCACATGAGTAAACAAAAACTTTGTTTTACATACTCAAGTCAAACGCAAACGCAAACGCAAACTTCCATAACATCATCAATGTTTGTTCTTTTCTTTGGAAATTATTTCACTGCCTTAAGTTGTATGTACTTCTATATCTTTATTGACTGTGGCTCTTCTCTTAAACATCATTAGGTTGAAGAATCCAAGCAAACTAGGGAAGAAGTTCTACTTTTACTTGTAACAAAAATGAGAAGTAGAGTACGAAGTTAGCCAAATGGTAGGATGAATATACCTTTTGTGAGAAAAGTAGTCTATAATAGGTCTGGCCCAAAAAAATATAATACTTTTGGGCTTGAGGGTAATCATGGACCTGGTCAAATTTTGGGTCGGCCCATCGTTTGATCAAGCCGGAAAATCTCATTTCAAAGTATGAAAATTTTTGGCCCGTTTGGAGTCGTTTTCTATTGTTTTTGAAAATGTTTTCTCGTATCTTTTAAGGAGCGAAAATGAAAATGATTCCTAAACAATGTTCGTTTAGCAAATACTTTGAAAACGAAAACAAAAAATAGAGAGAATGATTTTTGTGAAGGAAATGAAAACAGGTTAAAAGTTACTTTTTCGTTTTCGTTTTCATTTTTAAGGTTATATAACTAAACTCTAAAAACAACATGACCAAACGCAATTCACTTTTTTTTTAATACTAAAATAAATATCTCTAAAAACATAACCAAATACAATTTCATAAACGATCTCAACATCATTCCCAAGGTATTCTCATTGTTATTTTCACACCAAAAAAAAATCATTTTTGAAATAAATAAAAAACAATACCAAATGGGCCCTTTGAGTCACGGACTTAGAACCTTGTAAATGCTCTTGTAGACTTTCAGGACAAAAAATGAGGTTGGAATGAAGATACATGAAGAATATATAGTAGAGATATGTAGGTGCTTTGTGTTTGATTCTTCTTCTTTTGTCTTCCCTTTCAGTTTCTTGTTCGTTTGAAGTCATAGAATAGTCATGTTCATAGGACCAGGGAACTTGGCTATTTCAGTTTATCACCCCGGTTGTGACCACATGGGATGGTGATCTCCTCTCTCCATCATATGTGGGGACTGACCAAAAAAATAATAATAGTAAAATAAAATAATACAAGAGAGAGAACTAAGAAGTGGTGGTTTTTTCTTGGCTTCTCAATTTATTGTCCATTTCTGATAGCCGAAAGGAAACCAATAGATTAAGAAGAAAAAAGGAAAAAAAAAAAACTAACTAACTTAGGGCCTGTTTGGTGCACAAGTTCAGTTTGAGTTGAGTTGAGACTTTTAAGTTTAAATAGTAATTTTTGTTGACTTTTTCAGAAAGACAAAAAACTTTTTCAGAAAAGACAAAAAACATGATGAAAAAAGTACAATTTAGTTTAAAATGAGTGTAAATGCCAAACACCCCCTAAGGAATGGTCCAAAATCTGAATTCTCTTTAGTCCATTTGTTTTCTCTAGGAAAAAAAGAAACGAAAAAGTATGAGGAGGGCCGACTAGCTTTAGCTATCGTTTGGACATGATCAAAGAGGGTCCCACATCCTTTGAAATGTTGACATCAAGTCTCCATTTGGTTCGTTACTTGAAAATGAAATTTTTAAGTTTTGGAGTTGGTTGACTTTTTAAAAATTAATTATAATTTTTGTTGACTTTTTAAAAAAAGATGAAAATTGAGATGAAAAATTTGAGTTCCAATTGGAACACCAAACAAAAGCTAAGTCATAGTTACTTCGTTTAAAGACGAAGCGTGTCACCTTAGCCCCATCAAGCACTAAAATATTGAGAATCTTCCTATGGCACTCCAACTTGAGACATTTAGGGGTCATTTAGGGTGATAATTAGATATGAAATTTTGGAGGTTGGTATAGAAATGTGTGTTTAAGGGAAGCATAATCGAAAATGAACTGTATTACAGAAAATAGTGTAAAAATTAGAAATGTGCTAGGAAAAAAATGCAATATAGATCTTATTCAGTTTTTCTCGTCATATTTTGCAATTTAAAAAATAAATTATCTTTTTTTATGATTTGCAATAAAAAAAAGTTATAAACTTTTAATATTTGAATTATTTTGAAAATTTAAAAAAAAAAAGATTTAGAGATATAAATTTGAGAGTTTTGGATTTGAGTAGTACTTGTTTGAAAATGTTGTTTCAAATAAGTGCTCAATAATAAGCACAATGTCCTTGGATTATCGCTTGGTGGTCCTTTAGTTCATTTGTTATCAATTTAACATAGTTCTATCTACCCTTTTGCTTTTTCTTTTCTTTTCTCAATACCACAAGTTGCAAAAGCCTCTGGCTTTCTAATCTTTGGCCAGATTTGGATTTACTTTCCTATTTAAAGAAAGTATATAAAGTATCCAACTTTATCACTTGTGGCCAAAATGACAATGTATAGAGGATTCTAAATAACGCATTTCATAAAGGGCATAAACAATATGCTAACTAGTTAAAAGTCATTATCATAAGAGTCAATTCCAAAAATATCTTTGCCCTGTTGGCAAATTGGGTGAACAAAACATCTTAAGACGAACCACGATACACTGCACCATCATAAAATAAAAATAAAAATAAAAATAAAAATAAAAAAGGTTCAATAAAATAGATGTCTTTAAGCGTTTATTGACAAACTTCCCAAATGGCATTATCATAAAACATCAATTCCCAAAAATCTGTGATTTTGCTGCGAACTATGCTTGTCACAAGTAGAAAAGTGTCAATGTAAACCTTTATGACGCTACAAATGAAAGAAAACCAAATATTTAGTATGCAAAATGAAGAGTTATTTATTAGGATTATCTAGTTAATTTCATATATTTATATATACACATATATTGTATTTTATGTATACGCGCATCATCATACCTAACTCTTGCATATGTACGTACATCATCAGCACACAAGCTTTATTAAGTTAAACCATTTATATCACCGGTGATGATAATATAATGATTGAGAGTTTTGACTTAAGACTCCTCATATTCTGAACTCATATTCAATTTTTATTCAAATGTGATATCAATATATATATATATAGTTACAATGTTTCATAGGGTGTGGAGATACACTGATCCCTTTTTCATCGAGCAAAAAGTTAAATAACCTAAATTTGGCATAGTTCTTGTAAAATTAGGCGTTAGACTTGCAAAGGGCTAGCTGTGCATGGGACAATAATAATGTGTGATATAAATGTTTTGTCTAGAGTAGTACCATGATGATACAAAATTGACCAACGGCTAGTTATATTTTTACAGTACTGAATCAGTATGTATGTAGCTGTCTTCGAGGAACTATAGCATAAAGGGACTTTTTTTTTTCTTTTTTTTTCTTCTGTCTCTATTATGATATTTGGAAAATAAGCACAAGGGGTAAAATTGTCTGCACATTTTCCATTGTCTTTTCTTCTGTCTCTCTCTCCTATAATAATCTCACAAGTGGAAAAAGAGGAAACGAATGAGAATTAAACGTTCTAAATATATAAATCGAAAGTGACAAAAATTATAAAAGAAAATAAACACACAAGATTTATATAAATTTATCGAAATGTAAGATTATATTCTTTTTCAATATTGCTATAATAATTCACTATGATAAATAAAAAGTTTCTTATAAAAAAAAATAAAAAATAAAAAATAAAAAAGTCTATAAGAGAAAATCGAATACCACCCTTACTTCATATACTATATTTACATTAGGACAACAATTATGTTCCACAACTCAGCAAAGACAACATTTTCTAAATAAAACTTTTCATGATGCTAAAAAAAAGTGACCGTCGTTAAATGTTAGCCAACAGATTTCCATGTCAGAAATCTACATTACAGCATGCTTTTGGAGAAAAACGTGGTTATGTTGGTGTCCTATGTCTCCTATATAATTGTAGTCTTACCCATATATGTTAAACCATTGTCGTTTTATCATTATGTGTTAGCTTTGACATGCTGACTCGCATGGTGATTGCATAACTAATAATATTAAATAATGTTTTTCTATTATCGTATTATAGTGAGAAGGTGTTTTTTTTTTTTTTTCTTGCTAGGAAAAAAAATAGAATATTTGTATCATTTTGCTCCCATTATTTCGGTATCTCTAAAAATTCTGACTACACCAATGAAACGGAATAAAAAAATATATAATCTAAATTTATTTTAAAGATGGACCTAGTTTTATTTACGTCACCACATACTTAACGTCACGGGCATATTAATTGAGTAAAGATTTAAATGTGGGGTTACAGAATATTGAACTGTGACCACATTTAGAGACGATCGAAGAAAAAAAAAATTACATCCTTATCGTTACACCAATCAACATTGGTGGTTAGTATAGTGAGAAGTTGGGTGTAGGCAAATAATGGGGGGTGAAAATGTCATATGATATATGGGGTATATTATGTTATTATATATTATGGACTTTAACCGTATGGTGGGATTTGATGAGGGAAGTGGGTGGTGGTGGGTGGTCCATGGTCGTTGAAAATGCCCACGTGACCAAACGCAGCTGATTGGAGTTTTAGACCACGAGCTTTGTTTTTCATATCAGGTGGGAGGCTCAGTTGATGATGTTGTCCTCTTCCCATTGGCTTAGGACACCATTTCCCACGTGGAAACCCACGTGCTCCCTCTACGTACTACTTTCTTCTTTTTTCAATTTTTATTTTATTTTTATTTCTTTGGTGCTGCTAAATGCTATCCAGCCAGCTGCAGGGCTCATTAAGTACGAAACTTCTCCATGCCGAGCCCCTCCATCCTCTCTCTCTCTCTCTCTCTCTCTCTCTCTCTCTCTCTCTCTCTCTATATATATATATATATATATATATCTCTATATATATCTATCTCTTCTCTTCCTATCTGTAGCAATATATCTTCAATGTCTTTTTCTCTCATATGTTATATACTTTTATACATGTATCTGTATATGTGTGCACAGCCATGTTGGTTTCATTTCTCTGCATTTGCACCTGCACCTCTCCATGGTCTATAGCTAGCATATATTTGTACATATATTTATATATATAAGACTGAATAATTAATTTGATGAACAAAATGGAAAGAGTAATTAAGCACAAAGCAAAAATATATGGCCGGACAGGTGCAGGTGTACTTGCAGACGAATGCCACCCTGGTTTCTCACTCCTCTCTTTCTCTCTCCTGATTTGTAGTACAGCTTCAGTTTGGAGAAAACCCAACACGGTTCTCTGCAAATACCTTCCATTTTAGGTAAGATTTTTTAGCTCTTAACTAAACTTATTCTTAATTAATTTCATTTCCCTTAACAAAACCGTTCTAGCTAGCTAGCTAGCTACTCGAAGCTGAATTATTATATTATTATTATTTTTAGTAATTTCTCTAATTTGTTGCTTATGCTTTTATATATATATATATATATAGCTAACTGTTCTTAAGATTTGAGGTTATAACCCGTCTCATCCTTACCAACTAGGTTAACGCCAGTTGGTGTTGTTTGGGAAATTTTAATTCTATATATTTGGTGGTTTGCTTTAGGGGAGTAATACATGATTCTAAATCGAATGACTCTGGCAATCTGTTGATTTTAGTACTCGAAATGCTGCAGAAGTGTAGTGGAAGAAGATCGTATGGAAAAAATAAATTAATTAAACATATGTAATCCATGAAGGATATGATCATGTTTGTATATATGTGTGTGTATTTTATAAAATATAGCATTTACATATATATGGTGAGGAAAAAGAAGAACGCCATGGAAAATAAAAAATGATGTACCAACTAATAACTCCGACGATCCGACCAAGAACTTAGGCGACTTCCGTCGCCGTGAAGTCAATCGATCGGCTGATCTCCATTGCATTTCTTCATTGAAGACAAATAGAGTTAGGGGGAGATAGAGAGAGTGAGAGTTGAAAGATACAAAAGAGAAAGAAACTATTTCTAATAGGGGGAAAAAAAAAAAAATATATATATATATATATATATAAGAAAATATATAATTAATCTTTTAGTAACGCACACCTTCAATAATTAAAATAGTTTTTATAATGAAAAACTAACTTACTTTATTAGTTTATCTTGTGTTGGGTTACTCACTCTTTTTCAACATAGAAATTTTTTTCTCTTTTGTGTTTCGAAAGATTATTTTTAACCATCCTTTGGCTTTATGTGAATAAAAGCGATGTGGTTAAAACAGTTATCGTTATAGTGTATCTTGTGAAGTTTTTCTTTTAGATATATATATATATATATATATGTATGTATATATGTCTATATTCATTTATTTATTTAAGATTGACTCATTTTATTGTTAACACGACCGATTAACTAAATATGTCGCCCACTTATTTTATCTCGTTAAAGTTCATATATTTTTTTTGAACATCAATCATAAATTTTTTTTCTTATATCATATATAATTAAATTGTTAATGACACGCAAACTAAATATGTCGATTTATGTCAATATAGATTAGACAAATCAACTTGAGAATATGATTCTTTTATTATAGAACTGTTGCAAGACGTGTAGTGACTCAAATTACTTCTCCAACATGCCTTAGTAAGTCTCAACATTACTTATCTGTGTAATTTTGTCGATTTAGAACTTGCTAAATCTTCGAATATAGCAAAGGTAATTTGAAATTAGAATAACTATGCTTGATAAAGAACCCTGCTGGGGTTAGTTCAATGAGTAGAACTGGAGGAGCATGAAACTTTGAGTAGCAGTTCTGATCAGATTCAAATTTTGAAATTGTTTTCAGTTTTTTTCTTTTTTTAATAAATATGAATTATATATAATCTTATAGATCTCGGTTAAAATTAAGTACTCTTCAAGTTCAAATTTATCAAATTTAATATTAGAAACAATATTGATTGGGGAGTGGTATTTTTACACAAATGTCGAAAAATTAATTACTTTTGGTACATAAATATCGCAAAATAAGTTTATCTCACTGTAAACTGTTTGAAGTTTTAAGGAATAAAACTTATAAATCATGTTTTATAACTCAGCCAAAATGATTGATATTTGATCTTTACTTCATTTAAACGAAATAAGAATGGCACTTTTTTTTCGTTGTCACGCTAGCTACTACAAATTTTAGTTTTACCATCCATGTCAAATAGAAACAAAAAGTAGAAGATTGCATTCAAGATATCTTATCTTCATTGTAGTGTGTGTGCGTGTTTTTTTTTTTTTTTTGGTTCAGGGAAATGAATGTAATATTTCTGTAATTTTTATACGTTGATGATGTTATTAAATTTTATCGTTATCTTAAACTCGGTAAACATTTTTTTTTTTCATTTTATTGGAATTTCAAATTAGAAAAAAATTTGATTCTTTTGATAATATTCTTATTCGCTTAATTTTATCTTTGATCGTATCTCTTTCTTTCAAAATTGGATGGTATGTTCAATTTTGGAAATTGGAAAATTAATGCAAATGAGTGTTTTTTCTAACTTTTTCCATCATTCTCTCATTTTGAAAAAAGAAAACTATCTCATTTTCAAATTTCAAACTTACTTTGTAAATTACCCTTTTGGAAAAAGAAAATAAAATTTTTTAAAATATTTTCACAATACACTATTCCTAACACCATTTCTTCGCATACGAAACAACTTTTTGTTTTCAAGAAGAAATTTTTTTTACACATCCAAACACTATCTTATTCTTAAAATAAAAATACTTTCTCATTTAAAATAAAAAAAATTCATTTTTCAAAAAAGACACGTGATCCAAACATAGGAATCTTTTTTTTTTTCAACTTATTCAAGAATCTTTTCTTATGATGTTCAATCATGAAAATGTAAAAATTTGATACCTTTTTAAATATGTTTTAAATAAATATTCAAAATTTTGTTAAATTAAAAAATAATCATTTTTAAATGAATTGATAGACCACTTGAAAAATAACCAATTATATTTTAAAAAAATATTTTTTTAAGTTAATTACTGATTCACCTGATATGACAATCAACATTTAATTGACACCGACCATTTTATTTAAAAAAAAAAATTGGCCATTTTTTAAAATATGTTGTTGATGCCAGGAATGGTTCCGGCAGCAACACCCAATGTGAACGGGTATTCCGGTCAATACTGGTCAGTCGCTCCGCCGTCTATCACCTGCAAAAGGGAAGCACCTCGGAATGATGGGGACACCGGTGTGGTGTCTGCCGTGGGCATTCCGATGCTTAAGTCAGCAAGGATACTGATATGCAAGGGGAGAGGCAGAGTTTTGACAAGGCAAAAATGACCATACCTGGAATTGAGGGTTCTCCCTCTATTTATAGGTGTTCTTAGCGGGCCTGGGTGCTCGGGGCGACCCGGCCGGGTCGGCCGCCCAGGGTACCCGGTGGATATGTAGGCATGCAGGGGCTACTGGCCCAATAGATTGGCGCCACGTGGGGCCTGACTTGACGCGGGGGACAGAGGAGTGGTTGTCTCTGGCGCCCGTATGTTGTTGGTGATGTGATGTGTTGCAGAAGTAGGTGGGTGATCCTGTAGCCGACGGGTACAGGGACAAGGCTGGTGTCAGCTGCGACAAGAAGTGGAGAGTTGGTTCGGAAGACCTATGCCGGTACATAATCTACTACTCGGATCCAGGTGCTCGGAGCACTGCTTCGTCTGAGCATATGGCCTGTTCCGGCGAGAACGGGTAACGTGGTCGGCCAACGATTCTGTTCTCGGAAAACGTCCGGCTATTCAGTCTGTTTCCAAGAAAACGGGCTCTAAACACTGCCGAGCGTGGTCGGAAATGGTATTTTGTGATCAGAGCATATTTCGATATCAACATATGTGTCTAAAAATTATCTATACACCTAATTTTCACTAGGGAGAGGGATGCGGAAAATAAAATTTTTTCCACTCTTAAAGACACAAATAAAATATTTTAAATAAATAATTTATTTATGATAAATAATTTAAAATATATTTATAATAAACTATTCCTGTAAATTACATTTGTAACTAAATTATTTATTATTAATATAGTATATACCTCAAAATGTTTTGAAATATGCAATTTATCGAAAACTTTTTTTTTTTTTAAATGGCTATATGTTACGATTTATCTTTTCACTTCACTAATCATTTTCACATACTATGGTATACAACAAATTATCTATTATCTCTATATAATAGCGTCGTCACCTTTTTAATGATTGTCACGTGATAATTACATCATCGCTACGTGATTATTTACGTGACACCCCAATCAACATCATGTTTTTTTTAGTTTGTTTTATTTGTCTAGTTTTCAACTAAAAGTACTTAAAAAAAAAAAAAGTTTTCAAGTAAAAGTGCACATTATTATAAATATACTAAAAGGATGTAAGGGTTTTACTGTTCCTTTAATAGTAATGAACATTATATTTTGCTTTTTTTTTTTTCTCTATTTTCTTTGCTTCAACTACAGTAATGTATAGTACTCATTTTATTTTTTTTCTCTATTTTCACTGCTTTAGCTACAGTATGTACAGTAACTTTTGCTTTTTTCTACAGTGCAATGACTTTTTTGCCATTCATTTCTAATTATTTTTTTCCCGCTACAGTGTTAAGCCGGTTTACCCTTTATTTTTTTGGTCAATTTACAATTTTACCCTTGGGTTTTAGTTACTTTTACTGTTTGATACAGTGTTGGGATAACTTTGTCATTCTAAAATTATTAATTGATGATTTTGCCCTTCGTTTGTAGTTGCTTTTTTCCTTCACTACAGTGTTATTCCGGTTTTACCCTTTCTTTCTTTTTTTCCAATTGACAATTTTGCCCTTGGGCTTTAGTTACTTTTACAGCTTGCTACAGTGTTGGGACAACTTTGTCCTTCTAAAATTATTTATGGATTACCCTTCCTTTGTAGTTACTTTTTCTGATAGCTACAATAACTGGACATTGTTACCCTTTTAATGTGCATTTTTTATTTTGTCCATTGAAGATGTGTTAAAGTGCAATATTTGTTTGTATATAATCTAACTGAAATTTATTTATTTTCTTTTCTTTTTTTTTTTAAACAATAAACAAAAAAATAATAGAATCTGTATTTGATTTTATTGTTTTTCTTTAATCTTTTTTTCCCCTTTTTAGTTTTTTTTCCTTTTATTTTTTTCCTGCTTTCTAATATTAAAATTTTAAAGTTTAGTTTTTAATTCATCTTTTCTTCGTATTTTTAATGATTTTTGTTTCCACATTTCCGATTTTCAAATTTTTTTTATTCTCTTTTTTCGATTTGCACTAGGTTTTTTTTTTTTGGCTTTTTCATTTGTTGGGTTTTGTTTTTTTAGATGTTATAGTTAATTTTTGTGTTTTGCATGTATATAATCTAACTAAAATTTAATTTTTTTTTTTTTTGTAAAAAATAGTAAATAAAAAAATAATAGAATCTATTTTTGGTTTTGTTGTTTTTCTCCAATCTTTTTTTCCCTTGTTTAGTTTTTTCTCCTTTTGTTTTCTTTTCTATTTTTATTTTTAATTATCGTGATCATTTTTATTTCTCTATCTTTATCTCTGCATCACCGGATAAAATTTTTTTATATTATAATAATAATAATTATTATTATTAGTTTACATTTTTATGATTGAGAGAGATCCTGAAAAAAAAAATTTTAAGACGAAAAAAATGAAGCAAAATATATATTTTGTTTTTCGATTTTTGATTTATGTTAATTTGTTTTTCTAGCTTACAGTTGGTTTGGAATGGGAATGCAAAGAGAACTATTGAAGATCTTTTTTTTATATATATTTTTAAAAACTTATTATAATTATATTATTTATCATAACTAACTATCATTATTAAAATTATTTAATTTTTTTATTTATTTATCTATATATTACGCGCATTAAACTAGTAAGGACGTATAGGAGATACTATCAACTGGGCCAAAAGTTGTGCTTGGAGTCAATCCAAAAGGCCCAAAAGATTCATGGACCCCTCAAAACGATGTCGTATAAGAAGAAACAACAAACAACACCGCTTTGCAAAAATCGATTAAACCCTCGTCGTCTTCTCCCCTCAATAGTCATCAGAAAAAAAACCCTAATTTGAGCTCAGAGAAAATCTGAACCAGAGAGAATAATATATATACATATATATAGATATAGATTTAAAATGGGAGGAAAGTGCCCTCACAGAAGCGTCAAGAAGAGGAGATACTCTCACAAGACCTTTCGTCGCGCCAAGTTCCTCGTCAAAGATATCCTTTTTCTCTCGTTTTCTTTTCTATTTTTCTTTTTCTTTTTCTTTCTTCTTCTTTTTTTTTTTTTTTTTTTTTTTACGGAATTTGTTGAATTCGATTCGTGGAATTTCCTTGACCTGAAATGGCCGATCACGCGATGATATGGTGTACGATGAGCTGAAGAAGCCGGACGAGGAGAAGACGCTCTTGCCAGTTGATGAAGACCTCCCCGGGATGGGCCAGTATTACTGCTTACACTGCGAGTATGATTTACTCGCTCTCTCTCTCTCTCTCTCTTGAATTTTTTGTTTCTGATGTTTGGTTGCCGAGAATATTCGAGAAATGTTTAGGAAATTGGGGAATTTGGAAACGAAAGCGAGGAAATTATGCTTAGCTGAGGATTAGATAGGGAAAAAAAAGTTTGGGTTTTTGGGGAAACAAAGAAAATAAGAATGAGTATCTAGTATATACTTCTCTATTAAAAATTAGAATGAGGAATGATCTGATAGTCCGTATATATGTAGTGTTTACTAAATTTAGGGATATGAATTTATTAATATAATTACCTAATTTTTTCTATGATTGAATAATTGTTGAGTGAGACCTAACAAATGGAAACATATAATTAAATGGGAAAAGTAAAAACTCCTAGTGTTTCCCCCTTAAATTTTTAGGCTTTTAATTAACTTAGCTAGGTTTATATTCTTTGGTTCTATGTGTGATCGGTGATGAAACGGGTTTCATTTTGTGTGCAGCCGATTCTTCGCTAATGTGACCGTGAGAGATGAGCATTTCAAGACGAAGCGTCACAAGAAGCGGTAAGTATAGAAATTTGGCTCTTATCATTTTCCTTTGCGTGTGTTTTCTATTTGAAGTTTTTTTTCTTTGTTTCGATCGTTACTGGCATTTGTTTAGATGTTAAGTAGGGACTTAGTGTCTGATTATTGGTGTTTAAGTTGAAAAACCTTTGATCGAATTGGCTTGGGATAGTGTCTTGCTATGTTGGAAATGTAATTAGCATTTACTCGACGCCAAATAGACTAGGAACAGAAAATTTCAGAAATGATATCTAAGATGACGAGATTTTAAATTTCGTGATTTGCTGAGCTTGCTTCTTTGGATTTTACAATAAGCTTGGATCTTGTACATAGTTTCACCATTATGAATTCTGTGGAAGTAAGCAAAACGACGTTCTACCCGTATGAGATGTTGTAACCATATTGTTGTTTCATGATGAGAATTCATCAAAATGACTCTTCATCTTTAGAAACTAAGTGGGGCTAGGGAAGAATTAGAGTAGTACTGGACCTGTAGTGATTTATGTGATTGGTTATATTCATATATTGTCATCTAGATAATGCTATGACCCTTGGAAGTATCTGATTTGCGAAAAGGGAAGTCGAATTCACTGCTTCATACCTGTGATGTTGGAATTTGAATTGATTCACTTTCAGATACTCTCGAAGAACTTTAGACCCCGATTGCATTGGTGTTATTTTAATTTCCTAAAATGTCTGTTGTTGATGCAGTTTGAAACTGATGATGGGACCGGCACCACACACCCAACTTGACGCCGACTTGGCAGGTGGAATGGGAATGCCGGATAACGGTCCGAAGCTTATGTCCATGTGAACAATCTGTTTATGTTTGTTTCCTCTTTTTGCTTTACAAGATGAAGGATGTAAGGCTGATCCTTAATAGACGAAGCTACCTGGTAGATGTGAGAGTTACCTTTCTATAGAAGTTTTTAGTATTAAAAAAAAAATGTACTGAGTGGTAAGTCAATTTTGTTCTTTGTATCCTTAGTACTTTGTATTTCGTAATCAATTCAAGCATCTTTCTTTCACTATTCAGTGTTTTAACTTGTCCCGAATCCTGGTGTGAACTTTATGTTTCAGAAAGTGTTCTACGCTTCTTAGCAATACGCCCCCTCTCTAATTAACTTCTTTTATATATGTTGTAAAAAGCAAAACCAATCATCCAATTTTCATATATATATATATATATATATATCCAATTACCCTACTCATGTTAAAAAAGATGTCTCATAAGTATATATATTTACAGTAGGAAGTATACTTATAACTTACAGGTAGAGCAAGTTCTTTCAACCGTCTTCATTGTATTTTGACGGTCAGATATTTGAGTCGGAATACTTTTATGTCATATAGGTTATTATTTATAATAGATGAGATCTATCTTTTATTAATTATTACCATGTTCAGTATCTGATGATGTCTCAGACTTTTTTTTTATTATTTAAACTGTAAGATATTGTCAATCTTTTTTTATTTATTTATTATTATTTTTATGTCAATTGATTTTTTTTACTCTATGCAAGATACTGCTTGTTAAGAAGTTACAATATTCAAGACGACAAGAAGAGTTTCTTTTAAATTGCAAAATATTAAAAAAAAAATTCCATAACTATATGGGCCTGACATCGTATAATAGTCTTTTTTCCCCCCTAAAACTGGTGAGTATGAATATGTTATAATGAAGTAGAAATTTTCGTCTCTTGTAAGGAAAAGATATCGGTTTCCTCAGCTTTCTACTACTTGCTTGAAAGTTGAAAACATTACAGGCTCACAAGTCACAGCTTGATAAGAGTGAAAATCATGATATTCACGGCAACATTTATAAACTGTTAGATTACGACAACATTTATAAAATATTAGATCACATCAGAATCAGATTATATATATATATATATTTTAAGTTTGATACTTTAACTGAAACTAATTAAAATCTAAATCTAACTGTTTAAAATTGTATTGAATATCTATTAGTAGGTGTTTATCTTCTTTTTAATCGTAACGAAAAATTCTCATCTGTTATAAGCAGAAGTGCCTTCTTTGACAAAAGAAGACTCTGGAATAGCATCTGTGCAGTATAATTAGAATGCCTTCTAATCTTTTTAATCAATTTCCTCTTGTCCTCTCTGCCTGAGATTCATTCTGTTTCTGGTTCCTAATATTCCCACTTTCCTTTCTTTTTCCTCTCTCTCTCTCTCTCTCTTTTTTCTTTTCCTTTTCTGATCTGGGTTCGTTTTATCTGCACTGTGGCTTGGCCTATAGTAGGTTGTCTTTGTTACCAAATGAGTTGTGTTAGGCAAGAGTTGTCAGTTGCTTCCCACTGTCTTTGTCCCGACCAAAAACCAGCAGCTTATCATAATTCTTGAGATCTTTAAAGTGAAAGAATGCTTGTTGTAGTAAAGTCTATTTTACGTTACGCCTTGTTTGGTAGCGGGGAAAGATAAAGGAAAGCGAGTGGTAGATAATCTAGATGAGAACCGAGGAGAATGAAAAGTACCGGAAAAGATGGTTTTCTTGTTTTTGTGTTTGGTGTAGATTCCCTCCTCGAATCCTTCTGTTCAAAGTTGGAGGTTCTACAAATGATTTTGGTTCTTTTCTATTCCTAAGTCTTAGAATTCATCTTTTAATCTTTTTTTACTTTTATCCTTTCTCCACTTTCCCTCTTACCAAACAAGGCGTAATTTAAGCTCCTTTTTTTTTTTTTTTTTTTTTTTTAAACCTTGTCCTAGATTACTTTTTTAAATACAACTTTGTCAAAGGCAATTATTCCATGAGGGATTCAAATTTTTCTGTTGCATTGCAGGCTGACTTGAAGCATACTTTTAATGCAGAGTGAAATCATTGCTGTCTGAGGTTGTATAATCATATGTTTCAGACTTTTTTTTTTTTAATTCTTTATTTTTTATTTTTTATTTTGGCCACTGCTATTTAGTTCTCTGCTCTTTTCAACCTCGATCCAGACAAAGGAAAAGAATTTTCTGTTGGTCAGTAAAACAGTGATTATAAGCTATTGTCTCTGACCAAAAAGGAGCAACCTCTGTGAGTTCTGACTTTCCACCTCATCAAATAACACTAATATCCTAAGTACATTACGGGCTTGATTTTATAACCCCTTCTAAATATCATTTATAATTTTCTTATCGATTAGTCGATCTTAATATATCATTTTTTGTAATACATATTAGTTACACTAAATAAGTTTAACTATTATGTTTTATAGATATATAATTGAAAAATTATATTTACCGGTCCGTACAACTACAGACACGAGACTATTTATATTTAGAGATGTATTTATCAAATTATTAGGACCATCCATCCCTAGAATTCACTTGAATCCCAAGTCAACAAGTATAGAATAAGACAGTTTATGTGACTCACTATTTTGACATCCCAAAAACACAAAATACAACCAAATAATTAAATAAAATGAATAAACAATAAGGCTGCAAAGAAATCCAAATACATGGACCAGGCAGTCACAGTGTGCCACTTCTATTTAAGCCCCATCACTGGCCACTCACATCCTTATATACATGTATGTGTGTGTGTGTGTGTGTATGTATATATACATCAGCAACAAAGAGATCAAATGGTGAGGCTCCTACAAATTTGTCATTTTCCTTAACCATTATCCACTCTTTTTCCTTTCCATTCCTTTTCTTTTTTCTTTTTCTTTTTCTTTTTCTTTTTCTTTTCTCTCTCTCTCTCTCTCTCTCTCTATTTATTTATTTATTTTTATTTTTTTGCCCCCTCTCCACGCTTGTGGTTTGGCGTGTTGAGCTCCCTCCACATTCTAGAGTCATTGTCCAATTTCTGCTTTAATCAAACATTTGATCCCCCATTGCTTTCTTGTCTTTCAACTCATGCACATGTGCAAGCCACATGTGGGGGCTTTCCTACTCTTCAATAATGGTCTTCCCCACAACCTTCTTTTATCATCATAAATATATATCCAGTTGGGATCAAGAGTCAAGAACCAGGCTCTTTGGCATTGCTATGTGTTATATTGTGTATTTGTCTCATATTGTTAAATTATGAGACTATTGTTGTGTTTAAATGTGGAATAGGCTCTCAACAGGATGAGTCTTATTTAAGTTCATTTAACATTGTATTAGAATTAGATTGTGTTTTTGTCCTATATCGTTAAATTACGGGACACTGTTTAAATGTGAAATGAACTCCTTCTTCTTTGAGCTAGCTTTTAACAAGTTTTACCCAAGTTCATTTAACACTCAGATCTATGAAAGTCATTAAAAACATTTGCCAGCAGCACATGTTACTCTTCCCAAAGGTCTACATCCCAAGCTATAATATCCACTTCCATGCAGCCTTATCATTATATTGAATATCCTTTCGATTCCATATGCTTGATTTTATGGCCACATGAAGTTTGACGTTGTCTACCACGTTTGTTAGATTTGAGGTTCCTAATATAGTTGTTATTGGATCCCGGTTGACAAAAATAACTCAAATTTCAATCACCCATATGGATGGTAAGATTTGAGGTTCCTAATATAGTTGTTATTGGATCCCGGTTGACAAAAATAACTCAAATTTCAATCACCCATATCGATTGTACGATTCACCTTAAAAAAAGATGAAAAAACTTGTAATAGGAAACGTATTTTTAACTTATAAGTAATATTGTTTGACCTGTTGAATTAACAAAATTTATATCATGACATGCATAACTACTTTTAATCATAAATCAAATCGTTGAAAAATTAGTCCAATAACTAAAACAACAATTGCTCTCAAGAAATCGGGAGTGGCCAAAGACGATGCACGGTGTCATAAGCTCTATGTTATCATCTATTTCAATCTTAAGTATAGCTTTGTTATCATTGTCCTTGAGAGATAATCCATAAAGACAACATATACGGTAAGAGAGTAAAGAAAGGGGAAAAAAAAAAAAAAAGGGGATAATAGACATATTATACCAACTTAAGGAAGAGAGAACCCCAAAAAAAAAAAAAAAAAAATTTGAAACAAAAAAAAAAAAAAAATCACAAGGCGTATATGGATGGATATACTCCTTTTTTTTGGTTGTTTTACAGGTATTTTCTTTAACCTTACTTGCCTTCTCTTTCTTCATCTTCTCTGGGTCTTGCAGAAGAAGAACTTGAGGCCATTCCAATGACCTGACTGTGTGTGAACCGTTGTAGTTGTATCATTCTTGCATAACACCCATCTGGATAATTCTTCAATAGATGCGAATGTGATCCTTGCTCAGCCACTTTCCCATCATCAATCACAGCAATGACATGCGCGTTTCTAATCGTCGAAAGCCTGTGTGCAACCACAATTGTGGTTTTTCCTGAGCAAGCGCGCTCCAGAGCCTCTTGAACAGATCTTTCGGACTCAGCATCGAGTGCACTAGTTGCCTCATCGAGCAGCATAAGCTCTGCCTTCCTCACCAGAGCCCGAGCAATCGCGATTCTTTGTTTCTGTCCCCCGGATAATTGGACTCCTCTCTCGCCAACGAACGTTTTGTATCCTTCAGGCAATGAAGACACGAACTTGTGGGCATTGGCTAAAGTTGCAGCCTCTATGATTTCAGCCTCGGTCGCGGATTCGTGCCCGTATGCAATGTTTTCGTAGATGGTTGTAGCAAAAAGACATGGCTCCTGAGGCACCACTGCAATGTGCTTTCTGAGGGACTTGAGATTGTACTTTCTAATGTCTTTCCCGTCGATCATGATCCGCCCTGATGTTGGGTCATAGAACCGCAGTACCAATGTGATAACCGAGCTCTTCCCACACCCACTAGGACCAACAAGTGCAAGGGTTTTTCCTGCTCGAGCGCGTAGAGTGAGGTCGCGGAAGACAGGGACATCAGGTCGAGTAGGGTAAGAGAAGTCCACATGTTTGAATTCAACTTCTCCACGCAGCCGGTCAGGAGCTGCTGTGGCATCAGGATCATCAGGTTCAATTTCGGTTTTGCGGTCGAGAAGTTCAAATACCGATCGCATGGCGCGACCACCCTTGATAAAGTCAGGAGCTAAGGTTAGCGTCTCGGCTGCTCCATTGGCAGAGACCATTAGGACCATGAAAACTCTGATAGCCTTTGAGAAATCAGAGATCCCGTGCTTCACAAGCCACGAAGCATACCAAAGACCGAGAGCATAAGAAGCATAGAGTGCAAACTGAGCTATCCCAAATCCACTACCGGCAATCTGACCCTTCCAGAAGCAGCGGCGTAGTGGAGCCTGGAGGTTGGTTGAGAACAGACCAACGATTTTTCCTTCAGAATTGAAGGCAGCAACAGTCCTCACATTGGCTATGGCCTCCCCTGCTAGTTGGGTAGCCTTGGCGTGGGCAGTTTCGAGGTCTCCAGAGAAACCAGTCATAAACATTTTCTGTCAAAATCCGACAAGAAAATTATTAAGGAAAAAAAAAAGTACGGCATGAAAAATTCATAAAATTGAATGTAGGAAAAAACTAACCTGTAAAACAGTGGCAGCAACGACCACAGGGAAGACAGCTACAAGGACAAGAGCAAGACGCCACTGCAGAACGAATCCAGCAGTGCAGGCGACTAACATAAGTGCTGTGTTTTGTACAATTACGGAAATCCTGTCTCCGATGGCTGATCTAACATTGTTGGCATCAAGAGCCAACCTTGCTGCAACTCTAGCGCTTTCATTTTCCTCCTGATCAAACCACGCCATTTCATTTTTCAGCACTGCTGCCAGCATTTTCTCCCTCACACGTTTCGTGAGGTTCTCTCCCACAATGTCCCAGAAGAAATGTTGTAGTGTGTTAAAGAGAAGTGCGGCAGATGAAAGCCCGATCAACAGATAGCAGTACTTTCCAATTTGTTTAATCATATAAGCGTGATCTGGGTTGTAGTAGACACTGAGAACTGCACTTAGAACATATGCAAAGAAGGCACTTAAAGAGCCACAAACAACAGAGCCAATCGAACCAACTAAAGCATAAACCCATTCGGGTGAATTCATTTTCGCTAGACGCCAGAAAGAACTAGCTTGCTCCTTGAATGGAAGCTTTTCAAGCCGGTAATTCGGATATGAAGCATCAAGAGAAAGACTAAAATCAGAAGTCGAGAAGTCAGACAGCCGGCGGGAGTATGGTGACCGACCATATGAGGAATTTCGGGCAATTATCGGTGAGCTTACTGAGTTCCTGGCACTAGAAGGCCTGCAAATGAAGGAACTTTAATCAGCTCTCCGTTATGTCAAAAAAACAATCCAAACCTCCAATTTAAGTTTTTTGATTCAGATTTTCGACAAAAGGAAATAATTCGAAAATAACGAATCATACCTTGCACTACTCTTCCTGGCATTGTTGAGAGCGGTTTCATGTGCCGTCTCCTGCATTCGTATGAGCTTGGCGTACATGCCATTTTCTCCCTTAGCAATGAGTTCATCATGAGTTCCGATTTCAGAAACAGACCCTTGCTGCAGAACAGCCACAAGGTCAGCCTTGCGAATGGTCGATAGGCGATGGGCAATGACGAGGGTCGTCCTCCCGATCATGAACCGGTCAAGGGCCTCTTGCACCAGCTTCTCAGACTCAGAGTCTAAAGCACTTGTCGCCTCATCTAACAACAGGATGGCCGGGTTTTTCAGCATTGCCCTTGCTATAGCTATCCGCTGTTTCTGTCCTCCTGAAAGCTGCAACCCCCTCTCCCCTACCTGCCATTTTCAAGCTGCCATTATATCAATTTTTTTTTTCTTGCTTTCATATTTACTCAAGGTAAAATTGTAACTCAAACTTTCTGAATTAGTAATTGAATTCTTTTTTTTTTTTTTTCCGCGTTTTATTTTATTGGTCTTATTTCCTCTTTCAAATGTCTTGTACTGGCAATTTTCCACGGAATCCTCCTTTCAACGTTTAGCTAATTCATGTCTGATTACATGTGTATAAAGCATTAGTTATTCCTGCACATGCATTGTTGACTGAAAAGCATGTTACTCCCTTATCAAATACATGCATGACAAAACACTTGCTATCTTTGACTTCCAAAAATCTCAAACATAAAATATGGTTACGTCTTATTTGTTGACCAAATCAACTATTTCTCTCTCAATTTTTAAAATCCATTAAAGACCAAACTACATCATCAGAACTCCTCTAGTCAAGATACATAACAAAATTTAATTTTAACAATTTAAAAAGACATTTTTTTTTCCCTCGGATAGGCTTCTCGATAAGGCTCTTAAGATTATTTTTTTATGTCGAAAGTCGTAATCGGCTAACCTGAGTGTCAAAGCCATCAGGAAGCTTGATAATAAAAGAGTGAGCATTTGCAACTCTAGCAGCTTCTTCGATCTCAACTTGGTCTGCATCCGGCCTACCCAACAGTATGTTTTCTTTGATGGTTGTGGCGAATAGGGCGGGCTCTTGGCTAACGAGTCCGATTTGCTGTCTCAGCCATCTCAGTTTCAATGTCTTTATATCATGCCCATCAAGCAGAACTTGTCCTGACCCGGGTTTTTTTTAATCGAACACGAGACATGATCATCAGTAATTGACACGGTTTTACAACAAAATTATTTTTATAATTTTTGGAAGATTTATGAAGTACTGTATGTTTTACCTGCGGTAGGGTCGTAGAATCTCTCAATGAGAGAGACCACAGTGCTTTTACCAGAGCCACTGCTGCCAACCAAAGCGATGGTCTTCCCGGCCGGGACACTCAGGCAGAAATTGTTGAGGATGAGAACATCCGGCCTCGCCGGGTACGAGAAGTCCACGTTCTTCAGCTCCACAAGACCTGTAACTGACTCTAACTCTAACCCCGAGTCGCTGTTCCGGTCGATTCCTGGCTTGTGATCGATTACCCGGAAAATTTTAGCAGCCGCTACTTTAGCCTTTGCAAATGCACCCATGCTTGGAGCAGACTGACCCAAGGCCCTACTCAACCAAATAGACCAAAACTTTCAACCAAACTAACATTGGGAAATCTGTTTGACAAGAACAAAAGGAAAATGCAAACCGATACTTACAACCCGCCGATCATGACCGCGAACATCGTGGCAATGGCAAGTCCTCCATTAGTATAATGGTGCCGAACCAGATAACCTCCATACCAAAGAAGAAGGGCATAACTGCAAAAGACCACAAAGTAAGTGGCACCAAGTCCCATTCCCTTTGCAAATCCACTCCTGTAACCGAGCCTCTGGGCAATCCTCAATGCACTGGAATAAGCCTGTAGAGCTCTTGATTCCCCGACAAACGCCAGTACCACTCGAATTTGCACGACGGTCTGTAATTCCAGCCACAAAATCAGCCACACCCAGATGCAAAAAACAGAGAAAATTTGCCACAGATCATCAACTAGGCAAGTAAAAAAAAATGTGGGATTTTTTTTAGACCTGTTCAACTACATTCCCAGCTTGAGACAAAGCATCCTGGCTCTTCCCGGAGAGCTTGGCCAGTGTGGCTGTGTGGATTCCTCCAATGACTGCGATGAGAGGAACGACGGCGAGAGTGACCAGAGCTAATTGCCACACGGCTGTGAAACCCACCACAAACCCGGATACAAATGTTGCCATGTAGTGAACAAAATTACCCAACTGCAACAACAACAAAAAAATACAAAAAAAATAAAATAAAAATTGTTGACCCAGTTCCTAATTAGGAGTCTAGAATTGAAAACAGTTCAAAGAAAAATAAGGAAAGTCTGTTCTTGTTTTTGTTTTGTTATTCTTGACCTTCTCACTAATGGCGTCTTGGACCATGACAGCGTCGGAGTTAATGGCGAAAACAACGTCGGATGTCCGAACCTCGGTGTCGAAAAACTGAATGTCTTGGTTCAGAGCGGCTTCCAGGTACTTTATCCTCATCCTCGTCGATTGCCTCTCTCCCGTCCACATCCAACATGATATCTCTACTCAAAGAAGGAAGGAAAAAAAAATCCTATTAATTCCAAACCCGGAAAAGAAAACAAATTTTTTTTTTTTTTACAAGAAGAAGTTCAGAAGCTCACTGACCAGCCCATGAAGACACCCATATCGCAGCTCCAACGACGAGAAAGTAAAATGCGTACTGCAAAATTCCCAGAAAAAGAAAAACAAGAAAATTGAAGAAAAAGAGCAATGAGAAGCTGAGATTTTGTATCTGCCATCTGGGTTTGGTTTATAACGGACAAATTCACACAAAAAAAATTGGAAAAAAGAAAACAGAGCAATGAAAAAACAGAATTTGGGTGAATTCAGGTGAAAAAAACGGACCTTGAGGACCTCTTGCATCATCTTATCGACGTTATTGGCATTGGAGCCGAAGGAGTTAACGAGATCGGCGAAGAATCGGAGGAAGAGAGGGAGAGCGCAGCCATGGACGATGGCTCCGAGCGACCCAATCGCCATGAGAACGTAGTCCAACCCGTCTGCGAATCTGAACAGCTCGCCGAACCCAACCGGCGCAATTCCCTCGCTCTTCTCTCCTCCATTGCTGTTCCCACTACTACTACCACTGCTCCCTCCTCCTCCGCCTCCGCCATTGGAGTCCCTGTTTTCCTGATCAGCACTACTCTCCATTGTCGTTTTCGCTTCTTCTTCTTGTTGCTGTTGTTGTCGTTTTTGTTGTTCTTCGTCTTCTTCTTCTCTTTGTGGTGGTGGTGGTGGTGGTGGTGGTGTTGGTATTGGGTTGGCTTTATATGGTGAAGAAGAAGAAGAAGAAAGAGGAGGAGAAGAGGAAACGAGGAGCTCCAGGCCTTGCATTTCGGACCATTTCCATTGCTCAACCGTCTTTATCTCCTGAGAATCTTGTGACATTTGCAACCAACAAAAAAAAAAAATTCCTAGCTTTATGAACAAAACCTCTTTCTTACTTTCTCTCTCTCCTCTCCTCTCTCTCTCTCTCTCTCTTCTTTATTATCTCACCATACACTACTACTTCTACTGCTGCTGATGCCTGGCTTTTAGCTCATGTTTTTGCTGGCTCTGTTTTTACTTTTTTTTTTTTTTTTGGACTCTCCTGGATTTTTTACTTTAACCCTGTTAATTTTTCTTGTGTTTGGTCACTTGGGTCTTTGCTAAAGTTCCGTAATTTTGTGTTTTTTTGTGGTTTCTCTCTCCTCGCTCTCTCTCTCTCTCTCTCTCTCTAAAGTTCTGTGTTTTTGTTGTTTATGTTTCTTTGTTCCAGTGTAGTACCTCTAAAGTTGCAGGGTTTGTGCTTATAGTTGATGGGTTTCCTTCAGTTTTGCTTCTCCTGTAAAAAAATTTTAAAATAAAATAAATATAAATTATTTATTTATTAAAAATAACGATTGAAACTTGAAAGTGACAGATTGGTAGGTTGGTTTGTAGAACTTTTTTGGTGTTTGATTTTCCACCCGACAAACAACACTGTGTGAAAACTTGAGATTGGTTTTTGACTGAAACAGGTTCAAAGTTGAAAACCCAAAAATTAAGCTCTCATTGAGGGAAATATAAGGATGGTGTTTTAAAGATTGAGAGTGAGTTTGGTGTGTAAATTTGAGTTAAGATTTATAAATTTAAATAGTAAATTTTTTTGAATTTTTAGAAAAGACAAACAACTTTTTGGAGAAAAAGATAAAAAACATGATGAAAAAAGTACAGTTTAGTTTAAACAGAGCTTTTTACCAAACAAAGCCTGAGTTAAAAATATATTTATGAGAAAAAAAATTTTAAAAATTTTGTGATATAAAAAATAATATAAAAATTTAAAATGTATTTAAAAAAAATATATAAAATAAATATTATTATATTTATCTCGTCGACATAAATATTTTAATAAAAAATTATTTTATTTTGATTTGAAATAATAGAGTCATGTATTTTTAAAATTTGAGTTTTTTTAAAATATAAGAGAGATAAAATTTGATATAAAATTTAAAATTTAAAATTTAGATAGTAAAGTAATACCTGGATATATTATCCTGTGACCTAAATAATTAAAAACAGATTAAAATGAAATCAAAAAGAAAGAAAGAAGTTAAAAGGAACAGTTGATATCTTCTCCTTTTTTTTTTCGTTTCTTTTTCTTGTGAAAATTCCTCTGTTTTGGCTTCTTGTTCAAGCTTATTTTATAAAATCATAAATAATATTAATAATAATAATTTGTCTAAAAACAAAACCGTGAGAAGTCCTCCACAAGAAAGAAATTTATTTTTTCTTTTTTACTTGTTTTTTTGTTGATCATCACAGTTCATACTTTGCCTTGTATAGCTATTGTCTGTCCCCAATAAATCCGGCGTCTTTTGCTGCTCAATTTACCCTAATTTTTTTTTTTTTCCTTCCTTTTCTCAAGGGTAATGAGTAAATAATTTTTCAAACTTACCCAAAAGCCTCCTTAATCCTTTCAACAAAAATCAAATCCATTATTAATGTTAATTCATTCCCTAACTCATAGTCATAGGTCTGAATGTTTGACTAATAATAACAAAATTTTGACGGTGCTCATAAAATAATTAAAATAAGTGTCACAAGTGTGAACTCTGCCAATAACAACTAATAAGCCAAGTCAAAATAATCCCATCTTTATTTTAATATGTTTAAATCATATATGGTTATAAAATGAGAGTCGGTATAAAATATCCTTCTAATTTCCAACTTATAAAAAAGAAATCGGTTGTAATTTTGCATTTCTCATTTAATAAACTGAAAAACCTCTTACGATAATTAAGATCATGGATGTAATGGTCAAGTTAATGTTGAGAGATAAACTTTTTAACATACGATGTTTTTTAAATTTGTGACTCGATGGAAATAAAAGTTTTGAATAAATAAGATTTTTATGACAGTCAAATCATCATTATTGTTGATGTAATCAGTGATCTCATTAGAGCTTAAGCTAGGATCCTTCTATTGTAAAATGCCCTTTTATTATAGTGTTTTTTTAATTAAATGAAACTGAAATTGCAGTTTTTTTTTTTTTTTTTTTTTTTTTTGGCAGGGAAATTTTGTCAGGAAAATCGTGGTCAAATCTAGAGGAATCCACCAAGTTTATATTCTTTTATTGAAAATGACAGCAAACTATTGGTTTTCTTTTAGGCCCAACAATCTCTTTTTTTTATTTATTTATTTATTTATTGAGTATGTGCTACTACTAAACTCTTTCCTCTCCAGTCAGAACTCTCTGCAGTTTTGCTGATGATGACTTTATTAAGACTTTAATAAGCATTTGAGCTAAAGTAATTCTTTTTCGCTTGGATTAAGGCAAAGTTAGCTCTGTGTTTCTCAGAAAAATATATATATATATATATATTAAGAGAGAGAGAGAGAGAGAGAGAGAAGTTGGCTTTAATCACGCTTTGGAGTTTAAATATTATGTATTTGGCAGTGGAATCAGGCCTTTAGCTCAACTGGGATCTGACACCCTAAAATTCCCTCGAGCTGCTATTTTTCCTTCTTTTTTTTTCAGTTATTTTGCAGTGGGATTGTGACAAAAAACTGTTTTTTTGGTATAATTACACCATAGTTATATTACTGTATAAAAATATGGTGTAACGTATACACACATCTATCATACTAACACATAAGTTTATTTTAATTTTTAAGTGACGGAACTAGTTTTGTAGTTCAGTGGGGTGTATGTTAAAATTAAGTTTTGTATGATAATTTTCTTTTTAACAATATCAAAAAAATTTCTTGATATATACGACCAATGAGATTATAAGTAAAAAGGTAACGTGTTAATAGGGGCTTATATGAGATAATTAAATTTTAAGTGCGGACAAAAAAAAATCACGAAACATTTTAAACTACCAAAATTCGATCAAAACATTTTGATTTTACTTTGACATGATTTTAAAGCTTTAAGCTCTCTTAAATCTATAAATTTCATTTAGATTTACTAGTAAAAATAGAATCTAATTTGGGATAATTAAATTTACAACGGAGTGATCTTAGGAATTTAATAAACTCGAATGTTTCAAACCCTTTCTATGATTACAAAATTCATAAAGGAAATAAGCAACAAATGGATATATATATATATATATTTTTAATATATATTTTTACGATACAATTAAAAAAATACAGTACCGATACAATTCTTCTTTTTTCTTTAACCATTATGTATGTGTTAGAAACTGTATACTTTTTTCTTTTACATTATTTTAACTAGAGTCAACGAATAAAAACATACATTAATAACATGAGACTCTTTCTTAGAACGACGTTTTTTTTTTTTTTTTGGGACAAAAGAGTAAAATGAGGAGCAAAGAAGGGGAAGGGTGTTATTGATATCTTTCTCTCTTTTCACGCATACCGTACTGTGTTAGGGGGTGGCTCTTGTGGTTTTTGGCTTGACACAAACATAAAACACACCCACGGGCATTTGTCGAGTCTTTGCCTTCATTCAATCCTCATGAGAATGGCATTTTCCTCCTTTTTTGCTGCTTTTTCTCCCCCCACAAGAATTCCACTTTTTAGCATTCTTTTTTCTTCTGGGTTTTCTTGTAGGACCTCTCTTATTATTTATGCGTTGTTTTTCTTTGCTTTGATTTTACTTAACCTACACACTAATCTTCTACAACAATATCACCTTCACCCCCTTCCATTCACCATCTGACGGAAAATAGAGATGAATGGTAACTACTAACTTGTTGGAATTGGCAAGACCGACCTACATTGACGCTCGATAATTTGGTACTTAAAGTGACATCGAGAGTTATTGGTTAAATAACCAAAACTGACTACTGGTTATGCGGCAAGTTTTGGTATATGACGGGTTAATCATAACGGAACCAACTCACCCTTAATAAAAAACTTATTTATCTCAAAATGTTGTTTTTGAGCTGGCTTTGATATTCATAGTAATAAAACAACAAGTCGCGTGCCCCCTCATCCCCTCCTCTGATCTCAAATTAAAACCCTAGCGTCATCATCGCCCTTCATCGACTCTCTTTTTCTCTCTCTCTCTCTATTTTACAAACAGTTTTGACTCTTATAATATGTATTTTAAAGACAGTTTTGAATTTGATTGGTTATTATATGTTATGACATTAAGAACCACACCTTACTGATAGGTATATTAAGAAGCGTACCTTCTAATTTGTGTGATATAGTCGCAAAAAATTATTGTCCAGATTATTTCTACATTTTAAGGTTGGTGGTTTAAATCACTTTCAATTAAAAGATTCTTTAATAGAGTACGAAAAAAAATGTAATGTACAGATAGTGTTCTTTTGACGGTACAACCACATTGTGATAAAATAAATAAATAAATAAAAATTTCGTTAGATTAGACAAATATTTAATAGTATCAAACTGCATATATATTATCATTTTTCTAAGACAAATTTAACCTTAGCAGTTGATTTTTTATAATAATGTGATAAAAAAAAAAAAAGAAGAGAATTCTATATTTTTGAACCGTCTAATCATATTAAATTTAATTTAATTCAAAAATAGAATATTCAAAACTATTTCATGTCAATAAAATACTATTTAAATACTCTTAGGATATATTTTCAAACAAAAAAATCTCTTGGGATATTTGTACAGTAGACTATAAGATATTTAATATCTATACGGATTTATTTTTAATAATCAATTTGGAAATTGTTGGTAAATTTTTTTTTTTTTTTTTTTCCCCTTATGATGTGATTTTAAGTAGGAGACCCAAACTTATACGCAAGTGTTGCTGCACTGTGTCAAAGACAAGCTATGATGAACAATAATAATAATAATAATACTTATGCAGAAAACATGGCGTCCCCTTTTCTCTCTCAGTCTCAATAGGTCATTGGGGTTAGTTTTTTCGTGTGGTTCAATCAATCCATTTGTGGAATTTTGATACCAACCCCATCAATGCCATTTAATTGAAGTGAAGGGACCAAATGACTCTTCCTTCTTTACTGTGTGGTAAACCACAAATCTGAAAAATTGGTAAAAATCTAGGCATAGAGTTTGTCTCTGACTTGCTCCCCCCTTTTGAAATGCCGTAAGAAAAAAAAAATTTTAATTTCTTTTGCTATAAAAATACCTCAAATTCAATCCATGACAATTTTTTTTAGACAAAATATTCATATGTTTTTTTAGATCGGTCACAACTAAATCTAAAAAAATATAGGTCATATTTGTGAGTCTCTGTTATATAATAGTAGAAATTATTAACAGAAGGTAGATCTTTTATTATCGGACTCACAATACGATGTTTAACACTATTCATGTCTCCAAATATTTTTCTTATTGAGTCCGATTCACTCTCGATTAATGTGTAATGTTATAACACAATCTATATACCTTATTATTGTCCTTATTAGAAACAAAAATAAAAATATTTTCAGATTTCAAATATAAGAATTCCTACTCAAATCCCTTGTCTTTTGGAAACTAAGCTAGCCTCAGGCGAAAGAGCTAATAATGGCCTTATTTTAGGCCTAAAATTCAATGGATGAGATATTCTATGTTGTATACTGGCAAGTCATGGAATAGATCAGTTGGACCATTTATGACATTTATATATAAAATGATGTCCCAACTCTCACCTCCCAAAATCTAGGTAACTCCATAAATATTATTACTAGTATTAACTCAGACATCAGGCCTCAAACTAGGTATGGTATATTTTGAATCAATTCCCACATTTAAAGTTTTCTGCTCTCTGAATTTAATGGCTTGTTGAACCTTAGAAAAGCCTTTTATTCTACAAAAGGTGTAAAATCCCTTTCATTTATTTTCGCCACCAAAGTCTTTGAAGAAGAGGAAAAGAATCCCCTTCCCTTTTTTATACTTTTTAACATCATGCCAAGTCCTTGTGAAAATTTAAGAGGAAAAGTTAAATTAAGGACCACCTAATCCAAAAGGGCATTGATATCACAATAATATAGTTTTTTTTTTTTTTAGCTTTTAACATTGTATTTAGCTCACATGTCCTATTCGTTTTATCCCCTTTGGCATTTTCATAAATATCACGTTAAAATAATCCATTCACTTTATATATATATATATATACATATACAAATATATATATATATATATATATAAAGTGAATTAAGGACCACCCTTGGTAAATGATGCACTAATACCAGGGTAAGTGATAGGCCACAAGTCTTCTTATAACTTAAAACTCTTTTGGAGCCTTACCCTCAGTTTGTTTCCAATATTTTATTTTATTTTATTTTTTCATTCCGCAACATTTTAATGGACGTTTGGGAAGTAAATATTTGAAATGGTATAAAATATTACAAAATATTGTCATCTGTAATTTTTAGAAAAAATTATAAATGTTAGGGGAATAATATTTTAGTCATTTGGATGTTTTTTCTACAGTATTAAATGTTTTCATTCAAATATTTTCATTCTAAATGTTTCTCCCAAACTTGTTATTTAATTTATGTTTTTGAACAATCTTTTAGGAGCTTGATCACCAAATGGGAAAGTCACCTTTCCCAGATGGAGTATAAATGAATGAACCCTAGTATTCTAGAGTTGTTTATGTTTTACTATTATTATTATTATTTTTTATTTTTTTTTTATACCTTAGAATTGTTGATCCTTGACTACTTCAAGACACCACTAAACAATTCTAAAGACTAGAAGAGAACTGAGGCATGGCATACTCAAATATAAAAACTAGTGCTATTTATTTATATATACACATATTTTTTATTTTCTGTTCACACATTCTCTGCAATTTTGGCTCAGTTCCTTGTTTTCAGAGCAAAAAAAAAGTATATATAATTCAAAGAGAGTAAGGGCAGCATAGCCATGTGTCATGTCATCATAAAGATAGTGAATAACATCCAATAAGATTTTGTAGCACTATAAAATAAAATGGCATGCCATCAATAAATAACATGCCATAAGGTTGTTAAAGATTAGGTATAAAGTAAAACTACCATGACAAACAATATTCAATATGATATAAAGTATTTTTTATTGGCAAGTAATCTGCCAATGCTTAGGGAAGAGGGAGTGACTTGAAGAAGTCAAAAAGGACATTTAATATCATAATTATATCATATTAGAAAATAAGATTTTTTACGATAAGATTTTTTATTTTACATTACTGTAATTGATCTATAATCATTTTTTTTAACAATCTCATCTATAAGTGTTTACATTATAAATTTATAACGTGTGGTACATAATTGTTATAGTTATAGATCATACAATTAAAAATTAATCAAATGACCTAAGATAACATGCAAATAATATGAAATAAAAAAATCTTACTGTAAAACTTCTCGAAAATATATGACAGTTTATGATAACGTGAATATATATATATATATATTAATAAGGGAAATCCTACCCATAAATTTTTTCGTACCTTATTAAAATATTCTCCCTCTTATTAATCTTGATACAAAGTTTTCATTCCTCCATTATTATTATTATTATTATTATTTTTATTTTTATTTTTATTTTTTTGCTCTTCGTTAATTCTTGTTCCGATAGGAAAGGAGATCAAATCAAATTTCAAATCTAAAAAACAAATACTCAAGTGCCCACTCAAATACTCCTCTAAAAAGTGGTGGCATGTGGCACTCATTATGCCACACAATTGTCTTTCTTGTGGCTGTAATTGTGCATTATTTTATATTTAACAATTTTAATCATCAAGATTATATTTAACAATTTTAATCATCAAGATTATATTTAACAATTTTAATCATCAAGATTATGTGGATCTTAATTAATTTTCAAGGAAAATGATGATAATAATGTGGGTACGTTGTACATTTAATATCAAATATATATGTACTTTCGTAATTGCTTGCGCATCCTAAGAGGGCAATGTCAAAACTGCAGGACTTTCTGAGCCACTTTTCTGTCGTTTTTTCAAAGGGCCCATCTTATATATATTTTCTTCAAAAATCGGCAGGACCCATCAGTTATTTTGATCTGGGGCAGAGATTCATACTATTTCTTTGTCATATTATTAAAGACTTCGTTAACCAGCAAATATATAAATACACACACAAACACACACACACATATATATATATATATGACAATATTGTTACACCTATATTTATAATAACAACAAACATGCACTGTCATACGACATTATGATCCGTTGCCATATTTCTAAGATCAGTATGCTCGGAGATCTTATGATGATCGGTGAAAATTCTGTCAAATTCAGACCAACATACGGGCAAAAAAAAAAAAAAAATTTACTCTCCTGACAGACTCAATTATTTCACTTTGACATTAATTCAGTCAAATAACATGACAGATTAAATAAAGTTGGACTTTTTTTGCCACCTGTATTTTTCTTTCTTTCTTTCTTTTTTAAAATTCAATTTGGACAAGGTCAAATTTTCTCTAGACTAATGTTTATGTCCGAAGAAGTAGGTTATGTAAATACTAGTTTTGTATCATTATATCGTAATTGGAAAAGGTAAAGTATGAAAAATGGAGGGTAGACCTCAAAGTCACAATCAACTTTGCTAAAAAAAAGTTGCTGTTTTTTTCTTGAGCAGTGCGAAGAAGTTTTTGAAGAAAAAATTGGCATTGGTTTGAGAGATGGTAGGGCAGT
The DNA here is from genome assembly GCA_009761775.1 of Ficus carica. Classification (NCBI taxonomy): domain Eukaryota; kingdom Viridiplantae; phylum Streptophyta; class Magnoliopsida; order Rosales; family Moraceae; genus Ficus; species Ficus carica. The sequence continues at coordinate 15,739,902 of CM019751.1, forward strand.
TGTTGGGCATGTGAAAGAAATGGGGAACAATAATATTTTTTATATATTTATTTCTCTTAGAACATGTTCAGATCAATGTGTGGAGGGCATGGAATTAGCTTTGGTTTGGGAACTTTATAAGCTTTTTGAGTCCGCATCTCTTAGGCTCATCAAATTCCTAACAATGACTTCCATTAGCAATACTGTCTTTGCTTTATTGCGAATGTGCAATAAAAATAAATAAATGCTCTATCGGTATTGTGTAGTTTTGGACTGTCGTATACTGAATATAGTATTTTTCTCATATTTTAATATGAAATTCTCTCGATTTTTTTTTAAAATTATGTTCCTTTTTATCATTATGTTGTTGCGTAAATATAGGTTGGCTATCAATTAGCTAGAAAGGCATATTCCTCATTTTTTACAAAATTAAAGGTGAGAGATGTTTGGTCTTAGAAAATATCAATCAACTGTATAAATTTACCTAATCAAAGACTTTTGGTTTTTTCAAGCAATCTGTTTCCTTTTATTTTCTTTGTCTAGGTGGGGAACTTTTTATGTATTCAACTTTAGCAAAGGGATCCAAGCCAACCAAGAACAAGAAGAATATTTCAAAGCACTTGCCCCAATACAAACTAGCTAATATGCATTTCCCCCCACCCACAAAGTTCAAATATAAATATATACATATATATATATATATGCATATATTCATATAAAAAAAGTTGCAAAAAAGTTTCTTAAGATAGGTGAAACTTAAAGCCTGTGACAAGTAAAACTACTATCACAGGTTCTCTTAAAATTAATAATTATTTAAAAATTATAACTTAATGGAGTTCATATGGTTTCTCTTTCTGAAAACCCTTTGTAATCAATCTGTTAGTGGGATTGCACGTGATTCTTACTTTATGTTTACTAAAAAAAAAGAAGAAGAAGGTAAAACTATTACACTAAGAGAGCGGTCTAAAGTTTGAACCTCAACTCTACCTCAGGGTGTTTAAAATATGGAGAAGTGAAGTGATACCACCCTTGGATCCCTTTTCTCATGAAATAAACAAAATTAAAACTGTTACACTATAGTAACCAAAAGGTTTACCTTGTTCTTTTTTTTCTTTTTTTCTTTTTTTTTTTTTTTTTATTAACCTCATGGACAAAGAGACTGTGGACTAATTTGTATAGAACTTTTCACCACTAAGTTACTAACCAAACAAAGAATATTAGACCTCGTGTTTAGTGTTGGTTTTTCTTATGTTTTGGCTTTTTATAATCCTTTTTTTTGTGATTGTTATTATATAATATAATTACATCTGCCGAATAGTGCACAAGAAAACGCTTTCTACAGAAGTTGACAATGTAGCATATTCACAATCCCTAGTACCCATTAAGCTAAATCAACCAAATCTTTTATCTACAACCTAGGCTTTGTTCATTAATATTATTCCAACTTACCAACAAAATGATTTCTTTTTTCCCCTCTTGGTAACTTATTATGCACATCTTCCCTAATAAATAGAGGCAACTTTTGGCCTTTTTAATCATTTAATCTTAACCTTTTTCCATGTATTTGAAAATAAAAAAATAATAGAAAATTAATATTAAATTATGAAATGGAGTAAGTGGCAAATCTTATCAACCGGATTTGGATTTTTACACAAAAGTTATTATATAATGGAATATTGACAGCCTATAGTACTAGGAAAGCGTCAAACGACAGCTGTTTTAAAAAAAAGGGAGAATAAAGGGCAAAAATGAAAAGAAAAAACAAGGTGGGGTAGAAAAATGGAACCTTTTCTATGTCACAAATAGAACAATTCAAAGTATCTGAGTCCCTACGTGTCCAATCCATTGCAAGAAAGTGGGTAGAAAAGATTTTCCTATTTTTTGGAAAATTTGTGAAACACTTTTCAGTTCAAAGTACTACTATGCATTTTTACATAGGAATGTAATGTAAAAATCTCTGCAGAAGTTAAAACTGAAAATAGAACCAGGAAAGGTCAAAAACTGAGTCGCAAATTTAACAACAAGAATTATTTTTTCATTTCTTTAGCAAAAAAAAAAAAAAAAGAAAAAGAAAAAAGAATTCTTTTTTCATTCTACCAAAAACAAAAATAGAAAAAGAAAAAAGAGAGTTCTTTTTTAAACCAAACCTCTTTCTTGGAAATTAGGTTCTTGTTTTGGTCTATTTATGGAACTTGGGTGGCCTTGTGGAATAAGTTTTGATAATTTGAGAATGTGTGCATGAAACTTTGCTTCCTAATTTGCCAGAAAAAGGAAGGAAACAATAATGCCTTTAAAAAAATATATATGCAATATAACTTTTTTGGTTTCTATTGGTTATGAAGCATAACTAATAAAATATAGTTTAGGTGGTTCTAAAATGCTACGAGCACTATAAATGCATCTTCAGGTTTGTGGTTACCTATAATATGTCCCACCTATTAGTAGTTGAATTGTGTATTATCTTGTCCCATGTATATATGGATATATATATATAAATTTATATTGCTAAAGTAATATTGTCATATCCACAAAAAATAGCAATATCTAAGACATTAGTTTGTTTTTGAAAAGGAAATGAAGAAGGGGAATTCATCTACATGTCCACTTCAAGGAATGATCATTTATGATTTTTTATTTTATTTTATTTTATTTTTTTTGGGAGAAAAACTTGACTATAGCAACATAACTCACCACAAATGTCTTTTCACTCATCTTAATGAAAAAAAATGTTATTTACTCAATTTTAATGAAAATGGAATTGAGGGGTTATTTTTCTTTGACGTCTCTCTCTCTCTCTCTCTCTAATTTTCTTCTAAAATTGGTCTGAAATTGAAGAAAAAAGATTAATTCTTTGAAATTAAATCAAGATAAAATTTCAGGGTGCAGCCCATTTGCCTCAAGGAAGCCCCACCATGCCCTAAACCAAGAAAGTACAAAGAAATAGTACATCAGAGAGATCTTAATAATCTTATTAAGATATTAAAACCTTGTTTTTCTAATGAAAGATATTAAAACTTACATATTCTACAGCCCACCCATCTAATCTGATAATGCAAAAATAAATAAATAAATAAAAGTAAAAAATAAAAATAAAAAAGAGAAGAAAATGTGTGACAAAAGCATCCACATTATTACCAACTCATTTCCATTTAATTTGTCAGCATTCGCAAATTGCTTACTTTTGAATTTTGTGAACAATTTAAATTAACAAAAAGAAAAACAGGAATAGTCCAAAATAACTAATAATACAACCAAATTATTACGTATGTTTTTTTTTTTTTTTTTTTTTTTTTTTTGTAGTTCTTCTTATATATTTAATATGTTGGAAATTTCCCACTCCCTTCGAATTAGGCTTTTGATTTAAGGTGGATATTATTCTAAATACAAACATTTTAAAAACAATTTCTTTGTTGGTGGAGTGGGAATCTGACTGGGAAGAATCAAAGGAAAATGTATTTTTTTCTTTTGCTAAAAACAGGTATCCTTAACGGTAGCAGACCTACACCCCAAATTAAACTGAATTAAAATAATCAAAAGGGAAAAATAATTTCTCTTTACTTAATTAATATCTTCCTCCATTCTTTACATATATATAAATTAAATATTACTTAACTCACATGCTTTAGGCATCTTAACCAAATTTAAGCTTGTAAAGCCCTTCCATAATGGAATTAAGACTATGTTTGGGGTCACATTTGAAAACATGTTTTCAAATAATTTTTTGTAATTTTTCTTTAATTTTACTCTTTACTTTTTCAAATATTTTAAAAAAACTCAAACTTTTAAATAATTTTTTGTCATTTTCCTCTAATTTTACTCTTTACTTTTTCAAATATTTTAAAAAAACTCAAACTTTTAAAAGTCTATAACTCTATCATTTTAAGTCAAAATGAGATATATTTTTTTTAAATTACATAGAATTTCAAGAAAAACGAAACAATATCCATATTTTTAAATTTTTTTTAAACATTTCAAGTTTTTACACTTTTTCACTCCAATTAGTTTATTTTCACCAAATACATATTTTCAAAACTCAAACTCTTATACCTCCAAAACACCGTCTCCAAACGCGACTCTAAACGGAGTCTAAGTGAATTTATAACTTTTTTTTTATAAGGAAATGTATATGTTGGAGACCTGGATTATATAGTACATGTATGCAAACCTGGACTTGTACTTAACACAAGTGAATCGAATCTTTATTTATGTTTCAATTTGCACAAAAGAAGAACAAAAAGAAAAAGAAATTAAGGGGGTGAAAAAGTGTATTCTTTTGAGTTGTTCATAACGAGCTCATAATCTTTCCGAATCCAAGTAATGATGGAAATGATTGGTTTACCCTGTTTTGATTGACAATTCAATAAGATTTTCGTACAACTTAAGAGTTAACTGTAATGTGCACAACTATAGTTCATTTCTAATCCAGAAGTAGATGATTGGGAGGGATAAATAAATCCCCATTCTACTATAAAATATTCCCATCGATAATGTGTGTTTTCGAACTTAGATTTTATCAAAAAATCATATTAAAATAAAAACATATGCAAAATTGATAGAACATGATACAAATCTAATAGTTAAAAATAAAATTCTATCGATAATGTATTTTTTTTTTTTTCATATTGTCCCGTAGAATTCGCCTAAAAATTATGGGAAGGTGCATAATATACCAGTAATAATACATCCTTGGTAACCCTAATGGGTAGTGGAGAGGTATGTATGAATAGGTAGTATAATGTGGGTTTGATGAAAGTTGACCTTTAGTGGGCAAATGCCAAAGAGGGTGTGTTTTGTTGTGTTTTTGATGATGAGAAATAATTTGCCCCATAGTGGGGGTTGGTTTGGCTTCCATGTGTGAATGCTTTGTGATCATATACAATGTGCATCCATATATGTTTTTTTTTTTTTTTTTCCTTCCTTTTTTTTCTTTTCAAATCCTCCATGCCTTTGGCCCCACCCCCACACCCTTTTTGTCCCTTTCACCTCTTTTCTTTCTTCTTTAATTAATTAATTTTTTTTTATCTATTAATTTTTTGTTTTCCATTATTTTTTCTCTCTTGGGTTTTTAATCCCTTTGCTTTTGGTATTTTCGTTTTCTAAATTATGGGCACTTTTGCTTTTTGTCAAAGCATCACACGCAACCCAACATTGATTGTACGGCCATGAGATGGACCTTCTTTTGGTTTTGGCGTGGGCCAATCTCCTAAGTTGGGCGTCACTTATAGAACCCAAAAAAAAAAAAAAAAGGAGGGAAACACGTCTCTTGTATTCCTCTTTGCACGCAGGAATCTATTTCTCTTTCTAGATTTTTAGCCCCTTAAGTTCTACACTCATACTATCAAGTTCATCTCTGCATTTTAAAGGGATTTCTTAGCATTACATCAATAAGATTTCTAGGGTATGAACTGTCGTTTTCTGCCACATGTAGGAAGTGTAATTTCAGTTGTTAAATCAACTTTTTAACCAGTTAATGTATGAATAAGAGTAAATTAATATCGTGTGTTGTAATTTTTTAACTTGAATACTCAAAACTATAGTTTTAACGAAAAAGAACAATTTTTAACGTAGAAACTCTCAAACTCCTATCATTCTATCGGGCAACTAAGAAATGGGCAATTTTCAGATTTCACTAAAATGACTTAATTGGTTAACAACTAATAGCATCTCAAGAACCAAGTTATAAGAAAATATGGTCTACATGTGACTAAGCAACAATAATTTGGTGAAAAACACAGATCATGCACTGAGAAGTAAAGAAAAGAAAAGAAAAAAAAGTTCATTTAGTGGGAAAAAAAGCTGGATTGGGAAAATGATGCGTGATGATGCCAGAACGACATGCATCAAAACATATTGTGAAAGACGTTTTTTTTTTTATTATGATGTCATAATTATATGAAAGCCAGCTATGTGTCTGTACCTCTTGTACCTGTAGTGTATATACAAATATATATACAAAATCTCAAAAAACGGTGAGAATGATAGAGAGAGAAGAAGAGGAAAAAGAAAAAAGAAAACCGATTTGGCTAAGGTTATGGAATGGTAATTTGGTGTTAGAAAATTTTTGTCGTTTATTAGGTGGGATTAAATAGTTTGAATTAGGGATCCTAAGTAGATTATTGTGTCTCCAAAATGGGAGTTGGAAGACGGTATAGGATTCCCATCGAAGTGATTTGAGCAAATGAAGTGTCTATTTGTGATGGGAGTATTGATTTTGAGTTCTTGTTGACATGTTTTATATATATATATATATATATATATATATATTTAATTCATTAAAAGGTAAACTAAATTATGTAATGAAATTCAAAGAGGCACTGCTTAAAAGAGATTGATGTCTTCAGCACCTAAATTTAAAGGTTGCTCTGCATATTTTATTCATTAAGAAAAATAGGTTTCTCCTCATATTGTTTGAGATATTTGTGCAAATATACAGTTATAAAAAGATTATAGGAGAATTCTATGATTCGGCGTAAAAGCATATCTTACCGTTGTTATATAAGTTTTGAACTTTTTTTCCCCTCTCATGATTACTAGTACAATTCAATTTCTAAAAACATACAGTTTTTATCATATTTTTTACCATTTTAAGAATTAGACGATCCAATAATTACTGGGAGTAATATAAACTGCATAAAAAAATAAACAAATATAAAGATGCAAGATTTATATAGTTTTGCCTCAATGTAAGACTATGTCTTAAATCGTTGCAGTAATTCACTTTAATAATAAAAATATTTACAAGAGAAAATCAAATATCCTTAATTATCTTGTGTTTTTCTCTAACATCTCTCATAATTAACTCTAACGACGGCCTCTCTTAATAAGAAAAGTGATTTACCTGAAATTACAAATTTTTTAACTACGCTTGGTGAATTTAGGATCCTCATAAGTGAAGCTTTCCATTCTCCTTCTAACCCTCAATATAAGACTACGTTTTCCTTTAGCCGTTACAATAATTCATTTTAATAATAAAAAATTTATAAAAGAAAATCACAGACTCTCAAAATTCTCTTGTGTTTTCCACTAATATCTCTCATAATAAACCCTAATAATGTCTCTATTTATAAGAAAAAACTAATATAACTGAAGTTACATAACCTCTTAACTACCCTTAATGAAATTTAGCTAGGTCCTCATGAGTGGAGCTTTCCGTCCTCCTTCTAACCCTCATGACAATTTTACCGTAAAAAAAATATCTCTATACCAGAATAATAATTAAGTTCCACACCTTAACATCCTTACTATAGAAGATTCTAATACAATAACCGTGTTTTTCTCTTTCCCTTTTCACGTTCCCTGATGCAATATCATCTAATGTACATTATAATTGGAATGAGATGTGCTAAAGCCAGTAAAAAGTATGGTTAAATCCTTTATGAAATAACTCTTGACCTCTTTTGTCAATGACATTAGTTATATAAAAGTCATTTATCAAGTTTAGCTGAAAAAGTGGCTTAAATTTGCAGTAAAGAAAAGAGATAAAAACTCATTTTCAATACAGTCACCCAAAAAAAAAAAAAAAAAAAAATTCCCATTTGTAGCTCACAAGTCTAACTGATTCCCAATGAACCAAGAGAAGGAAAAAAAATCTTTGAAGGGAGTGAATAAAATTCAAAACTAAAATTAGGATGTCTTGGAGGTGGGCAAATAAGTCAAAGCAAAATGGAACCCACAGAAAAACAAAGTAAGTTACAAAGTCAGATTAACAATTGAGGGGACAAAGGATTAAAAAGCAGAAATAGATTAGGTTCATGAGGTAGACAAATGTCTTCAAAAGGATAATTGAATAAGAAGGCTCATGAGCCAAAGAAAATGCATGTGCTACTAAATTATTGACACCTTCCCAACATCTAACGTCAAAATCCTAAGATGGGAAAAAGAAATTGTCCACAAGATTTTCTTTTTTAATTTTAATTTTATTCTTTTTAAGTTTTTGAATCTCTAGGACCCATATCTCCTTAGAAATCAATCAACTTTGTACCTAACCATTTGCATGTTCAACTTCCAAAAAGTTTTGGCTCAAAAAAAAAAAAAAAATCAAATCAAATCAAATGTAATGTTCACTAAGTAGAAATTCAAGGCACCACAATTATTGGACTACTACTATGTAGATGATTAGGGTGATTTCGTTGCATACGTAGGAGCTTGTTTTTTGGCACAAAATCATTTTATTGTGGTGCTGATATGAAAGGGCAGAAAATGAGTTTGGACATCCTAAATTTTAATGAAAGTGATTGGAAAAATAAAAATTGTTATGTAATATAATGTGCTGTAATGTGTGTGTAACTATATATATATATATATATATTTATATATATCTCTCCGTGACAATTGACATATTTGACATGGTTGAAAAAAGCATACATAGCCACCCATTTTGGTTATTCTATTGGATTTATGGGGCCCATAAGTGAGGCCACTTTCTGACGAGCCCAATTGAAAAGACAAGAAGGCTTCTCTTATCTTGTTTGAGCCCAATCAAGTGGGTGGAACCCATTTGAGGAGAGCCAGAACGAACAAGTCACCCAATTAAGCGAAACAAAAACCACTTGATCAGCTAAACAAAAAAATTTCATATACACTTGATCTATGAATCCAGTGTGGGGTGATATCTTGCAGATCTTAAATATAAAGATTTGTTTATACAAGTCCTACACACTCGTTTAGTATGTCTCGAATAATATTCTTACGTATCATTTGTTAACATATTCGATGAGGCTGAGATGACTCGTTTTGCGTCGAAAGATTAGTCCCACCGTTAAAGATTTTTAGTGAATATTTCTATCAGAATCTAAGATAGTCCCTTCAATAACATACAAAGGGATGTGGTGACACCAATCGCCATCTTTTCTTATTTTTTAATTCAACCAAGAAAGAAAATACTTGTGTATGTGAATGTATGTATGTCCTTCACATGGCATGTTGCGTAGCATCATTTTAGTGTATCTGGTACCACGCTCATGTATCCTCACTGCTAACACATCGATGAGGTTAAGGTGACTTACTCCTTGTCAAACAATAAACCCCACTGTTAAGGTTTTTAACAAACATTCCTATTAATATCTGTAACAGTCCAGTTAATAACGTTTCGAGGGGTATAATAACACGGGTATCTGACAGCATGTATGTACGTACTACAAATGCCATTTTGTGGAAACTGGCAACTGAAAAAGGGCGGTTAAAAAAAGGTGCTACGAGCCAATCCATGACAGATTGACATTCCTTTGTGAGCATGAAACAGAGAAAGAGAGAGAGAGAGAGACTTGAATAATTAGGATCAGAAAAAAGGACAGACAAAACGTGAAATAGCCTCATAATGCTCTATCTGCCTCAGGCCTCTAAGCATAGAAATCTAAAAATTCTATAAAGCTTTCTCTCTTATTCTGAATCTGAAGCCTGAGATTTGCACCAAACAAGTGCTGTTCTGAGCTGGGAGATTTGTGCTTTTTGACAGTGATATGATAGGTGCCGAGGTTTGTGAGTTCTTGTCAGTTTAATAATGGAGATGTCTTCTTTTTTTTTTTTCCCCTTTCTTTCTTTCTTGTGCTTGCTAAAGCATTAACAATGTTCTGTGAAGAAAACGACAAGTTTTTCAGGTCATTTCTAAGGTCTGATCGTTACCTCTATTTTTCAGAGATTGTTGGCCAACACTAGCCAGCCAGGCTTTGCCGCCCTGGCCTTTCTTATTATGTATCTCTTCTTCTGTAAGATGCTTTTGACGATGCAAATGTTTTCTTCTATAGAATCATGATGTTTTCACGCTTCATAAAGAAGTGATGTTAGTTACCTATGAAGTCAAGTACTAAGAATTCTCTTGTTACACACCTTTTTTTTTTTTTTTTTTTTTGGTGTTTTGTGTTTTGTACAGTAAGAGTGATAGAAAACATAAAGAAAGATGAAGTAAAACACTAATGTGAGGAAAAAAGAAGATGGAGAATAAAAAGAGGAGAAACGATCAAGGTCAAAATGATTATTTTACATACCATTTATTTTGTTAACTTTGTCTATCTAAAAAAAATTATAATAATAAGAAAAAAAAAAAAAGAATAAATGAACAATTTCCTCCTTAATAAACAACTCAATTTATTTTTCTTATCCAAAATTCATTATCTAATTTCTTTTTTTTTTTTCTCTCTTTTCCACTCTACCAAATCCCCTTTTCCTCTCCAAAATGCATTTGGATTGTTTGGATTCCTGGAGCTTTTTAAAGTTATGTATCTCTATTAATAATGCACGTATGTGCGTGTTTGAAAACTTTGGATATTGACAAAATCAACAAAGCGAAAAAACAAATGCAAAATTAATAGAACCTCATGTTTTTGCGAGTAGTTGATATACGTCACACAGGAAGGACATATATATGTGATAGCAAATACATCAACTAACTAGGCTTATACCTAGAGATTCTAAAGAAAGTCCTTTTGTTCCATCCGTAATTTTGAATTCAATAATAACTGAATTCAAATCACCAACAAAAAAACAAAGTATTGAAACAATGATTCGGAAGAAAAGGGAAAAAAAAAATCATAACCTATTAAATAATTCTCTCTTTCTAGGCTTTGGAAAATTTTTAAGTGAGTGTAGCATTTTTATGATTGTACACAAATGAGAGAATTTCATCCACTGAATTTTTCCTAATAGCTTGATGACTGTCTGCTACCTAAAATGTAAACAATAGGTGAGGTCCATTCCTCAAAGTAGGTGGTAATAGTGGGGGTGAATTATTGAACAGAGAATTAACTTTTACATAATTGAAGTTCTATGCAATTATTCTCCCTATAATTTGAAGTGACCAATGATTATGCTACAAGTAATGGTATTCTCCTGTTCTGATATAATAGTTTTCAGAGTAGCGGGCTGATCAATTCTTCCAAGAGAGAGAGAAGTAAATAGCAATTCTTTAAAAATAATTGAAATAAATAACAGGTTTTTAAAAATATTTACAGTAAATAATATATTTATTAAGTAAATGATTTATTTACATCATAGTTATCAGATAAATAATTTATTTATATCTTGTGAGTATGTCATTAACTTATTAAATTTTTCCCTTCTCTGATAAATTCATGATTTATTTCAAATATTTTAAAACCTTTTTATTTAATTTGATTATTTTCATGAAAATGCTACTTACTACGGTTTCCCTTCATGCAAAGTGATACGCCAGGAAAGGGTGTTTGTAGGTGCGGCCCAAATTTTATGGACAAGTGTAAGGAAATGAGAAAAACCATGTATAAAAAGATGGCCCAAAGGACAAAACCTTTTTGGGGTTTTCAAATCTTGGACCGGACTTTCTGAACAAGTTCTCTTCTCAAAATCTTTCCTGAAGCCGACTTGGGAACGCTGCTTACAAAAGTCACACTCCTCAGTCTTTTAAATGGTGCAACCTGTGGATGTCAATTTCAAAGGAACATGAAGTTTTAAGCAAGGAAATTGGTTGTTCACTTTACTTAATATGCATTCGTAATTTGATGACAAGTCTCTATATATATATACATATATATATATATATATATTTGCAAGCATCGGAATAGCATGGGCAGTTCAGTTCCAAAAAGAGAACCAACAGAATGGCTTGTGCTAAATGACTCCTTACCTGCTTCTCAACAAATCTCTGAACATCTTGTTCGGTTAGAGAGCTGTTGGGTGAACGAACGACATATGCGATGGGGACCTCGCCGGCTTTCTCATCAGGAAATCTGAAAGTGGAAATTATGGTCAATTGTCATGCATAGCTTTTGAGGATTTTGCAATTGATGTTTCTGTTGAACTTCTTGTAAACAAGCAAACGTATGGCAGAAAGTTTAACAGCTCTTCAACTTACGGAATCACGACGGCGTCTAATATTTCAGTGTGAGAAAGCAACAGTCCTTCAAGCTCAGCTGGGGCAACCTACGAAAAAGTTCTCTCAAGGTATTTAAAAGTTCTATACGAAAAGGTTACGAATCGGGAAGTTATAATGAATGATTACCAATAGTAGACTACCTGGTAACCATAGCACTTGATGAGCTCTTTAATTCTGTCCACAACAAATAGTTGCCCATCTTCATCAAAGTATCCAAGATCACCTGTGTGCACCCACCCTTGCTCATCTATGGTTGACTTTGTCGCCTGTGGATTGTTGTAGTACCCTGAACAAATTCACAGTCAATGCTAATCATTCTCAGTAATTAGAGTTTACTGAAAAAAAAAAAAAGGAAAAAAGAAATATATATTGACCTTGGTAAATCGCTATCTTCTGTGATGATCTTAATATTCATTCTACGGATCTTTTTAGGAATTTACCTCAACAAATGGATTCTTCTTCATAGCAATTTCCCATTTTGTAATTTTGGAAAAACATTCAAATTGTAACATCTTGGGTAGAAACATTTGAAGTTGTCATCAGAACTGACGTTTGGATTTGCATAATTTAAAGATAAACATATAAAATTTTGGTTGACGGTCAGGTTTAAATGATCATAGCATTTGAACGGTACAAAAAGTTTTTACCAAATGGAGTAATTGGCGCCATTTCTTAGCAAATATCCGTTTTAGAAAATGCATATTAGAACATATGATTTAGGCTTTTTACGCAATCCAAATTAAAAATCGAAATTTGCAGGCAGAGAATCTTGGCTAATTGGCAATTACTTCTAAGTTTACAAATGTCAAGGGAATCTCAATCAGATACATCCAAGGTGAAGAAACTGTACCTGGCATCAAATTGGGTCCTTTAAGGCATATCTCTCCCAATTGATTTGGTGGGAGAGGCTTCATCGTTTCCACACTGATTATCGTAGCTTCAATTCCAGGTACAAGAGTCCCGGTCGACCCCGAAAAGCGAGTCCCTTCCCGGCAGTTCTCTTTCGAAACGATCCCACAAGTCTCCGTCATACCATATCCCTAACACAACAGAAAAAACCAACTTTAAAATCACAATCAGAATTCAAGAGAAAATGAAAAATTTCCTAGCTCCCTAAACATAGCACCAAAATGCAACTAATCTCAAGAATTATTAGCATCATTATATACCATAAGAGCAATAAAATTCGCATAAGAAAATAAACAATCACAAACGTGTAAATTTTTATACAAATTAATTTTAATATAAGATTACATCATGTTTCAAGTACTGTAAAAATTTACGATGCTAATTAAGAAGTTCACAAGAAAAATCTCACACTTTAAAAATTCTATAATTTTTGTTTCCTCTAACCCCTCTCTCTCGCATAATTCCTATAACCGCGCTCATAAATATTTATGAAGAAAAAAATATCACAATCAAATTACAAGTATGAAATCCTGAAAATACTCTTAATATAATCGCTCTCAAATTCAGTGGACCTTATGTGGGTTCCGTTTTCTATCTTTTTGAAAGGACATTAATTAGACTTCATAACTTAACAAGTGACCTTCAAAATGCTTGAAAATGTGAAATTTGACCTATTATTGTTAACATTTCATATTTCTATTTAAAGAATTAAACTTATGAACTCAAAATTTTCACCTGCACGATCGCGGCGCTCGGGATATTCTTCGCGCACTCCTCCATCACATCTTTCCCCAGCGGAGCCGCGCCGGACAGAACTTGCTTTAACGACGACAAATCGTACTTCCGAACGACACTCTGCTTCGCCAGAGCAATCGCAACCGGCGGAACAAGATACAGATGCGTCACTCTGTACTTCTCCACCGCCCTCAGGGCCTTCTCCAGCTCGAACTTCCCCATGGAGACCAACGTGTTCCCTCGCCGGAGCTGCGCGTACGCGATCACCGACAGCCCGAATATGTGAAACATCGGCAAGAAACATAGGAACACATTTTTCCCCTCGGCGTACCAGTCCTGATCGGCGGTTATCATCAACGACGCCGAAATGAAGTTCCGATGCGTCAGAATCACTCCCTTGCTCGTCCCCGTCGTGCCGGAGGAGTACGGCAGCGCCGCCACGTCTGCCTGACTGACGTCACTCGCCGGAAAATCGGCAAATCCGTTAGAAGACGACGTCGTTTTGATCAAATCGGAGTAATTCCAGATTCTGGAATTTGGTGCGATTCCCGATGATTTAGAAGAATCAAGAATGATAGTCGGCAAATTGAACTTCTCGATTTTCTCGTAGAGCTCGGGGACGGTGATGACGAGCTTGGGATTACAGTCCTTGACTTGCTTGGAGAGCTCGAAGACGGTGTAGGCAGGGTTACAGGTGGTGGTTATGGCGCCGAGGGCGGCGATCGCGAGGAAGCAGATCGGGTAGCGAATCGAGTTCGGGGCGAAGATGAGGACAACATCGTTTTTCTCGATTCTCAGAGAGTTGCGCAAGGCGTGGGAGAGGTTGGAGACTAGGGTTTTGAGCTGGAGAAAGGTCAGAGTCTCGCCGGAGTCGTCGTCAATCAGCGCCGTGTGGTGAGGGAAAGAGGAGGAAGATTGGAAGAGGAAGGGGGCCAGAGAGAGGCTCGGATCGGAGGGGAAGTCGACCGGAGGTCGTGGAGATGTGTAGGTCAGAGTCTGGGGATTGAAAGATCTCGCCATGGATGTTTAAGGAAAGCTTTGTTTGTTTCTCGAGAAGTCTTGTTTTCCTTATCGAGAAAAAAGAATGCACTGGAGAACGATGATTCAAACGGAAACAGTTGGACCTACGCGCCAGCTTTGTTTTTTATATTTATTTATTTATTTCTGTTATCATCCTTTTGGATAAAAGTTTTAATATTTGTCCCCCAACTTTTTTTAAAAAAAATAATTGTCCCCCAACTTTTAGCACTCTAACAACATGCACCCAGAATTTTCGTTTGTATAATTTGTTTCCTTCAAAATTTGAAGTTGTATCAAATTTACCCTTTCCTTGAGTTTTCTTGAAATTGTATCAACGATCACGTTGTCTTTCTTCTCTCCAAACACAATTTTAAGGAAAAGGAAGGAGTGACAAAGAGACAAATTTGTTTGTTTACAAACGTTAATGCTATGTTTGGTAAGAGGGATTTGAAATAGAAAAAAAGAAATAGTAAAATCTCTAAGTGTTGGAAATGAGAGAGGTTTTCCATCATATTATTTGATAGAAAAGAAAGAAAACAGGAAAGAAAACATCTTGTCAAATACATTTTACAAGTATAACCTCAAATAAATTAGGAGATGATAATAGATTAAGATCAAAATAGATATTTTACCCACATTTACTTTGTCAAAAATTTTCCTTCTATTTTCTTTCCAAAGTTGGAAGGATTAACTCACCACCATTAACTCAATTTTTGTCTTTTTCCCTAAAAGTTTTTTGTCTTTTCTGAAAAAGTCAACCAAAATCACTATTTAAACTTACAAATCTTAACTCAAACTCAAACACCAAACGGGCCCTAAAATGTGGTGAGACTCATGGATTTTCAATTTCCATTTCTTCCTAATTTCCTCTCTACCAAACAATCAAGATTTCATTTTCTTCTCCAAAATCCCTCATCTAATTTCCTTCATCTCCCTTTTTCACTCTACCAAACAAATGCTAAAAGAAATAAATAGCATATTTATGAGTAAATACAATTTTTCCCAAAAAAATAAAAATAAATAAACAAAATAACATATTTACTTGATAAATAAACTTATTATTTCGTAAATAATTTATTTATTAATAAATATGTTATTTACTGTTGTAAATTTATTTACTTTTGTAGCTTCTATAAATATGTTATTTATTATATATTTCATGAATTTACTATAAAAAAAAGCAGTAATTTTATATATTTTCAAAGTCCAAATAAAACATGTATTTATGTCATTATGTACATGAGAAAAATTATATATACATATATGTATGTATCTATATAAAAATTGATTTTTTTTAATTAAAG
Organism: Ficus carica; assembly: GCA_009761775.1. Classification (NCBI taxonomy): domain Eukaryota; kingdom Viridiplantae; phylum Streptophyta; class Magnoliopsida; order Rosales; family Moraceae; genus Ficus; species Ficus carica. The sequence continues at coordinate 15,755,694 of CM019751.1, forward strand.
GTGGTTGGATTTAAACTATGTTTCTTTGATGAAATCAACTGTAAAATTACTACTAGACTATGCTTATAACCACAAAATAGCATTTGGTCTTATTATTTCCTTTTAAATAGATAATTAGTTGTATCTATTATTTTTAGAACTTGTATTGCTTTCACGCATTGAAAAGAAAGAAAGGGGGGAAAAACTCAAAATTCTAGTTAATTTATTCATTTATTATGGTCTAAATAAAAAAAATCGTTTTCATCTAGATTTATCTAATAAAATTTTCTATGTCAAAAATTAAGGAAAAATAATATTAAAAAATCTAATTGATTATTTTTAAAGATTTAATTGATTTTTAATAAATATTTATTATTTTATTATTTTTTTAAAGGAATTAAGGAGACACCCTTTAACTTTTTGTCTAAGACATAAAAATTACTTGAGCTATTCAAACAGATTACACGAATAAAAGTTCTCTTGACGTATTGTTTCAATGCTAATAGTCTGGGGAAGTTTTTAAAATTTTACATAGATAATTTATAGAATTGTCCTTTAATTGCTAGATTATTATTCTAATTATAATAGTTTCAAATTTTTTTTATCTATAATTAAATAAGTATAAAGTGTCAAAAAATTAAAATAAGAGGGTAAAAAACCTAAATAATTATGTTGAAGACAATTCTCTATATGTTATCCCATCAATCTCCCATTTCTATGGATCTATTATCTATGAATAAAATAAAAAAAAACAGAACAAATACAACTAGAACTAGTGGGATATAATTTATGGCAAAAAATAGTTGCCAAGCAAGAATAGCTACTATGCTGACGCTTTGCGTTGACTTCATATAGGGTAGTTGTCTGTTGACGTGGTGTTTTTTTCATTGGTGAGAACTAGGAGGATTTACGTAACGTGGCTTCTTTGATTGACAATGATTTTTTTTTTTTTTTTTTTGTCCCTCCCTTTCCTTTGAAAAGTTCATCGGTAATGATTAATAAGAAGGATTTAGTCGGTTTTAGTTAGATTTTTTAGTTTGGAGTTAGTTAATTTTTTAAAATTAGTTAAGAAAGTAGTTGATTTTTTAGAAAAACAAAAAAAAAAACAAAAAACAAAAATTATGTTGGATTTATTTTATTGGAATTGGTGAATCAAAAGTAGCATTAATTAAGACAGTATGCATAAGAATTAATACACAAATTGCTAATAACTTTTAATTTATTACATTTTGATATCTTTTAACTATTAATTTATGTCCCCCAACAACTTTATTTAAAAAAAAAAAAATCTGCAAGATTTTTGGCACGAAGGACCTAATCAAAAACCAAATCAACGGAAATATCATATAAAGATTTTTTTTTTTCCCAAACCCTTTAAAAAAAGAAAAAAAAAAAAAAAGAAAAAGAATTGAGATCTATTGTTGTCTGAACCAGATCAGCACGGAAACACTCCCATATCACAAATTAGATGTTATCAATGGGATTTAATATTGTCGTTTTCTTCAGATATTTTTGGTTTCAATATTGATATTCTACATCCAAGATATTTGTGCTTCAAGGAAGTGACGTCGTCTTTTCACAAGATGTCATTTTAATCATTTATTGTCGTTTGTATGATAGTTTTCGTTTCTGTGGATGTTTGTACTTTGTCAATATATTGTCGTTTTCAAGGATGTGTCGTTTTAATAAAACGAAGTCGTTCTTTAGAAGGTGCCGTTTATCCAAGATATATATATATATATATATTTATTTATTTATTTATATTTGATTAAAATCCAAGATATATTGTTTACTATTGAGGTGTCTCCGTTTCTTAACATGACGTCGTTTATATTATATTATGCCGTACTCAAAGTTCATGTTGTTTTTAACGATGTTGTGCTTATCTCAACATGTTATCGTTTTTCATGTTGTGCTTATCTTAACATAACGACGTTGCGTTTGTATACGCATCTCGTCGGGTTGTACTTAATACTGTTTTTTTTTTTTAACAGAGTACCATCGATTTTAAACATGATGTCGTTTTTTAAATAAATTGTTCACTAATGATGTATATCCAAGGTAGTGCTGCTTTACAGAAGTATTGTTGTTTCTTAACGTGGTGTCGTTTTTGTCATTTCAATGATCATGTTGTTTTAAGACCATTGTGGACCTTATCTCAACAAATTTGTCGCTTTTACTGATTGGGTCGGTTTTTTAATAACATGTCGTCAATCCAAGATATTTTTGTCTGATTTGAGTGTTGTGGTGTTTTAGCATGATTTTTTCCCCGCCGATGATCTCCATGTGTTATAATTAGATGTAGTTATGTCGTTGATGCAATTTATTGCTGTTCAATTGAAGTCTTAATATGATGTCGTTCTTCTAATTTGTGGTTTTACATATCATGCCGTTTTAAGAATAATGATCTTGTCGCCTCATGGTGTCGTTCTTAATCAAATATGGTCGCTTTTCAGCTAGATGTCGTTTGTCCAAGATATCGTTCTCAAAGACCGTTCAAGATAATGTTCCTTATTTCAGCATGCTGTTGCCGTTGTCATTCCCAATAATAATGTCCCTTTTTTCTTCTGAACTGAATAATGTCTTTTTCTTTACATTACGTCGTTTTTAAATGCCGTTGCCGACTTCCGTTAACGTCGTTTGTCTATCATTAGGCCCTTTTCCGAAATGAAAATAAAGGTAAAACAGTTGCTGCGAGAGAAAGATAAGTCAACATCTCAGAAGAATTAAAACATGAGGTGAATGCTCCGAGTACCAAATTTAGAAATCCTATAAGAGAGAAACCTATAGAAGTAGCAAAAGAAAAGTCAAAATTTGGTAGAGCCAAAAAAAAAAAAAAAGAAGACTACAAATTTGGCACAGCCACTGGCTGCAATGCAGTGATTGGAGTTTAGCAAACCTAAAAAATCTTCAAAAAGGTGTCAATGAACACATAAATAAGCGGTAAATCGAAAATTCAGTGATGTAAAGTATAACGCCTTAAGATTCATTGATTAAACTCTTCAACTCCTCTCGAAATTTTGAGATCTTCTCCGCTTCAACAACCATGACTAACCCCATCTGCCGGTAGTTCCGCAACTGCAAAGGGAGAAATACACAAGTATCGTAGTGTTTCAGTACTATATCATCAAGGATTACATTGTTGAAGTGAACCGGTTATGCAAAACAGACCTTGAACTCCGTTTTCTCGAGGAAAGAGAGAGAGAGAGAGAGAGAAATTTAGTAACCCTTGGGCTACAATCCCAACCGTTTATCCAAATTCACCTATTACCGAGAAATTTGAGTTTCTTTTCTTATCCATCATCATTAACCAAGGAACTAACACGAATTTTAGAATCTTAATATCTTACATCTTATACTCTAACGAAAAATAAAATGGCATAAACGTTTTCGGTAAAATGAGAATTACTTATTTGGAAAGCAATGACGCTGAATCATATAGTTAACTGACAACCATACTACTTACCTCATGAGGTGGAATCGGCTGAATTTGCAAAGGAAAAGATATGGACCTCGAGCTAAGCTGAAATGCATTCAAGAATCAGTTAGTAAAAGAAGGTGAAATTAAACCTATATTACAAAGAAAAAGAAAGACTCAAGACCTTGTGGAAGATTTCTTCTTCTGGCTTTACATATATTGTTTCCTCGTCACCTAATGTGTTACTGCTCTTCCTCTGTTTCTGGTTTGTACTCTTTAGCTGTATTTTTACACCAGAAACGGATAAATAAAAGAGAAGAGGGATAGATTTTAAAAGCAAATTACAATATGCACGGAGGATGTTGAGGTGGTTTACCTCGTAAAATTTAGTGATTATCAAATAGTACTTAAAGCAGAAAGATTTCCTTAGCTCCTCTGTCGGCTTTGAACACACAAAAAGATGTCGTTAGAGGAGGTTGCTAGTAGCTTCCAGCAGGCGGAAAAAACAAAAATCTTAAACATAAAATCCCAACTAATTGTCATCTCACTTCGTCTTCTGTAGCCCAGGAGACTTCATCAAAAAGGGCATCATAGAGAGGTGGCAAGAGCTGGGGTGGGAGATTACTCACGCGCTGAGAGACCAAGAGACCTACGTTACGTGCTTCCTCGCCCAAAAGTAATGTCAAATTATCTCTTACATCCTTCTCCTGGCAGACTCTAAGGAGAAACTCCTTGATTTCTGCAAGACATTTATGGTCCTAACACAAACAAAATTCATAGCTTTCACTGTCTAGACGACTCTATCATACGAAGATAAGTGAACTTAAGAATGCTACAATCATAAGTCATATTGCCAAAGAGAAGTTACATGCCAATCTATGCACAAAGAAGGATAGTTAGGAAAAAAGAGCGCGAATACTTACCTTATATCTGCACAAGTTAAGGGCAGTAACAACAGAGAAAATCCCATTATCTTCGTCATCCGCTATTTTTACAACAGTCCCCACTGTTGGCTGTCCCAAGATCAAGTCGGCAAAACCACTCAAATCCCATTCTTTAACATCAAGATAAGTACGTAGCAGCGTCTTCACTCCATGGAAATCGTCAGGTTTTGGATCGAAGAACTCAAAATCCGCTTGGATAACTCCCTTCAAAACAGAATTAGTATTAAGCTCTGAAGGAAGAAAGCATTTAAACCAAAAACAACATCAATGAAAAGATACTAGTGTGACGGATGATGCATACAATTATGAGGTTTTTCTTACATCAAATTCTTCCTCATCAGAAGTCTCTATCTCGTCATTTTCAGATTCCACATTGTTGTCAATTGGTTCCTTACCTAGAAACAAAGAGAAAAAGTCAGCAGCAGGCCAAAACAGTTAAGAATGATAACAGATAAAAGGTTAATCATAAGTAACCCTTATTATAAAAAAAATGCTTAACGATACCAGCGGAACTGGATGGAGCATCGTCTTTATGGATGAAAGATCTGTGCTTTTGACGGTTAACCATGGAATTACATCCAATTTGAGCAACTGACCGAGAAAATGAGGAAAAGGTCAAAGGATAATGCTTCACCGATCGGCGGTGCTGTAAAGGCTTCCGAGGCATTTAACTAATAATTGTCGATCTAAATACACAAGGTTTGTGGTAAGGTCAATAAAATGAATGATAAATTAAACTTAAAATAATAATAATAATAATAACGCAATTCTACGTCATGAAAACTATGATATTATTATCTGGGAATGACATTGAGGCAAAATCTTCTTTGCCATAAATTTCCATTGAAATTCATATTTGCTTCTCTAAACTTCAAAACCAGCAACGAAAAACACCTAACAACATCAACATCTAACACTTGTCTCCAATTTCTTCTGGACTTTCTTATCAAACATAACACAATTTGAACATTGATATCCTACTACATAAGACAGATGATGATGATGCTGATGCTGATGATGATGAACCATAGAAACACAACTCTGCACACGAATGAAGCTATACCACTAACATGCTTTCCGAGGATTAACAAAATCTTATAAACCGAATACTCAGAAATTAAAAAAAAAAAAATGGAAAGAAAAAACACCTGAGCTGAAAGATTGCACGAAGGAGTGCCCAAAAAAAAGCTAGAACCAGCTAAACAAAATATGGTGAAAAACCGAATTCCAGATAAATTCAAAAAGCGAAGTCTAACGAATTGTAAAACTACAAGATCGATTTTTTTTTTTTTACTTCCTAAGTAGTCGGGGATGCAATTTCCCTTCGAATTTTTCACCGATTCTTCCAAGAAGCCAACAAAGCTAGCAGTAGGTCTAGAGAGAGGAAGAGAGAGAGTGAGAGAGAGAGAGAGAGTGAGAGAGGAGAGAGACAAGGAGGTGGAGGAGTTTTCACTTACTTCGACGGCGAGAAGCGGCGACGGCGCTGACGGAGTGGAGAGAGAGAGAGAGAGAGAGAGAGAGGGTGGTTTGTTGGGGGGGGTGGGGGCGTGATGGAAGCGTATGGGGGGTTTTAGGGGGTTTCTTTTGTCTTTCCATTTTTTTTTTTTTTTTTTTTTTGTTCTTCTCTTTCTTTTGGTAATTTGCACTAGTGCACCCTCGATTTTCTGTTATTTGCAAGTTAGTTTCCAAATATTAATGACATATGTAAATATGTTATGCTAAAATTTTTGAGAAATTACAAAAAAAAAATAACCGTAGCAAAATAATCGTTTATCATTTTTCCATATTTAGTTAATATATGAAATTTAATAATTTACAATTTTCCATATTTAGTTAATATATGAAATTTAATAATTTACAATAGTCAATCAGTGATTGATTGTAATTTAAAAAATCATTAATTGATTATTTAAGAAAATTGATGGACCATTTAAAAAAACATTTTAATTGATTTTTTAAAATTTTGATAGTTTTTTACTTCTTAAAAAATGGCTATTTAACTATAAATGTTGGATTTTTCTTTCTTCTTTCTTTCTTTTTGTTTTTTTTTTTTGGGAGGCATAGTACTAATTGGATATTAAATAGATCAACGACAACAAAATTAATTCGTTGGATATTTTTATCATTTCATTCTCAGACGCAGTAAATGAAACGACAGTAAGCAACAAACGACATTACCATTAAATGACATCAAATTAGAAAACAACAAAATGCTTTGTCTTTATCTTCCACTTTTATGTCGTATAAGATTTTAAAGTATAGGACTACTTGGATTTTAAATAGATCAACGACAACAATTCGTTGGATAATTTGTCATTTCATTATCAGACGCAGTAAAAGAAACGACAGTTAGCAACAAACGACATTCAATTAAACGACATCAAATTAAAAAAAAAAAAAAGAGAAAATTACCTAAATAATTACATTTTTTATATCTATTGATCAATATAATATAAATTCTAACATGACATAAATTTTAATTAACTTTAATTTAATTTTAAATAATTACATTTTTTATATCTATTGATCAATTAATATAAATTCTAACATGACATAAATTTTAATTAACTTTAATTTAATTTTGTATTATATTAATCTAGTGTTAATTTTTTATATTATATTGATGTAATAGTTTTAAAATTTATATGATTCAAATACTTTCTCTAATTAGAAGACAACACAATTCAATGGCTTTATCTTCCACTTGATTGTCGTATAAGACCAAGTCCGCGACTGATAATTCCCAATTCCCATGTCTGAATAACGACATCATCCTTAGAAACGCCAGCAGTAACAAACGACCATTACCGTCAAAAACGCATTTTGTGAAAACGAAAACAGTTCTAATTTTTTTTTTTATTTAAAAAACGACAACACTCTTATATCAGAAAATTGGAAATTTCAATATCAAAACATTTCACGGCTTTGTTTGGGAACCGAGAAAAAGAAGAGACTTTTTTTTTTTTTTGTCGCTTCGTCTTTCTGGAATTTGATAAAGAATGAATATAAACGGAAGGGAACGAAAAATTTTTTTGCTATCCTTTCTTCTCTCTCTCTCTCTCTCTCTCTTTTTTTTTTTTTTTTTTTTTTCTTTTTCATCCTTATTTTATGACAAAGACAAGCTGTTTTGCACCGTCCGCTCAAATTCCAGGCTCTTCATCACGTTCTTTGTATAATAATATATAAAAATAAATAATCTTATCTAATAATATATAAAAATAAATAATTTTATCTTATAATATATATAGGGAGAAACTGTGGTAGAGACCATCAATCTTTGAGGGTCTCTACTGATAAAATTCTTTTTTAGGCCGTTGAGATTTAATTGAACGGTTAAAATGTTATTGGTGTATCATACTTATCATACACCTTACTTCATATTACTCTTCCCACCCATAATCTTCTCCGTCGCCGGCGACGGACGCCGGCAACTCACCCCCAACGCCGGCGACCCACCCTCGGCCACCCCCACCCAGCCCCGGCCCCCTATTCTCAAGCCCCCAGCAAACCCCCCCAAGCCCTCCTTCGCCGGCCCTCCGGCCCCAGCCCCTTTGGCGCACCCTCACCCCAGGTCCCCCCCCCCGCCGGCGCCTCTTGGCGTCCCCCCCAACGGGGACCCCCCCACCCCCTATCTCTCTTCCCCTTTCTCTCTCTTTTCCTCTCTCTCTCTTCCCGGCCCGCAGCCCCCTACCCCACCCTCAACGGGGACCCCCCATCCCCCCCCCTCTCTCTTCTCTCGTCGGGGGGGGGGGGGGGGGGGGCGGGCCTGGAAGAAAGAGAGGAGAAGAGAGAGAGGGGGTGGGGGGGTGGGTCCCGTCGGGGGGGATGCCGAGAGGTGCCGGGGGGGAGGGTGGTGGGTGGGGGGAGGTCGGAGGAGGGGGACCTGGGTGGGGGATGCGCCGGGGGGGGGGGGGGGTGGGGCTGGCGGGGGAGGGCTGGGGGGGGGGGGGGGGGGGGGTTGCCAGGGGCTTGAGAGTAAGGGGCTGGGGTGGGTCGCCGGAGGCAGGAAGGTAGCCAGCGACGGAGAAGATTATAGGTGGGAAGGGTAATATAAGGTAAGGTGTATGATAAGTATGGTACACCAACAACATTTCAACCGTTCGATTAAATCTCAACGGTTTAAAAAAAGGATTTACCGGTAGAGACCCTCAATCATAGTTTCTCCCATATATATATATAACAAATATAAAAAAACCAAAGTCTTTTCATTTTTTTGACACATGTCGTTCTCTAATTTTTTATCTTTTTATCTTTTTAATTTTCTTTCATTCTTTCTCTTTTCTTTTTCTTTCTTTTATTTACTTAATAAAATTTTCTCTCCTTTATTTAATTCAAAAAAAATCTCTCAGCATACTTTTTATTTTTCATAATCATCTCAGACTCTCAACTATTATTTAATGTTTGATATTTGTGTATAATATTTTATTCTTTATACTTTTTAAAATTATTTTTCACTTTATTCACTGATATCTTTTATGATCTCTTTTCTGTATGTTTTTAAATTTTATTTTTCATTCTTTTTTGCCTATGCTGAAATAATTTATTAAAATATATCCTTACAAAAATATTTTTTTGACAATCTCAACTATTATTTTCTTATTGCACCACATATGCTATGTAATTCATTGGCTTTTCTCCAATTTTTTACTACTTAAATATTTTCTCCTTAAAGAACTTTTTTTTTTTTGAATGGGATAGATAACTATTCTCTCATAATACCTTATAATTAGTTTTTTATTTAATAAATTGATTAAACGCGTGCTACAACTAGTTAAATAAATAAACGACGTGAAAATCCACGTTAAAATCCAACATATGTGGCGTCAAACTCCTTCCCTTTCCCTTTCCTCAATTTTCCCCCCCTTCTTCTCGTCCCCATGTCATGTCCTCTAATTTTTCTTCCCTTAATTTCCCCAATTTTCCTTCGCTTTCTCTCGCATTTTCTCGCTCATTTTCTCTCTCTCTCTCTCTCTTTCTTGTTGCTTCCCGACAATGGCGGAATCTTCCGCTACTCTCTGCTTCTCGGCCTTCTTCTCTTCCGCACCATCCCTCTCTCTCTCCAAGGAATTCTCTCTCTTCGCTTTTCCTCCCAATAGATCCTCCTCCCCTTCTCGCCCCCAAATTTCTCGTCCTCTTCGATTCTCAGCCAAGGCTTCCTCCGATTCCGGCAACTTTTTCTCCGACGATTCTTCCGGTTTATTTCCCTGGTCCGACGGTGACGCCGGTAAATTTTCTTGATCTTTTTTCTTTTTCTTGAAAAAATTTGTAATTTGACATTGCGTTGTCACAAATTATTGATTTCGATCTCATATTGGGAACCTATTGGCCGTTAGATTAAAATCGAATGCTGTTGTTGATTTCTTATGTTTATATTTATGGACATTTTTTATGAAGCTTAATTCAACAGTATATATCAATGATTTCGAATTTTTATGAAAAAGACTATTGAAAAAACAAGCTTTTGATATGAGAAACTTCGTGAGAATCAATTTCTGAAATGTGTTGTTTAGTTGAAAACGAGGCTAATTTCATGAATTGGTACATTCTGCTTGTCAGATCAAGTTGCTCTTTGTATTAGAGAAAATTTATGTTTCTGAATTGATGTTTATTTATTTATTTATTTTCTTTTGAAGATACAATTAGCCCCCGTTAGGATCATATGTTCACACCCAGAATTCAAACTTTTTTCTTCCCTTCCAATGTTCTCTCACGAAATTTGAATTTTCTGCTCAAACTTACTATTTAAACCTATGAACTAAATGGCCATTAGTTTTCCAGTTGGACGTGTAATCTTCTTTTTTCTTTTTTTATTATTTAAATTCTCTTTAGGCCTATTGGATTCTGTGCATTCATTAACATTCTCAATTCAAAATGCAGTCTTGATATCTTCAGCTTTGTGGCCTTTTCTCATGGGATAGTAACAATTGGTTTGTGGCACGTTGCTTCTGTGCCATGAAAAAACTATGAAACAAAACTGTTATATGGATTTTTTTTTTTAGAAAAATTTTCTCCAAGAAAACGATGACATATGCATCAATGTTTCCCAGAAATACAATGGGTTCCAGAGGGGAAAGTCACATTTTTCACTTCCGACGGGCTCATTCAGATCGGAGGCTCCATGGTCCCTAGACGTGTCACTTCGTCAGATGTATGTCTCCTCTTTAATGGAACTTGCAATTTGGCTTTCATTTTTAACATATGGTTTTGCTTTTTTTTTTTGGTATTTATTTGTGCAATTTGACATGCTCACAATTCCTCTGGTACATCAGATATCTAAATTTGTATTTTGTATTGGTAAAGGGGATGACCCGTAATGTTTATATCTGTTCTCTGTTTTTTATTTCTAATCTCAATATTAAAACCAAAATTTACTTGACAGAAGCAAGGGAGATCAAAGACGGCACAGAGATTTCAGCGTTTTCAAGAGAGTGATTACATGGACCCAAAGCAGAGCCTTTGTTTGGGTGCACTCTTTGATATTGCAGCAACAAATGTAAAGATCCATTCCCAATTAGATTAAGACACCTTTTGATTTATTTCTTTTGTACTCTGCTTATATATGTCCACTTCTGAAATATATCAATTTAGGGACTTGATATGGGGAGAAGACTCTGCATCTTTGGCTTTTGCCGTTCCATCGAGATGCTGAGTGATGTTGTGGAAGACACTGTCTTGGAGCATGGTGGGGAGGTAAGTTAGGTTGCACGAGTCATAGAAATTCAATTGCATGCTTATATTCTTATTCTTGTTGATAGTCATAAACATCTTAAATGTTCTGTCCTATAGTTTGTGCCTGTTGGTTCCCTATTAGAAGCTTAGAATGAAAAACAAAAAGAAGCATTTGCGGGATGTTTAAGGCTCAAGTCAATATTTGTAAGTGGAAAAAGACCTGACCTTTGAACAGCTCAGGACTTCAGGTGAATGAGAGCGGGGAACTTAAAACAACTGGATTCGACACATCTTATATTAGCTTAATTTCTTAAACATGTCAACCAAGGTTAAGCATGCAGATTATCCTTCTTACAGGTTGTGTTCGGTAAGAGTGAAGGAGAATAGAAGATTAGGAAAGGAGAATAGAAGATTAGGAAAAGAATCTAGGTGAGGAAAATGGAGAGAACAAGGAAGACCTTATCTTATTATGTTTGGTATGTAACTGAAGAAGGATAAAAAATTAGTCTTGGGGAGGATTTTAAATCTCACTCAATCCTTTCCCTCCTCTAATCCCTCGTACCAAACAACCATATATATTAAAACCCATTTACTAATCCTCCCACCCTTATACATTTCCATCCTACCAAACGTGGCCTTAAGACATTTTTCTTCAATGTGTAGGTTGTTTCTGCCGAGAAGGCCATCAAAGGCGGTTTACATGAAAAATTAACAATGACCGTTGCAGTACCATTACTTTGGGGGGTTCCTCCCGCTTCTGAAACACTCCACCTTGCTGTTCAGAGTGGCGGGGGAATCGTAGACAAGGTTTATTGGCAATGGGATTTTTTGTAAATGAATTATTATGATTACATTACTTACACTAACCATTGTTTGTGCATTCTGTACATAAATTGATGCTTTCTTTTTTACAAAACCTGTAGTTAAGACTCTTCTGTATACAAAATCCAATTGTTGTATTCAATCTCAAGGACCTCTTGATTTCAATAGTTCGTATGTTTGTTTGTTTTTTTTTTTTGGTTGAATATCTTGAGAAAGTTAAAGAGATGTAACGATATGTGAATCTGAATGATACGGTTTTGAGATCCAGAATGAGTAAAAAAGAGTTCGCATAGCCAAAACTCTCTGGTGTAAAGTCTTTATCAAGGTCAGCCCTTGTTTCTTTTATTGCTCGTGCACTGTTGCAAGTTCTGTCTGGTTAAGCAGGTGAAAAAGGAAAATACAAGGGGGAAAAGTACTACCAGCTCTGTGCAGATAGAATTTCAAGATTACAAGTTTTCAAAAAAAAATCCGGCTTTTCATTGGACACGGAACGTTTTTCTTTGTTAAACGATTATGACAGGGACCTATAAGTGAGGAGGAGAATTCCGTGGTCTTATATATACCGAAAAAATATCTCATTGGAAGGATATAGTTCTCAATTATTAGATTATATCGTAATCATATCATATTTTTTGAAAAGTTTGATAATTTAGTGGAATTTACTGATCTAATATATCCTAATGCTAGGTATGACATGAACCTATAAGTGAGGATGAAATTTTGTAGTAAAATATGAAAATGTATTATATTGGTAAGATATAATTTTCAACTGTATGATTAGATTACAATCATATTTGATTAAAAATGATATACTAATAAAAATCTAACGGTTAAGAAATGTATATTATACCATAAAGTTCTCCGAGAAGGTGAAATAGCCACCTTGCAAGAGAAACTCAAATGGGAATCATAGCAATCTTTTTGTAGTGTCTTTGTGGGATTTCTCTTAGCTGTTGGAAAAAGGCAGGCCAGGATTTTTTCAAAAGAAGTGGGATTTGAGGCGAGCCTTTTATCTAATGCCCTTTTTACAAAGGAGAGGCGGCTTTTATATAAACACCTTATATTAGAACTATAATGATACCGTGAAAAGCAAGATCCCACTATAATTAATGCTCTACCACTTTTATATATATATATATATCTCCTCCTCTCTCTCTCTCTCTCTCTCTATATATATATATATATATATATAGATAGATAGGGATAGAGATTTCGTTTCCAACTTTTCCCTTAATCAGGAAACAGTTCCTAGATTTGAATTTTAGGACTTTTGACATTGAAACCCATTTTTGAGACATGAGACATGACCAAACACCAAAGAGAAAAAACATGATAAAGAAAAAAAAAATTTTAAATCATTGCAAGATTCTTAGACTTCCCTGCTAATTAAGGGACAACCTTTCATGTCACATGACAAGGGTTATGTCCAGCTTAAATGAGGTTTGACAAAACATGCTCTTTGATAGAATTACAATGTTGGCCTTTGAGACTTTCTCAGCCATTTTGACAAAACAGCAAGACAAATTATATGGTGGAAACTGTAGTTTTGTCTTATCAATAGATACAGTTATTGATTGTAAAATAGGACACTTTTGTTTTACTTGTATATATCTTTTTTTAGTTTTTTTTTTTTAGAATTAGAAACAGGGTGTTTTTACAATACTATTATGCTATTGACAGTATATGTTTTTGAATATTAATCAGACGTGTACAGAATTATCAATATCTTATATAGATTTGATGATTTAAAACAGAACCTTATCGATACTGTACTGTATCAATTGAATTCATTCGAGTAAAACTACAAGAGATGCTTAAATAACAAAGGATTTACAACTTCAGACTGCTCATGAGATTATTGAAATCTTCGACATCAGTTGAATCTCGATTTATTGGACCCACGATGAAGCCCAAGATGAGAAGAAATTTGATGAATATTAATAAATGTTTGGAGAATTGATCAAAGCAAACTTTGTATTCAGAATGGTATGAACCAAAAGACTTCTGAAAAGTCTCAAAATTATTAAAGATACCCCATTTAAGCAAACACCCAAAAGCCCTTTTCATGCTTTGATTTTTATTTGAATTGCTCATCTTTTTGCATGTATAAAATACTTGCATTTTGTTGAAACTATGAGCTAAAAATAAAAAAAGTTTATGGGAAACTTCATCAGCTAATAGTAGGTGACACCTTTTGACCTTTTTTCACTCCCACCTTAAAAGACATTCCTAGAAAACTTTTCCCCATTCATGAAATGATAGCTTTAAAGGCATTTTATACTTTTTTTTATTTTTATTTTTTTATCTGAACTACAAAATGCCTATAGCTGGCCAAAGCCAAATAGTCTTCCCCACTTGGAGAAGCAAACAAAAATGGTGAAGTGGTCAATTCATTTTATCTTCAACATTACTTAAGTTTTTTTCCCTCCTTTTTCTTGACCTTTTTTACGGTAGGGCATGTGTTTTTGAATTTTAGATATAATTAAACTCATCTCATACAAAATCTACTGTTCAAAGCAGAATATCCGACAATTATTATCATTAAAAAAAAAATCGTTTTTTTTTCTTTGGATTAAAAAGTGGCAAAAACCCAAATACCAATATGGACACACTCAAGGCATCATTATCCTTAGATGAGGCAAAATTTGAAGCCCCTTTGGACTGTTTCCCCATGAGGATTCTCCATCACTGCCATTATAATTGCCTTTAGTCTTGCTTTTTAAAAAAAAATATCTGTCTCCAATTTGGGATTTGTTTATCATTTAATCATATTTCCTAGTCAAGCACTCTTGTCCCTCCCTACCGCTCAAGTCCTAATCAAATTTTTTGTCGATTATTGAGACCTGGCTCACATGCCTACTTCACTGATCAAAATCAAAAATTAAAAATGGTGCTTATGGATAATATGCTCCTTAAACTACAATCTACATACATACATATATATATATATATATTGAAATTTTCTTGTTTCCAATTGGTGTATTTTTAAAAACCCCATGTCATAATCATCACCAGTTTATCCAATTAACTTGCTTTTATAAGCCAACTGTGACGCAAATGTATACAATTAGACTTTCATATTGGTTGAAGGCCTGCCTTGAATTGTGTATCCTATATATATATATATATATATATAATATATATATATATATATATGTATTAAGATGCTTGTTCAAGAAAACTAAGCTTAATAATACACTCGCATAGTTATCCACAAAATCTAAGGCTTTCACATTGGGATTGACCATATCAAGATTGAAACAAAAATATTTCAACAAAGATATTTCACAAGAAGAAGAAGAAATTAATTAAAGAAAGTTAGAAAATAATACATAGAGAATTCTACAAACTAGAATATCAAATTCCAAGCTTCGTTCTAAAAATTAAAAATAAAAAATAAAAAGTGGGGGGTTTCAAGACATAAACGTCTGAAATGGGGGGGCAGTTAAACTGTACTCAATAAAATGCACAGAGGAAACTTTTTACCATGTACTGTCTGTCCCTCCTCCACACAAAAAAAAAAGGCAAAAAAAAGCAAAAAAAAGAAAAGGTGTTTTCTTTTCCCATCAGAATGTCACACAAACTGATCAGAAAGAGTTCGAAAAATTAGATTGAGAATCTCTTTTTAACCTCTTTGTCTTCTCCCCAGATCTTCATGATTTTACCCACGGTCAAAATCACCAAACAGTAAATAATTTTCTAGTAGTAGTACAACACCCTTTCTTGTGTCTTGCTTTCCTCAAGCAAGGAAAAGTTGTTAATGTTTGAATTGCTACTAATAAGCTGCTTAATATCCTCAAGCCCATATTCAAGAAACGAATTAGCTTGCTCTGAAGCTGAAACTCCCCACCCAATATTGGTGTAGCTGCCCTCAGAGGATCCACAGCTGAGAAGGCTCATCTGCTCTTGTGGGGTTACTTGGGGCTGAAGAAACGTCCCTCCTGATGATCCAGTGTGGCCGCTGAGACTGACTGCAGAGATCAGTCCAGACATGATGGGCTCGAAAGTTGTGGTGGTGGTGGTGGAGGGGAAGGGCCCACCTGGTGCACCCGAGTAATGAGAGCCGTACGATGAAGATGGTGATGATGATGATGATAAGATCATGTTGTTGTTGGTTGATGATGAAGAAGGGCGTGAATTTCTGTGACTTGAAGGTTGATTCATCATACTCATCAGCTTCTTCTTCAGCTTGGTGTTCCAGTAGTTCTTTATGTCATTGTCTGTCCTGCCTGGTAACTGGGCTGCTATTATTGACCACCTACAATATATATATATATATATGTATGTATATATACATTTTAGTGGACTAAAGTTGAAAACTTTCGCTTTCCTTGTTGATGAATCTTATTTGTTCTGGATTTTGAAGAACATATTGGGTAAAGAACAGGGAGTTTTGTTAAAGTTACATATATATGTGTGTGTGCATATATATATTTATATATGTATGTATGTATGTATAGAAGTACCTGCTTCCAATGTTGGAAAAGAGATTGATGATAGCCATGTCTTCCTCATCAGAGAACTCTCCATGTTTAATGTTGGGTCTGAGATAGTTGAGCCATCTCAGTCTGCAACTTTTCCCACATCTTTTGAGTCCTGAATAATAAACACAACTCCCACATAATTCCAACACAAAAACCAAATAAACATGGGAAACAAAAATTTAAAAAAAAAAAAAAAAAAAAAAAGACCAAATAAGAAAAGAAAGAGAAGAAAGAAACGTACCAACTTTCTGAGGGAGAGCAATCCAATTGCCTCCAGTTCCAAACTTCTCTATGTACTCTTTGAGCTTTGCATCTTCTTCAGGTGACCATGGTCCTTTCTTCACGTTTGCCTTGTCACAACAAGGAGCTCTTCCCATCTCTCTCTCCCCTTTCTCTCTCCTCTTTCTTTCTCTCTCCTTTGAAGATGAGCTTAATGTTGATTTTGATGGAGAAAGAACTATATGGCTTCTTTATGTGTTTCCTTTTTGCATTTTTTGTTTGTCCAATTGCAAGACTTGGGCTTTTACAACACTAGAGGGAAAGAGAGAGAAATGGTCATATGTATATATGTTTATGTATATGTATCTGTATATATATTGATTGAGAAGAGCACAAGTCAAAGGACAGACTCTTTATAATTTAAATCATAAACCCTAACCCCTCTTTATTTGTTCATTTGTTGTTGATTAAACAAATCCACATTTCTTTAGGGACCAGCTTGCTAGGGACCCTCCCAAAGGGCTGGCTACAACAATAGAACCCCCTTTACTTTGGTCTCTCTCTTGTGTCATATTCCATTCTCTCTCAAAAGTATCCAAAGTCTAATTATTATCAAGTACAGATATTATTGAAATTTTATTTTTTTGAAAATGATTTCTTATATAAATATTCAATAAGGTCTCTTTATAGTAAAGCCCAGTATTATCTTTCTCTTATCTTTTACGAGACCATTGTTATAGGAAGACATGACACTAATATGGTATATGTAAAATGCACTCTTTCATTAATATATATAGCAGAGCTTTTCTTTTAGTCTCTGTTTGATAAATTATCTTAAACTTAAATTTTTAATCTCAGTTTTTATCTTTTTTTAAAAAGTCAAAAAAAATTATAATTATTTTTTAAAAAGTCAACTAACTCAAACTTAAAAATTTCAACTCAAACTGTAACACCAAACGGAACCTTAGCTTTGTAATTTACTCTGCGGATCTCTATCTATATGATTAAGAGTTAAAAGTATTGATACTGAAACTTGTGAGTTAAGTGACAATTATAGGGCTCATATTATAAATATATATATATATAATAATATTGATAATAAAGATTTTGATTATTGATCTAAATTACCTCAATATTTATTGATAGGAAATTTTTTTGTAGTCTTACACTAAAATCTCCATAAATCTATTTTATGTTTGCTATTATTTTCCAAGCTCTATAGCTATCGACATGCCAAGTCATAGGTAGGTTATTTTCTTCCTTTCTTTCATCAAAGACTTTTCAGAGAGGTTCAATTATATGATGCCTTGTCATCGTTATCAGCCAATAAAATAATCATCTGTGTGTACATATACATATATACATATATATATATATATATATCCCTTTTCAAGATTTTGAAACTAATTACAATAAAATATTAGCCATACAAATCATTTATATTTTAGAAAATAAATCATTTTGGCTTCTATGCGGCTTGATATGGTAAGATACATGTATATATTTCGTATAAAATATGTAGACGAATTGTTCTTTTCGGCATATTAGTGACATTTTATGTGGTGGGATCTGACACTTAATAAACGTGGCATAATATGGAACTATAAGCGTTTTCACTTCTCCGTATATCTTTTAAGGAAATTGATCAAATTATTAAAACAAAATACTGACTATATATAATTATGTTGAAATTTAAACTTAATTTGTATGCTTCCATACTATATGTAAAAATTTTATTTTTCAAATGTTCAAAAATTAAGTTACAAATATGGATGATTGTCTCTCTTGTTCGTATAATTCTTTCTCTAATTCTAGTAAAAATGAGATTTAATTTTTAAGTAGGTATTTGTCGGAAATGATGTTTTATTAAGCATCTTAAAAAAAATAGATGTCCTATGATTTGTTAAATTCAAAAAGGATCGTTTTTCATTAGTAATTGAGCACTTAATAGATGATCACTCATACTAACTGACCAAAATCAATATATATATGTTTTTCTTGGATCTAATTAATCTTTAATGACCACCGATTATTTTTTATAAAAGAAAAAACAATTCAGCTATTTTTTTTTTTAAATGTCCAAAAACTAACGTATGATATAATTTCCATATTTTAATTGTTTGATTCAATACAAAGAAATTTACCTCTAGCAACTCCCTTTTTTTTTTTTTTTTTTTTTCCCTTTCAACATCCAACGTAATAATCCATGCATTCTTTTGGTATAATATTATCTGCTTTAAATTTCATACCCACACGATTTTGCTCTTAGACTTACCCCAAAAGGTCTTATATCATTAATAGGTGGTCTTTTTACTGATAAACCATTACTATATCCATTCCCAAACGATGTGGGATTACACAACTTATCATTTCCTTGTAGGGTCTGATGACTGTCATGATCATCCCTCCTTTTGGGACCCAACGTTGTTGTTGGTTACACTTCTGGTTGGGTATAAGCTTTGATATCATTTGTAATGTCCCAGTCTTCCTTTAATATGATATTGTTCGCTTTAGACTTCGTACCCACACGGTTTTACTCTTGAGCTCACCCCAAAGGGCTTCATACTATTAAGAGGTAGTCTATTTACTTATGAACCATCACATATATCCATCCACAAACAATGTGGAATTGCATAACTTACCATTTTTATAAGGACTGATGACTGTCACATCCAATCATTCTCTTTATATCTTTTTTTCTACTTCCTTTAACATCCAAATACAATTTTTCTTTACTTCTTTTTTCTTCTTCTTCTCTTTTTTTCAATCTGAAATTACCAATCATATGATGGCTACATGGTCATATGCCAAGCCAAACTTTAATTAATGCTTGGTGTTGGACCACGTGAAACTAAATCATAATATATATGAATTGCTTTAGTTAAAAATTACTTACAGCTGCAAATTTCAAAGCTCAAACCAAAATTTTCCCATTTGGTCGGCTCAAGGATTAATCACCTTTGATATTTTTAAGCAATTTGTATCCTTGTTTATAAGTTAATATATATAATAGTAGGTCATAATTTTGTACATACTTTAATCAATGCCTTTTCTACATAGATGGTCACAAAGTCATACGTGCATATATATATATACACACACACATATATAGCTAGAGTAGATCACAAGACATCTATGTACATCCTCTATTAGTCCAATTACAAGAAATTTCTTTTCGACAAGACATTAAGGGCAGAAATTAAGGACCGTTAAGAAAGAATTTATATTTTGGGTTAAAATGTAAAAACTACTAGAGGGAAACTTTGAATAAAAATAATAAAAAAAACTAGGAAACGTGCATCGATTGGCTTCCTTTTAGTCAAATGCATATTAAAGATATCCCCGCTGATCATTTCATTTCATTTGTGTTGAGTTCGAATATTTCTATCTTAAGTTTAATGATTTATATATATATATATAATTAATTTATACCTACCAAAACAACCAATGGTTTACCCCCTTTTTAAATCCTTTTTCTTTGTGGACAATGTCGAAAAGTTTCTGTTAAGAATTAACTAAAGTTTAGAGCTGAGACACTCTTCAATCTTCAGCTTCACACTTTAGAATTCAATAGTAAGCAAAAGAAAAGTACTAAAAGAAAGTCTTACAAACCTAAAGCGTAAAAGGCCTAAAAATGAAAAAGAAAACAAAATTATAATTTAAAAAGAAAGAATACATGATGAGCAACCTAAAAGAAAACGCGACTATTTTCTTGATTTAAAACACTTCTATGAGTAATTTATAAGACGATTTCAGACTCTTTGTTCTTATTATTATTTTTCCCCCCCCACAAAAGATCAAATTCCACGGCCAATTTATGAATTGTCAACTTCAAAGGTTCGATCTTTATAATAAGCGTCATCTTTTATACATTCATCTTATATATATATATAAAATATAGTTTTAAGTAAAAACATTTCAATCTTGGTTTTACTATACCTTTTAGGTCCATCTTTAATTTCCATATATCTACATGTCTTGGAAGATAAATACAAAACAACAATATAATAATGTTTAAAACTGAAAATAATGATGAAGTCATATATATAATATGATCCACATTATATCAGCTTTTGTTTCTGCTGGTGATTGTATATACTGAATTAAGTAGTTTGAATATGAGTGCTCTGTATTTGGACACGTTAATTCATTGCATTATTGTCATCTACTCATCTCAAAAGCTTGATTTAAATAATTTGATATACTTTTGACGTAGAAAGCTATTGGTGGGGGCCCAGAAATACTGTTACCATTTTGTATAATACTATACTAAATAAATAATAAAAAAAGAAAGAAAGATTTATCACTCAACTTGATGGATATTCTTAACATTGGCCTTTAATTTTATATGTGTAGAGAGACAGAGAGAGAGAGAGAGAGACATAGATTTTCTAGTAAATTATATTTTATATCTGGTGGTCCAAACACAAAATTTTGGACTAGAAAAAAAAAAAAAAAATAAAAAGAACAAACACAACGTTCTTGTATATATAGTACTAAAAATTAAAAAATAAAATAAAAAAGAAATATTGGGTCACATCCAATATTAATTATTTGTTTGACAAGTCAATTTATGTAACTTTATTGACAACGTTCTTGGTGCTTTGCTAATGTTACCTCTCCTTCCAAAGTTTCCAAACTTTTAGCACAACGTTGACCTCTGCTATTTTTGGCCTAGAAAATCTTAGCTTTGTTTTGGTTTTATAACTCTAATTTAAAATTTAAAATTAAAATTGATTGATTTTTTAAAAATTAATTATAATTTTTGTTAATTTTTTAGAAAAAAATAAAATAAAAAATACGATAAAAAATTTGAATTGGAGTTGTAAGACCAAATGAAAGCTTAATTTTTAGAGACTTCGGAAACACAATTTCACCATTTTATTTTTTTCCCAATTATTTTTTCTCTTCTATTTGTTTACCGTCCTTAATATTTTATATACAGTTTCTTATAAAACAATACCAAATTTTCTGATACATATAACACAAAAATTAGTAATATTAGCACCATTATCTACATTCAAGAATTACCAATATATATTTAAAATTTAAGAGAAGAATTATAACTCTATATATTATAATTAAGTTAGATATATATTATATATGTTTGTAATCACATGTCATTACATCTATTTCAGCTCCCATCACTAGGGTTTTTTTTTTTTTTTTTTCCCTAACTTGAGATGGGGATTCGAACTCTACACTTTAAATGTAGTCAAATGTGATATTACCATTAAATTATGTATGCAACCATATTATTAAGTATTTTAAATCAAGGTACTTATCATAT
This sequence comes from Ficus carica, assembly GCA_009761775.1. Classification (NCBI taxonomy): domain Eukaryota; kingdom Viridiplantae; phylum Streptophyta; class Magnoliopsida; order Rosales; family Moraceae; genus Ficus; species Ficus carica. The sequence continues at coordinate 15,777,519 of CM019751.1, forward strand.
AGGTACTAATATGAATGATATTTAATTGATCTTAATGTCACTAAAAATTAGTATATAATATTGGTGGAAAACATATTAGTAGTAGTTAGTTCATTTGTACTATATTTATACAGACACGCATAATACGGACATGTGTTTGTGTGTGTGTGTGTGTGATGATATATAATTTTTGTAAATTAGATGTAGTTGCATGTTTGTTGTCTCACCTAACAACACATGGATGCTGTTTTTATTAAGAAATGATCCCCCCACCCACCCACACTTTTTATAAATAAATTGTATTATCCTTTGTGCATGCTAGCTAAGTCAAGCTACTCTAGACTCTCTCTCTCTCTATTTATATATTTATATATATATATATATATGTATACATATATATATATTCGCACGCATGGTGGAAACAATTAGCTTGATATTTAGTTAAATTTTTATATGCACATAATGTAATAAAAGCATATATATATATATATATATATATATCCATCCTATATAACTACCATCTACAAATTATATGACTAATAAAGAATAAGGGAACCGACCATAAATTAGTTGTATGTAAGTATAGTATATTATAGATACGTACGTAATGTTTGTGCATATACATAGAGATACCCGCTTCCCCACAAAATTTTTTAATTTCGAACTTTAGAATGTTTTATAATATTCCTTTTTACCTTTAGTTTTTTCAGTTATACCCCTTTAATTTAGTTTTAAAATACAATTAATTAAAAATTAGGCTGCACTACCATTTGAGTTTTACGTGTGTATACATATTAACAAACATAAGATAAAGAGACAAGTAATAAAGGAAAATTAGGCTCCACTGCATGTATGCATTTCAGATTAAAATCACTTTTAGTTTTAAAGAAAATTAGTTAATCTCAATTATTTGCTAATTAAAAGTGTGCGTGTGTGTGTGTGTAGACACTGACGGGTTAGACCCTCTCACAAAGAGGTTGATTTCATCTCCGTGAGTGTTTCTATTCAACCCCGGGTTGAACAACTTTTTTCCTTTTTAGATAACATTCTCTCTATTTTTTTTTAAAGAGAATTTTTAGATATTAGAGCCGTATAGATATGTAGGTTTTTTTTTTTTTTTTTTTTTTTTTTTTTTAATGAAAGAAAAGATCAAATAGCATCGAAAGTCCTTGATATATCCCAATTAAGTTGCCACCCACGAAAGAATTAACTTCGCACCAAGATCTTCACTCAAAATTTTAAAAAAGTAAATAAAATTACGAGACATTACAAATCAAAACCAACCTGAAGGCATAGAATGTGATCCAAAAACTATCCAAAAAACCATAATAGAAATGAACACAAATAACAATCCAATGATAATACCACCTCTAAGGTTCTATTCCTTGTGAAAGGAGGCCTCGTCACCAAAGGAAAAAAGAGTGTGACAAGAGCAAGAAGAAATCTCTACGAAGCCGATTAGCATAAGCGAAAGTAAGCTTGAGTACTAAAATATCATCAAGTAACAGAAGAAATAATATTGTCTAATGAGCGTGAAACTACCAATAAATGATCATATATTAAAGAGCCAAGAAAGTCAATTTATCTGTAGCCGGATTTCATTTCAGAAAAATATGAGAAAAGCAAACCGTCGTAGTGCAAACTTTGTATAGAGCGTCATACCACTTATTGTGAAGGGGCGCCAGTGGACGTGTAAATTTCGAGAATGGTTGAGAGAGAGGACATACATAAAGAGCGTTTGGTGCATGGCTAGGTTGAAGTTGAGTTTTTTGGGTTAATATTATTTGAATTTTCAAAAGTGTAAGGCTGCAGTAAAACCCTTTTTATATACCTTATTGATAGAGTTCATTTTTAAACTGTTAAGATGTAATCAAATGACTGAGATATTGTTTGTATATAATAATTATAATACACCTTACCTTATACTAGTCTAGACTAAAAAATAAAAAAAAATTAAAAAAAAAAACTGATATACCCTTGACCCCGTTGACCAAGTTCCACCCCCCCCAACGCTGGCGATGACCCCCCCGGCGCCGACAAAGCCCCCCCCCCCCCCCCCACGATGTCGACGACCTAATCCCCCAACCCTAAATGAAGCCCCCACAACCATATCCTACCGGTTGGGCGATCTAGGTCCCCCCTTACGCGCGACCTTCAGCGAAGTCGCCCATCTCCGCCGACGGCAAGAAAATGTCCCCCTCGCGACCTTGGTGACCTCCGGCGATGGCTTGCAAAATAGCCCCCCCCCCCCCCCCCCTCTCCCGACCTCCGAAGAGAAAAGGTCCCCCCCCACAACCTCTAACGACCTTCGGGCCCCCCACCCCAAGATGATGAGCCCCTCCTTCCCTCCAGATCTTAGCAACCCCCCACCCCACACCAGTCTTCCTTGGGGTCCCGCGACGGTGAATCCCCCTCTCCGACAACCTTCCACCGGCCCCCCTCCCTTGTTCAACAAAGAAGAAATCAGAGAGACTTCAAAAAAAAAATTTAGTGCAATCCTATAGATCTGTGTGTATTGTAGTTATTGTACATCCTTAATTTATTGTCCGATCGATTAAATTTGAATGGTTTTAGATAGACCTCTATCGATAGGGTATATAAAAAGGGTATTTACAACAATCTTACCTTTTTCAAAAACTAGTTAAATTTTTATTAACTCTTAAATTAAAAAAAAAAAAAAACAGAGTTTTTGGGTTGGAGTTTTCTCCAAACACCTCAAAAATCAAATTCAGCTCAAAGATTCTTTCGATTGTAACGCCAAGCATAATCGCATTCAATCCAAATGCAAATTTTTATTCGCCAACCAATAAAATTTTAATCCTCTTTCTTAGGAAACTTTTTTTTTTTTTTTAACAAAATAATATCCTGCTTTAGGAAAATTTGAAGACGAACTGCATGGTGTAAAGTCACCATCAAGTAAATAAGCAAACGTGTACATATATATGTACTATATATGTGTGTGTATATATTAATATATGGCAATATAAATCAAGGAAAAACAAAAACACTAAACCAATCTGATTCATAGAATTAATTGATTCTCATGCATGCAAGTAATAAAGAATAGATTATTAACAGATATACACTTCACAGAACTTAAGTGATGGAGCATTATATATTTGTACTTACCTAAAGCCAGCTTAAATTTTCTGTACAAATATGCTATATTACAATTAAAAAAGCCACATACCATTAGTTTTTGACACATAAACAAAAAGTTCAGACCCTATAATCTTATTAAGTTGGCCGAAGTTCTTCCCCTTTGCTTGCTTCTTTATTGGTGGAATATTCCATGTTTATATATATATATATATATATATATGGACCGCCACGAGATAACTATTATAAGTATGGATCAAAACTTTTTCCATCCACACTAATAATTAAATTGTACATAAATATTGTTTTCGTGGGCGGCGAGGCTGACAACAACGGTTTCATATTTGACAATTGAAAGTTGCTTAATTAATATGTTTAATTCATGGCAATTAAGAAGTTTTTAGAAATTCATGATAGGATAAAAGTGGAATTGACTTGACTCAGGCACATGGATCGTTAATATAGCATTCTAGCTAGACGTTGTTTAGTTATATATAAGCGGATTCCATTCTTGAAAAATAAATAAATTAATTAATTGAATATGATCCTTAAGTTTATTTTATTTAAAAAAAAAATTAAATTTAATAGTTTTAACGTCTAATGTTAAGTAGTGAAGAGGAAAATTTGTTGAATAGTTGGTAGGGATCTAGCTTGTTTTCAATGAAAGAAAGCAAACCTTGAGAGAATTAGGTCCCGTTAGGTTCCATCCCATATGCTTTAAAAACTACGTTAAACCATAATAACGTAGGCTATTTTTCCTCAAAATAACAGGTGAACCGGTTAGGTTCCGATTAATCTTCTCATCAAAAGAATATAAGAAGTATGATAAACGATTATGCTAGCTTAATGATTCTTTGATCTGACCTAGTGTTGAATAGCCGGTACACTCGTTTATACCCACTTAACTTTTAATATTGTTCAGCAAAAATAATTAAATTAAATTAATTAGATCGACCAATTTGTACGGTCACTATAAAATTATTGGTATTTAAATAATTAGAGTGCCATTTAGCTAGCATAGCATTGACCAAGATGAACAAAAATCGATGGCTTTTGTATTTACTAGTTATGGATAAAAAAATTTAGCCATAATTAATTAATGAACTTGGGAGAGCAAAACACAATTATAAATTGCCATTTTGCGTGCGAAGCATGTCAACCATATAATTGGGTGCACCATACCTAAAAGCTAGCTACTAATTGCAAACAAAAGACAATCGTCTTCACTTGCTTTGACTTTGTCTGAGGATGGTAAAGATTCCAAAACCTTAATTAATTAATTAAATTTAGTGTTAAACCGTCATTATTCAACCACATAATCTGTCCTGTCTTGAGATGATTTTAAACGGGAGATTAAAGGGTGCAGTGCAAAATTGTTCAAAAAGGCCATTGAAATAGATATGTTGGGCTACCTAAAAGGTATTTTAATAACCAATTAAGTACACACTAAATCAAACAATTATTAAATCCCCCTTAACCACCAATTATGAATCGATTTCAACCAAACTAAATGGATTTCGTTATGGTTGTTCATCCTATCTCTTCCTACCTTACATTTTCTTTTTTCTGTGGTAGCTGAGATTCTAAGAATAGTGCATGTTTCTAAACATTGAACGAGTTAAAATCATATCAAAATTCAAAAAACAAAGCAAAATCAATCTATGATACACACTACTTAAAAACAAAACCCTTACCGATATGGTTTTCCCCTACTCTGTACTCAATAGAATTTCAGTTTTTTATTTATTTAGTGAAAACATTTTGTAGTTAATTGGAAGTTTTTATAATAAGGTATTTCTATTAGTAATGTATAGTTTTAAAAGGGAGATCTGATCAAAATTATATTAATTGAGAGAATATGAAAAGCTGAGCAACCTGAAACAGAAGTGAATGTTGAATTTTATTTATGGGTCAATAATAATTTTATATTTTAACACTCCTCCTCACGTGCAGGCCAGACAATGAGTAAACGTACAGACAAATATTAATTAAAAAGTTCAACACAGATATTTAAGAAAAATCCCAAAATATATTAAAGGCCCATAACACAAATGAAAATAAAGATATTATAAAGAGTGCCATTGTAGGGATTCTAATTTATGACCTACCGCTCCGATACCAACTTGAAATTTGATATTCAAATAATTTTCATTTACAAACTGAAAATAATACAATACTAGGCTAATAAATACATGTAGAGAAAAACAATAAAAGAAACCAAATAAAAGGGAAACTAATCACACTTAATTAACACCTAATTAACAACCCAATAATAAATCTAACTATTTTATTTGCATCTAAATTAGGAACTAATGACCAAACGGTAACTGGGAAAATAATCAAGCACTCTATCAATTACATAAAATCTCAACACCATCCAATTTGCAAATTCCATGCTTTCAACGGTGAAGCTTAACTTGAGCTTAAAAAAAAAAAAAAAAATTAGAAATATGGTTTAACATCTAAGGTGCTTAAATTATGCTTTGGTTTTTGTTTATCCCTTCACATTAACGCTATATTTGACAATGCCAAAAAAAAAAAAAAAAAAAAAAAAAAAACCTGGACTTTGCGGAGGCTTAAAAGTCGGAAGACGCTAAAGTCGCCCAAAAAAGAGAGATGAACACATCAAAGAGACAAGTTTATATATATATATATATATATATATATTATATATGAATGACATGTGCCAAAAGTCAACCATTTGAATGGCTGAGTTTGAATACACTAATTCAAACACTGTCTCATCACTCGGAGTCTCTGCCTCGTACGATGATGTAAACTTGACACATATATCAATAGTTCCGGTGGAACTGCCCGTAACGACATAAAAACCTTTTCTTTCTTTCTTTCTTTTTTCTCCAGAAAGATCAGAATTCAGAACCTTGGAAGAACGAAAGTTATATCATAAAGACCTCTTTGAGCATGGGAAATACAGAACCAGGAAGAAAATAGTGGTTATTTAGTAGAAAAAATTAAAACAGAATAAAGTTATAAATTTATAAGAGATTTTATATCACTTTTTTCTTAAAAAAACAAAAAAAACAAAAAGACAAAACAAGTAACATGCAAAATAATTATTTTGACTTAAGCTTCTTTTATGTACAATAGTAGAATTATAAAAAGACTATTTCTTTCTTATCTATGAAATAATTCATATTGTTTTTTATTATTTCTTTCTTATCTTTTCTTATCTACTAAATAACATAAAAGAAAATCTCTCTCTTTATTTTTTTTTTCCCTTTCTCATTTTGATTAGTGGAGAAGCCACTCTCTTCTAATTGAGTCACGTGTCCTATTCAATTTTTTAAATTTAAGCTTTTGTCCTTTAAAAATTAGCAATAAACTTTAACAAGTTGAATTAAAATATATTTTTGTTGTTTTTTAAATAAGCTTTAATAAATTTATGATTCTCCTCTTGTCAATATTGAGATCTAATTTTTACACTTTCTTTGAACATAATATCTTTTTTATATTTTTACTTGTAGATATATTTTTTGTAATATAATAAAAGACTAACTGTCTTTTATTGTCTTCAACTATACTATAATGACTATAATCTACAAATACATTAGAGCGGTGGCAATTTCGTCGATTAAACTACGAATAGGCCTTTTTTTTTTTTTTTTTTTTTTTGGGATGGGGTAAGAATTGGGAATTACCAAACGACTGAGATACGCGCGACAGAGAAGAGCGCCTTTGCTGACACGAAAAGAGACATGACGCGCGTGGATTACAGTCTCCACGTGACTGACATTTTGGCCGTTTGTTATCTATTATTATCTAATCTAATTGGTTGATTTATATTAACTAAATTAGGTAACACGTGTCAGTCCCATATGTGTATATAGATAGTTGGGTGAGAGTTTTCCTTCAAAAAAAAAAAAAAGAGAGAGAGATGGGTGAAAGTTTTGGGGTCAGGTTGGGCCCACGAGAGGTAGGTCCAAAACTGATATCGGTAGATCACTTTGCTTGTCTGAAGCCCATTGGACCTGTGTACGTCCGATCTGAGCTCTGTGCTCCATCAAATCAATCAATCAACAATCAACAATCAACCTTCATTTCACGTACGGTGTAGATTACAGTGTAGTGCATGTTCTTGTGGGCCATGGTATCACAAATCCATTTCCGGTGTAAAAAAAAAAAACAAAAAACAAAAGAGAGAAATTTACCAAAATAATAATTATTTTTTCTCTATTAATTAATAAGACATAAATTTTTCATTATTGATTAATATAATATAAATTTTAAATAATTTTAAATAATTTTATGTTATTTTAATATAATATTAATTTTTTGTGTTATGTTAATGTAATAGTCTTTAAATTTATGTAATCCAGGTGCTTTCTCCTCCAAATAAATTGATTTTAGCCTATATTTAGTATTCAAGTTTATTTTGAACTAAACTATACTTTACGGCTGATTTTTTATCTTTTATGAAAAATCAACAAAAATTATAACTAGTTTTTGAAAAATCAACCAACTTCAATCTAAAAATTTTATTTCATTTCAAACTCAACTCGAACACAAAATACACCCTTAGTCAAAATACTAATAATGTTCTCTCTTTTTAATTTTATTGTTTTGTTTTAAACTTGGATACTAAGGATTTCAACATTTGAATATTTATTTGGTATTATTGGTATTTATATAAGGGAAAATTTTATGTAAGATTTGTATGTTGATAAGTATTACTGTTTTAGTTATTAGATTAATTTTTGGATGGTCTAATTTATTACTGGAAGTAGTTTCGCATATTAAGCTGTAAATTTTTAATATGAATGCTCATAAATCAAATTATTAAAAAGTTAAAACAATATTATATATCCGACAAAAGTATAGTTCTTATAATAAGTTTTGTCTTACTTAAATAAGGGAGATCTCCAACTTGAAACAATACACCATTATGATTTTGTTTTTTTTTTTTTTTTTTTTTAACCATGAGATCTATCAAAAAGTTTCCACATTTGTAGGGATAAAAAATGGTGCAACTCAAGGGTCTTTTAAATTTCTTCACTTTCATCTCCTATCAAACAATATACTAAGCATATATTTGGCATGATGGAGAAGAGGAAGGAAAAAAGTAGAAGGAGGGATAATTGGATGAAAACTGATAAAGTAACTATAGACATTAGTTGCCGGTTAGTATTAGTTTGATAAAAAAAATACTAAGAATATTAACTTCAATATCAATTTTTAAGTATCAGTTTACATGTAAATTATCATTTTTTTATCAATATGTGATTAAAAAAATATTATATTAATTGATTACATTTATTTATAAAAATATAATAACTTATCGTTGTGTGAGTTGATATTTAAAAATTACAAGGAGTATGGTGTCCTACATTACTCTTAGTTTGACAAGGGTGGAGTGAGTTAAGATTGCCTTTGCCAACCGGTAATTCTCAAGGGTCAGGCCCAGTTTTGATCCTGATTGACTTGCGAGGCCCAATGATTGGTCTGGACTCATAAGCTAGCCCGACAATCATGCCCAGAAAAATGCAAAATGTTTATTAGGCAAAAATAAAAAATAAAAAAATGTCACTTGAGATGTTCAAGTAGATAATGGAAAGTAAAATTACGGTGCTTTTGAATTATAGCTTGTTTTTAAATGTTATCTTAAACTGAATATTTATTTAAACTATATTCAAAATAAATTTATGTTTAGACAATTTTTGATAAAGATAATATTTAAACAGTGTAAAGGTAGAAAAAAAAATGTAATACGAATTTCTATTGAAATGAAATTTTGTATTTAGATTTGAGTTAAATTATTGTAAAATAGTGAGATATTCACTTGGCCAACCAAAAAGATATTGCATTAGAGTCTAATAATAATTATTGAAATGGATCATTCGTGCACACCATTATATTCACAATTTATTTGAGAGGGAATATAATGTTTAGGTTTTGCTCCATTTTCAGAGGGGCGCAAAAAAAAAGTCTTCCATTCTCCATTTCGTTGATAGTATTATATTCACAATATATTTGAGAGAGTTGATAGTTTAAGATATTTATATATAAAGAATCTTACATTAAATTTCTCTACGTAGGCCCAAATTAAGGATTGGCCTTTTAACAGAGATAGTTTGGTCTTACTTCAAATTGAATACTATTTAGGAGGAAAAAAAAGGATACATTGAGAATTAGAATACTTACTTTAAAAATAAAAATAAAAAAAGCTATAATTGCAAAAAATCAAATATCTCTTGATCCTTAATTACAAATTCACAATCGACCTTGCTTTGCTAATACATTTTTGAACCGTAATAAGCTAAAGCCTAACCAGAAGACAAGACTTATAATTTGAACTTGTTACCTCCAAAATTTAAAATTAAAAAACGTGATTTCTAAAGTTCTGTTTATGTCCAAATAATAACATAATAGTGGTCGCATGTATAGCCTCACGGTTATACCACACGTGACCTACCTAAAGATGTAGAGTTCGAATATCCCCACCTCTAAATTAAAAATAAAAATAATGATAACAACATAACCGAGTATATAATTACTTTAACAAGATAAAAAACGACCTAGCATCCTGTTCTCTCATATTATCAAAAACTTTAGAGCTTAAAAACAAGTCCTTAAACAGATGTATAGATTCAAGATATACATACATATATAAAGTATTATCAAAAACTTTAAAGTTTAAAAACAAGTCCTTAAACAGATGTATAGATTCAAGATATATACATACATATATAAAGTTTTACTAAGCTTCATCTCAAATATGTATACGTGGATATGTATATTGAACTTGAAATGGAAAATTTTGAACTCTAGGAGTTATTTGGATTAGTTTTAAGTTACGTTTACAACCGCATTTGACCTATAATTTTTTTTAACATTAAATCTGTCATTAAAAAAAAAAAAAAAAACAACACATGATACAATAATTTTTATAAATGGAGGAGATACCAGCAACTAAGATTATTCATCATTTATACACCTAAACAACTAAAATGACATAATCTAGCTTATTGGAAAAAAGAAAATGGGTTTATAGCTAAATAATCTTTTTTTATTAAGTTTTTTAATAAATGGTCAAAGTTTTTAAAAAGAAGTTAAAAAGCTTTAAGTTTTTAAATATTAGTTAAAATGCCTTTTTTTTTTAATCCTTAAAATGGTTAATTAATTTTGTAAATAGTCAATTACTGATTGACCATATTTTATAGTTAATCATTAATTGATCTTGAAATGTATACGTGGAAAATTTTGAACTTGAAATGTTTTGCTAAGCTTTATCTCAAATATGTATACGTGGATATGTATATTGAACTTGAAATGGAAAATTTTGAACTCTAGGAGTTATTTGGATTAGTTTTAAGTTACGTTTACAACCGCATTTGACCTATATATTTTTTTTTAACATTAAATCTGTCATTAAAAAAAAAAAAAAAACATATGATACAATAATTTTTATAAATGGAGGAGATACCACCAACTAAGATTATTCATCATTTATACATCTAAACAACTAAAATGACATAATCTAGCTTATTGGAAAAAAGAAAATGGGTTTATAGCTAAATAACCTTTTTTAATTAAGTTTTTCAGATAAATGGTCAAAGTTTTTTAAAAGAAGTTAAAAAGCTTTAAGTTTTTAAATATTAGTTAAAATGCCTTTTTTTTTTCTCCTTAGAATGGTTAATTAATTTTGTAAATAGTCAATCATTGATTGACTATATTTTATAGTTAATCATTAATTGATAGGTTGTTTAATCACTAATTGACTCTCGGTAAATCACTGAATATGATAATATAACTTACATTTTTGTAGTCAATCACTAATTGACGACAAATAATCACTGATTAATTAATAGTCAACCAGTGATTAACTAATGATTAATCAATGATTGACTATAACATAATTAATGACTAAACGAGTGTAAAAGGATGTCAATTTTGGAGGAGTCTGAGATGAGAGTTAATCATTGATTAACTAATGATCAATAATTGATTAACTAATGATCAATAATTGATTAACCATTGATCATAAACATATCAAAACACGAGAAAACACATAACAATGAAAAAAAATGAATCGAAACACTTTTTTTTTTTTTCTTCCAAAATCGATGAACAAAAACAAAGAAAATCATAGAAACCAAAGTAAAAAGAAAATGAAACAAGCAAAACAAAAGGATTAGCCAATAATCTTGCATAAAACATAGGTTAAATTTGAAATTCACCAAAAAAAAAAAAAAGATGCAAACGAAAAACAAAAACAAACATTCAGATTTCAATTGCAATTCAAAGAATGAACTAAAATCGAACAAACATGAAGAAAAACACAACGACGGCCAAGAGAGAAATGGGCAGAAGAAGAAAAAGAAAGTTGGGAGAGAGAGGAGAGAGAGATGAGGTGTTTGGGAAAAATAAAAAATGATTAAATAAAATATAAATAGTAGGCCATTTAACTAATTAAAAGAAAATTAAGCTATTTATTAGATTATATAATAAATATAAACCACCCACCATAATTTTTCTACATTTAATAACAATAATAATAGTAAGTAAAGTTATTTAAATTTAGATTATTATCAATGATTATGACTTTATAAATTGAAGCTTTAAACCGAGATCTCTAGCCGTCTTAAAACTCTACATTGTCCTATAAAAACATAATGTTGCCCAAAAAAAAAAAAAAAAGTAGGAAACTTGTAAGAATAATAAAAGCCTAGGCCTTGCCATGTGGAAGGAGAATGTTTTGCCTCCAAAATATCAGATTCAGAAAAATAAAATAAAAAAGACAGGAAAAACAAGAGAAACCAGAATAGTAGAGAAGGTTTACTCTGTACTCCACAAGTACGCCAATGGCGAAAACTACTATTCCAATCTCAATCCTCCAATAAAAACAACCTCAAACGACACAAAAACGACATCGTTTTTCTCCTGTTCATACCAGTCTCCTCTCCCATGGCTACTCTCTGTCACTTCCCAAGTTTCCCTTCTCTCTCTCTCTCGTCCGACCGCCATAGACGACTACAGCCCAAGCTCAGCTGGTACACTCTCAATCCGCCTCACAGACGCTTCCGATTTCGCGCTTATTCGATCAAGAAATCCAGGTTTCTTTTTTTTTTTTTTTTGATTGGAGGTTTCGATTTAATTTTCGTCCAGAAAAGAAAAAGAAAAAAAAAATTGATTTTTGGATTTGGGTTTAGGAAGGTGAAGAGCAATGCGGAGCTCTGCGATGAAATTCGCGAGTTCGTCGCGACAATTGGGCTTCCAGAAGGTCGCTTGCCCACCATGAAGGAGTTTTCGCTGCACGGAAGGTTCTAGAAACTTCTATCTACATTGAAATTTGCCAACTTTTTTTTTTTTTTTTCTTTTGCCCTTTTTACTTGTCAAGTTGTGGAAAGTTGGAAACTTTCTTTCAATAGTGAGCCCCAACCTGGAATCTTAAGCTTAGTTTATTGATTTATACATGTGTGTGTGTGTGTGTGTGTGTGTGTGTGTGTGTGTGTAATATAGCTATATCTACTAAAATTACTGATTCAACAAGTTCTTAATAATTTGGGTTACTTGTGAAAAGTTATTGACTTGCAAGGATGCAAAATGTAAGTAATTTATGTTTGTGTAAATATTTTTTAGGAGTGACCTGGCATATATTGTCAGAAGGAGAGGATATAAACGTATTGAAGAGCTTCTCGGAATCACAAAAGAAACAGATTTAGATGGGTCCAATGTGGAGAAAGTTGTTAGTGAAGATAAGGTAAGCAAGCTAATATGCATTTCTATATTTACACACACACACACAGTCTCGTACATTCACTTTAGCTACATTTCCTTTTGCATGAATTCACATTCCTAATAACTGAAGTTCACATACTAACCCTATATATATAGGTGAATATTTATTTTTTAAGTAAAAGCATGCAACTGTTGTTGATAGCTTGTTACAATTTGAAAAGGTCAGGATGAGGAGCCCAACGTTGTGGTTGGTGACTTTCCTTCATCATTTGAGGTTTCCGTCGTGGGGGATTGTTCTAGTAGTTTAGATATGGATTCAGAAGTCAAGTCAGACAACGAGAATCATGCACCTGTAGAAGCTTCAGCCAATTCATCCTTGCAGGAAACAACCTTGTATAATTTGGAAGGTCACAATGAGAATGGTTTCAATGTGGATGAAGATAGGTCCTTGGAAACCGAAGTTTCCATAACAGAATACCACATTAGTCCAACTTTAGATTCTGGAAACCATAGCCAAAGGCCTTTGGAAAATTCTACCAACATGTCCTTGTGGGAAAAGGGCGTAACTGGTGGGGGTGAGATGGTGAACGTTGCTATAAAATCTGCTGATGATTTGCTTGTTGAGGGAGAGACCAGGGAAATGGATTCAAATGGTGAAGATGAGGTGGTGACCATAGCTATAGAATCTTCAGATGATTTGCTTGTTGAGGGAGAGATCTTGCAAAATTTTCAGTCCGAGGACGGCAATGTGGCCAAAGAGGATACCTCGTCAGCTGAAGTTTTCATTGCAGAAAATGACTCCAGGAGTTTGAATATTGATTCAGCTCTCATTTCTGATGAGGATGGTTCTGTGCCCGTAGAACTTTCAGCTTTGTCTTTGGAGGAAAGAGTGGCAAATTTTATGCAGTATGGACATCTAGATACAGTTGAAGGTCAGCTTCCTAAAGTGCTGTTTTCGCATTTAGCTAGACGGGTCATCATGCGCCTGATTAGTTTAAAGATGATATTGACTTAACTTTACTAATGATTTTTGCCCTTTTTAAGCTTTAAGATTTAGAACTGAAATTAAATTTCTGCTTGACAATTGAATTGGTGGATGCAGAAGCTCAATTTGCGACTTATACTTCCGGGCACTTGGAAAAAATGCAAAATGGAGCTAATGGTAGCACGTCCAATGAAAGTGCAGGGAAATCTTTGCAACTTGACCCTGCTGCAATGGGGAATCGTCCTTTTAGGTTGGTTTTTTATCATTCCCAATTTAGCAAAGCAGTAATTGTTAATATGTCCCACTGTTTTCTTGAGATTTGAACTATATGCAGGGATGATGATTTATCAGCCGAGGGGGAAAGTTCCCAATTCAACAAAAACCTGGATGTTCAGGTGATTGTGCTTACGTTTCCCTTTAAATATTGAACTTTCGAGTCATTATTTTTCTGACATTGTATCCTTACATGTATCTGTAATCCAGTCAAGCAAAAGGGAGAACCAAGTTGAGATTGGTCATCTGAAGTTCATGCTGGTACAGATCTTCGTGTATCTTTGTCGTCTAATTCTCTTCAAGTTCTGCTTCTCTGTTAGAGGGTATTATGTTAGCTAAATGATTGTGTGCTCTTTTTGGTTAGCATCAGAAGGAGTTGGAACTATTTCGGTTGAAAGAACATATAGAGAAAGAAAAGGTATATAAGCTATTCTTGTTGACAACCGCACTCTGTAGCTGTCTTAGCATGTGATTTTCCTTCAACAAAGGAAAAATAGGAGCAAATGAACAATGTAATCAAATAATTAGAATCGATTCTCCCTCAGCCACTCACACAGGAAGATACGTGTATCAGTTGCATTGTACAAAAGTTCAGTTCACAAAAGTTTATGTTCGCAATTCTATGAATATCAATGGGATTTTAGGAAAATTGTGAAAAAAGAAGCTTACATTTGACAAAATGTAGACAACTTAAATTCGAAATTGCGACACTTAACAAATGCTCTAACATGTTAATGTATTATTTCCGTAAGTTGTGTTCTCTTTTTTGTTCCTCTCCTCTCTGCATTCATAACCCAGTTGTTTGCCATTTTACTTTTGATTTCAGCATGATTTGTCAGTTTTGCAAGCTAAGGCTGAGTCAGAAATCAGCAAAGTGCAAAAACTTATCTCGGAAAAAGAGGCAGAGTTACATGCTGCCGAGGAAACCCTTTCAGGACTAGTGGAGGTCTAACATTTTCCTTCTTGCTGAACATATAATGTGCGCGTGCAATATTGGCTGATCGGGTTAAAAATTCGCTTTTCAGGTTCATATTGAATACCATGGGGATGGCGAAATTGTGGAGGTTGCTGGTAGCTTTAATGGTTGGCATCATTGGATTAAAATGGATCCACAACCATCAAGTATCACAGACTCCTCTGGCTCCAGGTCTTAACTCTCAAATATCTTCTTCTTGTGACCTCTATATTTTACTTTATTTTAATGCTGCATTTTTATTTTGCACTTGTATTTGAAAATTTAGAAAACTATTATTTACAAGCTTCAAACATGCTCAAGACAGTCATCTATACTGTTGTAAAGCTTGTCCATCTTTGTTTCACGACCTCTTTTTCGACACTTGCTTCTATTTCATATTTGACAAGGACTACTTTCCCGTTCTCATGTTTAGCAACTTGGGACTATTAATCAAATGGGACCATGTATGTTTTATGGCCTTTTTCTTACAATTTCGTCTATTTCATATTTGACACAGACTACTTTTCTGTTCCCGTGTTTAGCTTCTTGGGACTATTAATTTTTTGGGGCTATCTATGTTTGTTGACCTTTCGTTTCTTTTACACTTTCATCCTTTTCATCTTTGGCATGGACTACTTTAAGTTCTCTTGTTTAGCTTCTAGGGACTATAAATTAAGCATGTACTCACTGTTAACATCCTTTTCCAGGAAATCCAAACTTTGGTCAACCGTGCTGTGGCTTTATCCCGGGGTATACGAGGTTTGCACAACAACCACCTACTAACAATAGTTTCTCATGCTGGTGAATTTAGTATTGATTCTTCGCAACCCAGGGCCGAAGAAATTCTAGTTGAGCTACTCTGTAGGGTCTTTATATATTTGTAAGGGAAGAGAATTATTTATCACAAAGGAAATGATGAGAGAATGGAAGAAATAAGCACTCACTATCACCAACTTGAAAAACGGTAGTCAGTAGTCTTTTTTTAGAGTTTTTGACAAATGGTTAGCTGTCTTTTACTGCTGCATATATTGCAGCATGTATAGCGAAGGCCTCAAATGAATTATGAAGTTTACTTTTCGATAATGAAATTTAACATATCTGCAGATAAAATTCATTGTTGATGGCGAGTGGAAGATTGATCCACAGAGAGAATCAGTAACCCGCGGTTACATTTGTAATAACATTCTCCGAGTTGACAGATGAATAATTTTAACAAGGAGGAATCGTATCAACAAATCAAGCATGGAGGTAACTTTCTAATATTCCATTTACTGTTTATTATTGGTCATTCCTAATTTATAGCCTGTCATACTGACTTGAACTAAAGCTATCTTGTTTAGGCTCAGAATATTATATATTTTTTTTAAAAGGCTGAAGGACCACTTTTACAATTAGTTAATGCCAATGCTAGTCCTGCCAACAACTACAAAAAGTCCGACGGCAACTGCATTTTTGTTTTGTAAAATTTCTTTTCTTCTTCTGAATCTTTTTTTCTGCTGTAAAAAAAGGAAAAAAAAAAAAAATGGTAAGAAACCACGAGACCGTAGTTTCATCCAGAGTTTTGCATCAATCTGTTTTTCCAGAAGGTTGGTCATCAATTTTTGACCATTCTTTAAAATTCAGATAGATTATTCCTTTTTTGGACTGGATAACATAGTACAGCTCACCAAATATCTATACAATGTGTAGTGGATGGCGGGTTACGTAACACCATAACTAGGCAGCTCTATTGCCATTTGCTTATTAAATTTTCGCCCGTGGTTTAGGTTACGGACACAAATAATGAAGCAGGAAAAAAGTCTTCAATTTGGTGGAACAGATCAAGGTTTAAGAGAGATATGAAACATACAACGTCGCGCAGATTATGGATCAAGAGCTGAGGAGATTTAACCCGCCAGTGATCGGCTTCGGCTTCTTCTGCTCAGACTACGTTGGAATCAACTTTCCATGGCTTGCTCATATTTTTACTGGTTAAAGCCAGTTTTTATGGCTGCGTATGACTTCCAAATGGAGAAAATATGTAACTTGTTACACGTGTAGATAAATACCGAAAACTCCTTGCAATTAGCTTTTTTACTGGCTTTGAAATTTAGTTGGGTAGGAGCAGGTTATAGACTGTCGTTAAGAGCATGTAAATCTCCTTTACTACGAATCAATATAGTTTATAATTTATTTTATGAGACATACTTTTTGAACTTCATATTTGTGTTTATTGGGTTTTGATATCATCTCATAGTCAAAAGTCAAGACACGAACTACAGAACGACCCGTCATTTCTGATTGCACTGTATGGTGAAGAAAAGATCTAGATCATCGAAATATTTTATTGTTAGCGATAAAAACAGGTTAAATTTCAACCGGTCATATCGATTTATCTGTCATATAATGCTTGAAATACAGCCAAAAGATAGAAACCTAGCTCTACGTATTGTTTACTGGAATATTCCAGTGGGACTTTTGTGGGAAAAGTGGCCATTGGCCAATATTTGTGAACTTTTTGTACAATTATAATGGGGTCCATAATGAAATATAAATAATGCTAAAGAAAAAAGATCAGTGGTTAGGCTCGGGCTGGGACCACGTGAGAAACGCTAAATTGGTTACCACGTTAAAAAGTTATAGTATCTACGTATAGTGTTATCACACATGCGTGTCTCTCTCCTCACCTTTCCCACTATACTCTCTCTCTCTCTCTTCTTCTTCTTCTTCAGTTCTCTGTTCTCTCTCTTTCTCTCTCTCTGTTTTCTTTTTTCTTCAACATTTTTGTGTTCATTAAAACAATGGCCACAGTGACTGTTTTTGCTGGTCTTAATCTGATAAGTCGTTTTCCTCTGGTAAAAAAATATTCCACTCAACTTTCCCCCAATTTCCCAGCTCTGTCAAATTACCATGGCAAGTCCTGCTTTAAGTTTGGACCTGCAATGGGGCTGGCAACATCAAGGAGAAGACCTCTGCTTTTGAGTATTTTATCGAAAAGCGACGCATTTTGTGAAACTCTTGACAAGGTTGATGGAGTAGAGGATAAGGAAGAAATGGAAGAATCCAGTGAGACCCTTTTGTACTCGTTCAGTCCTTTGCCTCTGATGCTTGTGGCTGCTCTACCTGGAGGTATTGATTTGTTTATTTGTTTTAAACCGTCATATTTTCATCGAGTTCTGTCAATTCTGATAACTCTACCTGATTTAACCAATAGGTTGGATTATGATAAGATTTTTGATATTTAATGACAAGAACAAAATTTTTGGATTGCAGCTGGGGCTGTAACTTCTTTGTTTGGGCCATTTGTTGAGCTTGTCAAGTCATGGAATCTTCCTGACTGGCTTGTGCACTGGGGTCATCCTGGAAATATGGTATAATTAACCAACTTTTTTTATACCTCCCTAGTTTTTTAAACTTAATTTTCTTTCATTTTGGTCCATTAAACAGGCTGTGGTGCTCTTTGCCATGGGTGGCTACGGAACCTATTTGGGATTTCGGATACGGTTCTCCGATGATTTGGTTAGAGTCCGCCGCAACAGATGTTTATTTCAGAATAGTGATTTATATTGGTAAAACATTTTTCAATTTCGTTGAAATATTTTAGGAAGAGAAAGCCAAGGCCAAAGACTTGCACCCAAAGCTTTTAGGTGGGATGTTTTTCTTCTTTGCTCTTGGAGCAACTGGTGGAATAACATCTCTTCTCACTTCTGATAAACCCATCTTTGAGAGGTATTCAAAGGCTTAAAAGCTTACAAGTTTCTCACTCATGATCTTTCGAGTATTTTTCCGCTTGAGACCTCGGTTTTGTTTGTTTGTTTGTTTGCAGCCCACATGCTGTTACTGGATTAATTGGCCTTGCTCTCCTGACCATTCAAACCATTCTTCCTACATTATTCGAGGTTACTTCTGTCCCTTAATGTTTGCAATCTTTATTTAGCTTATGAGACTAAATTTTTTGCTTTCATCTACAGGGAAATCCCGGATTACGCAATGTTCATGGGATCTTGGGTAGTGGGATCATAACTTTGTTTCTTGTTCATGCTGCCCTCGGCCTTCAACTCGGCTTGAGCTCCTAACTATGAATCTGACATTGTTCTTTCTTATTAACCTTAGCTTTCGGTGTTCATTTCCCTAAGATTTAATGCTAGTATTGCAAAAATACACTTTGACATACATAGGAAGTTAAATTTAAAATAAAAATATATCATCAATTGATTCTTATTATAAAATGAAAATTGATTTATTAGTTTTTACAGTTCTACATTATTTAAAACAATACAAAAGAAAAAACTGATTTTATTTGTTATTACAGTTTTATATTGTCTAAAACAAGATTTATACAAGTTTTGACGAATAAAGTTTCAACAAAGAGATTTGATAAAAAGATTATTATCCATAAAATCACAAAATAAATAAATTACTTACTTGATCGAGGCTAGTGATTTTATAAACTATCTCAATGAGGAATGCTTCATCCACGGGCAATGTGGTACATTTCATATCATTCTTCGAAATGTCATGCTGGATGATCTCAATTGAACGTTCCGTTTGCACCATCCTAACTATAAGAGCATGTTTTTCTAACATTTCATTATCCCCAATACAAAATTCCCCTTGATGCTGAAATTGTTTATTAAGTAGTGAACTTCAAGATTTGACATGTACAAAAGGGAATGATAATCATATAATTTGCATTTACCTTCAGCTACAAATTAGACAAAGAACTAAATCTTAACAAATTTCTTTAAAGTCCAACTTAGAATTATTAATATTTGTTAGAATCCTCACCCTGCAAAGGTACGAAATTAACAAAACCAAATCGATGTAGATGATAGACCAAGTTAGCGAGCATCGAATAACTATCGTCTTCTTCTCCATATCTGTTTAATGTTTTGTTTCTAAACACTAAGCTATATCATAATTGCACATATTGTCATATTATTTGTATTCTAAACAGTGACGAAGTTAGAAATCTCTGTAAATGAAACTGATAATTATAAAAATAAAATGAAATATTGACTTTTTAAGCGGATAATTTATAAATTTGAGTAAAATATATATATGTATATATACACACAGATTAATAAAAAGAAATTGGGGGAGTTAAGCTCCTCTTGGACCTTTGTGCGTACATCCCTCGTCCTAAAGGTGTCATTTTTCAAAATTAGAAATTTGTTTTTTCAAAAATAAAATAGATGATTGTATACATATGAATATATGGAAGGATTCCTATATGACATCTCTCTCATATGTCACTTGTATCATGATTTGTGTTGAATTATATTAATTAAATAATTTAAATAATATTTTTCAGTAATATTTACTATTTACACAAATATCTGAATAGTATTATGTGACAAGTTTTAAACAAGAAATTGCATATAAATCAATTAAGTTGTTATTAATTTTCAAATAAAAAATTATAAATACCACATGTGGTTTCTTATATATATAGGGATGTTTCATTTTTATATGTATATATATAGGCATGGTGCTCATCTATTCTCAATCTCTCAATGGAAATAATAATCATAAAAACTTTTCCCAACATAATTTACACCGACAGTCCACCACCCAAATCCTTAGTTGGGTAGATCTAAGATGAGAAATATGATTGGTCAATGAGGCGTCGACCACCTCTGCCCTTTAGTGGACCCTAGGAAATTATTTCGTGGGACCCTTCACCGACGCAGAAAACAGCCATACAACAACACCACATTGAGCGAG
Organism: Ficus carica; assembly: GCA_009761775.1. NCBI lineage: Eukaryota > Viridiplantae > Streptophyta > Magnoliopsida > Rosales > Moraceae > Ficus > Ficus carica. The sequence goes on from CM019751.1 coordinate 15,798,212, forward strand.
TCAAACGTTCCATGTGCTTTCTCCACCACCCCACATCCCTTCCACTATATATGAACACACAACAATATATATATTGATATATCACTATATCTATCCCCCTTCCTCGCTCACCACGCCTTCTTGGGATTTGTGCCGTTCTTCTCTTTCCAATTCGCACGTTACACAGGTTTTTTTTTTTTTTTTTTTGGCTCTTTTTTAGATCTATGCAATATGACATTACTAAGCATTTATATAACTTAGATCCATATTTATATTATGAGTGGATCTATTTCATGTTTTTAGATCCTATTCCATCATTGTGATGTGACCAAGATCTTGAATTCTTATGTGGGCAAATTTAGATCCAACATTTCAACATTTTAATTTGGCCTAAAGTACTAAGCTTTTTGTAAAAAAATAATTTCGTATCCAATTTGCAGGTTAGAAAATGGATACCTTTCTCTTCACGTCAGAATCAGTGAACGAGGGACATCCCGACAAGCTATGCGACCAAGTGTCGGACGCCATTCTCGACGCCTGCCTAGAGCAAGACCCCGAGAGCAAAGTGGCGTGCGAGACATGCACCAAAACCAACATGGTCATGGTGTTTGGCGAGATCACCACGAAGGCGAAAGTTGATTACGAGAAGATTGTTAGGGACACTTGTCGAGGGATCGGCTTTACGTCTCCTGATGTTGGCCTTGACGCCGATCACTGCAAGGTCCTCGTCAACATTGAGCAACAGAGCCCTGACATTGCTCAAGGAGTTCATGGTCACCTCACAAAGAAGCCAGAGGAGATCGGAGCTGGTGACCAAGGCCACATGTTTGGCTATGCCACGGATGAGACACCCGAGCTCATGCCCCTCACTCATGTCTTGGCCACAAAGCTCGGTGCCAAACTCACCGAGGTGAGAAAGAACAAGACATGTCCATGGCTGAGGCCGGATGGGAAGACCCAAGTAACGGTCGAGTACAAGAATGAGGATGGGGCGATGATCCCTCTCAGAGTCCACACCGTGCTAATCTCTACACAACATGACGAGAGCGTCACTAATGACAAGATTGCTAGCGACTTGAAAGAGCATGTCATTAAGCCTGTGATCCCGGCCAAGTATCTTGATGACAAAACCATCTTCCATCTCAACCCGTCGGGGAGATTTGTCATTGGTGGGCCACATGGGGACGCAGGGCTCACCGGAAGGAAGATCATCATCGATACCTATGGTGGGTGGGGAGCTCATGGTGGGGGTGCCTTCTCAGGGAAGGACCCAACAAAAGTGGACAGAAGTGGCGCTTATATCGTGAGGCAGGCTGCGAAGAGTGTGGTGGCTTCTGGCCTTGCCCGACGCTGCATTGTGCAGGTTTCTTATGCAATTGGTGTGCCAGAACCACTATCGGTGTTCGTTGATACCTATAAGACGGGGAAGATTCCGGACAAGGACATATTGGCTCTTATCAAGGAGAGTTTTGATTTTAGGCCTGGCATGATGTCCATCAACCTTGACTTGAAGAGAGGAGGCAACTTCAGGTTCCAGAAGACTGCTGCTTATGGACATTTTGGTCGCGATGACCCGGATTTCACCTGGGAAACTGTTAAGATCCTCAAGCCGAAGGTTTAAGATTTCATAGGGGATGCAAGTGATTATTATCATAGTCATGATTTCAATCGAGAGAGAAGAATAACTAAGCTTCAATGCATACATCTGCTTTCTATTTAGTGAGAGGCCGCAATAAGAGATGTGTGCTTTTGAGTTTAGATCTGTTGTAGCATTTTGTTGGAGTCCTATCAGGCTTCCTTTTTTTTATTTTTAATTATTGTTTTTGTATGTTTTTTATCCCATTTTATTCATTATGCAAATGATTATTTGAGAAAGGAAGTAACTTCCTTGTAGAGAAATCAAGAATGTGAACTATTTGATTTTTCATTCTCCATTTACTAGTATTACAAAGCTTTCTCATGATCAAGTGAACATAATCCAACAATGAAGAAAAGGGCTTCATTGAAAGGAAAGAATCAAAGCAAATAAAATGATACTTAATATCCTTAAGAGTGCAACCACAACCGATCATGAAGCCGCTCTTCTCCAGCACCATACATCTCATCCACCCTTTCACCATCTCTGTAAAATTGAAAGGTAGGTGTATACCGAATATGCTGAGTAGTTTCGGGGCATTCGTCGATATCAGTGTAGATGAATGAAAGCTTCGGAAAGTTGTTACTCAGCCTACAAAATGAAGGAAGGATCTGGCTACAAACTCGACACCTGAAAAACGTTTAAAACAGATGAAACAATCAACATTATTGGTTCCCCAAAGTCTAGAAACTAACTTGTCATTAGAAGAATATCATCAGTAGTTTCAATATCAGTAACGGAAGTTCTAGTACTTGGTAATTCCTTCTTAATTGTGTAAGCTAGTATACTTGGCCACAATAATAATTTTGAGAAGCATACTTTAGTCTGTGTTTGGTATGAATTCTCTCCTCGAATCTTTCCAATCTTGAAGAGATCAAAAGTGGAGTCGGGGACGATTTCGAATCCCTCACCCCAAATCTGTTCCCTCTTTAATCCTTCGTACCAAACAACCTCTTCAAAGCCATCCACTGATCATCTCACTCCTATCCCTTCCACTTTTCCCTTCTACCAAACAAGGCATTAATTCCACTCCACACTTTTGGTTCACAGAGACATTACAGCAAACACCTTCTCTTCATATCGTTTATATTACACATAACACATAAATTCTGCATTAAAATCTCCTGGATTTAACTCTAAACTCCATTTAAACTTGAATACATGAACTTAGAGATTAGAAAAAGATTCATACATGCATATATATAAATAAATAATATATATATATATATATATATAAACATACCAAGATGCACCATAGTTGATCACAGCCTGCAAAATGAGTACTCAAAGTAAGCAACTTTCGTCTTGAATTTGAGTGAAACCAAGTAAAATTCAAACAAATCTGAAGACTGTGTTGGTGATTATGAAAGCTCACAGGAGTTTTGGAAGTCTTGATTTCCATAAGAATATCTTTGAAGTTTTGGTCGCTGGAAGCACTTTTCAAGTTTCCATGGCGGTTCGGAGGAAGATTCAAACCCGTTCCTTCCAATCCAGTCTTTGCGTTCGCTTCGCTCTCATTTGACCCACCCATTATTCCTTCCATTACCACACCATTTTTACGATGATTTATTTTCAGATAATTTTATGGATGGATAAGCATTTATTATTATTATTCTAGACAAATATATATATGTGTGTGTGTGTGTGTGTAGAATCGTTTTTTTTTTTTTTTTTTTTTTGGGAGAGAATTCATTTTCTTGTTTTGATAGTCTCCGCATGTCGTTTGTTAGAAGTAAACGTCAAGTACTTTTGAACTGAAAATTATATGTAATTTATTTGACTAATAGTGCCACGAGACCAATATCAATTTTAATCTTAATTTTTTAAATATTAACTCAGATATTATATTTTAATGATAGATGTAATTAATTAATATAATAATATTTTAAATACTTATCAATCTAATATTGACAACTCATGTGATATAAATGTTGACAATAAAAAATTAAAATTAGAATTGATATTGGTAACATTTTTATTTTCCTATACATCTTTTTTCACTTTAAACTAGCCCAATGGATGAGTTGGGAGATTTTTAAAAATAAAATTTTATATATAAACAATGAGCAGACGACAAGAGATTAAAAAACGACGATTGTGGTGTAAGTAAACTAAACGACAGCAGCATACTTTACCGCCAAAACGACATTTAATTTAATGAACAAACTACAAGTAAATGATAAGTCGTTTCGCGTAATGTTGCTATGAATGTAAATTAAAAGAGAAACGGCATGTCGTTTATCTGTTACAAGCACTATTTTTAAAAACGTCATGTAATTCATTCTACTAAATAACAGGAAAGCTATGCCGTTTGAAACTTTTTTTTTTGGCTGAAATATGTCGTTATTAACTTAGAGGATAGAAGAATGGATCGCTTCGCTACCCGAACAACGACATGTTTTAAATACTAATCCACGGCAGCTTCACCCTCAAAACGACATGTAATTTAACGAACGAACGACAATAAACTTAAATGACTTGTGTGTGTGTGTGTGTGTGTACGCTGTGTTTTTGTTTTTTTGTTTTTTTTTAAAAGGAAGTAATAACTCATGTTGCTCAACGTAGACAAATTCTCGTCTTTGTGAAACGATTTATGCTTTCCGTATGCAGAAATTATGAATGAAGTACAAATCGATTTAAGATTGCAAACGACATGTCGTTTTAGATTCAAACGACAGTCTTTCAAAAAAAATTCAAACGACAGCAAACTTTTAGAAAACCAGCGTACATCATTTTTCGGTCTTAAACTTTAAACGAGAGCAGAAATTCAAACATGGAAGCACATGTCAATAGGACAACGGAAAATTTTAAAAAGACATACAACATGCTCGTGATTAGAATCAACGACAACGAACTGGAAGCTCAATCAACGACATGTTGTTTTCTCGATCAAACAACTGCAAACTTAAAGCTCAATCGCTTTCGATTCAAACGTGAGCAGAAATTTAAACAGTAAACATATACATATACATATACATATATATATTTATATTTATATAAAAATAATAATAGATACACCAACTCTAATATCAATTTTTAAGTATCAATCTATATTTAATTTTTAAGTATCAACCTATATGTCATATAACTTGTCATTTTTTCATTAATAAATATTTAAAATATTATCACATCAATTAATTATATTAATCAATAAAAATATATCACGTGAATTGAAACTAAAAAAAGGTAGGACTAAAATAAATGTCCCTGCCACTACTCATTTATACAATTACTGAAAGGGTTCCGGTTTAACTATATTAACAAAAATAATAATTCCAAAAAACGGTAATTCCAGGAACGGTAAGATTTCAGTTTCAAATCCTGGTAAAACATGTAACAGGTACAATTAAAAACTAATTAAGACTTAAATATGGCTACTAAAAAAATTGATAATCCAGATCATAAGCCTGCAAAATCCCATCTACTAAACTTAAAGCGGATGGATCAGACTAAATATGCGGTTGATGTAATGAACCAAAGCATCAAGCATTGAGCTTCATTCTCTACTGTCCAAAAAAAAAACTAGTACAGGCAAAAAAAAAAAGTTTTATTTTTCTATTTTACCATCTTGTTCATCATAAAAAAGGTGTTAACTGTTAAATCCTTCCCCCCCCCCCCCGCCTTTTTTTTTTTTTTTTTTTTTTTTTTGGGTTCTTCCATCATTTTTCCCCCCCTCTTTCCCACTTCCGCTTGCAATGATCTTTCCTATGTCTTCACCCGAAATTCATGTTTGAGAAGAATTATATTCCATGAGAAGGAACCAAATAACTTATTGGGTTGTGAAATGAAATGAAGTTTGAAGACCAACAGTTCCATTTGGAATCATTGTCAACTTGAATTGATTTCCAGGAAAGCCTCGGGTTGGAACTTCTTGCGCAATGCTTCTATGGCCGATTCGATCCGCGCTCGGTCCTGCAATTGGGACAATGTTTTTTATCTAAAAAAACAGAACGGAAGTGTAAAATTTGATGGGGAAAACTTCAGATTTTTGTTTGATATTGTCTAACCTTGCCTTTGAAGCTAACTACAAGAGGTCCGTGAACGGATTTCCGATAACAACCTTGAGAATTTCATGGGGAACATTTTAAAGTTGGAAATCATATTGAAAATATAATCCCGTGTAATAAAAATCTAAAATGTTCAAAAGCTAACTTACTGATGTGAAGATCTGGAAATTCAAGGCAAAGCTTTGATAAAGGTTTCGCAGTTGCCACCTGCATTTTTAATTCAGACATATAAGTTGAGCCGTTAAGTACAACCTTTTGCAATCAACGAATCCAAAACAATTAAAAAATATATCAATTTGAAATTAGCAATTTAACTCGTACATCAGAGAGATTTGTTGCCAAGCTCCTTGAAACATACGGTTCCATCACTGCTAATACGCCACTGGATCGCGTCAGTTCGATAAGGCAGTCCCATTGCGTTTCCAGCTCGGTAAAATTTGTTGCGGTGAGGACAATCACATTTTTACACTTGATCTACAGGAAACGATCATGTGGTCACCGATCATTCGACTAAATTTTCTAAAGTTAGCTTTACTTAACACAGCATAGGTACATTATCAGACAAACAATAACATGAGATATTAAACATGACACTTGAGCTTCTAAGGTCACATACCAAAGGTACAGGCAGGTTTTCGTGATGCAACAATTCGGTTATACCTTCAGGTAATAGAGCCATCTGGAAAAGGGAAAACCCCAGTTAGAGATCAAATTCACATCAGATGTAAACTGCACAAAGAGAAATTTTTATGTGCTGTGAAGGAAACTCTTGTTGATGCATCACGATGAGATGAAAATGCAAAAGTGGAAGATAAGAACACTTAAAAGGAGCAAATCATTTGATGGAAATAAACTGAGCTATTTCTGAGTTCATACCTCATTGCGATCGCCGGGGCAATAATCACCTATCACCTGCCTTAGATATTCTTCAAATTCTTCATCAGGAGCCTGAAATTGAAGTAGGGATAACCGAACAACTAAAGTTTAGTTTGTGCAAGAAATGCTAGAACTGCTATATATATGTATTCCAATATGTACGGTCTGCCAATGAACACCATTCAGTAGTCATTGAAATTTGTAGAAGACTAATTTGAGTTTCATTTGTCGAAGAATGCACTGGCAAGATCCCAAGAAAAGAAAATGGCACACAATGAAAGATCAATTCTGTCATTAACATAAAGTTAATCAGAAGGAAATTATCGCACCAGACGAACGGCAAAAGCCTTTGCAACACCAGCCAAAGTGACGTCCGAATGTAGTGGGCCTATCCCTCCATATATAAATACCTAGAAATCAGGTCAAGTAGAGATCATTTCTAGAATCAAAATTTTGATAGATAAAACGTTCATCCTTTTATTGCAAGGATTTACCATATCACTAGTTGAGCTCTTCCGTTCAACTTCTTCAGCCACGGAATCTACCTGGTAGAAGAAAGGTGCATTGAGAGCAAAATTATGGTGAAAACAAGGGGAGAAAAAAAAGCTTATAACATCAAACATGTAGTTCCTAGGACAAATTACATGTTAAAGCAACTTTAGTTCTGCAAATAGATAACTCACGTCATTCCGGACAACAGTAGCTTGTGATACCAACCAACCAATAGAATGGAGCTTTTTACGCAGTGAAGTCCCCAACTGGTCCTCAACAGTGCCGAGCCTGAGCTATGGAACAGATAGATAGAACATCAGAGATTCGGTGGATTGGAACTTGAAATAAGAAGGCAATGACTTCAAACATTTCTTGACTCTTATAGCCATCTTGGACATCAATAACGATAAAAGCGCATGTAGAAAAGGGACGTACAGGATCTCATCCCCCACAGCAATGGCTGAAGCTGTGAGTAAGCTATTTTTGTGCAAATCCACGCTGATTACACCATTGCTAAGGGCAGGTGATTTCCCACAAACTGAAGAAGAAAATTTATTTATTCTCCCAGCTCTTTCTAATCTTCCGTCAGAGAGTAAATATGCTGGTCTAAATTTTTCTTTGCTGCTCGAGGAATTCCTAATGCACAACAATGCATTAGGAACTGTGTCATGTACGCTCCCAATAGAAGTGTAACTGCAAAGATGAAAATATAAAAAATTTAACAGGCCAAATCTGATTAAACAAATAGGTAGAATTCCAATGGATGGTGTGGAAACCAAAATAGAATTACCCTTGATCATAAAGACTGCAGTATTTGACCTTGCATGTTAAAAGAAAGGCCCAAACATCTCTGCCAAAGAAATCAAAGTCAAAATCTTGAATAAACATTCAACATAGCAGCAAACAATGAAATTTACGAGTACCAAGTGACAGTGTGATGGTATGGTTGACAAGGAAACCTTCTATAAGATTTTATCGACAACAATGTTCCACAATTTTGAGGCTATTATTGGACGTTAATAATGTTTGGATTAGTAACTAGGGAACAATAAATCGGTGTAGAGATCGTTTGTTCTATCTAAAATTCCTGTCATTTTCCCAAGAGGAAGAATCTAGGGAGGGAGAAGGGGTACAATGACAAACCTGTATGACCAATCCAAGATAGGATTCACTCTCATAAACGGAGGCCATCCTACCGAGCTAGGGGAGAACTGTTCTTGGCCTACCTGCAAGATTAAAAGAGAGACAGAAGGTAAGACATTGTTGTTAGTAAAATTTAATATTGTCATGTTTTCAAGAGATAGATTATCAAAGTACCGCAGTAGGATCACCAATTCGGACACCAAGGAAAATGGCTCGAATTGGTTTAGCCTTCAGTAAAGCCTCTAAACCAGATTTGAAATCTGAGCGAATTATATCCAGTTGCAAACCATAGCTGCATAAACAAGGACAGACCAAAATACTTGTCAGTTTGCTGAAACCCGACATTCAACAGTGCTTAAAAATATTCATTAATGATAAGGGATATAAGGCAAGTGTCTCTCACCTAGCAGCAGCATCATAAGTAAAAGAGTTTATTTCAGGGAATGCAGAGGGGCTCTCAAAATATATCGTTCGGATAGGGAAATCCTCTGGATCCTCATTGGCATAATTCTGCTCCCCTTTATGCAAAAAGTAGCCTGCTCTAAGTAGGTGCAGCAAAACCTACCATCCAAGTTATCGGCGTTGTTAGTATCAACGAGATAGAGATGAGGCATATACCGCAAAGAAACCGTATGAAAACTTACGGTTGAATCCTTTCCGCCATTAAAGCTGAAAGCAACTTCTTCGATCCTATTTAATCATAAGACCAAAATACATCAGAACTCCCATTAGACCCTCTTTAAAATATTGAATGTTGGGTTGATAAGGAACCATTTCCACGTCTTAAATATGTGGACTCAGTGCATTCATCGCTTCCTATGGACAAATAGGAACATCTAAGGGATGACAGATTTAGAAATTAAAATTGACCATAACTTCTGGTGCACATCCCCGATTTTGCTTTCTTTCACAAGTACTAAGTTGCAATGAGCATTGATTACTAATGATTCTCTAAGTAATGCACAGTCTTGTGGGAAACTGTAGAATAAATTCAAAATTGGGAAGAAATTATCAATTTATCCTATGACATCGATATAGAGGGAGTAAAAAAAATGGACTTCATAGGTTTGTTATGCTCCTTAAACTATTTGGACAAAGGTAATCCAATCCGAAATGGGAGGCCATGTATCCACAAAACTCAAAAAGTTCCGAGTAACATATATTACGTAATTGCAACACATTCTGGTCACTAAGCGACACCGAGAAGGATATAGAATCTTAACAGTATCACGACAATCAACAAGTACTAACAAGAAATGAGCAAAGCATTTATCCATCAATGCACGTCTACGCAGATCCAAATAAGGACAATTAAAAGATTACTTTCATTCTTTTTTTATCTGGACGTTTATCTATATTTTTCAAGTAAAGAATAGCATTAACTCACAACCTATTATTCTTTCACTCATTATCAAACCACCTCAATATCATTTCTCGATACAGAATTTAACATGTTGCATAGTCGAACGGGACACAATTCCACTTGAAACTGCATTAATCAATATGAGAAGCCAAAAAAAAAAAACAAAAAAACAAAAATTTGAAACAACAATAACAGGGAACAAATTATAGGATAGAACAGAAATTAATTTGTCGATTTTATCTTCGTCGTGCTATTTATAAGAAAATGTGGGAAAGTTTAATAACAACAAATCATCCTCCAAATATTCATTGCATGAGCCCTCAGAAAGCTTCATTCCACCACTCGTCCGGGACTAATAACAACAATTGTGTTAAACGCCTAAATACATTTTCTTAAAAAAAAAAAAAAAAAAAAAAAAAAAGACCCCCAAAGTTTTCAGTTTCAGACTTTCAAATCTTTTCCTATTGCGAAACTTATAATAGACAATCAAAATGATGCTAAATTCCATACCCTGATCCATAAAAATCAATATCTACAAATTTAAACAAAGAAAGCCAAAAAAAATAAAAATAAATATATATATAAACTAATTATTATTTGAAAAAAAAAAAAAATCTTACGAGTAAAGAGCCAGAGCTCTCTGAATGATATAGATGGCTCTATTGTACTTTGCTTTGAGCCATCGATCATCACTTTCTCTGATTGCTTTATCAATCTCCATCAACCCTGACATGCAAATTGTTATTTTACCCCAAAAAAATAAAAAATAAATAACAACTCAAAAAATGAACAATAGAACAATTTTTTGCAATGGGGGTTTCTTTAGATTCCAGAAATTTTACACCTTTTCCTCCTAAACCGAGAAAATGATAAAAATTTGTGCTTTCCCACTAAAAACAACTCACCTGGGAATGGTCTTTACGCGTGATTTCAAAGCTTGGGAGAGAAAAGAAGAACCAAAAACGCTGGGAATGCAACAGATTTATTTTTCTTTGCAAAATGATTTCTGACTTTTCACAACAAATTGAAAGAGAGAGATTTTGGAGTCATGTAAACGTGTTTTCTAGATGCCACAGATTGTTTATCTGAGAGAGGGAAAAAAAAATAGTTTTTTCCTCTTTTTATTTTTTATTTTTTTTAAGAGTCTTGGCCTGTATAATATATAATCATAAAATCTGGGAATGAAGCCAAGTCATTGAAACCGAAATAGGAGGCTTAGAGCGGACGACGGTGATGTGATAATTGTTTTTTTATTAAAAATATATATATATTTTTTTGGAATACTTTTCAAGATTTACGCTCAGTTGGAAAGTTAAAAGGGGGTGTTTGGGGAGTAAGTTTAAACTTACACTCATCAATTCAATTTTTATCTTTTTTTTAAATTTTTTTTTGTTTTTTTTTTGAAAAAGTCAATAAAAATTATTATTTAAATTTATCAATTTCAACTCAAACTTACACACCAAACACTTTAGTTTAATATTTTAGTTTAATTAAAATTAAATTAAACTTTTTTATTTTATTTCATTTTTTTGTCTTTTTTTTAAATTAATTAATTTTTGAAAAATTAACTAACTACAACTTAAAAATTTCATCTCTAACTAGCGAATCAAGTGCAAGCTTACTTTCCAAATTCTTCTGTTTTTCCTTAAGAAATTCAGATATTTAGTGTGCGTTTGGTATACAGGTTAGAGATAAAAATTTTAAATTGAAATTGATTGATTTTTTAAAAAATAGATATAAATTTTATTAATAATTTAGAAAAAGATAAAAACTGATATTAAAAATTATAATTTAATTTGAATTAAAAAATTAATTGAATTATCCAAAATTTGAAACGAGAAATGCAATTAAGTATGATTAAATTTATTTTTTAAGGAGGTAGACAGATTAGTATTAGCAATTAGAACTGTAAAGTTAAACTAAATCTTTTTTTCTTTAAAAGTAAAATTTTAATAATATTTTTCTAGTAAAAAACAAAGTGGAATTCGTTTAGCATAATTAACTGTCGTTTTCCCTATTAAAAAAAAAAAACTCGATGTCGTTTGGCTGTTTACCACAAGTTGTGAATCAAAATGGATATGAAGAATATTCGGATGTGTTCCTTGTAACTTTTCAGTTTCTTTTATACTTGTCTCCGCATCTCCTATAAAGAAAACATTTCTCAAAAAGAAACATTTTTACTATAAAATAATGACTTAATAACTTTTTCTTTTCACGGGTCGAATATATATAAACAAAGTAAAATAAAATAAAATAAAAAAAACTGTAACATAGTGATTTAAAACTCATCACGTGATACTGACGTGACCATCACATGACGTTTAAAGACCAAAAGACGAAATCAGTTATTCGTCTTTTTATATATATTAGTTTGGAACATGTGCACATTTAATATATTTAAGAAAATTTATCTCTATAAAATAAATTTTAAATTATAAGTTAAAAAATAGACTAAAAAAAAAAGGGACCTGAAAAAAAAAAAGAGACATGAAAATAATACCCCCAAAAATACGAAAGGACTAAAATAAAATAAAAAAGAATTGACCAATATGGAAAGAAAGGACCAAACTATAAAAAAGAAAAAATGGTGCCCAAAACAAAAATTAAAGAAAATCAAAAGAGCAAAAAAAATCAAAAGTTTTTGACTTTGGTACAAATAAAGGACTAAAAAAATGAAAAAAGAGGGCATGATAAAAAGAAGACAAAAAAATGACTAAATTGAAAAATAATAAATCAATACGAACAAAGGACTAAAATTAAAAAAATAAATAAATTTTAAGCCGAGAAGTAAAAAAATAAAAAAAAAATAAAAAGACTAAAAAATAAAAAAGTGGAGGTTTCAACCAAAATGAACAGTTTTTGTTGAAAAAGGGAGCATGGTAACTTTTTTTATGCTTTCTATATATGTATAGATAGATACTTTATTTATATATATTTTATAGATTATAGATTTAGGAAGCTTTCTTTTAGAATATTCATTTACGAAGCTTTGAAAAACAAAATATATATATATATATATATATATATTAAACAAATGACAGTTGGCCCATGATATGTAATGGCTGACATTTAAATCCTACAATTATTTCTCATGTGTCCTTAGTATAGTCACAATTTGTTCTTAAAAATACTCATGTTTAGCTGTTGACAATTTTTGTTGTAATTGTGCTGTTAATCAAACATTAATGTGATCAAAAGCACGCAAGTGTTTAATTTTTTTTTTTAAGTTGCTTTAAATCTAAAGCATTTTTTTAAATGTTCGGTAAATTATGGATAAAAGTGGTATGGAGACGTACTTTGATTAAAAAAAAATCTTTGATTTTCTAATTATTATTCTAGTACACATATTCAGAGTTTTTTTTTTTTTTTGATGAATCCTAAATGTGTCATACTAATTTAGAGGAAATAATTCCCGCTATTACCCATTTTAGGGAAAGCCTTGGCTTTCCCTCTCATCGCACGCATTTACTATTTCCATTAAAAATATGATAAATAAAGAATACAAATGGGTGAAGGAAGCAAAAGAACAACGCCAACATATTATTATTATTTGACGACAGAAAAAGGTTTACAAGGGTTTAAGGTCCTGCACCTACTAACCTTGAAGATAGGTGCATTCTTGTAAAATGTATGAACAAATCTATATATTCCGATTATTAGGATGAGGTTGATTCGAATTAAAAGTCTAAAAAAATTTGCACCAATTTAATAAATTACACAGAGGTAGTGTTCAACCAAATAATAATAATGATGATTTTCCTAACTAGGGTGTTTTTTGTAAATCAAGTTTTTTTTTTTTTTTTGTTTTTTGTTTTTTTTGTTTTTTTTTTTGCTTTTTTCCCTTCATATGTGCAGCTAGAGATATCGGGGGACTTGCTTAGATCAAGGTCCGATAGGGTAGTACCTGATATTTTTCCCTTTCCACCAACAAATCATATGAAGTGAGACTTGATTATTTATACTTTTACAGGTTAATTATATAATTATGAATGACAACTTAAATATCATGTAAATTGATACTTAAAAAGTTAATTAATATTATGATTGATGTTTCTAGCATTATTTTTATATTATTATTACCTACCAATTCCACTAAACCTCGGCGTTAGTAGATTTCCTTGACCTTTCTAACTAAACACAAAATTTACGAAATATCTCAAAAAAATTTCCGTTGCACATTCTAGCATTTTTGTCCTTTTTCCCCCCTAAAAAAGCCAACTTTCTCTTGGTAATGATCATCAATTTTAGTTTTTTAACCGAGTAGGAATTGAAATTTGTGAGTTTCACAACTGACAATTTAAGTACATAAGAATACGAATAAAATATAACTAATCTAAAAACTTTTTAAGAGATATCTTACTTTTATAGAAAAAATCGTGAAAACAACCCTTTGAACAGACAAATTTATGTTTTTTTTTTTCCTCCCCTTATTGCTTACTTAAAAATCAAAATTTTGACCATCTATACTTGTCTAATTGTAGGTCAAAAAACCTGAAACTATTGAGACAATAATTCAGAGATGCGTTTTTTAAGAGGCAATCTTCCGAATCACCTACTATTGGCCATATGAGAAATGATAAAAACTAACAAGACCAAGAGGCAATGGACCATTTGCTTGTTCCAAAGATCAAGGAAAGAATAGGTCAACAAAGGAGAAAAATAATAGCCCATCATCAAGTTATTTCTTAACAACATAGTTAGATACACAAAAATTTCATCTGTGCATCTCAACTACTATGACACAAGATTAGCAATTCTTTACATTTAATTATAAAACCAAACTGAAATCAGGCTCAGCCATGAGTTTGCTTTTAGGCAATTAATTAAGAACAAATAGAACCAACCAACTATACTTTTAGTCAATCAAGTCAGGGGTAAGAAGTTCGTAACCTATGCGGCGTTTTAGTTTTCCGTGCCCGTGCCGTTGATTTGCACAATCAAAACGTGCGAAAATTTGTAGTGTGCATCATTGTAGACAAGAAGTTATCATCTAGTCGTAGAGACCTTCCTCGTGCCAGATGTCAACCAAAAAATCAACCATCTCCTGCAGAATTTCAGCAAGAAAATGATGAACATGATCGATTAGCCTATTATCGAAAGAAGAACGGAGAACTAAGACAAACTTACGGCTAAGGCTATTGGCTGCTGAAAAGGTTCGGTGGATAAAAGCAGATCCTCGTAAGTCGTGGTCCAGCTGAAGAAAGGAAAGACTCCGCAATTACTTTCACAATTATGGAACGTGAGTTAGAAAGTTTCACTAACATTTTCGTGGATATGTTCCGTTTCAAAAAGCTACCCTACATGTTTATTCTTTAGGATCTCCCAAAAATTATCCAGAAACGTTCTTTTTTCTTTTCACTGGTCCCAATTTGGCCAACTACTTAATGAAAAGAGAGTAAATGAAAACCAGAAAATGATTACAAATTTCCACAAGTTTGTCTTTCTTAACCTTGATAAAGGTCGCAAAATATAGAGAACATATATAACTGTGTGCCACAACTGTGTCCCTAAATTTACGGTTCTCACTTTGCAGTTAACAATGTAAGACTGGCAAGCGAATAAGAGAAACGTACTATTTAAAGATGTGGACGACAAATCTGATGTGCACAACTAGTGTTTGCACCATCAATTCAACATATCAGTAAATTTCAGAGAAACTTGAATTTTTACCTCATTATTGGTTCTCTAGGGGCTCTTTGTGGCTTATGAGACTGGTCACCAACCCATTCTCTTCTCATCTTATGCCATGCTGTCTCAGCTGCATACGGCAAGGCACCCATTTTATTAACCAAGAGCAGAAACGACTTCAGAAAACACATGCAAGAGGCAACAAAAGCATTTTTTTAGATTGTTTGTAGCATTGCAGAAAGCAGTCTATCTTAAGGCGTTACGTGTGAGATAAATTACGGCATCATTCCATGTCATCAACTATACCAAGTTCACTTCAGTGCCAATATTTTCACCACAATTTGCCATCATAAAGTGTGAAAACAACTAGTTTTTGCAATTTTCAATATATTTGTCCCGAATGGTAGACCGATTTCGGGTAAAAAAAAAAAAAAAAAAAAAGGTCGACTGATAATTGAGTTCAGGATGGAAGATTCTTATAAGACCTCGGTGGGAGAAAACATGATTTGGAGGAAAAATGAAGACGCATACCGTGGTTAACAAAGACATCTTCCTCGCTCAGCTTCTCTGTGCTAGTAGCAGGATTTGAAGCCCCTGATGATTGATTTTCATACGAATTAGAGTTATTACCATTATCATCCATCCTCTCCGTACAACATAACCATCACCTTCAATATCACTAATCTGAACAAAAATAAGCAGTAACATCATATTCGTGTGAAGAAACTCTATCAGCATCATCAGAAATATTCGATTTTCACTTATGAGTAACATACAAGAGAGGAAAAGAAAACAATTCATGCACTGGAATGAACACTTAAAATGGACTTTTGATTCAAGTCCCGCAAAACAGACAAGCCTTTGAAAAGCAAAGAAACCGAACCGAAACTGTATCCTCTCACCACTATTCCCTCTCAATTACAACACCTCCTTCCTTGTCCACCTTCATGTCGATATTGAAGTAGATAAAAACATATCTCTACTCTTTCCCATATATTCAAAAGCATTTCATTCAAGGGAATTAGCATACAAGTTTTAATTAACCTCTACATCGATTAATGTATAGCCTATAGCATTATTTACATTGTTTTCACGGTTAAATGAGCTTGGGTAGAACTAATTCCCAAAAGCTTGCTCAAGTGGAGAAGGTGTCAAATCCACATATAAACACCACAACAACCAAATAACTTAGCGATGTGGAACAAATTCTCAATCTAACCCCTCCCTCACGCCTGGCATGCCAGCAAATTCTGACTCTGATACCATATTAAATAGGCTCGGGTAGAAATTATCTCCAAAAGTTAGCTTAAGAGGAGAATGTGTCCAATCCACAAATAAACACCACAACAGCCGAGTAACTTAGCGATATGAGACAATTCACAATATACATTCACTACAATCCACAAAACCCCTAGTAAACAGTTTTATGCTCCAAGAACATTGTAAACAGTCACCAAAAGAGCACAATTTGCAGGCAAATCCTTGTCTAGCCCCCATCTATTCTAAGCAAGACATTGACTTTCACATACCAAATGCACAAGAAAGACATATACGACAATCAAGAATTGAACCCTTAAAACCCAAAACTCTGTTGAACTGAAAAACAAACGGAAACAAAGAGAGTCCCACGTCTCTTCAACGAACACGTTACTCCTTGAAAACACAGAAAAAAACACAACTTCATCACATATTAACTGAAACCCATGTTGAAAATCAAGGGTAGAAGAGAAAATCGCGAACCAAAAGAAGTAATGCCCTTGAAATATTAAGAATTGTCATGAAACAAAGAGAGAACTCCCTTGTTAACTAAAACCCACATAGAAAAAACAAAAAGAAAGCAAAAAAATCAAACTTTGAGAAGGAAAAAGAAAGGATAAAGAGTAAGAGGGTAAACGCCATACCTGAGAAGATTCAAGAGCAATGAAAATTAACTGTGTATAGTGTGAAGAAGGCTTTGAATAAAAAACTCGGTTGGTGAGCTCGAATTTGCAAGGAGAAATATATGGTATATAGATCTCTCAATATATAATAAATAAATAAATAATGCTTTTTTTTTTTTTTTAGGAGAATAAAGATGGGTGATAAAATCAAGGTCGTTTCTCAATAGAGTGGGAATTTCTTGCGTCTAAATCACTCGGAAAATGCTGTGAGAACATAATGAGTGATGTAATGATAATCCTTGTTCCAGATCAGATCATGATTCAAGATTCTTCATCACGTGTTCAGTTTACTACTCCACGTTGAAGGATTCCTTAAAAAATAATAATAATAATATTAATTAATTAATTAATTAAAATTATGATAAAAAATAGGGTAAATTATTAGGTTGATCATGAATTTTTAACTTTGTATAACTTTGATCTGAACTTTTTTTTTGTAGCTGGATTGTTTCTAAACTTTTAAAATATTACTACAATAATCATTTACGTTGATTTTTAGACAGAAGCCGTTACTTCACATTACTTTTTTACCAAATTATTAACAAATTATGTTTAAAAATTAATAAAAATGACTATTGTAGTAATATTTTAATAGTTTAAGAGCATTCTCTTTCGTAGCTGAAATGATCATAAACTATTAAAAACGTTACTACAATTGTTTTTTTTTTATTACGGAATCCGAAGTTAGTATTACTTTTTGACCAAATTACTAACAGATTTAGTTTAGAAATTAACGAAAAGGACTTTTGTAATAATATTTTAAAAGTTTAGGGACACTTCAGCTACAAAAAAAATTTAGGGATTAAAGTTACACAATATCAAGAGTTTGTTGACTAAATGAGTAATTTACCCTAAAAAATATATTTTTACTTTTTTTAAAATAAATATAGACCTTTTAAAATTAAGTTTTTAATGGTCTAATAATAAAAATTTATGATTGAGATAACTTTGACATAAGATATAGAGTTATCTTCAATTATAAATGAGATTGTTAAAAATATAACCTAATGATTAAAACAATACATTGTCCTATCATTGAAAAAAATAATATACTGAAATTATAAAGCTCGAAAAGATAACTTTGTATATCCTACTGTATAATTGTTCGAAGGAGAGGAAATTTTGAGTTATGGACGTCATTACTTCAGGGCTCCATAAATAGAAAAATATTTTGTGATTGGTAACCTGAACGCCAACCCAACAAATTTTGGCTTTTGAAAAAACACAAAATATGAAAGAGAAATTTAGGAAATTTGCATCTTTCGATCTCTATCTTTTAATTTTGAACGGAATTAGAGGGAACTTGCTTTTTTTTTAAACCCTTTTTTAAATAAAAATGTCAAAAGTATTTTAAATTTAGAAAAATGGTTGTTTTCTATAAAATAGTTAGTGATTTATCGTTGAAAAATGAGTGAACGATCAATTTCTACTTAATCAGTGATTGCCTTCAATAAATAAGTAATTGATCATAAATAGAATATTATTTTAATAAAGTAAAAAAACTGTCTAATCTCTAATTAATCATCTATGGTAATCTCCCCTCCGGCACCTCAGATTAGCAGTACGCTTTCAACCTAAGTGAACCATCAACACGATGCCTTCTTCAGATCTTCCTTTTTGCGACATCCTCTCATGATCCTTTGACTGTTAGTTTTGATTTGCTGATAATTATGGCCATCGACCATTTAACTTAAAAGAGAGAGAGAGAGAGAGAGAGAGAGAGAGAGTTTATACTATTGTGTCAACATCTATTTTAAGAGAATAAAAATCTATAAAAGATCTCATTTTTAAAATTTTTGCAACTTAAAATTTGTGTTACCAAATAGATCTGATCAACATAATAATTTACCTTGAAAATTAAGGCGGCACTTAAATAAATATGTTATTAAACCATAAATACCACAAAGTACTTCAATAGTTGGAGGGTATTCTGATGGATTACTAGTGGTAGTAATCTACTATATTACCTTTTTGACTGGTTGGGACTCTTGGGAGTGATTTTTAAAAGATATATTATTGTTATGTTTGGAGAATTGGTTCAAACATAAATTTTTCATCTCAGTTTTTATTTTTTTCTGAAAAATTTTTTTATTTTTTTTAAAAAGTCAACAAAAATTATTATTGAAACTTAAAATTTTCAACTCAAACTCATTCACCAAACGGACCTTATATTGATTTTTGATTTATTTTATAAGAAGTCAAAAATTCTAAAGCCATTATACATGAGGTAAAGGGTGGAGGGAGGTGGGGGAAGAGGGGGCATATGTCCCTATGGATTTCTAAGAATTTATATTTTAGCCACTAAAATTACGAATTATTTATAATTATTCCCCTATGAAAAATATTTTACAATTTTATCCCTTATTTGTCCCCTTAATTTTTTTAATTACTACATTTGCATAACCTTTTAAGATAACTTTAAATTTCACCCAACTTTTTTTATTTTAAGTCTCACATTTAGGATTTAATATTTTACTTTGTTTGCCGTTAAATTTTAACTTCAATTAAATTATATTTTTTCATATAAGTTTTTGTCTTTTTCTGAAAAGTCAACAAAATTTATAACTAGTTTTTGAAAAGTCAACCAACTCCAACTTAAAAATTTCATCTCCAACCAGAGAACTAAACATAAGCAAATAAATCAAAATCAATTATATTAATATATAAGTTCTCAATTTTTGAACTCTAAACTATAAATTCAACTCTATTAAAAACTTACTTCATTTAGGAGGGAAAAAAACCAGAATATACAAATCGACAAACGTTGGTAAAAGATTTAACCGTTGTAGTTTTGGTTCAAATTTTTGTTTATTTCACGTCCTTCATAAAATTTTTTTACGGCTTTGCCACTAGGTAAAATATATAAAAATATTTACACAAAAAATTCATTTTTAGGGTCCCGTTTTAAAATATATCCATTTTTTAACAATATTACGTAAATGTCTAATTTTAAAGAAATAAATATCTGTAGTACCTATTTTGTCATTTTACTATAATTGACATCATTTCTCTTTTATACATATTTTTTTTCCTTTTTTTTTTTGACTTTAAAGATGAATGTGGTATGAAATTACTTATTTCGTTATGATAATTACTATATCATTATGATGTTTTTTCAAATGGTTTTATGTTTTTTTTTTCTTTTTGATAATTATTCTATCATTTTGAAGTTTTTTTAGGTTTTAAATTGTTTCCTATTTCTTTACTTTTTTAATTTTTTTTACGTATTTGTTGTGAACTTTATCTTAATAATCAATTATTTATTATAAAGAATGTTTTTTCACATATTCTACTGTACAACTTATATCTTATATGATTCTTTTTTCTTTATAATAAATCAAGTAAATGGGTCCCTTTTTTTTCATTTTATAAAGATCTGCTTATTATGAAATTTTAAGTGATTTTTTTCTTTTATTTTTTATCAATTTAAATATTCATGTAAATAAAAGAAAAATTAGACATTTTTCAAATGGACTCCAGTGTAGACCTTTTATGTAAAAAAACTCAAGATGTATGCTCTTGGAGGGGAAATCCTAAAAAGCACCCAAAGATGGGGACTAACCGATTAAGTTATGAGTTGGGCCTAATGTTGTATTCACATGGGCTGACCCATCAAAACTAAAAGCCCAATCATTCCTATTAAAGCTGAGCCGACGCCAGCAAAACCTCCGGACTTTGGAGAGTCTCTTTACCATGGAAATGAAAAGAGATAAAGTGACAAGGGGAAGAAATTTGGTAAGGTTAAAAACATAGTGGGTCAAATCCCGAATATGATATCTAAAGGGCGGTGGATTTACCACTAAGCTGTCCTAGAGGGAGCAGAACTTAAAAGGAGTTCAGAAATATCAACATTTTTTTTTAAACGAACGCACAAAAATAAAGAATACATATAATTTATGGACAAATCGATCATAAAGACGTTCAAAAGCAAAGCATGTAACGCGAAACCAATTACCACAAGTTGAGCAGGACCAAGTACAAAATGTTGTATCAAAAATGGTTGAAAACGTCAACTGCATTACTTCCCAGTTTGTGATTGCTACAATATTCTAGGCCGTTTTTGCAGAACTTTTCACTAAATGATCCCTTTAGAAGCCTAATATTTCAAGTGTCGGTAGCACAACAAGCATCTCTGATCTCTCTCTCTCTCCATATGTATATGTGTATATATATATATATATATATGTATGTATCTCGGGATTGTTTTGGACTCACTGCAATCATAACGATATATTATATATATCTTTTAAGAGCAACATTATGGACATGTCCAATCCAATATTATGTGCATGTGATAATTGAGCATCCAACGACTAGTTTTCTTATGTAGTGTAACATTTCTTTTTCATAATATTCCATCATTTGTACATTTTTGATGATTCATTTTTGATTAATCACTACCCGTATGAAACAAAATTATTGTTGGATCATTTATTTAACCCTCATCTCAATGACACAATATTCATCCTTACAAAAAATTTAAAAAAAATAATGATAGTTATAAATGTGGTCTATTAAGATAATCTTGGAAGGTCAACCATTTAATCGTAGCATAACCCGCACAGCGTAGTAAGATGGATTCGAATTTAGAGTAATATGTTAAAAAGAACAAACAATTTTATCACTCTAAAACGATAATCACAATTTTGTTTCCTCTTACTTAAAAGGACTAATGCTTAAGACTCTGCACTAGTACACAGCCCAAAGGGAATGAAACCTTGGTTTGCCTTATTTTAGCATTATCCAATAGTGGTGTTTCCCATTTTAAGTTTCTCATATTGAGTGGCAGTACTAGATCAAAAGACTTCATATCAACAAAAGCAAACTCTGGCAAAGTTCTCAAAAGTGACTCCAACTTGGTGTAGAAAAGTGATTTAATAAAATTTCTTAAAAAAAAATTATTATTACATTTGCTCTTCTTATCATTGCTACTTATTATTTAATTTGATTTCGTCTCGAAATATACTTTGAAATGTCAATGATATTAAATATCACAACTAATAAATAACATTATAATTGCTATTTATTATTTAATTCTATTCCAAAAATGCTTTCAAATATATGTAATGTTAAACATTACAACTAATAAAAAGTGGATCTTATATGTGAATCTCATAATGTAGGGCTACTTTTTATTAATTTGTATTTTAAACGCCACTAATATCTTTATTCATTATTGGTTTGTCCCCATCTATTATTATGTTTTATTCTAATCATGTACATTATTAGTCCCTTTCGTACTATAAAAAATTAGAACTTAGGGGTTCAAAAAGAAAAGGAAAAAAAAAATTTAGAGCTTACGAATATTTTATGACAAAAACCCCTGACGTCAGATTAAACTGATTTATTATATTATTAATTTATTTAGAAAATAAAATAAACGCTTGAATTCTGTGTATGATATTAATAAGCAAATATGTTAGACTCCGTGAAAAAAAAGGAGGGGGAGGGGGGCCCTCTCTAGGGGTTTGTATGTGAAGGCCATTCTTCTCAACCACCGTTCATAATTTTTAATGTTGTGTTTGTTAAGGGTAAAAGAAACATGAGTCTCATATCGAAATTATATAATAATAATAACAGATATATAAGGATATTGAGTCATTTCACTTAACAAGTTAATTTTTTAATATGAAAATCAAATTCCTAAACAGTTTTAAAATTCCTTCATCTTCTCTCTAATCTTCACTGTGTTTATTACATACATATATATATATATATTTATTTATTTATTTACTTACATGTTTGATACATATAATTTTCTTCAGGGTAATACTAGAGAACTCATAATTTATACTGTTTTTTTACACTAAATAATGTAAAGAATGAATATGTAATGAATATCTATCCACAGATCATATAGAAGTGAGAATGATGTGTATTTTTTTTCCTTGTTAACTCACATATGTGCTTCACTTATTTGCTTGCTTATTCTTTCTTTCTTTCTTTTATTTTTTGTTTTAATCTTTTCAATTTTCAAATGTTTCATATTATTTCATTTTTTTTCTCTGATTTACCCTATAAGTAATTTTTCTCGAATATATCCTTACTTAGATATTTTTTACATAGTTTGTTAAATTTTTTTTTTCAACTATGATCCTAATCAATACTTTTGTTTAGTTAATTTCCCCTCTGAAATGATTTTTCTAAAATAAAAATGTCTAAGGTTTATATGTATTGTTTGAGTGTTTCGACTAAAACGCAACACCTCATTTACTTTAACATCTGGATGTTCAACATATGTTGTCTCTTTTTTTTTTTTTTTTTTCTTTCAATTTTACATCTTCTTAAGAAACAACAAGATTAGGCTAAAAATAATATGGACATGCATTTAAAGGAATTTTATTAAAAGATGTAATAAATAATAAATAATATTATCCATTAGTAAAAAGATTTTTCTTCCTCACAAAATAATAGAACCCTGAATTATCATCCTTTTTTTTTTTTTTTGGGTATAATTTTAACTACAAACACGTTTCTAAGTCTTATTCTGTTATTACATATAATGAATTCGCTACTTGAAAATTTACAATATTTTATATACAACTCCAGACAAAAAAAAAAAAAAAAAAAAAAAGAGTAGAATGTAGACTACTTGATATCCATATAATTATACTAATTGGTGATAGTGCTTCTAATTTTTTTTTTTTTTATGTGAAAACAAAGGGAAAACAATAATGCCAAGTTCTGTAAATGGTAATTGAAAAAAAAAAGAAAAAGAAAAATCATCTACTAGACAAATGGGGGCTAACTCTTGCTCATTAATTGGTTGGCCTTGGCACTCTCAAGGCAATGCTGTCTATGAGAAAGCATCTCCTCCACATTGGCTTTTAACCCATTTTCTAAGACTTTTGATGTTTCTTTAAATGAATTTTGTCTGTTGGTAAAGAAAAAACAAATGTAAAAGAGTAGGAAAACTTGTAAGTTTTTGTGGGTCTAATATATAAATGGTCTAAAGTCAAAAACTTACTAAAATATGATTCTTATTTTCTACTAGTCTAGTACTTGATTTATAATATTTGGGACCATGTTTTCACATGTCCTTACTATTAACATAATATTTAACAAAACTAAAATAACGCGTTCCTTATTAAGAGATAATGCCAACCAGATTGAAAGTCACTTTGATAGCATCTAAAAAGAATATGTTAATACTAGTCGTACTTTTTTAAAAAAGTTATTATTTAAAAAGATTAGTATCGGAAACACACAAACACACGTTCAATCCTTTGTTATTACATGCTTAGAGATTCTTGATGTGTCGGCCAAAGTAGGCCCCACTCAACTCTCCCTCACGACTCTTTCCCTCTCTTTCTTTGGCCGACAAAATAGTAAGAGTGTGAGAGGAGTCTCTCTCTCTACTCTTTTGTGGCCTTTTGTCCATATTTTTTGGTAATGAAAAGAGGCTCTATTATAGAGAAAAGAGAGAGAGAGAGAGAGAAACAACCCTGCATTAAGCATGTAATTTGGTGGCCTACATATGACAAAACCCAATTCCCACTAGCCAATGCATGCAAAGCTAATGAGACAAATTGAAACGTACAATTTTTCTTCTCTCCATTAAAAAATGGGAAAAAAGATCAAGTGGGTCGAAGTTTTTTCTGATCCATGGTTGATCTTTCATGTGGTTTTCCTAGTTAATGTGGAATTTCTTTCATATACATATATAGAGTGATCTTCATGTTCTTTGTGACAGTTTCTGCAGATCACTGAAAGCGGTGGGTTATATATATATGTGTGTGTGTGTGAATGTATACATATATTTATATCTGGCTAATATTGGAGAAGCTGATGAGGTTGAGAAACCTTGTTTTTCTTGGGGGCCATAGTGAAAAACATAAATGTAGATTTGGTTTAGATTGCAATGTTTTTGAGAAGTGGTCCACCAAATCAAAAAAGGGTTTGAAAGATTCTTGTGAAAAGGGGTCTTACAAAAGACAACCAAAATATTTGGTTTGTTGATGCTGAGATATTGGCCTGATTTATGCTTCCGAGTTGACCAACCAATTGCTGCCTACTATGAATTTCTATGGTTGAAATTGACATTTCGTGAAGAGCTAGATGAAAAAAAAAAAAAAAAAAATGCTTCAGAGCCAAAAAATGATCTCATTCCCATGTATAACTACATATAAATATATATATATAGATAGATATAAATGTATATATTTGCTTAAGAAACTTATATTGTTTTAATAAATCCATATGTTTTCTTTCAATTATGAATAAGAATGTCTTATTTTTGCAAATAAAACCGTGTATCAATTATCCCATAACCAAGTCTCGTAAGACCCTTAATTTAATTTTATTTTCGAAAGTTTTTCTTTTTAATTTTTGTAGAGGAATCCTATATATCAGAAGGATGAGTATAATTTAATCAGTACATGTACTAGACCTTTCAAATGAAAGTAAACCGTCAATAATAAATTTCTGTTTTAAATTATTACCTTAAAAAAAGAAAAAAGAAAAAAGAGGGAATATTAGTAAAGTGGCCTATATATGTGCAAGGACCAATTAATATGTATCATAAGGAAAAAGTACAGACAATCTTAACCACAAGAAATCGATCGGCATTACAAGTAACGACAGTAACCCAGCTGCCAGGCAGTGACTTAAATGAAAAATCTTTTTATCTAAATCTGATGATTTCCTGTTCACAAATGTAACTTCATTTTCATACGTACGTGCATGCTATGTTTGTACGTAAATAAGAAGAAGGAAAAAAAAAAAAAAAAGGAAAAGAATGTATATATATACATCTTGCCAAAAATGGTATGATCCTTTTTTTGGATACCGGATGATCGATGAATTGATACATCAATTGCCGAAATTTGAGTTATCTTTATCAAGAACCTAACAAAAAAAAAAAAATTCAACATATGACCAAAAAAAACATTGCACAACACGGCTAGAATAGATTGATCGTATCATAGTTGGATACTATATAAGAAGAAACATAGAAAATAATATATATATATATATCTCGTCAATTAATGTATGATATTTTTTTTCTTAGTGATACGGATGATGGATAAATTTAAGTTGTCCTTAAAATTTGAGTTGTTTGTGATCATAAAAAATTTCACTCGTCGAGTTTTTTAATAATATGCACAATGTGATTAGAATTCATTGGTCTTGCCGTAGTTTGATATTACATAAATAGTTGTATACTATACATATACATACACATACATATGTGTGCAGAATTTTGTGAGTGGGTGAATACTGAAATATTGAACAGGGACTACACGGTGGTTAATCAAACAAGAATTGGACAGTATAAAATTATCATTCCGTACAATATCCCACGATGGGAGCAAGATCACAAGGTTTGGCTGATAATCAAATCATATTATTCCCATTTAAGCAGACATCAGAACCCACAACATTGATGAACTTCACAGATTCAAACACGTCATTAAAGGCATTTTGATTGTGAAGATTTGACCACATCAGAAAACTGCCCCACACCATTTTTTTTTTCACATTTTCTTGGAAAAAAAAAATGACCCAAGAAATGCATTTGGTGAAAACCACAAAGCAATGGGGTAAATCCAACAACGATGGCCATGATGGTTGAGACAGAGATAATGCATTATAATCTTTTTGAAGCCCAAGTTCCTGTTGATTCACGAAAGCTTAGACACAAAAACAATGAAAACATGACCCAAATGAGAAAATTTTTTTTTTTTAAATAAAGAAAAAATTAAAAATTAAAAAGAAAAAGAAAAAAAAAAGAGTCACATTTAAGAGACCCATCTACTCTACCACCCTTCCGCATCACATCCTCTTTTTACCAAGCTTTTCAATAATGCACCTCTCTCAAGCCAACAGGGGCTTTTGTGGTGAAAGAGGAACACCAATATTAATTATCAAATCACTTTTTATCCATGATGTATCAGCTTTTTTGTTCCTTATATTTGTTTGGTCTTGGAGTTAAAACTTTACGATAAGATATGAAAATATATCCCCTATTGGTACAACATAATTTTTAACTGTCAGATATGTTTTTAATTCTGGTGGGAGAGAAAATATTTGGATAGGAGGTTCTAGGTTCGAAATCTGAAAGTATTTTAATTTAAACTGTCATACTTGACGAAGCTACAACCACATCCAAATTTTAAAATTTGATTTTACCCTCAAATTTTTTTTTATTATAGAATTTTAGTTGTACCCTCATTGTGTAAGAAAAAATTACAACTCCAACTAAATAATCAAAATATGCACATCTGTCTCCTTAATAAGTAGAAAACTCTCTTTACTTTTATTCAAAATGCCCCATCAAAAAATGTTTCTGACTTCATCACTAGTCATACTATTTTTTATATGAAATGATTCCGAAACGATCTCATACGGTTTACAACTGTGAGGTCATCTCGGAAAATTCTAGTCTTTCATTTTTTAACCCTTCATGTACAGATGAATTTTCCTTGTTACCTTCATGAAAGGGGACCCAATAATCTTTCTATTTATTTCAATATGTACGAACCATACTCTTACTTCCATACACACACACACACTCTCTCTCTTGAGCCTCAAGATCTCTCTCTCTCTCTCTCTCTCTCTCTCTCTCTCACCCTGCATTTAAGAAGAGAATCATTCCCATTTCTCTCTATATAGCCTCTTCACTTTCTTTGCTTTCCCTCTCCTAGCTAGCTCTCTCTTCAAGCTCTCCCTTTTTTTTTTTAATATTATTATTAATTTTTTTAAACTTACTTCTCACTCAATTATTATATCATGGATTTTTTGCAAATTATTTTTCTTATTCTAATCCCCATGGTTCCTTCAAGCAACGCAGATTGGCCACCTTCACCTGGCTACTGGCCAAGCACCAAATTCAGGACCATTAGCTTTTACAAAGGCTACACTAATCTCTGGGGTCCTTCCCACCAGAGAGCAGACCAGACTGCATTAACCATCTGGCTTGACAGTTCCTCAGGTCTCTCTCTCTCTCTCTCTCTCTCTCTCTCTTTTTTTGGCCTTCTTTTAATCTATTTCATAACTATTCACTAATTCCTTGGTGGGGGTTTTTTTTTTTTTTATATATTTTTTATAAATTGTTACAGGAAGTGGGTTCAAGTCAAATCGTCCATTTAGATCCGGTTACTTTGGTGCCGACATAAGGCTCCAACCTGGTTACACTGCAGGAGTTATTACAGCTTTCTATGTGAGAATTAGAATTAGACTCTAAATATGTTATTAGTTCAAGTTTTAGTCTAATAAAGTAATTTTAATATATATATATATATATATGTATATATGGCAGCTTTCAAATAATGAAGCTCATCCTGGGTTTCATGATGAAGTGGACATTGAGTTTCTGGGGACAACATTTGGGAAGCCTTACACATTGCAGACCAATGTATACATCAGAGGAAGTGGAGATGGTAAAATTATTGGCAGAGAAATGAAGTTCCATCTTTGGTTTGATCCAACTCGAGCTTTTCATCACTATGCTATTCTATGGAGTCCTAAGGAGATCATGTAAGTTTATATTAAGTTTTCTACTAAAAAAAGAGTTAATTTATCAGCTAATTACTTACACCTTTTATGGCATATTCTTCATCATTGAGAATACGTTGTTAAAATAAATAACTTTCTCTTGCCAGCTGTCGTATGATAAAACCCGTATGAGATTTTTTTTTCCCTTTCAAGTCTTATGCTTAATTTAGAGATATGTAAAACAAAAAGTACAAGATTATTTTAACCCCACTCAAAAATAAAGGAGCCAATTAATTTTGACAACATCAATTATAAATAGGATCAAGATCACATGACCGGTTACACTTTTCAATAAAAATTTTAGAGAATTTACAAAATGGATAAAGTTAGAATATTTTCAACAACAAAAAAATAAATCTTAATTACCTGTCGGAAGATACTTCGTTAACATGTATAATAATATACAATGCATAATGCACCAAATCTAAACAACACTAATAGTTTATTATATATATATATATATATATATATATAAAATAACGCAAAAAAAGTACTAGTACTATACCAGGGACAAAACATTTTGGACTGCTGTTGGTCGGTAATTAGTTGTCTTATTATACTTAATCATACTTTTGGGAATTAATTAATATCATTGGCAGATTCCTTGTGGATGACGTGCCCATAAGGAGGTACCCTAGAAAGAGTGCTACAACATTTCCACTAAGGCCAATGTGGGTCTATGGCTCAATTTGGGATGCCTCAACATGGGCAACAGAAGATGGGAAATACAAAGCTGATTATAGGTACCAACCATTTGTTGCTCAGTACACCAACTTCAAAGCCGGCGGATGCTCCGCCTATGCGCCGCTTTGGTGTCGCCCAGTGTCCGCCTCTCCGTTCCGCTCAGGCGGGTTGACCCAACAGCAATACAGGGCCATGAGGTGGGTCCAACGTTACCATATGGTCTACGACTATTGTAAGGATTACAAGAGGGACCATTCTTTAACTCCTGAATGCTGGCGTTAAATAGTGAAAAAGCATTAAATAGTGAAAAAAATAAAAAAAATTCACTTTTTTACCATCATGCTAATTAAATATGTGGAGTTTCCCCTCAATGGTCTCTCTGTTTATGATTTATTTTTCTCTTCTCTCCCAAGAAGTTACCCCACAAAAAATAATAATAATAATAATAAAAAAAAAGGAATTGTGTGTTTCTTTCTTCAATTTTTCTGCCTCGGAATTATTGGTGTACATGACCATTTTGTTATGTTGAATTCAGTTGTAATTATGAGGTTTAAAAAGAGAAGAAAAAGGGAAAAAAAAAAAAAAGAAAAAAAAGAAAAAGAAAAAAAGAAGAAGGCTATTTTGTATACTTAGAAAGAGAAGTGGGATGAACTGAAGCCAAGTATCCAAGGAGTTGAGGGCCATGGGGTTATTGAGTAAAGTGTGTGTGTAATTGTACCAGCCATGTTATTTTTCTTCCTTGATGCCCAGAAAGCACTTGTCATTTCCTAATAAAGCAAAATGATTTTTTGTTGTTTTCCTTTGCTTTTCTTTTATGTGTTTTTATTTATGCATTTTTTTTGGGTGCAAAATGAATGCTACAGAAGATGGGGTAACTTAATGTTGGTCATTTTCTATATGCCTTATCACTTCCATATATGATATTCTATCATGATATAGAAAATGAAAAGAGAAAAGAAAAGAAAAGAAAAGAAAATAGTATCCTTTTAGCACCGTCTTCAAGAACCATTCAATGGTGTGGATAGATAAATAGGTCTCTAATCCACTGCTAAAGTTTTATACCGAAGTTACAATTTTACATTTGAGTGACCAGATATTATAGGTTTAAGAAAAAAAGAAATCATTGATTTTATTTCTAACATTTACTTATTAGAATGTGCAATTAGAAACAATCTATTCTTTTATTGTCTAGTAAATGTAATTTCTAAAATATCTTTCACTTAGACACCTATAAATTTATCATAAGTATATAAGTAAATTTAATATATATATTCCCGTTAACCAAAAAGCAATACTATTTTTTTTTTGCTATAAAAAAAATACTAAATTTGTGTAAGTATTGGCATTTTACTTTCTTGTTCTTTATTTCTGCGGGCTCATCATATTATCATTCTTAATTTTGTAAGTAAATACATGATCAAATTAGGAAAGAGAAACACTGATCCCAATATATTGCGTTGTGTGATGATATCATTGTAAATATATCATTATTCGCTGTTATTTACTGTTGAATAAAAAATAAAAATAAAAAGTGAAAGGGAGACATCCCTCTAATTTTTTTTACCTTTCCCTTTCAAGTGAAGCAAACTTAATTTAGCAATACATAATCAAAGAAATAATAGTATGTGTAGAACACTAATAATGCTAGTGGCCTTCCTATGTTTATGAATGACACTATCCATCTCCATCATGCATATAACTCATAGTCAATTGACTCAATACATGAAATGACTAATTGTCAACTTCGGTTTCTTACCCCATAATATTGGCCAATGTTAGTTCCAATCCACAAATTTTCAAGATTTTTTTAATTTGCTAAAATCTTTCCTAAATCGTTTCAATTTTATCGGATGCCCACGAAGTTTTTTTTTTTATTTTTATTAGTGCAGAGCGAACTATTCTTTCTTTCTTTCTTTTTTTTTTTCCCCCGCAAAAATTACTACACATAACAACATGATGAAGAAGTTATATCATTGTACGGATCCAATGCTATTGGCATGGTCTAGGAGGTGGGCAAAACCATAGGGGCAGAAAGTCCCATTCCTTGTTGTTCACCAATTGGACTATTAAATCATACGTTCCATCAAATATCAATGCAAAAATGGGTCATTCTTATTGCAACAAGAAAAAATAAAAATGATTACACACTTGCACTATTCTATTCCCTAGCAAGAGTAGGTGGAAATTCTATATATATATATATGTGTGTGTGTGTGTGTGTGTGTCTATATATATACATATATATATATATTGTACCATCTAATGGTTGGATTCGTAAGGAGATCTTGTCTTGAAATTATATAGTCGGTGTAATAACTACTGAAAAACCAAAACCACATTCTGTTTTTTTTTTTTTTTTTTAAATCAAATTGTACGAAAACTATGTGCTAAATAAATATTGGGGAGACACGAAAGTTTGAGTTTTGTGGAAAAAAAAAAAAGAAAAAAGAAAAAAGAAAAAAGAACCGTACTTTTGTATTGTCCATGCACAATGTGTAGCCAGCCATGCGTTGTAATGGCATTAATGCTCGGTAGAGAGGACCCAATAATAATCCTGGTTAACTTATTAGTTGATAGATTCTGTCTTTACCCTCTTTTGTTCTGGAACAGACGTTAACCACTCCAAAGGAAATTATGAGGCAGACCCACATTGTGAAGAGAGAGAGAGAGAGAGAGAGAGAAAAGAAAAGAGTTTTTAGCACCCCAAAAGAAAAATAGAGGTATCACAGACAAGAGAGTGAGTTACAAGGAAAAAAAAAAAGTTAGGTGATAAATATTATTGTTAAGAAGAAAAGGTCATGTTTAATTTCTTCAAATGAAAATGACAAATAAGAGTGGAGTGTCAAATTTGTGTTTTAATGTCAAATTTTGGTATTTGAGTGGAAAAATAATTCCCCAATATAATATTATTGTTATGTTAAAGTCGACATATGCTATATTTGATGATAAATTTGACATCGAGTATAACAAATGTCAAATTTTAGCATTTTATATTGGTTGATGAATTTGCTTTTTCATTTAATCATTATAATGTTGTTATTTTCAACTTATTCTATTATAATGAAAGTATTTTACTTTTACAAGCTGTTAAAGGTTCATAATTAACACAAAAGGTTGATATAATATCATATAATAGAATTCAAAATAGGGTATCATATTAAATATATCATTTTACAGTCAAATGTAACGTTCACGTTGGCATTCCATTGAATATGGTATAAGCTAAAATCTTGGCCAAAACCGCAAACATACAAAGGGAAGGTGTAGTAATGACTCAAAATGTAATAATAAATAAATAAATGGGACCGATAGTGCAATCTTTTTTAATGTCATTTGGTTTATAAGGAAAAACGTCATATTATATTTCTTTCTTTTACATGTTATAATGTAAGATGTGGTCTATCATTCCGAAGACAAACCTAAGATTAGAGGTTATTTAAGCAATAATAATGCTAAAGGACTTGGACCCCATGGGATGGGCTTAAGAAAAGAAAAAAAGTTGAGATAAGTGCTTGGTGGTCGGGAGCTTTGTAGAAACTTTGAAAAGCTTATAAAAATGAACTGAAAAGGATAGAATGTTTCCAAACAAATAGAAGTTGGTTTTATATATACACCACTAGAGGTACGTATATATCCTCTTTCCCACTCTTATCTGCCTTCTTGTTTTGGCGTTACATATCAAACATTTGGTTTGAGTTTTGTGATGTGAATATAATATATATATTTATGTATATATATATATATATAAATATTGATCATGATGTCTTTCCCGTCAACTCATTGTATAGCTCAGCAGCTACAAAAACTTTGATGATGACCATTTTTAATGGAACAGTTCAAAATCCAGTTGATCTATTCAATTATTAGCCTTGGAAATAAGATATACCACTTTTCCAATGCTTACAAAAGAACACATATTATGCAGAGAAAAGAAGTTGCAATTATTGTGAGGAAGGGTCATGTGAGTGACTATCATTGCTTCAATGACCCCTCTTGAAGTACCTTCAAGGACCCATTTTCTTGTAAAGTGTGTGTGTGTATATATATATATATATGTATGTATGTATATGTTATTTATATATATTTGCATGTCACCCTTTTGAACAATTTGATAATAAGAGGAATGATAAGAAGTCATGTGAGTGGCGATCATTGTTCTAAAGGCCCTTTCCTTTCCTTTCCTCTTAATTTATATTATTTTATTTTTTTATTTATTGAAATTATTGTGGTTTTTGGAACAACTCCAAGGACCCCTTTTGAAGAAAGAATTTTGTATGACACCCTTTTGGTCACTTGATGATAAGAAGGAAAAAATAAAATAAAATGAAATGAAACAAGCCAAATGAAATCTGTAGAAATCCAATCCATATATCTAACTCAAAGTGATTTCTTGAGTGAAATATAATGATAAAAATATTCACATTACATGATGATGGGGTCAGGGAATGTTATGCCATGTGTTGTCTATTGTCATTTATCTATATTTCATGGAGCCCCTATATCTGCATTGAGATCAAAAGGCATGGGCATATTTTAACCCTCATTTCTTTCTTTCTTTTTTTTCTTTTTTTTTTCCTTTACATTTTTTTTAATGTTATTTGTTTTGATTTCACTAGATAGAACGAAGCAGGAAAAGAATCTTTTGGGGTTCAGGAATGCTAGAGAAAGTAAGCCTAAACTTGTATTGGCGTGACTCTACTCTCGTAGGCTTCAACAATTTTAGTGCTTGGAGACCAATGATTTCTTTCTTCAGTTTCAATTTGGGTGAAGAATGCAATAAAAAAGTTGGTTTAAAAGTCAACCAATAGTTAGGGAGAAACTTAGGATAAAATAATATTCTCATTTTGTGCAATGCCATTTTGTTTCCATGGAAGTACTTTGTGAAATATACAGGAATAAATGTTCACAATGTTAGAAATATGCAGCTAGGCATTTTCTCGTTCCCACTTAATCTTGGTTGTATAAATGTTCTCTTTCTTGAATTTAATACGAATATGTTTGAATAATGTTTGGATTTCAACTTCTATCCTTATTTTTTCAAACCAATATTTAATGATAAGGAGTTGGAATTGGTTGGAATTTTTTGAAACAAATTCATTAATAGAAGGTAGGTGACACAGATAATATTCAACTTCAATTGATAATGATGTTATACAATAGTAGTGTATCCGGCATTTTTACATAATTTAACTTTTTATGATTAAATAAAGTCGACTATCTTATAGCAGATTTGTCATTGAAGGAAAGTTCTTTTTAAGAGAAATTGTAGAAAATAGTTGTTGGGGTAGACTTTGTCTTCCCATTATATCGTTAACCTTCCACTGTTTATTAAACGAACAACGGACTCCTGAGTCAAATCTATAATATTTTCATATATTTGAACCGGACCCAACTTATGATATTACCTCGTTCAATCGTGAACAATGATCGTTCGTATAATTGGGCCGGACCCAATTTACGATCTTAATTCATTCCATCATGAATTATGACCGTTCGCATTCGAACGTCGAATCAATCAGTTCAATCATGATCGAACGTACATCAAATCTAATATTAGTCACGAACAGTGCGATCGCAAGAACTAAACCTTATTTTCTAATCATCATTCGTCGCTCGTGATTGACGAAAATTACAAGGGATACTCCCCATAACCGTCAAGCCCACATTCGACAATGACATGTCAGATCTTTTATGATAACCGACAAGCCCATGACTGACAATGACGTCACATCCCCAATAACTGCTAAGCCCACTAACTATGATTCATCCCAATAACTACTAACTCCACATCGTGACATGTGTCCCAAAAGACATTGAGCGAGAACCGCTCACCTGAAATTACGGGTTCAGACCCACTATTTTTCCTCTATAAATAGAGGAAGATCCCCCTTCAGAGAGGAGGACTTTTGTCTGATTCTTACAAACTATTACGCTGCCAAAATTTACTTAGAAACTGTAACCTACTGTATTGGAGAACAATCACATATAGTGAAAAAGACCACGCTCACAGAAGACGTAGCACACATTTGACGAACCTCTCTAAATTTCGGTGTTGTTAATTCTCTTTTCATTTTCCTTAATTATTTCGATATCATAATGTTTTATGAAATTCATTAACGATTTTCAAGGGCCCAATTGAATGTTTGTTTCATTTCTTTTTACTAACTTCTGTTAAAAATTTGACGGTAGATTCCCAACATCTACAATAGTATTTTTACAAAAATAATTAGAATAAATAGCAAGGTTTTTAAATATTTAAAATATATTTAATATTTACTAGTTAAAAAAAATTAGTAAACAATAAATTTATTAGGTAAATTACATTTTTAAAAGAAGTAAATAACTCCTTAAAAAAAAGATAAGTAAATAACTCATTTACATCATAAATTTGTTATTTACTGTTATTTATTCTAAATATTTTCAAAATCTATCACTTGCTTTAATTATTCATGTAAAAAAAAAAAAATGCCATTTACTTCTTTCGCCCACCTTTTTTTCACTAGAATTTTTTCTTAATTTTTCCCCAATATAAAGCAACTTTTTAAAATATATATTTTTATCGAACTAAATAACTCGGTAAATTTGTTATTTACTCAAAATATTTTGATTATCTGCTATCTTTTTTACTTATTTATGCAAAAAGTATATTTTCTTCTTTCACCCAAAATTTTTTTTTTCACTTGAATTTTTTATTTTTTTATGCTTTCCAAATATAAAGTAGCTTTTTAAAATATATAACATTTTGTCGAAAGTTACAACACAAACCGACCTTAGCTCAGTTGGTAGAGCGGAGGACTGTAGTTGTATAAACAGACATCCTTAGGTCGCTGGTTCGAATCCGGCAGGTCGGATTTTTTTCTTTTTTTGCCCTTTTTAAATCCAATGACTATAAAATCTCCATAGATAATTTTACCGTTGCCCATGAAAAAAGAAAACTTTTATTTTTTTCTTTTTGTTTGCTGTTATTTCTTTTATCATTTTCACCACCAAAAAAAAAAAAAAGAATAACTGGGGAACTCACTTTTTTGCTGGGATTGGAAATCACAAACACACAGCTAAATACGTGTCATCACACACGCACACAAATCATTTTAAGGGGTTAAAAAAAAAAAAAAAAAACACTCCCTAAGCTACGTATGTACGAAGTTCATAGATATCTTTGACTTTAACAGTAGAAAACCAAAGTCGAATAGCCCCAATTGGTTCAGTGTCACAAACAATCAAAAAGAAAAGACACATCATTGCATTTTTGGGGTCATTCTGTGTCCAAACAATCAAATATAAAACAGTTGGTACATAATAATGTATCAGTGAAAGCGAAATTAGTGCATACTTGTAGGTATAGTTACCCAACATGGCTTTGCCTCCACCAATCATCTTGAAAGGATATAAATATACCCTACTGGGTGCGTCTTTCTAAAACATTAGATTTCCATCAAGTCCTATCAAATTTTTATAATTTTAATATGATTACGATAAGATTTGACCTTAAAAATTACGCAAAACCGTAAGAAAACCCTATCATAAGACCCATCCTTTCTTACTTCCCTCACATCCAGCCAATATACCTGACTTCTTAACTAGATCAAACAAAGTGAACCCTCGTGCAAGGCCAGTTTACTTTATTTCTTTTCCAATTGAAACCGAAAGGAAAAAGATGGGTAAGAGGAACCACAAGTATCTTGGTATGTATCTTCATAATTAATAAATTAATTAATTCATATAATTAACAAGAAGTGACGGAGCCACCTATAACCGAATGGGACCAGAATCCTATTAAACTTTTCTTTTTATCAATTTTACCTCGACAATCTTTCTATTTTTCTCACATTACCCCCACTACAATATAAGTCCCCCTCAGTCTTTTCGTGTATGCCCTAGTGATACAATAAACTGGCTCTGCTGGGAAACCGGAATGACATTCACAACCTTCTGAGCAAAAGTTGTCCACCATACAGCCAAAAAAAAAAAAAAAAAGGAAAAAATCAAAGAGAGAAAAACTAATGTAACGATGTATAACCTAATTACAAAGAATGGCTAATGGCAATTTTGAGAATTAAGATCTACTTATCTTTTTGATAACTGGCTAACAAGAACCTGGTAGGGAAATTTTTTTATTATTTTTTAATTTTTATACTTAAACTCCTAATAAGGACCATATGATACATATTAGAACTTGTTATTCTATATAAATATGCTCCGACCATGGGCCCATATTGTGCAAAAGAAACAAGCAGGGAATGATAGATATCAGCTATTACATCTTTCAGATACCTGTAACAAAATGAACAGGAGTTGGACAAGAATGATTACAATTTTCAAGGTTACCATGCTAATGTGTCTAATCAAACTATTAACGATATAATGACTAATGATTAGAGCAATAATTCAGAAATGAGCCCTTGAAACTTGATAGTAGTAATTAGCAAGTTCAAATAATCTTTGATCTTGGGCAATGATTTGACAAATCTAAAACTAAATATTACCTGTCTTTCCCGAAGCTAGGTTGTGAAAATTTGCAGTATGTCACCACTTAAACAACCAAGTAAACCCTGGTTTCGAGCATGTGTATACTTGATGTCACGAAGAGGACACCCCTCTGATTTAAGGCGCTGAAAAACTGAAAAGGAAGGCAACTCGTGCAAGGACAATTCGCAAGCACCTTCATCCCTTGATGCAAACAGCTTCTTATCCTTCTCTAAGTCTATAACCGCGCATTTTGGAAATCGAATCTGATTGAAACTAGCATAAATAGAGCTCAACTTTGAAAAACAGCCGGTGCCTGTTCTCTTATATTGAACATGAGATCCCATTATTCCTTGTCCAGTTACATGGGAAGGAGATTGCGAAAGTTGAGACATAGCAATCTCATTGTGCGTTTCAACTTTAGGGCGGTATGAAGCAACAATGTCATCACTGCTTGGACAATAAGCAAGTGATATACAGATTCCTTGTTTGTCCGTTTCAGGAACAAAGGTAGGCCTTCAGATAAATCAATAGACTTGTTAGATCAGGCCGTTACAAAATCAAATTATTATTTTTTTTTGCAAATTAGATGCAGATGCTAAGCAAAACCGTAAAAGGAAATTAAAAGGTATATATGCTAATAATCTCTCAGGAACGAGATTTCTTGTACATGTTTATCCTTAAGACAAACAATTCTGAAAGATCAGGTGAGAAAGTGGAAAAAAATATGACAACAAGAAGAAAATGGAATAAACCACATTAACAAGGAAATTAAATACACGTATGTAACGATGTATCAATGGATCAAACAAGATTCACAGAGCGAATAAACTCTAAGTACTTACCTTTCGTCAGCACCTTCAAAGTTCCACTGGCACAGGCCAGTTGAAGAGGCAGATAAGACTGTCCTAAGACCAGAACGAAGATTTGAATGGGGTGAAAGAGAATGTATGGTATGAACAGGGTTGCTTGTCAGTCCCTTGAGGAATTTCACAGGTCCTGTAGTTTGGCGCATATCAAACATGAAAACTGAGCCATTCTGCAATAATAGGAAAAGCAGACGCAAAATCTCAGAATCCATAAACAGGGATTACTACAATAAACAAAGCAGGGAATCGCACCTGTAATCCCGCATACACATAATGCGAGCTGTTGATATCCCATGAACAAGTCCAAGCAGCAGCCTGGAAATGGCAATGTCAAAATGGAAGAAACACACTGAACAACCAAATAATTTACCGTTTTTTTTTTTCGTGCCGAATGAATATGGGTGTTCTTAACATGCAAAACAATATATGAGAAAGATAATAAGTTTGAGGGATCTTATGTCTATGAGCATGCATGAACAGACACAAGCACACGAATATTAAACCACCATAGAAACAGCTTATTGAAAATATACCGGCAGATCATAGGCTAGGACGACATTATTGCTTTCCATGCTGTACAGAGCAACATAAAAATGTCAATGTGTAATAAACACAAATGCACATAGAATACACAAGAAATAAGGAAGAAAGCATGGGGAAAGAAAATAAAAGAAATAAAGAAAGAAAGAAAAGTTAGAACAGGTTTGAGATATTTAAGCCACCTGAGAAGTGATAATTTCTTCCCTAGCGAAGCAAAGAGTACAAGACCAACACCAGAAGGAGAAAAGTGTAGGTCCTTGATAAAATTTGTCGACGGAGGAAGCAAAATATCCTCTCTTTCATGTGGAGTTACCAAGCTCATCTGCAAAATCATGTACGGCTCTTTAAGCATTTACATGGAAAAAAAGCAGTAAGTGTTATGCAGGCAAAAAGTTAACAAACGCAAGAATAAATTACTTTGGTAAGCACATGCTTTGCACCCATCCCAGGTAGGCTTCGTGCAATTAACACGGTTTGGTTAGAAGCATCCACATCAAGCAAATGAGCACCATCCAGCTGCAACTCCTCCTAAAAAAAGATCATTGTGTTAATTTTCATTAAAAGTGTACATGAGAGAACCTAGTTTACTGGAACAAAAAGAAAACCTAATGAAGGGAAGATGACAAGGAATACCAAATAAGAATGCACTTAATTGCTGCAAAAATTTAGCATTGTAAAATTAGCAGAAAATTCATCCACATGGTAATTGATAGTGTGGTAATGGATTTAGTACGTACTTGAATACACCAATCAATCAGATAGAAAAATTTTGTAAATACAAAATTGAGCTTAGATGCGCAAGGATTTCAATCAAAGAAGTGCCTAGCAATGTCCTAGTCAAATCTAACACACAAATTGTATATGACCATTATAAACATCAATGAGAGATGAAAATGAGAATAAGCCTCATGAGATCTGACACTATCTGCATTTTACATCAAGAAAATGAAAGAGCAACAAATGTTGAACCTTTAATACAAATCGGCGAGAAGATGCTTGTCTGCGGAATATTGGATAGAGCTTCTGTCCTACAGGATTTATAGAAGGAAATATCAATGAATGTCAATTTTCAACAAAATTTTAGCTCAAAAATGAAAATTGAATCGTAGATGAATAAATTTTCTAGCTTTCAAATCCATTTGGAAAAGACTGTTTCTGCAAGACGAGAAATTTCACAATGAAAAGCTCATTCACTTGTTAAAACTATTACCAGTCACAGATTTTCCAGGAGAGTCTCCATCAGCATAGACTGATCTAGATGGTCCTTTTGGAAGATCTCCTAATAAGCCTTCCAAATAAGTTGTCCTCTAGAAGTTCAAAAAACTATAAGTACAAAAAGTTGACGAAGAACGTATAGAAGTAAAATGCCATCAAATAAAGACCAGTACCTAGTGAATGGTCTGACGTAAAACACACCTAAAGTAACTAATGTATTCTACTGAAAATACTGCAATTAGATTAAACTTCCAGACACAGCTCCTTAACTTAGTTCTTTCATTTGGTTACACAAAGTTTCTCCTTTTTTCTTTATAATATCCGCAAAATCATGGTTGCATGAAAATGAATATATTAACGCAAGAAGTAGCCAGAGTCGAAGCATGTAAATTCCCCTACTTGAAAAGCATTGTCAAAAAGGTTTGCAAAAAATGTTGGCCAAGCATAACCTCTATGTGAGGAGAAAAATTAGGAAGAGAGGAGTGTTTGGAAACTAATCAACGTGGGAACATTGAAACCAGAAAACTTTGATTAAAAAAAATTGAAGGGAAAAGTAGACATTTATGTCCCAAAAGGAATCAAGACAGCACGAGGCCTTTACAAAAAACTAAAACTCATATAAATCTGTACAATGAAAGATAACACAGTTCATAATTATGCATACCTCTCTAAGCTGTTTAACTTCCAATTGAAACTCAGCCTCTACTTTTCTCCACTTAGCTTCTTTTTTACTCCAATCAGCTCCCTACATATGAAATTAGACAAGATGCGTTTACTAAACTAGCTAGCGGCTAACTCCTTATCGTATCATATGCTTTTTCTCATGTGTAAACGTGTGTGATATGTCTGATAAGATTTGCCAACTTCAAAGAAATGTTTAGTTCAGAAAGGTGATAAGAACTAATATAGGAGAAATGGAAATTTATATGGTTTATTGAATTCAAATGGAATTACAAAGGAAAAGTACAAGAATTGATAGTGTTGCGCTTTCAAGAGGCTCAACTCTCTCCCAGAGAAAAATCTCAGACCAATTCCCACTAGATTCACCATAAACCCCCACTCTCTATTAGTCCCCCTTTTATACTACTAATTGCTTTCTAACTCCCTACTAACAACCACCTTGTAATCAGTTACAATGCCAAAACTGACTACTAACAAGCCTTACTCATCAGTCATGCTAGTAACAAACTAACATATTGAGAAATCCAATCAAAGGATGAGCTACTTTAGGATTTCTACAAAGGTTAAATTGCAAGAAATAAAAAAGAAAGTTAGGATAAGATATAAATTGTTTCTTGTAAGGAGGGACTATACCTTCTTCTCAAGAGATGCACATTTACTCTCAAGTGACCGAATTCTCTGCAGACAAGAAGACCCGTCATTTCAATTAAGTTTCTGACCTTTTTCCTTTCCCTCCTTTTTGGATATTAGAAGTATGAACTGCTAACCTTTTGTGATTCTTCATCAATAGCAACAACCCGTGACGCAAAGAGTTTTCTAACATCCTTGAGTGTGCATTTCCCATTGCATTGAGGACACTAGAACAAGAAAAAAGAAAAGTGCATCTATAATCTCCCATAAGAATGATTCAATTTTCCGAAATCTTCACAGGAAAATAATATACAGTTCTGCTTGCAAGTCCACATTCACCTCCAGTGTTCAGGTCTAGAGTTCAAATTCCCACCAACTTAAAATGTTAATAAATAAATAAGATGTTTAGTTAGTAAAAACAGTCAAAATACCTTCCCTAGATTTTTACGCTGTTTTAGCCATCTCTTTATGCAAGACATCCCATATATATGCCCACATGGAAGACAACTGTCTCATCAAATGAGAAAACAAAAAAATCAGTACGATTTTCCAAACAATTAATGGTTGAGCACAAAAATTAATGATCTTGTAATGACAATGCAATACAAACATAGACAAATCTACTAAAAG
The DNA here is from genome assembly GCA_009761775.1 of Ficus carica. NCBI lineage: Eukaryota > Viridiplantae > Streptophyta > Magnoliopsida > Rosales > Moraceae > Ficus > Ficus carica. Next base: position 15,840,487 of record CM019751.1, read on the forward strand.
TCAAGGTGTCTTGTGAGCAAAAATTTTAGTTAAAAACAAAAAATTAAGTATGATTCTCCAAACAATTAATGGTTGAGCACAAAAATTATGATATTGTATTGACAATGCGATTCAAACATAAACAAATCTACAAAATTCGAGGTGCCTTGTGAGCAAAAATTTTAGTTAAAAAACAAAAAATCCAGTATGATTTTCAGACAATTGATGGTTGAGCACAAAAATTATGATCTTGTATTGACATTGCGATACAAACATAAACAACTCTACTAAAATTCGAGGCTCGGATGCCGTGTGAGCAAAAAATTTAGTTAAAAAAGAAAAAACTCAGTATGATTTTCCAGTCCATTCATGGCTGAACATAAAAATTCGGAAATTGTATTGACATTTCGCTTAAAATACGTAGAAATCTGCTAAAAGTTCGAGGTTTGAGTCGAAATTTCAGTGAAAATAAGCACAAAAACAAAGAAAAGAGAGAGAAATCAGCACCAGATATGATGATCGCCATCACTAGTCCAAGGTTCCATGCAAATAGGGCAGAAAAGGCCGTCAGTTTGGCTGCAGCTCCACTCGTTCCCTTCAGAACCCTCCTCTCCCAACGAGCACGCCTCGCCTGCTCCGGTTTTTCTCCGCTTGTTGTTGTCTCCCTCCGAATCGACTTCTTCCGGCCATCCTTCGTCTGGCAATGTTCGTAAATACGCCAGGTAATCTTCTTCTTCTTCTTCTTCTTCGTCCCCGTCTTCTTCGTCACCGACGAAAATCGGCGCTTCCTCGTCGAGATCTCCGTTCCAGTCCGCCATTAGAGCGTGATTTCGAAGAATTCTCTCTCTCTCTCTCTCTCTCTCTCTATCTCTCTCTCTGATTTTGGTGTTGTTTCAGTGTGGAGAGAGAGCTTAGTGAAATAAAGCGCGCTTTTTCTGCTCCAATTCATTTGGGGAAATTTGTTGTTAAAGAAGAAAAAAGACATGTCGTTTTCATGGTATAAAGGGAGGGACTAGCACAAGTTGGCATGGAAACTACACGTCGTTTTCAAGAACACATATATAAGCAAAACTGCTATCAGTATCTAGTACCACAAAAATTCAAAGTGGAACAACATGTCAAATAGGGATACATCTGCTTGCAAGAAGACATCAACAACATGAATCATGATCAACATCAACTTGGTGTCGCATTCTCCGCCGTCGTCGGCGGATACAACGACAGTCGATGGAGTAGCAATCCCAAGCGGAAAAGGCCTCTTTCGAGTGGTTTCTTTCGATTTGATTGATTCATTGGCATTCTTTTATTCCAGCCAATCGTCCATCTGAAATTTTCAAGAAAGTGGACTTTACACAAATTTAGTTTTCACACAGCACTACTTACATAACTTGGATTTTGATGTTCTGGGGTGTGGAATACACAAAATTCAGGAACTATTAACAGTAAAATAAAAAAAATATATAAAAAATATTTTAAAAAAACGACGACGACGACGGTCGTGCAACAGTGACGAGTAACTGTACAGGTGTATTACTCCGAAGGCGCAAGAGCTGACTGCAATACATCTTCGAGGTACTTCTCAGCAGCAGCGTACTGCCTTTTCTTGTCTTCAATTGCCAAAGCAGCCAAGGCCTTGTCCTGCATAAAGTACAAATTGAACTGATGATTCATGATCTGCCTAGCTGTCGGCATGAAAATGGAACTGCATCAAATGGAGAAATTACCGGAGGCAAGTCCTGATAACTTCTCAAAGTCTCGAGGATGGGCTTTGTTTTCTTCTCTAACTCCTTCCTGTTCTCGGCCATTTCGACCAATACACCATGGCTTATGTCCGGGGAGTAACCTACACGATTTAGCATAGTCTGCACGGGAAGTTCTCATTAGAGTTGGACATCATACAGGGGTGGGAATAACTTTAAAAACGGAAATTGAAGACATTTGAGGGAATTACTTTCAAGAGAGCTTAATGGACTAAGTAACTTCCCCAAGAAATCAGTTTCTACTTGATGCAATCTCCTAAACATCTCCCGCAAAGACGGATGTGAACAGACTACGGGAAGGTGTCGGAGCAACAAGATTATCATTGAATACGCCAATCAAAAACAACCTCTGAAATACTGGAACCCACATAATTATACCCTAAAAATATTATCCACTTGACAATACTCTCCTCGAATAAAAGCTTATCTACTGTTTTCTACTTGAACTCTGCAACTGTGAATTTTACATATCATAGTCATCATTGTTCCCCTCTACAATTAAAAGTTTCACAACAATTTTGGATCAATCATCTCCTTCAAATTACGAACTCGAAGCATTCTCTAAACTTCGAATAATGTGTATTTGTTTAAGGCCTTGGTTTAAATATCATGAACGGGTAAAGAAATAGGAGTGGTTATCTTTCGGATCTATTTACATGTGTACTTACAAAAATTCAAGAATGCTAATAGATCCCACTAAAATTTAGTAAAACATGCCTGTTGCCCCTAGTTTATAACCCTTTTTTTTTTCTTTCCTCTCTCTCTCTCTCTCTCTCTGTAAATGCTTGTTAAACAACATCTAAATTGAGATACTACTTTCTAAAACTTGAAACAACTTTTGACAATGATAACATCGGGATAATCGATAAACCAACAATACCTTGTAATTGGCACTCTGTTGCATATATTGTCTCTCCTTGGCAGCCATAACAGCCAAGTTCGTCTTCCAATTCTCCACTTGCGCCTCACAAGGAGCTACATCGTTCTCTAATTGCGCAAGCGTTCTATAAAAACAATTACAAAGAGCACAAAGCAAATTTACTAACATAAGTGCAAATTTACTAACAGAAGTGCAAATATACTAACATAACAACATTGACGCTTTCAAATCCAAAAGAAAACACCTTACCTTTTCAAATAGGTCAATCTCGCGATAGCTTTTCGTGTGTAATCCAACAAAACCATGGAATCTTTCTGCACCTTAGCCCTCTTCTCCTCCACACTAGCCTTCCTGAGGGAAATGTCTCCCATTGCCACAAGAAAACTAAATCCGAACAGAAACAACACAGTTGCACAAAAGGCATAACAAGATTCACCAAAGAAAATAGCAAACAACGTTATCCAAATTCTCACCTGCTTAGCTCAGTGTCTCTGATGTTCAGTAAATTCGCCACATTCGCCAAGACCTGAACCGATCCAACGACATTGGAGGCTAAACTCTCCTGAGCAAGCCCTACACTCTCCAAAATCTCCCTAATTCTCGCCGCTGCAAACAACAAAACCCTGCTTTAGCCTCATTTCTCAAAAGTTAGGTTTATATCGACGTAAAAAGGAGAAGAAACCTTGAGAGCGGTACTCGGAGGCTTTAAGACGGAAATCGGAGGCAAGGATTTTGGATACTTGGGTTTTGCCTTGGGAGAGAGTGGCAAGGTTGTGTAAATAAGCCACAGTTCGAGGGGTGTATTCAAATTGCGGCACTTCCTTCCCGGCTTGACCAAACTCTTGAGCCAGCCACTGCTTCACCTCCCCAATCCGAGATGCCTCAGATCCTCCTCCAGTGCCAGCGCTAGCACCACCGCTCTTCGCCATTTCGGTTACGGAGGAATCACTCATTGCTCTTGCTGTTGCTCCAGTTTCTAACCAGTAGCCCGCCTAGGTTCTGTTATGCTAGAATTAGTAAACACTTCAACTAAATATAAAACGAAAAGAAAAATCTTTATGAAAATGTGACTCATTTTAATTTTACTTGCCCTTTTGTTCCATCAATTTACAAATTTAAATTCATGCCCACCAAAATTATCTATACAGGGACTTTGTCCGTGCCAAGATACAAATGTGAGAAAAATACAAAACTAAAATTAAAATCATCATTTTGTCTGTCTAAATATTGCTTAAAGCCATTCCCCTTTCCAGATGAAAAACTTGAAACCGATGGGAAATGCACAATCAAACTACTTAAACATCACTCATGACCAGACTCAGGAATCCACTCCAATCGCTACCCATTAAGCCCTTACTTCGAGAAGTACCTTACAAATTTATGGACGCACCTAATGGACGGGCTGAGGAACTCTTTCGAGGCCCGAGCCACAAATGCCCACCGTCAAATTCAAGTATGCTTCTTCATCAAGAGCTAAAGGAAAACAAAAGAACAAATGTTTTATGAATTTAACATATCTAGTGAGTCATGAAGGGACAGCTAATTGAATATTCATATATGTATGTATATACACACACACACACACACATACACACACATATATCATTAACCAAAAATGATGAGGAAAAAAAATCAAAGAAAACAAATTTTCGCCAGAATTCACATATGATGACTAATACATTTAGAATCGATGCATTGAAAATCAAAGAAAAAGAAAAACCCATGTGCAACTGACCTTGCTGTATTGCTCTGAAGATCCGAAGCAAAGAGAGAGAACCAACCAGAGACGGAAAGGGAGATAGAAAGCTTCGGTCAGTGATGGAGAGAGAGAGAGAGAGAACGTCGGAGATGGAGAGAGAGAGCGCGCGAGGGGGAGGGTAAAAAAACACGAGGGGGGAAAAAATTGCTTGCCTTGCCTTGCCAAATGATTATAACAAGAAATAATTTGTTAATTTTTTTTTTTTTTTTTCAGTTAAAGTAATACTCATATTTAAGATAAGGTTTAATATAGATTGAAAAGAGTACTTTTAACATTTTATACGTAAGAAGAAATTAAGTAGATAAGTAGTTTTAGTCTTCGTTTAGTAAGTTTATTAGAGATGGAATATTTAAGTTAGAGTTGGTTGATTTTTCAAAAACTAGTTATAAATTTTATTGATTTTTCAGAAAAAGACAAAAATTGAGATGGAAAAGTACAATTTAGTTGGAGTTAAACTTAAATACCAAATGGAGACTTAGATTATTATGAAAAAAAAATTGAAATTTAGGTAATTATTAAAATATTAATTGATTTATCTTATTAACCACTCAATCAATGATGGTTAATTATTTTTAAGCATTCGTTTGGATCGTTAGTTAAAGTTAAAAATTTTTAAGTTGGATTTTGTTGATTTTATAAAAACTAGTTATTATTTTTATTGATTTTTCAGAAAAATATCAAAATTCAGTAAAAAAAAACGTATAATTTAATTGAAGTAAACTAATATATCAAACAAAATCTAAGGAATTTGTGGGCATACGAGTAGTCGCTTGTTTGGGACTTTTTCAATCGATTTCGCCAAAGATTGACAAGAAGATATGGGTATAGGAAGTGGTTATCGAGTAAGTTCATTCCATCTGTTTTTCGACATTGAGGATCCTAATGTTTCAATTACGAGTGATATTATAGAAACTATCTTTCAATAATTATAACAATGTTTGCTACATTTCTCGTTCTATGAATACAGTAGCCTACTATTGGATTAATTATGTTTTTTTGTAAGTTGTACTAATTTTTATCGCCTTGACTCAATCCCTAAATTTAGATATTTTGTTTTTTAAATTAAAAAATATAGGGATTTTTTAGATATTTTGTTTAATGTAAAAGACAAAAATAAAAAAGTTGGTTTTTGTTTTGTTTTTTGTTTTTCGTTTTTTGTTTTTTTTTTTTTTTTAAAGTTGGTTTTTAGATGGTTTGAAAAAAAAGAAAAAAGGGAACTTGAAAATAAAAATAAAAATAAATTCTCAGACCAAAACAAAACCCTTCATCGTTGAAAGTTGCTCAGCCATAAACAGAAAGGAAGACGACGGCGAAAAATGGCTCGGAGCATCTCATACGTAACTGGTTCTCAGCTTTTGTCTCTTAAACGTCGCCCCAACATCGCCATCATCGACGTCAGGTCTCACTTCCACTTCCACATCTCTTTCTCTCTCTTAATTTATCTTTCTTTTTTTCTTTTTTTTTTTAATTTTTGTGTGAAGAATTTCAATTCAATTATATAATTTTTCGATTTGGATTACAAATTGAAGGGACGAGGAAAGGAGCTACGATGGGCACATAGCAGGGTCCTTGCACTACGCGAGTGATTCTTTCTCTGATAAGATCTCCAATCTCATTCGCGAAGTGAATGGCAAAGACACCCTTGTCTTCCATTGCGCCCTTAGCCAGGTTTTTTTTTTTTTTTTTTTTTTAATTTGGGATTTTATTTGATGGGTATTCTTCACATTTTGGTTTTGATGGATTTTATTTGTTCGGTAACTTTTTTATGATGAAGTTGAACTAAAAAAACTAGAGAAATAAGGGAAAATTTGAGTTTATAGAGAGAAGAAGATGACTACTAAAGAGAAAATCTAATATTTATCAATAACCAAATTCAAGTCTGAATTGCAATGGCATTGTTTAGACTTATTTGCAGGCAAGAAAAGTAATGAGAAAGGAAAACTAGCTATAACTGAAACTATCCAACTATGGGAGTTACTATCCAACTATGGGAGACTAACTGGATAGTTTTGGGAAATCTATTCAAACTCTAATAAAAATATAAGGAAGTTAAACTTAAAAAGTTACTTTCTATGTTTATGTCTGACATAAGTGTGTAATTTATTAGTCTGATCACCATTACAGAGGTTATGTCAGATTACATAATTCTAAGAGCTTACTCTATTGGGAGTTGGAGCCTATTAGCCTTTTCACTTCTCATAAGTTCGAAGTCTGTAGATTTTGATATCAAATTTTCTGCAAAGTGCTCTTTACCAATTTCTGCCTCATTTGCTGTTTCATACTCGGCCACTAAAATATTGACATATCCTTTCTTAATCTCCTTGTAATATATTGCACTCTGGTGCCAAAATTTATAGAGTTAGGATTATTGGATGGATCTTTTTGTTAAAAATAAAGTTATGACATGCAATAGAATTTATAGATTAGAATCTCTCATTCAATATTTAGAACGTTGAAGTGCTTACTTCTCTAGTTGTCTTCTATTTTCGTCACATGCCTTGAAACGCCTCTATCATGAAAGGTCTGAAAATCATATTCACACAGCATGATGGCAACAAGGGGCCATAACTAGGTTAGTATATGCTTGTTAAGTTTGATAAACGAGCTGTACGGCTCCAGATCAATGTCACCAACTGATGTCTTGTTATCTTTTATTCTTACACAGGGAGCTCCTAGTTCCTTTTATAAATATGATGGTTGGTAAGATACTTAGATCCTTTTGTAAAAAAAAGCCAAAACTTGATTTTGAATACATGTTTATTAACATGGATGGTTTTTCTTGTAGCTCCTTTAATAAGATTTACTATGTTTAGGTTTGAGATCTGATGTTTAGTAGGGCTTCTAATTCTAGTAGCTCTTTTGCTTCCTAAGCCCAGAAGTCTTCGAGTTAATTTCAAATGGTGTTGTAAATTGTCTTTGATTTTCTCATGTTCTATCTGTGTCTTTCTTTGTGGTGTCAAACACAAATCATTAAAACGGAGTAAGGTTTTGTAAAGAGTAGTGCTACGTTTCCAATTCTTTTCCCTTGTTTGATATCATCACATGGTGGGTGAGTTGTTATATTTCCATGGGTAAATACAACCTCTACTACTAATTGACGTGTTAATTTTTTAAACGCCTACCAGTAAGAGCATGACAATTCACACGCCATGTCAATTGGGATTAACTCATAATACAAGTTATTCATCTTATGACTTTTTGTTTGTATTGTAGGTTCGTGGCCCAACTTGTGCTCGGAAGTTAGTAAATTATCTTAAGGACGTGAAGGATGATGCAGGAATTAAAAATGTCTTGGTTCTAGAACGCGGCTTCAATGGCTGGGAAGCCTCCGGTCACCCTGTTTGTCGCTGTAACATGAAACCCTGCAAAGGCGAGAGCACGTCAGCAGAAGTTGCATAACTGCATCTTTATTGGAAATAAAAAAATATATATATTATGAAGGAATGGTTAATTTGATAAATTGTATCTGCACCAAAAAAAAAAAAAGTGCATGTTTAAACAACCATATTCACTTCCAACCTGATATAAAATACAAAAGTTGTCTGCTGCTTCAGTGTTTCTTCTGGTCATCGCTCTTTTAACATTTGAGGTAGCATGTCACACGGTGTAGGTTGAGGATGGAAGCAATGGATTGTGGTTGTTAGGAACCCATTTGCTAGAAATCAACCTAACAAAACCGATTTGCTGACTCCGTAGATCCCCATTCTATTAGGGAGAAGTCCTTTTTCAGGTTGCCCATTTCAAGCAATGATCACAAAACCGTAATTCATTGTACGTCCGATCCCACACTCGAGATGATGGTTTTTCACGCTTTTGACTACTCCACTAACACATTTTGGTAGATTAGTTACGATACGAAATGTTAGGAACCCATTAGATAAAACTTAACCCTTACAAAACAAGCTTGCAAAAGGGTGGGGACCCTTGTAAACCCACTCATCATCTCATAATTATTCCTTGTGGCACTTTTAATATCTAACATTACACCTTTTATGTTTTTGCTATTAAATCAAGAGAATGATTGGTGTCGTCTTATCTCATACCTCTTTCCTTCGTTGGAAATCCCACTAACAGAATGAAAATATCATATTTCAATTCTACTCGAAATATGAGTTTAGATTTCATTTAACCACCACACAACCAATGTTCCATGACCCGTTAGCTAGGTAGGGGACCCGAAATGGGGTTATAGAGTATTGAACAGTGCATACATACCGAGAGAAGATACATTTAATTGTTCACCAATCCATCGGTGGTTACTAGTTACACCTTTGATGGTTAGCTTACTAAATTTTAAAACAAAAATCCTTTCCAAGGACTTGCCTGTTAAGAAGAAAGGTTGAGAGTAAATATAAATAAACACATATGGAAACTGCAAAATTTTTTCAGAATTAAGTGTTACCATTTTTCACATAGCAATGGAAAGTTAAAAAAATTTAAAAACCATTTATTAAAATCTAATAACCATTTTCAAGCAAAAGGCCTATTAGCTCAGTTGGTTAGAGCGTCGTGCTAATAACGCGAAGGTCGCAGGTTCGAGACCTGCATGGGCCAATTATACTAAATTGTCGGCTTTCTTTTATTTATTATAAATTAAAACGACATAACTTTATGCTAAAAATGTTAATAAAACGACTTGTATTTTTTCTATATCAATCAAAAATCAAAATCAAAATAATAACCAAATCTCTCGTCGCAAATTTCACAATCTCCAAAATCTTCCTTCGCTGTGATCGACCTCCTTCCAAATTCCTGCTTCTTCTTCTTCTTCTTCTTCCGCTAAAATGGTATATTTCAAAACCCCACTTTCTCGTTCCCCAGAATTTTCCCACTAAGCTACAAAAAATCCTTGCTTTGCTTTAATGGAGTTTGATTTTCATTTTTATTTGTTTTTTTCAGGTTTGCTTGATGTGTTTGTTGCCCCTCTTCCTCGTACCCATCGTCAACCTACTTCCTCGTCTGTTTGATTACATCATCGTACGTTCCGATCAAATTATAATTTATTTTTTTAATTATTTTGGTTTTGCTTGAAAATTCCCTGATTTTGATTACAATCTGATAGTTTTTGAAAGAAAGAATTGTTTTTTAATGTGTAAATTTTGATTATTCCATTTTTTTAGGGCAAAATTTATGGGGTTCTTGGGTGGGAGTACAGGAAGCTAGAGAGGGCTCCTCCGGCGTGTCCGTACAATCCCTCAGCTAAAAAGGACACCAAAGTAAGTTAATCTAGTCACCAATCAATTTCGTGCTTTGAATTTTGTTTATTGGAAAAAATTGTGGGTGAATTATTATGGAAATTGTTTTTTTTTCGGGTTAAAATTGCTGGTAATGGTAGTTTTTTTGTGCTATGATGAAACTTTCAATTAAATCGAATAATTTCGGCGAAATGAATTGGTGGTATATTGACATACATGATTGTTTAAGTTCAGCAATGTGGATAGTGATCAGAGCTTGTGTAAAGTAGGATTTTTTTCCCCCATTTTGAGAGAATAATTTTGGGCAAAATACGGCGATATGAACATAGTGTATGGTGTTTTAGGATGATAAACTTGTATATTAGTTTAGCAATGTTTATAGTGATTAGAGCTAAAAAAAAAAGGGTGAGAATAATTTGGCCGATAAACGGTGATATGAACAAGTGTAGGATGTTTTAGGATGATGAACTTGGATATTTGAGTTTCGCAATGTGGATGGTGTTTCTCTTAGTTTTCAAAAGTACTACAAAACCTTTTGCTATTAATCTTCGAAAAATTGATCACATAGGCAACGTCTAGAGATGTAATATCGTGAGAAAGAAATTGATAGGCAGCTGATGTTGCCACTTGAAAGACAGATTGAAGCTGAATTGTTGATTGTTTATGTCTGGGATCTCACTGCAAACATGAAAGACAGTTGGTGATGGTACTTGATTTGTGTTGCTTCTTAGCTTCTATTGCTGATGTGATTTCAACTGAGGTTTGGAGGGCGAGTGAGGGATTGAAAGATGGGTTGGATTTCTTTTAGAAGCTTTGCCTAGGTCTGAAAAGAAATACGCTTTTTCATTCCTGAGGAAGTATATAGAAATTGCTAATTTGCTATTTCCACCTTATAAGACATTACCTTTTGTTTTGACTATGTGTCCTCGTTCTAAGTTTTAACATCGAGAAACTAACAAAGCATGAACTCGTCTTGCTACAAACAACACTTGTTTTTAATTGGTTGTGGTGATGAGTATTGCTTCGTTCTCTTCAGCACAAACTTGGTTCTTTTTTATTGCCCTGGTGTACCTTCATTTGTGTGTGTGCATATGCCGTATGGTTGTTATTACTTTTCTTTTGTTGTTAAATGTCTCCTTTAGTGCTTATTTGAATCACATGTCCAAACAGGCAGGGGAAGGGGCTGAAGCTAGTCCGGCAGAGCCTGTATCCAAACTGGCAGATCATGGCAAGGAAGACTGAACTTAGAAACCCAACTTTCTGTCTCTCCCTCCCTACCCATCCTCTGCGTTTAACCCCCGGGATCTGAAAATCTTGTATATGTAATTACCGGCCTTGTTGGTGGCATGGTAGGCCGGACCTTTTGAATTTTTTGGGGGCAAAACAAACTCAATTCTTATGTAGTTGGTTTAAACAAGATATTGGCACTTAAAAACTTACATCTAAGAACTTTGTTTTGCCGTTTCCTTTCCTCTGTGGTGTTTTATTAGTAACTTTTCTATTCTGGTTGGCTTTGTCAATCCCATGTTGAAAGGCCTCCGATTTACAAGCTATGATTGAAGGACTGAAGCCAAACCTTATAATGAGCTTCCACTTCTGACTTCCTTCTAATCCAGGAAAAGAAAGAGCTTTTTATGTATTCATGATACACAAGCGCATGGGAAACAAGATCGTCTAGTTTCGAGTTCCGACACAATCGAATTCCCGGGCAAACCCTAACCCTCTATCTCTATGCGTACAAACTTCACAAAATAACTAAAAAAGGGGGGGCATTCTAAAGGAAAGCTTGTAGTTAGATGTTAAACTTCCTAGAAATAACTAAGAAAAACCCATGCAGACTACCGGGTCATGTGGCCTTCGCTTTTATCAGGTTATAGGTTTGAGTCTTACTACTTGTAAAAGTCTGCGTGTTGACCTAAACTATGCTTTCAAGCAAAGAAGCACGTGGCCCGCCCATTAGCCGATGAAATACTAGGGCCAAGATCATTTGTCATCCAATGAAAGACAATGGTCACCGCTTTTCCAATCCCACTAAACCGAGGATGTGAAGATATTGCTGCTCCCATTTTTATGAAATAAAAACTAAGAAAAACCGATAAATAGAAATTATCTTAGCTTGTGAAGCTTGAGACCATTACAATATGTGTGGAGAAGAGCAGAAAAAGAAGAGGGAAAAAGGCCGAGTCCTTGTCCATTCTACTGATCAAACCACTCACTCACAGCAATTTTATCTGGCTGTTTGCTTTAGAATTCTAACTTAATGTTGAAAAAGTAGGGCCCGTTTTGATCAAATTGCTTTCCAACTTTTGCTGCCATTCCAATGACTATTTATTTCTCTTTGGTGAATGTGCGGAAACAATTTTTGTGGGGTCTGCTTATTGAAATGGTTTGACAGGTCAGAAATCAGTGCCTCTATCCTCTCTGTTTATGTTGATGTTGGACTGAACTAGCAAAGGATTGAGAATGACATGTGAAAAAGGCGTATCATGAGTTGTAGACACGGTTCACTAGTACTATGAATACAGCCCAACTTTGCGCCTACCATAGTTGAAGATGTCAAGACACCATTTATAGAGTATCTTCTCTTGTTCAACCCGACCGGTTTGAAAATAAATCTCTCATAAACGCTGACTCCAAATGAGGCTCACATGGATCCAACTATTTGTTAGAGACGCGATTCAATCTTATCAGATTGAGTCTTTTTAAAGGAAAATTCTATATAACTTTATTACTATTCAACCTCTACACATTTTAAGCTGATATTTGAACGTGTGCCTCACTTTTTCTATAAAAAAGTTGAAAAAGAATTGTTTTATGAGGCTCACATGGTGACTCCAAATGAGGCTCACATAGATCCCATTATTTGTAGAGACCCGCGATTCAATCCGGTCAGGTTGAGTCCTCTTTAAAGGAAAATTCTATATCTCTATTACTAATTAACCTCTACACATTTTAAACTGACATTTGGACCTATGTCTCACTTTTTCTTTAGTAAAAGGCATAAAAACATTGTTTTAAGTTTCCTTTTCTAGTGTTTGAACCACCCTTAATTACATGGTATTTTTTTTTTATATAGAAGAATATATAAATAAAAAACGTCACTTGTTAGGTTTACATGGTTATGGTCTTAAATATTGTAGAAGGAAATGAGGAAAGATGTTTACAACTTCCAAATAGTTTGGTGAGAAGTAGTGACTATATATGTCATCTGACTTTCTCTCAAAGGGGGGCAAAAACATGACCAATGAGTCAATGACCTCTCTTGTTCAATCCAACTAGATTTGAATTTTCTTTAAGGTTATGCTTCCAATGTTTGGTGGTTTACTTTTCACCTAAGAAAAACCACATGCCACATATTGTTTGTGAGGTTGGTGGAAACATTTGTCTCTAATTCTTATGTGTGTGTGTATATATATGAATGCATGAATACATAAATACATATATCTTTCTCTATTTGGGTCAAATTTGACTCAAATACTTGTGAGAAGGGAAAGAGAGTTTGCTTAACAAATCGAAGCTTAGTTGACCCAAAAATAATGATTGGTAATTTAATACACAAGAAAAGACATACTTAAGAACATAGAAACTGTTGGGATTTTACTTGTTTGATTTATAGTATAATGGGCAAATTGTCTAATTACTATGCAAAATTGGTTGGTAATAAAAGTATAAAATTGATACTCATTCTAACAATTGTGAAGTGGATAGACTCTAATCTTCAGCCACGCTTGCAATCTCAAATCCCCTCTTAGAATATATAATATTCAATATTTCTTTTTGTAAAGAATTCTATGGTAAGATATGATTAAAATAAATACTATCTATAAAACACAATTATAAGTGTCAGATTACATTAAAATCATATTAGATTAATTGAAAATTCTAATAATTTAATATAACTTAATAGAAATATACCGATTAAGAAATATGATCTATTAATATAGTATGTTTACATATCGTACTGTAAATTCTCGGTTTTTGATGCGAAATCCTTATCACACTGTGTTTAAGATTCTCATAGTTTTATCCTTTACCCACCTTTTCCTACCACAAGTAGAAATTAATTATTTTTTCCCACTCAACTAGTTTGGTCCCGTCCTTTGAATATTCAGAGGCACTTTTCATGAAAATGGTATTCTATAAGTCTATTAGATACCACCCAATTACTTATAAAACACCTTTAACACATTGCTTTGTCATGTATATAATTAATTAACACTAACCCTTCGGTTTTAAATTTGTCTATTAGTGACCAATTAACATCTTCTTTGGTGCAAAATTGTATGTTTAAATATATATATATATTTTTGGGTGGCAGTCCTTTTCCTAGGCTACTTGTTAGGTTGGAACCCCACACGGCCACAATATTCCAACCGACAAAGCAACCGGCCATGGAATACTTGTCCAATTCATTTGTACAAATTAGTAGAATAATTTATGGTTAGCCACAATAAATATCGATAATTATTGTCCGTATTTTATTACCACACGAAATATAATTTGTTTAGTAGTGTGTTGACATTGTTTTCACATGTTGACATATATATAAAACGATGCATGTATATGTTTCGCTTCATGTGGATGAGTAATATTTTTTTCTTCTTTATATTTTCATCATATTATGACACGAGCAATACATAATTGTTTGTCTTGGAGAAGTCTGATGAAAAGGTGTTATAGTTGAGTTTATCAAAAACCATTTGATAACTGATGTTACTCTTATCATATCATAATATTGTTGGGAAAATTGGATTTCAAAACTACAATAATCAATAATTAAAAATATATGAGAAAATAATCACAATCATCATAATATAATAATTTTTTAGTTTAATTAAAGTAAAAATACAACGTTTAAAATGCTTTTTAATTGAGACAATTAGAAACAAAGGTCTTGAGTTCTTTTTTTTTTTTTTACATATAAACTTCAAGATCTCTCAATTCTTCTTTTTTTTTTTTTTTTTTTTTTCTTCTTCGATGTGGGACTAAACTTTCCTTTTATTTTGCCAAAATCTTACATATATTGACATGTGAGAACTTGTTTGATCATGTTTTTTTAAAGATAATTATGATTCATCTTCTCTCTCCATATTTTTTTTTACCAAAAATAATTACACTAAATAATTATCAGCGATTATTTAATAACTTGCACTAAATAATTATCCGTGATCAATGATTTAAAAACGACTCCCTAGGAAATTGTATGTTACAAAAACTTGGGAAACTTTTTTTTAGTGCAAAAATAAGTGGAAAACTTTTTAGTGCAAAAATAGAGTATATCGTGATAGAACATAGCTCAAAACTTGGGAAAAAAATAAGTGGAAAACTTTTTATTTTCCCATGTACAACACATTTTCATTGAAGTACTTTATTTGGGTTTGTGGCGTAAATGTTTCAATAAATGCACTGTAAATGTGGCCACATACGCTTATATTGTTGCTTTCCAAAGTGTAAAGGAGGAATTAGCTCTAAAAGTATAGTACTATAAACAATAATTTTCCGACAAACAGATCATTGGGTTGATCATAAACTTAGTGGTGACACTTTGGAAAGGAAGTTGGATAGGAGAAATAAAATAAGGGGGAGTTTGGTGGAGTAGTTTGAGTTGGGATTTTTAAGTTTCAATAGTTAATTTTTTTGAATTTTCAGAAAAGACAAAAAACTTTTTGAGAAAAAGACAAAAACTTATTAGAAAAAAGACAAAAAAAAAAAATTGAGTTCAATGGGTTGAGTTCAATGGGTTGAGTGGTTCCACCAAACAGGCCCTAACTTTTTTATTTTATGTGTTCCCCACCTTTGCCTTTTTTTTTTTCTTTTTTTTTTTTTTTTTGTTGTTCCTTCGGACTTGGGACCTAAGATTCGAAATTCTATTTTACATTCGTTGGTTAATCCCAACGGGTTTAAATAAGTGATTATACTTATTCAAAATAGAAAATGATTAAAAAGAAAAACCATTTAAATTTGGATAAATTTCACTTTTTCCCTATCGAATTTTAGGTCTTGTCACAAAATATCTTCTGAACTTCAATTTGTAACATTGTCCCCCTAAATTTTTACATTTTTGTGAATTTCACCCTTCAATTAAATTGTCAACAAAAAATTGGACATGATACTCATTAGCAGCATGAGTTTGGGGTAATCATGCAGTTACCCTTATAGTTAGGTTAAAAGAGGAAATATTTAATGTTGATGTTAGTAATTTTATATTTAATAAAGCTAACGACTGTCATTTTATAATTTCACATTTAGTACCCCCAACTCATGCTTACACGTGTGTTTTTCTGTCAAAAATTTAATTTAGGAGGAAATTAGCAAAAAATTCAAAGTTTAAGGAAAAAAAATGTTACAAATTAAGAGTTAAGAAACATTTTGTGACAAGATCTACAGTTCGGAGGAAAAAGTAAAATTTATCGTTTAAATTTTCTACACATACATATGAAGTTATACGCAATATATGAATGTGTATATATATCATCAACAAATTTTGTAAGTATCAAGCTCTCCAAAGCAAAGAAGTCCAATTTTTAATGTTCGATGTATGCCTAAACCATTTTAGCCTATATATAATCGAAAACAAAATGGTTCATAATAAAAGTACTACAATGGGAGAACACTAAAATTTAAGAACACTCCACTACCAATACACAACAATGTACGTATCCTTAGGTGATTTTGTCTAGGTCTAATATGTTTTTCCTTTTAAAAAAAAATCCTAGCTTTTAATAATTCCCCACACGATACCTGTATAAGCGATAGAGATCAAATTCCCCACCCTCAAATTAAATAATTAAAAAAAAAACACACAGACACACACCTAACATGTTTAAGACGTTAATCACTAGCAATCAAGTATTATTCTCATGCCCCACCTGAGAAATTACTTGTGAGAATTAGTGTTTGAGGTCTACTTAATTCAAGTATTAAAAGATAGATAACATCCATATTTACATTAGCACTAACACTCAACGTTAAATCTAACAAATTCATAAAAGTATATACATATTTAAGAAATCTAAGTTCGAAGCATATTCATAACAGTTAACTTATCTTTCAATATCCTACTTAAGAGTTTCTTAATTAAAGTACATTTAGTCAAGATTTAACGATTAAGAACGGGCGCTACTGATCAAAACTAACACGTGACAACGTTAAATCCGAGCACAACAAGACGGATCCCTTGTTGATGAGATACTGCTTGGGCAAAGTGAGGAGGAAAGGCTGTCGTCAGTGAGTGTCAGTGAGTGTCGTCAGGTTCAAATTCAATCACTGCACCATGATAGAAGGGACAAGCTTAAGTGGTGGAACACTTGGAGACCAAACCACTCTCTTTTTTCCTAGCCATTTACAACACCAAAAAAAGTGCTTTAATTATCTGTCTTGACATATTAACTTTTTTCCAAAGGGGATTGAGTCTCATCCATGTAATTCAAGACTTTGAATTCTTTGTCACACCCTATTTACTAAACCAAAAAAAAAAAAAAAAACAACGTTTTTTCATCGATAAGGTCTCATATTAATTGTGTATATTTCTGACCGTTAAAAAATAAAAGAAGAGTATACAAAACAAAAAGTTATTGTTGGAAAATCTTTGAAAAGAAAAGAAAAAGACTGCACACATTATTGTTGCATTGACAAAATATGATGGTATAGAAATTTGATTTTAGGTTTACGACGTGGGACTAGGGGTTACCGTTGGTTTTGTTGCTCTAGTGTGAGACACACAGGTGTTTTTGGTTGGGGTTTTTTTTTTTTTTCCTTTTATTTCTTGCATTGATGGTTTTCCTAAAGTTTTTCTTTTTGTCTCTGTCTTTTTCAATCAACTACGCTGATGTGGAGTAAGCATGTGACAATTTAACAACCCAAAATTAGGTAAGAATTCTTGGTATATTGTTAATAAATTAGTTAATATTATTTTCCACCATAACTGACCAGATAAAGTACTTTAATGTGTCATTTTAAAGGCTAGACATCTTTAACCTTGGTTTTGAGTTGTCTTGAACTCGTATTTGTAAGATCCATTTTTCTCAAACTTTAAAAACACAACATCTAATCCGATTTCGTTAATTTTTGGATGTTGATTGTAAAAAAAGAGCCCTAAAGTTCAACATTTGCTATGTTTTAAGAAAAAGAGTTTGTAGAAACGGTACTTAAACAAGTCCAATTCCATGGGGAAACTTGAAAAGTTGAAATAGATGCGTCAAAATTTGTGTTGATATAATTTAATTAGCCATCATAAGAAGTACACACTCTTTTGATTTCTTGAACTTATTACAAATTTTCTATAGGTATAAAGATTGACCAAAAACTGGTCCGTAAGAAAAAGAGAGAAAAAAAAAAAAAAAAACAATCATCATCATAATTATCATACTTGTTTGTTTTGTTTTTGTTTTTGTTTTTGTTTTTGTTTTTGTTTTTTGTTTTTTTTTTTAATCTTTTAGTAGAAAAATCAGGACAAAAAAGGGACAAGTACATCTAAGGTGCGCATTACACTCATCCAACTCAACGGGAAGATTCTCAACGATGCACCATAAATATATGTATATATAATTCCAATTTGCATATACTTTTTTCAAGATTCAAGTGTACCACCACTTTGATTGAATAATCACATTATCATATGAATAGTTCGAATTTTAATATTTATGGTCCCTGTCAAGATTTTATGAAATGGTGTAACCTGACCTCATTGCTTTAGTTGCGAATTTAGTAATCATATGACGCATGATGATAGTGTGTGTGTGTATAGTGGTAAAAAAATTTCATCCACGTAAAACATGGCCATCTTTTTTAAATGATAATCTGTATTGGATATACATGATACTATATGAGACCTAATTTAATGTAATTAACTCACAGATTAACTTGATGTGTCTTTTTTTTTTTTTTTTCCTTCCCCGTCAAGAAAAGGAGGTACTAAAAGGGTATTTTATAATACCTAAAAAAAAGTATTTAGTACTAAAAATCTTCCATTAAAAAAAAACACTCAAAATCTTTTAAAGAAAAACTACAAAAATTTAAAAATGTTTACTAAAAATTTTTGGAATAGGAGGTATAAAAGAGTATTTAATACTAAAAAACTTCCTTTTAAAAATAAATAAATAAATAATTTCCTATTAAAAAAATAAAAATCTTTACAAAAAAATAATATTTTAAAAATTATTACAGAAAAAATATTTCAATACAAAAAATATTTAAAAATTTTCACTAAAAAATTTCGGAATATTCTTTTGTTCTTATTTCAATACTGACAATGAAAATAATTACCTTTACTAAGAAAATAGGATTTGATAAAAACTGACTGAAAATATGAAGAGAAGTTTTTTTTTTAGGTATCTATATTGGTTTTGTACATCTTTAAACGTTGAATATGAGAAAATAACATTAAAAAAAAAAGTATTTAAAACTGATATAACGTCACGATGATTAAGAATAGAGTACCGAGTATTTTATCATATATATTTTTAGAATTTTTTAAATTTAGAAGTAAAAAAAGAAGAGAGAAATTAAGGTAAGAGTATATGCAACAAGAGAAGTTATTTAAATGAAGATTGGAAAAGAAAAATTAAAAAAAATTAGGGAGAGAATTGACAAAGGAACCTCACTTGAAGCATCGGATTAGAAAGATAAGCACGTGATGGGGACCATCCATTAAAATAACAATAAACAAAATTATTATTAAAAAATTTGTTAATATCAAAGATCAAGGGCCCGTTTGGTGTACTAGTTCAGTTTGAGTTGAGTTGAGATTTTTAAGTTTGTATAGTAAATTTTGTTGACTTTTTTAGAAAAGACAAAATTTTTTTTCAGAAAAGACAAAAAACATGATGAAAAAAAGTACAATTTAGTTTAAAATGAGATGGAGAACCAAACGGGTCCCAAATAAATTAATTAATAATTTTCTCAAAAAATCATCATTTAATTAATAATTTTCTCAAAAAATCATCATTTAATTAATAATATTAAGGCGACACGTGATGGCGGCTGTGGCGAGAAATCGGCTGACGAGAAAGTTCCAAGTTCTCCGTAATTGAGTGAAAGTGAATGGAACTCAATACAGCGATGCCGACAGTTATATTTTAAAAGAAACACCAATGAGATTGCACCACGTCATCACTACCTGATGCTGTTGTGATCTCTACTGGCAGTTTGGATAAGAATGCAAGCCCAAAATTAGAGAACGCAAAATGAAAAAGTTTTGAGATTTAAAAAAAAAAAAAAAAATCAATATTATATTTTTTTGAATGGATATTAATGTTAGATACTCTTTATGTAATTTAGTAGACTATTTATTTTATAGAAAAAAAAATGTAACTTTGTAGACTAAAGATTTTAGGTTCGAGTTTTTCTTTTTTTAAAGAAGAGTATTAATTGAAGTTTCAATGTAATAAATAAGTAATATATTTATTTTCAAGTTGCCTTTCTCTTTTATTTTTGTTATCAATTTGCATCTTTTCTTTTATTTTAAATGAATTAAATTTGTGATAGAGTTAATTTAGTTTTTAGAGTACAGTGTCCCAAAAGTTATGAATTTACAGGGTAATATGGTTGATTTTTAGTTAATTTGAGATTTAAATTTATAATGCGAATGTACTTATAAGTCGAAACATAGAGTTTAAATGAAAGTTTTTTAAAAATGTACATATAGATGTCGTATATAGAAAATCTTAATGGAGAAAACTATTAAAAAAAAAATTGTACAAACCCTTTTCATTGGGAGAATATGTGAGAGGACTGTGGGGCAACTGTCCCCGGATCTATAATTAAAAAATAAAAAATAAAAAATCCATCCCTGAATATTTGAGATTATTTGCATGTTTTTAATTCAAGATTCATCGACTTTTATTGATGAACAAATAATTCTTGTTTTGGTGAATGATGAACAAATAATTTTGACTCAATGCAAATATCACTAATTGTAACTCTTTATTTGATTAAGGTTTAAAAATTATTGTTACACTTGATTGTCCTCCTTTGCATTTTTTTTAACCAAAAGACATTCGCATCTTTTTAAATCTCTTACATTTTTTTTTTAATGATTATTCATTTTTAATGGATTTTTATTTGTCCTTTTGAGCTCCTCATAAGCAACATATATATTACAAGAAGAAGAAAATAGTTCAAAACAGCTGGTAAAATTAAAAAGCTTTGAGAAAAGCTTTCTTTTTACATTTACTTGTCGTTCAAAAAAAGAAAGGGACAAAAAAAAAAAAAAAAAAATGATAGCTTCTTTTAGCTCCAAATCAATATGAGAAATTTGAAGGGCCACAAGTGGTAAATTGGATAGTAATGGAAGTTGGTAACCGGACGGGAACATGTTGGATTTCCAATGTCCTATTTATTTTTATTTTGAATTATTTGCATTGTTGTTCCCGGAATTTTAGGATCCTTCTTACTTCACCCCTTTAAATTTTAAAATTCCAGTTACTACACTAAAGTTTGAATTACTCCTATTTTGCTCCCTCTGTTTCTTTTTCACTAAAAAACACACAGAAAAGGATTGTCTCCCACACGAATTATAGCTATTGCTAAACGAATCTGATTTATTGCAAGCCATCCTTTTTGAATCCATGATTGCAACAGCTTCGTAGAACGCCAAAACATAATAACAAATTATAAAATAATAGGGATTTAAAAATCTAGGGTTTCTCTCATATAAAGGGCGTTAGGAACATTCACTAAAAGGAGAAAATTTTCAACAACCCGTCACGTGAGAGGATCTTTCATTTCTTTTCATGAGAAATGAAACATAGGGGGCAAAGTGAGAGTAATTCAAAATTAAGTGTAACAAAGTGAAAATTTTTAGACTTAGAAACAACCAAAAATTCAAAGGGCACAGGTGCAAATAATATTTAGTAATTTATCCCTCCAACTTGCCATTTTTATGATTTTGCTCTTAAATTTGGATTAGATGTAAAGATTTGATAGATTTATGTTAGGATTTTAAATCAAAATTTTAGCAATTTTGTCAAGCATGTTTTTCCATCACTAATTTAATACAATTATCAGCAAAATGTAACACATTGCAACAGTTCAACAAATTAGACGACTAAATTATGTCAAAAATAAAATTTTACAGGGGCAATCACCGAAATCCCAAAAAATCAGAGGGTAAATGTGTAAAACATCTTAAAAAAAAAAAAAAAACGACCTTTAGTTCTCACAATGAGACCAAACAAGAAAATAAATTGTTTAAAAAAAAAAAAAACCAAGAAAAAATAAATAGGAAAAATTAAAGACAAAGAAATCACAACAACAACAACAACAACAGAACCAACAAGAAGAGCAAGCGAAAAGTTACAGAGCGCCTTATATTAAAAACTCTCCTGTATCTATCTTTTTTTTTTTTTTTTTTCCTTACTAAACAAACAACCCAGAAAGAAGAAGAAGAAGAAGAAGAAGAAGAAGAAATGGGAATACTACAAGAAGACGTGGTGATAATAAGGCAATCAGAGAAAGAAGGAGAAGCCAGCGAGATTACAATAAATTGCCCTGACAAGACCGGCTTAGGCTGTGATTTGTGTCGCATCATTCTCTTCTTTGGTCTTAGCATTGTCAAAGGAGGTAGCACACTGCAATATATATCTATATATATGTATGTATGTATTTGTTTATATTGCATGGTTATAATCCGGGTTCTGTTTAGTTGCCGAGAAAACACAGTAAAAAAAAAAGTTGAGAAATTTCCAATTTAGTGTCTTTTTTCTGTTTTATCTTGTGAAACAAGACATGGGTAAGTGAGATTTTTCATTATTATGTTTGTTAATGCAGATGGGTATTTTTCTTACTTTTTCTTTTTGATTTTTCCCTTTTTTGGGGAATTTTGAAGGTGTTTTTTTTTTTTTTTTTTTTTAATTTATTTTAGATGTGTCGACGGATGGGAAATGGTGCTACTTGGTGTTCTGGGTGATAGGGAAATCAGAGACGCGGTGGAGTTTGTTGAAGAGAAGGCTAGTTGAGGCTTGCCCTTCTTGTTCTTCAGCTTCTGAAATCTCCTTTTTCCGCTCTGAATTGCGGCCGCCAAAGCCTCCTGATGTGTTTCTTTTGACCTTGTGTTGTCATGATCGAAGAGGGCTTTTACATGGTAATTCTCTTTATGTCTACATGTTTTTTTTTGGAAATGTCTAGGTTAAAACCATGTTGGTTTATGATTTGGTTGTTTCTATGAACTGAAATGTTGGTTTTGTTAGGAATTATGATAAACATACGCGCGCACAAGAAACTATTTTATTTTATTTTTTATTTTTTTATTTTTTTTATAATGTGAGAGTTACGTCGACTGCAGAATATAATTATACTCGAGAAAGAAGTACAAGATACAGTCCAATCAAAATGCCTCTCCCAGTCTCTTCCTTTTAGAATCACGAGAATCAGGGCAAACTAATACACATTCTATCCTTTATAATAGGTCGATCTGCATACTAGTTCTGTATCAGGATGATAATAAGGCTCCACATACCTAACAAATTTTAGTAAATTTGAGTCCCTCTTCGTGTTGTTATGTCTAAGGTTGTTGTGGGAATGTTTATTGGGTATTTGGGTGATGAACAATGAGAGGATTTATGTTTGTTACTGATATTGGTGTTTATCTCTCTCTTTTGTTAAAATTTTCTTTGGGCAGATGTGACGAGGATTCTTTGTGAGCTTGAGTTGACTATAAAAAAAGTTAAGGTGTCGACCACCCCGGATGGGCGAGTCATGGATATGTTTTTCGTCACAGACACCAGGTAGTAGAACATTCTTGCTAGATTGTTTGTCCTTGAGTATATTGGTTTCTTTGCTAGCTTTTGTTAGGAGTTATGGAAGTACTATCAGTAAGCAATAACATTAATTTGAAATCGCTGCAAATCTGATAGTGAACCATGGCAGTATTTGAGGTCAAGCTGGAGATTCATATTACCGAAATGGAGTTTTATAAGTTTACATGTTGGCTAAAACAGACCAACGTTTATTGTTGCAAAATTGAATGGTATCACATCAATCTTTGGTGTTTCTCTTTTCCCGTATATTATCTTTCTAAACCGAAGTTTTCCTTGGTACTTTTTGTCGTGATTAGTACATGTTAGTGGAGGCTAATGGGGATATTTTGAAGTTTCGCATTTAGGCTGCACACACTTCTTTCTGGATAGAGTCCTCCATTAACATTTTTGTCCGGCTCGGCTGTTACAAAATGGTGAATTGACTTATTGGTTGTGTGTCCTTGTCAGAGAGCTTCTTCTTACTAACGAAAGGAGGAAAGAGACACACGGATACTTGAAAGCTGTTTTGGGGGATGCAATGATAAGTTGCAACATAGAAAAGGTCGGTTCAGAAATCACTGCATGTTCGCAGGCGTCTTCTTTTCTTCCATCGGCAATCACAGAAGACACGTTTTTACTGGAAATGCCAAATGAACTTCCAAGTGGAACACTCACTTCCAGCAATGTTTCCATCACATTTGACAACTTGTTGAGTCCTGCTCACACGCTCATCCAAATTATTTGCCAAGATCACAAAGGTCTTCTCTACGACATAATGAGGACTCTCAAGGAGTATAACATTCAGGTAAATTAATTGATGATCTTTGAATGACACTGAATATTTGCATCTGACCTATCCTCTTGATTTACGCTGTACTACACGTTCAAACATTTATCATTGTACTTAAAAATGTGGAAAGGCTTAATGGAAAATTTAATATCCGAAATGTTGTTTTGCAAGCAGATTTCTTATGGACGATTCACCATAAAACAAAGAAGGCATTGTGAGATTGACCTGTTCATCATGCAAGTCGATGGAAAGAAGATAGTTGATCCGAGCAAGCAGAAATCATTGGTTTCTCGATTGCGAGTAGAACTACTTCGTCCTCTCAGAGTTGCTGTCCTTAGCCGAGGCCCTGAGACGGAGCTGTTGGTTACAAACCCCGTGGAATTATCTGGCAAGGGCCGGCCTCTTGTTTTCTATGACATCACCCTTGCGCTTAAGATGCTCAACACGGGCATCTTTTCGGTACTTACCGATCTTTCATATAGTATTTAGCTTTCCCTAGTTTGGCCTTAAAGGCACTAGTTATGCCACAGTGTGTAACACAAACTTTTGTCTTCACGAGTTAGTACTTATTGAATTCAGAATGCCGTTATCTTGACAAGTCATCTTGTTATTCACTCTTTTCTAATGACGAGAATTAAATCTTGCTGATTGTTTCTTCAGGCGGAGGTTCGGAGACATATGATCGGTGGCCGGGAATGGGAGGTCTACAGAGTCTTGCTTGATGAAGGAGACATCTCGTGCGTACCGAGAAACATGATCGAGGGAGATGTGTGGAAGATGTTGATGGGCTGGGAGTGATTATTAAAAACTGCAAATATGAAACCTCCGGGATGGCCATGAACTCCTGTACAGTCCAGTTATCCCTGCAACCTTCTAGCTGTTAGATGTAAATGATAAATATACGTATAGATATAGACGTGTTACCGAAAGGCACTGAGCTCTTTTTATCATGCAAACTTTGTACTATAAAAAGAGACAGAAAATGAGCAAGAAGATAGAGAAGTAAGAGTGAAGTTTTCATGTCATTGTATGCGTAAAATCGTTGTAAAGAGGTGAACATATTCCGGTTTTTCTATTTGGTGTTCTATGGTAGCTGAAATGCTGAAATTCTGTTTTTGTAAATATACGGTCAGTTCCAACAAAGTTTTTAGTTCAATGACACTGAACGGAACAACAGAAATCATGTCTCGGTAATCACAAGATTTACAAGATCTTAGGTTCGAGACAGTCCTGACACAAGATTTATTTTAGTCACCACCTTAATCCCTAATAAACATAAAAGAGGGTAAAAACTTTGTTTGTTATAATAAATATCTTGACATTTAATCTTCTTATTAAGCTTCTTGTTGGCATTTGTACTTTTATATAGGTCATGATTCTTGTTATAATTGTTATATGGCAAAATGTGGTAGAGATATTTTTCCAAAATGTTGATATTTTTTTGGAAGATATTTGAACCAAGGAATAGGGTCAAACATAATCAATTATATTTGATAGACCTAACTTTGTTGTTCATTCCCAAAAGAAGACAGAGTGGGACCTTGTCGTAGTAATCTCAAACCTCCTTTTGATCAAAGAAATATTCTTAGTTTCACAAGTTTCCCTTGATATTTTTTTTATATATAAAAAATAATTAATTTTCAATTATAATTATTTCTATTTCTATTTCAGTATCTGCATGATTCTTTTTTTTAGATTGCACCTAGGAATTTTCGCATTTGTCATGTTTTTTTGACAAGGATTGATGCTTTCTTTTGGGGCTAAAACTTAAGGAGTTCTCTGCTTCACTTGATTCTATCCAAGACTTTAAGATGGGTTCATTTATGGCTGTGAATTTTTCCTATTCGTCACTATTTTTCTTTCAAAAAAAAAAAGTTTTTCTGTTTAAAAAATTGTAGCTAAAAAAACGAGAGAGAGAGAGAGAGAGAGAGAGAGAGAGAAAGAAAAACGTGCTTCACTTTCACAGTTCTTAGGTATATAAATTGTACTACAAGTCCTATTCTGAAGATAGCATGTCAATTTAGTGGCCTCAAATCTCTTGTCTGGTTGGCTTGCTGAAATGCTGTAATCTAGATATCATATAAAAAAATGTTAAAAGCATCACTTTCTACTAGATTTAAATCTTCAGCTACAGAAAACATTGAATCTTTAATAGCACTAAGAAAACTTAAAAAATTAAAAAAAGCCCATTATATCATTTTCTATACTTAGTTCACTATACAACATTTTTTTTGGAATTACAAAGGACTGAATTAACACAAAAGTTCACCAGAAGAGAAGAAAAGAAAGAAAGGAAAAAAAAAAAAGAAAAAAGGATAGACTAAAAGAGGGGAAAAAAGAGGAAGAAAAGACAATCACATTACAATAAAATATACTTCATCGATAGGTTACTTTTTTTTTTTTTTCACCCAACCGGTAGAGCAAGTTCTTTTAGGGGCATGTTTGGTGCCCTGTATAAGAGCTCTGTAGTGTAGTATTTTAAATAATAGAACGTTTGGTGTTACCAATTCATTGTATAATATAAATACGATATCTCATTTTAATACAATACGCTTTGTATAGTATAATATACAAAAAACAGACCGTATTAGCCTGTATTGTATTATTGAATCTAAATCTTCGTGTTATTTTTCAATCACTCTTCGATTTCCCCTTCTCTCCTTTCGAATCTCCTTCGACCCTCCTTCAACCTTCGACCTTCGAACTCCTCTTCAATGGCGTTTTCCGGTGACGAAACGTAGTCTTCCGATGATAGAGCTCATTTCATTCTCCATTCAGATCTCAAGCAAAAGACTTTTCTGTTTTTCCCTAAATTGCCTCTGCTCCTTCTTATCTGCCAAGGTTCGTCTTTTTTTTTTTTTTTTTTTTGAGAGATCAAACTTGAGCTCCGATTTGTTGATAGAAACAGTTTTATGACAGAATTTTTTAAAAATTTTTCAGATCTTGTACGATGGTTGATTTTCGTTTGCCCTAAATTTTTTTATTTAGGATTTTAAATGCATTCCTAGTGGATGAAATTTGATCAGATTGGTTACTTGGAATTTCGATTTGAGCACAATGAAAAATAATTTGACCCCGATCCCCTCCCGAAACCCGACCCCATCCCTGACCCTCGTCCCGAAACCCGAGACCCCGACCCCTGTCTCGAATCCAATTTCGACACTCGTTTTGAAACCCAACCCCTACCCTAACCCCCAACCCCCAATTTCGACTTCGACCCCAGCCTGAAACCTAACCCTGACCTCGATCCCGACCTCCCGTTTCGAAACCCGATCTAGACCCACGTTAAAATTTTACGTTTTGAAAATTTAATTCTTAATACAATACAATATGATAACAAACAAACATTGTATAATATCGTATAATATTTTAATACGCTACAAAATCAAACATCACATTGTATAAAAATAATACAATACAATTCAATACATGTTATATAATATAATACAATATAATATAGTATGTCAAACATATTTAATCCGATAACTAAAAAAACTTACTCTATCGGTATGCAAAACAACGTGTCCTACTGTAAAAAGTGCCCATAATCGAGCCTTCCATTGAATATGTATATATATGTGTGTGTGTGTGTATTTGGATGGATTACAGCTTCCAATAAATTCCCAATTTGTGTAAGATGCCTGCAACTACACCCCAAAATGTGATTTCTGCAAAGATCACATACAAAAGGGTTCCCAGCCTCTTAGAGTGCCAAACGTTGAT
Organism: Ficus carica; assembly: GCA_009761775.1. Taxonomy (NCBI): domain Eukaryota; kingdom Viridiplantae; phylum Streptophyta; class Magnoliopsida; order Rosales; family Moraceae; genus Ficus; species Ficus carica. The sequence continues at coordinate 15,868,309 of CM019751.1, forward strand.
AAATACATGCTTTTGAATCCAATGGACCTGTTAATAATTTGTATATCTCCATTCAGGTTTTTTTTTTTTTTTTTTTTTTTTTTTTTTTTTTTTCACTTAACAAAAAAAAAATTAATAAAATAAAAAATAAAAGAAAAAAAGAATGTCACTAGCAAAATAAAAAGAACTTGATTTGGTGTGTACTCACAATGGAATTGTCTGGGTTCTCATAGTACCATCCATTGAAGAATGCTGCAAAGATGCCCTGAGCCGCCATGACGAAGACGAGCATTGCATTCATTCCGATCCACTCCATGAACAAAAATGGCGTCCGAAATCCCCAAACATCAATCTATTCATGATGATCACAGTAAGCAACATGAACAACAGGAAGGACCAAAAAAGAAGGGGAAAAAAAAAGAGCAATGTTCTCTATAGTTCATTAACGAACAATTACCATACTTTTGAATTAATCACAAATTCACATGTCAACTTTAGTTTAGAGATAAAGAGCATGACTTAGTCAGGCTTAGTTCTCTCTCAAGGGTAGGTCCCACTTCACTTGTCGGGTAAGGTGTCGCTTGCACCTTGTGAGAAGAGTAAGTCTAGTTTCGTTTTGCTCTTTAGCAATGTGCAAATGTCGATTCTTATTTATTATTTTGACAAAAAACACACAATAGCGATGATCACCGTGGGTAATAGTTAACAACTTTTGTTAAAAAAAAATAAAGCGTTGTTTTCGTACCAGTATGTAGAAACCAGAGAAAACTATTCCAGCTGCACCGGTTGTGAAGCATACGTAACTGAAGCTGTAGAGTTGTTTATTGATGGGAATGGCTGCAAAACAGGAGAAAAAATGTAACATTTCTTAACATCTCTCTCTTTTTTTTTTTCTTTTTTTTTTTAATGAATAAAAAGAATATGTGCTATATTCACGTCTCCATAGATTTTCAACAACTAACAATCCTAGGATTTAACTGGCTGCACAATCTTTTTTTTTTTTTTTTTCATCAAAAGCTAGATATTGCGTGCAATACAACTTCAGTCTTGGAGCCGATAGAAACGAAGTCTCTAGTTAAAACTTCCTTGCCATCAATGGACTTAACATTTCTCATTTTGGTTTATATTCAAACACATAAATACATAGCTAAGTTCATTAGGGGAAGCTTACCATCACTAAAATGAAGAATTATGCCTATGATAAGTAAGGCAAACCCCATTGAAACCCAATGCTTAAGCCTCTCATAGTGACCCTACATAAAATGAGCATATTTTTGTTTTGGATTATAAAAAAAAATGTCCGACTAAACAATCAAATCACATCAAAATCATATTCGACTTAAGAAATTTACAAATTTAACAGAACTTGATAAAAATCTAAAACTTGAGAACTGAGGAGTACCTGGTAGGGTATATTTCATATCCTACCGAAGAACTTCTATATAATAAATTGTATTGGTCATTACACACATATAATAGAGTACTTCTTAACCTTGAAATGGATCAAAACATGCCCATAATGGATGCCAATTGTTCCAGAAAGGATAGCTGAGATTGAACTAAAACACGAACAACAAACGAATTAAAGTTGGAACTCCAAATTCGTGAACAAACACTCTTTTAAACTCTTCTTTTTGTGGTGATAAAATTAACAAACCTCAACAAGCCCTCGGGTTCGAACGGAGCAAGACACCAATACGGAGCGCCCTCGCGAAGGGGTCCGTAACTCGGGGAGCTCAGCGTGCAAGCCTTACAAGTTTTTCCAAAGAAAAACATCAATCTTAACTAAGATTTGTCTCCATAACATGACTAGAAAACTACTATTAATTCTGTGTCACCTTTAAGCGTCTCCAAACGGGCTGCGAATAGAGATGATTAACACCCCAAACCTGTCTATCTACGTACCCGACTGCATTGCAAGCAGGTCCTAAGTGTCCTCTCATTCCACATTTAACCTTAAAAAATATGAGACAAATCATATCAATGGTGAAACTTTGTATATTTGATATATACGTGTGTATATGTTTATATATATGTGCATATATATATATATATATATGTAGGACATGACATACCGTGTATTTCTCTGCTGTATTATTTTCGTGGTGTAACACAAAGCTCCAATCAGGAACGTATAATGTAAATGTTGTGATCATGTAAATAACGAAAGAAATGAACCCTCCAATCCTGGCAATAGAATATAGAGACTCTTAGTAACACTAGCTTTTTATGGTTATTTATATAGCTTCTAAAAATATATATATTTAAAAAAAAAAAAAGTTGCGATATTGGTGAATTCCGCGGTAGGCATTAAAAATACTCTGCAATTGGTGAATGCTTTTTGAGTCTTTGGATTTTGATCAAATTCCATAATATATATTATGATTTTGATCTGACTTAATGTTTAGAAGCGCACATTACTAATATGATTTATCTGTCACTGAAATCGCGTGAATTACTTACCATTGCCAACGGTACGCGGTAAAAATGGAGATGGGACCGGACTCGACAACAGCTGGTCTGCGTTTGGTAGTGAATGTCTCTATCAAAGCTACAACGAAGTAGACCAAAGCTATTCTCTGCTCACGGAAAATGAACGAAACATTTTTTTTAAGAGAAAACATAAAAAAAAGATGGGCTGCAGATTGAAGAGGAAATGAACTGTATCTTTTGATCATGAGAAGGCAAAAAAGATCACAAGAAAACACCAAAATTTGGAAAAAAAAAATTTAATTCAAATTGGGAAGAAAAATCACCTGGAGAATTCCACACCAGCGAATCTGCTTCATGTCGACTCCGTAAGCTAGATCATCGGGGGCATGGGAGTACCCTCCTGCACGACATTTGTTAAACTTTCTAGTTTCTTGACAGAGAAGTTTTCTACATTAAAAACTAACAAAAGTCTTAAAAAAGAACATAAAAGAGCTTTGCTTCAATTCTGTTGTTTACCTTGCAAAAGAATGCCCCAAAAGAGAAGCTTTAGTGTTCTTAGGACTATTTTTTTGACTGCAACTTTGATCTCAGGAACTTTCTGCACAACCAAAAAATAAAAATAAAAATAATAAGTAAAAAAAATTCATGAGAAGAATTTTGTTTGAATAGAAAAGTTACTAAGAAGAAATTCAAATAGTGTCCCTATTATATGGAAAAATTGTAAAATCCTCCCTTGTGTTCATGTGAATGTGACATTTGGCATTCTCTAGATTTACAAAAGACCCTTTAAATGGCCAATATCCCTCTAAAGTTCCTATCTTCTGATGCCTTTTTAATTAACTTCATTACCCAAAATTAGGGGGAAAAAACAACTTTAATTTATGCTTATTATTTGAAGGCAACATTCATTTCTGATTTTGAACAAATTCGACCCTAAGGGTGCAATTTTTGAGAGATTGATAATCTAAATGAATACTTTTATAAATGTTGTGCATATTTCACTCGAATACAAATAAAGCTTTTATAATTTTCTCGTATTACATAGACACACACATCTCACATGAGTTGATACTCTTCCTCTTATCAGATAAATTTATTGAATGCCCACAAAGGGGTGGACGGAGTAGTTGAGGGCTCACTTTTTAGACTCTCACTAAGAGATAGGTCTTAAGTTCGAACCCTTTTCTCTACTTTGAGACGTTTTCAAATACGGAAAAGTGAAAGGGTGAGTGTCATATTTAGTGAAGACCTACAAGTTAGAACTTGAAGACCCTACCTTGAGAGCAAGGGCAATAGCAACCCCAACAATGAAGAGAAAGAAAGGCATCACAAAGTCAGCCAAAGTGCAGCCATTCCATGGCGAGTGGTCAATGCGTGAGTATGCTCCCCCAGCATCATCTACCAACACCATCAACTACATATACACACACACACATTACTATTCTTTAGCCCACAAAAAATAAAAAAGAAAAAAAAGATTGTTAAATTTATAATTTCTAGTACTCCCCAATAAATTAAAATTAAAACATAAGAAGTTCTCATGTTGAGAATTAGTTATCTTATCACAAATACCACAATGGTAAGGCCTCTGAAGGCATCCAAGGTTGCAACTCTCTTGCTCTTCTGCTGAACCAGAGGTTGCTCCTTGGCCGCCTTAGCGTTCTTCTCATCGTTTTGATCGTGGCTATCGATGGCGTCCCCAGGGTCACCCTTGTTGATCGCTTCCTTGTTATGGACATGGCTAATGATCTCCCCTTTCTTTTCTGCCTTGACTAGTGTTGTGTTGGTCACAAGACCCTCTTCCAACTTCCTAGCCTCCTCCATGATCACTGGTGTTTGAATAATGTGACAAGCTAGCTCTTTAAAACAAATTTAGTATATAAATGCAACAATAAAGTTGTTGAACACCCATGATAGGAATATAAGTGAGTAGAAGAGGAAGAGAGAGACAACAAAGTGATCAAATGGCCGGCAATAGTTGGCGTCTGCTGGAAAACTGGGTCACATAGACTAATTAAAAGGTTGGACAAAGACAAAAGGATGGTGACGAGGACAAATCAAGGTTCTTGGGAAAGAAAGACCTGAATGTAAGGTTCAGATTCAACGGTGGTACTACTATACTAAGTAACTGTCTAAATGTAATGTCCCACGTTGTTTGTACGATGGATATTTGGAGTTTATAAAAATTTAAACGTTCGTGATTATTAGTTATATAACAAGTTATAATAGCCTTTTTTAAAGTTTGCAAAATGATTACTTAATATAGTCAACACGGTTAACCATTTTTATTAACTATTTAAAAAACAATAATTAATTATGATAAATCAGTGATTAATTACAGTATCAAGTACTCACATCTATAACAAACAACTTCTCCCTCAGATCAAACTAGCAAACCGCGCACAATCTCAAATCTCGTGATGGCGAGCAACACAGGATATCACACAGGCGACTTTGCAACCAACGTACAACTAACATTTCCCTTAGACATAACAATATATGCCAATGTTTATGCATATTTGTTGTAAAAAAAAAAGTGTGAAAAAAATATATTTGAATCATTATAGTCCAATGCGTCATACTATTTTTTAGATTATATCTACCTTTTTATGATCACCATTAACTTTGGAATTCGTAAAAATAAAGCATTAGTTTTTAGATAAGTTAAAAAAGATAAAATTGTAATGATTAGATGGAAAATTAGATATCGAACAATAACAATCAAATACAAAATTCAATAATTGATATACTTAGTGAGAACTTTGTCATTAAATTTAGCACATGACAAATTTGACATCAAAGATAAACATTATATATGTAATCATGACAAATTTAGCACATTACTGTATATGTCAATGTTAATGCATATTTGTTACAAAAAAATGTGAAAATAACATATTTGAATCATTATACTCCAATGCATCATACTATTTTTTAGATTATATCTACCTTTTATGATCACCATTAAGTTTGGAATTCGTAAGAGTAAAGCATTAGTTTATAAATAAATTAAAAAAGATAAAATTGTAATTATTAAATGGAAAAGTTAAAAATCAAACAATAACAATTAAATACAAAATTTAATAATTGCTTTACTTACTGAGAACTTTATCACTAAATTTAGCATATGATAAATTTAACATCAAAGAGAAACACTATATTAAAGAACTTTTTTTTTGTTTTTTTGATCAAAATATCAAAATCTATCACTAACATGACAATTTACCACTCCATTAAAAGTACTCTAAAAAAATTTCCGGCTATTTATAGTTCAGACCCCCCCCCCCCCCCACCGATTTATTTCATGTGTGTATATGTGTGTGTGTGTATATATATATATATATGTGTGTGTGTGTATGTGGGATCATGTGTTATAATCATTAGATCTCAAACTTGAAATTGAATTTGTACTTAGTTTAAAAAGTTTGGTGGTAATTTTCCGCCGTGACATGTAGCATTACTCAGATTTTTACAAGGAAGAACTATCCCTTTTGGGAATACCCATTCTGAAAATTCGAGGAATTACAGTAAAATCACAACATGGACAAGTTTTGACATGAAACATATATGTATATTCATAAATAAAGCGAGCTATAGTTAATGTCATATATAAATCATATTAAGCAATGTTATATATCACTTTTTTTTTTTTTTTTTGAAAATGTTTATGTATCACTATTGGAGGTTATCATGATTGATTTTCAACTAAATAAAATTCAAATTTCAATTTGGAGACCTGCTAATTATAGTACAAGATATCCAATCTTAAATGTCAATCTCTAACCGGTTAAATGTATTTTCACATACAAAATGACACGATTAATGCAACATCTAGTATATATAAAGGTGTATGATTGGGGCTATACTCAAAGAAAATTAACTTGATAACCTAAGGTTTTCTTTTAAGTTTTATATTTTAACCATTAGATTACTATATAAATTCATATGTTACATCGATCACTTCCTTTGAAAATTAATAATTTCTTAATCTCTAAACTTTAAAAGTTGAATCGAATTTTATATTAGACCTAGTTTAATGTAAAGGGGAAAAAAAAAGAGGACAATCTTGAATAGGACAAGAGTCCCATCTGATTGGCCATCTTTCTTACAAATAGGTGTACTTTTTTTTGGTAAAAACATGGTAGAATCCCATACAAATCCACTAGCAAATAGATCGTATAGGACTTTCAAATGGATTCATAATTGGATCTCATTAAGTTATAACTAAAATATATTTCCTGATTTAAAGAGAATTTATAGGCACTTATAATCCACTTAAGATTACAAATAGTTGTACTTGCATTCACCTGATGTACATCATTCATCCTGACTTTAATTAGGGACGTTTAGAACACTAATTGTAGTTGGAGTTTTAAAATTTTTTTTATTGGAAATGAGTGAATGTTTGGAAATATATATTTAGTTAAAAATAAATTGCAATAGTTAAAAAGTAAAAAAAAATTTAAAATGTATTCAGAAAAAAACTATGAAGATAGTATTGTATTTCTTTCTCTCGTCATTTCATATAATTTAATAAAAAAATATTTCGTTTCGATTTGAAATAAGTAAGTTATTTACTTTAAAAATTTGAGTTTTTTGAAAATAAAAGAGAGATCTGAATATGTGAATTTGAAATTGACTTGCGCTCGTAAAAATCTTGTTGTTAACTGAATTTAGCGTCAGAGTCTCTCTTGTAGGCACACCGGCAGATCACCCCGCGTTGAAGAACAAAGGAAATTTTAAGAGTTAACCGTGTTGTGAATTTCCACTCTTATAGTGCCCTTATTTTGTTTCATTAGGGTGCTTTGTACATAGATGGCATGACTGCAAAACAAAAGCCTTTTTCTTCTCTAAGAAAAACAACTTTAAAGCTTTTTTTTTTTTTTTTCTTTTTTTTATCCTTCTCTAAAAAAAAATATATATATAATTGCAAGGATTTGTTTTTCTTATGTGTAGAAAAGTCCTACGTTGTGGTCGAACAACAAATTTAATATTGACTGCTACTTTTGTCAAGTAGCAATTGACAGAACATATACAAGAAAAACCATAAGCGTGTATCATATAATATCTTAATAATTTGCAATTAAGACGTATTAAAGTAACATAATATATTATAATCAATAGGTTAGATGTCGCTGGTTTGAGAATGATATTATATTTGCATTTTTAAGTTTTTTTTTAACAAGAACATGGATATCTTCTACAAGTGTAAGACACTTTATTATTGTATACACTTGAAGCGGCTTGTACGCCAATATTCCTTTGGCAATATTTCATTCCAATCCTCTCTAATAGTTTACTATAGAAAAGTGTTGTTTCTAAGCTTTTGTACCGTGTAAACAAGCGTTTTGACTTTTGTCAAAAAATAAAAAATAAAAGATCGTATCATAGACAATATTTTATTTTAAATCGTTAGATATGTATCAAGTATCTTTTAATTATGAGCGTTTAATCTAATGAAAATAGCTTAAAGTCATTAGATGCAACATGCCTATTTCATGTGTTTGTCTCAATATATTTGGAGAATATTCAACAAAGTTGAAATCTGCATCTACATAGTTTAATGCAAAATGACCTGAAATTTAGCAGCTAATCTTACAAAAATAACATTTTACAATGTAGCCGGCTACACACATACAGTACTAAAATATGTACTATTTTGTCTCTATATATACATCTATGTATATGTATATATATATATATATAATATTTGATATCTCTTGCTGTATATTGACTGTTTGAGTGCTGTTTCTGAGACGCATTATGCATGGCAATGGCAAATGTTACTGTCCTGCTGACATTATTTGAGGTTTTTAACCTAAAAAATTAATTGTAGTTTTGCTGTTTCTTTGCTGTCTTGTTGTGCCTTTTGGTTACGAGACAGGTTTTAGGCCCTATAAATAAATAAAAAAAATTCGGAAGTTCTTTTAGTGAAATTCGAACTCAGACTGTGCAATTTTTAAAAATTTTTTTTTTTTTTTAACGAGGCAAGTTATAAGTCTCATTAATAGAAAAATTTGGAAGTTCTTTTCGTGAATTTCGAACTAAGAATGTTCATATTTACAACTCAGTAAAAAGTGGCGTCTCGCCACTAGACTATATTGATTTCTTAATTGCCCGTTTTCATTTTTTTTGTTTTCCTAATTTGGTCCAGATTTTTGCTTAGTTTCCTTTCTTGTTTGAACTTTTTTTCTTTCTTTTTCTTGGGTAATTTTTTCTATTATTTTTAAGTAAGTTTTCCTTATTTCGAGATTCTTATTAAAAAAAATTACTCTATAAATATGTGGAATGGCCCGTGGCTCGCCAGGCTATATGGCCTAGTTGGCCCATCCTTTTCTTCATTCGGCCTGGTCTGCTTCCTTATATGGGCCAACCCGAGGATTGTCTATATTTATAGGAGAAAATTACCCAATTAACATTTTTTTTTTATAGAAAATTACTCAAATAACCACCTCTTTTTTTTTCTTTTTTTTTTTTTCATCAATTAACTAATATAACACCAACTCTCTCATCTTGAGCAATATGACACAAATTTTAGTTTACTTTAACTTAATTTTATATCATATAAGTGTAATGTTACTTTTTTGATTCATGTTTGTGTAATAATTTTTAAATTTGTGTCGTTAAGATACTTACCCTTTTTATTCATTAACTAACATAATACAAATTATTCATTCTTAATAAGCATGACATAAACTTTAGTTTTATTTTATATCAAATTAGTCTGGTATCAAATTTTTGTACAATGTTAACATAATTATCTTTAAATTTGTGTTAATAAATTACTTTCTCCTATTAATAACTTTATGAGTTTGGTCAAACAACATAAGATGAATATAGGGTGGGACTTTTGAGTTTAAAAGGATGCAAGTTCCATCCCGTAGTGTATTAAAAGAAATTAATTAAAAAAAATGACAAATGTCATTTTGTTTGGCCACCAATAAGTGTAGACTCACTTAAAACAGGTACGTACTTCTTTTTTGTTTTTTTTGGCTAAAGAGATAACGTACCGCTTGGATTATTGAGTTTATATATTCATCATTAAAAATTACTTTAATTTGAAGGGCCAATCTTCCGAGTTCATCTTCAAATTTTCAATGAAGTCGATCAGCCACAAGCTGCTGATTAGTGTGATCTTATGAGTTATTGTTGCCAATAATGACCAATTAGAAAGAATAGCTTGTATACCTTAAAAAAAAAAAGAAAAAGAAAAAAGAATAGCTTGTCTAATCTAATTAATTTGCCATTTTTCGTCTGTGTTTTGTCTTGTTGAATTAATTAACCATATATTAATTGTGACTTTGAATCACTTTATGGGACCGAGCATAGAATAAATAATAACTAAGGATGCGTTTGGTAAAACGATTTGAGTTGAAATTTTTAAGTTTGAGTTGGTTGACTTTTTAAAAACTAGTTATAATTTTTATTGACTTTTCAGAAAAAGATAAAAACTGAGATGAAAAATTTGAGTTTAAGATGGTTTGTCAAACGGAGGCTAATATTCCGAAAAAAAAAATGACACTGATGAAAAAAGAGTGATGTTATAAAAATCTATTTAAATCTCAATTTTAAAGTAGTAATTTACGTGACGATAAATTATCATATATTTATATATAGATATAATCTTTTAATTTTAAAAAAATATTAATAACAATTTATATATCATATAAATTTATATTTATAAATTGATATTAGTATTAGTGTCTCTAACATTTTATTCTTTAAAAATGAAACTGCTCCTAATAAAGAAAATAATAAGAACAAATTATAATCCATATGAAAATCGAGGACCTATAAATGTTCATTAGTTGTAACCAAATAAAATGAATACACCACCTCTTAGTTCAAAAGAAGAATATAAACAAAAATGAGAATTTATAGCAAAAACAAGAAAGGAAATAGAAAAAATAATATGATTTTGAAATATGAAAGTTCTTAAAATCTCAGCACGTCACTTCAAAAAGAAAAAAAAATTACTGCGTTTTCTATTCTCAATCAAATTTCGCAACTAACCCACAAAATTGTGTTCAAATTATATTGAACTTTTAAAAAATTAATATAACAAGTAAAATAACAGTTTTTACCAACGATGCAAAACAACAAGTCCTAATGTAAAAACTCACTTAATTAAAATATACATATATATAAATTACTCAGACGTTGAAGAATGATATCTCTATAACTCTTTTTTCATTCAGTAGAGGATCGTAGGATTCTGCAAGTATTTTTATTTTGTGAGGTGGGACTTAAAACGGTGTGAGTATACTACTTATTTATTTTTATTATAAAAAAAGGTTATTTACATTATTAGTTCTTAAATTGTGAGTATTGTGTCATTTTTTTACTAATTTTGGCCTATTACTCCATGAGGTTTTGTTTTTTACAACTTTAATCCTTAACATTAAAATTAACGAAGAAATCTTTTAAAAATTTAATAGATATTATCGTATCTATCACGCGATAACTTAAAATTTTACAAAGAAAATTACATCAAGTAAAAATATTCTCTTTCATGTTATCCACAACCCTTAAAAACTAATCATGTGTTTGGAACATCGGTTAGAGTTGAAATTTTTATATTGGAGTTGGTTAATTTTTTAAAAATTAGTTGAGAAATTAGTTGAATTTTTAAAAAGACAAAAACTGAGTTGGAATTAAAAAGTTGAAACTTGAGTTCTAAACGAAGCAAAAAAACTTTGTGCCTCAAAGATTTTAATAATTTTTAGTTTTATGCAAAAAGAAAGTGATTATCTCTATAAAATTTTGAAAATCATTCGTCAATTTTAACGTCAATGGCTAAAACTGTTAACAAACTAAAGTTCAAGAAATAACTTGCTAAAATAACAAAATATAAAAAAGAATTTCAGTTATCAAAATAGCATAATGTTCATAATCGATACTTGAGAGATTAATGGTGCTAATAACCGAACTTTTTTTTTTTTTTATCTTGTGAGGAAAAAAAAAAAAAAAAAAAAAAAGAAGGGACAAACACGTCCTAGTGATTGTCAAGGGAAGTCGGTGATCTCATAAACATCCAACCGTTCGCGTACCCGTGTAGCTCGCTTGATTTTTCTCTCATCCAACTTTCTTTATAATAATTTTTTTCCCCTACAGGTTTTCTATTGAATAATTTGTCTCTTATTATCTGTTCATTCTATTCTTAAATATGAAATATAGTCATGTAAAGATTAAAAGCGAGTTTTAGTAACAATTAATTTTATCATTTTTAAGATTTAAAGTATTTTGCTGAACATTAATTTTAATTTTGAAAGCTATAAATTGTTGAAAAGTATGTCACATTGTGATCTTTTTGAATCACATATTACATTTGAATAACTGAATGCTTATATTTTAATGTAAATTTAAATAGATGTTGAAATAAAACATGTATTTAAATAGTTTGTGTTAAATCTCCTTAAAAAAAAAGTTGTGTTAAAGATAATATTTGTTAGTATGAACGATAGAAAAATGAATTTAATATAGATTTCCAAAAAATAAATTTTTTTTTTAGATTTGATTTGAATTGAATTATTTGAAATTAAACACCTATTGTTGTTAATATGATAATTATAGGGGGTGTTTGACACTTGAGTTTAACTCAAATTAAACTGTATTTTTTTTTTGTCTTTTTTTGAAATTTTTTTTATCTTTTTTGAAAAAGTCAACAAAAATTACTATTTAAATTTAAAAATTTCAACTCAACTCATTCACCAAAAATCCCATGGTTCATGTTTTAGAAGTATTTTTGAACTGAAAGATTATTACGATAGTTCAATAACTTATTGTGAAACGTTCTAAAATTTAGGATAAAAAATAAGATTAATTTATAATTCAATGACCAAAAATGAAATTATTCTGATCACACAAAAAAAAAAAAAAAAAAAAAAAAAAAAAATCTAAAGCACCGAATTTCATAACCTCGTACGGCCCATTGCCCAAGACGGGAGAAACGAAAGCTGCAAACTCACAGCAGTTGGTACAAATTACAGTTTCTACTCTTCTTCTTCTTCTTCTTCTTCTTCTTCTTCTCTCTCACACAAATTCATCAGTTAGGGTTTATTTCCAGAATTGAACAATTTGCTTCAATTTCTCTTTTTTTTTTTGGGGGGGTTTGAATTTGGTAATTGAAATTAGGAAGATGACGTGGTGGTTGTGAGGACATGAGTGGAAGAGAAGGGAATCGGGTATTTGTGGGAGGACTCGCATGGGAGACCTCTCACCGACAACTTCAACATGCTTTCAGTCGCTACGGCCATATTCTCGAATGTGTCGTATGATCCTTCCCCTTCTCTCTCTCTCTCTCTCTCTATAATCTATATATATATATATTTATATATATATATATATCGACATGTGTAATTCAAGTTTTTTTTTTTCCCCTCTTTGTTCAAAGACTTTAAATTTAACCCTTTTTTTTTTTTTAGTTTATGATTTCTTCAGAATTCCCTGTTTTTGGAAAAATCAGGGAAGATCAGGCGCCAAATTGAGTATTAGAAAACAAAGATGAACCTTTTTTTTTTTTTTTTTTTTTCAAAATCTGTGGATTATTTTTGCCTTTAGTTACGCTGAGGTTATTGTTCAATTTTCATGCAAACTATATTTATATACATAATTCGAATGCTAGATCACATCATTAGAGCATACAACCACTAAATTTCTTTACTTTTTAAGTTAATTAAAGAGTTTTTATTATGAGTGTACAAATTCCATAGAATTCAATTTTTCCATGATTTTTGATTCGTGGGTACATGAATTTAATTGTAATTGTTTTTTTTTTTTTTTTTCTGACTTATTTAATTGTAATTGTTGATTATTATTATTACTTTTATTTTGTTTTCTTGAAATGTAATTGATGATTTAATCAGAAGAAGTTGAAGTTATTGTTACTCTCCTTGTTGGTGCATTTCCAGTTCAGTATTGTGATTAGGCTAAGGTTGTTTTCCCTTTAGGTTGTGGCTGACCGAGACACTGGTCGCCCCCGTGGGTTTGGATTCGTAACCTTTGCCGATCATCGAGCTATGGATGATGCAATCAGTGACATGAACGGTCGGGAGTTAGACGGTCGGGTTATCTCAGTGAACAAGGCAAAGCCAAAAACGGGGGATGAAGATACCGGTTTTGAGTATGGCAGGGACTATATTTCAGGTGGCAGTCACAGGGGAGGAGACAGATTGGCCGGGCGTTCTTCTGACTGCTTTAAGTGCGGTCGTCCTGGACATTTTGCCCGTGAATGCCCTTTGGGTGATGGTGGGGGACGTTTCTCATCGCAGTTTGGCTCTGGCAGAGGTGGACGTGGAGATCGTTTCAGGTTGGACCCTTTTGATGATCGCTTCAGTCGGGGACGTTTTGGAGGCAGGGATCATTTGGATATTAGAGATAGTAGGTACGAGAGCCATGACCGTTATACCAGTGATAGATACGGTGACAGGTATGCACCTGCTCATGAAGGCTATGCAGGTGATAGATATGCCGATCAGGAGCTTCAAAATGAGTATGGCGGAGGAAGAGGTTATTTCAGAGATGGAGGACCAAGACCTGGTGGTGACAGGTATGGAAGTGGAGGGCCAGATCGTTCTGACAGGGGAAGCTACAGAGATAGGACCGGTCCTTATGACCGTCATAGGAGGGGAGACCATCTATCATCATACGATCGGTACTGAGGCGGGTCGTTTGTTTCTTTATTAGGATGATTTTCTGTTTGCGACAGTTGGACAGTTTTTTCAATTTCTGATTCATGTGAAGGAGGCAATTTCTAGTTAGGTTCTATGTCTGTTGCCATTGACCTTATGTAGTTCGCTCGCTTGCTTTCTTAGCTTTAATAATTGAAGAATTCAAACTTGAATGTCTATAGAACTCATTTTGGGTTTGAGATAGTTGATTCTTTCTTCAGTAAGATGGGACAGGAGATGGAATAGAACTAGCAATGCAAATTGTTTATCAGAATACCCGAGGCAGGCCGAGACTCGTTTTGTAGATAATTGAATGTTTCCGATTAAGTGTTTTCTTGGTATAAGAAGCTGTTTGAGTTTCTCTCAAGACAGGCAGACAACAAAGGAAATGCGTAGTGTATTTCGACCCTTTTAGCGTTTTCTTACGGTAAGTAGTTTTCTTTTCTAGCTGAGCTGGTGTTAAACTGTTCTCTACAGGTGCTTACCGACAGATATCTAGAGTTTTTGATTCTGCTTAAGGTATTTAGTTGACAATTGTATTAACTAGTCCTATTTATGCGAATCGGCCGCTACTTTTCCGAAAAGGAAAATTGTAGCAATTGGAAAACAATATAAGTACTGAAGTGATCCTAGAGAAGAATATATTGTCAAATACGTTATATGACAAATTTCTTTTTAAGCCAAATACATGGTAGATCTATGATTTTTTGTTGGTTGGAGGTTGTGTTTCTGGTGATGCAGCGACGGTAAGAGTAGAGCTGGTGCTTACAGCTGCATTGTTTGCTATTTCCACTGTTCTGTTTCCATTTCCAGTGGGTGCGATCTCAGTTTCGACTAGAGACCCTTCCTCTCTAAATTTCTTGTAGATGTCACTTTCGTAAAACCTTCTTGTCCGAAGCACCAAAATGAATGAAATGATGCACCCGAACAATGTCACTGCCGTGATAACCATGAAAGCTGTCCTGTAACACCTCCCTCCGTTGCATGTCAGTTCCTGTCCAGGTTTCCTCACTAGGCCAAGAGCTTCCATCTGTTTTAGTGCCTCTCTGTCATACAAGTGACCAGCCAGTTTCACATTGAAAATGAAAGACCCAAGGGGGCTCGAAAGAGCTCCAACGTTGTAAAGTGTGGAGTAGTATTTGAGGCCGAAGAGTTCGGATATGATCGTAAACAACAATGATAGTTGAGCTCCATAGCAGAACCCCATGATTACTGAAGCGAAGTAAAGAGAATGCGGTACAGCAAAGGCTATTAGGAGATGACCAGAACTGGAGAGTAGAATCACTACAGTAAGCATCGAGGGACGGGGGAAGTTGTATTTTGTCAGGAGAATTTCAGAGGCGAATCCTGCGGTGACTCGTCCTAGAAAATTCCATATGCTCACGAGTGATATGAAGGTCGCTATGCTGTGACTCGGATATCCTAAGGAGCTACCTAGCTGACCCAAATTGTTGATTGCTGTCAATGCCCCACCAGCGCTGCAAGTTGTGGCAATGAATAGGATTAGCATGTCGATGCTGAAAGCCGTTTGCAGTATGGTGTAGTCCTCACCTCTGTCTGGTGCCTTGAAGATTTTCTTCAGCCAGCTTAAGTATGGCCTCTGTGAACTCGTAAAAGCTCCGTCTGTTGTCAGCTGTGGCTCCAAGGTTGCCGTGTTTTCACTAATATCCAGCGGTGGTTCTGATGACACTCCAGGCTTTTCAGTAACTAACGTGAATTTGGAAGGGTCTTCCAAAGCCTGCTTCTTATGCTTCCACGATTTCAATTCTTCCTTAACGACGACATAAAGCGAGAGGAAGAGTAAGACCAAAACCACAGAAGCACTTGCTGCATACTGGAGTCTATTAAAACTAATCCTATTTTGTATAACAATTAAGGTCATAATAGATGCTGCAACACCAAGTGATACATAGAGGAAGTTACAGAAGACTCTCAGCTCATTTGGTTGTCGGGCGCTCTTCATGACACGAATTGTTTGGAGGAAAACCAAGGAAACAGCGGCTGGAAGCCACGCTATGAACAAGACAAGAGCCTCTGAATCATCTCCATAGATGGCATGGTAAAGCTGCGTCAAGATCGCGCCACTTAGGCCAATCAGTCCCTTCAAGAGCCCTATAACGCTGCCTCGGCTTCCTGGGAAATTCTTAACGCAAGCGACTAGTGCGGTAGTATTGGGGAATGAGAGCGAATTCGCCGCAATGCAGATGTAAAGACACATTTGCCAAACGTGAGGTTTCGCAACATGACCAGCGATAGACATCCATATCATGAAGTAGCCGAAGAAGTTCATGGCTGCACCGATCAACAGAGCCACCCAAGGTGAGGAGACCTCGTTGATGAGTCCCGCAAAGACCCCCAAATTGCCTCCCAAGTCCTTGAAGAAGCTTATCAGATTAAGGGTGCTTTGGTCGTAGCCTAACGACGATTTGATGTTGTTTGAGTAGAGACCAAACATGTAACCTGAGCCATTGACGCTCATTATCAAGAGCGTGGCAAAGACCGTGAACCATCGGCTTGCAAATACATGCAAGGCAAAGAGCCTCAACTCTTGCCATGAATCGAACTTGAGCGCCATTTTTTTGGGGATCAAGTGCTTTCTCTTTCTAACTCTCCCTGTAAGATTGTCTAGAGTTGGAGCTAATAAATACATGATTAAGTCCAAGTTTATGCTTAATTTATCGGTTATTTAGACGGATATAAACTTTCTTGGTCTATCTGTTTGGAGGGAATCTAGTTTCTTGGTTCTTGGTTGGTAAGCAATGTCATGCACAAACTACACTTTTTTTAATCAAGCCGGCCGATATATTGATGTATTTTTTAGTTTGTTTTGTAAGCTTATTATATGAAGGAATTTGTACATCTCGGTTTGTTTGTATTGGAAAAGAACCTGTCATGTTGAGTCATTTCCATCAAAAGTCTAAACCCAAAGGGACCAGAAATACATGAAAAGAAAAAAATAAAAAAATAAAAAATAACCTTCCATTTGGATCGCCGATTGTAGTTAAAATTTTTAAATTAAAATTGGTTGATTTTTCATATTTTTTGTTGACTTTTCAGAAAAAGATAAAAATTCAGTTAAAAAAAGGTACAGTTTAGTTGGAGTTAAACTAAAACACTAAACAAACCACAAGAGAGTTAACTTACTAAAGATTGGAAACTAAGTAGGGTTGGATGTCAACCACATGCTACTTCTTTTTCAAACCCACTAGCAAATAATGTGCAAGTGTCTTAGCAACTAGCACAAATATGTAAAATCTAAAATGGAAAGAAAAGTGAAGAAATGAACAAGCACAAACAATGCTTAACGTTTAGTTATTGGTACTTTCTCCTTCATATTTCCAATTGATGAAGTTGATGTTGAACATGAATTATTGACTTTTTGGTCTCACAACTATAGCAGAATTAGAATCTGGATCTTAGTAAATTATAAAAAGAATATATCTCTAAGATGAAATTCAACTATTTATTTGTACAAAAATCAAATTATTTTACAATATTGGATAATTTTATAATTGTCAAAGATTATAAATTTTCTCTTTTGGAGTAAATATTACATACAAAAATATGCTTGTTACAACATTTGGGTAATTTTTGTACTTAACCTAAATGATATTCCCAGTCTAGAATTTAGAAAAAAAAGAAGGTGAAGATTCATTTGTAGTTTAAATTATTAGTTAAATATAATTTAAATATTTCTTTCTTGTTTAATTAGTTTTTGTTTTCTTCGCTGGTTTGCTTACATTGGAAGGTTAGCTAAGATATTAATCACTAGAATGCTCCTAAATCATTATCTCTCTAGTAATCATATACGGGAAGTGTACAATTGAATTCTTACACAACGTAACCATATTGTGGTCCAATAAAATGATTTTATTGTTAAATTATAGCAATTGAAGTTTTGAAATTTTTTTTAATTTTTTTTTAATTTTTTATATAAGCAATTGGATGTTTGAATCTTCATATCACACATTTGCTGATTTTGTGCTTGATCTTTCAATATTGCACATCTTATTGTCATGTCTCTATAAATAGAGAGACAAAGAACATGACGTAGATAGTGATGCTACTAATATTCAAACACATTGTAAGGTAAGCATCAACATAAGTGTTTGATTGTGAATTGAATAGGGTGGGTATTATTATGAACATTCATTGTTTCATTGTTTATTCTTTCTTTTTATTATTATTTTTAATAAACGAAAAATGGGATTTTGGATAATACCCACAATATTATTGGGTTTATCAATTTGGTTTAAACATCATCTGATTTTGGTACTCATGTCAAACTTTTCGGCATAACAAGCCACATAGCACCAAAAATATCCTGAGCATAACACTCAAGAGGCTATGACGAAAATAGTGGCGGTACATATCACAGTTAGGTCATTCTTTGGGAAGTTGTATTACAAGTGATGTTGCTATAGCAATGAAGACGTGCTTTTTCGAGCCTTCTTTTTCATGATCTATTCAAGATTCTGAGTCCTACGGTTCTTAAGAGTGTATTTCTTAACTTATATGATTGTATAAACTTTGAATTGATAGTTATTAAAAGTCTAATGTCATGATATTTTTCATTTCACTTATGACGTCGATAAATCTTTTTAAAAATAGCTAATTTAAAGATATTATTTATCCATTTTTCATTTTAAAAGAGAGAGAGAGAGAGAGAATGCTTGAGAAGTTAGTTAGCTTTTATCCTTTTGATACCCAAATGTAAGAAAAGAATGCTTGTTAAAATGGAATTTCTCTAGAAAAAATAAAAATAAAAATAAAAATTATGTTGGACATCGTTTTCTTGCATCTGGGCCACATATTATAATGGACCAAATTACAACAGATAGGAAAATCATTGAACCATGAAACCGTTCACATGTTTTTAATTTTAATTTTTCTTCTCATCCATTTCCCAGGAATCCACCATCCACACCAGTCAACTAGCTAGTCAGCCTGAAACTCTCTTTTCTGTATTATATAAGCTTATCTCATACACCTAAAGTCCTGCACAAACCAACCCTCATACCACAAGAGAAAACTCCAAAAAAGAAAAAAGAAAAGAAAAAAAAAGGTTAGGGAAACATGGTTGAAGCAGTTTTCACTTCATCCGGTTATGGCGGTTTTCGCCATAGTTTCGCTTATCAAGTCCTTCAAGGAAGATGGTTCATGTTCTTTGCCTCAATACTAGTCATGTCCGTGGCTGGTGCAACTTACATGTTTGGTCTCTACTCCCCAGACATCAAGACCTCTTTAGGCTATGACCAAACCACACTCAACCTCTTGAGCTTCTTCAAGGACTTGGGCGCCAATGTCGGCATCTTTGCCGGCCTAATCAATGAGATCATGCCGCCGGGGGTGGTGCTCTCCATCGGAGTCGTCATGAACTTCTTCGGCTACTTCATGATCTGGCTCGCCGTCACTGACCGAATCGCCAAGCCCCGGGTGTGGCAAATGTGCTTGTACATTTGTATTGGGGCTAATTCCCAAACTTATGCCAATACCGGGGCTATGGTGACTTGTGTGAAGAACTTTCCTGAGAGTAGAGGAAGTGTGTTGGGGCTATTGAAGGGCTTTGTTGGCCTAAGTGGTGCTATTATCACTCAATTGTACCATGCTTTCTATGGAGACAACTCCAAGTCTCTCATCTTGCTCATTGCTTGGCTCCCCGCCGCTGTTTCCTTCGTCTTTCTCCGAATCATTCGGATCATCAAAACCGTCCGACAAGCGAACGAGCTCAAGGTCTTCTACAATCTCCTCTACGTCTCTCTTAGCCTTGCCGGGTTCCTCATGGTTTTGATCATAATTCAAAACAAATTGAGATTCAGTAGAGTTGAGTATGTTAGTTGCTCTTCAGTTGTGATTTTCTTACTCTTCCTACCTATTGCCGTTGTCATCAAAGAAGAATTCGTTCTCCGAAAGAGTTCTAGTACTCCTCCTCCTCCTTCTCCTCCTCCTCTTCCTCATCATCATGAGCTACAAATTCACGTAGCCGCAAAACCGTCTGAATTAGCTACAAGTTCTACTCCGGATGACAAGCAAACGCCTTGCTTTGCCGACGTGTTCACCCCGCCGGAGAGAGGCGAGGACTACACCATTTTTCAGGCGATATTCAGCGTCGACATGCTGATCCTCGTCGTGGTGACAATCTGCGGCGTTGGAGGGACATTGACAGCGATCGACAACCTGGGACAGATCGGTTACGCACTAGGCTACCCAGCACAGAGAACCACCACATTCGTCTCCCTAGTCAGCATATGGAACTACCTCGGAAGAGTGACCTCGGGCTTTGCCTCTGAAATCTTATTGACAAAATACAAGTTCCCGCGTCCTCTCATGCTCACATTCGTGCTTCTCTTCGCCTGCGTCGGTCACCTCTTGATCGCCTTCCCTATCCCAAACTCCCTCTACTTTGCCTCCGTGATCATCGGGTTCTGCTTCGGAGCACAATGGCCTTTGATCTTCGCAATCATTTCCGAGATCTTTGGACTCAAATACTATGCCACTTTGCACAATTGCGGCGGCTTGGCGAGCCCGATCGGGTGTTACATTCTCAACGTGTTGGTGACTGGTCGTTTGTATGATAGAGAGGCTTTGAGGCAATTGAAAGCTCAGGGGCTTACAAGGAAGCCAGGGCAGGACTTGACTTGCAAAGGGGTTAGTTGTTACAGATTGGCTTTTATCATAATCACTGTGGTCAATTTGTTTGGAACCTTGGTTTCTGCGATTTTGGTTGTGAGGACTAGAAAGTTCTACAAAGGTGATATCTACAAGAAGTTCAGAGATCTAGGGGCTAATGATAAATCAGCTGATGAAGCTCATCTTGTGGGCAAGCCTGCAATTGGGGTTTTGCCCTTGACTCAGATTGAGCCTTCTTCCATTGAAACAACAACGAAAGAGTCACAAGCCCATAAAAGTTCGTCATGAATAGGTTTCCGTCGGTACTGATGGCATAGCGATAATAAATGATTACTCCATGATTCTCTCTCCTTTCCGTCATAGATTCGATTGTACGGGATTGTTGATACAAGTGTGAACTGTCCCGTTCTCGTTTTACAGTGATCTTATCATCTCAATATATTTTGACAGTGACGCTAGATAGAGACATGAGGATCCTGATATCCCTTTTTTCTATAAGTAAAAATTAGTAAAGATATACTTAGAGGCTTATTAAGTGCCACTGTGCTTTTGTAGTAACATTCTTTGCTTTTTCTTTTTTAACTTTGATTTATCTTCTAAGAAATGATAAGACAAGTCTTTTATTAATTTGCCGCTTGTTCAAACTACTTTTAGAACTTGAATTGGTGTGAAAACGTTGTCCACAGCTTTCCCACATAAGTGGACAATCATAGTACCAATCATCTGCGACGAATGATGAATTTAAGACAAAAGAGAGACTTAAAAGTCAGCCAAAAACAACTTGGGTTTGAACAAATCTTTACAATGTTCAGATTCACTATCATCAGAGAGGAGAAGATACCAAATTACAAGCTTCAATTTAAAAGCCAAAAAAAAAAAAAAAAAACTCAAATTTTTTGTTAGTAGTAAATAACTCAAGCTAAAATAAATAAATACTATATTTACACATTATTGAAGTAAATGATATATATTTTTTTATTAAAAAAAAAATAAATAATCTAGATATGGTCCCGTCATTTACAGGTTTTTTTGTCTTACAGATAAGAACACGTCCCTACCTAATATCACTTTTACAACGGCGATCATACATTTTATCACTTCCGGCATTCGATGCCGGGAGTGCTTCTCTCAGCACAATAGAACAATCCCTAGTGCATCCTTTTCGTCTTCACTTTCATCTCTTTCTCAACTAGAGAGGATATGGGCCAAAAAATGGACAAGAGATAACGTGACATTGCAATCAAAGATCACATTCTGAATAAGACCTAAGAGCTACATAGCAATTAACTTTTTTTGGGGGGACACAGACAGTTGGGTGTTCATTTCATTGATCTATCTTACCTATGAATGTGTGGCCACTTTGCAAATGTCAGTACAACATAGTAGCTCTAAGCTCGCGTTTGGTTCACCGGTTAGAGATGATTTTTTAAGTTAAAATCGGTTGACTTTTTAAAAATTAATTATAAATTTTATTGAATTTTCAGATAAAGACAAAAACTGAAATGAAAAAAAGTACAGTTTAATTATAATAAAACTGAAACGCCAAACAAAACTTTACTTTTTCTAAGACTGCCCCATCTTTTTTTTTTTTTTTTTTTTTTAATTTCTTAACTCAAAGATTGGATCCCTAAAATAAAAGATTGGTCCATCTTCTATCTCTATAAATTTTATCTTAAAAAAAAATTTATAAAAAAAAAAAGATTATTTTTGTTCATACCTTCTAAACTTTAGGATCATTCTTAGTTTACCTTTTGAATTTTAAAAACTCTCACTTTACCTCATGAATTTTGAATTTACCTACTTTACCCCTTACATTATAATTTCAATTAAAACAAACGGAATAAAAAAAAATGAATCGAAGTGTAATTACGTGATCTTCTTTTCATTTGTTTTTAGTAAAAAAAAAACATAATACAATGAGTTTAGTCAGATTAATTGCCTTACAAGCCGAAAGACAATTGTTTTAAAAAATTAAACTAACAAGTATTAGAGCGTGCAGCTTTTCTCTGATTTGTTTTTTTCTTTTCTTTTATTTCTTTTTATAACTCGATTATAATTTAGTCGTATTACTCAGTAACATTTGTTTGTGTATAATTGGACAAAAAATGCCTGGTGTTAATATCACTCGTGATTCAACAAATAGCAATATTTGTCACTCAAACATTGGTATTCTAACCGCATCTTCCTCTTCTCAATATTGGTTTTTCAGAGACAGCCACTCAGAATATTCCACATAGTCATGTGAAGGTTATTATTATTATTATTATTATTATTATTATTATTGTAATTCAAATTGTCATGTGAAGTTGAAACTTGTCCCTACCTTCCCACTTGAGCATCACTTTATCATTTTTTTTCCTTGTTGTTACGTTCTTTTTGGGTCTAACAAAAGTACTACAAGTCATTTTTGTGATTTTTCTCTTTGCTCTCTCATTTTGAAGTGCAAGAGAATAGTCTTTACATGTGGCTTGGATATAAGCCAAGATGTCTTTGTATAAGTTTGAATTTTTCTCTTCTGTGACAATATAAGATCAATTGAAGTAACGTAACTTACACTTGCTTTTATGGCCCTCTTGTCAATCTGATAGAGATTTATATGATATTTAAAAGTGCAATAATTAGAAGGGCATTTAAGTATTTTTTTTTTTCTATATTCCAAAGTTAAAAGAATTTTAGTCGTTTCACACTAGAACGAAGAAGAAGAAGATGAAGAAAATTTAGTAGAATTTTATGAAGATTTGAGAGTTTATTGTATCTTATCACGAAATTCTCTTTTAAGTATCTAATCTATATATATTGACTGTTAATTTATGTGTGTACATACATACATATTGTTTTCTTATATTATCCAATGAATAGATCACAAACTTTTGCAATGCTTTCTAATGTTAGCAAAATCTCATCCTTTGAGCTTCTAAGCTTTAGAAATTTCCTATTGCTATATTTTCTTCAAAAATTCAAAACCATACCTATTAATGAATTGTCTCTCAGCATTCTACTACACTTGAAGTTTTGCCAGTTTATTAGCACAAATAGGATGAGAATCATCATAACAAAATCTTTTATCTATTTCTTTTTTGATAAGTAACTTTCATCTATTTCTTATTGTTATTATTATTGTACTTATGATTATGATTATTATATTATTACAGTTTAATTTCATTTAATGTAGTCTTAGGTAACATCAAATCTATGATCTAATTCAAAAACAAACAAAAAATCCAATGTTATCGTGATCTAATCCAATGTTTGGTGGTCTAGTATTAATGAATTTGTCGTGATGGATTAGTGGTTAAAAATTTGAGCATTTGGTGAGGGATCTTAAATATAAACGCTTGTTTTCTACCAACCTAATATTTGATTAAGAGTGCTTGATCACACCCACATATAATCCTTACCGTTAGCACATTTAGTAGGGTTGAGATGACGCACTGCTCGTCGAGGGGTAAGATTTGCCTATAGGATCTTAAGTGAACATTCTTGTCAGCATTTGAAGGACCATTTTAATAACATTTAGAGCGAATATACTAACACTAGTCGTTCTTCTCTCTCTTTTTTTAAAATCCAATTAGTGTTGCTAACAAAAATGGGTGGAAGCTAGCTGTACTGCAGAAGTACACGGCTCTACGTGTAAAATTTTTCCCCAAACAGAAACTATGTATAGACTTGAAAATGCCATCAACTTTGGGAGAATGATGACTTAAGTGATCGAGAGCAATAAACTTTCTAGGTGTGAAGAGAATAAAATATGCAATGTTGGAGTCTCTTTACAAATAAAGAGGCCTCAAATTGGGCCTCTTTATAAGAAGACTTTAAAAACAACTTGGTTGGATAAAAAATCTTCTGTAATTAGCCCATAAACTTCTTGTGCTGCTTGGTTGGAGGCACAACAAAACAAAAAGGTGCTCAATTACTACCCAGAAGATCTCAAGGAGACTTGAAAAGTGATCTATAATGGAGCACTAAGTTTAGTCATCTAATATCACTTATGATATGAAATTGTCCGATCAACTTGATTCATTTCCTAGGCTTCCACTTGCTTAGCCTGTAATAAGATTCCATAATCTCTTTTCATGCAAATAATAAGATTCCATTATTGATTCTAAGTTGGGGTGGCTTCAACGTAGGGTCCACAACATCATTGATTGACAGTATAATTTAAATTGGACGGTCTTTATTACAAGACTGGATGCCGATAGAGGATTTCCTAAATTACTAAATTTTACAACTGTTTAATTTAAATTGTAAGGTTGAATTCATAGGCTTTCTAGTTTAAAGTTCTGACCGTAGAATTCCTCAAATATTAAGAAGTTAAAAAATTGCAAATCTCAAGGGACATGGTTATGATTGCTAAGAAAGAGAACCCATCAATTGACATGTTAAGTACTCATAGCCGCTCGGTAATCCAAGTTCAAATCCTTTCATTTTGGACCTAAATCCCTGTGTTGATGAACTCTTCCGAAGTCATAATTAGAAGTTGAAAGTAGAAGTGAAGTCCTCTAACTCCTCTGTGTACTCAAAAAACTAAAATAAAATGAAATTATCAATAAGATCGATCATAAAATTAGCAACATATTTACCAATCTTGAACTATATATGCAGGAAGAGCAATAGATTTGGGGACCGAGTGAGCATAGTGTTGCACCAAACGGACTACAAGCAAGAGTGAGATAATGGATGGAAATCACATTGTGATTGGAAAGGTCAATTATTTATATGTATACACACAAACACGCAAACACTTTTGTTAGAGTTCTATTAAAATATACAAATAAGATCATAAATTTCCTGATGGTATACTTTTTAACTTCAGCATCATATTACACTTCTCACTTTTATATATTATGTTGGAGTATAGTTTTTCGAGAATCATAGATTATCTCATTTATATATATATATACTAATTGACAAGCACGCATTATGCGCATGTGGAATAGACAAGAAAAAAAATTAAAATAAAAAAAATTATCACGCGATAATTTAGGACTTATCATGTGACGTTGACGTGGGCAACCAAGAATGGAGATGAGAGAGCATATTGGCTCTATAGGTAATAGATGTGTGTTGTCTATGTATATATTTGAGTTCGGAGTTAGTCAATTCCATGTCGGCAACAACCAAACAAGATATCTTTCAACACGGTAAAAAGAGCAACAACGAAGCTATATGTATATGTGTACACGGAGGAATTGACAAAACCGCATCTTCACTTGAATTACTTCACAATAAGGAAGCCCAAATACATGCATATCTAACACCAACTTTGATATTTCCAAGCACTTTCCAATCCTTCTCCTTTTAAGGCTTGCATTTGTTGTGTTCTTTTGTAGCTACCTTTGTGAAGTTTTGTTCCAAGTCCTCGATTCATGATGAACTGAGAACTATGAAAGTGTCCAAGTCAAAAGCAACTTCAAATTCCTTGTTTTGTTTGGTTATAATAGCACTAATGAAAAAATATTTTAAAAAGTAACACAAATTTTTATTATTTTCTTTTACATCACTATCAAATCATATTCTTTTAATAACTATGATAGGTATTGGTAGTCAAGAAAGTATATTCTATCATTAATGGTAGTAATTATAGTAATTACTCATTAAAATTATGTTAGTAACGGTGACATGAGATATATTTATATATATATTGAATTTGAGAGTGAGAGATTCAAACTTTATATCTTAAGGTGAAGTCAGATATAAAATTATTGTTAAACTATGCATGCAATTACATATAAAATATTTTTTTTTTTTTTTGAGGAACACATAAAATAAAATATTGAAATTAGTATTATTTTTAATAGTTTTTGTAGTGTTATAAAAATTATCCCTATTTTTAATACACGCTTTAATTACTGACATAACCATAACAGAAAAAGAAAATGTCAAAATTAGTACTATATTTAAATAATCTTTATTAATGTTCTAAAAGAAATTACCCCTAATTTTTATACACGTTTTTTTTAATCTAATCATTACTAATTAACAAGTTGATACAAAACATGGAATCTTAGTACAATACCTGAAAGATAAATTTAATGAAGATACCGCTTGCTAGCTCTTAGATGCTTCATTTTAGAAATATATTTCGTCCATAATCACTTATAATTAGCAAACAATTTTATTCCAAGTTTTGTACCATTTAATTAGAGCACCTATTGGAATTAAAATCCATGAACTAGTGCTTGTTCTTGTTTGTGGTTGACCTTGACCAAGTCCTCTATACCAATACCCAAAAAAAAAAAAATAGTAATAATAATGAAATAAAATAAATAAAATAAAATAAATAAAAAGATTGATTTATATGCATCCAAACACAAACAAAAACAATATACGGTCATCCTTATCAATTTGGCATTTTGGTCAAATTAAGTGGGCAAGGATGGAGACTCAATAAGTAAAAACTTTGTTAAGTAGGGAATAGTACTTTTACACAACACAACAAACCTCTTTGATGGGGTTGAACCTATTTTGAGGGCTACATTTTGTGCCACATTTTTTTAGCAATATATATTGATGAATATTATACCCCTAACCTTATCTTCTCCCACCAAATAAAAATATCTCAATAATCACATCCTATGGATTTCTCCAACATGGGTCCCCCTTTTGTTCTGCTAGATTCAATTCCTTGCTAATAGTTTGAAAATGAGAATTTTTTTTTTCTTTTGGATTTGGAATATCAACAATATTATCATTTTCCACTATATTGTAGTTACATATATAGTTTCAAGAAACATTTAATAGGTCACACCATTGACTGAGCACTCATTCTTCAAGGTCAAGTGACCCAATCTTTGCCGTGTTGTCGTTCTATTCTAACTTTGAAAATTTCAAATAATCTCTTTAGCAAATAAAGTAAAAAATATATATATATATATATATATATATATTAGTAATAATAAAGAAGGAAAAAAAAATGAACAAGGCTATTACATAATTGGGAGAAATTGTTAAGAAATAAATATAAGGCCACTTGTTTTATCTCCCCTTTGCTTGACAACAACCTAAGTAGTATATTTTACTGGTTAAAAAAAGAGAGAGAGAGAGAGAGAAAGAGCTTAAATAGTTTATTTGACCTTTTCTTTTTCTTTATGTTTTTTTTTTAAATACATTTAAAGTAGGCTATAAGCAGGTGATTTTGGTTTTATTAGATGTACTCGGAGAAAAAACAAAGGAAATTAATTATAGAAAATTATTTTCTTTTATTAGTTTCTCCTATATGTGTTATGTCCTGAACCGAGCCCCAACTCATAAATTTAATTATTTTGGGAAGGTTATATTATATAGGAAAAGGGTTATATAGTAATGGGATAAATGTAAACATAAATTTTAGAGAAATTTGTGCAAACATATTCTCAAATAATTTTTTTTAATATCTATATTTTTTACTTTTTACACTTGTCTAATTAAAAGATAAAAAATTTAAATTATTATAATTGAGACAATATTTTAAAGACGTGTTTTTTAAAAGATAATCCTACAAACCATCCGAAATTTTCCTAGGTAAAAAAACTTTAAAGATATTATTGGAGAAAAAAACATAAGAAATTTTATGAGACAAAATATATTCAATAGGGTCCTAGAGAGTTAGTTCGGCATCCTTAAGGTGATCTCGTAGTTCCTACGGGGTGGAGATGATGGGGTCGGTCCATGGATTTTCCTTCTTTATTGCCGCATTTCGCTCAAGGGGTTGAAGGGAGATAATACATCAAGCTGTTCGCAAAGGCCAACTTGATCCTTTTCCCAGGGATCCTAGATGATATTAAATTAAAAAAGATAAAAAAATCTAGGAATTAGAATCATAAGAGTAAGAGTGGTCTTTCGATTATTTCAAATTGATTGGAATCAACACAAATCAAATAGAAATGGATGAAGCAAAGAAATAGAATTGGGACATGGAACTATGTACATTATATATGGAATTGATATCTATTTATGAAGATATTAATGTCATTGATATATATTATATTAAATTAACATGTATCGTCATACGGCAAACTTAATAAAGTAAATAACAATACTAGTATTGCATGTTTCATTGACTATCCATCTATAATGTTTTGTCATATTATCCGAATTTAAAAATTTAGTCACATAAAAAAATCAAGTGCTAAATTTTTTTTAATAAATTAATTAGTTGTCAAAATATTTTTGAGAAGACAATCATTAAAACAGGAAAAAGAAGATAGCATATCTGAAGTGGTCCGAAAACCATCTACTTCCAATAATCCAGGGTCCTCCAAAAATTATTTATATATATGAAAAAAAGTTCCTTAAAAAATTTAAAAAATATCTATCAAGGCTTAAAAGCCAGAAAAAAAAAAAAAAAAAAAAGATTTTTATTTATAGATGTGTGGTGATCCCCTGTGGGCCCCAGTAGTTTCCCAGCTCTTCGTCCCCCCGCCTCGTAAAAAATAAAAAAATAAAATAAAAAATAAAAAAACTTATAGCGTCAATATTATTATATATATTTTTGAGAAAAATACTTTGTATAGATTTCCTGAGAAAATTAGTTTCTATAATTTTTTTTTTCAAAAACTTTATAATATTGTAAAATAAAAAAAAATAGGAACCGATTTTTTTAAATATTTTTCAAAAATGGAAAATCTGTTTTATGTTTTAATTACTTGAAGGATTATTATTTAAAAGAATGACTGTGGTAAAGTCTTATTGAGAGACACTACCGTAGTTATCGTTTTATAGACCGTTAAGATGAAATATAACGATGGAAATACAGATGAACACACAATTTTTAATACACACTTGTACACTGAATAATTTTTTTTTTTTATATACAATGCTTTTTTTTTTAAATGAAAAAAAAACCCTCCAAATTCAACAAAAACCTAGAAAACACCTTTAACTGTCACTCACACTCGACCGCCGGAGAAAGCCTGACATGCAGATATGCAAATCTTTGCCCAAGAAGGACCGCCGCCATGTCAGAAGGGAGGGAGGAGGGCTTTTTTTTTTTTTGGGGGGGGGGGGGGGGGGGGCGGCTCACCTGTCCTGTCGAATCGAGATCGGGGGGGTGGGGGGCTTGCCTATTGAATCGAGATTAGGGGGGCTTCGTCGGAGGTCATCAGGGGGGGGGGGGGGCTCGCCTATCGAACTGAGATGGGGGGGGGGGGGGGGGCTTTACCGAAGGTCACACAGGCGGGCGGCTTCATAACAGATTGAAGCAAAGTTTTTTTTTCCAGATTAAATCTTTTTTTTTTTTTAAGTATCAGATCAAAAATTTGAGGAAGAAAAAAAATAAAAAAAATTATATCTGAAATAAAATAAAAGATTGTATATATATAAGACTGTATTAACATTATATATATCTTAGATCATAATCATTTATTTACTCATATAATCAATTTTAACTGTTGAATAGAACATTATTGATAATATTCTTTATTGAAGCTCTATCACAGTTTTCTTCATTATTTACAATTTAAAACTAGAATAGTGGAAATGGAAGACAACAAAATTTGTTTATTAATTTTTTAAGAAATAATAAAAGCGGTTTCTGCAATCATTACAGTTTTTTTTTAAAAAAATTATTTTATAAATCTTTTTTTTTTTTTTTCTTTTCGTTATTTATTATCTATTTATCTTCTACCCTCCACCTCCGTTTTTTCTCTCTCTCTCTACAAACACACTTTCTCTCTCTACATCTCTTGTCGGATTGATCGCCGGAGCTCTCATCGTCCGATCAATTCGCCGGCATTCCGGCAATCCGGCTCAGATGACTCTCCGTACGGACTCACCGACCGCAAAATTTCTCGGCGATTCGTCTCCGAATTCGAAAGCGGTACGCTTCTTCTCGAAAACCTCCATTTTTCAGATCTATGCTCGTTTTCAGTTCCGATTGCGATCTCAATCTCTGATGTGAAAATCACCGACCGATGATTTTTTCGCGAAATAGAAAGTCCCCAGGTTGTGATTGATTTTGGGGACGTAGTATTTTCTGTGCATGTTGATCCATTATTCGGAAGAATCGGGACTTGATTTTGATCTGATCTCAAGCTCCTTGGCTCGAATTCTAGGTTTAGTGTTAGGTTTAGGGTTTTTTTATATAGGAAAGAAGAAGAAATGTTTAGGAAAATCATGAAAGGAGGGCATCGGAAGCCCTCCAAGTCTGACGCCAATGATCCTTCGCTCTACGTGTATGGCCAGCCGGCGAATCGTAACTCCGGGTCGGTCACGACCATGAATGTAATCGTTAACCACGCTTCGCGTGGTGCTGGACCGGTTGTGGCGGGGCCGAATTCCCCTGGAGTTGGGGGAATAGTGGTTGCGCCGATGTCGGGTACGCTGGAGCCTCTTCCCATGTTCCGGGAAGTTGCGGTCTCCGAACGCCAGAACTTGTTTCTTCGAAAGGTGCAGACTTGCTGCTTCCTATTCGACTTCTCGGACACGCTGAAATCCGCTAGAGAGAAGGAAATCAAGCGGCAGACTTTGATGGACTTGGTTGATTTCATACAGTCCGGGTCGGGGAAGATCACCGAGACTTGTCAAGAGGAAATGGTCAGAATGATCTCAATCAATATTTTCCGGTGTTTGCCGCCAGCGTCCCATGAAAATACGGGTCAAGAGGGTGGTGATCCTGAAGAAGAGGAACCGTATTTGGAGCCCTCTTGGCCGCATTTGCAGCTTGTGTACGAGTTGCTTCTTAGGTATGTTGTTTCATCTGATACTGATACGAAGGTTGCTAAACGGTATATTGATCACTCGTTTGTGTTGAAACTACTGGATTTGTTCGATTCTGAGGATCCACGCGAGCGTGAGTACTTGAAGATGATTCTTCATCGGATATACGGAAAGTTTATGGTGCACAGGCCTTTTATTAGGAAGGCAATTAACAACATTTTCTATCGGTTTATATATGAGACGGAGAGGCACAGTGGGATTGCTGAGCTTTTGGAGATTCTTGGGAGTATAATTAATGGGTTCGCACTACCAATGAAGGAGGAGCATAAGTTGTTTCTTGTTCGGGCGCTCATACCATTGCATAAGCCTAAGCCGATTGCAGTGTACCATCAGCAGCTCTCCTATTGCATTACCCAGTTTGTGGAAAAGGATTTCAAGCTGGCAGATACGGTCATAAGGGGTCTGTTGAAGTACTGGCCAGTGACTAATTGTCAGAAGGAAGTTCTCTTTCTTGGAGAACTTGAAGAAGTGCTGGAGGCAACACAATCTGCGGAATTCCAACGCTGCATGGTTCCCCTTTTCCGACAGATTGCCCGCTGCCTTACTAGCTCTCATTTTCAGGTTCGGGACATTCCAACATTTTTTTTTTTTTTTTTGCAGTTTGAAATTTCACCTGGTGTAGTTGTTATGAATTTACTGATCTTTGCACTACTCTTAAGTTATTCAATGAGTGGATATTATGTTTGTTCTCAAGTTTATTTGGATTCTATTCCGTACTTTTTGCTAGTCTGTTTCTGAATTTTGCCTAAAGCTTAATTGCAGTTAATTGTTACTTTTTTTTTTTTTCCTGCTTAATGCGTATTCCGCTTCTTCAGTTGCAGTTTATAGTTCTTTGTATTATTACTTTTTCTCTGATTCATTGTAGAGCGTTTGTTAGATAAAAGCAGAAGGTTCCAGAATATAATATTCGTGTGACAGTTAGATCCATTTATGCTTACTAATATATATCGAGTACTAACTATTCGTTACTTTGACACATGCTCTTCTGTGATCTATTTAAACCCCGCAGCTAGAACTTCTGAATTAAGCTGTATTTTGGTTTGACAAGTTTTTCTTATCGATTCTTCATGGTATTGCTGATGCTGTCTTTATGTGAGTGATACCCAGACAGATAGTATTGTTTAGTATTTGACTCATCACGGAAGGAAAACAACGGCCTTGCTTTACGGTTTCTCTCTCTCCTTTTGTTTTGGGGGGAGAGAGAACCACATTGATGCCCATAAGATGAGTTTGAATCTACTTTAGCAGAAACTTTCTCATTCTTAGATTCCATTTTGGGTGGCGTGACACTGAATTTGGTGTTTTTCAATGTTTTGTTTTCGGCACTAATTTGGCAGCTGCTACACTGCCTTTTAGAATGGGAATTTAATGAGCAAATTCTTGATGCAAAGAGCAGATCGTTACTTTAGTTGATGCAATATGTGAACTCTTTTGCATATGTGGTGTTACTAGTGAATTACTGTGTTAACGACTAACGACCTCATGGTTTATTTATGTACACTAAGGCTTTTCTTAGACTAAATCTGGTGTGTGTACACATTGCAGGTAGCGGAACGAGCCCTGTTTTTGTGGAATAATGAGCATATAGTGAGCTTAATTGCTCAGAATCGGATTGTCATATTGCCAATTATTTTCGAGGCATTGGAGAGAAATATCCAGAGTCACTGGAACCAGGCAGTTCATGGGCTGACCGTCAATGTTCGGAAAATGTTCTTGGAAATGGACGCCGAGTTGTTCGAAGAGTGCCAAAGAGAGCACGCCAAGAAAGAAGCCAAGGCCAGAGAAGTTGAGGAGCAGAGGGAATTGACATGGAAGAAACTTGCAGATGTGGCTGCTCAGAGAAGGGGAGAGGAGATGGTCACAGTTTGACTCTAATTACTTTGAGATTTAAAAAAGAAAAAAAAAAAGTGTGATAAAATAGAAAAGAAAATTCAAGCAAGATCTTCAATCTGCTCCTCCCATTTTGATGGTATTCTTTTTTCTTAGTTTTTTTTTTTTTTTTTTCACTCTTATCTTTATATATATAATATTTTTTTTTTCTTTAATATCAACTCCGATGATTTAACAAATCGGAGAAAGCAGCGATAAATGTAATCTATAATGCACGGAATTTCTTAGAAACAAGCTGCAGGTTAAGAATGATTTTGTGAAAATGTCTCTCTCTCCGCTCTCCGGAGACCTCTGCAAAAAGACCTTTTTCTATTATTTACGTGGTTTTTTTTTTTTTTTTTTTTTTTTCAGTACTAAGATGAGACTACTACAGTCAACATATTATCTTCGTTTTATTTGTGTTTGGAATCACGATTAGTTGTTAATCCGGATAATTGTTGGATATGTCGCATGATGATTATTTACTTCTTAGACCCTTCTGTTTAAGGTTTGAGACCTTTATTTTGTTTGACTGCCTCTAAATACGAGGTATAAAGTTCGAGTCTTTTATTCTGTTTTTGGATGTCTCTAAATAGGGTGAGGGTGTCACCCTAAATAGCCAAAAAAAAAAAAAAACATAATTTGTAAAGTTCACACAAAATTAAATATTAAAAAAAATTTGGGACAAATTTGATATGATTTTTTTTTAAGATTAAAATTTGATATGATTTTGAGATAAAAATTTGATATGAGTTTTAGACATTGTAATCCAAATTTTCCCACGAGATAATTGTAGGATTTCGTTGCTGTGAGGCCAGCAAAATTCATTACTTTTTCTTTTGAACCTGCCATTTTTGTTTTTTGATTTTTAAAAAACTCATATCATTTAACAAAAGTCATCTTATTGTCGATATAATTTAATGATAATATTATACCTGATTTTATTTAAAAGTACAGAGATTAAATTCCTTATCCTTGAATTAAAAAAAAAAATCTTAAAACGAATAATTTTTACCTTGATTATTAAATTGAAAAAAAAAAACCGACTTATTAAATTAAAAAAAAAAAAAAAAAAAAGTTTTTGCAAAACCACAATTGTTTGCAGCGTTTGCAAGTCCTGTGTCTATCAAATATTATCCACCAAACATAGAACATCTAATATCTATCTATGTGAGGTCTTATATCTGTTTTTCCATTTTCCTCAGTCAAATCGAACAACTTTCTTCTTCTTTTTTCCCCTTCACATAACTGATAACACTATCCTGCAAAACCCGTAAACAAGAAAGAAAGAAGAAGAAGAAGAAGAAGAAGAAGAAGAAGAAATAAGGGCATGTCTCGAAAAGGAGGAGCCACAACTTCACTTGCAAAGGAGGCGCCATGGAGGGCGTCGTCGTCGGTGAAGCCAATCCCCAAAATTCACCATTCCCCGATTCTCCGCGTCCCCAACAATCCCACTTCCAACTACGCCTTTTCCATCCTCAAGGTCCCTTCTTTTGTCTCTTCCTTCATTTTTCACTCCCTCTGTTTTTTTTTTTAATTAATAAGTAGTTGATTAATTTGCTCTTTTTGCAGCAAGAGAACCCAATTGGAAATGGGTTTGCGACGGAGGCCGTAGTTGAATCGGCCGGTCCGGATTGCATCGTCCCTGGTCAGATTACACCCCTCAAATTACTTGGTCTCAAGGTGACCTTTTTTTTTTTTTTTTTTTTTTTTTGAAAGTTACTGAATTTGTAATTTTTGAAGAATGTTTTTACGTGGGTTGATTTTAATTTTCCTGAATTATTATATTTCATGACTATTCTTTATAATTTTGTGCTGTTTTTATTGGCGTGCTTGTGATGTGGAACCGGGTTTTGAATTGCAAGTGTAGTTGTTGAGCTAGGGCAATATAGAGGAATTAATACTATAGAAGATGACTCAGTCGTGGTTTATACTCGATGATATGTCTATTAAACGGGCTTGGTAGAACTCATCCCAAAAAGCTAGTTCAAGAGGAGAGGAAGCCTAATCCACATATATAAACATCATAATTAGCGTGTTGTGCCAATGGACAGGGGTTCAAACCCACCATCACCTGCAAAATCTAACTCTGATACCATGTTAAATGGGTTTGAATAAAACTTATTCTCAAAAGGTAGCTCAAGAGGAGAGGGAGCCCAATCCACTTATAAACACCACAACAGTCCAGTAACTTAGCGATGTAGGACAAATTAACAATCTAGCAATTTCTACATGTTGTCGTCTCCATATTCCATATGTTAGTCATCTATTCCTCGCTGCAGATTGAAGTGTTTTAAAAAGATTCTTCTTTATCGATGGGGATCGATCATAGTCTACTTGTGTGGTGGCGAAAGAGAAGCGTCCTTGTTTTTTTTTTCTTTCTTGGGGGTACTTCAGCACGTTCTCAGTGATGATCGTATTAATGATGCTTTTAATGAAGTGATGGGTTTCCTTTTAGCAATTTGTAGAGTTTCACTTCTAGGATCGTAAATGTGCTTATTACAAAACTGTAATGCTCCGCAAGCAAGCCAGTCATTCATAAGCTTATCTGTATCCAACTAGATTAAGAAGCTCTACTTCTCATAACTTGTTTAAACTTACACTAGAGTTGCAAAGAAAATAAACAAAAAGCAATTAATGTTTTTGTTTTGAAATTTATAGGAAACCTTCGAGCTTTTTCATTTGTATTTATGGTCGTTGATCTTCTCAAGGAGGATAGCTTGTAACGAAGTTTTGTGCCAAAAATTGATGAAGAATACCTCTCAAACTAATGCGCTACGTTGAGATTGGATCTTGGACATATTGTCAAATGTCTTGTTACTGGATGATGTGCTCCTTGTGTTTTCTCATAGAAATTTGTCTCCACTTTTATGTCACCTAGTGTATTTTTCAGTTTAAGTTATAGTTGCATTATTTCCGGTCCTTGTTTTGCTTGCAGGTATGGCCTATTGATGTCAACCTGAAATTTCTGGAACCTGTTGGACGAGAGCTTAAGTTGCTTGGAAAGGTAAAAAAGCTCTTCTTGATTTGTCTTTTTTCAGTGGGAAACTTATGGAGATGATCTTTGTTGAAGGCCACCCAGATTAAGAGTATATAATTTACTTAAGAATTCATAAAGGATATTGTTTATTTCAGTACGATACCCTCAAAATCGAATGGTGATGTAGAGATGAAAGTGTGAATTTAATGTTTGTCAAACAAAGTTTCAAGAGAACGAAAAACTCTTAGCAAAGTGATTAGGGTACGGTTCTTTTTGGTATCCTGGATATAAGATCCTCTCCTTTCTGTATCAGAACTTCATGCACCGGTTTTTTTTTTTTGAAGAAAATTTTGACATCTTCTCATGATAAACACGTTTCTTGTTTCTCCGATGCAGTTCATGGATGATGCCGTCAACCTTATGAATAAGTCATTCATAGATCGCTAGTGGCGGACTTCCTGCTATGAATGAGACAGGTCGCTGAACAGTTTTGGCATCAAGTTTTTCGCTTCGTCTTATTCTATACTTACTATCAATGTTGAGCCTAACTAGGAAGAGTGGCTATAGAAAACAAGGATATGTCCCTTCTCTTTGGTTCTTCCTTGTGCTGTCGTAGGCCTGTCATTCTCTGCTTTTGGCTGGCTCTATATGTTATATGGAATTTTCCTTGTTAAATATATTTATCACAATAATTTTCCTGTGTTAAAATCAAATAAAAGCTTGCTGAGGCAAGTCTGATCAGTTTTGCTCGCAAATGATCTGTACTTGGTATTGTTTTCCTATTAAAACCTCACTTTTCCCT
Organism: Ficus carica; assembly: GCA_009761775.1. Taxonomy (NCBI): domain Eukaryota; kingdom Viridiplantae; phylum Streptophyta; class Magnoliopsida; order Rosales; family Moraceae; genus Ficus; species Ficus carica. The sequence continues at coordinate 15,905,366 of CM019751.1, forward strand.
TTTTAGGTTTGGGGAAATTGGAAGGTTAAAAAGGACAGTCACTTTGAGGGGCAAAGAGAGTTAATATAGATTAAGATCGTAAAAACATAAGCTTGTAATGTAGCTACACCTAGTTCCAGATTGGTTAATGCACAAGCATTGGGCGGAATTTTTTAATAATTTTCTTTATGATAATAAAATTCTATAATGGTTGAAAATGAATGTAACTCTCAAATCTAAGGAGTAAGGTGAATCATTCAAAATCTTGTATTTTTTGTTATTAATTTTATTGTTGCTGATGTAAAGGATTTAAGACATCACAAGGCCACATTTGATCAAAATAAACGTCTATCAGATATATAGAAAAGAGAGCACAGAAAAATCTACTTGAAGATTCAAATCCTGGTTCCCTTTCCTGCGTACCTACTAGAACATTATCTTGTCCTTTATCTTTTCTAATTCTATAACTCCTCCGGTTAGAGATAAATTCTATCTCCAAAACTACAATATTATAAATAAAAATTATTAATCTTCTCTGTGTCATAAAAGTCATGAAATGAAGGCTAACCTTGGAAATTTGTTTAAAAACAAAACAAAACAAACAAACAAAGGTGACGCAATAAGGAAAGATATAGAACTACATCCACATCCCATATATGATATATCCTTAGTTTTAAGGAGAGATTATTAACAAGTACATTTTCATAGATTGAAATGGCCTAAACGTTAATTTGTTTTTATATATTACCTTATTATAAACACAATTATTATGTAAGCCGATTGGATTGGTGGAGTTCCCACAAACTAGTGTTCTCCACCTAGCAACTCTTTGCCAAGCAAGTGTTTCTGGTCACTCTCTCTCTCTATCTCCCCCCACCAAATCTTTGCCTCACTTTTAGACATATAAAAGAGACTTTAGAACTCAACACTTCGTAGCAAACCAAAATGGCAAACCAGGAAGAAGAAGCCATGCAAGGAGAGGAAATGCGTAGAGGGACTTGGCTTGAAGAGGAAGACGAGAGACTCGTCTCTTTTGTGCAACTTATGGGGGAGAGAAGATGGGACGCTTTAGCCAAAGCTTCAGGTGAGTCACTCTTTATGATTTCACAACACACCCCGTTTGACACATTGTCTTGAAACGAACAAATTCATTTTGAAATGCGGATTTTGAAAAAGTGAAGAAGTGATCTGGATTCGTTTTGCGACAATTTTTGAATGTGTATGTTTACATATTGTAGGTCTGAAAAGGAGTGGTAAGAGTTGTAGGTTAAGGTGGTTGAACTATCTTTGTCCGAATCTAAAGCATGGCCAAATCAGTGTTGAAGAGGAGAATATCATCCTAGAACTTCATGAGAAATGGGGTAACAAGTAAGGTTTTTTGCCTTTGTTTTAAGCTTTCAAAATTGCTTCTTCACAAAGCTAATACTTCTGATCTCTATAAGTACTGCCTCTGTTTCCGTTTAGGTGGTCGAAAATTGCTCGAAGATTGCCAGGAAGAACCGATAATGAGGTAAAGAATTACTGGAGAACTCATTTGGGAAAGAGATTAGCACAAGTTCAAGGTGTAGTAATATTTCTATACACTTTTCACTAGTACATTTTATCTTTTGACTGATTTTATTTTTTATTTTCTAAAAACTAACAATTTTTCGATTCTGCAGGAAAATCCCAGTATGAATTAGGGAAGGCCAGTGGAGATTTTGTGTTTGAAAACAAAATTGAGTCGAATTCTAAGAAAAATACTAGCTATGAAATTAGTACTACTCATGACCATGGTTCAGTCGAGGACATATGGGGAAGCTGCAGCTGGGACAATTCTTCTGAAGCTTCCGGGATATCATCAGCTGACTTTGCATTGACAAGTTCGCCGTATGAAAACCGCTTATCGGATTGGATATCGGAGTACTCAAGCGACATTCAAAGCCAAATGAACTACAACAATGACTGTTTTACTATAGAATCTGCAAGTTCATCTTATCCGGAATGTTGGAGTACTACTCCTGATTATTCCTACTCATGGGACTGTTCTGGTTCACTCTGGGACATGAATTAAGTACAAATCACAAATTAACCCAGAAAATGTACAATGTCTTTGAGTTGTGAATATGAATTAGAAGCTTCAAACTGTAAATCAAACATCTGCTGGTCAACCATAAATTAAGTGCAGATCCGTTGTCCTATTTTTTTGTCTGACTGTCTATGAACTTATCAATTTGCTTAAGTGTTATTTATATTTAACACTTTATGTGGCTAAATTTTTTAATATTGTTGAGGAAACAGCTAAAAACAGGAAATTCGGGACAACAAATCTCAACTCCCCCAAATCAGCCCGTCATTGATTGATGACTTCATTCTAGTATGTTTACACTTGGTTTTGGCAAGTTCAGACACTAAAGTTTTGTCTTCATCTTTGGTAATTCTAAAATCTTGCAGTAAATTAAGGCCAAAAGATTAAAAAAGAACAAAATTCAAAATCCTTACAGGGTTTGATGAGAAGAAAGTTGAGCTGTCTTTTTCTTCCTTAGACATTCCAAAAATGGTATGAAACCGATCGAACGGATAAGTTTTAATAATCAAGATGATCAGTAAATTATTAGAAACAAACTTAAAGAGGCAGAGGCAATTAATTAATTAACTAAGGGAAAAGATAAGCAAGTCTGATGTAATTCAACAACGTGGGGTCAAGTTTGATTTTTGTTTTGTTTTGTTTTGTTTTTTAGTTTTTTAGTTTTTTTTTTTTTTGAAGGAACTATTTTCGTAAGCCTTTATATGTGCTTATCTAGCAGCGAACGTTTGGTGATGATCTTAGCCTGACATTTATATGTAAACAACATTTATATTTACATGAAGTACATCAATTAACTGCTAGGGTACAGTGTGTGTGTATATATATATATATATATATATTAGATTTTCCTTTTAAATTTAAATTTGAGTGAGAGATTCGAACTATAAACTCTTTTTTGGAGCTAACTTGAGCACATATTGTTAAAATCAACTGTTAATGTGATCGAAAGTTTATGCTTATGAAAATGGATTTGTCAGTTTAAATTCATGACTTAGTTTTTTTAATATTTAAACTTCAAAAGCAAATGGTGATCATTATTGAATTGATGTAACAGTTAGGATGTCTTTTCTTCTTTTCTTTTCAAGATGAGTTCAAGATTCGATACTCCATGATCCCACTTTAAAGTCGTTGTCCTGTCAATATATGACGTTAGGACATGTGGTGATCTAAGCAAAATTCAGCCAATTCATAAACAAAATCGGGTTAAGTCCTTTTCATTTCATTGATGGGCTTCGAGATTTCTTTTATACACCAAGAAAATGGAGGACAGAATGACACTGAGTGATTTCTTTTATTATAATTAAAGCAAGTAATGATTGTGTTAAGTAAATAATGATCATGTTAACTGTTTAATTCTGAGGTTTTAAGGTATGCAATGGCCAACAATCGAGCTATAATAGACCACTTGTAAACACCAAGCGTGGTTATTGTGTAAAGTGAATAATGGGCTATATATATATATGTGTGTGTGTGTGTGTGTGTGTGTACTTTCAACTGTTTCTGAGGTATTAAGGCATGAATTAGTAGCCAATAACATATAGCATATGCACGCTTCTAGATCTTGTAATCTTCTTGTCGAAGAGGTTTGGTCAAGCATAATATAAAATATATATTAGAAGATAACACCATTATCCATTTAAGCAACTATATTAATTATGATATAGTGGACTACATGAACCGATCATGGACAATAAGGCTTTCATAATAAGATGTCATAAGCCTTAAAACGACAAAAAATATCAGACCCCATAATTCCTTCCCCTTTTTAAAAAAAAAAAAATTTTTTTTTGAGGGGCTGAATCTGGCATCAATAACCTACCCAAGAAACGTCACATTCTATCCACATACCTGGCAAAACTAGTCGTATTTTTTTAATTAAAAAAAAACAATAATGAAAAAAAGAGAGAGAGTTCAAAATCCAGCGCAAAGGGTTAGTAACAAAACAAGAAACAATCTTACATAAAAAGGCAAACAGAAACAGTCAAAATGTAACATAATCTGAAATGGTTTTTTGTACGTAACTCGAAACCCTTCCTATTTTGAGTACAAAGAACATATATGCATGTTTCTTTCCAGGATCAGGATAAGTGTTTTTTTTTTTTTTTTTTTTAAAGTTTGTAGATAGATTGAATGGATTTATAAAATCAAAACAGAACTTCAGCAGACACTTAGATTATCATGAGTTGGTTAATTAGTTTGTCATTTTGAGATAAATGGGCACGAACTATACATGGAAACTGCGTCATCTTTTGGCCATATTACTCAATAATTGTTTTGTTTTCAACTAAGTAGCTTAACTTGGAAGGAAAATGGCAAATAAATAAATAAAAAGGTTTGGGGCTGATAGTCCTTTTGTGATAATTATAAATAAACTAATTAAGAAAGGCTTTCATTTCTCTCTGGCCCTCTATAATATTTATGCAACTATCTAATTATGAAATTGCCCCTATGGATTATATAATCTTATCTTGAACCACAATTTTACATAAAACTCATATTATTAGGTATAAATATTTCCCATCCAATTAATTTGGTACAACATTCAACTTGCATTTAACTTAACATTTTTCACTAACAAGTGGAAAGCAAAGCAAAACAAAATAGTTATTAGTCTATTAATATTAATGAATGTATAACTATAGTGTAGATTATATTTTCAAACCCATAATTCAAACAATAAATTCAAATTTTTATAGAGAAACATATTGTAGGAAAAAAAAAATTAGAAAAATGAGTTTAAAAATAGAATGCCAAACGGGATAGAGTTAAGTTAGATGGAGAAATTTGTAAATGACACATCTTTTGTAGATTTACCATAAAAAAAAAAAAAAAAAAACAAAGAGCAGATTTTCTGCATTGATCTGTGTTTGTTTTAAAATAAGCTGATTGCAACAAAGTTTCGAATTGTCATAACATAATTTTTGTGATAAAGTCGTGGGTGTTAGGGATTGCATACCAACATAATAAGCATGAGATTGATAACAATAAGGAGAAGAGAGTGAATGTAGATGAAGGTGACAGAGACATGCTTTTTCCAGACATATCATCTGTATAGTCTGGCCCTGATCCTAAACCACTTGTACCACCATTTGGTCCTGTGCTCCACATCCCCAAATTATTGTCCCTGCAAAATTCAAATTTTTCATTATTATTTCCGCCTTTGTCCTTTTCTTTTTCGTGAAATTCTATCGCACGATATGAAAAAATTATTGCTGCTCTATTGTAAACCGCTGGATTTATAATACGTCTTATTGTAAAAACTTCCTTTTTTTTTTTTTTTTTCTTTAAAAGAATTATGCCAATTTTTTTATAATTTAGCACTAGTAACTTGTTGACTTTGGTTTAATCATGGACAACCATGGTATGGTATTAGCATTATAAAAATGCCAAATATCATTTGTGATGGCTAAGTTACTTGTTTTTCAACATTAAATAAAGTTAGTGTCAAATGATATGGGTCATTCCATGACAATATATATATATATAATTAATAAGTATTAGAGTTGACGTGTGAATTTTGTAATTAAATGACTGTCGATAACAATAAATAACAACACTAATGAAATTATTTTCATATTCATTAGTAGTGTAACTATGAATAGTCATGGATATCATCCATGATAATGAGAAAATTTGTCTTTACTTTATAATAGGTATGACTAATGAGTTAATATGATGGTCCAAACTCTAAACACATAATTGGAAAGGATCTCATCAGCCAGCCTAGACCCCAACTTTGGATTTGAAAAATTCTTGTTGTGAACTGTTTGAGTGAGAAATCATTGGAAAGGATAAAATTTCACTTACTCCTTTAACCACGGCACTTTTGACACTTTACCCCTTATAAAACTTTTCACGCTACCCCGACACTTTTAAATCTTTTGCAATATCAACCATTTGCTAACTTTTAAAACTAAATTTGCCACATAAGCAACCACATTTATTTTTTAAAATTACATATGTACCCACATATGTTTCCTTTGTGGATTAATTATAAAATTTAATAGGAAATAAAATTAAAGAAAATTCTCGTGTTTATTAAAATAAAATAAAGTTAGCAGATGGTTCATATGGCAAAAGCATGAAAAATGTACGGGATAATAAGTCAAAAAATTGCAATAGCTAAAGTGTAAAATAAAAGAAAACACCCATAATTGAGGGAATAAAGTGCAATTTACCCTAGTGAAAACTTACTGGGTTGAGGGGTGAGTTAATCGGGGGTTAATTAAACCTACATTTGGTGTTTAAGTTTATTTTTAACCCAACTGCATTTTATGATTGATTTTTTATCTTTTTTTTAGAATCAACAAAAATTATAATTAATTTTTGAAACAATCAAATTCAATCTAAAAATTTCATCCATTTTAAATTCAACATGAACATCAAATGCATCCTAAGAAAGAGAAAGTTTAAAGTAAAGTGTGAAAAAAAAAAAAAAGATTCGGGAAAAAATGATTAAAAAAAAGTTTGAGAAATTATTAAAGAGAACATAAGGAAAAAAATAAAATAAAATACCTGCCACCAACACCAAGTGGGCCAGAGTTCATGGTGAGAAAATCGATGAGAACAGCGGACTTAGGCTCCACACTGTAGGCCTTCTCGTACTTGAATTCTACCCCCTCCCCAGATGCCACAAAGTATGCTCCATTTACCATTATGTCCCCCTCCGATCTCCAATTCCAGCTTTTCCAATTCCCTTCTGCTGTGTCCACTCGCTTGGTCACCTGTTCACGCGAGGGAGTCAGATATATATATATATATATATATATAGTTTTAATGAGTGATATATAGAGATTTCTAATTTTCAATGAGATAATGTAGAAAAATCCTCCACTGTCTGCCCATCAACAACAAAATTTTTATTTATCATCACCAATGATAGAATCGCTATTTCTATTTCTATCACCGCATATACAGCTGCACATCAGAAATACAATATCAAATAGATTTACACTTTTTTTTCATGTTTCTATTCTAATTTGATGTCATATGTTTGATGATGCATCCTAGTGGCTTTGATATATATTTTTTTAAGTGTTTAAAATATATTACACAAACTATATAAGGGTAATTTTGTCTTTTCATTTTGTTTTCTAGTCTAAAAATTATGTGAGTGGTGAAATCGAAACAAATTTCTCAAATTTACAGGATTTCTTTGTAATTTTGAAAACATAAGATAAAATAAGGAAAAAAAAATAAAACTAAAAGATTCTCTTATAAAAACATATATATATATATAATTACTTTTTTTTTTTTTAATGAAAACTTATTTAGTTTAGTAATAGTTTTGTAATAGGATAAAAGATGTATCTTTCTAATATCGTGCAACTTTAAACCATTAAATCCAATCATATTAAAGATTTAGAACTAAACAAAGGTAAAATTTTTGTACCACTAAAATCCCATCAAAATAATTGCCTAATAAAGTTGGGAACCAAATCTCAAAGAAAACGATCTCTTTGTGTACTCTAAATTGAAAAATGAAAGTGAATGTACGTGTGTATATGTGTTTTTATTTTTCTTTTGAAAAGTAAATTTAAGTTTACGTCTCTGGCTTTTGAAAGACAGAAATTAACATATATCACAATATCTTAAAAAGGAGTAAATAGCCACGGGAGGGTTCCATTTTAATTTTAAAAAGGTCACAATTTTTTTTAATTCAGTTTGTAAGAGAAAAATGATTATATTTCGAAAACTTAAAAATCCTCGGTATTGTGATTATAGACGTATTCTAACAATAATTTCACATCGATATTTTATCAAATAAAATAGGGGAAAAAGAAAAAAAAAAAAAAAAAAAAAGTACTAAGCGAAAGAAAAGAAACCTCTTTGGCATTGCGATCAAAAGGGGCAGTGTAGCGATTGCCCTGGCTATTGATAGTAGGGTTACCACTGCCACCAATGGCGTACATCTCCCACCTAGTGAAGTCATTGTTGACGACGTGAATGTAGCCCCGGCGGCATCGGGGCATGCGTTGGATCAGGTTCTCTCCGAAGTGGTTGAAGGCGATGGTGACCTGCATGCCGGAGTCTGGTGTGTAATCATCGCTATGGCCGAGCAACATCACCTCGTTGTGATGAGAGAAGTAGTTGTTGGATATTGTGATCGCTGTCGACCCCATCACTGCATCAATCAGCCCGTCCTTGCAGCGCGACAGCGAGCAATGGTCGATCCATATGTCTTTCGAGCCAAAGATCGAGATCCCATCGCCATCCGCTTTGGTTCTATACCCGTAGTGTGTGGGGCTCGACCGGACATTAGCATCACCTTTTTTTATATTAAAAAAAAAAAAACAGAATTAATCAAATTTTTTTTTTATAATCGTAATCTTATTAAAATATGACGGTTTATAAAATAAATTAAATTAACTTTGACCCCTACCATATTAATTAGTAGGTTGGAAAATATTACCATTTGGAGAATGGATAAAAGTTGAGGGCTAAAAAAATACTAGGGGATTCATCTTGTTCTAATACAATAGCTAAGAATATTCCTAGAATTTAAAGAGGAAAAAAAAATCAACTTGAATACATAAATGCATATACATATGTAAATATTTAAGTATATATTGTGTGGCCCATTACTTTAGGTAGGCCATTGGCTCTTTTGCTTTGTTGGCGGGGGCCAAATTCATGAAAGTAAAAATGAAAAAGAAAAAAATTGTTGCTTTATCTCAGTGGATAAAAGTCTCCCAATGATCAGCATCTAATATACTAGATATTAAAATTCCAATACATATATAAAATATAAATATAAATTTATATTTTTACACCTTCGAGAAAAAAGGAAGAAAAGAAAAGAAATAAAGAAGATTAAACAAAACATGTTTGTCAATTAATTTGAGTACAAAACATGACAAACAAAAATTCATGAAAGAGACTGAGAATGTGTGTGTAATAAACATATACACATATGGATAAATATTTTTTTCTGTACCTGAGGAATAACAATGATGTATGTGTATATTGTGTATAATGACATTGCTTATATACTGCAATGTGATGCAACCACCACCCACAATGTGGACATTGGCTCCACGTCCATCCAAGGTCTTGTAGCTGTTGAAGATGAGCTCTTGGGAGAGCTTTATGAGCATGTTCTCCGGGAACACGATCCACAGCGGCTCTGTCTGGATCACCGCAAACCGCAGCGTCCCCGGCTTAGGGTTCACAGCGTCGTCGTCCGAGCTGTCGGTGACAATGTAGTACTCGCCGTTCTTTCCTCCGAGCGCGTACTGCCCGAAACCTATCGCGCAATCGGCTAGCCGCTGCCTGTTGTTAGGCCACTCCGGGTCGCATTTCCAGCAGTCATCTATGGGGTTACCAGTCAGGCACGCCGATTGGTCTTGGTTTTGAAATGTTTGTAGCATTTGCCTTCTTGTCATTGATGCATTTACCTTCCTATACATGAGAAAAACAACAATGTAGGTAATAATGTTCTCATATATATACATGTACGTATTCTCAATGCAAGACAAAGACAAGAGATCTGAGAGGCAGATAAGAGGTACATTTCTAGAGAGAGAAGAAAGCCAAAAAAAAAAAAAAAAAAAAAAACTGCTGAAGTCCTGAAAAGAGAGCTAATAATAAAGCAGAAAAAGGGCAAATGTCGTTATTTTTTTATTTATTTTTTGTACCTATGAACATCATGAACGACAGCTTCAGGGTTGGGATGCTGACCAGGGATTAGAGTGAGGTTGAATGAGACGACACCAAATGAGCTCAAAAGAGAGACGATGCTAATCAGAAAAATGCAGGTTCTTCCAAGCATCTTTTGATGAATGAAGAAATAAATAATAATAATAATTATTATTACAAGTACAAAAAAAAAAAAAAAAGGCTGGAGTAGTGAACTAGCTAGCTAAGATAAGCTCAGATAGTTAGTTCACTGCATGCCCAGAAGAAGAAGAACTTTTAATGTCAACTATTCTTGTACTTGAAAAAAAAAAAAATAGAGTTAGTAATAAGAGTTCAGTAAATGAAGCATGTTTTACAAACAGTTAGTGCATTGTATGTAATTAGAGCGTCTGTCTCATCTCTCTCTCTCTCTCTCTCTCTCTCTCTCTCTCTCTCTCTATGTTTCTGTTTCTCTCTCTAACTGTGCCCACAAAGTATCATTTCAATCTTTATTTATAATCATTGTCGAGGACTTTTCATATAAATATTCACTCACGAGGTAAAAGTGTTGTAAGAAAGAAGAGAGTGCGGTTTCAGAAAAATTTGAGAATTCCCGCCTGGTATGGTGGGGAATGGTCTCCAATGTACTTGTCCTTTGTTTATTATTTTATTTATTAATTTTGTTGAGCATTGTCCCATGACAAGAGTGATTTTAACCTCGGGTTTGATTTACCGTTTGAATCCATAATTTACACTTTTTTCTGTAGTGTTTTTTCTCATATATATACCTATAATCTAAACAGATCGTTAGAGTAATTTGCTTTAATAATTTAAAAGATAGAGTTATCATGGCGAGGACTTTTATTTGTTGATGTAGGGTTTAACCTTATTTTGATGTGTCTACTTCTAATAATAATAATAATGATAATAATAAGGATAAATTACACTTTTTCCCTCTAAATTTTAAGCATTATCATAAAATGTCCCCCGAATTTTAATTTGTAGCATTCTTTCCCCCTGAACTTTAGAAAATTTTGTGAATTTTTCCCCTCAATTAAATTTTGATGAAAAAATACATTTAACACTCGTTAGAAGTATCAGTTTGAAGTATTAAGTATATAATTATGAAATGACAAACATTGGCAGCATTCTCGGCACCTGTAACCATTTTTAAATGTGAAATAACGAAGTTACATTTAAGATATAAGTATGAGAAAAAAAATAACAATCACCCCTAAATATACAATTTTTTAACTTAATTATAAGTGTTTCACCTTTAATATCCACAACTCATATTTCAAATGAGTGTTATGTGTCTTTTTTTCGTCAAAAAATTAATGGAGGGGGAAATTCGCAAACTTTTCCAAAGTTCAGGAAGAAAAAAAGTTAAAATTAAAGTTCGAATGACATTTTGTGACAAAGGAGAAAAAATATATTTTGTCTTAATAATATTAATATGGCTAACAGAAACGTATTGATTTAAAAAGAATAGGTTTTGAGTGAAAAAAGAAAAGGTCATAAAGTATTTTCTTTATCATATTACCATTGTGATTTGCTCTCAATCAACTTTGTAGGTTCAAACAACATTGATGACGTGGTGTGGTTTCATTGGGCCGATAAAACTAGTTTCATACAACTTGGAGACAAGGTAGGTAAAGTTGCAATCCTTGTATTCCAACAGACCTTTTGACTTAAACACAGTCTAAAGCTTCTGTTTAAGTTTGAAGCTAACCACACTACTGGCTTACACTAATTACTTTGTTGGGTGAGTTAGGAAAAATTATTCATTAGTTATTAAAGAAAAAATTAACAAGAAAATGGTAAATACTTACAACCTTACTTCAAAAGTAGTATGTATATAGCCTAATTATTTGCTAGTTTGTTTGAAGTTATGACAGGTTTCATGTTTACTGCGCAGTTACTTTTATTGTACAAATACAAGACAATAAACTAGATACCTTATCCACTTTAATGAAGAAAAAGTCGCAGAAGGTTTTCTACCAAAAAAAAAAAATTTCATATGGTTCAATACCAACTCCATGTGGCAGTTGAGGAACTGGATGGCTTAGATATGAAGACTTAGGGGGTGTTTGGTGTGTAAGTTTGAGTTAAAATATTTTAGTTTTAATAGTAATTTTTATTGACTTTTCAGAAAAGACAAAAATCTTTTTCAGAAAAGACAAAAAACTTTTTCAGAAAAAGACAAAAAAAAGTACAGTTTCACTTGAGTGAAACGAAAGTACCAAACAGGACCTTAACAACTAATGGAATCTAAAACGCTCTTGAATCTGATCGATCTCATCAAATTAGTTTTGTGCCATAAGAGGACCCAAATCGTACCTTGAGATAATGAGAAAGGGAGTGATGAAGTTCTTCTAATAATGGATTAAACATATGCTACTTTATGTCAAACCGAAGAAGTGGTTTGCTTAGAAATTGATAAGAAAAATTCTCATAATTACTAAATAACCAAAGCCTTTTCACCCTTTCAAAGTTAAGATTATTTTGGAATGAAAATAAACCTTTCACAAGGCGACCACGTTTTATTAGGTGAAACGATGACGTTTTAATGGGCAAGGAAAACGATGATATTATTCCGTTGAGTGAATCTTCAAAATCCATTTAGTAAAGTGTATCCACACTAAATTTAAATCTCAGAATGACTTGAGAAAACAGGTTTCTCGTGGCATAACCAGATCTTTAGGGTTGAAATTAAACTGTATCCAGACTAGTTGAGATTAAAATTTATTCAGATCTCTTGCACACTCGTGAGCCTTAAATAGCAATGAGTGCAAGGGAGAGAGGTTTGTTTTTTTTTTTTCCTGGATTTTCTTACTGAAACAATGTTATTTTCGTTTAGGAGATTTCCTAAGTAAATTCTGAATTGAGCGTCGGAGAGTTTTCCTTATGATAACCCCCATCTGTTCAAGAAGCAAAGATATTCAAAGGAGATAAAAAATAAAAAAAAATAAAAAAGAAGAAGAAGAAGATAACAAACAACAGAGCCTTTATAATAGGAATAACCTATCGGTAATGCATATTTATAAATGTTAAATCCGATTAAGATTCATAAAATGAAAAAGTATTTTAACTGATACCATCTAATATAAATATAACTATTCAAAACATTATTTTATCGATTGGATTTTTTTTCTCATCCAAACTCTGAATTCTCCTAAATATAATTAGATTTCCTCTCACACCTTTAATGATCTTCTTCTTTTGCTTTTGGCCATCATATCGAAGCCAAATTGAGTCCTTTTCATTAGCTTTTGAAAAAACCAGAATACATGCATATACATATATGTATATATATGAAGTGTACACACAATACATATCCCGGTAACCAATGGAGCCATAGAATCCGGAAGGGAACATACTGATAAGTTCCCTCATAATACATACCTTCTTTTTCAACACAAGGGTCCCACTAAAAAAAAAAAAATTTAAAGGATAAAATCCCACTTTTCTTTTTCAAATTTGCTTCCATTAATATCCATTAATCAGTCTTGATTCATTACTTGTCCTCCTTTTTCTTTTCTGTTTTCTTCTTTCTCTTTTATCTTTTCATTTCCAAATTTCAGCACACAAAAAATAATAATAATAATAATAATAAAAATCTCTGTTAATTCATTCTAGCAATGAATTTTTGTTGTCGTGAAGCCCAAGTTTTCAGCTTTAACCCTACCGAAGGTGGAGATTTTTCAGTCTGTGCATGTTTTTTGTTCTCTGAAAACCCTGCAGAGTTGTATTATAGTGAGTTGAAATTGAAATATTATTCAAAGGTGCTCTTATTTCATGCAAATGGGGTGTCCTCCAAAGTTGAATTTTGGCAAGAATTATGGAACCTGTTTTCATATTCCTTTCCTCTCAAACTGGTAAAGTAGAAAATGGGGCCATTTTATTATTAAAGGCTTTTCAGAAGCACCAAATCCAATGCCCTACTTCTTTAGGTTTCTTGGGCTAGCTTTTTGAAAACTTTGGCAACAGATTAAGAATATACCCCATGCAAAAGTAAATTATCACATTCAGTTTCATAATTTCCTTTTATTTTGCAAATAAAATGGTCCATTTAGAACACCTGTTGGAGTTGAAATTTTTAGGTTAAAGTTTGTTAACTTAAAACTCGTTAAAATTTTTGTTGATTTTTCAAAAAAAATAAAAAATAAAAACTGAGTTAAAAATTTTAAGTTGAAACCGGCTAACCAAACGGACCATTACTATATGTACTTTTTTACCGTCAGTGATTGTAGCATAGAGGTCAAGAAGATTCTATTTAGAGCCTTCGCTTCTAGCAAGTCAGGGGTTTGTTGAAGGCCCATGAACATGATCTTTTGTCATCCTACTGATGGTTTCAATTACTGCTTATCTTCTAAATGCTGGATCGGAGAATTTTAAAATATAACTGATCCCCTTTTTATTAATTAAAAAAAAAACTATATATACTATTTTTGGATCGCACTATGTGAAAAATACAACAATAATTCTTCTGAATTTTGAAGTTCTGTTTTTATTATCCACTAAATTCTCATTGATATATAGTGCATTATCCTGCCATGATCATTTCAAAACTTCCACAATCCCTTCTCAAACCAACACGGTTTTTCTTTAATATCTAATTTAGGCAGAAAATTTTATGAGAAGATGAGGGAAAAAAATTTACCGGTAGAACATAATTATTTATTGCCACTTCAGAACGTCAAAATCTATTATATAAAAAGATATATAGAGGGTGTTTGGTGTTTGGGTTTGAATTAAGATTTTTAAGTTTTAATAGTAAATTTTGTTGATTTTTCAGAAAAGATAAAAAAAAATTTCAGAAAAAGACAAAAAAAATACAGTTTAACTTGTGTTAAACCGGTATGTCAAACACCCCTATAATATTTTAGTAAATTTTATTGAAAATCTCTAATAGTTTAAAATTATGTCTCACATTAAATGATATTTTGGAAGCTCATCATGCTAGGATACTGATAATACATATTTTGAATATTAGATGTGTTTAAAATCATATCGAAAAAATATAATATTGAATAAAAATTTAAAAATTTGAAACACAACTCTATCTCCTTTTATTTATTTATTTATTATTTGGATAAGTATAGTTAAGGTCGATACATACAAAGTCTTGTTGGAATGATTGACGTAAATAGTAATTTATGGTGTAGAGTTGAGATCGGTGATTTCGATTGTTTTCCCCACAATGGCTGGCACATGCAGTGAGTCCATAAACCGAGCAACTTTTTTGACTCTTGGTAACTCGGCGGGTCCCTCTTCTTTGACTAACACAAGACTGTCATGCATGGTAGGCTCCAGAACTGTTTTTTGGAATTTTTTTTTTTTTTACAATGTTTTTTCTTTCTTTCTTGTTTTTTTTTAATTTTTTTATTTTTAAGTCTTAAAAGTAGTTTTTAAAAATATTTGGATGATTATTTACAATCTCCAAAAGAACTTTATATCAAAATCAAAAAATGTTGTTTCTCATAAAAAAAAATTTCTCAATAAACTTTAAAACTTGTAGGAAAGTTTAAGATAGACATTCAAATTTTTATTTCAATGTTTTAATTATTTATTAGAAAATTTCAAAAATCATCTTGATTAATAGTGTGTTTGGAAACATCTTTCATCCTACATTATATTCGAATGCAATGCAATATGTGTTTGGTTACTTCATATTTATTATTCAAATACAAATATATTTAAATAGTAAATTAACTCAGAATAATATTTATTCATTTTTTTATCTACTTTTATTAATTACAGCACATGTTTTTTCTCCCTACTAACTCAAACACATATTATATTTTAATACAATATAAAAAGAAAACATCCAAACACACATTAGATTTTATTATATTTGAATACAATAAACAATTAATGTAGTTTCCATACGAACCATAAGTTTTTTTTTTTTTTTTTTTTTTGTTCTAAACACTGAAAAATCACAATTTTTGTTTTTTCTTCTTTTATTGATTAAAAATAAAAATTCTATTAGTGGGAAGCGTTTATTTAACGTATGCATGAATGTAGTGGCTTAGCCAATAAAGTCAATAATAATCACGACATTTTAGCAAACTAAAGAGATATCATCCCATTGGAAAACAAGAATTATCGGTTACAAGATATATATTTATATGTATTCACCCTAGATTTGATCACAGGACTTGTCTACAATTTATAGGAAAGATTGTTCTTCTCGTAATCTATTGAAGTATATATCGTAATATGTTGAAGTACTTTTATACATGGAATTATTTAAAGTAAAACTGTCGCAACACTAATATTGGATAAATTTTATAAAAAAAATCAACAAGAATCTGTCATTAAATTAGAGCATAAGCAATAACAGACTTTATTCGTCCACACAAGTTTATCATCTATTTTAAGGACAAAACTAGCCAAACCATGAGATGCTTTGTTAGCATCCATGTAGACATGGCTAAGACCTATTTGGTTAAGTTTTCTGAAGTTGTTTTTGGCTCTTAGGTCTAAAAACTGCTTCTTGAAGTATAATTTGATATTTTGTCAAAAGAGTATCCAATTGAAGCCACAAAATATGGTTTTCAAAAAAAAAAAAAAAAAAAAAAAAAAAACTCTTTTAAATAAACTTTAAAATTTTATGAAAATTTAAATTAAAGATTACGACCCTCATTTTTAAAATTTTTATTAGTTATTGAAACACTTTATAATCATTTTTTGACCTCATAAGTTTTTTTTTAATTAATTTATTTTTTTTATTGTAGTTTCAAACACTCCCTGGAAACCCACAGTTTTACTTCTCTTTTTACATAAATTTCCGAAACTCATTTAAAAAATAGAATGATTCTATAAGCCTTAAACAACAGATGATAAGTCTGACTCCATATAATGAAGATTTTAATCAATATATATCTCTGCCCTATTTGTAAGACTATTACCTTCAATGAATATTATGTAATATTTTTCATTTAGAAAAAAATATAATCTTTTCAAAAGAATCGTAGACAAAGCCTGATTTCATTCCATGACTATTATAATACCTGAATTGCCATCAGATTACATATTCTATGAATATATATTGGATGTCGAACATCGTTAGTTAAAGCATATAATATTTCTTAAATTGTTATCGTTATACCTTTACTTTTTGTTTAGATATTCATAATTATATCTAAGGGCTACATTAGCGCCTCTGTGTGTGTGTATTTGTGCGCATGCGCTGTTGCCCACTTTGCTGGTATTCTTCCGCAGCATCATCAAACATTTTGACGACAGAGGCTAACCATTGCTACAAAAAAGAAAAATAATTTTTAAATGGAACAGTTTTTTTAATGACACTTTTATTCATAATATTTTTATCTAACTAAATTTCATCTTAACAGTCTTGTGATTAAAATATGATTAGTCACAAATTTTTATTATGACTAAAACTTTTATTCACGGAACATATTTTAGACATGTTGTAACTAAAAATGACATTTAATCACACATAAATATTGTAATTTAAAGCATTAAAAAAGATATTGTGAATGAAAATTCATTTACATCCTAAAGGGTTGGTGTTACGAGGTATATGGTTTGACTAATGTCGATTACTAAATAACCTTTTTAGAGACCATAAATCTTTAAGTTCATTGGAACAAGAAACGACCTGCCCTTTTATTTTTAACATTGGATAGAGAGAAGGAAAACATATTAAAAGAGAATTTTCTAATACGATTGGAGAAAATCAATCAGATTTATTTCTGGACCATCCTTAATTATGTTAGGATAATAACATATTAAGAAAAAAGATGTTTCCGTATATATGTTTGATTTCGGTGTGGGATTTTCCCTAAACCAAGATTATTAATTACCACATTAATTATAATAAGAATTATTATTATCATAACAATAACAATTGTATTATCTTCCATAACATATTTTCTAACATGTGGGGCCTAGGGAAGAATACGTACTTCACTTTAGCTTATCCAATTTGGCTAAAGTAGAATCTTGAATATAAAAAAAAAACTAAAGATTTGGCTTTAATTGCAAACGTTATATAGTTCTCCAACAGGAAAAATTAAAAAAACAAAAGCAGAGAACAAGAATCTTTGAAACTATTGGTAACAAAAAAGAACATTAGAAGCTAAGAAAAGGTTATTTAGCATGCACCTCGTGAGGTACGCTGGTCTCTCTTGCCGTAGACTGCGGCGGGAGATCATTTAGAAATATTATATATATAGTTAATGGAGGTAAAAACGATGACAATAAATAAATAAATTAGCACTTTTTGGCAGCATGTTAGGGAAGACCCTTTAGAAATAAGAAGAAAAAACTGATGTTCTTTATTATTTGCATTTTTTTTATTTTTTTTTTAATTTTAAGACGGAGTGATTTGAACTCAACATCTTCTTACGGAATTAGATGTGAAATTATTATTACAATATGAAATTATTTATTATTAACATTTTTTTTTGGGTTGAAACTTATTACTAACAATTTACATTATAAAATAAAATTAATACGTCATAGATTATTGACAAGCATTTTCTAAGTATTTAAACCTTAATTTGCAATATAGATGATTCTAATAGTGTTGCTATGGTTTGTCATTATATTAATTTTATAAATGCAATCAGTTTGGGTGTTACAGTTAGACTAGTGTTTAAGCATCCAATCAATTAGATCAATCCATCTATGATGAAAGCATAACCAAAAAAAAAAAAAACTAATAGAATATCCCAAAACATTTTAGTAGAATGTCCAGAATATTTTACTAGAATATTCTAGCGACCGGTTTAGTAACCGGAGTCGGAGACATTCAGTCATCTATGTTGAAAACTGAAAATATTTTAGTAGAATGTTCAAAATTTCTAAAAGTATATCCAAAATATTCTAGTAATATTCTACAATAATATTTCAGTGACCGAAACCGGAAAATTCAACACATTATATATAACATTATAGTAGATTTTCTAAGTAATAAGAGTAATTTGGGTAAAATATGTTAGATTGATCTCTGATATTATAAAGTAAATTAGATTGACCTTCAACTAAAATTCTTTTTGTGTCAACTTAAAATTTGTGTAATATTGATAAAAAGTCTTCAAATTTGTGTCATACTACCCGTTTCTTCTATGAATTGGTGTGCAAATGGTAGGCGAGCCTTGTACAGGCCCGTTCCCTTCCTTTGGCCCAATTTAATATGAAGCCCACGTTGATAATTAAGATTTATATCCTACTAATTTAGGAGTACTTTTCATATTATACCAAAAAATTCTCTTAAAGATTGAAAAATGTTAATGACACCACATCTAATCTCAATTTTTAAATATCAATCTATATAGCATAAGAGTTGTCATTCTTTTATTTGTAAGCATTTAAAGTATTACCATATTAATTAATTACATCCATCAATAAAAATATGAGACGTGAGTTTGTATTCAAAAAATAAGGATTAAAGTTGGTGTTCCTAGTATTATTCTTTAATATTATTATATAAGATACTTCACTCTATGAAAATCTACTAGCTAGCTAGAAGGCTCCATTAAGTTTTGCTCAAGTAACGGCAGAATCAGCCTATTATTTTAGTGATGACATGCATTTAATGATAAAATTTTTAGGTGAATTTTATATAAAGTTAATAAATTTTTAATGGGAAGAAATAAGAAAAATGTTTTGAAGATAAAACTGAGAGATTGGAACACGGAAGCTCCCACTCGATATGGGTGGCTCCACCTTTGCTCTCAAAAAGCTATATTACAAGCAAAAGTTTTATTTAATTCACATCTTTTACTTTAATATTACAATTTCACACTCTTTTTCCCCCCTCAAAACCATACAATACGTGCTCCCACTCGATATGGGTGCTCCACCTTTGCTCTCAAAAAGCTAAATTACAAGCAAACATTTATTGAATTCACATCCTTTACTTTAATATTACAATTTCACTCTTTTTCCCCCTCAAAACCATACAATACGTGCATGAACCAAAATTCACAACTCCCCAAAGCTTACTTGTACACCACCCCCCCCCCCCCCCCCCCCCCCCCCCCCCCCCCCCCCCCCCCCCCCCCCCCCCCCAAACAACAATTTAAGCTCCTATTTGGATCATTAATTTAAACACACAATTCAAACAATAAATTAATGGATCTAAACGGAATTTCCAAATAGGAGTTAAACTTAGTTAAAAGGACTTGTAAATACGTAGATTATACCGTACCATAATAATACCCTAGCACGTATATTTTACATGTTGCTATGGAGCAGGTACTGCACTATACAATACGTGCATGAACCAAAATTCACAACTCCCCAAAGCTTACTTGTACCCCCCCCCCCCCCCCCCCCCCCCCCCCAAAACAACAATTTAAGGTCCTATTTGGATCATTAATTTAAACACACAATTCAAACAGTAAATTAGTGGATCTAAACGGATTTCCAAATAGGAGTTAAACTTAGTTAAAAGGACTTGTAGATACGTAGATTATACCACACCATAATAATACCCTAGCACGTATATTTTACATGTTGCTATAGAGCAGGTACTGCACTAATAAGAGCAAATACAAGCTAATTAAGGCATAAGTACTAGGGCTAATTACTTGACTAATCACGGATTAATTAACTAACCACGATTATTGTTTACTGGGGTTTGGGGCTGCCCATGTTGGCTATTACCCCATCCATCAAAGAACTGCCTTGGAATCGCATGGTGGTTATTAACATCAGGATCACCCAACTGATCACCCTTCTGAGAACCCTTCTCAGCCGTCCAATCACCATCCTTGTTCGTTCTTTGTTGCTGATCATCAGCTTCTGACGTGGCAACATCAGGGTCATCGATTTCAGCCATCATGACCAACATCCTCCGATTTGTAACAAAGCATGATGAGTTGATGATCAAAAGTAGAAGAAGTGGTAACAAGGTTATTATGAGATTTCTCATGGCTAATTAATTCTAATTCTAATTCTAATTAAGTGACATAATAGTGGACAGAGAGGTTCATATTTATAGAAGCGAAGATAGATGAGTTAGTGGAAGGTTTAGGGGGAAATTGAAAAATCTAATTAAGTGCGGCATTAATTCCATTAATTTAGATCATATAAGAAAATATTGTCAAGTGCCCATAACATTAATTGTCACTCCACATTAATTATCCTGATCCTTTTTTTTTTTTTCCCCCACCAAGATCAGCATTCCATATGGAATTGGAGGAATTTAATCGCCAAATAAGAAAGTATCGACTTGTCTACTCTATCAAATCTATAACGAATTGGATATTCATGTTTAATGATTAATTATATATACACATCATAAATTGAAAAATCTAATTAAGTGCGGCATTAATCCATTAATTTAGATCATATAAGAAAATATTGTCAAGTGCCCATAACATTAATTGCCACTCCACATTAATTATCCTGATCCTTTTTTTTTTTTTTCCACCAAGATCAGCATTCCATATGGAATTGGAGGAATTTAATCCCCAAATAAGAAAGTATTGACTTGTCTACTTTATAACGAATTGGATATTCATGTTTAATGATTAATTATATATACACATCACAAATTGAAAAATCTAATTAAGTGCGGCATTAATCCATCAATTTAGATCATATAAGAAAACATTGTCAAGTGCCCATAACATTAATTGCCACTCCACATTAATTATCCTGATCCTCTTTTTTTTTTTTTTTTTCCCACCAAGATCAGCATTCCATATGGAATTGGAGGAATTTAATCCCCAAATAAGAAAGTATTGACTTGTCTCCACTATCAAATCTAAAACGAATTTGATATTCATGTTTAATGATTAATTATATATACAGATCATAACAAAGACCTGATAAAAAAGAAAGGTTAATAGATATAAGGAAAAATTAGGTAGATATGATAATTTTTGAACGGTACTTATTAAAAAAAAGGACCGACTTTTTTCTAATTTAGAAAAAATAATCAATCGATCAGTCAATTTCAATAAAAATACATATTACTATTGTTCAATCATTAATTATCCATTAACAAAATGGTCATTTTTTAATCTAACAAAATTTCAAATGTTTATTAAAAAAATCTATAAAAAAAAAGGGGTTATCTATCCACTTTTTTTTTTTTTAAATATATAATAGAAGAAAGTAGAAATTGTACACATCATAACAAAGACCTAAAAAGAAACCATAAATTATTAACCAAGGAAAGAATGCCTTGCAAGATTTTTGGCCAGCTAGTTTCTTGTATAATGGAAATGCATATTTATATCAATGATTGTGGATAGCACCTACATACACACACACACACACACACACACACACATATATGCACATATATTTGGTGGCAGTGTGTAAGGTGGACGCGTGCAATGTAGGCACGCGATGTAATAATATACACCAGCTGGTGTAATCTTCTCTGTCATCCTTTTGTCATTACAGAACATCTTTTTGAGTTGTTTTTGGAGGCTTGTTTGAAAAAATAAATAAATAAAATGTTCTCATTAATTAACACTAATTAGCTATCACTCACTTTAATCCCAACTTTTCTTTTCTTTTCTTTTCTTTTGATGATTGTACTTTTCCTTTCCTTCTCTAAAATTTTTCGTTCATTAAAAAAAAAAAAAAAAAATTTCTTGTCAAAAATTGGTTTAATATAAGACTAATTACGCGAAGATACAACTTTTAGGTTTGCTCACCAACAACCTTCCAGAAAAGTCGTCTACTTCTTCTTCTTCTTTTTACCTAATGTGTTACTCAACAAACCAACCTTAAACCAATATGATAGAATTTCTTAAAAGCTGTTTTTGGTTTTTGAGTTCAAATTTTTTTCTAAAAGTATTTGGATGGTGTGTCAAATAAGAGCTTCTTATTAAAATCAGAAAATATGACTTCTAAAAAAAAAAAAAAATTCTGAATAGACTTTAAAATTTGTATTAGAGTTTAAATTAATCATTATAGACTTTATTTTAACATTTTTTATAATTTATTAAAAAAATTTGAAATTACTTTAACTTCAAAAACTTTTTTAAATATGTGTGTCCCAAATACTTACTGAAAAATTACATGTTTTTGCTTCTCTTCGTATTATATACTGACTAAAAATAAAAGCAAAAATTTTGCAAATAGACCCAAAACCATTAATCTTATAATTGTTCATCAACATCAAATATTCTGAAGATTAATAACCTGCATATATACTTCATAAATATATATTCCTTAAACGCCTGTAGTCGACTAATAGATTATAATCGTATTATTGCAGATAATTATCACTAGTTTGTTTTTTGAATTAACTCTTTACGTTCAGAATTCGAGGAAAAAAAATCTTATTCTAATTAAATTCACATATTCATGTTTTTGTTTTTGCTGATAATTCACGTGTATTAAAGTTTAAAATCTAATTATACTCGCAAGAACTTACGTTATTTAGATAAAAATTTCAACATGATCGCTATTGTGATTGTATCTAACATTTTAACAACTTTAAACCTTACATACCACCAATGGATCGGTAAAGTAAAAAAAAAAATTATTTCACTTTTCTTTGTCCTCAAAATTCGATACTTGATAATTTCAATACACAAGGTTTAGTCCGATCAGTATGTTATAGTCCGATCAGTATGTTATACGGCATTTGATCTCTATTTGTTTGTGTTAAACTAAACTTGTCTTTCAAGTAGAATTACGTGACCCAATACTAAAAAAAGAAAAACGATAAAGAAGAGACGAAATGGTAATAATAATATCTTCTCTTTATTTATTTAAAAAAAAAAAAAACTAATAACCTTACGTAATTACCAACGATCTTAGCCCGACTTGCCCACCACACAAACAGCTAAAAAATATACTTAAAAGAAAGAAAATTTACCAACTACAATTTCAGTGTTCACATGAAGTTTCTTTTTTTAACATCATCTGCCTAGAGCCACAAAATCGAACATCTGTAACCAATACAATAAGACAGCTCAGTGGGGCATTCTTTTTTTTTTCTTTTCTTTTTTTTTTTTTTTTTGTCTTTTTGAAAAGAAAAAAAAAAACACTAATAATTACAAATCTTCTAATTATTTTATGTGCCTCAGCATACTGAGCTGGAGAGTTCCCAACACAAATAAATTAGGTGGGTGGGTGGGTGGGTGGATTCTTCCGGGATGCTCATTAGGGGTTTCCAAAAGACCCACAAAACGTGGATCAAGTTTTTTCTTTTCTTGCCCCATAGGTTTTGCATATAGAAAAGTTTTTATGATATATAACCTATTATTTATATTACCAGTGCCAATTATTATCTTAGTCATTAGATTAATATCTGATATATAATTAGAGAGAGTTATAAATTTTTAATCTGAATAGTTATAATTCAGATCCTAAAAAAATAATTACATCAGTGATTAAAAAGCAGTTAATATCGATGTTGTAGTTCACCACTTTCTCTTTTTTTTTTTATTTATTTATTTATTTTTTTTATGTGCTAGTCTTATCAATAAGGTGTTGCCAGATCTTTTAGGTTGTGGTGTTCATGTTGCCTACCAGCTGCAACATTGGATATTTAAGAAGCTTCCACGAATTTATATATATATATATATATGTATATGTATATGTATATGTATATGTTTGAGATTCATTAAAAGAAGCAAAAGATTATGACAACTAACTTTTCGTAACAAATATACATGTCCAAAGATTTGCACAACCATATACATATAAGTTTATATTGAATTCTTCGTATCAATCATAAGTAAATGAATACATTTCAATTTCAGCGTTCTAAGTTCTTGTCAAACAAGTTTCAATATCATGTGTTTAACAGTACGGAACATAAAATATCGTTTGCCGCCCAAAAGTTTGATTGTCGTTTCGTTCCACAAAATATTGAATTTTATTTATTTATTTCTGTAGTCGTTGGAGGCCTATTTTTATAACAATTTTCATGTGTTAAATTTGTAACCGTGTACTAATAAATAGTCAAAATTGTGGAGCTGTAAAAGGACAAAATTTAAACCTAAAAAAAAAATGTCATTTTTTTTAATTTAAAAAGTGTACTTATTTTTCGTGATTTAAGACAACCACAAAGTGTTTATCACGCCGCGTCATGAATGACACTTGCACATTCATATCATAATTATTAGATTCCATTTGTCCTTATTATACTGAACAGCTTATCATCTAATTCCTTCACATTATCAAATATGAACAAAAAATCTGACAACACGCTCTTTTTGAATACAGGCTCATGAAGTTAGTATAACAAACAAACACACACACACACACACACACACATATATATATATATATTTGGCTGATATCCGCGAAAAAAGTAAATATGTGTATACCTTCTTTTTTTTTTTTTTTTGCTTATATCCACGAAAAAATTATGATAATCTAAATTATAAATATTTGCGTTAAAAATTTAGAGTATGTAAAATTACTTTTAATTATATATATAATATTGTTCAAAAATCAATCTAATAAGTAAAATCTTAGTTTTTACTGTTCATAAAATATAAGAGGTTTTATTGTATAAATGATCTATGAGTTACTATAAAAGGATGAAAGACGCTTTTCCTCCTTACCTAAAAACGTGTTCCATCATGTGGTATTTCTTCAAAATAATTTTTATTTTTATTTTTATAATTCTTTTAAAAGAATATAAAATATTAATTTTTTTTAACTGTTGTTTTCTAAGAGAAGGAATAAAAGTAGAATACCTGAAAAACTTAATCAAAATATTTGAGCGATCAGCATGGTCAAGGGAAGACTCGACTACTCCTTTAACTTCTGTGCACTCGTTTATTTTAAAAGTAAAATAGTAATTAATAAAGTGACGTTTTCAAAAAGCTATGCAAAATCTGTCCTTGAGTCCTTGTTCCACACACTCTTTTACAATTTAAATTTTCCTTTTTTTTTTTGTCTCCTTTTCATACTACCGAAAAGAGAGAGAGAGAGAGGTTGAATCAGAGAAACATGTAGGAAAGTTCGTCACTGATGATCATATCAATCTCTCTTTGTCCTCCGCACCATGAAGTTGTTTATAAATAGCCGAAATCAATAACCACCTTCATCATTCATAGCACATTCTCTCAAAGAACACTTCTCTTTCTTATCAAATCTTTCCATTTATTGATCAACTTCCAAATTACAAGCAAACTTTGGTTGTCAACATGAAGTCTCAAAGCAAACCCTTCTCCGTTTCTTGTTTCTTGGTCTTGGCGATCATTCTCTTCTCACATTCATTATCATCCGTCACAGCTCAAGAAGTCGGTATGTAATGCATGAAAATCTAATGCAAACTTTTGTTGTTGTTATTATTATGTAATGAATTCTTGATGGTTCAAAAATATCCAATACTATTATGTATAAGTGATATAATTTGATTTTGTGAGAAATTTAATATTGAAATGGTGAAAATGGCCTGTGCAGAGGACGAGAGCGAGTTTGATTATGTGAAAGGAAGCAAAAAGGGGCCCCATCATTGGGGAGAGCTGAAGAAAGAATGGGCGGCTTGTAAGAATGGAGGAATGCAATCTCCCATTGATTTGGCAAATCAGAGAGTGAAGATCATTCCAAGGCTTGACAATCTCAGAAGAAACTGCGTACCTTCTAATGCCACTGTCAAGAACAGAGGTCATGATATTTCGGTAAGTAAACTAATTGATAAGCAAAACTTATGATTTGTTTGATATTTTAGTTCAACTTCAACTAATTAATTGTACTTTTTCGACTGGATTTTTATCTTTTACTGTAGAGTCAACAAAAATTATCACTAATTTTTGAAAAGTCAACTAACTCCGAATTAAAAATTTAACTCCAAACGGAATCTTAGATAAACTTTGTAATTTTATCAAGCGCCAAATAGATTATCTTAATGATCAAGATAATCAAATCTTTTAGCTTCATATTTTGTTATGTGGGCCGGGCAACCAATGTTTACATGCTAAACCATATACGGACTATATAAATTTATATCATTTCAAATATTTCAATCACATCGATTCATTCCGGTATGTCAGATTTATCCTAATTCTTCATACACAAATATCTACTAAATTAGTTTTAGTGCTTCAAATTTTACAACCTAACTACTCACTATCAACAATATTGATAAACAAATTTTTCTTGGTACTGTTCGTCTGTGATTCTAAGAAAAACCTTACCATCTGAAATGCTCTCAACTTTTTGTTTTTTTTTTTGTTTTTTTGTTTTTTTTTTTGCTCAATGGAGTACCACCAACTTGGTTAGTTCTCCTACTTATGTTTCTATACTAAATAAATAGCTGGCTCTTGGCTGTACCCCGCCCCTCTCATGTGCCTTTGTATTTATATATACCTTTTTTTTTTTTTCTTTTTTTCTTTTTTTTTTTTTTACACTTTTGGTCTATCTCTTTTGTGCTACAAAATTATTAAGGTTGGGGTGAATTATTGGTGCAGGTTCAATGGGACATTGGGAAAGCAGGCTCAATTAAGATCAATGGCACCGAGTATTTCCTCCACCAAGCTCATTGGCACTCGCCTTCCGAGCATACCGTCAATGGCAGACGGTGAGTTTTCCATCACTAAACTCTAATCCCAACTGACGTGGCATGTAAATAATCATTCTTTTAATAATAGTTTTGAAAAATTTTCACGTTAATTAATAGCAAGGGTTTGTATTCATTACTAAAAAGATGACATGCTAATTATCACACGAGTTGATATAAAAAGTTTAGGATAAGGGTTCCGAAGCACTACGAAATGAAGAAATATATCTTATTTGGTTTAATTAATATTTAAGAAATTCACTCATACCAATCTCTCGATTCATTAAATTAGGTATGATATGGAGCTACATTTGGTTCACGAAAGCAAAGATGAGAATGGGAAAACCAAGAATGCTGTTGTTGGTGTCCTTTACAAACTTGGTCGCCCTGATAATTTCCTCTCTAAGGTAAATTTCAAAAAAAAAGTGCCCTTTATTTATACAGTTATCTTACATTAATTAAGCTAATAAGCTAATCCCAACTCAATTGTTAACATTAGATTTAAGTTTCCTTCTTTCCTTTTCTAGAAAGAAAGCAAAATTTCTTTCCAGAATAAATAATCATTATCTGCATGGATTAATTTTTTTTCTAACATATAAATTTGATTATTCTAATTTTCTAACATAAATGTCATAAATTTGGATTATTCAGTTGATGAAGGATATAAAAGCAATGAGTGACAAAAAGGAACAGAAGCATATGGGGGTGATTGACCCATCAGAGATCAAGTTGGGAGGCAAAAAGCATTATAGATACTTGGGCTCTTTAACTGTCCCTCCTTGCACTGAAGGTGTTATTTGGACCATCAGTAAAAAGGTTAATCTCAATTCCCTAACCTTTTTTTTTATTTTTTTTATTTTAAGGGCCGGTTTATTAAAAAATATATATATGAAAATACTTTTAAATTTCAAACGTTAAAGTTTCTACCTAATTCTCGCCCCTCCTACCTGCTAAGCTAGTTCTAGGGTTTATGATCAATTCCTTTACCCCAAATATATAGCCACATATATATAAACATTAATTTCATTCTTATGATTTATTTAGGTTTTTTTTTACTTGCTTAAAATATGATTCTAATTACCTGGATTTGAAAACATTTCAGATAAGGACTGTCTCCAGACAACAAGTAAAGCTACTTCGAGTGGCTGTGCATGATGTAAGTGACCAACATTTCTGTATTAATATTTCATAGTTGTGGATTAAGCAATTCCTTAAAGTATTCTAAGCTCTAATTTAATTATTTGATTATCGCAGTATGCCGAGGAAAATGCAAGGCCGGTGCAACCAATCAATCACCGAGATATCCAGTTGATCGACGGCCAAAATCCTGAATAATCTCATGTAGTTTGTCAATAAAAATACACATTTTTGTTTAATTACTACGGATTAGTGTTATTCTTTGTGATTTTTGAGTTAAACAAGTAGCTAGCATCGATGTTGTATAAAGTTACTCCATTATTGTAATATTATTTATTTTATTATTTCAATAAAAAAATACGAATTTAGTAAATAACAAAAAAAAAAATCTAGACAGGAGGACATCCAGACCCCTCAACTAACCCTATACAAATCTCAAGAAGTAAATGATAATTCTATAAAAGAATTCACAAAATATATATTTTATGTACTAAGGTTTGAAAATGACATATTTTTTAATATGTACCTTCGTTTTCTTATTCTTTTTGGTTTTCAACTGGCGTGATTCTGTTCGTATACAGCTGAAAATTGACACCTAAACCTATATTTTTGTCGTCTATTTTACAGATTTAGATCAATTGCATAGAACTAATAAAGCAAGTAAAAACTGAAAGATAGCCACAAAAAAAAAAAAAAAAACCTGAAAAACTACTTTATTTTTGTGCGTATCCTTTGAGTGAGATACCTTGTTTAAATATCGGCCACTTGCAATGGTACAAAAAGTTTTTCAATAACACAAAAACAAGATTAACTAAAAATATATATACACACACATGTATAACATCCGATGACTTGCAAAGCTATTGAAAAAATCCATTCGAATTGATTATTTAAACACAATAAGTGTTTCGAAGAGAGAAAAATAAGCGTGTTTCATATTTTGAAAATTT
The DNA here is from genome assembly GCA_009761775.1 of Ficus carica. NCBI lineage: Eukaryota > Viridiplantae > Streptophyta > Magnoliopsida > Rosales > Moraceae > Ficus > Ficus carica. The sequence continues at coordinate 15,934,584 of CM019751.1, forward strand.
TAAATTTTTTCAATTCAAACATATTTTTCAAACAAGTATGTCATCATTTGGAATATGTATAAAAAAGTTATAAAATATTAAAAGAAAAAAAAACCCGACTAAGGTGATTTTCAAAAGAGAAAAATGATAACGTGTATATAATAAAATGTCTATTCCCAGCCCAGCTTTATAGGCATAACATATTTAATAAAGTCTAGTAAAAAAGAAAATATCAAAACTTTAAGTAATGTTATTTTTAATTAAATGATAGTGACAGAATCAATTGTTGTATTAAGAAATTCAGATTATTTCAGTATTTTTGTAGCTTTCTTATCATCTATCAATCCCAAGTGATATTGAAAAGGAAAATACAATAAAGTCATCAATGCCCTTCACCATATGCAAATATAACTTGTAACACACCGAACAGACACGAAGGAAATAGAGAGCAGAGAGAAAAGGGGCTAGGATTTTTCTCTCTCCATTATCGTGACACTTGGCTCGAAAAAGAGTCTCTGTTCATTTCTAGGGCTAGGTATGTTGTCCCTTTTTTCTCTTTGATCTTTTCTACTTCTAATAATTAAATATCGTAGATTCAGCTAAAAAAACACATTATCATTATTTTATATATATATATATATATATATATATATTCGTCAACACCAGTAATAATCTTGATCAGGTCCCAAAAAAAACAAAAACAAAAACTTGACCTAACATTCTAGTTGTAAGAAGCAAGCCAAGTAGTTGAAAAACAACAAAAGAAAATTATAAGAGCCATATCACTTTTCAACTTTTTAAATTCACATATTAAATTTGAAACCTTAGTATAATTAAACAAGAACTTACATGAATAATTTCAATATGATCACTACTACGATATAAATAGTATAAATACATATATCTTGCATTATATAACAACTAATAATTATAACCTTATGCAATCATCAACATTCTTAGCCCTAGCTACTCATATATATATATATATATATATATTTTAACTTGGGATAGGGGATTCGAACTCTATACCTTTAGATGAAATCAGGTATAGTATTATCACTAAATTATGCATGCAATCACCTAGCTAGTCAGAATTGCCCACCACATAATCAGCCAAAAATATACTTAAAAGAAAGCAATTTACCAACTACAATGTACTAATTTAGTGTTCACACGGATTTTTTGTAAAACATCTGCCTGGAGGCTACATCTGTTCCCAATATAATAAGACAGCTCAGTTGGAGATTATGTTTGTTTCTTTTTTTTTTTTTTTTTTAAATTATAATTTTGAAATTTCTGCAGTTGGATATGAAAAAAGAAAAAATTGAAAGGACTTTGTCTAACAGTCATATATATATATATATATATATCATATTGTGTTAACATATTTTTTTTAATTTTGTTATAATTAATTTATTCAGATTTAACGTTCTAAAATGTACATTAATAGAAATATCATAATAGAGAAAACTTCAATTTTCTATTTTAATTTTGAGATTCATCAATTTTTTTTTTTTAAAAAAAAAAAAGAAAGAAAGAAAGAAGGGCAAAAGATTATATGACAGCTAACTAATTTTTGTAATTAATAAAAGTCCAAAGATTTCCACAAATATTTAAAAATATATTAGTTTTTATTGAATTCTTCGTATCATGTATAAGTAAATGAATAAATTTCAATTTCAGCGTTACAAGTTCATCCGGAACATGAAAGATCGTTTGCCGCCCAAAAGTACGATTGTCGTTTCCTTCCACAAAATTGATTTTATTTATTTGTTTATTTTTGTGGTCGTTGGAGGCCTATTTTCATAACAATTGACATGCTGTAGAATGTAGATTTCTAACCAAGTAATCAAAGTCAAAACTGTCATGCTGCAAAAGGACACAACACAAAAAACGTCATGTTTTCTTGAATGAAGAAAACCACAAACTCAGTGCTAATCAGGCCGCGTCATGAATGACACTGCCACATTCATAACATATTTACATTTCCATTTGTCATTATTATTCCAAAGAACTTATCACCTAATCCCTTCACATTATCAAATATATAAACAAGAAAATCCAACAGCACCCTCTTTTTGAATGCACATGAAATTAGTAGAACAACGTACATATATTTTTGTTGGATACGAGGGAAAATTATGACAATAACATTTAAAACATAATGAGGAAAAAATATGATAAGATTACTATACTTTTATTATACCGATATGTATAACTGTTTAAATAATTGAATAAGCTTTTCAAAATGTCGTGCTGTAAATTTTAATGCAAACATTCGGGAATCGGTCTCTTAAGAAATTAACATAATGACTGGAATAACCATAAGAAAAAATAAAATTTTTATTTTAAGTTTTGTTCAATAATAAATCCAAGAACATTGGGAAAACTTTATCAAAATATTTGAGTCAGCGTGGTCAAGGTAATACTTGAGTTCTCCTTGAACTTCTGTGCACCCGTTTTCCGTATGTACGACCTGTCCTTGTTCGTCCACACATTCTTTAACAAATTAACCTTGCCTTTTTTTGGTCTCGTTTCTATATTTCAAAAAAAAAAAAGTTGTTTCCAAGAAACATGTAAGAAAGTTCGTCACTGATGATATCAATCTCTCTTTGTCCTCCGTTGCACGAAGTTGTCTATAAATTCCCGAAATCAATAAACACCTCCATCATTCATAGCATATTCTCTCAAAGAACACTTCCTTAGCTTTCTCAAATATTATTTCCATTTATTGATCATCAACTTCCAAATTCAAGCAAATTAACTTTGGTTGTCAAAATGAAGTCTCAAATCTCCATTTCTTGTGTCTTGGTCTTGCTGATCATTCTCTTCTCACATTCATTATCATCAACCACAGCTCAAGAAGTCGGTGTGTAATGCTTCATGGAAATCTAATGCGAATTTGCGTTTGCAGCTTTTTAATTATCGTTTAGGCGATTTCTATAGTCGGAAATGGTCTTTATCATACTAAACATAAATCATTTTATTACATGTGATTTTTCCAATATAATCTAATGAATATCAATCTAATGGTTCAAAAATATCCAATACTACTAAATGATAATCCATCGGATATTAGTGAGAAATTAATTAAAATGGTGAAAATTATCGATGCAGAGGACGAGAGCGAGTTTGATTATACGAGAGGAAGCGAAAAGGGGCCCCATCGTTGGGGAGAATTGAAGAAAGAATGGGAAGTTTGTAAGAATGGAGAGATGCAATCTCCCATTGATTTGGCAAATCAGAGAGCGAAGATCGTTCGAAGGCTTGGCAAGCTCACAAGAAGTTGCATACCTTCTAATGCTACCATCAAGAATCGAGGTCATGATATTTCGGTAAGTAAACTAATTGATAAGCAAAACTTTAGACAAAATAATTTTATTCATGATAATTCAGTCAAGATGATCTTCATGATCAAGATCAAGCTAGTCATGATATATGGCAATATCAACAAGACGTGCCATCACATGATATATTAATTGCATCAAGAGATAATATATATATATATTGGTTTTATTATCAATCGTAGACATTCTGGCAAGCCAAATTTGTCCTAAAGCTTCATATGCAAACAACCACAAAAATTGTCTAGTACGTCTTCAAATTTATAACCTACTCACTACCAATATTGATGACAAACGATATTTTCTAGGCACAAAATTTGATGTAAGTTATTCTAAGAAAGATCTCCTCACCACCTGAAAAGCTATTAATAACCTTTTATTTTTGCTATATAGCTGGCTCTAGGTTGTGCCTGCGACCACTCACTTCCTCTTTAGTTTATTCTATTATTATTTTTTATTTGGTCTATCTCTAGTCTTTTGTTCTACAAAATTAGTAAGGTTATGTGTGAATTATTGGTGCAGGTTCAATGGGACATTGGGAAAGCAGGGTCAATCAAGATCAATGGCACCGAGTACTTCCTCCACCAAGCTCATTGGCACTCACCTTCCGAGCACACGGTCAATGGCAGGAGGTGATGAGGTTTTCCATCACTACACGTGGCATGCAAATTATTGTTCGTTTATTTATAGATTTGAAAGAATTTCACGTTAATTTTATAGCATAAATGAAAAGAAACATGTGAACTATCTCAAACGAGTTTGTGTCAAAAAGTTAGGATTAGAGTTAGTGTTGAACTTGCATTATGGAATGAAGAATTTTTTTTTATTTAATTAACATTTTAAGAAATTCACTCATACCAATCTCTCGATTTATTAAATTATTAGATATGATATGGAGTTACATATGGTTCACGAAAGCAAAGATGAGAATGGGAATATCAAGAATGCTGTTGTTGGTGTCCTCTACAAACTTGGTCGCTCTGATAATTTCCTTTCCAAGGTAAATTTACGTATAAAAGAAATAAAATAAAAAGAAAGAAGAAGAAGAAGAAGCAGTGCCTTCAAATATAAAGTTAGCTACAATATTAAGCTAATCCCAACTCAATTGTTAATAGAAGATTTTAGTTTCTTTTTTCTTTTCTAGAAAGAAAGCAAAATTTCTTTCAAGTACTAATTAATTAATATCTGCATGGATTAGTACTAATTAAAATTGGAATTTCAGTTGATGAAGGATATAACAGCAATGAGTGACAAAAAGGAACAGAAGCGTATGGGGGTGATTGACCCATCAGAGATCAAGTTGGGAGGCAAAAAGTATTATAGATACTTGGGCTCTTTAACTGTCCCTCCTTGCACTGAAGGTGTTATTTGGACCATCAGTACAAAGGTTAATCTCAATTACCTAACCTATTATTTTTTATATTTATTTTAAGGGCCGGTTTATTAAAAATATATATATATATATATATATGAAAATACTTTAAAGTTTCAAATGTTAAAACTTCTACCTAATTCTCGCCCCTCCTACCTGCTAAGCTAGTCCTAGGGTATCTGATCAATTCCTTTACCCCCAATATATAGCCACATATATATAAACATTAATTTCATTCTTATGATTTATTTATGTTTTTTTTTTACTTGCTTAAAATATGATTCTAATTACCTGGATTTGAAAACATTTCAGATAAGGACTGTCTCCAGACAACAAGTAAAGATACTTCGAGTGGCTGTGCATGATGTAAGTGACCAACATTTCTGTATTTATTTTTCATAGTTGTGGATTAAGAAATCCCTTAAAGTATTCTAAGCTCTAATTTAATTATTTGATTATCGCAGTATGCCGAGGAAAATGCAAGACCGGTGCAACCAATCAATAGCCGGGACATCCACTTGATCGACGGCCAAATTCAGGAATAATCTCATGTAGTTTATAATCAAAACACATCTTTGTTTAATTACTGCAGATTAGTGTGTTTCCATGTGATTTTTTAGTTAAACAGACAGCTAGCTTCACTGTCGTATATAGCTACTACAATATTGTTATTATAATTGTTGTTGTTATTACAATTATTGTTGTGGTTGTTGTTATTATCATTATTACTATCATCATTATTGTTATATTATACTATTTTCAAAAAAAAAAAAAACCTCCAAAAGGATATTTAATTAAATATTAAAAAAAAATCTCACCTAACCCTTGTACAAATCTCTCACCTAACCCTATACAAATCTCAGGAAGTAAACGAGAATTCAATAAAAGAATCCAACTAATTGTGAATTGATGTGTTACAAAATTTTCAGCAGTTCGATTATTAAACTGAAATATTCAACAAAGTACAACAATATTCTAGCACTCTTTCCAAACTTACAAAGTTCAGTTTCAAATCTTTTTATGCATAAAAGAGCAAATCTAAAAGTTTTCAAATTTTTTTTTTAAAATTTTTTTTACTTTTAATATTGCTTGAATAAAGAAAATAAAGGTGGTATTAATGTATGCTTCGGCTTCTTCCACGCCTAGCTTATGAAAATTATGGCTCACGTTTGAAAAAAAAAAAAAAAGAAAAAAAAGTCATATCATCGTAATTGATCAATTTATATACAACATATCGTACAAAGTTCAATTTAATCTTAACTAAGGATTGGGAAAACATCATAATTAAAAAGAAATTGAGAAAACATAATCAAATAGTAGCATATGAACTTAAATAATAATGAGCTTAAAATACTTATCGGTAGTTTTATATATTTTCGAATGTATACCCAATGGAATACTTGTCACTTTTTTTTCCCCAGAAAACTAGTAATATCCTGTTTTATTCGTATTTAGATAGAACAAGTTGTTATTATCTGGGAAAGAAAGCGCAAAGTCAACTTTACCATTTATGAATATAATTATACAAAGTACGGAAAATGACACCTATGCTTAGCATATTTTAAATATTTATTGTGGAAAGTGAGATCTACGATTAGCATATTTTATGTGGCAGCTGATTTATTTTCCATGTCTTTTTGTCATTTTCTCTTTCTTTTTCGTTTTCTTTTACCTTTTTTTTTTTCGTTTCCTACTGTAAGTCTGTTCGTACAGCTGAATATTGACACCTAAACGTATTTTAACCTATTTGGAATTGCATAGAACTTCTAATTAATAAAGCAAATCAAAACTGAAAAACAATATATAATCTTTGGCCAAAAAAAAAAATCCCGGTGAGTGAGATTCCTAGTAAACATTAATGACTTGCAGAGGCAGAGCCATCCATGATCAAGTGGGGGGCTTCTGTCACTAATTAACATTTTTTTTTAATAATTTCACTTTTAAAAACTTTACCTTTTCTCATTTTTTTTCTTTCCCCTTTCTAAAAATTGATTATACCTATAAAGGTTCCCTAAAGGATTTTACCCTATAGTGTACGTCCGTACTGAGATAGTATATTGACTCCATCGCTGACTTGCAATGCTACTAAAGTTTTTCAATTATACAAAAAACATGATTACCTATGAATAATATTACCCGATGACATGTAACGCTAAGAAAGTATTTGTGCAATCCGTACAACAAGGTTTTATATTAAAAATAAATAAATAAATAAAAAGGCAACAACAACAAACAATAAAATCGACAAAGATGTAAAGAAAAGATTAAACGACGACAACTGTACCAACAGCAAAGAAAGGTTAAACGACAATGAAAATAGACTATGACACAAAACTACAAATTAGATAAAAGGACAACAAATGGGAAACGAAAGTCGAAAGCATCCTAAAAAGGGAAAAGAAACGAAAGAGAACAATTTTTTAAACAACAAAAAAACGACAATAAATTTGAACAACATTAATATACGAAAAAAGACAAGGAAAAAATTGGAAACAAAAGGATTACACGAGATCGCCAAGACCAACCTCTAATAATGGTAAAAATGAAGACAAAAAGAGAGACCACAACCGTTAAACCTGTTGTAATTTAGATAAGAACAACAGCAAATGGGAAACGACAACAAATAGAACAAAGACAGTAAATTGCAAAAACGACAACAAACTATCAAAACGTCAAGGAAATGTTGAAACAAAAGAGTCTATGACAACCCATATATCGACAGCCAAAAAAAATGTAGAAAAATATATTTTTAAAAAGAAGGACCATAATAATAATAATAATGTCAATGTACATAAAAAAGACCACCAACCCAATAGCAATAAAAACGACAATTAAATAAAACGGCATCATCCTGAAAAATAACAACCGGCAATCAAGACGACAGGGAAAATATGCAAAACAGAAAGATCAATCAACAACTCCTATACAAACTCTGAATAAAGGTAAAAACGACAATTAAAATACCAAAAGAAGTAAAACAAAACTTAGACAAATCGGAAATAGAAGTCGAAAAACGACAATTAAAAGAAAAGGACAAATACAATTTTTAACGACAATATATATAAACTAAATGGAAATAAATATATGTAGTTGATATAGTAGTTGTCGTTAAAACGAAATCAGGAAATAATAAACACTTTATTTGAAAACCAGGTCGATAGGGAAAAACGACAATAATTAGAAAAGTCCAACCAATTGAAAACGACGATGACGATGATCAGGAGAAATTGACCACGAGAGACGGGGCAAACGACAATGGAGCGAAAAGGATAGAAACACTAAAATCTATGACAAAATGAAACTATAATTAAAAATGTAAAAACAAATGTGATAGTATTGATTGATTTAGATTTGTATTGCTGTATTTTTTATAGAGTAATTGGCCTAGATAGTCCATGAACTCTTATAAAGATGACGGTTTGATTCCTGTTCTTTTTTTTTTTTTTTTTTTTGGCCAAAATGACCATAAACTCTCAAAATCCGTTAATTTCTAACAGAATAAGAGGATATTTTTGTAATTTATTAGTAATTAATTAAAAAAAAACAAATTTGATAATATCGATTGACTTAAATTTGTATTCCTATATTTTTTATAGAGTAATTGGCCTAGATAGTCCCTGAACTCTTGCAAATATGACGGTTTAGTTCCTGTTCTTTTTTTGTTTTATTTTTTTTTAAGCAGAGATGACCATAAACTCTTATTTTTTGGCTGTTATTGTCTTTTTCGTCAAAATCTATTAATTTCTAACTGAATGAGAGGATAAATTAGTAATTTACTAATAATTAATTTTTTTACAAAAATTACTAATAATTAATTCTAAAAAATTTTAAATCTCCCTCCCTCTCTCTTTACTAATAATTAATTTTTTTATAAATTTACTAATAATTTAATTTTAAAAAAATTTAAATCTCTCCCTCCCTCCCTCAAAACCAAAGCAGCCCATATATGGAGCTAAGATCCAGGGGCGGGGCAAGCTCGGCGGTGAGGGGAGGAAACCAAATTAGAGTGCTCAGGCGACAACGGAGTGGGGGGGGGGGGGGGGGACCCAGTTCGGTTATGGGTTTTAAGCCGAGCTCGATAAGAGTGAAGACAGTTGGAGGGGGGGCTCGATGACGGTAAAGACAGGGAGGGTACAGATTGGTGATTCCAGGGGGGCCTGACAATGGCGCAAACGAAGGAGGGCAACTCTGATTTGGGTTCCGGTGGGGGGGTGGGGGCTCGCGACGAACAGCGAACAACGACAGGAGGGGGGGCCAAACTGAGAGAAAGAGGAAAGGGGCAGCCAAATCGAGAGAGAGAGAGAGGGAGGAGGGGGTGGGGGTGGGGGTGGGGGTGGGGGTGGGGGTGGGGTTGGGGGGTTAAACCGAGAAAGAGAAAAGGGAGGAGGGGTGGGCGAAACAGAGAGAGGGGAGGATGTTTTAGTAATTTTATTATAAAAATAATCATTTCAATAAGATTCCGTTAAAAATTTAACAGATTTTAACGGAAATGACCATAATGGCAAAAAAATAAGAGTTTAGGGTCATCTTGATAAAAAATTAAAAAAAAAAATCAAATCATCGCATTTATAAAAATTCAGGATTTATTTAGACTAATTACTCTTTTTCATATTTATTTCTTCTTCTTTCAAGTGTTTCATTATTGTAAAGTAATTCTCAAAATCTTTTGAGAGTCAACTAATAATCCTTTTCATCCGTATCAAGAACAAGTTGTTATCCCTTTACCTGGGTATCATCTAGCTAGCTAGCAAGGCAAATAAAGATCAAAGTCAACTTGTTCGACACCAATTATTTAGGAATTAAATTAGATCAATAATTTAAATGGTGGAAAACGACATCAACGATTAACATTTTATAAACGATGATTTGACAGATGATGTATTTATATAATTACTTTTTGTCGCTTTCTTCTCCTTTTCATTTACTAAGAAGGACTCTTCGTACGGCAGAAAATTGACTTCACAACCCCGTACTATTACTACTAATAAATACACACACTTGACCTTACATATCCGCAATTGTAGCAATCAAGGAACTAAAAAATGCAAGTCAAAAATCAAAAAAATAAAATAAAATAAGAGAGAGAGAGAGAGAGAAAGTTCTACACCAAGACATGAACAAATGCCATGTCAATAAGGTCATGTTTTTAAACATTAAATCTCTAGAAAAAAAAAATATTAATTTCATGTACATTTCTTATTTGATGTGATTTTATGTGATTTTGATCAAAGTTAATAACAAGACTAAAACAAGAATAAATATATATATATAATGGTTTTGTGCAAATCCTATGAGTGCGACTCCTTAATTTGCATATAAAATAACAATTGCTTACAATGCTATTAGTAATACAAAAGCGTAATTATATATCAATATCATTGTAAACGATTGTTATTTCAGTCCAAAAAGGTTTTTTAAATCATGTCTTATACGTAGGAATAATCAATTTTTAATAAGAGTAAAATGAGAAAAATGTGAAGTTTTTAAATATAAAATAAAATAAAAAAACATCTCAACAGTAAAAAAAACAACAATAAAAGCGACAAATGACAATTTACTAAAAAAACGAACAATAAAAGGAATACCACCATTGAAAAGGACAACAAAAAGTGCAAACAACATAAGCAGATTAAAAACGACGGAAAAACAGGGGAAAACAATCATGAATATGTAAAAGAGTGCATAAATATGATAAACCAAAAAATATATTAAAAAGAACAAGGGCAACAAGGAAAATGACGACAAAGTGACAAATGACAATCAATAAACGAAAGATAACAAATTTAAGTACGACAAATGCTTTTTTTTTTTTTTTTTTCCTTTCAAATTAAGGGTGTGGGGATTCGTATGACAAAGATTCTAACTGATAAAATGCGTTTCTAAAAATTAAATCATATTGAAATCATAGAAATAACAAAATACACACACACACAGAGATATGTGGGATTGAGAATGTTGTGATATAAATATCTGCTATGTTTTATTAGTCTAGTTAGCTATCAATATTACCTTTTTTGCGTATGCATCCATGAATGAAAGATTTGATATTGTGTTTTGAAATTATTATGGTATGGCTTATGCTCTCATATCAAAACAATTATTTGAATTTTTTTTTATGGCAAGTTGGAAAATGAATAAAATGGATTCTTTATTATTATTATAGGATTACAAAATAGAATATATATATATATATATATATATATATGATATGAGAATATGAATAGAAATTCCATGTTTATTAGACAGAGAATTGAGAAAGAGTTTAAAAGTGTTTGGGTTGCTCCTCCTAATAAGTTAATCTTTTGAGATGAAACTCTAAAAACATGACAAATGGTATCAAAGTCCAGAGGTAACCATGCGTATACATATGATGAACATCAAGAAAAATTAGAGTATTGGACTTTGTTTGCGAAAGTCCCACATTGATTAGACATGAAATTAAGAATGAGTCTAAATGAGTTTAAAATGACTTGGCTTACTCCTCATAAGTAAGACAATGTATACCAAGAAACAAACAAATGAAATAGAATATTAAAATATTTCAAAAGAAAAAAAATTAATTTCAAAATTTGAGCCAATTTATTGATGTTATTCGCACATTAATAGTGTAAAATTTATAGATTAACCATGATAATAAAACATTTGTGTAAGAGAAATAAAACTGAATATATAAGATAGAACATATGAAATTCAATAAAAGTTTTTTTTTTGTTATATTTATGTTTTCTATTTATTGAAAATTGTATCACAATATTGTTGTGAATAGTATTGCATTGAGATAATTAATAAAATGTTTTTATGTTGATTACTTTGATATGATAATAATTCGGATGATTCAAATAAAATATGTAAGTAGGAATATTTTAAAAAAAGAAACATTATTGAAAGGGACAAATTAGAATAAAAACGCATTTCAAATACATATCTAAAAATATGATTTTAGAGAGAAAGACAAAAATGAAAAAGAAAGAAAACTAAAAAAAGAAAAGAAAGAGAGAGAGAGAGAGAGAGAGAGAGAGAGAGAGAGAGAGAGTTTCAAAGTGATTAAAAAGAGAAGACGAAACATGGACAAGTTCAACGATAAATTGAAGGATTGTAAAAAAAACAAAAACAAAAAAAAAAAAACAAAACACAAAAAAACAAAAACAAAAACAAACAAAAACAAAAAAAAAACAAAAAACAAAAATAAAATAAAATAAAATAAAAACGAACAAACAAACAAACATTTAAATAGATATTATTTAAAAGATAATTTTGATGGAGACAAATTAGGATAAAAAAAATATTTGAATTGTATGTTTGAAAATATGTAAATTTTTTTTTTTTTTTTTTTTTTTTGAAATTAGGAGTGGGGATAAAAACCCAACTAAGGTGATTTTCAAAAGAAAAAAATGATAACGTGTATATAATTAAATGTCTATTCTCAGCCCAGCTTTATAGGCATAACATATTTAATAATGTCTAGTCAAAAAGAAAATATCAAAACTTTAAGTAATGTTATTTTCTATTGAATGGTAATGAGAGAATTAATAGATGTATTAAGACATTCTAATTATATCGATATTTTTGTAGTATTCTTATCATCTATCAATCCCAAGTGATATTGAAAAAGAAAATACAATAAAGGCGTCAATGCCCTTCACCATATGCTATAACTTGTAACACACCGAACAGGCACGAAGGAAATAGAGAGCAGAGAGAAAAGGGGCTAGGATTTTTCTCTCTCCATTATCGTGACACTTGGCTCGAAAAGGAGTCTCTGTTCATTTCTAGGGCTAGGCATGTTGTCCCTTTTTTCTCTTTGATCTTTTCTACTTCTAATAATTAAATATCGTAGATTCAGCTAAAAAAACACATTATCATTATTTTATATATATATATATATATATTCGTCAACACCAGTAATAATCTTGATCAGGTCCCAAAAAAAACAAAAACAAAAACTTGACTGAACAATCTAGTTGTAATAAGCAAGCCAAGTAGTTGAAAAACAACAAAAGAAAATTATAAGAGCCATCTCTAAACAGGTATTTCATTAAGACAAATTTTTATTAATATATATTATCACTGATGTTATCACTTTTCAACTTTTTAAATTCACATATTAAATTTGAAACCTAAGTATAATTAAACAAGAACTTACATAAGTAATTTCAATTTGATGACTACTATGATATAAATAGTTTAAATACATATATCTTGCATTATATAACAACTAATAATTATAACCTTATGCAATCATCAACATTCTTAGCCCTAGCTATATATATTTAACTTGAGATGGGAAAATTCGAACTCTGCACCTTTAGATAAAACCAGATATAGAATTACCACTAAACTATGCATGCAACCACCTAGCTAGTTGCCCACCACATAATCAGCCAAAAATATACTTAAAATAAAACAATTTATAACTACAATGTACTAATTTAGTGTTCACACGGATTTTTTGTAAAACATCTGCCTGGAGGCTACATCTGTTCCCAATATAATAAGACAGCTCAGTTGGAGATTATGTTTGTTTCTCTTTTTTTTTTTTTTTAAATTATAATTTTGAAATTTCTGCAGTTGGATATGAAAAAAAAAATTTAAAAGGACTTTGTCTAACAGTCAAATATATATATATATATATATCATATTGTGTTAACATATTTTTTTTTTATTTTGTTATAATTAATTTATTCAGATTTAACGTTCTAAAATGTACATTAATAGAAATATTATAATAGAGAAAGCTTCAATTTTCTATTTTAATTTTGAGATTCATCAATTTTTTTAAATAAATAAAAAAAAAATAAAAGAAAGAAAGAAGAGCAAAAGATTATAACTAACTAATTTTTGTAATTAATAAAAGTCCAAAGATTTCTACAAATATTTAATTATCTATTAGTTTTTATTGAATTCTTCGTATCATGTATAAGTAAATGAATAAATTCAATTTCAGCGTTAAAAGTTCCTACTGAACATGAAAGATCGTTTGCCGCCCAAAAGTACGATTGTCGTTTCCTTCCACAAAATTGATTATATTTATTTGTTTATTTTTGTGGTCGTTGGAGGCCTATTTTCATAACAATTGTCATGCTGTGGAATGTAGATTTCTAACCAAGTAATCAAAGTCAAAACTGTCATGCTGCAAAAGGACATAACACAAAAAACGTCATGTTTTCTTGAATGAAGAAAACCACAAACTCAGTGCTAATCACGCCGCGTAATGAATGACACTGCCACATTCATAACATATATACATTTCCATTTGTCATTATTACTCTAAAGAACTTTATCACCTAGTCCCTTCACGTTATCAAATATATAAACAAGAAAATCCAACAACACCCTCTTTTTGAATATATGCACATGAAATTAGTAGAACAACGCACATATATTTTTGTAGGATACGAGGGAATATTATGACAATAACATTTAAAACATAATGAGGAAAAAAATATGATAAGATCAGTATTGTACTTTTATTATACCGATTTGTATAACTATTTAAATAATTGAATAAGCATTTCAAAGTGTCGTGCTATAAATTTTAATGCAAATATTCGGGGATCAGTCTCTTAAGAAATTAATATAATAACTGGAATAACAGTGAGAAAAAAAATACAATTTTTATTCTAAGTTTTGTTCAATAATAAATCCATGAATATTGGGAAAACTTTATCAAAATATTTGAGTCAGCGGTCAAGGTAATACTTGAGTTCTCCTTGAACTTCTGTGCACCCGTTTTCCTTATGTACGACCAGTCCTTGTTCGTCCACACATTCTTTAACAAATTAACCTTGTCTTTTTTTGGTCTCGTTTTTATATTTAAAAAAAAAAAGTTGTGTCCAAGAAACATGTAAGAAAGTTCGTCACTGATGATATCAATCTCTCTTTGTCCTCCGTTGCGTGAAGTTGTCTATAAATACCCGAAATCAATAACCACCTCCATCATTCATAGCATATTCTATCAAAGAACACTTCCCTAGCTTTCTCAAATATTCTTTCCATTTATTGATCATCAACTTCCAAATTCAAGCAAATTAGCTTTGGTTGTCAACATGAAGTCTCAAATCTCCATTTCTTGGGTCTTGGTCTTGCTGATCATTCTCTTCTCACATTCATTATCATCAACCACAGCTCAAGAAGTCGGTATGTAATGCTTCGTGGAAATCTAATGCGAATTTTCGTTTGCAGCTTTTTTATTATCGTTTAGGTGATTTCTATAGTAGGAAATGATCTTTATCATACTATAAATAATTTTATTACATGTGATTTTTCCAATATAATATAATGAATATCAATCTAATGGTTTAAAAATATCCAATACTACTAAATGATAATCCGTTGGATATTAGTGAGAAATTAATTAAAAAGGTGAAAATTATCGGTGCAGAGGATGAAAGCGAGTTTGATTATACGAGAGGAAGCGAAAAGGGGCCCCATCGTTGGGGAGAACTGAAGAAAGAATGGGAAGCTTGTAAGAATGGAGGAACGCAATCTCCCATTGATTTGGCAAATCAGAGAGTGAAGATCGTTCCAAGGCTTGACAAGCTCACAAGAAGTTGCATACCTTCTAATGCTACCATCAAGAATCGAGGTCATGATATTTCTGTAAGTAAACTAATTGATAAGCAAAACTTTAGATAAACAATTTTATTCATGATAATTCAGTCAAGTTGATCTTCATGATCAAGATCAAGCTAGTCATGATATATTGCAAGATCAACATGACGTGCCACCATATGATATATTAATTGCATCAAGAGATAATATATACATATGTATACATATAAATATATATATATATATATATATATATATTGGTTTTATTCTCAATCGTAGACATTCTGGCAAGCCAAATTTGTCCTAAAGCTTCATATGCAAACAGCAACTACAAAAATTGTCTAGTACGTCTTCAAATTTATAACCTACTCACTACCAATATTGATGACAAACGATATTTTCTAGGCACAAAATTTGATGTAAGTTATTCTAAGAAATATCTCCTCACCACCTGAACAGCTATTAATAATAACTTTCTTTTTTTTTCTTTTTTTTTTACTATATAACTAGCTCTAGACTGTGCCTGCGACCACTCACTTTCTCTTTAATTTATTTTTGTCATTTTTTTTTTTTTAATTTGGTCTATCTCTAGTCTTTTGTTCTACAAAATTAGTAATGTTGTGTGTGAATAATTGGTGCAGGTTCAATGGGACATTGGGAAAGCAGGGTCAATCAAGATCAATGGCACCGAGTACTTCCTCCACCAAGCGCATTGGCACTCGCCTTCCGAGCATACCGTCAATGGCAGGAGGTGATGATGTTTTCCATCACTACACGTGTGCAAATTATCATTCTTTTATTTATAGATTTGAATGAATTTCACGTTAATTAATAGTATTAATGAAAAGATAACATGTGAACTATCAATGAATTTATCTCAAAAGTTAATATTAGAGTTTGTTTTGAACTTGCACTACGGAATGAAGAAATTTTTTTTATTTAATTAACATTTAAGAAA
The DNA here is from genome assembly GCA_009761775.1 of Ficus carica. Lineage (NCBI taxonomy): Eukaryota > Viridiplantae > Streptophyta > Magnoliopsida > Rosales > Moraceae > Ficus > Ficus carica. The sequence goes on from CM019751.1 coordinate 15,950,788, forward strand.
TTCACTCATAAAAATCTCTCGATTCATTATATTATTAGATATGATATGGAGTTACATCTGGTTCACGAAAGCAAAGATGAGAATGGGAATATCAATAATGTTGCTGTTGTTGGTGTCCTCTACAAACTTGGTCGCCCTGATAATTTCCTTTCCAAGGTAAATTTACGTCTCAAAAAATAAAATAAAATAAAAAGAAAGAAGAAGAAGAAGAAGAAGAAGTGCCTTCAAATATAAAGTTACCTACAACATTAAGCTAATCCCAACTCAATTGTTAATAGAAAATTTTAGTTTCTTTTTTCTTTTCTAGAATGAAAGCAAAATTTCTTTCAAGTACTAATTAATCAATATCTGCATGGATTAGTACTAATTAAAATTGGAATTTCAGTTGATGAAGGAAATAACTGCCATGAGTGACAAAAAGGAACAGAAGCATATGGGGGTGATTGACCCATCAGAGATCAAATTGGGAGGCAAAATGTATTATAGATACATGGGCTCTTTAACTGTCCCTCCTTGCACTGAAGGTGTTGTTTGGATCATCAGTAAAAAGGTTAATCTCAATTCCTTAATTTTTTTCTTTTTTAATTTACAGTATGAGACCTATGACTCTAATTTATTATTTAAAAAAAAAAAAAAAGAGAGACTACTCTTAGGTATAGAACGTAAGAGTTTCTACTTAAATCTCTCAACTTCCATCCGCTGAGCTAGCCCAAACTGTGCATCTATTCAATTCCTTAACCATATATAGCCACATAAAAATGAATTTCATTCTTATGATTTTCTAAATTAATTTTTTTTTTTCCTTGCCGAAAATATGATTCTAATTTCCTAAATTTGAAAACATTTCAGATAAGGACAGTCTCCAGACAACAAGTAACGCTGCTTCGAGAGGCTGTGCATGATGTAAGTGACCATAATTTCTTTATTTATATTCCATAATAGAAATTTTTTGAAAATAAAGCATATTGTTTATAACTAAGCTCTAATTTAATTATTTGATTATCGCAGTATGCTGAGGAAAATGCAAGACCGGTGCAACCAATCAATCGCCGAAACATCCACTTGATCGACGGCCAAATTCAGGAATAATCTCATGTAGTCTATAATCAAAACACATTTTTATTTAATTACTGCAGATTAGTGTGTTTCCATGTGATTTTTGAGTCAAACAGACAGCTAGCTTCACTGTCGTATATAGCTACTACAATATTGTTATTATTATTGTTGTTGTTATTACTATTATTGTTGTGGTTGTTTTTATTATCATTATTATTATTATCATTATTGTTATATTATACTATTTATAAAAAAAAACCTCCAAAAGGATATTTAATTAAATATTAAAAAAAAACCCTAATCTGTCGGACATCGAAACCAAACCCCTCACCAAAAAACAAAAACAAAAAAAAATCTCACCTAACCCTTATACAAATCTCTCACCTAACCCTATACAAATCTCAAGAAGTAAACGAGAATTCAATAAAAGAATCCAACTAATTGTGAATTGATGTGTTACAAAATTTTCAGCAGCTCGATTATTAAACTGAAATATTCAACAAAGTACAACAATATTCTAGCACTCTTTCCAAACTTACAAAGTTCAGTTTCAAATTTTTTTATGCATAAAAGACCAAATCTAAACGTTCTCAATATTTTATTTTTTCTAATTTTTTTACTTTTAATATTGCTTGAATAAAGAAAATAAAAGGTGGTATTAATGTATGCTTCGGCTTCTTCCACGCCTAGCTTATGAAGATTATGGCTCATGTTTGAAAAAAAAAAAAAAAAAAAAAGTCATAGCATCGTAATTGATCAATTTATATACAACATGTCGTACAAAGTTCAATTTAATCTTAACTAAGGATTGGGAAAACATCATAATAAAAAAGAAATTGAGAATACATAATCAAATAGTAGCATAAGAACTTAACTAATAATGAGCTTAAAAAACTTATCGATACTTTTATATATTTTCGAATATATATTTTTAAATATGTATACTCAATGGAATACTTATTCACTTTTTTTTTCCCCAGAAAACTAGTTATATCCTTTTTTTATCCGTATTTAAATAGAACAAGTTGTTATTATCTGGGAAAGAAAGGCAAAGTCAACTCTACCAGTTATGAATCTAATTATACAAAGTACGGAAAATGACACCTATGCTTAGCATATTTTAAATATTTATTGTGGAAAATGACATCTCCGATTAGCATCTTTTATGTGGCAGCTGATTTATTTTTCATGTCTTTTTGTCATTTTCTTTTTCTTTTTCTTTTTCGTTTTCTTTTACCTTTTCTTTTTCGTTTCCTACTGTAAGTCTGTTCGTACAGCTGAATATTGACACCTAAAGGTATTTTAACCTATTTAGAATTGCATAGAACTTCTAATAAAGCCAATCAAAACTGAAAAACAATATATAATCTTTGGCCAAAAAAAAAAAAAAAATCCCCTGTGAGTGAGATTCCTAGTAATTATTGGTGACTTGCAAAGACAGAACCACCCATGATTAAGTGAGAATTTCCATCCGCTATAAATTTTTTTTTTTTAACAATTTCACTTTTAAAAACTTTACGATTTCTCATATTTTTTTTCTTTCCCCTCTCTAGAAATTGATTATACCTATAAAGGCTCCCTAATGGATTTGATCCTATAGTGCGTCCGTACTGAGATAATCGTTGACTTGCAATACTACTAAAGTTTTTCAATTATACAAAAAACATGATTGCCTATGAATAATATTACCCGTTGACATGTAACGCTGAGAAAGTATTTGTGCAATCCGTACAACAAGGTTTTACATTAAAAATAAATAAATAAATAAATAAGCAACAACAACAACGACAACAACAAACAATTAAATCGACAAAGATGTAAAGAAAAGATTAAACAACGACAACTGTACCAACAGCAAAGAAATGTAAAACGACAATGAAAATCGACTGTGACACAAAACTACAAATTAGATAAAAGGACAATAAAGGGGAAACGAAAGTCGAAAACATCCCAAAAAGGGGAAAGAAATGGAAAAAAAAAAAAAAAAAACAATTTTTTAAACAACAAAAAAACGACAATAAATTTGAACAACATTAATATACAAAAAACGACAAGGAAAAGATTGGAAACAAAAGGATTAAACGAGATCACCTAGACCAACCTCTACTAATGGTTAAAATGACAACAAAAAGAGAGACCACGACCGTTAAACTTGTTCTAATTTAGATTAGTACAACAGCAAATGAGAAACGACAACAAATAGAACAAAGACAGTAAATTGTAAAAACGACAACAAACTATCAAAACGTCAAGGAAATGTTGAAAACAAAAGAGTCTATGACAACACATATATCGACAGCCAAAAAAATGTAGAAAAATATATTTTTTTAAAAAGGACCATAATAATAATAATGGCTATGTACATAAAAACGACCACCAACCCAACAGCAATAAAAACGACAATTTAATAAAACGGCATCATCCTGAAAAATAACAACCGGCAATCAAGACGACAGGGAAAATATGCAAAACAGAAAGATCAATCAACAACTCCTAAACAAACTCTGAATAAAGGTAAAAACGACAATAAAATCCCAAAAGAAGTAAAACAAAACTTAGACAAATCGGAAATAGAAGTCAAAAAACGACAATTAAAAGAAAAGGACAAATACAATTTTTTAACGACGATATATATAAACTAAATGGAAATACATATATGTGGTTGATATAGTAGTTGTCGTTAAAACAAAATCAGGAAATAAAACAGCACCTAATTTGAAAACCAATTCTATAGGGAAAAACGACAATAAATGGACAAAGACAACAAATGTAAAAACGACAATATTTAGAAAAGTTCAACCAATTGAAAACGATGGTGACGATGATCAGGAAAAACTTAACCACAAGAGACGGGGCAAACGACAATGGAGCGAAAAGGATAGAAACATTAAAATCTATGACAAAATGAAACTATAATTGAAAATGTAAAAACAAATGTTATAATATTGATTGATTTAGATTTGTATTCCTGTATCTTTTTAGAGTAATTTGGCCTAGATAGTCCATGAACTCTTGCAAAGGTAATGATTTGACTCTTTTTTTTTTTTTTTTTTTTTTTTTGCTGAAAGGACCACAAACTCTCAAAATCCGTTAATTTCTAACAAAATGAGAGAGTATTTTAATAATTTGCTAATAATTAATTAAAAAAATGAATGTGATAATAATGATTGATTTATATTTGTATTCCTATATTTTTTATAGAGTAATTGGTCTAGAAAATTCTTGAATTCTTGCAAAGGTGACGGTTTGGTTACTGTTCTTCTTCTTCTTCTTCTTCTTTTTTTTTTTTTTTTTTTGGGCAAAGATGACCATAAACTCTTATTTTTTGGCTGTTATGATCTTTTCCGTCAAAATCCATTAAATTCTAACAGAATTAGAAATTTACTAATAATTAATTTTTCAAAATTTCAAATCTCTCTCTCTCCCTCCCCCTCTTTCTCTTTACTAATAATTAATTTTTTTAAAAAAAATTACTAATAATTAATTTTAAAAAAAAATTTAAATCTCTCCCTCCCTCTCTTCCTCTCTCAAAACCAAAGCAGCCTAATTCTGGAGCCAAGAATTAATTATTCCTGGCCCCCCATCCCCTCTTTCTGTCATTCAGTTTGGCCCCCCTCCTACAGTTGTTTGCTATTTGCCGCGAGCACCCATCCACTCATCGGAACCCAAATCGGAGTTGCCCCCCTTCGTCTTCACCATCATTGGGCGGGGGTATTTTATTTATTCTTCCTTGGAGTGTTTCATTATTGTAAAGTACTTATCAAAATCTTTTGAGAGTCAACTAAGAATCCTTTTCATCCGTATCAAGAACAAGTTGTCACCCCTTTTCCTGGGCTCATCTAGCTAGCAAGGCAAATAAAGATCAAAGTCAACTTGTTCGACACCAATTATTTAGGAATTAAATTAGATCAATAATTTAAATGGTGGAAAACGACATCAACGGTTAACATTTTTTAAACGATGATTTGACAGATGATGTATTCATATAGTAATATGACGTTTTGTCGCTTTCTTCTTCTTTTCATTTCCTAAGGGGACTCTTCGTACTTCAAAACCCCCTACTATTACAACTAATAAATAAACACACTTGACCTTACATATCCGCAATTGTAGCAATCAAGGAACTAAAAAATGAAAGTCAAAAGGCAAAAAAATAAAATAAAATGAGAGAAAGAGCTCTACACCAAGACATGAACAAATGCCCTGTCAATAAGGTCATGTTTTTAAGCATTAAATCTCTAGAAAAAAAAAAATTATTAATTTCATATACTTTTCTCATTTGATGCCATTTTGATCAAAGTTAATAACAAGACTAAAACAAGAATAAATATATGTCTATAATGGTTTTGTGCAAAACCTATGAGTGCGACTCCTTAATTTGCATATAAAATAACAATAGCTTACAATGCTCTTATACATATCAATATCATTGTAAGCGATTGTTATTTCGATTGTTATTTCAGCCCAAAAAGGTTTTTAAAATCATGATTTATATGTAGGAATAATCAATTTTTAATAAGAGTAAAATGAGAAAAATGTGAAGTTTTTAAATATAAAATAAAAATAAAAATAAAAAAAACCATCTCAATAGGTAAAAAACGACAATTTACTAAAAAACCGAACATTAAGAGGAATGCCACCATTGAAAAGGATAACAAAAAGTGCAAACAACATAAGCAGATTAAAAACGACGGAAAAACAGGGTGAAACAATAATGAATATATAAAAGAGTGTGCATAAATATATGATAAACCAAAAAATATATTAAAAAAGAACAAGGGCAACATGGAAAATGACGACAAAGTGACAAACGACAATCAATAAACGAAGGATAACAAATTTAAGTACGACAAATGGTTTTTTTTTTTTTCCCCCCAAATTAAGGGTGTGGGGATTCGTATGACAAAGATTCTAACTGATAAAATGCGTTTCTAAAAATTAAATCATATTGAAATCATAGAAATAACAAAATATACAAACACACATGTGGGAGTGAGAATGTTGTGATATAAATATCTGCTATGTTTTATCGGTCTAGTTAGCGATCAATATTACCTTTTTGCGTATGCATCCATGAATGAAAGATTTGATATTGTGTTTTGAAATTATTATGGTATGGCTTATGCTCTCATATCAGACAATTATTTGAATTTTTTTTATGGCAAGCTGGAAAATGAATAAAATGGATTATTATTATTATAGGATTACAAAATAGAATATAAATTTATATATATATATGTATGATACGAGAATACGAATAGAAATTCCATGTTGATTAGACATAGAATTGAAAAAGAGTTTAGAAGTGTTTGGGTTGCTCCTCCTAATAAGTTAATCTTTTGATATAAAACTCTAAAAACATGACAGATGGTATCAAAGTCCAGAGATAACCATGCGTATACATATGATGAACACAAGAAAAACTAGAGTATTGGACTTCATTTCCGAAAGTCCCACGTTGATTAGACATAAAATTGAGAATAAGTTTAAATGAGTTTAAAATGACTTGGCTTACTCCTCATAAGTAAGACAATGTATCCCAAGAAACAAACAAATGAAATAGAATATTAAAATATTTCAAGAGGAAAAAATAAATTTCAAAATTTGAGCCAATTTATTGATGTTATTCGCACATTAAAAGTGTAAAATTTATATTAAAAGTGTAAAATTTATAGATTAATCATGATAATAAAACATTTGCGTAAAGAAATAAAACTGAAAATATAAGATAGAACATATGAAATTCAGTAAAAGTTTTTTTTTTTTTTTTTTTTTGTGTGTGTTATATTTATGTTTTCTATTTATTGAAAATTGTATCACAATATTGTTGAAAATAGTATTGCATTGAGATATTAATAAAATGTTTTTATGTTTATTACTTTGATATGATAATAATTAGGATGATTCAAACAAAATATGTAAGTAGGAATTTTTTTAAAAAGAAACATTATTGAAAGGGACAAATTAGAATAAAAACGCATTTCAAATACATATCTAAAAATATTATTTTAGAGAGAAAGACAAATGAAAAAGAAAGAAAACTAAAAAAAGAAAGAGAGAGAGAGAGAGAGAGAGAGTTTCAAAGTGACTAAAAAGAGAAGACGAACAAGGACTTGTAAAACGATAAATTGAAGGATTGTAAAAAACAAAAAAGCAAAACAAAAAACAAAACAAAACAAACAATAACAAAAACAATAACAAAAACAAAAAACAAAAAACAAAAAACAAAAAACAAAAAATAAAAACAAAAACAAACAAACAAAGAAACAAACATTTAAATAGAAATAATTTAAAAAATAATTTTGATGGAGACAAATAAGGATAAATTTTTTTTTTTTTTGAATTGTATGTTTGAAAATATGAATTTTTTATTTTTTATTTTTTTTGAAATTAGGAGTGGGGATTTAAACTATCCACTTTTTGGTATGGTTAAGGATGATTTAGATGAAATTACTGTTAAACTATACCTGATCACTTGAAAATATGATTTTAATTTCAATAAGAATTGCTTATAAAGTTTTTAAAATTTGACGTATTCATATTTCTTTAATCTACTAAGAAATGTAGATTAGGCTGTAAATTATAAAAAATTAATAAATAAAGATCATAAGCAAATTTGTAGTAATCAAAGATAACATGTGATGCTTGTTTTCTTTGGACTCTATCCCTTGTAATGTTTTAGAAGTTATGAATTTTAAAACTTCGAAAATTATTTGACTGCCCATCATGTGAAGTTGTGTAAGAGTTTTTTATCCTATAAAATTTACTATAAAAATAACGGCAATGGTTTAATAACAAGAATGAATCAAAAAACTACAATAATAGACAAAAACAATTATAAGCAAGTCTTTCACGTCTTATTCTTCCTGTTTGTTCAAGTCATTCCAAATAAAATCAGTCACATCAGTTAACTGACATAACATTACATAGCATTTTAATTGACGTGATATAATATTTTAATTAATATATTTTTCTTGATGATAATTACCCTTTTTTTGTTTGCTCCATACTTCTAATAAATATCGTAATTTCGACTAAACTAACAGTATGCTTTGCGTTGCAGCCTCTCGTTTTATTGAAACACTTGCACGTTTAATTTTAATGTTGAACAAACTAGCTTGGCTAGTCCTCATGAAATCTGAGCTATTAAACAAATTCAAGATTTATAAGAATATCTATATATCCTTAGTGAAGAAACTGAGTGACAAAGTATAAGTCACAACTTTTGAGAGGCTAGTGAAGAAATGAGTAGGGTGAACAATACTTCACAACAATTGAAACAACAGGGAAACAAATATTACGAAAGAATGGAGTAATCCTAGCGCGCCGTAGTCGATCTATCGCCAATGTCGTAAGTAAATGTCGCCCACATAGTTGAAATTTAATGTGAAGCTAAGTTATAAAGCTTCTGTTTCTCCAAGATAGTCAGTCAGTCATCTCACCATCTCCAGAAGCCTTGATGAGCAAGAGCCAGACCCACCTTGTGTCTGCCTCGTGTTGTAGGACTTGCATTTTAGGCACTTGTGTGCCACAATGTGGAAATTCACCTCCGAATTTTCCCCACAATCATTGCAGAGGATCCAAACCTAACCAAATTGCAAATAAAGAATACTAAAAACGCTTGAAAAAGCTATTCTCTGCATTTGTAAACGTCGTAGATGACAGTTAGTCGGGATTGTCACTTACCATCTTATTTTGATACATTTCAGGCATGGGAGTTGAAGCAACCTGAATGCCATTATTGGAATCAAGTCAGTTCGAAGTCCTAAAAACAGGACTAGTTTCATTGTACACAAGTGCACTAAAGATTTTAAAACTTGATTTCTTACCTCTTGATCAAGTTTTTCCCAAACCCGTGACATGTCGCAATAGGATTTTGAGCATACTGGGCAAGAGTACCTAAAGAATTTGACAAGATCAGAACAGCTCCATTCCAAAACTACAGTATGAAAAGAAAATTAAATGCCCTTATTTTTCATATGAACTCACTTGAAATACCGCTCCATCTCTTGGACGCACTCCAAATGTATAGTGTGTCCGCAGGGCAAAACAGTAATGTCGCTCATTGTATCGAAAAGAAACTGCAGATGATATAAATTAATGAAATTAGTCAGTGAACCAACAAGCAAACATTTCAGATTTCTACTAAATCACTCTCATCCTTTAAAATTTTTTTACCTCGAAGCAGACGGGGCAGTTGTGATGCATCGCTTTTTCCACACAAATATGTGAATCCTTCAACTGAGTCGAATAACAACATCCTGAAAGAGATAAAGACTCTCCGAATATAAGTGTATAACGACATAACTAAAAAGCACTTCCTAAGTAAATTGGCAGGGTTCGAAATCTTACCACATTTGTTACAGTGGAAGAAATTGTCCTTGCCTCCAACTCTGCAATTGAAAGCACAAGTATACAAAGATTTTTGTTAAGTTCTTGATAGAGATACTGAAAAAAGTTAGAAAATAAAGCCAAGGAAAAGAGTTTAACCTGCAGATACCACATTCATGACAATGGTATTGATTTTTCGAGACCTGGCAAAACTCGAAAGGTCATGATAATAAATATAGATCAAAGCAAGCAGGGAATTTCAAGAGAAACTTGAATTACAATGCTTACATCGTCGTCGAAGAACTTGCATTCGGCGCAGAAGTAATTCCCCATGCAAACCCCACATTGGATACAATGCTGCTGAACCTGCAAAACAAGCAAATTCATTTTTAACCTATTTTAGATTGAGAAAAAACTAAGCATTATATTTATGATCAAAGGAACTTCGGAAAAGGAAACGTACATCTTGTTCTGTGTCACATAAGGAGCAGATGACCTGAAACGTAAAAAAAAAATATATATATATATATATATTGAGAAAAAGAAAATCAGAGAAGATATAAAATTAAAGGCGTGTTTATCAAACCATAAAGGAATATAATGAGAAAAGTAATAGGATTGGAAAGAAAAGTAAAAGCCATAAAAAGGACGATCATTGATTTCCTTTCCGTGTTTTATTGCCTATTAGTTGGTGTAACTGGAAACAGTCAAATTCCTTTTCTGCTGTTTACTAAACTTAGAAATGTCAATCTTATCCGTGTGGTCTACTGAACTCTTATTACATATTTTGTAAGTAAATACATGATTAAATGAATGACTAGTCATTTTCTCTCTTCCTTTCATTCGAAACAAAGACGCTTAAGTGTAAACCTTATACACATATATAAAGTTCACATCTAACAAAGGGACCCGTTATTGTGTTTTAAACAAAAAAGTAAAAGAAAAGGTAAATTGGGTCATAATTTTGAAAGTCTTAGAAGAGAAGAAAAGGCAACAAACCATTTTGAGATCATGGCGAGGAATGTCATGACGATCAAGAGGATCAACATCCAGTGAATTCTACCCCCAAAAAAAAAAAAAATACAAAAATACAAAAACCACATTAGCCTATTTTTCCACTAATGCTTAAACAAAAATATATATATATATAATTTTCCAACTTTTTTTGAAATTAATACACCAAAAATATAATATTAGTAAATAAAGAACATCTAAATTTGATAGAGAAACAAAAAAAAAATTTAATTTAAAAGACAACCTTAGATTCGTTATGGCAATGCCTGCAATCAAATATCTCATTGCAACAGGGCGCTCTGATCTTGCACCTCCTCCTATAATGCGAACACCTAAAAAGAAATATATTTAAAAAACGAATTTTAGCAGAAAAAACAAAAAGAAAAACAAATATCTATATCCTCAAAAGGAAAACGCATACAGAGGAAATCCCACGAGTTACAATTAAAAAAAAAAAAAAAAAAGACACACCCGAAATTTCCAGATTCCAGCTCAATAAAAGAGTGGTCAATCTTAGCACAATCTGCCATTTTTTGGTTTAGTCCCAACCTGGGTCTTTTTCGTCCAAAAGTTCACCTGAAATCGCCAATACAAATGTTGATTCAATTCGAAGACAAAAGGACAATCTGAAGATAATAATCAGAGAAAAATAATTAGAAAAATTAAAAAATAAAAAATAAAAAAAAAGGAACCCAAAAAGGCAAACGGTAGAACCAGACCACTCAGGTTAAAGACTGGGCATTTGCCATGGAGGAGGAGGAGGTGAAGAAAAAAGAAAAAGTGGAGAATAACACAATAAAACTGGTAAGAAAAATGATAAAATAATAAAAAGCATTGAACTTTAAAGAATCCTTTATAAAAAGGGAAATTTCTCAATTTTTTTAATATTATCTTTTTTATGATGACGAGGCGAGACGCCAGCATTTGTGGGGGCTGGACAACAGCAGACAGCAATAATTACGAACAGAGGAAAAATTTTAAAAAAATTATTTTAAAAAAAAAAAATTGATTCTGAGAAGGAACCTCTAGATAGTAGATTCTAAAATCTGATCAATAGCCAAAATGGATAATATTAACAGTAAACACCCAACACCAGGTAGATACGATGTCGTTTTTACTCGCGACCAACTAACAACAACCAACTACCATGCTTTTGTTCATCACCGAAAGCTTTGGCAGGGTGCCAAGCCCACTCGTCTTCATGCAATAAGCTCGGAATTCGAGCTAGTAGCACCCCAATGATCGGATTCCGATATCTGAATAATCTGTTTCGAGATCGAACTACTATGTCATGTATGAATTTTCTGAATCAATCTATTTCTATTTTATAATATTTATTTCGATAATAAATTACGATATGCTTGTTATTGTTTATTGGTACCAACCGAATATAATAAAAGACTATTTAGAGAAAAACCAGGGTGTAGAATGGAGAGATAGAGGCTTTTTTGCCTACTTTATTTACGTACCAGCTATATGGAAAATGGGATTCTCTTCGTTTTTCTTCAAATTCCGGTTTTTTTACGAGGAAGTGATTTGGGTGTCGTTTGGTTTTGGAGCTTGAAGTTTCTTTGCTTTGAAATTTTGGAGCTTGAAGTTGAACGGGAGAGAAAAGTTGTCAAAATGGTGGGCTGGAACTTCAGTATTTATAGATGGCAGGCTAGCTTGGCAGCCGCGGTTTCGTGCTTGGCGAGAAAACCGACGGTGCTTTGCTTTTTATCAATTTACGTGTGATGATAATTTTTTTTTTAATAATCATAATCTTTTATTAATAAATGACACTTTTGAACATTAATAATTTAAAAATCACAATTCACATGCTCTCAGAAAAAAAATCACAATTCACATAATATCTATAATCATCAGTTTCTTCTTTCGAAATTAATATCTGTAAACATTATTCATGTTTTTTTTTCACCCCTCAATTTGTTGTACTACCGACAATCAAAATCGGCTGCAAGTTGTGAGGCTTAATATTGCAATTTGCAAGCCTTGTCCAAGCATTTCCAGCTAGTTAATTTTCCATGTTTTTTATTTTTTTATTTTAACTTAATAAAGAAGAAAATTTCGCACAACTCCATGTAGTTCATTGAGTCTTAAAAAAAAAAGAGGAATTAAAATTAGAGAACTTCTGTGGTAGAACATCATCTTCTTCTGTTTTATCGTAAAAATTATTGTTTTAAGGGTTTTTTTTACATAGATGTCTAAATTAGAGATATTGATTTGAAAGTTGTGTATTTTTTTTATTTACATAAACATCTAAAAGAGTAATATAAAGACAATTTTACCTTTCATAAAGAATGAAAAATTAACAAATAAATAAATACAAAAAAAGTAAACAAAAAAAAAAAAAAAGGAATCTAAGATGTTTACAAAATAAGGCTAAAGTTGATTTAATGAAATTGCAAAAAGAATTGATAGAAAACAAAATTTTGAAATTTTTTTTAATTTATTGTAAAGAATGTGTAAATATTCATAATGAACCAAAAAAGAGAATATCTTCTCAAAATCAGATGACACATTAATGAGAAAAAGCTAAATAAAGAAAAAGAAAAATCTCAAAAAATATTTCGTATAATGAATCTATCTTTATCATAAAGATATACTTGATTTCATTTCTACTAATTTATATAAATAATAGTACTTTTTCATAAAGAATTTGATTCCATTTATTGTGTTATTCTTCAGTTTGGTTAAGACAAAAATGATAATCCTTTAATTTATAGTCAATTACATAAATAAAAATTATTGGTTTTTTTATATGAAAATTATGAATATTCATCAATTTTTACTGTTAATATTTTGTGTTGTATTTAATATTTAGTATGAATCATCATCTTTATAGTAAAATTTTATATTTATTATAATTACTTGGATATTTATAATTAATTTTAGTTTATTAAAGGTAATTTACATTTATCAACAAAAAATACTCATCATTGAAATCAAAAAAACAAAAAAAGGAAAATAAAAGAATCTACATAAAAATAAAATGATATCAATTATAGTAAAAAGATAAAATAGCTATAGATATTTATTTCTTAAAATAGATATATACATTGTATTGTTGAAAATTTGATATATTTTTAAAACGGGATTCTAAAAATACACTTTTAATGTAATTATTTCTTGTTTTAATTACTAAATTAATTTTTTTTAATTTGATTTATAATTGAAATAGTTATAGATTGTGCATTGTAATAAAGATTTATGGATCAAATCGCTAAAAAAATTAGTCAATAACAATTAGAAAACAGTTTTTATGGATGGTGTACAATAATAAATTTTACCGCAGAAGGAACCTTAATAGAAGCTTCCGGTAACTATGGTGCTTAAAATCGAATTTAGGTTTGTTGTGGTGGCAAGCAACTAGTATGGTACTTTACACGTGTAACAAAACAAATGGAGAAAAAGTTAAAAAGTGGGGCCATTGTCACGTGACTCTGACGTGGATATTATCCAAAAGAAATGGTCCACTGGGCTTGTGAGCACTTTTGGAGAGACATTTCCAAAACGTCGGCTGTCGCTGGGAGTGGGAAGGACGAAGCCAGAATATCAGACAAAAAATATCAACTTCAAAAAGAGTAGGAAATGGAGAGGGAGACAGATCAGCTTTCCCTTATCAGTTATCACTTTTGTTTTTTTTTTTTTTTTTTTTTTTTTTTTTTCTCTCTCTCTCTCTCTTTCCTTTTCCCACTATGAGTTATCACCTTTTTTTAAAGTATGATTGTTTTTTTTCAATTATCTAATATATGTGATGCATATTATCTACAAATATTTTACTTTAATATGATTTTAATCAGATAAATATAAAATATGATGCAATTGGATAAGTCTATGGACCTGATGATTCTCGGAATGTTTTTTTGACGAGGGCTAATTAAAGTACAAAGGCTAGTGGTAACTGATATTTGGTTACTAACCACCCACGATGACTTACCAAGTCAATTGGTCAAAAATTTTGAGCTTATCACTAACGTAGCTGTTAACATGTGATGTGACAATTACGTAGTTGTTTGCTAGGCAATTGGCCCTTTGGACCTTTCTAAATCTAGTTATTCCCTTATCCATGTTTTCAATATGGATAATGGGGTTGATGTAACAAGGAAGGTAGTTTTATTCTCTCTTTTTGGTCTTTCAAGATGAACTCAACGTTTCACTTTGAAGTCATTCCATGTGCTATACGGTGTTAGGAGACGGTGTTGGGAGCTACGAAGGTTATAGTGAAACTAAGCCTATCTTTTTAGTATAATTAAGTTAAATCCTTTCGTTTCAACAATCCTGACGCTTCTATTATAAATGACAAGGATAGAATCAGGATGACACTAATAATCTTCTTTTTTCGTCAGTCAGTATGGTGACAAGAATCACCCTTCAGGTTATTTGATACTGGGCTTAAAATCTGAACCCATTGTAGACCTAAAGGATTGCCTTGTTTTAGACTACTCGGTATTTTATTGGACCCCATTTTAGTTAATTGAATCCAGGTAGGATTGGACCGATAGGCATCATTCAAAGGCCCATTTCAATAGAGGTGGTTCATTTAAATGGCCCAAAATACAATAGCCCAAAGTGGACTACTAAAAGATGTAAAAATTTTGGTTATTGCCTTCGGAGAAAGCACCAAAAGATGTGGTTCTTCATGTAATTCTCTCTCTCTCTCTCTCTCTCTCTCTCTCTCTCTCTCTTTTTTTTTTTAAGTCCTAGCAATTGGCATCGCATTCATCTAAAGGGATATATAATTATTAAATAGCATATTTTACGGAAGCTAAAAATAAGTAACTAAGCATATTTACTAACAATTGAATTAATACATATATGCATCTCTCAAAGTATCTCTCGATTTCCACGTATCTTTCTACATAAAATAGTTGCCCTAAAAGTGCTTTCATATGTGACAAGAATTAGAGAAAAATAATACACATGTAGGATATCCAACTCTTATCAAAGAGATAATTAAGCTGCGCATAACTGTAGAGTAATGACTTTAAAAAGGGTAAAACAATAAAGAATTGATTATATATTAAAAAGTGTTACACATTTTCAAAGTCATTTAAACAAATGTTCTAATGCACTTCAACTCTTATATGCTACATTTCTCGCCACAACGAATCTCTATGTTCTTTTTCTCTAGTTCAAGACAACTGAGATCTTCAAATGTACATGCCTAAGAGCAACTAAGATTCTAGTTTGATGTGGCATGAATTTAGGCTCAACCCGCCGACCGATTATATTGAAGGATTGTAAAAGCCCTATATTCTCATATCCTCACCCTCTTACTAAGAATATAGAATTTTCTTCTAAATTATGGTTAATGCCAGGCATATAAAACATAAATTTCTAATTCACATGTTAAACCACCTATAGAAGACCTGCCTGTCTGAAAAAGAAAGAAAAGGAAAAAATCACAAAACCTTAATACGAGGATGACAGTGGAAAAGTTATCTTTTGGGACCAACTAAATTAGCATCCAACCCATTGATGCCCAAAAGTATATGAAAAGAAAAAAAAAAAAAGTCACTTTTCTCTGGCTTAAAAATGAACGGTCTCTGTAATATTTGTGCATATGAAGGCCAAGGTTATATCTGAATGCCTTTATATAATTAATTACAAACAGAGTTATTATTCCATATATATATATACATACATATATATATATATTTGAACTAACTCTTATGCAACAGTCGGACAGGTCCGTTATATCGTAACTTTCTCATAAACTACTTGTAATAATTAATTTGACTTACATATAACCTTAAGTAAGATTATATGTAACATAATACTATTTAACAATTATTGATGTAATGACAAGTATATATCACTAAAAAAAGTTACAATAAAATCAATTAGTTATTATTATAATGTCCAAAATATATTACAAATCCGATAACCTATAAGATAATATGCCTTTTTAAATGAATGCAAGTTTAAGGAATACTCTATCAATAATATATAGTTATAAATCTTATCTTGATCACATTATAATCATATAATGTTGAAAAAAAAGATGTTATTACATCATAAATTTATCAAATTCCGATAGACTATAAATGTCATATCACTGAATATTTTTCAAACAAAACTTCATTAGTGCAGGAAAAGAAACTATACCAAATAAAATCTTAGGATTCTATTTTTTAACTGTTAAGGTTTTAAAATGTTGTGTTAATTTTGTTTACTCTTTTATTTTGATTAGATCGAATGTTCAAAAATCCTTACTGTGCTGAGAGCTTCTATTTTTTCATATTCTATTACATAAATTTTTTTTTTTTTTTTCAAATGGAATTAATTAATGGGAGACATAAATTCCCCGAATGGGCATTCTCTTTGTGCAGTACTCTTAAGCCAATACAGGCTAAATGATATTCAATGTTCCACGTGAAACACAACCAAATATCTCTATCCCACCGGGAACTGTCTTGTCCTTTGTTCACGCTAGCGTCTTTTTCATGAACTGGATAGACATTTATTTAGAGCCGTCCAATCTGTGATGATAGTAACTGGTGGGGTCCTCAAATCTGCCTAGGCCTAGTCTTGCAATCTTTTGCTTAGTTTTTTAACCACAACCCTCAAACCGTCCATTGACTTGGAAATCGTTTTTGAAGGGCTTATTAGTTTCGGACAATCTCAAGGAATTGCGTGTTTGAGAGAACTAGGTTAATTGAACACATGTGTTTGCTTCGGAGTTAATTAGGACAAAAGGTCATTCTTTGATGTGTTTGGCGAGTGGGACTAAAGATAGACATGTTTGTGTATATACATATATATATCAAGTTGTGGAATTTAATTATTGACTATGACCTTTGGAGTTTCATGTTAGTTAGGACTATGATTTTTGGATTAGAGGAAAAAATAAAAAGAAGAAGAGATAGATTGGGAGTTGTATGATTTTCTTTTCTAAGTTTAACGTAGTGAATTAATATAACGACTAAAAATGGAGCCAACTCTCACATTAACAGTGAATTATTATAAACTTTATTTGTCCTTATTTATTTATTTTATTTTACAATTTTATCAGTACTCTCAGTAATATAGAATTAATGGATCTTATTATTTAATTTGAGTCTCACATTTGATCCTCTCTTTGTTTGTTGTGGTATTTTCATATGTGTCGAGCTTGTTATTTACTTTTCTAAGCTAGCTTGTTTGTTGATGATATCATGTGTATCACGAAACCAATAGATTTATACATTCCTTGATAACTTCTGCTACTAATTATACACAAAATGAATTTATTTGGTTCGAGGATTAACCTCTTCGAACTATAAAAATTGTATTCATTTATAATAACAAGTTCTATGTAAAAATTAAAAAAAATTAAAAAAAAAAAAAAAACCCACTTCTTTTAATCTGAATTGGTATTCTTACCATTTAAGTCAACTCCAATACATATCATACAAAACCCTAGTAAAAGAATAATCAACTTTAAAATATGAAACTCCTTATTGTTTTTTGTTTTTGTTTTTGTTTTTTTTTTTTTTTTTTTTTTTTTTTTTTTTTTTTTGATGAATATGAAACTCCTTATTGTTATACTTTCATAAATTATTATTATTATTATTATTATTATTATAACAAATATCAGATTAATAAACCAGTTACTTTTATGTTGGTGATCTTTTAGTCTTTCCTTAATTAAGTTTGGTCCAATTCAGCACCATTTTTGTTGGCAGCAAATTGAAAAGATGCTCTTACCAATATACATAGATCAAGATCTTAAAATCAATCGTCAATGAAAAAAACGGTAACAATGATGCAACATCTGAATGCAGATCATTTGAACAACCGAATCCAAGAAAAATCTCCCAAAAAAAAAAAAAAAAAAGACCCCCGAGTAGGGCGAGGTGTTTGATAAATCTGCATGCGTGAAAAATAATGGACTCACACTTTTAAACGTACTACTACGCTCTGCCTGAGAAAAGGAGCAGTTCTGGTCGGGGGAAAAAAAATATCAAAGCTAAAAAAGGCAAAAGTAAAAACAATAAACCGGGTCCCACCTTTTTCTTAAAAAAAAAAAAAAAAGAGTAGAAAGGGTCCACCATTAAAGTGATAGGCCGATGAGGTTAAAAAGTTGGTCCAGGGCTTCACGTGCTCTGTTGCCATGTAGTCTCCCATGATTGAGCGAGAGGAATCTCTCTTTCACTATGCATTTTCCACATCTTTATTGTCTTGGTGCTTGTAGTAGTAATTGTCAAATTTGCAAGTTTACATCTATATTTTATCCAAAAAGTTTCCATCTATGTATTTGTAAAGTTTTTTCCAAGTAGTTTCAGTGATCGTTTTCTTATACGTCAAAATTTAAACATAACATTAAATCATTAAGACATAAAGTTTTAATTTAATCACCCTAACGTAATATGAGATGCGTTTAACGTACAAAATAAAAATATGCATACGAGAGTTTGAGTGATCTTCTTCTCATTTCTTTTTTCTCACGTTATAGTTCGATTTGTTTCTGTTGGCAAGTACTTTTCCGCTTCTAGCTTTGCTACTCTAGTTTGATTCTTATCCACTAGAACTATGCGTGACAATATGGATATAGAGATTAAAAAAAAAAATTAGGTAAACTTTGAGGAGTAATCAAAAGGCAGAGAAAAGTTGCAAATCGTTCCAAAAGAAACAAAGTAGGAATTCCACTTTGTGATACTATATATATATATATAGTTGGTGGAATCTATTTTTGTCCTTTAGTTTTCTTGGTGTTTTTATTTTATTTTAATTATTATATAAATTTTGTTTTCTTGATGTTGATTTTTGTGAAATAGTGACATCCTCCACCCCATGGTACCAAACCACATTAGTCGAGAAATTAGAGGTCTAAATTTCACGTTCACTAAGTGATGTAATGCATTATATAAATGCAATTTAATTAACTGATTATGAAAGGAAATAAACTAATGAAATTCGAATCTTGGCATGTACCAATAAGTGTTTTGTATGTATGTGTAATACTCTTGAGAGGTCAAATCAGGGTTGTGCAACTTGCAGGCCATGCCAGTGAAGCAACAAAACATGGCAATTAAAAAGAGAAAAGAGCGATGTGCCTATCCAAAGACCACATTGACAGCTTCTAATGCACATTGTGTTGTAGGTCCATGCTTTTCGATAGTGCGGGAATGAAATATCTGACATTACTTGTCTCAATTCGCTAAAGTCGCTAAGTTGTGTTTTCAAACATTAAATCTGATTAAAACATAAAATTTATATGCTCAAAACAAATATCTTATCAGACACCAAAACATAATGTGGAGTTGTTAAGTATCACTTATTAATAAATGATAGGTTTCATTGATGTGAAGTCTGTAAATAAAATCAACGTTCTATTTAGTGATGATGTTTAACACCGAAAATGCTTTGAAACATTTTTTTTTTTCTTGTTTAAGTTGGTAAATCTCAATATATGTTCATGTGATGTGCCGGATTAGCACAAATAATGACCATTACTGTTTTTTTTCCCTAATGAGACTAATAATGGAGGTGACTAAAGGAAATTTTGGCATCTTTGTTTGTCGTTGTAGTACTTATCCATACACTGCTCATGAGTCAGTCCAAACGACTTTCGTTCCCATCAATTATCTCAAAGTTGCATGAATCTAATATTAGGGAGCCAAAAAAAAAAAAAAAAAAAGATAGAAAGATAATAATTTGAAAGGTAAATGACAAGAACAAAAGAGAATTAACTAGAAAGATAGATACAACAGAATAAACACATATCAATTTCACACCCTAGCTTCCAATAGAAATCACACACAAATTCATTGATCCAGGGAAAAACTACAACATGGTGGGGATCATGATCGTGATTAATTGATGAAAAGATCAACGGTGCAGATTAAACAACAAAAGAAACTCCCGGGAAGCAAATAAATACACCAAAGTTGGAAATCAAAAGCCGTAGGAGAAACGGTGCGTTTTAATGATGGCTTTCTTTTTCTTTTTTCTAACAATTTATTATTATTTTTCAGTAGTCTGTGGTTGGGAGCTGCTCGTGGGTGTGGGAGATGAAGAAGAACTCGTAGATGAGCCCAGCAAGCCCACCTCCGATCAGAGGCCCAACCCAGTAGACCCAGTGGCTATTCCAGGTCCAGCTAACTAGGGCCGGCCCAAAAGATACTGCCGGGTTCATTGAGGCCCCATCGAACGGCCCACCAGTCAAGATGTTGGCTCCAACAATGAAACCAATCGCGATGGGGGCGATAATTCCCAAATTGCCCTTCTTCGGGTCAATGGCTGTGGCGTACACCGTGTAGACCAGTCCGAAGGTCAGCACGATCTCCAAAACGACAGCGTTCCAGACACCAATTCCGGTTAGACCGAAAGCTGGAATAGCCTGCGAAGCACCGAAATAAAACCCATCCAAAAAAGGAAAAAGTTAGTTTAGGCCGTTAATAACGTAACTGTATTGAAACTAACTTTGGTGGAAATGATAAACTCACCAAGCCGCCGGTGGAGAACTTGAGGAGGAGGACGGCGACGGTGGAGCCGAGGAGCTGGGCGATCCAGTAGAGGATGCCGCGGAGGAGGGTGATGTTGCCGCCGACGAAGGCGCCAAAGGTGACGGCGGGGTTGACGTGTCCGCCGGAGATGTTGGCGGCGACGGCGACGGCCACGAAGAGGGCGAAGCCGTGGGCGATGGCGGCGGAAATGAGGCCGGAGGGGGTGGTGGCGCCGTCGTCGGTGAGCTTGTTGAACGCCATGCTAGAGCCCGACCCGGCAAACACGAAGATCAAGGTGGAGATGAACTCGGCCAACGCCGCCTTGAGAGCGTCGGGGTGAGTCGCCTCCTCCCGACCACCGATGGCGATGTTTCGGATCGGCATATTTTTAATGATTTAAGTAATGACGAACGGAAAGTGATTTCGTTTCTCACCGCCGAGAAGGTGGAGAGTTTAGCTAGTAGCACTAATACTGGTCTCCACTTCTCAGCGGTGAGGTTTACTTATATTGAGACTCACGAGCGGATCATGAACCGGTTATAGCCGGTTCCCGGTCGGAATTCAATTTTTTCTTTTTAGCGGAATTAATTGTTTGGAACGTGAACAGCTGATTGGCTGACAGCCTGTGAAATTATCGGATTTTTTATTTTCTTTTATTATTATTTTTTTTTGGGGGAAAAAAAAAATGTGTTGGAAATTCTATCTGGAATGAACTAATCAGTTCGTTTGGACGGCTTGAGCCGCTAGAGTGATGTATTGACACGTGGATACATGCTCTACGAGACACGTAACGTGAGTTCTTTGTGAGGTTTTGCCTGCTTTACTTGGTGTCTAGAAAGATCGAATAATTGTTTTCTTAAATAGTAGCCCAAAAGGATTAAAAAAAAAAAAAAATTTTGTTCTTTTAAATACTAGCCAAAAAAAAAGTTTGTTTTCTTAACTGCTTTAAGAAAAAAGAAAGAAAATTTTTTTCTTAAATATTTGAAAAAGTCTCGTTCCCTTTATTTTCATTAAAGGAAAACCCTTTTTATTTTTGACCTTTTGTTCATGAAATAAGTAGTTCCCAATCTTCCTTAGCTTTGACAAGTGGAAATACCATAATTAGTATAGTTATAAAAAAAAGGAATAGTGGGCATGAACTTTATTTTTCTTTTCTTAACTATATATTTATCATTTTATTTAAGTACTTATTATTTAAAAATAATAATAAGGAAGTGAAAGCAATACAATCATTATATTTAACTCTTTCTTTCTTTTTTTTTTTCTTTTTTTTCTTTTTTTTTTTTGAGTTATTAGTATATTAGTCTTTCGATCGATAAGCATAATGATTATCTTTATTAGTATTTTCTCTAAGAGATAGGCATTCTTGGACCGTCATGGAGTTCATATAATAATATACAAATAGAATATTGATAAGTTCAATTCGTACTATATTGCTAATATTTTTTTTAGGGAATACTATATTGCTAATTTTTAAATATTAATCGTTAATTCACGTTTTTTGCATATATATATATATATATAACAAGAATCTTCAGTTAAATAATGAATAATGTGTTCATTTAAATAACTTGGATTATTAAAATTCCAAATTCCATATATTAAATATAAAACTAGATATACATTTGATTTGATTTACGAAAATATATTATTTGTTCTATTTTTAACCACAAGTAGTTACACATTAACTCCACGAAATTTTACAAAAATTTTTTTAATTTATAAATACATTTTTTGTTTCTATTACTTTTAGCTATGAAATAAATTTAAAATGCATAGAAAGTTATGGTTCTGTCTAGAAAGTTTGAAAATAGTAACTAAAAAAGTGCGCAGGCCGTGGCTGTTGGTGTTGTAATTGTCCACTATATTTTGCAAATAATTACTAGTGATGAATTATTTACTTTTGTCGTTTTGAACGGCGGGGCCCTTAAAATCATTATATGCTGTCGTTTGTCGCCATAAAGATTTTGAGACAAATCGAGTAAATCACGTCTGTGTTAAAAACACGTTAAAAAATTTATTAAAAAAAAAAAAAAAAAAGCTTCGGTTTAAAGTTTTTTTTTTAATAAAAAAAAACTTTCCTTTTTAAATTAAATTTCAATGTTATGTTAGGCAAATCAAGGGCTTGAATCTAATTGCTTCTTCTTTAATTTAGTCCCAATATATATATATATACATATATATATATTTTGGGGTTTAGTTTCACTTTCTTCTTACAAAAAATGAATCACATGAATCATGTTATCAAGAACATGCCTTGGTCTACACCAAGAAAAAAGCTTCAACAATATTTTTACTGAGCACCAATAATTTGATAAAAGTAGACAGGGAAAAGAAAAGAAAAGAAAAGAAAATTGTGTCTAAAGCAATATTATTTCGGGAAAACTATATATAAAGTTGTACTCCTTGGAGAACAGCGTAAGAAACTATCCTTTCAAGTTTCCAACCACATGATTTGGATATCCTATGGCATATACGTTTACGCTGTTTATTAATTGGAAAAAAAAATTTTATTTGAAAAACTATTTATTTATTTAAAGTATTTGCTTCTTCACAAATCAATGTCTATACATTTCCAAAAAAAAAAAAAAAAAAAAAAAAAAAAAAAAAAATCAATGTCTATCCAGAAAAGCACCCACTCCATCTGTTTAAATACATACATCATGATGATGGTATACCTTCTTTCTATTTGAGCCCTATTTTTAGTGTAATACGAGGAATTTGAACGTGTTAGGTTTTGGAATCAGTTATAAATTAATTATTATATTATACATGCAATCACGAAAGATAATAAAGTTAATATAAACCTATAGCAGAATAAATAATAATTAATAGAAGGATTAAGGATAATAAAATTAATCTAGATGACAAAGAAAGTACTCTTTCAAAGATAAACAAAACAATATAAAAGTGGAATAAAGGTGTTAATCATTCGCATATTCTTTAATAGCAAAGTCCAAAGGAAATGAATATCTTTGTAATATATATATTTTTTAAATTTGAAATTAGGAGTTGCTGATTAGAGTTTGGTTTGCGTAGGCTTAGCTCTACTCATCAACCAGTGGTCGGTAGAAATTTCGGCTTAATGGCAATTATGAGGAGGTGAAAGGGTCCCCACTGAATAAACTATAAAAACTATTCGTATATTATTGAAAATGACAATTATTTTTCCTTATTAAAAAAGAAAAAGAAAATGTCAATTATTCACAAATTATGGACAAGGACCTGGCGATAGCCCTTATGCCGCATACCCTTACTTTTGACTAAACGCCTTTGCTATTAGAAATATATAAAAAAGTTATAATAAAAAAAAAAAAAAAAGATGACTGTAAAAATAATAATGTCATTATTGATTATAAGTATTAATTAACAACTACATATATTAAATGTACTATAAGGTATAAAATTTGAATTTATTCCTACTAAATTTAAATGAAAAACAACAAATTAATCGTGAACTAATAAGTTCCTAAAAAAAATATGAAGAATTAAAAACAGCAAAACAATTTCATCGTAATTAAAAATATAGTTTCACAAGATCTAGTTTCGTAACAGATTTGCATTTTGGAAAAATAAAAATAAAAATAAAAGAAAATTTTCTGTGGCTGCTGGGATTCGAGCCCACGTCTTCACGGCCACAACGTGAAATTCTCACCACTAAACCACAGCCACAAGTTTCGTTTGCCTCTTGCAAATTCAAGAAATTTATTAGTCTTACTAAATTAAATTAGACATCCAACTAGGATAACAGCTGACGTGGAGAGAAATGTAATACAAGTTTTGGACTTATCTTTGCCAGTCAAGAGGCTCAAGAGTCAAAGTCACTTAACCATTAATCTGATTTCGTGTAATATCATACAAAAATCTTCTTCATTTCACAAGGGATTATGTTTACGTTGAATCATGATTTGGATAAAAATATACACGTATTAAACATATTAAAAAAACAGAAAATTCAAATAAAAAAATCTATTATTTAATTCCAATACCACGTGTATTTGATTGGTCGTGAAACATTTAAGTGTATTTAAATATTCTCATCATTTCACAATAATTCAACTCAAATCCAAATCTAAATTTTTACTTTTTAAAAATTCGTATTGCATTCATTTTTTTTAAATATACCCTATTCAAATGAACATTTAACAAAAATTATCTAAACATTTAAATAAAAAAATTATTCAAACACACATTTTATTTGAATTTCCAATTCAAATTATGCATTTGAATACAAACATTCAATTTGATAGAATATTCATATATAATTTATAATTCAAGCAGTGGCTACCATGCCCGGGAGAGACTGGTTTGGTTGAGTTTGGGCTACTCGACCAAAGCCCTTAGCTTCTAACTTCATTCGTTCGAAAGGTCGATCATAGCTAAAATTTAGAAGCAAATCCTGAAGAAGGTGAGAGACTCTATACTACTCAAAGATTTATTTGCATATTTGAAAAATATATATGGTCAATTTCCCAATATCTTGTTCATTCGCAACAAAATATTTTCTTTACACAACGGTCGTGTAATAGGGGAGTGTAAGCCTCGAAAGGCACTTATAATAATTCATAACACATTCAATGATAGCTGCTATTTTTTTTTTTCCATTTTTGTACAAGAAAATTACGTATCTATTTTTTCAAACTTTTTTCCTTCCTATTTTGGTGTTTTTTTTTAAAAAAATTTAATTTTAATGTAAGAGTAGAGAGTTCTCCTATTTTTTACTTAATAGTTGAGAATGAAAGAAAAATATTTGAGAATATCATCTATACTAAACACTATCATGAACATAAAGTGAACTTCATTAATAATTTTATATCATGAGATTCATATTTTATTAATGAGTGATATTTAAAATCTGTTTGGAGTAACATTTGCAGATGACAAAATGTCATCTAGATCAAAAACTCTCAAACTTTACATCAAGCTTTTTCTCTTTTTCATTTTCAAAAAAGTCAAACATTAAAAGTACATAACTTTCTTGTTTCAATTTTAAATCGAAATGAGATGATTCTCGTGTCAAAATAATCACAACGAAAAGACCAATAAGATAAAATCTATTTTGTATTTTTTTTCGAATACATTTCAAAACATTATATTATTTTCTATATCATAAAACTTTTTTAAAAGTCTTCATCTAAATACATATTTCTAATCTTATTTTTTAAAATATCATATTTAAATGTCCCCAAGCAGACCGTTAACATTGTTCCGAATGAAACGGTGGCCAAAACTCTCTAATTTGATAAGCACCACGTGATGCATACGTGGAAGTGGGCCACATGAGGCAGCAACATCATGGATGATCTTAGGCTACCAGCCTGGCACTGTCCACAATCGACAGCTGTGCGCTGAAAAAGTATTGCCTTCTGTGGGACCACCATGTGAAAAGTGGGACCTTTAAACTATCACAATTTACAACCCACTTTTTATTTATTTATTTATTTTTTTTAACCAGAAAAAAAATTCAAATCAAATCAAATCAAATATTGGACTCCTCTACCCCCCCCAAAAGTCAGACCCTTCCAAGGCCCAAATAATTAGAGAAGCATATACTACACACACATTCAAATCTGATTTTCCCGCTATCATTATTTGTAATAAAACCTTATTATAATGATGTGTTTGGTGTTTAATTTGGACAATTGTCCATATTTGTGACTAAATTCATAGTTCCTGACAATTTGTTAATTATCAATATGTTTCTTTTTGAGGGATAATTAGCAATATGTTGAGAATCGAAAGTTTGGACCACAAATATACTTATGGGTCCAGCTAAGTTCGGGCTAGCAGGCCCATGAGCATACACGATAGAGATCAACTACTTCTTCGTCCTTTTCATTTCTTTATTTTATTTATTTAAAATTAGATTTTCATTTCACTTATCAAGCAAATCAGATCTTACAAAAAGCGCCAGTATTTCCTAAATAGGGACGGTAATAAACAATGCACGTCGAATGTAAGAGAGAATATTTAACTAAATTATAAATCATTTTTCAAGAATAATTAATTTTCACTTATTTAGGGGGTGTTTGACATACCGGTTTAACTCAAGTTAAACTGTATTTTTTTTTTATTTTTTTCTGAAAAAGTTTTTTTTTATTTTTTTCTGAAATTTTTTTTTATCTTTTCTGAAAAGTCAACAAAATTTACTATTGAAATTTAAAAATCTTAACTCAAACTCAAATACCAAACACCATCTTACTATATATTACCAACATTTGAAAAGGAAAAAAAATAAAATAAAATAAAAGTAAGAGAGACCGAAATATCTATTTTTTTTTTTTTTTCTTGAAAGCTTTTTCACTCACATGAAGAGACGGGAGTAGAAAAAAAACAAAAGCCATTTGAAAATTAAAAACTACACAAAAACAACCGAACATATTCTTGATGACACAAGATTGATGTGGGAGATATCAAAGAGTTTTCTATGTGTTTTTAATGCTTGTTTTGTTTCTTTTTTCTTTTTTCTTTTTTTTTTTTTTTTTTTTTTTTTTTTAATGGTTTTTAGCTGGTCATGGCGATAATGTGACAAAATTTTGTGAGAGACAATATTGGTTGTTAAACTTTCTCTGTTGGAACGACCACCCGAATGACGATTTTTTTTTTTCCTATCATGAATGACCAATGATAAGAATCACCAAATAAGATGATAACATTATACTTAAAATAATAAAAATATTGATTCTTCCCTATATGCCTTCAGGTTTAATACTCAGTAAGATCGTGTCGTGTTGGATTCATGACGATTTTTTTTTTAAATAATTGGATTAAATCTTTTTTTTTTATTAATATAAATCTCATATTTCTTTCGTACAAATTAGAGATGAGAGATATGATAAGACTAATAATCTTTTTTTTTAAATTCTCATTGAAAAATAAATAAATAAAAGATATTGATTTTGTTAATGCATATCCAAACAAGTCATTGATGCTTGTAACGTATATCCAAACAAAGGCAATTAAATTCAAGATTACTAGTTTATCTCTTGAGAGCAAGTCCAAGTACCTTCGTACGTATCTGTCCAAAATATGTCCTTTCGACCGGTTAAAATCAACCTTATTGCATATAACTTTGAAAGGGAAAGCAATTTTAGAAAATATCAACTCATCAAACCCTTTATTATTATTATTTTTTCTCTGTTTTTTTTATTAATATTATTTTTAAATATAATCATTTTATAAAATAATGAACTTGTCAATTCTTAAATATCTGCACAAAAATCACTCTATAGGGCCCGTTTGCGTCCAAATTCAAAACAAAGGTAATTGAAATTCAACCACATGCCTTTGCCTTATTATATACGGTCGGTAAAAGCCATATTCTAAAATCATAGATCTCCACCAAAAAAAGAGAAAAAAGAAAAGAAAAAGAAAAGGAGTTTTAGCTCTTCATAGGACCCAATATGGAAAACATGTATAAATTACTCCAAATTAACCTAATATCTTTATAGGGATAATATCAAAGAATGAGGAGATATTATGTAACATGCTAAGTGTGAACGTTCTTAGAACTTGAAAATAGTTAGTCCTGGTTCTGCCAAAATTAAGGCAAACTTTGAATGCTATAATTGTCCTTCAAAATCGGTGAGACGGTCTACTCCACTATCATACGGTAAGCAACCTTTCATCCTATGTTTTAGAGAAACCATGGTCAATACTATTGATGATGAATATATAGCAACACAACTTTATATATGAGTTTTTGGTGCTATTAATTCCTAAATTATAAGAATCGTGACACTTTAATCTGCCAAGTTTTTTTTGGTGACATATTGCTATTTAAACTTATAATTTTTTATTATTTTAATAATGGCATAAAAATTGAAGAATTTCTGAAATTTAATAATAATGTCCCAACCGCATAATGATAAAATATTTACAAAAAAATAACTATTTAAATGCAAAATATTATCATTTCAAACATTTTTACACTTAATGTCACTATTTTTTTAAACTTTAAAATTATCACGTGATAGGCACAATATTACCTCTGTTAAATTATTGAAATACATTATCAGTTGTATCATCAATATGAAAAATTAAAACGTTCAAGAATTAATTTTTCCAAAGAAAAAAAATACGAATTATTAGACTACTTATAGTTCACAAACTATACATACCAAGAACATATTTAATGGAGTGCAAATTGATGTGCCAATGATAAATGTAGACATTTGAGTAAAAAAAGTGCTCGCTAATTGAGTGTTATCTTTGATATGAAATTTTCATATGCTGAACTTATAGTAAATATTAAATTTGAAATTTCATTGTTTTTTCTTTATTGTTATCTGTTGGTGTCTCAAATTTTTTCATCTAATCATTTGCATTTTTTTTATTTTTAAATTATTAATAACACTAAACTTTTTTTTTAAATAATGATCAAAGGTAGGTATAACATTAGGAATAATATTAAATATTTGAGCACAAATTTCAAATATACTACTTTCACATTGTGATAAATATAATATTAGCCAATATTGACAAATACATTAAAAATTGCCTAGTAACCTTGTATTATATATTTAGGTGTTTTTCTTTTTTTTTTATATTCTTTTTTTGCTCAAATATCTATTTAAGTGGGTTAGTAAATTCTCTTACAATGATATTACATACGGGAATTATTTATCCACTCAACCTGAATTAGCATTATGAGAAAGTGATTATATACATATTTAATTTAGAAGAATGTTGTGACAAACATTCCTTTGACATCAGAGTCAAATAAATTCTTATGGCCTGAGCTCCTTTACAAATGCACTAGTTATTGGCGTCATTTTCTTTTGGTAGCATTTTAAACATTATTAGGAGAGATGTTGGAGTCCTCCGATCATTTTACATGTCATTGAGTCATTCCAACATCCTAAAAGTAATCGGACCAACGTGTTGGAGATCACTCAAACTCGAGATTTCTTACGAGGAAAACGAGCACTCAACCAACCCAACTAAGACACGTTGGTGATATTGGCATCATTATATATAAACGCATTATATATAAACATTATATATATGGACCTTTTAATGGTGCCATACTGCTATACATTCCCACAAACTAACAGTAACACTGAATTCTTTGTTATGAGTAGGTTTAGCCTTTAATTTTAGGCCAAACAAGCAAAAACTCACATATCATGAATTGAAATTATGTGCTGAACATCTTATCTTAGGAAACTGCTTTGTAGCTCATGCAGTTGCTAGTGATTTTAATTTGCATAAATTCATTACGTACGTATGTACAAAAACCCAGCCACACTTGATCTTCTATACCCTTAATTAAAAGAAATTATAAGGCGATTAAATTAATTATGTTTTGAATGAAAAGGACTTTGGTCATAACACAGATGGGATTAAGGCAATGAAAATCGGAATCTTCAGATACAAAAGAAAGGTTTAGTTCGTTTATGACCTCCTTGACAAAAACACGGGACTATTTCAAATGAAGAAACAATACCAGCACAAAAATTTTATTTGGAGAAAAAAAAAAAAAAGGTGATCTTTTTTTCTTTTTTTTTTAATTGAATAAAGAAAAAATGAATTATTAATATTTTCTTGTCACCCATCTTTTTCATTTATAATAACAATTCAGAGTTTTATCAATAGAACAAAAATAATTCAATCAAATACAAAGGACGAGCTCAATTTCACTGTACACCACTACGTGTTTAATACCGCACGGTTTATTGACTAGACAAGGACCTTAAAATTAGGAGAAAAAGGAAAAATATCCTAGCCGTCGCACCAACCTAGTGTCATGTTATCTTTTTGCTGAAACAAAATAATGTTATCTTCATCAGGGTGAACATGGGCAGAGATTGTCACATATTGCAGAACCTCGTGTGTTTGCACCAACAACTAGATGAAGAATGTATGGGAAAACTGACCACAAGAGAACAACCTTTTGTCAAAACAAAAACAGCAATATTATTGTCCTGTCAGCAATTTTCAGCAATTTTAGAGCCACTGTAGTGCAGCTATGGATATTTTACTACTGAAGTTAGTTTACTTCACAGCTCCATAGCTGATATTAATATTCTAGGTTTACACCATAAACCTTGCTATGAATAGGTAAATAATTGAATAACATAACGTATTTTAAAATTTTTTGTAGTAAATAGCAGTAAATAATATGTTTATTAGATAAAAAATTTATTTACTCTTAGTAAATCGATTATTTATCGAATAAGTTAGTTATTAATTGTTATTGATTTTAAATATTTAAAATCTTACTATTTACTTCCTTTAATTTTTGTAAAAAAGGTACTTGCTACAATTTATCGGTGAAGGTCTAATTCAAAGGTAGGGACATAGAGCCACCGATGGGCCTGCAGCCCATGTTTTCGGGAAATGGGCCTGGTCAAGCAAAGTGATGGATCTATAGGCCCATATTTCTGTGAACATTCTGAAAGGGCATTGCAGTCTTTTTTCTAGATGCTAAAATTAGAGGGTTATATACAGGAATGCTATGAATTTGACACTTAATATTTATACCCATCATAATATTAAAGTTGATAATTTTATCATTTCATTATACTAAAATTAGAGTAATATTAGAGTATGCAAAATTATAAAGAGGTTCTCAAAACATGACTCTCTACCTAATTTTCTCAATATTATAGCATGATAAGAGTCTCATGAGATTGTCATGCAAATGCATACAGTCGCATTCCCACTAGAGTTGTAAATAGGGAAAATTATCTAAATGATACAAATGTAAAGACCATTGCGACACAAAAAAGTAACATCAGATCAATATGGTACAAAATTAAACTAAAATAAACTAAAGTTGTGTCATATTAGTTAAGATATGAGAGTTTATATTATGTTGGTCAATAGATAAAAAAAGATGATCATTTGAATAATTTTCTTCTAAAAATATGAGCAGGACTAGACGGGTCGGTATGTAGCCCACCTCTTTGACCCACGGTTCGACCCAAAACTTATAAAAGCTTAGTCTCGTATCTGGTCTGGCTTGTCATTTTTGTATAAAATAATTCATTTTTTATTTATCAATTCATAAATTTATTAGATATATTTTTTTATTTAGTTTCTAATCAACCTGTGCTCGTAACTCTAAATTTATTTACAACAGATATGGATATGGATAATTGTCTTAAATATATTTACAACATATGTAATATAAAATAATAGAATGACCAATATCAGTACTATATATTGACCAAGAAAAGCTAGCAACATAATGACCAAGCCACTGTGTTGCATGGCCATGATTAATGCAGAAACACCCATACATGCACGTACATATTATAACAAATTACTATGATTTGATCCTTATTATATTCCGAAATAAGGAAGAAAATTGCGTCGGAGAGTAGAAAGAGGGAAGAAAATCGTGAAAGTAAAGGAATTTTAGTTTTAATTTTAGTTTTTTTTTTTTTTTTGGATTTGAAAAATAAATGAGTCCATTTTTTAGGAGAGTTTGATTTTACTTTTTCACTAAATTAGATGTAAGGGTATTTTTGTCAATATAATATGATTATTTTTCATTTTTGTTCAATTTTGAAGATAAGTTTGTTTTTGGACTTTTTTTTAACACCAGGGTCTTAATTTGACTGGCTATATATGTAAATGATTCAAAATAATGTTGAAAGATTTTATAACAATGGGCCTACCTATATACAAACCCCGTCAGTCATGTGTGGGTTGGGCCAACGAGCGACTCATATTTACAGCTCTGTATCCTCTCTAGTATAAGTGATCATAATAAGGTCTCATTTTTTCATTTGGACATTCACATGAGGTTTTATTTGGGCGTTTCAATCGACTGTTAAACATTAGGTCGCACTGTAAGCTAGAATGCAGGAAATTTTCTCTTAAATTTGTATAAAAAAAGAAAAGAAAAGAAAAGAAAATGTCAATATAAAGTGGATCTCAAGAAAATAATATTAGATTGATTTTATTCTTTATAGACGGCATGACACTTGAGACCTTTAGTGTATGGTTGTATTTAGCTGTACAAACCTAGCTAGATTTATGAATGTGAACAAGATGCAAAGTTACTTAAAAAGCAAGAAACTAATTTGTTCCATATAATTATGAACAATTTTACTAAACCAATTTTTAAGCAGCAATGCAGCTGTCTAACCGTGTTACATTTGCACTGTCCGTGACCTCTGATTAATTTAGTCTTCATTAAAAAACTAATATTGTCTAACAAAATACAAATTTGATAATGACACAAAAAAGACAATAATTAATATTATTAAACAACGGTTTAGTAAAGAAGATTAAGAAATAATGGCCCGTGTAGGGTGACTAAGCAAGCTAGCTTAGCTTAACTAATCCCTTTATCCCTTAACTTGTTTTCCACTTTTCGTTTTGTTCTAATCCAGTCTTAATTCTAGATACTTATAATCTTGATAGCCTTGTTCTTTTCCCCCTTTATTTTTTTTTTTTGAAAGGAAAATATTCTTATTACGACTTGTTTAATTAAACTTAGCATTTAAGGATACAATTATTTCTGTCCAGCTTGTATTATAATTTTAAATTAAAATCGCCCTCTTTTTTTTTTTTTTTTCCTTCAGAAAGTACACCAAGTGAATCCTTTTGGTGGAGTCATGAAATTATGTAAGGATCAAGAGATTTAAGAGAGAGAGAGCAAAAAAAAAAAAAAAAAAAAGACCAACCTTAAAATCTGAGTGGAGTGGGCGTAGAGTCGTTATCAGCGGGAAGCTGGACATTAAGGTTGTTGATGTGGGGATTTTATAATTAGCTAGTTTTCATATTCTCAAGTCGTTAATGAACACTCATAAACATCACTATAGTATACACCACACCACCAACTAGTACTTGTTTATCACCCAAAAAAAAAAAAAAAAAAAAAGTTATCTCGAATGAATTTGTAAGTGACGTCTAGTTCACGAAAGTTTTGATTCAAATTCAAAATATTTTTTAAAATAGAAAGTTTGAATTGTAATTCAGATGAGTGTCTTGGCTTTCAAATGTGGATATTTATGTCACAATTAATATAATCCTATGAGGATAAAATATAAGAAAGGGATTAGTACTGCAAGGATCCTAAGTTTTTTTTTTTTTGGTACTAATGAGAGATTTTAAAGATGAGTTGTATTTAATTATAAAAAAAAGGAATCAATCTATTTTATGAAAGTTGTATTTTGGTAGAAAAAGTTTGATTAATTACTAGAGATTCTAATATTGTTCTAAGTTTAATTGCGCAAGGACTGTCTATATTAATAGATTGAAGAAGAACGTTGCCATAAGACTCTTGTTTGGAAGTAGGAAATGAGATGTATGGAGCTCTTACAATAACTATCACTATCAACTGCAGTAAAAGAGTGTAGAGCTCACACAAATAATTTATTTACGTATAATATATATATACTATAGACAGAGTGTTGGAGAGATTAGAAAATTAGAGAAAAATCTCATGTTGAAAGATTAAAACAACCAAAATGATTTATGTAACATGATATATTACTTGTATATTTGATCTGATCGGTTTGATCAATTCAACGACCCTTAGAATTAAAAAGTTTCTAGATTTAATCATGATCCAATTATCATAATTAAATGATTATTAACTGATTTAAATAACTCTTTGGAGCACAATTATTGATGTATATGAAAAGACACGTTTTTACTTATAATATTTTATGTGTCTAGTTTTTTTCTGCATACCTATTTTCTTTTGAACATTGAGAGCCATTCCCATCTCTTATGCTTTGTTTGACATTTGAGTTCATCTCAAATTAAACTGTATTTTTTCATCTCAATTTTTATCTTTTTCTGAAAAGTCAACAAAATTTATAACTAGTTTTTGAAAAGTCAACCAACTCCAATTTAAAAATTTCATCTCCAATTAACTTACCAAACGGAGGCTTAATTAACTCACAAGTACAAAACACGTAGTGTACTTGAGAGTTGCCTTAATATTAAGTACATGACGAACTTCAAGTGGTGGGAACCAGTCTCATCTAATTATAATGATTTAGCCAGGTTGGCATGTATAATTTTCCCAATGAATCACTTAATAATAATAGCACGTCCATGATTAGGTTCCTTGAATAATTCCAAATGGAAAAAATTAGCAAGTGATTTTCTCAACCTTCATGTAACCCAACTAATATTCCTAGGAGGCTAGACGAGAGGCAAAGATACCTAGTCTCTCTTTTAGTTCCTTTGATTTAAATGTATTTTTTTTTTTTTTTTGTACCAACTTACATATAGGGCTTATAAATTATTATATTTATTATTAATAGGTGTTTAAAAAAATTACCACATCAATTATTATTGAAAGATTATCAAAAATTAAATTGGGAATCGCTGCACTATTCTATTAGGATTTACAATCTTCCAATTGCATAGAACTTTTTTTAATCCAAGTGCAAAATATAGTGATAATGAAGAATTTCAAAGCATTTTGACGTCTAGCCAGAGAACTATATACTACTCATGCCTTAATTTGTTATTATTGCAAGTTTATAGTATTCTTCAAGAATTTCCTTTTTCTTTTTTCAGACGTAGCTTTTTAGTGTATATATAATATCTATATTTATGGATTGAGTTGTATCAATTACGTACATCTCTCTCTCTCTCTGTCTGTCTAGCTCTCTCTGAGGTTGAAAGGCAAGCTTTGTTGTGTCATATTACACCATAAGGAACTAGATCTACGGTCTACCATCAATAGCCAACTAGAGATATGTTAATTCGGTGACACCGCCCAACCAACACGATAATACGGCACGGCATGAGATTATATTGGCTAGGATGAAACACAACATGAGATGGTGGGTCGTGTTGGGTTTATAGTTTTAAACACATGAACATAAAACGAGACGACACGATGTTAAACACGAACACCATACGTGCACGAATCACGTACAACACGATCTGTTGAGCAAGATAGACTAGCACAACGAATATAATTTTTTTTCTTTTTTGTATTATGTAATTTAATATCAATTCTCCATAATTCTTTTTTTTTTTTGAAAGTATTTTAATTGAAAAAATTACATATCTATATTGATGTAATTAATTCATTTAATCAAGAAAATATTTACATTATTAATTTCTTTTATTTTAAGAATCTCAATAATCAATAGAAAATAATTGTTATAAAATGAAATTTGATATGTTTAAGTTTGTTACTTTTGATAGCTTCAGGTTTTTTTTTATAATAAAATATGAAATTATTTATTTGATGGCATTATTTTTTATTTAAAAAGTGTTATATTTTTTGCCAATAAATAATTTAAAATGTTGTAATGGTTCGTTGAATTAGCCTATAATTTTATTAGGCTAAACAAGATAAAAAACATGAGCACACCATAGCAAGAGATGTGTCTTGGCCGATGGGCCGTGCCGGTCCTAAAAGATTTTAATCTTAAGTTGGCACAAGCACGACATGGAACGTTGACGAATCAGGCCCAACACGACACAAAAGCACGCATCAAACTAGCCAATTATGGACTGAGTAGGTACAACATGACACGATTGACAAGTCTATAGCCAACCTCTTTGTCTACGCACAATCATTTTTTTCTTTTAAAAAATCCTCTTAATTAATTAGGAAATTAAGCAATATTATGAGGAGATACACTAATTTAGTAATTTCACAAAGAAATAATTGGAGAAAAAGCTGGTCCTTCTTTTAAGCAAAAATGTTATCTTTTTTGGCAAGTCGAATTATGTGATAATTACATGCAAGAGTGTAGTATGCAGTGAACCATATGCAAAATCCAAATGGGCAAGAATTCGCATTATATATTACTTAACTGGTCATTAAATAGAATCTCATCCCCAAAGAAATTATAATTTTGATCAAAATAATTAAATGCTCCTATAGATGAGGCCAATTAATGTTATTTGAAAAAAAGAAGAAGAGAGGATTGCATTTTCGCAATTTAATTTGTAGTCTAAAATTGTCCGGCAAACCCACATGCTATGATGTACTATAATTTAACAAACAATAAACATATGAACATATATATATTAAAAGTAGGTGTGTGTGTGTATATATATGTATATGAATATTCTTCACCGGCATACTTGTCTTCCATGTCCAAATTCAAGCTAGACCAAGATAATTCTGACTTTCTTTCCAATATTAAAACATGGAAAGTTTAATCCCAAAAAAATTATATATGAAAATACGAAGTTAAGGGGGTGGAGAAGTAGTAGTAGTATAGTAGGAGAAGAGTACTTCAAGATAATGCAAAAAAGAGTGGGGAGGCCAAAAATTAAGCAAGAAGGTAAAGAATAGGAAGCACCCCACGTTAATTCACCAACCAAATCCCACAAAATCGATCAACATTATTCGAAACCCACAAAAATTAAAATATATCTAAATAAAATAAAATAAAATAAAAAAATAAACACAAAACTAATAAGTTTGATGCTTTACTTTGTGTCACTAACTATTGGTGACGCTGGCCTTTGGCCCTTACGTGCCCCTCACAACCCTTTGTCCTTAATTCCTCACGCCAAGAATCTCTCTCTCTCTTTCTCTCCCCTTCATTTGCTTCACTCAATCTACTTCACTCAAGGGAAGGTTACCCTTATTTTACGGTCACCGTCCATTGATATATTTTATTTATTTTCCTATATATCTTTGCTTGGTATTCATTTCATGTAGTTTGAGTTTGGCAAAACCTTTTATTCCTTACCTAATTTCCACCTAGGGCGATCATAATGTGAACAAAATCCCAATTTTTAACTACAAAACTATAATTAGTCCCCATCTGATTGTTTCCTCAATCGCTATTCTTATTTTAAGATATTAAACGCTTTTAAGTCGGTTGATATTCACATTATATATATATAAATATATATAGATATAGGTCTTTTCTTTAATCAATTTGAGAGTTTCAAAGATAAATTGGATCAAGTACAAGGGTTTTGCAAGACCATTAACTAAATTACTTTAGGCGTTTTTATTAATGGGTAATTCAATTTGGAAAAAAGAAATTAAATTCCTGATTTTAAATTTTAATGTTTACTTTTGTATTTGAAAATTAAATGACCTGGTCTCACCTAAAAATAGGGAATTAATTTTTTGATAAGGGGGAACTTATCTCCCACTAATAACGAAAATAAATTCATTTTCCTAAAAAAAGAAAATAATTAACTTTATACCAAATATACCCTTATTCTTATTTAACTATTTTTTCATTTAAGGATAATTTCGTAACTACAGTAATTATATTCCCAATCCTTCTAATTTTTTAGAAAGTAAACAACATAATAGGAATTTAATTCCTCAAGTAAATAGATTTCTTAATAAATTAGTAAACATTTTGATCTAATTCTAAAATTTAATTCCGTGTAATTTAATTCCTTAGTTTCATGAAATTAATTTTCTTATTTTTAGAATTCTTGATAAGTAAACATGTCTTTATCTCAACCCACGAAAAAAAAAAAATCATTTTTTGTCTTCTTTATTTACAAAATATAAGGGCTCATCATCCGATATTGATACTTATTTATTTATTTATTTATTTTTTTGGTTCCACCATCATTGTTGTTGTTGTTGCTACACAATCATGTGGAAGTTACAAACCGGCCTCATGTTGCATGAGAGTTATAAAAAAATTCATTTATAAATTTGTACAAGTCAATAAGTTCATTGATCTCCAACATGAGATAAACTAAACTACTGTAATTCACATTGTGAGAAATGATATGGATGTTTCCAAATTGGACGCATTCAAATAAATAAACAAATTGTCAAAAGATTTCACATTTTTAAAAGAGAAAAAACGAAAAAGAAAAAGAAAAGAAGTCTATGCACAGTGCATGATAGGCCTCGTAAAAGATAGAAAAAATTCAATGCAAGCCTCGGAAAATTAAACATTTAAATGTTTGATTCCCTCCTAGCTATATATATATGTGTGTGCGTGTGTGTATATCGTAAGTATTATTGTTTTACCAACTCCTAATGATTGGATTAGATCACTTGTATATCTATATTAGCAATTTACATAAAAGGTTATAATCAAATAATTTGGATCATATAGCCGGCGTGATTTTTGGGATGTTGTCCATACAAGAAGTGATTAGTGTATATAATATGAAGTGGGAGTGGGTCAACTGCACATGAACTGCTTTGATTAGAAGCTGCTCCAATCCAATGCAATTCCAAAACCCTTTAATCTAATTGCCAAAAAAAAAAAAAAAAAAAAAAAGAAAAAAGAAAAAAAGAAGAAGAACTCTATGTGAGGTTTGAAAAATATCTTATTGATCGATAGTATTTTGTTCCAAACCGTTAGATCTATATCAGATTTTATCAGCTTTTTATGTTTTTTTATTTTTTATGATTTTAAGATCTTTTTACAGGATTAGATTTTTTTATCGATAATGTTCGTCTTTTTATAGTTGAATCATATAAAAATCACATTAAATTTTTTTAAAAATATTTATGTAGTATATTACTGGCAATTTCTAATAAGTTTTTATTGCTTAAAAAACCTTTTCAGATCCCACAACAGAAATATCTTTGATTTTGACTAGATCTAAAAAAAAATAAAAATGGAGAAACAAAAAATTAAATGCATGACCTCCTCACAACTCACATAGTACACTCCTTAATTAAAATCTCCAACTTCCAAAAAATTTTCAACTTTTGCCCATTATTATATTGCGAAATTAGTTTAACTACTGTACACTAGTTCAACAAGCTAAAAAAAAAAGACTACAAAAATTTTACTTTAACTGAGTAGATAAAAGTAATAGGCTAAAAAAGTGACAGATGAGTAAATTTAAAAAAAAAAAAAAATTGAAAAAGAGACGGGGGAGAGCGCAAATTATGTGGTTCCAGGCTTGCAAACCAATCCTCCAGAAAGGAATCTTTGGAAAAAAGTAATGGGTTTGCTTCAAAGCCAACCGAATCTCACTCGTTTTCCTCGCCTCCTCATACTTACATTGCGTCTCTCTCTCTCTCTCTCTCTCTCTATATTTCTCTCTTTCATTACACAACTGTATATACATATACATATATATTTATATATAACAAATACATATATATATATATATATATCCCTACATATAACTTCCAAAGTTGTCAAAAACAAAAGCAAATCCCAAAAATATACATTTCACGGTCACGACTATTCACGGGGTCGGCTTTATATCTCACACACACATATACATACATACATATACACATATATATATATATATATTACTATACTTCTCTCATCCCTAATCCTCTCCTATATTCTTACACAAACCTCTCTATTTTTCTCCCACTTTTTCCCTTGCATCTCTCTCTCTTTCTCTCTCCTTACAACATCTAGTACTAATTAATGGAAACTCAAGATGATTATCATCAAGTCAACAAACAGATGATGATCAAAGGGAAACGCACAAAGCGCCATAGGGCACAATCTCAGTCGGTTTCCTCTCTAGCCTTGTCTATTGCAGCTCCCTCGAGCTCGTCGAGCACCGGCGGCGGCGGTGAATTAGTACTACTCGACGGTGTTTCAACGTCGTCGTTGGACGACCAATCGTCTGTGAGTAGGACTATGAGTAGGACTACGGAGGAGGAGGACATGGCCAATGTCTGATTCTTTTGGCTCAAGGTCGTGATCGTCACGATCATCATGGTGATCGTGATCATCCCGGTATGAGGAATTCGGAGCCTGCGAGGCACGTGAGCGACGGCGTTTATCAGTGCAAGACATGTGACAGGTGTTTTCCCGTCGTTTCAGGCGCTCGGCGGACACAGAGCGAGTCACAAGAAGCCCAAGGGGAACAATACGACAGGACAAGAGAAGAAACGACGTCGTTTCTTGTTGTTGATCATGATTATCATGAGCAATTTGTCAATAGTGCCACTAGCACCGCCCTTTCTTTGCAGATATCGAGTGGGGGCATTTTGGGAAATGTAAATGTTAATAGCAATAATATTAGCTGTAATAATAGTAACAAGCCCAAGGTTCACGAGTGTTCCGTATGTGGAGCTGAGTTCACGTCCGGTCAGGCCTTGGGGGGTCACATGAGGAGGCACAGAACGACGTCGTTTATGGCTGCACCGACGGCGACAACGACGTTGAGTGCGGGGACCACGAGTAGCTTCGATCACCTGCCACGGGAATCGAAGAAACCGAGAAATGTACTACAGCTGGATCTTAACCTACCAGCACCGGACGACGATCGCCGGGAGACTAAGTTTCCGTTCTCCGGCAAGGAACAAGTCATCGTCTTCGCGGCGTCTCCGCTGGTGGATTGCCACTATTGATCATGATGATCAAGAACAAGTATTACTACTAATTAATTATATCCAAGATGATCAATGTGAATTAATTGTTAATTTGTTATTGACATTATTTTTTTAAAAAATTTTTACACATTTATTGTTAATTATTCTTTTTCTATTTTTTCACCTTATTCTTTTCCACCATGTCTCTTTTGATATTCATCGTACATAATTGGAAAAACATTCATTTCTTTTGG
Source organism: Ficus carica (assembly GCA_009761775.1). NCBI lineage: Eukaryota > Viridiplantae > Streptophyta > Magnoliopsida > Rosales > Moraceae > Ficus > Ficus carica. The sequence continues at coordinate 15,992,049 of CM019751.1, forward strand.
TTAAAGTGGGCTTGTATTTAACGTGACATTTAGTTCACAAAAGGTATAATATTCATTACTTGCTTTGGTTTTTTTTTTTTTTTTTCCTTCCACTTTTTAGCACCCTTTACTCAAAATTTGGTTTATTTATTTTTTATTTTAATTTTAATTAGGTCCAAATTTCTGTATGTACTTCCATTTTCAAGTGAGGTAGATCATGAGGATTAGTACTAATTCAATGAGTTTGCCACCAAATGAATCTATATATACACAAATATATATATACACATACTAGTGCAACCTAAAGTGGTGGGTTTAGGTTCTTCCCCTTGTTTGGTTTGCAAGAAAGCTAAAAAGCCCTGTCTTTATCGAGTAATGCCTTTTTCATATAGCTGCGAAAGAAAATAAACGAAAGCCAAGCAAAGCCCCTGTGGCTAACTGACCTTATTTTATGGATTTTATGATCTAACTTTACATTTATATAAGAAAATGATATTAGTAATTAACACACACACTAACCCATATCAACTCTTTTTTTTTTTTTTCCAATTAATTACACACACTACACACTCATCTGAGTATAACGTGCACTTCAATCACCCTCCCTATCCGGGTCTATGTTGAAGCTTTTTTTAGTGGGTATGTATATGTTAATATATATCATACACACACACACACAATATATACACACACACACACACACACACACAATACACACACACACACACACACACACACACACACACACATCTATCATTCACCACATGTGAATGTCGTTATAAAATAAGAAGTGGTAGTAATGATCTTAGCTGGCCAACTTTTCCTATTCCTCGTTGATGCATCGATGTCACTATGAGCTATAGTCTATATATATATATATATATATATAATATGTATATATGTATTAGCCGCCTAACGGCCATGTGAACTAGTACCAAACATACTTAGTGCTATTTCATGAATTAGTGCTGACATTTATTATGGAACTTTTTTTTATAAATAATATGTAACTTGTAGAAGGTTTCAGAATTGACTTCATCTAGTTTTTGTAACACAATTAAGTTTTAAATTAGAAAAACGTGTGTTTGTCATGGAGAAGATAAATGTCAACATTATTGATAGGTAGTTCTAGCACAAAGGGTGAAAAAGGAAGAAAAGGAAGTAATCTTTGGTGGGGAAGAAGATCATAAAGACAAAAGAACTTATACCCATCTTGCTAGCTAGTTAGCTAATTAGCTCTAGTTTTCTTTTTTAACTTATCCTTACTACTTTCCAAACAGCATGTAAAAAAAAAAAAAAATCTCTTAACTAATGCTTTTATACAACGATATTTTGTAACATTTTTATACTTTATTATAGTAATTAGTTGATTGTAATGTAATATAATACAATGATATTTGTTTTTTATATGCTTATTTTAAATAAGAACATGTTATAAGAGTCTACATAAAAAAATATATGTAAATTAATTAACTAAAAGATTAAGATTATAATTGTTGGACTTATTCGGTATCGAATTGACACATTATATATATATATATATATATTTATTTATTTAGCAAGAGAGAGAGGGTCACATTAAAGAGGAGGGTCATCTAATTTTTCTCGTGTTTGTATGTGCATATATTGGTGGGTGGTAACTAGCCACGCATATTACCACTTGCGTGTATATATTCATTTGCCAATATATCTATATATATATATATTAATTACATATAAAAATATACTATTATATATATATATAGTGTGTGTGTGTGGGTTGTTGTGTGAGAGAGAGAGAGAGCGAGAGGAGAGGAGAGCGGCGGAGAGGAGAGAGAGAGAGAGAGAGATAGGGTCATTGACATTGGCATGCCACATGTATGGTCGTTAGGCTGCCATATAACCAAGTCCCAAAAAACACTTTAAATTATTACAAAACAAAGTCGGTACAAATTAATAAAATGTTGTCGTAGTTGTTTGAGCGAAGGCCCTCTTCCATGCCAAGCATATGCATTAGTAGAAATAGAATAAGAGGGTTAGTTTTTGTGGTGCTCATTCATCAAAAAAAAAAATTAATAATAATAATAATCCTCCCTCTCCGAAGAGATTTGCAAGACCAGGCATATTTATTAAAGTGCTTTGCCCATACCTGTTCCCTCTTCACAAGCTCCACATTTATAGCCACAAACTTTTAGTCTCCAAAAGGAAATTAACCAGCGTTTGATTATAAATATGGTCCTAAGTTCTGTCCCAAGTCCATTAGTAGGGGGAGATATATACATATATATATATATATATATATATTTTTAGGGAGGAAAAAATTAAACCAAAAATGGGGTGGACCAATAATTTTTTTTTAACTAGAAGGACAATAACTGCATTAAAAGGTTAAACTAAAATGATAATTTGCAACTATATCTAGTTGTTCCTTTTTTCTTTTTTTTTTTCGTATCAAGTTGTTCCTCTTTTAATGTAAGGTCAATTGCTCGTTTGATTGTTAACATCTATAAGAAAGTAGCATTTTTTTCCAAATTTTTTTTTTTGGTAGTTAAAATCTCCCTAAATTCTTTAAAAAAGTGTAAAATTGATCTTTTTGTTAACTATTATTAAAAGTTTAGTAGGAAATGTCAAAGCACACATAATTACTATTTAAGGGTAGAACATGTTGGTTTTGCCCATGCCAGTTCCCTTTTCACAAGCTCCACATTATAGCCACAATTTTTAGTCTCCAAATGGATATTTAAACCACTGTCTAATTATATGGTCCTAAGTTCTACCCCAAGTGTATTAGTAGGGGAGAGCTAACTTTAAAATAAATAAATAAAAATAATAATTTAGGGAGGAAAAATTAAATCAAAATTGGTTGGACCTAGAAATTGGACAATAACTGCAATATAATTTTTAAACTAATAATAATGTGCAAGTATCTTGTTTTTTCAACTATGTGTCTCTCACTTTTATCCTCTTTTAATTCGTTTATATTAGTTTTTCTTCTTCTTTCAATTGAACAAAGTTATTATGATGGAGTTTAATTCACCCCTAATATTCAATAGACTTATTAACTAAAATAGTAGCGTAGTTTAGTTGACCTATTAAAAACTTGGAGTTCAGACGTAACATGTAGTTGACATACTTTATACCCTTTTATTTATTTATTTATTTATTTATTAAATAGTATACACCCTACCTATATTGAATGTGAATTAAAATTGTACTTCTAAATTTTAAATTTGTTGTACCGTTTTGGATCAACATCTGATTTTGAAAGGAATTGACAAATCTACTATTTGCAACTGATGGATAAACTTACAACCAAACACAATATATGATGAATTTACCCTTCGTAACTTAGCTTGAAAATACGAAGTTACAAAGGGTATCTTTGTTATTATACAAAACGTTGATTAACATTTGGTTATAGCTTTTTTATTAGTTACAAAGGGTAACTTTGTTAATTATTCCGGTCTCATAATCACCTATTGACCAAGAGAAGGCACAATCCAAAATTTAACATGAATATAAAAATTGGAGGGTATAATCTTATGAACAATCTACAATGCAGGGTATATATTTTCGATAAACTCAATATATGTAAGGTATAAAACGGAAAAAAAAAAAAAAAAAAAAAAAAAAAAAAAAACCTTTTCCTAACATAAACTATGAAGTAGGTCTGAAATTATAGTTAGGACTTAGGCTAAGCTTTCAAGTTACAACCACCTAAAAACATCACTTATATGACACAAATCCATCTATTCAGGATAAAGTTAAAACATGTGCCTAAATTCCTAATTATGCATATATACCATGTAAGACCATAAAAGTTCAATGGTACAAAACTTTTGAGCCATTTTGGGGTATGTTTGGTACGTTTATTATGATTATAGATTATTGATGAATAGTTCATTGAAATTTACGATTAAAATGAGTACTTTTAGAAAACTTTTTATACCCAAATAATTGCCGAGATAAGTTAATTTTAAGTTTGTGTTGGAAAACCGATTGGAACATGTTTCGAGCATGTGTTCCCTTGAAACCATGCATGAAAATAGGATTTCTTGTAAAAGCCCACAATAATTGACAACCGTGCATGAAAGTAAAAAGATACTTGGCGGGGCGTACAATATTAGAAAAATGGTCTTTTGAAGCTCATAACTAAGTAAATTTTCAAATCTGATTCTTTAAAAAAAAAAAAAAAAAAAAAAAACGAACGAATGTTGTTCAAAACGACAATGTGTTTAATTAAAAGAAAAACGTTAAACAAAATGAAATGAAAAAAACAATATCAGGAAAAGTGGAGCATTCTACATTAATTAACGACAACTTTAAAAGAGAAAATCAAAATGACAATCAGCGGAAAAGACAATGCAGTCAATCAAGGAAAAAGAAAATCTCATAGAAACACAGTGCGAAAGCGACAATCTCATGGAAACGACATGATGATTAAAGCTTTAATTTCAAATAACGACAGTATACGAAAAACGGCAACGTCGGGATCAGGAAAATAACAATTTCAAACAAAAACGACAAAATAAGAAAGACGACAATGCACTGGACAACGGACAACCACAGTGTGCGGAAAGAGCGACTAACTTTAATGAAACAACAATGAAGGGTAAACGACCGTATCATACAAAACGACAACAAAGTAGAAGACGACACATTTGACCTTACTTATTAATGAACGGACTTTACAAGGGAAACACATAATCAATATTCATCCAAAATAAAAAATGTGGAAGAGATATCGTCATTCGTCACCAACAATTTTTTTTTTTTTTTTTTTTTTTTGTTTGGAAAAATACACACACACGCGCAAAAGGAAAAAGAAAAAATTGAAAAACGACATCATCATGGAAAAACGACATCAACTTTAAAAACGAAAAAAGAAAGAAAAAAGACATAATAATTGACAAACGACATCAACTTTAAAAACGACAAATAGTTCAAATATATATATATACACACACAATACACATAAATATTACGACAGAGAACTGCTATGCAAGTGTAAACCCCTAGACTAGACAAGTAGACGGAGAAGAGAGAGAGAGCAGAATCCAAAAATGGCGGTTCCAGGGAGGCGCAATGGTGTGATGGACGACGAGGAGAACGAGGACGACAACGCTCTCTTCGGAGAAGACAACCTCGTCGACATCGAGTCCGACACTCCTCCTCACCTCCGTGCCCTAGCCAGCGCCTCTCATCTCGGCGACGCCCACGCCCTCGGCCTCGCTCTCGGTAACCTTTTCTCCTCCCTCATCACTTTCTCTGCTCGTTTTCTACGATTTTCCCGCTCTAGATTGTCAAACTCCATTCTTTCTCTTTCCTCAGTCCGGAGAAAATGGAGAGAGACATAAAAAGTTGATTCTTTTTTGCTTGAACTGATTTTGATTTTAGTACCGGAATTAGGGTTTTTGTATCGAAGTTCTATGTGATTCGGATTGGATTTTCAGGTTTTAAACTCTCTAGTATAAAATTTTGATGATTTTGCTCTGTGACCGGCAATTCTGTTGCTAAAAGATGTCTAATTTGAATTTTTCGACTTCTCGAATCTAAATTTCTGTCAATATGCATACATGATACATATATACATATACGTATACATATATGTAGTTCTTTATGTATTTGTATATGTGTGTGTATATGTAGTTCTATGTATGATTTTCTTATATATGTTATGTATGTGAGATAGAGAGAATGTGTGCAAAAAAAAAAAAAATAGTAAAATGCACCTTAAAGAGGGAAAATTATTGGAAATGGATATAGTGTAACAAATAACTAAACTGGTTTTGATTTAAAGGAAAAGATGACGGAAAAGAGAAGGGGGTATTTTTAAGAAGACTAATGTCAAGTGATCTCAGCACGGATCCCTCTCTCTCTCTCTCTTTTCTGTGGTCATGTTGTCAGTTAAATTTGCGAGTCATATATTTCATATGAACCTTGTCCATGTCTGCGAAACGCTGTGTAAAGAGTTAAAATCGGATACTTAATTAATCATTATATTTATATATTTTTTCCCAATTTCACACAGATAATTTAGAAGGCAGCATTGATCAACCAGTGGAGGATGGAGACACCGCTCTGCATCTTTGCTGTCTCTATGGGCATCTGGACTGTGTTCAGGTCGGTACAAACAGCGTTTTCATCAGTCTTTAGTTTTAGAAATCTTCTTCTTGTTGTGATATTTGAAACTAATTTCTAACAAAATAGTTGTGATAATGTAGTTACTCATAGAAAGGGGAGCAAACTTGGAGGCTAAGGATGAAGATGGGGCAATTCCTTTACACGATGCTTGCGCTGGAGGTAGGCTATTGCCCCTTCTGTCGTGAACTTTCTTTCCAAATTTACAAGCTTTCTCTGGTTGTAAATTTATTTCGCCAATGACTGTTGCAGGATATACAGAGATAGTTCAACTTCTAATTAACAGCGCAAACAATGCAGAGAACATCAAGAGGATGCTAGAAACCGTTGATGCAGAGGGTGATACCGTGAGTACTAATCAAATCTTACTTCTTTAGTCTCTCAAAACCAGCTAGTTAGGTTACTGACCTGTTATAAACTTATTCTGCCCTATGAATCAGATATAAAAAGTTCTAGTTGGCCTTGTCACTCCTTCGTGCTCATCATTATCGAATTTGTTTTTGCAGCCTCTCCATCACGCGGCAAGAGGTGAGCACCCCGATGTTATAGGATTGCTACTGGCATCTGGTGCTTCTCTCACAATAGTGAATCTGTATGGAAAGGTTTGTATTCGAATGCTTCGCTTCACACTCTCTTGGTTTTCCAAGCTTTTCCTCTCTGTGTTTCTAACTTCTGTGTTGGCAGATCCCGAGCGAGCTACCTGAACCGGATACGGAAGCGAGGAGAATTCTAGAAGCTGCTACCAGTGCTGTGCACTGCCAATAGAGTTTCCTTGCCGAATATGTGTACATTTTGTTCCTGTTCTAGAGCCCTACTTTGTTGGCATATTTGCTAGGTCATTTGACGCCAAAGGTTGAAACTTGAAAGTGAGGTGGGAATCTTTTTTTATTTATTTTTTTGGTTATTGGTTTCAATTTTCAGAATGAAGAGGAATAGAGAATAGATGATTAGTAAGTTATGTTTTCTTACAATTGTTTTCATCCTACAAAATTTTTTTAGTCAAAGTTGAGTTTCATCATGTTTAGTCTCCAAACGACATTGATGTCAAAAACGACACAAACTATAAACCGACAACAACCATTGAAAACGACAATATCCATAGGAAAGGTATTAACTTGAAAACAACAATCTATACGACGAAGGTAATTTCTATTATAATTATTAAATGTACTATAGTGAGAACAAATTACTAAATGGACAATGATCCATTGATAAAGTGTCGCAGATTGCCTCTTGAAATTGTTAAAATTTAGTCGGAAGCGTCATGACATGACATATGACATAATGTGTTGTCGTCCGAAATTTTAATTTTTAATAGCATGTCATCCAAAATTTTTGTTTTTGCTCTGTAAATGAGTTTACTTTTTAGTTTATTTACAATCCTCAACAATTTAACTACATTTAAGGGTATTGGATAAAAATTTAAAGTTTAGAAAATAACTCATCAATTCTATGTAAATATGCCACTGTGATAATACTTGACAGTGACAGTCGTGTTCAAATAATCACAACTAATCTACTACGCTTCATGACATGAAGTATAAAATTTTATGTGAAATCAGAAGAAAATGCAGAGAAATTTTGTTTCCACAACGCTATGGTGAAAAACAAAAGGCAACCACATTTACTCAAAGCTAATAGATGTTACGAGTGCCCCAATTTCGGTACAACTAATTAAGCAACTTAATAAAACAGCAGCAGCAGTTAAAAAAAAAAAAAAAGATAAAAAGAATACATATACATGATCTTCTGTTTATGGTGTGAGTCAATATTTCATGTTGCAGTCCACACTACAACACTTTATTAGCAACAACCACCACCAGGAGGTGCTGGATGACCCTCTTTTGGCTTTAAAATGTTTCTCTTTACCGCATTCGAACCTTCTTCCAACAGGCTCGGGACCTCCATTATCTGTTCAAACGATCCCAAACTCGTGATCAGAAAAGATAACTCGGAACATGATTCAGGGTATGCTTGAAGATGTCAAGATTTTACCTTTAATGCAAGCTCTTCAAAGCATTGCTCAACATTCTCTCTGGTTTTCGCACTACACTCGAGAAACAATGATCCGAGCTCTTTGGCCAGAGCCATTCCCTCTTCTCTACTTACAGCCCTTTCAGATTCCTGACATGAAACAGAAATAGTGTTTGGGTTATAGGTTTGAACGGAAAGCTTTGGTATTCAAACCTGTGAAACAAAAAGGTAAATTGTTCCTTTCGCATAGGCAGATCAACGCTTAGGTTGATTAATTTTTGGTTCATTCAGTGATCGAAGTTTTGGGGATATGTTGAGAACAGAAAACTTACTCTATCAACTTTGTTGCCAACGAGCATCTTGACACAGTCCTTATTAGTCAAATGCAGTTCCACTTCTTTAGCCCATACATCTGATAAGTTCGTGAATGTTTCTCGTCGAGTCACATCATAAACTAAACAGAAAGAAGAGATATCAATTCATATAAAAACAACAACAACAACATAAATGGCATAAATTCATTTCAAAAGAACACTTATAAGAAGAATAAAATTGATAAAGAAGTAGAGAAAAGTAATTAGGCAAAGGCTTAAGTTCTTCACGAAGGTATAACAACGACGAATCTATCTATCGTTGACCAATGTCGCACCTTTTTTTCTAAAGCTATTGGTACAAAAAATAAATATCACGTCAAACCCTCTACTGCTACATGTTATAGTGTAGAATTGGTCCTTGCGAGGGACGGAAGACAGATTCTAAGTAATTATGCATAGACAAACACGGGTTTGGAGAAATTATCCCCTCTAGTACACAAGATAACATATTTAATCCAAAGTGCAGATCTTAATCATGGCTAGTTAAGAATTAGGTAATAGTCTTAACAGATAATGAAAGTGTCAAATAAGATTTGTGGACTCAGATCTAGGAATTTGTTTTGGGAAATAATTAAACAAGGGAATGACAACTAAACTAGGCCAGCAATGCAGCACAATATCTTTACAAAATCCTTTCTTTCCTTTCTTATATCAGAAAATCGGCACTTAAAAGATCATGGAGCAACAAAATATCAATGTTTATTTGCAAGTTGAAATTAAAACCATATCTCAATGAAATTTATGAAACTAGATACTTTGATATCCGATTTTGAGAATGTATTTAACATTTTTTTTTCCTATATATATACACAGATTCTTTTCGGTATCGTACCTAGAATGATTCCTTGAGCACCTCTGTAATAAGAACTTGTTAGTGTTCTGAATCTCTCCTGACCAGCTGCAAAAATTATTATATATTTTCTTATATTGGCAAGCACGTTTCTTTATAAACAAACTATGAAATAGCAATAGGAAAGAATTGAGACAAACTCAAACTACAAGGAAGGAATTTTTTTAAATTCACAAAGACTGTAACGTTAGATATTGTTTGGATCTTCCCAAAAAAAAAAAAAAAAAAAAAAAAAAAGGAAGACCACTTGGTGCTACAATGCAAGTTCATAACTGGCTTTTGCAATGCAACAGAGGACAATCAGATTGGAGCAGAAATACACACACACACACACACACACACACACACATATATCTACATATTGTATAATTAAAAAATATAAAACACAGAGATCCATTTAAAGGGAAAATAGATTACCAGTATCCCAAATAGTGAGCTTCAACTTCTTTCCACCTACAGTGAGCAGCTTGATCTTAAAATCCACTCCTAGAGACAAAGTGAACAAGAAAAAGGTTAAGAAAATAATAACACTACTTAGAAAAGAATAAACTTAAAAAAAAAAAAAAACCAATTCCCCACCACCCCCACCCCCCCCCCCCCCACTTTTTTTTTTAAGTATCAATCTTTATACCCATTAATCCAAAATTAAGATTGCTATTTTTCATGATTCAAACCTCCTCTAGCAAAGAACTCAAAAAAGCTAAAATCTAATTATAGATCCAACTGCACTAGCTAAAAATGGTTCCTAAACCAACTGTTAAAAATAACCAAAGCCAAAACAGAAAATAAATAAGTAAAAGAATCCCAGTGATGTAAAACACAAGTAAAGATAAGGGGTAAAAAAAAAAAAAATTCCCGAGAAACAAACGGAAAATATACCAATGGTGGGAGCGAGATCATTTGTGGAGGCAGAGATGAAGCTGACGAGCAGGCTGCTTTTGCCGACGCCCGAGTCTCCGATCAGCAAGATCTTGAACGACAGATCGTAGCTATTGCTCTGTCCTGAAGAAGAACCCATCTTAGTTTAGTTCTTGTTCTTAGATTAAAACCAACTTTTTTTTTCCTTTTTCCTTCCCCTTTCTCTTTCTCCGATATGTCTGCCTGATGATGAAAATGCTTTTTCTGTCTCTGGGCCTCTCTCTCTCTCTCTCTCTCTCACTAAAAAGTACAGTGAAAGAAATGTATATAAGCGTGGAGGAGAGAGAAAGTGGGCATCAAATATCTATCAATATTTTTGAGAAAGAAAGAAAAAGAAGAAAAGAAAAAAAGAAAAAAAAAAACGGCTACTTCAAAGTTGAAACCAACCAACGTATTTATTCCTTTCTTTTTTCTTTTTGTGATCTGATAATATATGGTTTTCTGAGATATATATATATATATATAGGCTATATATCTATAAATGTATGTATATGTGTATATATTTTCTGAGATGAGATGAGATGCCGTTTTCAAAGGGAAGTCCAAAGGAAGTTCTTTTGCTTTGGTGTCCCACCTCGGAGGGCGTGGAACGGGGAATGGATTCTTGGTGGTGACATGAAACCAAAGCTTTACTTTTTTGTCTCTCTTTAATTTGCTTTGGGAAGCAACGTAAATCACTTTTTTTTATTTTTTTGCCTACTTTACTTTAATTTTATTTTGATTTTTTTAATTGCATGTATTAAACTACTAATTTATAGAGTGTTCATGCATGAGTTTAAGTTTAGTGTATTTATTGTTGAGTTTAGTTTAGTTTGTTTCCTTTAAAAGTAGTTGTTACTTGTTATGTTAATACCTTCAAATGAAATAATTATGAAACTGATTTTTTTTTTTGATAAATATGAAACTTTTTTATTAGTTTTTATGACTTGTTGATTAATAACAACTTTGTTTTTTTCTTTTTTATTTTATTTTATTTTATTTTGGTTATATGTACATATATCAACTAATTGATATGAACAAGTATGATAAATCTACATCTACTCTTAGTTAATTTTAAGATTATAAGCTAACAACATGTGAGTGAACATCTTATCCCGCATGACATGTCCATCGTTTATAGAAGAAATTTTGAGATTCATTAATGAAATAAATTAATAGGGCTTAATCCAATTTTATCTTAATGATGAATTAAGTTTCCCTTATATTATCATGAGCTCCACGTTACATATATTTTAAGACATTAAATATCGAATTTGATTCTTAAATATCGAATTTGATCCTCGAAGGAGTGGGGGGAAAAAAGAGCATATTTTAAGACATTAAATATCGAATTTGATCCTCGAAAAAAGAGCATATTTACGGGTACAACACCCCATTAGTGGTGATATATTAACTAAAACACTAGTCACTTCGAGCTAGATTTCTTTTCTTTTCTTTTTTTTTTCTTTTTGTTTTGTTTTGTTTTGTTTTGTTTTGTTTTTTTAGAAACTTCGAGCTAGAATTTTAGTACTGTAAATGTGAACAAAATTACGGAATGATTTATCGAATTATATGATCAAATCACTTTTTGTAGGAGCCAATGAATAGATGAAGAATATGACACTATGGAATTTTGGAATAAAAATGGTGGAAACTAGGAGGCACTAGGCATAAGGAGGAGAAAAAAAAAAAGATTCCAATATTTTCTGTTTATTTTATTTTTCATGCCCAAAATGTAAGGATATTAACTATAAGCAATAAGATAAAGATTTAGAGTCTACATTAAATGAAGTAAGATATGCAAGAATTAAAATGATGCTTGTAGAACACTGATAAATCAGACGGGATGATAAAACGCTAGTTCTCTTGAATAAAGACCTTGGATTCAAGTCGTCATAACCATCTCGGTGGTCGAGATGTATGGATAATTCACTTTAAAAATGATCCATATATCACACGAGGAGTACTCCTCTCTCTGAAATTATCTGAATAGACCATCTTCTACCCCCTATAATCCTCTCTCTCTCTCTTTTTTTTTTTTTTAAGAAAAAAAGCTAATGAATAATACTTGTCGAGGAAAGTAGCCGACCGTCAGGTGAAATGGCACTATCATGGTATGGTAGCCAAAGACTCTATGGATCCTACCATTGAAGAGCTACACAACAAAATTCAAGAATTGACTCTTCAAAATGTAGGTCTCACCTTCCTCTTGTTGTTCCCAAATTTACCTAAGAGAATTTGGCCTTTTGTTTGAATCCAAAGACTCAATAATGTGTCTCTCAATTTGTGGAATGCTTATGTAACTAGTTGAAGGTCTCCAATACGTCGAGTCGGATGCATCCGCGGCAACCATTAGGTGGTAGCTAGCCTATTGATATTGAGTTTATTCTCAAGTGATTTGATAGATAAGAGGTATCATGCTTATAGCTTATATAAAATGTCGGAGACTATTTCTAGAAAATCGAATCAATTCTTTCAAGTCCTCGGTTCAGTTGAAGTGATGCATTTCATCTTCAATGTAAATAATTATAGTTTAATGTGAATATTTCTCAAAATAATGGGCTCTTATGATCACACTCAAATAACATAGTTCTGACTTGTCATCTCATCACAAACTTTTTTATTAGCAAAAAGAAAATAATCGTCACCGTACCACATTCTTCATGGAATGCTTGTGTAACTAGTTGAAGGTCTCCAATACATCGAGTCAGATGCATCCACGGCTACCACTAAATGGTAAGCCTAGCGATATTGGACTAATTTTCAACTAGCGATATTGGACTAATTTTCAAGTGATTTGATAGATGAGAGGTATAAAGTTTATAAACTATCCAAAACTATTGGATCAATGTTTATAGGTCCTTGATGGAGTTGAAGTGATGTTTTTCATCTTCAATGTAAATGGTTATGGTTTAATGTGAATATATCTTATTATTTAAGACTCTTATGATCACGTTCAGAAAAGATAGCTCTGACTCGCTATCTCAGCACATACTTTTTTTATTAGGAAGAAAAAACACCATGGTTATTCAAGTCTTGAAAATTTAATCATGAGAGTTATAAGTTATTATCTTATTTTCTTCAAGCGAGCAAAGCCGCTTATAGTTTTTGAACAAATATTATTATTAATTATAACCCTCATAATGAAAGGACAAGTCCCATATTTTCCGGAACCATGCCGTGGGCTTCCCTACATGGGTACAAAATACATTAACGAGTATGGTCAAATAATTACTCTATATTTAAATTGGCACGTGGGGACTTGAATCAAAGTATATAGGTGCTTCATTTTCCAAAAAAAAAAAAAAAAAATAAATAAATAAATTCATATAAGCACTTAATGTCCTTTCTATTCTATTTGTGGCACAAATCATCATTATGAAACTTAAATCATGATAGCTTTCCCCACCACCATGAGCTTGCATAATAAACATGAAATGACCTTTTTTCTCGTGACTAATTTAAATATTTGTCCCTCTCTTGTGGCCTCCGAGGATCAAACAACAAATATTATTGTACTTTTAAGATATTTATTATCTCTCTCTCTTGTATAAATGAATTTTTTCTTTGAAATTTTTAAAATTGTGGAGATGGAAATGCAAAATTGGGGGTGGAAAATTGGTGTGTTTTTTTTAGTGTTTTTGGTGAGTCCCCTTTCTTCAGACCACAAGGAAGGAAGAACCTGAAAAGGGCACTGCTCATGTGGGGATAGTGACCGGCATATGCATCGCAATCACTGACCAAACGAGTGGATACAAACCACTTGAAAGATATAATAATAATAATTCACAAAATTATAACTTTCTAGGAATCCAATCAGCCATATGCATGTGTATATATGTACTGTATCACTATATATATATATATGTATATGCATAGGTGTACATATTTTGTGGGGAATGGTGGACTAGTTGTTGACCTAGTTGCCGGGTAGAACATGTTCTACAACTTTTCACTTGACTTGAATATGTTTGAGAGAAAATTATGGGACGCTTCATATCCATTCAGGACTAGTAAAATGAGTTTGAATTGGATTATTAAATAATTTTTTATTTTTCATAATCCGAATCACGTTTTCTTCTTTTGCTTTTGTTATTATCAGGTCGATTAAAAATGAACCCCTAATCCCAAAAGTTGAAACCATATCCACCACACAAGTGGGAGGTTTCAATTTCTTAATCGGCCACTGTCGGTTCTATCTTAGTACCGATTCACTAATTATGTGTTTAATTAACTACCTTTCACGATTTACTAGTTTTGGTTAACGACCCTGTTATTAGAACATGTGTAACAAGACAAATACATATTATGCTATTATTTATAATAAATCCTATTATTTGTTTCATATAGTCGTCGTCCTTTTTATTTTCATGGGATAATAAGACATCATTAAGAGTAATCATAAAGAATTAAAGATTTAATTAATAACATTGAATTTGTGTATGAGGTTTGTTCATTTGCTCAAGAGATCGTCTTCTTAGGTTTTAGTCCAAACTAAAAGTTTGCCATTCATAAATAAATAAAGTTGAACACTTTATTTTTTGTTAAGATATATGTGACATGAAATACTTTTAGTTGAAAATTTATGCCTTGAGCATTGAAGTAGTTGACTTCAAAGGTTTAAAATACATCAAGCTGGATAATATGGAATTAATTTGGTAACATTTTCATTTGAAATCAATTAATCTTAGATAACCATTCATGCGGTAACATAACATGTGAGTGAGTAACGGACTCATATTTATTGTTTGGAGCTTTTGAGCATGTTGACATAAAATCTATAGCTCCATTAAAAAGTCAAGAATATCCTCTTAGTGTTATTCCAGATTTGGTTCATATTACAAAAATAAAAGTACCTTGATTAAATATCTATTAAATAATTTGTTTATACACTGAATTATCAAGGCTAAGTAATGAAACTTAACCCAACAAAAAAAAAAGAAGAAGAAGTAATAATAACTGTAAAGGCAAACAAGAAATAATATAAAAATAAATGCAAAATTTTAACCAAACATCGATGCTACTTATTATATGACAAGCAACTAATGTTAAATCTATAAACAAAAAAACTTCGATCACAGTTACATACATTATTTAATGATAATTTTACACATGATTCTATTATATATAACAGAGTTGAAATTCCTCCATCCCAATTCTAATGGAAAAAAAAAACAAAAAAAAAAGATGAACTTTGAGTGATTGCTACATAAACCAACATTGCAACTTTAAACTGTTAATAGAATAACATTAAAGCAATAATTAGTTAGTTAATTCTCAAATGAATAATTAAGAGTTAATTAATTATTTTTTATATTAGAATTAAATGGTCCATTGAATTTTTTTTGTAAGTACATATTTTTCAGAAAATTATTATTTAGAATTAAGGTTTACCTAATTTGATTTTTTAATTTCAGATTTTGACCCCCATTAAAGTAGAGATTGTCTCAATTTACCTCTTACAACTCTGAATAATATAAGATTCGTTGTAATTTTGATACTTCCGTTATTGACATTTAACACGTCAATCATTTTACGGGCATGATCAATTTTGCTAGTCAGATGACCCACACGTGATTTAACCTATTGAAAAATTGATTTTTTTAAACCAATCTCGTGACCTACACGAGTACATGTGTTTAAAATTGTTAAAAATCTGGGAATACTTTTGCTACATTTTACATTATAGGGGTGAAATGAGACAACCTCTATTCTTTAGGGGTTAAATTTAAAATACACCAAAAATTTTTAATCGAACAGAAAAAATCCCCTCTAAAAATGCTTTCTTTTTCTCAGTTGTTGTTCAATCTCGTCAGCTTCTGAGCCCGAAAAGGCCACTGCTTCATGTTCTTCCGCTGAATTTCGCCGCCGCCGACGAGCCTCCGTTGGTTCCTCTCCTTCGTCGGAGCTCCTATCCGTCGCAAAATCTGAGCCCTAGATCGGAGATAGCCTCGAATGGACAGGGAATGGGGTTCCAAGCCCGGCAGCGGTGGCGCCGCCTCTGCCCAGACCGAGGCCATCGACCGCCGCGAGCGTCTCCGGCGACTCGCCCTCGAGACCATCGACCTCGCCAAAGACCCCTACTTCATGCGCAACCACCTCGGAAGGTAACCCAATCAGTAAAATCCCTTTCTCTCTCTCTGTCGTTCGAATTTAGGGTTTGTTTCTGATTGAATTGGTTTGGATTGGATTTTTGGTTGGTAGCTATGAGTGTAAGCTTTGCTTGACTCTGCACAACAATGAGGGGAATTACTTGGCCCACACTCAGGGAAAGCGCCACCAGACGAATTTGGCCAAGAGGGCGGCTCGCGAGGCCAAGGAATCGCCTGCTCAGCCTCAGCCCCATAAACGCAAAGTCAACATTCGGAAGACAGGCATGTCCTTTCCTTACCTTCTTCTCATTTCTGTTGTATTTGCTTCACAGTCATTTTGTCGAACACTTGGTGGGTAGAAAATTTTTGAATTTGTTATTGGAATTTGTTGATTCCTTTGCCTTAGAATTTTCCTAAAATTTATGGGTTTTATAGCTCGGGAGTTAAAGATGGAATTTTTGCTATGGGGCATAGCTGAGTGGTGTTAGTTTTAGAGGACTAAATTAGGGTTCGAATGAACTTTTGCATGGTTGTTCTTGAAATCTGATAATTTGTCATATACCTTGCTTGAAATCTGCTAAAGAAGCATTTATTTAGAGACTTTTGAAACTGATAATTTGCTTATAAGCACCTGTATTTCCTACACTTGCAGTCAAAATTGGTAGGCCTGGGTATCGGGTGACGAAGCAATTTGATCCAGAGACAAAACAGAGGTCTCTTCTCTTCCAGGTATTTATGTTAACAGGCCTTTTCGTTATTTACCTGAAATGATGATGAAACTTTTTTCCTCGATGCCTTGAGAAATCAGAGGTTATAGCTGTTCATGTGGTCTCGGTTTTGTCTTGCAGATCGAGTATCCTGAGATTGAAGACCTTGCAAGGCCCAGGCACCGATTTATGTCATCTTATGAGCAGGTGAACTCTACTACATGATCTCTCACTTTCTCTTCCACATTGCTACATTGCCTTTTAATTACTTAAGCTGAAATAATGCCAAAAAGTGATAAATTCAACGTTTCCATTGTGTGTGCATTTTCATGGCTACAGAGGGTCCAACCCTTCGACAAAAGATTCCAGTATCTTCTTTTCGCAGCTGAACCATACGAGATCATTGGTTTCAAGGTAAAACTAATATGTGAATATTTTTTACGCTTGAACTTGAATTCTATTTTTTGGTTAGATGTAGTAATGTGTATTTCAATTTCAGGTCCCAAGTACTGAGATCGACAAATCTACTCCGAAGTTCTTTTCACATTGGGATCCTGACTCCAAAATGTTCACGGTTAGTCTTTTGGGCTCTTGGCCCCCTACTTCATTTCCTTATAGCTATGCTTTGGAAAACAGACTATCTACCATCTTGTGTCTGTGTCTGCTGTATGATGAGTTGTCCAATGTCAGCTTTGGTTGACATACTACTAGAGTTATTGATACCAAACCTAGATAGAAGAAAGAAACGGGGGTAAAAGAAGAGATGAATTGAGAGAAAGAGAGGAAAAAATAGACAGAAGAGAGAACAATAGGCTGGAATATTCTATAATTATCATCTAGGTCCAAAATGAAAGATACAATCACTAGGTCTATTTGTAGTTGAATAAAATCTGAAACGTAATTATCTAGACTTAACAGTTCTTAAGTAATTCTAAGAGATAGACATAACTATAAATGCCTAATTATTTGTATCTTGTTCCAACTTCCACATCACTTAGATAGTGGGTCAGTTATGTCTTGGCTCATATTGTTATTTGAAGTGATCAATCACTATCGTGTTCTAAAAGGCGTTTATTTTCCAACTTTTTTATGTCTTTTAAGTTGGCTTTTATCTGACATCTAGTATTTGGGATGTTTCAATATGCAGTTGCAGTTATATTTCAAATCGAAGCCACTAGAGGCAAACAAACCTCCACCTGCCCCAGGAGCCAATGGCACAGCTGCTCCTGGTGTTCCACCAAGGCCATTGCCTCCACCACCTCAAGCTCCTCCTCCACCGCCCCCTCAAGGACTAGCACCAGGCGTGCCCATGGGAAATCCTCCTAGAGCCCCACCACCTCCCATACCGGGATCCTTGCCACCACCACCTCCTCCCATGGCAAACGGTCCTAGGCCTATGCCTCCAGGTGGAGGTCCAGCTGCCCCTCCTCCCCCAGTTGGTAATGCAATGACCAATTTCGGTTTCGGAGGCCAGCAGATCCAGGGGCAGGGTATTCGCCCGCCTCCCCCACCTCCCAACATGGGACAGATCCCCAGGGCTCCTGCTTCTCAGTAGGTTTTGTTAAGCCAAATTTGTGCCTTGAATCGATTGTGCGTCCGGTTTACTCTTCCATTTGTACATTGTACAAAGCGATGTTGACCCCATCATTCTCATCGAGCTAGAAGTTGTTCGTGTTTTTTTGCTTAGAACTGTGAGCTGTATCTTACTGATTGCCATTTTGAGATGTTCGTTCATTCCGATTTACCAATCTATATATTTACCTTAGCTAATTTATTCCGTCATTTATGTCACCGATTTTATCTCATCCACTCATTTTTGCATTAGAATACAAAGGTTTACAGTTGGCCTTGATCGCAAAACAGAAATGAAAAGAAATATAAGGTAGCTATCCAAGTATACTTGCTCCAAAACCAAATCAAACCATCAACGAAACGTAACCTATAGGCTTCTAAGAAGACTAATTTGCAAATAGGCTCCTATAGGTATTGAAAACTAATTTGCAATTTTACAGCAAGTAAACAGGTGGATTTTATAAGAGGAAAACTCTGAAAAGAGGCGTGGTATCTTACAATACAAAATTCTTCTAACTTGTTACATTGGTGAAGGGAAAACCTTCTGAATGAATTCTAAGAAGCGCCGGGAATAGAACGTGGGGTCCACGGCGGAGATGGACAAGGAATCAAACTGAAGAGATTTATATGCATGTTCAATCTTCTTACTCATGTTGTATTCTTGCAATATATCAATGATACCCAAATATAGCACAACGTCATACACCTCATTGAACATCTGCTCATCTTGTTTCCCAGGAATCTGCTCTGCCCTTGCCGGCATATTTACACCCAGCTGGATTTGAAGCCTGTTTTAATAAGGTCCAAGAAAGTAAGATCAGTTTCTAAAGTCAAAAGGACGCCATTCTAGTGTAATTTTCACTATGCTTTTATCATGAAGTTCGGAGCCACGACCATCTAGTTCTGTCTATACGTTGGTGTAACTTGTGCTTGTGTCGATGATTTGACTCCTAAAGTGGTCTAGGGCTTTATCTGAGACTCTTAAAGGGGTCTAGGTAAAAGCCAAAATATCAGCCAAGGAGCTTTGGACAGTTTTGGAATGGTTCTCAGGTATTGCAAGGATGGTTACACATTTTATGGCGTGGTGAAACATACCTTGCTGTACCAGGTAGGAGGAGATCGACTTCCTCGTCGCCAGCAGCTGATGCTCGCAATCGACTACCCCTAATGTGTGGACCAACAACCACACTGTTATCGTCTTCTCCATGGGGGACCAAAACAAGGCCTTGAGGATAGTTTGAGATATCATCCTCCAAAGTCACTGTAATTCAGAACAGCAAAATTTTAAAGTTAGAGAAAACGACCAAGCAACTGAAACATGTTTGGAAGAGCAGTAATTATGTGCCCGGCTCATGATTGATCTGCAATATTACATAAAATGTTCTCTAAAGTAGTGTCGAAGTCTCTCAAAGCATAAAATCAGTACAAATTTGTCCTGAGTTGAATCTCATCTACAATAATTTATTGAATCATGATCACGAGCACCAGTACAAGAAACCATGAAGGGAAGTCTAGTTTAACACTTCGCTGAATTAAAACAAAATGAAAACCCGGCAGTGCTTACGTTTACATTTTAGAGTTGCATGAGATAAAGCATATTTTCAAGAGAGCTGACCCACCTCCTTTTTTTTTTTTTTTTTTTCATGATTCATATATTAATATGCTAGTAAAGCTATTTTCGTAATGAGAAGCAATTGGGTAAATGATATAGTACAGTAAATATAGCGTACCTTCCTCTGCAAGCATTCCCAATCCGTCCATTCTTCTGCTGTAGGGCATTAGAGACCATAGGGGTTGAGGAGCACGATAATGCACACCTAGTAAGAGGCTGTAGTCCATGATGTGCTGGGCTTCCAAAAATTTACTGTCAATCTCAATCTGTCTGTACAGACACAAATGCAGCAAAAATGAGTTTTAAAACCAGAACCACGGTATAGACAAGCTCACATGTTGGGGCAGGTAGAAATGATGACAATTTGAACTGGGAAAGTTGGTCAACTAATGTTACAAGAAACAAACGATCGTAGAGGTATGTAGAGTTATGACGTATAATATTAGGAAGAAATTTATCCTGCATTATAAACTACGAAAGGTAAAGATATAGTAGAGAAACACTTTCAGAAGTGATCACATACTTCAGTAGAGCCTCTCTCCAAGATGGTTCCAGATAAAAGCAGTAGTTTAAATCCAAATCCTTTAGGGTCGTGTTTTCATCAATTTCAACCTTGTCTGCCGAACGCCCTAGGGATGAACCTTTCAGATCAAACCTTCGATGTATCCTCAACTCCGTGCAAAACATGTTTCCCATCACCACAAAACGAAACTGCGAAGGAATTCTTGTATCAGTCTCCTTAGTATAAGCACCGAGACACTTTAGACCATAAAAGAAATGTATGGAAATAGCAATAAAGGTTGTAATGGACGAGGGTATTACCAACTAGAATGAATTTTACAAAATTTAGATGTCCAAAAGTATAGCTGGTTATGATATCATATCAATGGAAAAGGCTGAGCAGTGAGCACACAGGAGAATAGAGAGAATCTTACTAATTGTGTCGTTACCTTTTGACCGCTTGAAGGTTTGATTCTGTGAAGACCAAAGAACTTTGTAATCAGTGTATTATCATATGATCTTACATGATGATGATAATCCGGAAGCATCCGTAGGAGAACCTACACATTAGAACAATAGTTAAAAATTGAGAAAGAAAAGATAATAAGATGGGGGAAAAACTTCCAGTTATTAAAAAAAAAAACAAACAAACAAACAAAGAAAGAAGAAGATGGGGAGCAATATAAATATAGACTACAGCCAAATAAAGATGGACAGACCTTCACTTCAGATTTCCGAAGCGTTTTAATTATGAAGCGATCGTCTTGAGACAGGAAAAACACACTACCACTTTTCCCTGGAGAAGAAAGTTCTCTAAGAGTATCATTTCCGCATATAGACATCATGTAGTCAGCAGCATCTATCTTGAACATCTCCCTCAAATTCCTACAGTAAGTAGCAATGGAATGTGCATTGCATCAACCACAACAAAAAAAAATGCAACCTTTTAACGGTAAGAAAATAAATAACTTACAAAACCAAGTTCGAACACAACTTGTCCTCCATTTATTATATATCTAAATTATTTTATTTTAGTAATTTCATTGAGCAAAAGACATGTCCCGCCAACAAACATGAATGAAGCTTAAATAAGAAGAGAGTCAATAACAAACCTGAAGACCATAGGGCAATAGTCTTTCCACTTAAAATCTTCTGATTGATGAGAAGGAGTCAATTGGGAGCCTTCTTTAGGAAAATTCTTCCAAAAACTTGCACGGGGACCAAAATCTGACGCCCGAACTTCCCGTCTTTGAATAGGGGTAATTTTTCCTACAGTATATCTGACCATTTCTAATCCACTTTCAACATCAAGCTCTCCAAAACATTGAAATGTAAAATTAGACAATAGCCATAAAGAAATTCACATATGCTGCTTGGATTCAACTCTTTCTGTTGAAAGGAATTTATGCTCTATCTAGATTATGTTCAGAAGCATAAAGAAAAATACTTTTTTGTCCGCACAAGAATCTTATAGAATTCCGAAATCTGTTTAATATTCTCTTCCCTGCCCTCCCCTCTTTAACATAACTATCACAACAAGATTGGACCAACTCCAGACCGTAGAATTGACATAGTACAGAGAAAAGAAGAGTGCAGTACTTGTAATCTGCATGATAATGATTTCCGAAAGAAACAAGGCTTTACAGACATTAATAATACCAGAAGAGAGACAAAATTACAGCAATGAACCTAAGAGTTAAAGCTGGAGGAGTCTTGAAAAATAAGTAAAGATAAAGAGATTATACCTGATACCAAGCTGCAAACTAAGCATTAGATCATAACTCCTATGTCCTTTAATGATCGCTTCTCCAGGTCTCTTTACTTCTTTTGCCAGTTTCTTTTGTCGTCTCTTTGCCCTTCGAGATTTTTGTGAAAAACTATTGATTAGCACTAGCTCACTAATTAAGACACCTTGCATATATTCCCGTTCCAAGATAGGTATGTTTGAGCCAGCATCTTTATCACTGCCTTCGGAGATGGGTTCAGATATGCCTAACAATGAATTATTCCCAAGAAGTTTTTCTATTGATACCTCAAGACTCCAGCGCCTTTCCAAGGAAACATTTCTATTACGTGACTGCTCCAAATTCAACAGGTTTCTTTTAGAGAGCTTATCAGCAGAATTACGACGAGATCCATGGCTCCCCACGACCTTGACATTTCCCAAATCAGCTGAAGTAGCATGGTGGATATGCCCATTATTCTGCTTTCTCATATCTGGCAATAACCCTCTTTTCCTCAAAGCATTGAGGTAAAGTTCTTGCATAGCTGGAAGTCGACTGCCATGTGGGTAAAAAGATCCTTTTCCATCCTTCAAACCTCGTGTCCAAGTTCCAACATAGCATCCCCCATCGCTCCATGTATAAACTCCAAATCCATGCATCATGCCGTTCAACCAGCTTCCTTCAAATGTATCCCCATTTGTCCAAGTAAGAGTTCCTTTTCCCGACATCGTCCCTCCTTTCATTATTCCTAGAAAAACATTCCCGTTAGCCCATGTATACTTACCAGGCCCTTCTGGTGTCCCCTGGATCCAAGCCCCTTCAAAAACGTCTCCATTAGGAAAAACCTGATCTCCCAAACCATGCTTGAGACTTAACCTCCATCTTCCCTTGTAGGTTATCCTATCCGATCCGATATAAGTCCCTGTGCCATGCATATAACCACCCGAAAACTCACCCTCATAAGATGCACCAGAAGACCATTGAATCGTTCCATTCCCATGTCTCATCCCCCTTCTCCACTCACCCTCATATACACAACCATCTGACCATACATACTTCCCCCTACCCTCAGGGATGTTGCCAAGCAATGACCCAGAGTAGGATTCCCCATTGGGAAGCGATAGCTCCCTGACTCTGAATCTCGCAGCCTCAGAAGTCTGATCTACTTCTCCATTTGATGGTATCAAAACGTTATCCTTTTCGGGAATAGCATCAAGGGATCTTGTTCTCTCTGCACTAGTGAGTGCTCCTTCTACTTTATCAACAATGGCCACAAGGCCAGACATGCATAATGACACAAAGAATACAGTTCCCTTATACAATCACACTTGTACGAAAGTACTCACAGGCCACAAGACAAGAAAGAATAGAGTATACAAATTAAACCTCCTCCTTCCTTGGGTTTTGACCTGTTAACCATAGAAAGAACATCGAATCGTCATCAGAGCAAGAATTTCAAGAGCATATTATAGCTATTAGAAACAAAATCCCTTTGTTCACTATAAAAGAGTCACACTAAGGGAAAAAAATACATGCCCAAAATGCACAAACAAAAGCTATTTTTTTAGCATACCAGAAATACTTACAAAAGCAGTAATAAAAAATAAAAAATAAAAATTACAACTTGATCCAGCAACAAAAAATATTGAATTTCAAGAAAAATATCATCAGAGTACTTGAAAATTCAACTTGTTGATAAAAGAAAGAATCTGGGACCACGTTCTAATCTCCAACTCCAAACAGATTCCCTTTTCACCCTCCATTACAAATAGAATATCTTCTTTCCGTGATTTACCAAACTGGGTTCTTTTTTGTCATTTTTCACTTTCTCACCTTGGCAAACAAAAAATTGCCTTTAAAACAAGCTCAAAATCCAATTTTACTCACCCTAGCTAGTTATTCCTAAATTAAAAAAAAACAAAAACAAAAACAAAAACAAAAAAACCTTAAACATTAAGCTCAAGAAAGTAAAATAATAATAATAATAATTAAAACACAATAATGTCCTAAAGATCACACATTTATATTCTTTCATTTCCACAGAACACAGCAAAAATACCTCAAAAAACCCAAAAAACGAAAGAGAGAAAGAAAGAAAGCTTTTTTTTTTTACTTCAATTACACTTTTTTCGTTGACTTTCTTCGTTCCGATTCACAAAAGGAACAAAGCTTTTGAGCTCCAAATCTGTAAACTTTTCGATACAAAAAGCGAAAGACTAAAAACTTTTTTGCTAATCGTCATGTTATTTTTGCTGACACGAAGAACAAAAATTCCGAAAAGAAAAAACTCAAAACACAGAAAAACGAGAAAGAGAGCCTGAAATCAAAAGAACTGCAAGTTGCGATAAAGTAAATATTTACGCCGCAAAAAAGCTGTCTGGTTTTGTGGATTTTGCTTACCCGGCTTTTGCTTTATTTACATATATACATATATATATATATATATGTATATATTTTCTCCTTGTTCGACTTCGAAGAAGCTTTTCCTTCGTTTCGCTTTCAAAGATCAATCTTTTCGATGTGACGAAATGTTTACGAATCCCAGCTCAGCTACACAGTTCACACAATACTCTCTCTCTCTCTCCTCTCCTCTCCTCTCCTATCTCTCTCTCTCTTCTTTTTCTCACTCTTTTTCTCTCGAGCCAAACACGATAAATAAAAGAATTCGAAAACAGTAGCCAAAAAATAAATAAATAAAAGAGTTGCCATTAAAAATATTATAAAAATATAGTTGCGCGGTTAAAGTGACACCCGTTGGTGAAAATGACGGTTGTACCCCTGTTAGGTAGTTGTCCGAAAATTTGCACAAGATTTTTTATTGTCGTTTCCATTTTGGGGATAATTAGGTAAGTTAAATAGGTTTAATTGATTTAATTAATTAATCAGGTTGGCCCTAAAATGGATTAGTGACAAACAAACAACAAAATGTTATGGTCTTTTTGCTTTGGCTATTTTTTAACTCAAACAATTCAGGTTTCTCAATTAATAATTATCATTTAATTAATTTAATTATTAGTTTATTCATTAATTGAAACGTCACTTGCTGATCCTCTGTGCCTCACGTAGGAAAAGTCGTCGGTTTTGACTGGAGTTTATTGGTCTGTGAAGGAGATAGGTGACCGACGCATATGATTAGCCACTGATTTCAAACGGTAATTGGGAGTCGGTAGAGGTGTGTGAAGTGTGATGATCTTTTAATATTTTGGAATTTTGTAGGACCAAGTTTGAAAAGGAATTTAAGAAATAAATATTGGGGAAAAAAATATTTTTATCCGTATCTTTTGGGTTAAAAGTTTAATCTATACTTAATACAAAGATGCATGGATTAAAGTACTCATTAACATTGTTTTTCGTGACGTGTATTAAAATATTAATAAAAGAACGTTCTAATAAGAGTTGAGAATCGGCATTATTATCAAATGATAAGAAAGTTATTTGTCCATTAATTAATGTTGTTTATTTTTTTTAGGAAAAAATTAGTCCCATGAAATTGATTTTTAAACTAGCAATTTTTTTAACAATATTAGTAGCCTAAAGTTTTTTTTTTTTAATTTTTATAAATGCAGGCCAGCAGCTGAGTTTTTTTTTTTTTTTTTGGCCCGTTGGAAAAAAAAAAACCTTAGAGAAATGTATCACAATTATTTATTTTTTATTTTACATAAAATATAAAAATTCCAAAAAAGAAAAAAGTTATTTGCAAAAATAATATGCATCCAAAATCATAGGAATTGTGATACTTTTTCTTCAGATTATATATCAATAAGGAATTAAAAAAATTAGTAGTTTAATATTTTAACTTAAATCATCATTATCTGGAAGTATTAATGAATAAAATCACTTTTTTTTTTAATTCTTCATTTATACAGCAACTTGCTCTTAACAGTAAAAGCGACAATATTATACATGTATAGAGAGAATGCTCGTTTGCTATTTGTTGTTGGGAGTTACTTCTACATTATTAACAATTTACAACAGGTCCAGCTTGTTTGGTAAATTCTATTTTTATAAATTTCATAAAGAGGATGAATCTACTTTTATGTTAGTGTCTCTATTCTTGATATATATTTAAATTTACATAGATTGTAATAGTAAATAATCCAGTCTATTTATGTGTGTAACAAGTAAAGATTAAAATAATAATTCTACATAATCAGGTGTGAAATTACTATTATATTATATTTGTAATCATTTATATATATATATATTTTAGATATAAAAATTTGGTGTTAACCTAGTTATATAATCGTTGACCTACAACAAATTAAATTAAAACAATAATTAATATTTTTATTAAATGAAAATTAAATATCTTTATAACAATTCAATCCATAATTTACTAAAAATTTAAACATATTTGCTTCTGGTCGTTTAAAATAACTTAAAAAGAAACGTATCAAATATCTATATATGTACTTTTAGTCGCAGTAACTTTTTAACTAACATGATTTATAGTAAAAATTTCAACAGCATAATATAATTTACGTGGGAGTACTTGGTGTACAATTTTGGCCTGCAAAGTGAAAACACATGAAGGCGATAGCAACTCTCTACTTTTACATGTGATTTTTAAAAAAAATTTAAATTTAAATTTATAGAATATTTTTTATACAAGTGATTAATGCGTAAAGGGATGAAACTTTATAGCAAAGAGCAAACATTAATCATTTAGCATGTGGAACTTTCTTTACCGGAAAATTATGTGGGTGTGATCAGTGGGGAATCCATGTGGAGCCAATGTAAAACTTTGGGTGCTTTTGGGTACTTTTATTCTCTCTCTCTCTCTCTCTCTTTATTTTTTATTTTATTTTTATTTTTTTTACTTTTAAAAAACGAATTTACTAATCAAGGGCTTGTTGTTATTGTTGCTTTATTTTTATTTTTTTTTATTTTCTGTAATTTTCTTTTTCACATACATATATATATATATGTAATATATATATATATATATGTATGTAAAGACAATATTATAAGAAAGGGCGTGATCTTTGTTAGGGTATCCAAATGTATACCTATAGCATAGTACGTGGAAAGCATCACAAAATAAATAAATAGATGATCTTATTAATATATATATATATATATTAATTAATTTGCTATATAATAAGACAGCTGGGAGACTTGTTTCTTTGCCGACCTACAATTAATCAATATGGTATTACCTCAAATAGTACTTTAATTATCACGATCGACTTTGATCACCCCTTTTTTTAAAATAAATTTAAGCATAACGACAAAGAGATTATAAAGTGATTTAGATGAAGATATATGCGTTCTCTATCAAGAAATATTCGTTGTATATAAAAGGAAAAAAAAGAAATACATATATATATATACATATCTCGTAGCAAATTTGTTGTAAATGAATCGAATTGTACGAATCCAAACCTCAAATGATCAGGTGAAGATCATGTCGTTTCCGGTGAAGATCATTTTATTTCCTTGCATATAAAATTAAGCAGCCAGTGGCCCAGTACCTTGTTAGTAAACCACTATATATAATCTTTATAATATATATACACACACATCTATAGCTATTATAATAATTGATGTTGCCAAAAAGTTTGGATTATAATGATTGGCATTTTCGAAAAGTTGTGAACAAGAATGAGTTCTTTGGAAAAAGAAAAGATGTACTAGCTAGCTTGCTAGCTCCTTTATATCATGTTTGAGAAAAAGAAAAAGGATTTCTAAGTCTCTTGCATTTGATCAAGATCAGTGATATAATGCAAAAACAAGATCTGTAAAGGGATTTAAAAAGATCATATTCGCCATTTTGACAAGATCTTTTCACTTTGCAAAAGTGAAAGAAAATAAGAGAGATCTGAAAACAAAGACGGTAATTGTTTGTGGTTTCAAGTTTCTTGCATAACATTATTTAATCTAAAAAAAAAAAGTTTTATTTAAAACTTGGATAGTAATAGGGACATTAATTTTAATAATAATTTTTTAAATATCAACTCACACATTGGTGAGTTCACATTTTCATCGATAGATATGTAATATTTTAATTTATTGATACGACAGTTTTTTAAAGATCTATCAATAGAAAATGACATTTAAATATCTGATACCATATAGATTGTGACTAAAAAAATTAATACTAGAATTGATATTGTTCTTAATATATTGTTAAAACATTGTTAAAAGTATAATATATTAATATAAATTTGGCTTTTCCACTCTATCTATGTGCTCATCTTGCTATTTTCTTACACTTTGTCATTACTTTATTTAGCCTCTCTCTGCATGATATATATACATATAATATAGATATATATATATATATATATATGCCAAAATGAACGTATGTACGTGCTATCTTGTCTCTGTATGTAAACTTGAAATTAACTACTAAATTGAGGGAAAAAAAGAAAAGAAAAAGAAATCAATTCTAAAGAAAGTTGTACACCGCTAAAATAAGCATATATACATGCCGAATGTTTAACATGATCTGTTATAGTTTATTGCAGGATATCATGATATAATCATTCCTATATATTTATCTATTTGTTGACATATTATTCATTTTGCTAGAATAAATATAGTACGTCATATGTGTGTGTTTTAAAGGGCATGATATGTGCATGTATATGTACATGATATTTTACTATGCAAGTTCAATGTACAAAAAAAAAAAAAAAAAAAAACTATATATACATTGAAGCTTTCGATCTATTATATTATTATCATTTTCTTATCTTTAAATTTAATTGGATACATCTTTCTTGGATCATTTTTCTTTTGTTTAAAAACAACGAAAAATGGTAAAATTTCATTTCATTGGATAGAAAAGTGAAAGGAAAGAGAGGGATGAGAGGATTTATTGATATTCATAATTGTTTGATGGGATAGAAAAATAAATGAACTAGATGAGAGATTCCAAATCCTTCAAAACATCATATTTTTTATCATTCTTAACCGGAGAGATTGTTTAAAAGATGTCATATCAAACATCACGAGAGAAATGATATTTGTTTCTCATGTCGCTCACTGGAGTGATTTATCATTCTCTCATTCCTTTTGATATTCTCTCATTACACAACGACATTATAAGAAGATCAACTTATCTTTTTCCTCTTCGATTTTTGTTTATGGGTAATATCGATGGTGTTGTAGTAATATTGAATATATTATATTCCAAAAACAGAAAAAACTCTTACATTTAAAATAAAAAAGAGAGAAATCTAAAATACTATACGTTGCCCTCATTTTGTTGAAATATTAAATGCAGATAACAACACATGCATAAGGGAATATGAACGTACAAGTTGGTCGACCTGGGTTTCCATCGAAGGACATAAAAATAAAAATAAACCTCAATCTCATGGCCTAGCAAATTTAAGCTCAATATACATGCCTATGTAGCTTTTAGTTAGCTACCCCATCCGTCACTAATAATTAAAATACAATATATAATTTGTAAAAATATTTATGATATGAAACAATTGAAAGAGATGTGTTGAATTTAATTATAACATAAATACATGTCCATGCAATTAATGAAATTTATTAATTGTCATTTTCTAAGTTTCCAAGATATTCCAACTTATAATTCAATGACGACCATATATCTAGTTGTATATATCGCACCGGCAACCGACAATTCCCACCGGCTGCCACCGACTTTAATCTTTCTTTATTTTTATTTAACTTTTTTTTTATACGCATGCTCTGTTTAAATCACGTTTCGAAAAAAAAAAAAAAACAAAAAACAAATTACTACTATTTCTTGTTATTTGTTTAAGTTTACCCATCCTCCAAAAAATTATAACTTATTAGAAGATGAGTTAATAATAACTTTTACGTATTTTAACTCTAGTCCCTGTGAGCTGGCCAAGAGACAAACCTAAATTTATAGGTAAATATTAGAAGACATAATAATTGTTGACAATATTGGAGAGGGGCCAATTGCATGTGTTCAAAACTTGTACCATGTTAATAAATTTACAATTCTCCTAAAAGCATTTAACAATTTGTTATTAAAGATGAGTATACATTTATAAGTACCAATATTAATTAGGATGGTTTGATCGTACCTTTTATATATATAAATATATATATATATATATATAAATCTTATTCATTCAATCGCATTAAGGTTCGGTTCTCCATAGTCTCATTTGAATTTGGATCTCTAACTAGTCGGTAGAACGTACAACATTAGATGGTAGTTTGATGGAACCCTTTCTTTGAATAGAATAAAGTTAGGTTATCACCTTTTGATTTTAAATCCTTGAATTTTCTCTATACAAGACAAACAAAATAGGGGACAACATTGTATTAATTAGTAGTGATGATAATACTAACTTGTATTTTTTCATTAACAATTATATAGAATACGGGTAAATGTTTGTGGTGAATTCAGATCAAATTTGGATAAATTACAATATACAAAACTTAGTGTCAATCTTAAACGTGTTTATTTTAAGAAATCTAATTCTACACGCCTCTTGTTCCTTATAGGATCTATTTCATTGGTATCGCCGGATCTCGTTTATTTTCCTTAGAATCTAAACTACGCCGTGGTCGTTTGATTAGTCCAGAAAGTGTTCCGACATTAAGGTTATATTGTTTTGTTTTTCCTAGACAATTTCTTTGTCACTGGCCATATATTGGTTTCCCTTTGATTCAAAGTGCTTATAATTCTTTTTCGATAATATTAATTCTCGATAATTATTCGCATATATTGAGGCTAGCTGAAGCGTGCAGGGCGTATATTGGCATGTCAAGCCTGTCACAATCACCTTCTTCAAAAATATCTAAACTCACTTGAAGGTTTTTTTTTTTTTTTTTTTTTTTTTTTTTTTTTTTTTTCTAATTAATTAATCAACTTTAATTTATCATTAGCTTTTACTAGCCCTTGGGATTTTATTTTTGTTAATTTCAACTCAAGTGAATTGACCCCAATTAACCTCGCTTGTGTCTCTGTCGGGACTTAATAAACAAGCACGAACATATAAGATATATAGATACTCGTCTTAATGTAAAATTACATTCTCAAGGAAAACTTGGACACCCTCAAACTCACTTTGTTTTTTATTTTATTTTATTTTATTTTATTTTTTTTCCCAACCAACCTCTGTTATAATAATCTTAATCAAGATTCATAGTTTAATTAGGGATTAAACATCTAATTACCCTCATATAAAAACTTATTATTACATTAATTTGTTTTTCTCTCCCACATGATAAAGAAAGAACTTTAATAAATAAACATTAAGCAATATCTTTTAAGCAAAACCTTTACTCTCTTTTTAGATTTAGTTTACATTTTTTTTAAATGTTTCCAATTCATCTGGACAAGTATGTATATATATATATATATATATTGGGATACAAAATCTTGATGTTGATAATGTCGGGCTCTTTATATTTTGTTCTTTTGCGCTCGAGTGACTGTGGTTTGCACTGTATATATTTATACATAGCGTGGACATGTCTACCAGGTCTGCCAAAGATATATATAATCTAGATCAAACCGTAGTGGGTGACATCCACAAAAAGACTAGGAAGCAGAGAAGATCCGGCTATCTATACCGCCACTATTTGATGTGATATCTAGCACCACTATATGTATATATAACCGGCTCTTTTGTCCGGCACTCTATTTTTACTAGACAAGAACGGCTGCTCCTTTCGGACCGTTGGATTAAAAAATAAATGGTGTTAATAAAAAAAAAAAGTTTTGTTATGAGATAACTTCTCGTTACTATGATACAATTTCTCTCTTTGTCGGAGTCCAACGCTGTCAGATAACTCTCTCTCTATAGAATAATTAACTAATATACCCCTTTTAATATCAACATGTACCGAAGAGTATAACAATTATATAAATAATTAAAGTTCTTGTTATGTTTAAAATTAATGTTATATTGAATAAATATCAAGTTAAGTAGTTTATTTGTTCTAAAAAATTACGGTATAAAGGACCATATAATATCAAAAGCCTATATTATGAATTTATATGCTTTGCTGATATATAGTGCCGCAATATATGAACATATTGTATATAACACGTACCAAAAGCGTTTAAATCTTTATCTGTTAACTAAACACTTTTAGAAAATAAATTAACTTAATTGTAGCATCATGCGGAATGTCTATACATAAATATTGTTCATTTATATAAGATATATATATATATATGTTTATATTAAAAGAGCAAATAGCTCATGAATATTAGCTTTTTGTCATTGCTCTGGTTCTATCACATAACAGTCACGTCATCAGTCACGTGATAGTCTAGTCACTGTCGCGTGATTTTTTTTTTTTTAAACTTTTGCTTTGTTTGTCTATTCTGTGCGAAAACATGTTATCTAATTAGTGCATGTGTATATATATATAAAGGCGTTTAATTCTTTCATGCTTGCTAGTTGCATTAGTTTCAGCTCAATCACTTTTAATACATTCATGAGTACTCATGAGTAGGTTAAGAAATTGGAGGGCAGTAAAGCAAATAATCATGGCCGCTGATTAAAAAAAAGAGACCAATTTATATGGATAATAACTAGGTAGTGTTTTATACAAGTGTTCCACAAGACAATGTTCCGACTAAGACAATTATTGATCATATCTTCCTTAATGAGGGGAAATATTATATCTCATCATTATTCACATTGATTTATTACTCCTACTACTACTCATGAAGAAGCTGGGCCGCATTTCTATGTGGAATATCTGACCCTATATATATATATATATATATATATCTCTTTAAGTCTTTACAGTTGTCACCAACAATATTAAACTGATCATGTCGAGGTTGAATTGATAATGACAAGGGTAAATAGTGACTATAAGTGCAAATTTAATTATTTTACACGCGCATATCATAATATTAAAGCAAATTATATAGCATGAGTTATATATATGTTCACATATATATCATGTGGGATAGTGGATTTGTAAATAATGAAGTACGTAGGAGATTTAGTGAAATTTGGAAGTGGCCATGAGTTAGGTTGTTGATGAAGCAATATTAACTTTAACAATTTCTTTAGGCTCCTAAGGTGTGAACAAAGCAATATAAACTTTGACAATTTATTTAGGCTCCTAAGGTGTGAACAAGCTTATATCTATTACCTATATATATAATAGAGTGAATAGGCTCTTTCGTCCCCCCTCCTCCCTCCTTGCTTGTCACATAACAGCTATGTGGTTGTCAAGTCAACGTCACGTGGTGGGTCATAAATTGTCACGTGATATTTTTTTTCCTGTTTACGCGCATGTTTATCAACTTGTATATACTTATATGTGTGTGTGAATTTACAATATATCAAGAATAAAGGAGGTTGGAAGTGGCCATGAGTTAAGGTTGTTGATGAGGCAATATAAACTTTAACAATTTCTTTAGGCTCCTAAGATGTGAACAAACTTGTGTGTGTGCGTGTGTGTGTGAATTTATAATATATCAAGAATAAAGAAGATTTGACATATTTCTAATCAACAACATAAAAGCTCAGCCAAATTATGACATATGAGAGTTCTCATGAAAGTTTCTTTCTTGTTCTTAAATTAAAAGTGTCTCATGAACTTGTTTTAAAGGCCTACATCAACTAAATTAAGATAACGTTCAGATTTAACTAGTTTGGACAGCTATATATATATATATACACATATATGTATTTTCCTTGTGACATTAAAAAAAAAAAAAAAAAAACTTCTACTGCGAAAAAACAAGTGGAAAATTGCACCCAGTTAAAGTAACATTATCTTTCGCACGAACAGCCACAATAAAAAATAATTATAAAAGATAATGTTTCAGATCTCTTTTTCTACTTATCAACCTCTCAAAAGATCGTTCTGTGGATTTTCTTAGTGTCGTTTTCTCCCTCCCCATTATTTCTCTTCGGTTATGCATATATATATATACACACACACACCTATATATATATGTGTGTGTGTGTGTGTCAAACTTCAGGTGGGAGCTATAGATTAGGACCATTTTTAGACCGTGCAAATCTATATGGAAATTTAAACAAGAAATTACGATCAAGACGTGCACTTAATTTAATATGGACTTTGTTACTGACCATTGAGAAATCAACAGAGAGAGACCTATAGTTGGTAGTGCAGTGAATGAGTCTCTTATGCGCATTTATCATGCTCTATCTCACACTGTGACCTGAGGTGTAAAAAAGTGATTCTTTAAATTATAATATCCTTGCAAGAAAGCTGTTGCAACTTGCATACTTTTGGAGTCATTATTTTTCATACTTTGATTTTTTTTATTTTATGTCGTTGTTCATCTGGTCTGCCTGTTTTTTAGGTTGTTGCGGTACCATAATTTGTTCATTATGGTTACTGGATCCTGTATTGGGTTTGTTGTTGTTCTTGTACTTTGGTACACTTATATGTCGTTGTAGTTATCTTGCATGGCATTTCTTTAGGTTGTTGTCGTTTCAAATGATATATATATATATATATATATAATATTTTTTTGGAATTTGAGTTGGGAGAATTTGAACTCTATATCTCATGATAGAATCAGGTGTAAAATAACTACTGACTAGGGACGTAGGTAATTGAGGCCTAGAAGCCCCTCAATTTTTTTTGCCTTACCTACAAATACATATAAATGAGTAAAATTATATTAATTCCCCCTCAAAAATTGCATAAAGCCCCCCCTAGAAAGTTAGAAATCAATTCGATACCTTCAAATTGAAAAGTTTTATTATCTATACACAATAATCCAATAGTTTAAAAAACCCAAAATGAGCCCAAATGTCCAAAATGATCGTCAATAGCCTTGATAATGAGGTTAGTATAGAACATTTTCAGAATATGAAAATCCATTGAGGACAATTGTAGTACATTTTTAGCTTTTTTTTTTTATTATTATTATTTCTTTTGTGCTTTGCATAGTACATTGGTTTTTTTTTTTTTTTTTTTCAATTGACTGGTTAATATATTGTTAGTTGTTGAATTTGATAAGAGTTTTGGATCCCCCGTAAAAGATATTTCTGACTTTGTCATTGCTGTCATTGCTGCTGCTGACACGTATGAGTTTATTTTTTAAATTATTAACAAAGCAATTTTTTTTATTTGTTTTGTTTTGTTTTCTGTTTTCTGTTTTTGTTTTTGTTTTTTGTTTTTTGTTTTTGTTTTGTTTTTTTTTTTTGTTTTGTTTTTGTTTTGTTTTGTTTTTGTTTTTGTTTTTTTTTTTTTTTTTTGCAATTGATGTCATCTTTAAAGTTGACGTTTTCATTTTCTAACGTCTTTTACACCATTGTCGTTTTAAGTTTTAACACGTATTTTAAATAATGTCTCTTCTCCATTTCTGTCACTTATGAGTTTTGATTTGATTCACTTTCTTTTGGTGATGTCCTTAACGTCAATCCCCTTGCTCATATGCTCCCGGTAGTTAGGCGATTATCGTTTACCATTTGATGTAAATATTTAAAGGTTGTTCTTGTTTTCAATTTTATGTCGTTTTTCCGTTGCTCCGCTTTCTCTCTCTCACTCTCCCTTAAAATGTCTCCTCGTTTATGGCGAGTCTTGAATTTCTGATATATCTACTTTGATGACTCTTTATATTGTTTTTGTCTGTCTATTCTCGCTAAAGCATTGATGTCGTTTTTCTATGTTGCTGCCGTTTTAACCATGATGTCGTTTAGTCTCTTATAGGCTTCTATCATTTTTTGAAAGTTTGTCGTTCTTTCCAAAGGTTATTTCGTTCTTCTTCTGCTAATAAAGGTTGTCGTCGTTTCTTATTGGTTCTTTTTCAATACTGTTGTCTATTTAGGTCTTATCGTTTTCAAAATTTTGTGATACTGGTGGTGAGCACGTGCGGATAATTGAATTAAATTAAAAAATAAAAAGATAAAAAGAGTAAACCAAATGGAAAGTTATTTGTGAGATGTTATAAAAAAAAATAGTAGTTGAATGAATTATATGGAAAAAATTTTAGATAGGGATACATTTAAGAAAAAATAGATTCATTTAAGGCTAAAAAATTGAAAAAAGATAAGATAATGAAAAAGAAAAGGGAAAAGGAAAAGGAAAAAAAAAAAAAAAAAGATGCCATGTATCAAATGAATAAGGTAGCACTTTGGCTCTTTTAATTTTAGTGTAAAGAAGAAAAGATAAAGAATATTGTTTAGAAAATGTCGTTTATAGGTTGATGCCTCTTTATTTATGTCGTCTTAAAAATATTGTCGTTTTCCATTTTAATGTCATTTTTTTGATGCTAATGTCGCCTTTAATATATCTGTTTCTTTCCCACGTTTTTTATGTTGATGCCGTTTTAGAATGTTGTCGTTTTCTAGTAGTGGTTTCTCGATTTTTGTCGTTTAAAATCTTTTGTACATTGATGACGTTTGTATTTTGTTGTTCATTTCTTTCATTACAATATTGTAGTCGTTTGCCTTAGGTACATGCTGATTTATTATTTAGATTGTTTTAATTAGCTTCATTTTGTTTTTCCATTTAATATGTGTTTTATGTTGTGTTGTTATAGATTGGTGCCATTCTCTACCTTCACAGTTGTTTTCTCAGTTTGCCAGTCGTTGATTGAATTGACCCTCTTTTTTCACAATTATTTTGCTTTGATATTATCTTCATTTACCTATGCGGTTGCTCTTTTTGGGTCGATTATGAGTTGATATGTTAGTTGTCGTTTTTCTCGTTGATGTCATTTATGGAATGTAATTTTTAGTTGATGTAATCTCTAAATTTCCATTCTGTTTGCCCATTCAATAGGGGAAAAAATGGTTTACATCGTCGTCCTTTATACTACTTTTGTTTGTTTAGGTCGTCGTTGTTTCATACATTCTTTGTCGTTTATTCGTCAACCTCGTCTTAGATTGTCTTCGTTTTCTCATGTTGTTGTCGTTTCCTGATTGATGTCGTTTTCCTCTATCTGTCGTTCAAATCTCATTGTCGTTTTCCACTAGATGTCGTTTTAAACTTCATTGTAGCTTTCCACTAGATGTCGATTTTCATCAGTTTCCGGTCAACCCGCCCTTATTTATACTTTCCATTTTTCTAAAACCCTTAAACCCCACCATAATCGAAAGCCACACCCATTCGCCGCCGGCGACCGCCATAGCAGAGATAGCGGCGAAGCAGAACCAGCCATGGTGAAGGCCTACCTGCGGTACGAGCCGGCGGCGGCGTTCGGCGTGATCGCCTCCGTAGGGTCGAACATCGCCTACGATAGCTCCGGCAAGCACCTCCTCGCGCCGGCGCTCGAGAATCTAGCCCTCTGGCACGTCCGCCAGGGCGTCTGCACAAAAACCTTAGCTCCCTCCGCCGCCTCCCCCGGCCCTTCCCTCGCCGTCACCTCCATCGCCGCCTCGCCTTCCAATTTGGTAAAAAAGCTCCGACTTTTCTCTCCTCCTCCTCCTTCTCCTTCTTCAACTTCTTCTTTCGTTTTCGATTTCAATGAACTGAAATTAGGGTTTCGAATTTGCAGGTGGCGAGTGGATACGCAGATGGGAGTATAAGAATTTGGGATTTGGATAAGGGAACGTGCGAGACCACGTTGAATGGACACAAAGGAGCTGTGACTGCTCTTCGGTTCAACAAGATTGGGTCTTTACTGGCCTCTGGAAGCAAAGATAACGATGTTATTTTGTGGGATGTTGTTGGTGAAACTGGCCTTTTTCGCCTCCGAGGTCATCGTGACCAGGTATCTGCAGATGCTGAATAAAATTTCAAGCTTCATTTTGGCATTGCTTTAGATATATAATATATATTTATATATATAGAAGATGAAGAGTATAAGCTCAGTTTTCGCTTAGAACTACATTTTCAAAGATGTTTGTTGAACGTTATAGAAAACGTAGTAGAACTCTGATACAAGTTTTTAAAGTGGTCTTAGAAGAGCTTTTTTGAGAACTTACATTTTGCTACTGTGACTGGAAGCTCTTTTTGAAAGCTAAAATCGGAAAAATTATTGAGTCCCAGAAGCAGTTTTTGGACTCCAGAAGTCAAAAGCGGCTTTTAGTAAGCAATGCCATACAAATCCTAGGTGAAATGTATGATTTTTCTCATTTATATGTACGGAATGTTTTAGTTTTTAATTT
Source organism: Ficus carica (assembly GCA_009761775.1). Lineage (NCBI taxonomy): Eukaryota > Viridiplantae > Streptophyta > Magnoliopsida > Rosales > Moraceae > Ficus > Ficus carica. The sequence goes on from CM019751.1 coordinate 16,030,479, forward strand.
TTTGCTCCTTTATTTTTGTGGCTATATTTTAGGTCACGGATGTTGTTTTCCTAGATTCTGGTAAGAAGCTTGTTAGTTCCTCAAAAGATAAGTTTTTGAGAGTTTGGGACCTTGAGACCCAGCACTGCATGCAAATTGTTAGTGGGCATCACAGTGAAATTTGGTCCATAGACATTGACCCGGAGGAAAGGTTTTTGGTCACTGGGTCTGCGGACCCGGAGCTTCGGTTTTACACAGTTAAGCATGAGTTGAGTGATGGGAAATCAGTTGATATTGTAGATGGAAATGAGATTGTGAGTAGTGGGGATTTGTCAACGCAAGAGAAGTGGAATGTTCTGAAGCATTTTGGTGAGCTTCAGCGGCAAAGCAAGGAAAGGGTTGCGACTGTGATGTTCAACAAGTCTGGAAATCTGCTGGCTTGTCAAGTTGCAGGAAAGACGGTAGAGATATTCCGCGTGTTGGATGAGGCTGAATCAAAGAGGAAAGCAAAGCGTAGGCTTCACCGGAAAAAGGAGAAGAAATCTGCTAAGGGAAAGGAAGAGCCTGAGATGATGGGAAATGTAGAAACAAGTCAGGTAACAGGAGAAGGGAATAGCCTTGTAGTTACAGTCCTCGATGTTTTCAAGCTCATCCAAACTGTCAGAGCTGGCAAAAAGATATCTTCCATTTCTTTCTCTCCTATCACCCCAAAGAATTCTTTGGCTACATTAGCTTTGTCGCTTAACAATAATATGTTAGAATTTTATTCAATTGAAGACGATACAAGCAACAAAACACTTGCGATTGAGCTTCAGGGACACCGATCGGATGTCAGAAGTGTTACACTTAGCTCGGACAACACACTTTTGATGTCAACTAGCCACAATGCAGTAAAGATTTGGAATCCAAGCACTGGTTCTTGCCTTCGAACGATTGATTCGGAATTCGGGCTGTGTAGTTTAATTATTCCTCAGAATAAGTATGGACTCGTTGGGACGAAAGGTGGAAAACTGGAAGTAATTGACATTGGCAGTGGCACTTGCATTGAGGCAGTGGAAGCACATGGTGGCTCCATTCGTACGATTGCAGCCATTCCCAATGAAAACAGTTTTGTCACAGGAAGTGCAGATCATGAGGTTAAGTTCTGGGAGTATCGAGTTGGACAGAAATCAACTCAAGTATGTTATTCCTACCACCTTCTTTACAGCTATAATTTTAATATTCCTCCAAAAAATGGTACAGCACTGTAATTTCATAATTTATGTGATTGTTTAAGTCAACAGTTTTCTGGAGCATAAAACTTTCTTTTACCCTTTTAAATTCCGTTTTCTGTATCTTGTTCTTCATTTCAGATTTATTTCTGGTCTCTGAACTGCAATCGATGAAATTTTTGAATTTGTTAGATTAGTAAAACCGAAGCTTTTTTGTTATAGGAATCGAAGCGCCTCAAGATGTCAAATGTAAGGACTATGAAGATGAATGATGATGTTCTTGCCGTTGCTGTCAGTCCTGATGCTAAGTATATTGCTGTTGCTCTGTTGGATAACACAGTGAAGGTGAGATTGAGTTGTCATATCTGTGTATATAGGTATTTATTTATTTTGATGCTTTTTTCTTTTTTCTTTTTTCTTTTTTCCCCTTTGTTGGTGTTGTTGTTGTTGTTGTTGTCGTTGGTGTTGTTGTTGGTGTTGTAAACAAAGTCATAGTTTTTCAAGCATTTGAACCTGGAACCTGTGAATCTTATTATTAGTTGACGGTGCATAAAGCAGAAGGAGAAATCCGTTTGAATAATAAGAGTTCCCTTTATAAATATCTTCTTGTAGACTTGTACATCTTGATTCGGTGTCAGATGCATTAGTTTGTTCCTTTTGCTAATCTTCTTGTTCATTGGTGGAATTTTTTTTTTTTTTTTTCAGGTTTTCTATATGGATACACTCAAGTTTTTCCTTTCGTTGTATGGTCACAAGCTGCCTGTTCTTTGCATGGATATTTCATCAGATTCAGATCTCATTGTTACTGGCTCTGCAGATAAAGACTTAAAAATTTGGGGTTTAGATTTTGGTGACTGTCATAAATCCATTTTTGCTCATAAGGAGAGGTGATTTTTTTTTTTTTTTTAATAAATAAACATTAAATTATTGAGGGATGGTTGGTGCTTTGGTGGCCGAGGTTTTACAAACAATTCTCATTACTTATTTTCCCAATGCAGCATCACAGCAGTGCAATTTGTACGAAATACCCATTACCTATTTAGTGTTGGGAAAGATAACCTAGTTAAATACTGGGATGCCGATAAATTCGAGTTGCTTTTGACTCTTGAAGGACACCATGCTGATGTTTGGTGCCTTGCGGTCGGTAACCGTGGCGATTTTGTTGTCACGGGGTCTCATGATCGATCCATACGACGCTGGGACCGTTCTGAAGAGCCATTTTTTATCGAGGTAATTGTTTCTTATTCCTATGGGTGCGCTAAATTTGTTTTGATATAAAGAGGTTACAGTATTGAATACAATGTATTTCTTTATAGTTTGATAACTTATGGGATCTTGACTGTAGTATAATGGTCTGTTTCGTGTACAGGAAGAAAAAGAGAAAAGGTTGGAACAGGAGTTGGAGACTGATCGTGACAATGCTTTTGAGAATAAATATGCTCCTAAGGAGGAAGTCCCAGAGGAGGGAGCGGTGGCTTTAGCCGGGAAGAAATCCAAGGAAACCCTTTCTGCAACAGATACAATTATTGATGCACTAGACATTGCGGAGGTGGAACTGAAGCGAATCGCTGAATATGAGGTACATTTGTGGTTTATGTTATGCATCTGGAAGGTTAAATTTCTTTAGTTATGGAAAGACTGATGGTTATAAGAGCAAGTGTTTAACGTGATTCATTATACACGTCAACTAAGTTGTTGTGCCTTGTTATTTTCAGGAGGAGAAAGCCCGGGGAAGAGTTCCGGAGTTTCAGCCAAATGTTATTATGCTTAAGCTGGCCCCATCTGACTATGTTCTACGAGCACTTTCGAGTGTTCAGATGAGTGATCTGGAACAGACGTTATTGGTATGCTTTTGATGTGCTTATATTTATTTATTTATTTATTTATTAGTTGGGCACCCGATATCAAGATTAGCTTTAATATTATTTACTCAATTTAGCCTCTTATTGCTTCGAACCTGTTGAACCTTTCTTTCCAGGTGACTTTAGATTATGTTCGACAGTTATACTTGGAAAATCATTTTTACAGTTCAGGCTATCGACAGTTAAAGTTTAATTACAGCTATTCTTATATGCAGGCTTTACCATTCTCAGATGCTTTGAAACTTCTGGCTTACTTGAAGGATTGGATGTCAAATCCTGACAAGGTATTTTTAGATTTTGGCTAACTGGACTTGCATCTGTTGAATGTTTGATTCTTGCGGCTTATGGAAATATGTTGATAACATTTGTATTTCAGGTTGAACTCATATGTAGGATCGCTACGGTGCTGTTGCAGACTCATTACAATCAGTTGGTTTCTACTCCTGCTGCACGACCTGTGTTGACTGCCCTTAAAGAGATCCTTTATGGCAGAATCAAGGTAGTTCCATTTTCTAAGTTTTACTGACCTTTATCGAAGATCTGACGACACTAGGGTGTAAAGTTTTAAATTGCTCCTGCTTGAGAAAAAAGTGTTAACCTTTATTTTTACTTACTGTATTTTACACTACATATCATCATGGGGGGATTTGTGACAGGAATGCAAAGACACCCTTGGTTTCAACCTTGCAGCTATGGATCATCTCAAGGTACCCATCTGAATCTCCTGGTTCTCCTAGTAGATATAATGATGTTTTTATTCCTAACTTGTTATTTGATATTTCAGCAACTTATGGCGTCAAGATCAGATGCACTCTTCAGAGATGCAAAGTCTAAACTACTGGAAATCCGTTCACAGCATTCCAAGCGTTTAGAAGCGAGAACAGAGACGAGGGAAGAAAAGAGAAGGAAGAAAAAGAGCAAGAAATGAAGCGATATATGGGCTTGGACAGAGTAGCGGTTGAAAAGTGTTCAAGAAATCAAATACGCTGATAGCGAACAGGCGATTGGGTTTTTCTTGAAGTTTGTCTGCGTGATGGGACCGAGTCAAGAGGGCATAAGCCGGCCTTAACATTGATCATACTGACAGAAGGGAAGGCGACTTATCGGGGCTTTCCAGAATGCGGATTACCATGTCTGGTGCCGACAAACTGGTATAAAGGATTTCTTCCAATTTTGTAGCTTTTAGGTAATTATTTGTGTAATATTTATCTACTGTTTATTTGATTGTTACCAAAAGAGTGTATGTACTCTAAGCGCTTGTTTTCCGAAGAACTGCTGCAACTGAGGTGGTTAAGTAGCATTTTTGCCCTAGTAAAATCGAGAATAGTTCGAAACCAGCTATTTTAGAAATAATTTTATCATACACAACCCAGAAAAATTGCTTCCTTGGACTTGTTACATTGAATTAGAGGCGAGAAGACGAGTAGAAAAAACAAATCAAAACAAAACCATGTTAAATGCCCATGATTTAGTATATCCGGGCAAACTTTTTATGACCAACATCATTAACAAACAAATCAACCGAGGTAAAGTTCGATAAAAAACATTTGTAGTTGGAAAATAATCTGAAAAAGGTCAGTAGTAGTAGCAGTCGTAGATGTTTGTTTCTATCTAGTGTCTAAAATTCTTTCCTTCAAAGGTCTGGCCAAACTGCCAAGTCTTGGGGGCGATATGCCAGGAAGTTGAGAATCTGCCGTCACTTGCTCTAACCCGAAAAGTGAGTGATTCGCCGACCATCATAGCATCTGTCACCCATTTCTGGCCCCACAAGCGCTTCATCGGCGTCCATTTGAGGTTCTTATTTCCCTTCACTTGCACACTCGTGACATCCCCGGCTCCGCCCACATTCCACACCAACACTTCGTTGAAGTAGGGATTTCCGGTTATGGTGAATCGGATTCCACCGCTCTTTTGGCATGGGACCCTGCAAAAGGAAAGCCACGAGGAGCTTAGACAAATCTAGCAAACTTACAGAAGACATGAGAGACTGCAAACTTACAGAACACATGAGAGACTAAGAGGGAGAGAAACTAACCTGCGGTATGAAATGGGAATAATGCCACCCCTGTACTCGGCAACCTTTAGGAAGACGGGCTTGGCTATGTCAAAATGGTGGCGAGGCGGGTTGCACCATCCTCCGTTATCACTCGATTGGTAGTAGTTTGGTGGGCAGTGGTTTGTTGCCGTGACGATGAGAGATGGCTGCCCGGGCTTGCACCATTGAGGGTTGTCCACACATTTGATTTCGTAGCACGCACCGCACGACTGTCCGTTGTTGAACAACGCTTCGCTCAATGCTACCGTCTCTAGGCCATAACCTTCTCTCACCACATCATCATAGCCACAGGCTCCCCCTATAATCAAAAAAATTTCCCAGAAGTAAGCAACATTTAAACAACTTTTAATGTTCGGAAAAATATGAGTTAGTCTCGGATACAAATACGACGAATGGCTCACATGTCCAACATGATTGAATTATGTATGATTATTATTATTTTCTTTTTTGTTAATCTCGGACCTATTTATAGGATTGTCCCTCAAAAAACACATCTCTAAATATAAAGAATCAACAATGCAAGCAAGCATTAAAAAAATGACAAGCATATATATAGATATAAACATGTCTATTTGAGGCGGTTATTTTTTCAATTTCTCAAAAATGTGTTTGATGTTTCCTTAGAAACACTGTCATAGGCGAAGCCAATGTCGAACAAATTAAGGAAATTTTCGTATCCAAAGCAGCAACGTGCATGATGGAATATGAACAAAAGCCTAGAATCGGCAGGCAACTAAGTTTTGGGGCCGTTTCGAAATGTTTTGGAGATGATTTTGTTTTGGGTATGAAATAGAGATGAAAATATTTAAAAGTGACTCTGAGATGTTTTTTGAAATTGTATTTGATCGTGTTTCTAAAATTGGTTTTTGAGTACAACAAAAAGTAAAATTGTGTTTGGGTATGTTTCTGAAAATATTTATTGAGTCTGTAAGCTATAGAAAATGAAAATGGAAATGAGAAAACAACTTTATTTCATTTTCAAATTCCTTAACAAAAAATTAAAATGATTTTTTGTTTTCATTTCTATTTTCTGATTTTGTGCAAAAGCAAATGCTATTTCAGAACCATTTTCAAACCAATTTTGTTAGAAATCGTGATACTCCTTTCCAAAATGTTTTAGAAACAATACCAAATAATGGGGTCTTAGATTTTTCAACGTCTAGTTTTTTTGAAGTCTATAAGAAGCTAAGCATGCATGAATTGAATTAGTTTCATACCAAATGTTCCCGAACCGCCCTCATAGAAGGTGGCATGGGCAGGAATCCAGGGGCCGGGGTGGAAATTTGGACGGTGGTGCTTGCGGGGAGGCGGAAATCGGCCACGTCCTCGTCTTGCATGGTAACGGGGAGCCCCCCATGCACGGACGTGATCAGGCAGTTCCGCGACAACGACAAGGACAAGAAGCAAAAACCCCAAGAGAGGTCGCAAAGGCAATGCCATGACTTTTGGCACACAATGAGCTGTTTAGACACGCCTTTGGTTGTTTTCTCTCCCTCTTTATAAAACAAAAATACAATTTGTTATTTCAAATTTTATACGTTTTTCACCTTGCGTTATCTTTGGGGCCTAAGGACGTTTATGGAGCACTAGATTTTAGGGTTTGCTTTTTATGGCTATTTCTGTTACGTTGAACTTTTAATGGACGTAATTCACTTGGTCTTTTTTTTTTGGGTAAAATTCAATAATAGGGGTTGTCGTGAGGGGGTGAGTTTTCCTCTCTCTTGCCCCCACTCTATCTTTATTTTAAATAGTATAACAGGTTTTGGGCACACGAGTGCCGACATTGTACCTTAAAAAATATTCATTTGCTTAAAAAAAAAAAAAAAAAAGATTGAAAGTACCAAAATATTAACACAAGGACTTACTAATGACTATGTAATGCTCTGATCCTCACGAAGAAATAATATATATATATATATATATATTTTTTTTTTTTTTTTTTTTGGCGCACAATATTGAGCTGTATAGACACGTTTTGGTTGTTCTCTCTCTCTCTCTCTATAAAACGAAATTACAGTGTGTGATCTTATATTATTTACGTTTTCACCTTGTGTTATTATTGGGGCCTAAATTTTAGGTTTGCTTTTTTTTTTTTTTTCTCTCTCTCTCTCTTTAGCTATTTTTGTTGAGTTGGGTAATTCATTGGGTTTTTACGAGGGAGTGGGGTGTGTTTTCCTCTCTCTACCTCTCTTTCAAAGAATTCTAAATAAGTAGTTTGAATGATTATCTTCTTATGTTCCTCGAATTTAATGTCTTTTTATTTTACCTTTTAAAATTTACAATTTCTATTTTTCCCTCTAAATTTTTGTATTAGTACTAATTAATCCTTTTCTATTAGCATTTTTAACAGGAAAAACCACATGAGTAACTTAATCATTTTTTTCAGTCTATTTTTAACAAAAATTCTATTTTTTTACCATTTAAGAGGTAAGCTAGAAATGATCATAAAGTTTAGGGCCATAAGGCTAATCCATTGGGGAAAAAAGGTTTTTTTTTTTTTTTTTTTTTTTTTTTTTTTTTTTTTAAACTTGGGGGAAAAAGATTTGAGGAAAAAAAAATACCAACTGTTAAATTTTATTTAAATTAAAGCTAAACCATACTAATAATCTTTATTTTAAGAAGTTTACCAAGGTTTTAGAAGGACTAATATGCACGTATCCACAAATTTGCATATTCTTTATTATAACTAGAAAAATATGAGTTTAAAACACGTGCTAAAATACAAAAATGAAAGTTGTCCCATATGAGTAGAAAGTTGTTATTTTTTACATATAAGCTCTACATAAGAGTTGGAAAACGATGAACACTACTTGCCTAAATTAGAGGATATGCATCAAGCTGCAAGAAAAATTACTACTACACCTTCCCTTAGATTTTGAAATTTCATTTTGTAGAATTTCGATTACGCAGCACCTTATAAAAAACCATGTAAGAAAAAAATATTATTATTATTATTATAATTATTATTTTTTTTTTGGTGCCATACTGAAAAAGCCTGAACTTTTGAATTAACAAGATACACTTACGTATGCATATGTACTGGAAGTGTATCGATTTAACTATAGTTGTTCCTGAATTCCTCTAAAATATATATCTTGAAAAACAATAAGTTCTCGATTTAATGATATTTCCTCTAAATATATGATTCGATCTTAATAATGTATTGTTAGATAATTGTTTAAAAGAAAGAAAAATATTTTCAAGCTAATGATAAAATTTTGTTTGTGTAACTAACATATAATTTAGTAACGGTGGATTAGTTGCTTGTATGCATCCTTATGCTTCGAGTAGTAGTCAATTTCAGCCTACAAAAGAAGAAACAAGAAAAAGCAAAGTCAGGAATAATCTTCAAAAATTTGTGCCCTTGCCAGTGAAACTAATAGGTCTTTAACTTATATCTAGGAAACACAAACTGTGTAACAGATTTTGGGTTATGATTTAAAAAAAAAAAAAAAAATCTAATAAATTATCTATTAGACCGCAAATAGAAATCGTATGGTGACAAACCTTGCGGATCCCTTTGATGGCAACCAACAACTTTTGTCCAATTAGCTCTGTTATGACAGTGTCTTCCTTGAGAGCTCCTAAAGATTCCGAAAGCGATCTTGGCAGCCTTTGAAGTTCGGCGTCGAGACTGGAAGGATTTGCATCTGCTTTTCATATAATGAAAAAAAACAAAAACAAAAAAGAAAATGCAATGAGATTTAGCTTACATTCATCATATCTTAAGAAGACCATGTTACAAACTAAAATAAAAGGTGCGACGCATGTGTAATACTAAAATATAAGACGATGTAGCCCAGAAGCGCAATAAAATATGAAACGGGCATTAAAGGATAAATAATCGCAAAAATCGTCACAAGCGGTCACATCTTGCAAGATGCCAGGGTGCATCGAAAGGTCAAGGAAGACATGAAGAAACCGTTTTCATCATTTTACTCTCACCGATATTCGGGGGCAATAGATAGTCGTTCTATAGTAGTATGAGAAACATGGGGAAAAATGGGGGAATATATAGTAAATAGCATGTTTACGTAGGCTAAAATAAGTAAGTAGCATATTTACGAAACTATTTAAGAAACGAATTGTAAGATATCGTACTTCATGAGATGAAAAAGTGGTCATACCAATCGGTTCCGGAAGAGTAAGATGTCTCCTAAGCCCATCAATCCCGGCAGCTAGTATTGCAGCCAAGCCCAAGTATGGATTTGCACAACCATCAAATGACTTAATCTCAAAGTTGCTCACATAACCATCCGATATTCCCGGTGGACAAGCAGTTCTCAATGGAGCTTCTCTGTTCTCTTTTCCCCAGCATTGATATGCTCCGCTCCATGTATTGGGTTGTATCCGATCGTAACTACAAGCCGAGAATGGTTTAATGTTAGAAAAGAAAGTTTATAAAATTAAAACGATAAAGTAGAGAGAACACGTGTAGAGATTAAAGCTATAACCTGTTTGGAACTGGTGCTGTAAACGCCAAAATTGCGGGAAGATGATGCAATACACCAGCCATGAATTCCTCACCAACTTTGGACATTCCATGCCGAGAGGTTCCCATGAAAACATTCTTTCCGTTCTGCCACAGACTGAGATGCACATGGGAACCGGAACCGATGTCTTGCAATGAATACCTGGACACAGAGATAAGAAACACTTAGAAAACATATGACCACAAACCATACTACCGAGCAACCTGTAAACCTCTCGTGCTGCATTATGTTTGTACTTGTTAACGCAATTAAAGCATCTTTAAGACTCAGACAAATTAGGACGTACTTGGGCATAAAAGTAGCCAATAGCCCATGCTTCCTTGCAATGGCCCTTATAGATTCGCGAACGAAAATCAAGTTATCAGCCGCATGAGTGCAAGTTGTGTGCCCCAGAGCCATCTCAAATTGACCGTTCCCAGCTTCAGCATGTATCTACGAAATGCAAAACACCAAATGAGTTGAAAAACAAAATGCTGGTAAACAAGAAAGTGAAAAATGCCACGGTTAATAGTTTCTTCTTTTTGTTTTTCACATTTTCTGTAGTAGTACGGTAACTTAAGGCCTATAGGACGGCTTTCTATAGAAAAAAATTCTCGAGCACCTGTTCCACGGGAATATTCAAGGAATGCATAGTAGCAATAACTTCTTGGAATATCGGAGAAGCAGCATCGTATGACGAGGTAGAGCTATAGGGAGTTGAGTCAAATGGAACCCATTCTTCTTTCCCTTCCCTATAAAAGTTCATCAGTTAAAAACATTGCAAAAGTTTCAAAATTCGTATGGGTGACTGTAGTAATGAAATGGCTTTAGAGTTGGGGACTAAAGGATTCCATACCTCAATACACTTTTCAAAAGGAAAAACTCGTTCTCAAATCCAGCATTCATTACCTGGACAAATTCCGTTAGAAGTTTTTAACTTAGAAATCAAAGTACTTTATATGCAAGAAGAGTGATAAAAGGATACCAAGTCATATTCTTCTTTTAGAATTTTTGAAACCCTTCTTAAGGCCTCTCTTGGGCAATATTCCCAAGGTTCACCAGGTTTGAGATGCATATCAGCCAAAACCATATCCTCTCGCATTTGCCTGTTGATGAAGAAACTGGTGATTAGAAAAGAAAAACCTTGCCACTTGTGTCTAAAGATACCATATAAAAGCATTGAGTTTATCAAAATCAGTCTTTACCATGGAATTCTCCTTCTGGTTGATAAATCGGGCATCAATCTAATCTCCCCAGTTCCAGTCAGATTAGTTTCATCAGCTGGACCATCGGCAAATGAAGTCATTCCCATTGAAGCGAAAGTCAAACCAACACCATTTTTCTCGACAACATTCTGAAAGCGTGCTGCAGGAACAACCTGAAGAAAAAGATGAATACGATTGCTTATGACTATGAATTTAATCTATAGCAAATTAGGAGACTATATGACCCACACTAGACTTGATTTAGCAGAGCCATGAAATGGGACCAACTCACACGACATCGATGTTGTCCTGAAGCATCAACCCACAGTACACGAATGAGCGAGACATCACTTTGCGGAGTAGTCTTAATTTTTTCAGGAAGAGGAGATATGCATTTTGTTGAACCAAAAGATTTCATGGATAATTTAATTTTGTAAAATTGGATTGCATTTTCCGAAAAAATGTCTTTGGCAGCTTCAACAGCTTCATGAACAGAGAGATCTCCATCAATACAAGCATCACGCAGGACTGAAAAGATGACTTCACGTGCTTTTTTGGCACCTGCAAACATGATACGACAGCTTAAAGTGATAATCAACTGAAAAAGTTATATTCTAGCTCATAGCACAACTGATATCAACTTTACAAACCTAAGTAAAAAGTTTCAGGAAATGCATAGCCATCAGTGCTGAACATCACCTGCAAATTATTTAAGTTTAACATGGGATGTCACCATTACAAACTAAACAAATTGAAGAAAATGCAAATAAGGAAGAATTGTTCATGTTTCGACATTCAAGATCCCCGGGAAACAGAGAAAAAAACAGTGCATAATTTGCAAATAGATCAGAGAGAATGTAGATACGTATTTTTAAAGCCAGATCAATGAGTGAACGTTTTATTTCACATGACTATTATTTTATCAAATTTAGTATTCAAGTGTAGACTCTGGAAATTTTCGTTTAATCTTGTTTCTTTGGCCTTAGATGGCATATGTTAGTACCTTCTTTATTGGAGCTAGCTCCAAGAGTTCTTTGACTGAAGAAATCATCCCGTGGACGCTAAGCTTTGGAACAGCTAAGCCAAAGTCCAAGTATACCTGCAAGTGAAAGCATTCATTTCTTAGTGAAACTTTCAAGTTAGAATCCAAATTTCGACCTAATATGTTATCCAAAAGGCAGAGAATTTACCTGGGAATAAACAGAAGCTAAATAAGATGCTTCCTTCGAAAACGGGTACGATGCATGTAAAAGAACAATGCGGCATTTCGAAAATCTCTCGTCCTCAAGGACAGTTCGGAGATGAAGGGGATTGGATAGCCTCATATCCAGATCTTTGTCTCCAAAACTAGTTATGGTAGATAGAAAAAAGTTTAGTGAAAAAGCATTTGGGTGAAATGAGCCAAATTTAAGTGGAGAATTTTGGTTTAAAAATTTTTCAGTAATCAGCCATACAACAATGACTAGTTTTCAATTCTTTTCCTATGATAGAATATAAGAAAAATTAGTTGAAATACCCTGTGTGTATCTGTATAGGCAAGTCAAACTGTAGAGCAACCTCCAAACTACGTGTGAAGATATAGTCGATAAAGTTCTTATTTGTTATTTGGAAGGGTTTGGAAGCTGAAAATAAAGAATGGTCAGCATAGAAAAATGGTGATCAGTGAAATTGGCCAATGCACTTGCTATACTCACCTTGCAAGACCTCGGCAAGACCTTCCTCGGCGTCTTTTCTTGAAACGTTTGTGTTGATTTCTAGACCACTGCGATATGCAGCTATGCTTTTCAAGCCAAAAATCTCACCAGCAACAGTAATGAGGTAGCTAAGGAATCTCACAAAGCAGAGTAATATCACAAACCAACAATAACAACAACAACACCAATGAAAGGATATGATTTCAACTTTCCAACGAAAGTCTCGGTGAATGTATCCAGACTCCAAGAAGATCCTCCTGGCAATTCCTGAAGAACCCCACGAAAAATTTCATCGAAATAAACATAATAGGCTCAAAAAGACCAAAATTATCATAAAATTGAAATTATCTTACTTCATCTAGAATTGTTTCAGCCAAACGTTCAATTCTCAGAATTCTGCCAACAAAAGGTGCAAAGGCTTTATGCCACTCAATGTCATGTTTTTTGTCGAGGCTCAGTCCATCGTCGATGAGTATGGCGGAAATTTTCGCTGCATTGAAGCATGTTGAGCCAACGGACTGTAATCCGTGGAGTCTGCGAAATTCTTCAACCCCATGCAAGGATTTCTCACATCCATAGAGCTCAGCTATGTCTTTCAAATTTCTCTGACCCAACATACACCAAAAGAAAAGTTCTGTTCATATAAGTCATAAAATATTCTTATGCTAAGTCAAAAAATAGCAGTGAAAAGCAATATACCATTCAACATTATCAAATAAAATGTGTCAAAAATATAGGATGTCTACAAAAGTGATTTTTTTTTTTTTTTAAATTCCAACTTATTTCTTCTTCTTCTTCTTCGTTTTTTTTTTTTTTTTTTTTTTTTTTTTTTTTTTGTTTTTAAGATTTCCAACTTAGTTGACATGACCTTTTTTTTTTTTTTTTTTTTTTTTCATAATCAGTTTAGTAACATACATGGGGTTAATTTTTCTTTTAACAATAAAAACCATATTTCATAACTAACACTACTTTTTTTTTTTTTAGGAATATTTACCAAAATAATAACCTCAAAATTTGATATAAGCGAAAAAAACCTTCATTCATTTTAATGTAGGAACATCCGTCAAAAAAACTAATCGTCCCGGTCGTTCTCATTCATTCCAAGGAAGGTTATTTTGCTAATTTTGATTTTTAAGGTTGTCATTTCAGCAAATATTTCATTTTGGGTAACAAAAATTTTTAAAGATTATTTATTAAAAAAGAGAGAGAGAGAGAGAGAGGTGTTTGACTCCTTTTTTTTTTTTTTTTTACCCACAGTCACATCAGAAAATTACTGAGAGTAATTACCAATTACCATATTTATCAGAATAATTACTTTTTCTAAAGGAGAATAATTAAGAGAAAGAAAGAAAGAAAAAAACCGAAACGATTAACTCAATTTCTTTTCTAAAAATGAGCTCCACTTCAAGTTTCACTAATGCGGAAAATTTTGCTCAGTGGTCCATAAATTCGTTCGGTTTACATAAATGGCACAACGATTTAACTTTACAGTCCTTATTCACAGTCATTCACTCATCTCATTCGATTTAAAGAAACCAAAAAAAAAAAAAAAAATCTGATTTGCCAGAAATCAGTCCATATTTATACGAATTCCATTTATGGAAAACAATCTTTTTCGACTCCAATTTTCAATATACGACTGCTTTTCGGCTCAATCGCACATCAAAAATTAAAATAATAATAACAAAAAAACTAAATTTTTTTTTAAAAAAATCTGAAACCAGAACCGAACGAAGAAGAAGGAAACACGACATTTTAACTTACTCCGATCAAGGAGAGAGAGAGAGAGTAGGAACCTTGAAGGAGAGAGAATGGACGGCATGAGACAAGGCATCGCCATGGGCTTCAGAGAAGCCGTTGATGAAAGGGAAGGTTGAGTCCACAGCGACGATATTGTGGGCGTGAGCGTCTAATAGCTCTGCCTCCTCTATCGTCTTTCTCAGCTCCGAGAAATCCATTTTTTCTCTTCTCTGTCTCTCTCTATAAGCTCTCCAAGTTTTGATATTGGCGGTCTCTCTGTCTGACTTTCTCTTTATATTTGATTACCTGCTTGCACTCTCAGTATAATAATAAATACTTGTCCTCGTTGGTCGCTCTTTAAAATTTTGGCTCTGTCCGTCTGATGTGGATTTATCGCAAAATTTTAAATAAGGAATTTTATTATTTTTAGAAAATATGGATTTATCAGAAGATATAATTATATATATATATATATGTTTTTTTTTCCCTTCTGTAATTAATATCACATAATATCCTGGTGTATCCGAATAATCACATAATACACCTGGCGTATCATAATTAGTGCTAATAATTCCGTTAAAAAACTAATTTAATGCTAATTTGTCTCCATATGCGAGCAGCAACGAAACTGGATGAAAATTCTGGGCACTTGCGTTGACGTTCATGTCCAATCCAATCATAGCCGTTTTCGAACTTGGGTTTATGGCCCACGATTGGATTCGGCCCAATAGGAGACAAGCATGGGGCCGAACGATGAGGGCTTTGATCCATTAATAGTTTCCATGAAAATGATATTCATCGTTACATAGGCAAACGATCTTTTTCAAAGAAGTACTTTTCTAAATGATCATAGTTTTATATTCTACTAAGTGATCCAAGTTTTATAAAATTTGTAAAACGATCATTTTTTTTAAATAATCAATCGGTAATTGACTGAATTAAACATTATTAATATGTATAATTTATTGATTGATTATATTTAATTATTAATTAATTATTATCAATTACTGATTGACAGTGATTTTTCTGAATAAAAAATATTATCATTTATTTAAATAAGTATTTAAAACTGTTTATTTACTTAATTTTCCCTTTACTATAGTTTTACTTGTTTTTCATTTTCAATTTGAAATGACTTTAATTTAATGTTAGAAGTACACCTTAATATATATAATTACTTATTTTACTCTTTATTCCTGTTTTCTTTTTTTATATGCATTTTATTTAACGAAAAAAACTTTTGATGAAAATTATTTTATCTTATCAATATGTATTTTTATTTTAGGGAGAGGTTGTGGTAGAACCTCTCTCAGAGTAACTGCTGATAAGTTTTTTTTTTTTTTTTGAACCGTTAAGATTTAATCGAACGGTTGATATATTGTTAATGTATCATAATTACCATACACTTTACCTCATCTTACCCATTCCCACCACAATCTTCTCTGTTGCCTGCGACTTTCCTGCTGTCGCCGGCGACCTGCACCCCGTCATCGGTGACACCCCAACGCCAGCGACCACACCCCCAGCCCCCCCCCCCCCACCCTAGGCCTGTGGGGGGGGGGGGGGGGGGAGCCAGGATGGGTGGGAGAGGGGGTGCTGGGGGGAGTAGGGGGACCTAGGGTGGGAGTGAGGGCCGAGGGGGGGAGGGGGGGTTGCTGGTGATGGGGTGGGGGCCGGCCAGGGGTGTGGTAGCCGGCGACGGGGGGAAGATTGCAGGCGACGGAGAAGATTGGGGTGGAAATTGATAAGATGAAGTAATATGTATGGTAATTATGATACACCAACAATATATCAACCGTTTGATTAAATCTTAACGGTTCAAAAAAGAGCTCTACTGATAATTACTCTAAAAGAGACTCTACCATGGATTTACCCATTATTTTAATTGTCAGATTAACTTTTTAAAACATCTGATTTATAAAAGTGTATGCATTTTTTTTTATTGGTAAGCTCCCAACACCCCCATTAAATAAACCTAATCTACACTTTTTTTTTTTTTTTTAACACTTGTCAAGAATCGAACTTGGACTCACTGAACCTAACCCTTAACCCCCTTTTCCCTCTGGGCTAGCCCCATTGGCTTGTATACATTAAAAATTTTATAGCACAACATGTTGAATAACTTCCCATCATATATTAAACAGTTGAAATTTGATATAATGATTAAAACAACAATATCTATAGATAAAGCAAAAGTGCAGCTATTATCATTAATTTTTGCTTATTTATTTTTTAGCATGGCAAAAGATCAACTTTAGGAGGGAAATTATTAAATTATTTTGCAAAAAAAGAAGAGGAGACCAAAAAAGTTTACTAAACATCTGAGCCCCAGAGATATGGAGGTTCCTGACAACCTTTCAAATTGTTGCTAAATCCATTGACAAGTAAGAGACAACCTGACCAATCGAATTATAGGTGTTTAACATATTCATAACTAACGATTTTCCACAAAATGGTGATGAATGGTTAATTTTTACAAATCTTTCTATTTTCCAAATCAATCTATTCCGAACCTAAAAATCCGACAACCTTGACAAAAAACCTCCTAATTAGGTTAGTAGCTGACCGAGTAGCAGCTGATAGACCCAATAAGCATAGTTGGTTAATGATGCGATGGGAGAAGTTTTTCTTTTGTCATTTTTTTTTATCAATGTTGGCTCAGTCAAGGCTAGTCCATGCACAATCCTAATGGACAAACCTTTGATCCACTCGAAATTCTTTTTCTTTTCCTATTGGATCTAGTTGTAATAAGAATGCTCGGCTGATAAATAACTCACTTCTTGGTCTTCGACCCTCGTAGTCACAATGAACGTCTCCGATCAGTACAGTGTGGTGGCAGGTTCAATATACATTTGCAATGGAGTAGTAAACAACAGTATGGTCTTTTCTCTATCTAGAGGACAAGGTTCAAGTGGAGGCAATCTAGGCTCCCAACTCTATGAAATTGCCTTAGTTATTCTTAACCCAACTCTTACCACTCTTCTCGAAGCCCCTAGCAGCATCATCCAAAACTGCTATTGACCGATACAAAAAAAGCTCTCACTAATGGCCTGCCAACCAAGTTAAAATAAAAAAGAAAGAAGAGAGCAATAGAACTTCATATTTTGGTAATTCTCTAGAGTCATCATGTTTTTCGTTTTTTATGACGTTTTTAGAAAATTAACTTCATCGTAATATCTGTGAGTATTTTTCGTCCCAGTAACCCACTTACCCGAATTTTTAGTTTAAAGAATACTGACTTTTAAGAATAAGTAGTGATTGTCCTTTTTCGACCCTTACCTAAAAGCCCAAAAAAAAAAAATGTAAGGTTGGGGTTGTAAATCTGTAATTACAAACCGTCAAAAAGCTACTTTTGAGCCCCTTTTTCGATTCCAGTGGGCAGTGGCTCTACACAAGTTTTGAGAAAGTAAATGCAGAAGAAGTGCATATCAAAGGCAAGACTCTAACCCCAAATCCCCCCCCCCCCCCAAAAAAAAAAAAAAAAGGTCTTATAGTACTCCTCTATGTCGCTTAAATGACAAATTTTGTACTTCATACAAAATAATCTTTAAAAAAAAAAAATCTCACAGTGCATATCAAGACAAATCTTAGATTACAAGAACAAAATCTAAAATATATAAAAGTACATACACATTATACATCCGATAATTGGATATGCATCACAAAAATATAGCACTTTCATGAGGGAGTAAAGAAGGAAGGGCCTTTTCAACATATAAAGATAAAAATACATCACAATTGGCATATGTGAATTATTCGTAAATCTTTGGCGATGCTAATGAATTTTACCATATATCTAATATTTATTCTCTTCCTGATAAGCTCGAACACATCAGCATTTTATTTTCAACTTTTCTTCCCTTTCAAGTTCGAATGCATTCGCAAGGAAATCTACCGTAATTTTAGTACCATTTTCTTTGAATAAAAATAAGAAATATATACAATTTAAATGCAGAAGATTTTGCGATGCACAAAATCTGCCCCAAAATGAAAATAAATGCAGTAGATTTCGGGATGCAATATTTGCCTAGTCTATATACACACACACACACATATATCTATAACGCATAGCAATACAATACATTTCTATACCAAACATATATCATTAGTATCTTCAAAAATCAGCAGTACTCAACCTCAAGAATGGAAGCCATAGCAAATATAGTCTTCGGCCTTGCACTGGCTATCTTCTTCTCCGGTACAGTTGACTCAAGTTTTTCATCTTTGTTTTGTTGTTTTTTTAACTGAAAAACAATGGTGCTATTATATTTATCATCCCTTTTATTACTCTGAAATTCTCTGGATCTACCAATAGAATGGATTTAAATTGTGTGTATAATTGATTAAATGCGGGTAAAATAGACTAAAATTACGTGAAAATCACAGCGCATATATATATATATGTGTGTGTGTGTGTGTGTGTCTTTATAGTCATATACGTAAATACAATTTTTGTATAAAAATATACAATTGTAATACATTATTTTTTACTATATATTTCAGGGGTCCAGTCAGCCACATTCACAATAAGAAACAACTGCGCCTACACAATCTGGCCAGGAACCCTAACCGGCGCCGGCAAGCCGCAACTGTCGTCCACCGGATTCGAGCTCGGCCCCGGGGCCATGCAAACCCTAGACGTCCCCGCAGGATGGTCGGGCCGATTCTGGGCCCGGACCGGATGCTCCACCTCCGGCGCCACCGGAAAATTCTCGTGCGCCACCGCCGATTGCGATTCCGGCCAGGTGGAATGCGCCGGCGCCGGGGCGAAACCGCCGGCGAGCTTAGTAGAGCTCACTCTTGGGGCCAACGGCGGCCAAGATTTCTACGACGTCAGCGTCGTCGATGGCTTCAACTTGCCCGTTGCTTTGGCCCCGCAAGGCGGCTCCGGCGCGTGCCAGAGCACGAGCTGCCCCACGAACGTCAATGGGGTTTGCCCGCCGGAGCTGGCTGTTAAAGGAGCCGACGGGAGTGTGATCGCTTGCAACAGCGCGTGTTTGGCGCTTAAACTGCCGCAGTACTGCTGCACTGGGGATTTCAGTACGCCGGACAAGTGCCCGCCGACGAACTATTCTAGAATCTTTAAGAACCAGTGCCCTCAGGCTTATAGCTATGCTTATGATGATAAATCTAGCACTTTTACTTGTTCCGGTGGGGCTAACTATGCTTTCACTTTCTGTCCATGAAATTTGGTACTTTGTTGTCAGTAATTCCATTAATTTAGGGGGTGTTAGGGTGATGAGTTTAAACTCATCACCATCAACTTAATTTTATCTTTTTCCCCAAAAGTTTTTTGTCTTTTTAAAATCACTATTTAAACTTATAAATTTTAACTCAAACTCATTCACCAAACACCGAGAAATTTGGCTTTTTTTTTTCTTCAAGTTTTTATTAATTATTATTATTATTTTTATAATAAAGGAAACATATCTCCACTAACTTGCAAAGGAGACAAGAGGCAATACGTGTAAAAAAGGATATAATTGAAGCTTATTGCGCTTTTGATCATTCGCGCTGTTGAAGTTGATAATTCTGTAAGGATGTAATGGCCTTATTGTTCCAAGAACAATGTAAGCACGACAGACACAAAATGAGATGATCAATTTAGACTAACATGATTTTTTAAATTGATATCATATAACATTAAAATTAAATATATATTTTTAATTGGAGAGATATGAATAAAAAGATCATGAATTGATTCTTGGACTTATAGGCCATACTGGAGCTAAGATTTTTAATATCTTGAACTAATACAAACAGGACACGAATCTACAAAAAGCCAGGTCCAATAGGAAATCAAGGACAAATGGACCTAATTAATAGGAAATCAAGGACAAATGGACCTAATTGATGTAATGGTCAGGCTGACACATTAAGGCATGATTCACATCTGATCTCTCCTAGACATTACCTCATAGAAGTGCCTAACAATATCAAGTAAGATGAGTATTTATTCTTCATCAATCGCATTAATTATGTGATTGAGACTTAGATTAACCATATATATATATATATATATATATTTTCAAAAAGTATGTCCTACGAAAGAATCATGGTATTTCTGTAATTTTCTCTAACAATTAAAAGCAAAAGAAAAGTTTAGGCCTATGAATCTCTCGTCAATTGATGATAGTCTGGTTTGTAAGTATATGATGGATTATCCAAGAGATTCAAGTTTAAATATTGACAACATTAAGATTAATGTATTGAAAAAAGTAATGTTAGGGACATCCATAATCTTGATTTTTGTGTACCAATAGGTTGTCGTTTATTTAAGAATAAATATTTTTAATTAATATGATAATTATATGAACGAAAAAATGACAACTTATATGTCATACAAGATAACATCAAAAATTGATATTAAAATTGATGTGCAAGAAAAAGGGTCATGAATCTCTCCCTCTCTTCCTCAACCATGAAAAACAAAATGATTATGAATGATCATAGGTTTAGGCTGCCAGAACTATTCATATGGTGGCTGACAGCTGATTTGAATTCAATTCGACGTTGTATATTCAGAAGAAAATTCTTTAGTGTATCCCGTCTATCACGGTGAGTAGAAATCTCTAACCCCATCACTCTCGGTGGACACTTGTCCCTCTATGGTTCATCCATATATTTTTCTTTTGTTACCGTGTCATCCCATCCAATTAACTTGGTCATTAACTCTTCATATATTTCTTTCACTTTTTTCAACTCGTATATATCAACAGGGGATTAATGATCTAGAAGCTTATAATATTAATAATATGGCATACTGAGATTTTTTTTTTTAAATGTATTATCGATAGAATTATATTTTTTAGTGAATATATATATACAATTATTGTTTCGTTTGGTATTTCAACTTAATTCCAACTAAACTATACTTTTTCATATCAGATTTTATATTTTTTTGAAAAGTTAACAAAAATTATAACTAATTTTTGAAAAGTCAATTAACTCCAATTTAAAAATTTCATCTTCAATCGGCGAACCAAATACAAGCTATATATATTTTCATATATATATATATTATTTATTTATTTATTTTGATCTATTGGTGCCATATTGAAAACAAAGGAAAAAATTTGGAGCTCCTCTATATGCATGAATTTGACGGTAAGTGGAACACTGCCAAATGTTTATCTAATCTTGAGAAGAAAATTCAACCAAAGGAAAAGGGCCCTAAAAAACGCCCTAAAAAACACCACGTATATAACTTAGGGGGTGTTTGGTGTGTAAGTTTGAGTTGAAATATTTTAGTTTCAATAGTAATTTTTGTTGACTTTTCTGAAAAGATAAAAAACTTTTTCAGAAAAGACAAAAAATATTTTCAGAAAAAGATAAAAAAAAGTACAGTTTCACTTGAGTGAAACGAATCCGCCAAACGTGCCCTTAGCAAAATGGGATCCGATACATTAATTGGGAATGTTCTAAATGCATAGAATTGTACTTTTGTAGATAGAAAATTACAAGTCCATAACGAGTTAACGATTACTTAAGCGTGATATGACCACGTATGTATAACTATGATATTAAATTTTGTAGTCTTCCGACGATTCGAAATTTTTCTAAATATCAACTCAGACACGCAATGCTTAGTCAAGCAAAAGAACAAAAGCACAAAAGAATATAAGTCTGAGGCTTAGCCTATAAATACCTCCCTAATTCTCATCAAGTCCCTCAATTCAATCAAAAGTTGTATTGGTTTCCCTCTCATCACTTGAAGCAATTATTTATTTTAAGAGAAATATCCAACAACTATGAGGACCCTAGTTCTCTTCAGCCTCGCTTTGGCCTTCCTCCTTGCTGCAGGTAATAATTATGATATTCTTAATTATAATTAGTCTCTTTTTTACTGCGATTTTTGGTGTTAACAAAGTAATTAACATGCATGCATAGTGTCCCAATAACGCTATGAAAATAGTGCTAAAGGTTTCATTTATAGAATCGATCTCATCTTTTATTAATAATATATATAGTGTTTAATATATTACCAGTGTCGTCTTTTAAATACTATTTTCTATGGAATATGTCGTTGGCAGAAGGGAAAGAAAAATTAGATACACATATATAGATTAATATCTATATTGACATAGCTAATTATTATTTAATTAAGGGACATTCATATAGGCTTTGCTGTCCTCTTTTCCTCCCTTTCCTGAATCATTTACTTTAGTTTTTCTTCCACACTATCCCTAAAGCAATAGGCTTAGGTCATATATTTATATAGCAATTGTTGAATATTGGTTTCTCTCTTGTAAAATCGCGTTTTTTTTTTTCATGAGAAATATGTATGTAAAATAGTCACAACAACATATTATTAGTTATAACTTTAAGAGGGGTTTTGTTTTGTGCAACAATTAACGCATAAAAGAAAAAAAAATTATGCATAAGCATCTCAATATATATTTGTATATTCTATATATATAGTCTATAACCATATACTTGAGCTTTGATTCATTAAAAAAAAAAAAAAAAAAAAATCGTTTACTTGGCATACAGGAGCAAATGCAGCAAAAGTCACTATCAAAAACAACTGCCCGAGGACCATCTGGCCAGCAACCCTAACCGGCGACGACAAACCCCAACTCTCGACCACCGGTTTCGAGCTCGTCCAGGGCGCCAGCCGCTCGTTCGACGTTCCATCGCCGTGGAGCGGCCGGTTCTGGGCCCGGGACCGGTGCTCGAACGACAACGGCAAGTTCACCTGCCTCACCGGAGACTGCGGCTCCGGCCAGGTGGAGTGCAACGGCAAGGGCGGGGTCCCACCGGCGACTCTCGTCGAGATCACCATAGCGGAGAACGGCGGACAAGACTACTACGATGTCAGCAACGTCGACGGGTTCAACTTGCCGGTGTCGGTGGCCCCGCAGGGCGGCACTGGCGACTGCAAGGAGTCGACATGCCCCGTGGACATCAACGCCGCCTGCCCGGCTCAGTTCCAGGTGAAGGCGCCGGACGGCGGCGTCATTGGGTGCAAGAGCGCCTGCACGCTGTTCAACACGGATCAGTACTGCTGCAGGAAGCCTTACGACACGGCGGAGACGTGCCCGCCGACGGAATATTCTAGATTCTTCGAGGAGAAGTGCCCTCAGGCCTACAGTTATGCTTATGATGATAAGAACAGCACTTTTACTTGCTTCAGCCGCCCCGACTACGTCATCACATTCTGCCCGTGAGACGTCGAGAGGCTGGTGTTGATCATTATCAACTAATAAAAAATGAGCCTCATAATAATTATAGATTATAAGAGATTTAAGAATAAATAATTGTATGTGTTCGTGATGTTT
Organism: Ficus carica; assembly: GCA_009761775.1. Lineage (NCBI taxonomy): Eukaryota > Viridiplantae > Streptophyta > Magnoliopsida > Rosales > Moraceae > Ficus > Ficus carica. The sequence goes on from CM019751.1 coordinate 16,053,979, forward strand.
TCACGAGCTTGACAGACATTTGATCTGTTGTCTGTCGAGCATTATATATTTATACTGAAATTTATCTGGTATGAATAAATGTTGGAATTCGATTTCCAATTTTCTGAATAATTTTTCTTCATTATTTATACAAGTGGAGATAATATGTGAGCTATTTTTCGTTTCACTGGTATAAATTAGAGAGAAGAGAAAAGCTCTATATGAAGTAAAAAAAGTTGGGGGATATGAAAATATAAACGCGTGTGTATGTTTAGATGGAGAAAGAGTTTATTTAAAAAAAAATAAAAAAATAAATAATTTTAAAGTTTTTTAATAAGGAATAAAAATGTTAAAATAAATTATATAATGTCAAACTTAAACTCTAATACATGTTTTAAAGTTTACTCATAAGAGTTTTATCCAAAAGTCATTATTTTTGACTTTGACAGAAAGCTTTTTTGGAGACCAGAAGAACTTTTGACAAATCATTAAAATGTTTTTAGAAGTAGTTTTTGGATTCGGAAAGTGACAAACAGCTTATAGGAAGCTTTGCCAAACATGTCCTATGTTTGGTACAGTAGAAAAAGGAGATAAGGAAATTAGATGAGAGATTTTAGGAAGAAAAATTAAATCTTAGATTATTTGGTAGAGTGAAAAATAGGAAGAAAGGAAGTTGTAAATCTACATGGCCCATCATATTTTAATCCTTCTTACTTTGAAAAGAAAAAAGAAGGAGAAATTTGACAAAAAAGTAACATGTAAAATAATGATTTTAATACTAATCCCTTATAAGGTATAACCGTAAAATATATCTAGACATTTTTTTTTTCTTTTTATTCTACCAAATAACACGAAGAAAAAATTCATTCATACTTTTTATTTTCTTTACCTATATATTTTACTATTATTTCCTTTTTATTTTCCATCCGGGGGGTGTCGGTGGGTTCCGTGAACTTGTTGGCGGACAAAAAATATCTAAAATCCCAATTAAAGAGACGTCCAATAGTGAGACTGGTGGAAGAGGACAGAGACTTTTGGACCAAGTTTTTAATTAATTCTTCTTTTATTTGTGTTGGACCTTTTCTATGATGTAATATTTTTTAAGAATTTTAGAAATTTTAACTTATATATTCAAACGTTTAAATAACAAAACATCAGATAATTAATAGCAGAAAGTTTAAAACTAACTTAATTAATACTAACTACTAAAGAGTCAAGAGTTGATAAAAATATAATACTCCATTCATTAGACCATAACTTCATATAGCATACTGTGAGGGGTTTTTTATGATAAATACTACATAAGTATGAAACTCTGCTGAATCTAATTAGCATAAGCAAAATAGAAGAGTTCCTAACATATTTATCAAAAAAAAAAAATTCCTCATAAAATTTATTATTAAAAAAAAAGGCAAATGGGAATAGGGCTGGCAATTTCGGATACGACATGAAATAAATGAGTTTGGATCGCACGTTTAATAATTGGATCAAAATTGAGTCGACACATTTAACGCGAAAATGAAAGGGCCAAAAACAAGCTAACATGGTTAACCTATTTAATCCGTTTCTTAAAATGGGTTTAAAACGGGCCAACACGACCAAACCTTTTTAGAGCCCATATATATAGCATTTCTCAATATATTTATAAAAAAAACCCTAAAAATAACAATATATAAAAGCCTAACCCCAACCCTAATAACCCATTTATGTTTTATTCTAAGATACGTTTGTCTTAATCATTATGGATATTTGATAATTTTAGTTGTTAGTTTTATATTTTATATGAATATGATGAGTTTTTTGTGTTAGTAAATTCAGAATTTTAAGTGATTTTTTATCCAAAATTTTCATGTTAAATGGGTCAGAAACCAGTTTCATGTTAACTAGGCCATAAACGGGTTTTCGTGTTAAATGGGTCATAAACGGGTTTATTTTCGTACCAACCTGTCATGGTTTGTTCAATAATCATGTTCGTGTATCATGTCGTGCTACCCATTTATTAAACAGTTTGTGTTCGTGTTTAGGTTCTTAGCCATTTTATTAATCGTGTCGTATTTGTGTTCATACTTATGATATTGTGCTGTAATCAGGCTAGCTCGAACCCGACCCGCGAACACGTATTGTCAATCTCAGATGAGAAGACGCAGGTAATTTGGGGGGAATATTGTCATTACAGAGCGGTTATAATTCCTTTCAAAGAACTAATATCTCATGTAACTACTATGATTAAGACGAAATAGAGTATATATATTTAATCTTTAATCAGCACATATAAAATATAAATAAAAAATTTGGTTTCCACGAAACAGAAAAGGTCCATTCTTGAGGCAAATTCAACAGGTGGGGATGCGGGTTTCATGGTTTAAGTTCCAAGTTTGAAACCTGAGTATCTTAGAGGAAAAAGTTTCCACCCAAATGTACTAGAAGAAGAAAAAAATTCATAACCATGTTTTTTTGGAAAATAAAAGGATAATTTGAAGGATTGTCCTTTAAAAAATACGTATCTAGATTATTGTCTCAATTATAATAGTTTCAGCTTTTTAGATCTCCAATTAAATAAGTTATGGAATGCCAAAAATTCAAGCAAGCATTAAGAAATAATAAAAATAAAAAATAAACATGTCTATTTGAGTGTTTGGTCCCATTTGGCATTATTACTTTTGAATGTTGTTTTTAGATTATTAAAGAATTTACAGCAGGTTAGAGGTGTTTGGTAAACCCTATTTTTGTCCAACAGATTCTAAAACTGTTACAACGCAGCAGAATTTGATAAGTATATCAGTGGTTGCTTCTGCATAGCAGCTGCTGTCACTATACATAAATTTACTGAACTATCCTTACCAATAAATAATAATTTCAATATACCCACTTTATTTATCTCCATAACAAAAATAATAAAATTACATCCAATTATTTGTTTAAAGTTTATAAATTCTTTTCTTGTTGAAAATAATTTCAAATTCCAAACTGTAAATTATAATTTTATTACATTTTATTTAAAAAAAAACTTTTATTATTATAATTTTATGTGTATTTGATAATGATAATAAATATTTATCATCTTAACAAAAAGATAAATTATTTTTAGTTCTTTTAGATTATTAAATAAAAATTGTTTATACTTTTCTATAATCTTTGTGTAAAATATTATGACTATTGATAAATATGTATACTAGAGTATATGGTAGACAAAAATATAGTACGTCTTTTTTTTTTTTTTAATCATTATACGTATGCACAATAGTTTTATTCATAGTTTATCAAACACTTAAAAATATAATATGTCTTTTTTATTACTATACATATGCACAATAGTTTTATTCATAGTTTACCAAACACTTAAAAAAATCTACTTCTGGTATTTACAACAATTAAAAAAATAAATAAATAACCAAACGCTTATTTGCTTTTAGGCACAGTAACTTTGGACTTGCAGCATAACTATAGCAAAATTTTCCACAACGCAGCAATGCCAAACTGGCCCTTTGGGTGGCGGCGGCGTGGTAGGGATCAGATTCATTAATGGGGTTAGCCTATTTATAGGGGGGTGGCGCGGAGGGGATCAGATTCATTAACGAGGTTAGCCTATTTATAGTACCCTCGATTGTTGCCAATTCAATCAAGATTAAATTTTCTAAGCTCTCACTCTTCGTTAACAAACAAGATTTCGAGCAAATATAATTATGAATACCCAAGTGTTCTTCGGCCTCGCTTTCGCTTTCCTCCTTGCTGCAGATTATCTTATTATCCTTTTATTACGGATTTTCTATCTTCTCGTTTATATGTACACATTAACTATTAACATACACACACACACACATGTAAGAGTTTATTATAATACAGTGCATATATATATATATATAGGTTCCAGTGATGCACGTGATCCACTAAAAATAAATATTGCTCATTTACTTCTAGGGCCTGTTTGGTGTATGAGTTTGAGTTAAGATTTGTAAGTTTAAATAGTGATTTTGGTTGACTTTTTCAAAAAAGACAAAAAACTTTTGGGGAAAAAGACAAAACTGAGTTGATAGTGATGAGTTTAAACTCATACGCCAAACAGGCCCTAGTATCGTCTCTCTGTTTTTGTCAAAATTTTGGTTATTACTTGAGGTAAGTAAATTTATGTTTAATATTGATCAAATATTTAAGAAATTTTTAGAATTGTGTATAATTTGAAGTAAATCACATAGCTGCATGATTTTCTATGAAAATTTGTGGAAACCAATTGTAAATGTTAAAAAAGAAACCGATCAAATATAATTTTTTTTATTTTTATTTTTATTTTATAGCAAGATATATGTTAGAATTCTTCTTGTTGGTTTTTGGTTCATCCTAATAGGTAATCTATTATGAGAAGTAGCTCAAGTTCCTTTTATGTCTATTTTTAATTTTATCATGTCTAGTTAATATGAGGTTTTTATGCACACGCTCCAGACAAGTCACACTCAAACAAAACTCATGATCATCATATAATCTCTCTCAAACAATGATCTATCTATTCATCTTCCTTAAACAACCAATCAGGCATATCACAAGTCCATCAACATCTCAACCGCTCCTTGTTTTACTATGGTGTTTCCATCTTAAGAATTCATTTTCACCACAAATGACTATATTTGGAGGCTGACTCTACTGCTTGTTGGGTTCTTAGGGTTCCATCTTAAAAGATTTTATAGTTTAATTATTGCCTTGACACATAAACAATATGCTGATTGACCTACATATGAAGGCCATCATGGGGGCATTAAGCCCTTCTTCCGGAAGATTAGGACCTGAAATAAGTGTTCGGTTAATTTTCACAAGTGCACGAGCCGGTTCAAGTAATAAAGTGATGAAAAGATATCGTTCCCAACGAGGACTATATACTACTAATTACCGAATTACTTTAATCCCAATTCTATTTGAACAATAATTTTACGAGATACAATAAAATTAAATTAAATTAAATTAAACACAACGCACTAATTTAACAAGGAGAAATTCAATATATTAGGATATCTAGGGTTTTCGAATTCACCGAATTAATCCTGCTCAAAACATCAAATTTAATCACCCAACGCTTATTCCTATGCTGATGATAAATTTCCCTAATGTAATCACTAATCTTTCTCAAGCATTAGCAAATTATCACAACAAGCCAGTTTTCACCTCTCGGTCTCAAACTCCAAACCTATCATGATTTATTAAGAACAAGAAATTTATAGTATCACACAAGCCTCATAGATATCTCTATCCTATGACAATCTCATGGTATTTAATCAAAGTCTAACACAACTATCACTTCTCATTCTCAAATTAGATCACAAATCAATGGGAAAGGGCGCGCACACTTTCACAAGCATTAAGAACAGATTAAACACTCAGCATAGATATGAATAAACATCAAAATTGAATTAAATCATAATGAAATTGAACAATCATAATCCGGCTACATCGTAGCACTTGAAAAATAAATTTAGTTCATAATGAAACTAAACAAAATCCTAAATAAAGTTCTGAACATTATGAGAAAAGAAGAAGAACTGATTTATGAATCGGAATTGCCGCGATCCGTCTCCGGAATTGCTATTATGCTTCTCCAAATCACCAATTGCTTTCATCTACTTCACACCTCTTTTTTTTTCTCCGAAAATCCCCCTTTTGAACCCTAAAAAGATCCTATTTATAGCCATGGATCAAAAGATTTTATATTTGAATTTCAAATTCGGAGAATCAAATCGAATTTCTAAAAATTCGCATCGGGCGCCTAGGCCCTCTTTTTCTGGCGCCTAGGCCCTAAACTGGGATTCGCGATTTGCGCCTAGGCGCTACTGAAACGGCGCCTAGGCCCTAAACTCTCGGATTTTTGTACTGAAAAACACAATTCAAGCGCCTAGGCCTCATAAAATCGATGCGTAGGCGCCCAAAATTCTTCAAAACAAAATCTTCACGCCAAAGCATGCCAAACGCTCCATTTTAGCTTCAAACGCGCCGAAAAACAACGAACCCACCTTTTTACCTAAATCCTACAAAAGAGAATAAAACAAAGTGAAAGAACTTAAAAACAAAGTGAAAACCAACAAAATAATAAGTTAAAAGTACCCAATTAGTTAGTCTAAAACTAACTTATCAAATACCCCCAAACTTGAGACTTTGCTAGTCCTCGAGCAAAAGAAAAGAAAGACACAAACAAAGAATTGAGCATCAACTTTTAGTTTTTCATCATAATGGCCTCAAAAATTGCATAAAGTATATGATTCAAAGGAAACTCTAACCATCACAATCATGTAGAATTTCAATTCAAATGATGACCTTACCATCCCCGAATTTCTTGAGTGTGTGTGTGCGCAAAGCTTTTAATACTTACTCATCTGCCTTCGGATTGGTTTATGTCAGCCAATAACTTTTGAAAAGATCTCAGGATAAAGAAAAATCGAACTCCATAAGCCTATTTTTCAAATCACTCTCCACTAATGTCGACAGACACATTATCAAGGATCATTAGGACTTTTTAGGCTTATAATGTTAGGCTAGGGTAACGGTATGACATGGATAATAATGAGGTTCAAAATCACCCTAAACATGTAACCATTCTAGGATCTTTCGTGGAGCTTTCTTAACACTCCCAATAACACCCACAAACTTGATTTCAACTTACTTTGTCTTTTTTTTTTTCATTTTTTTTATTATTATTATTTTTTGTATATATGTGTATATATATATATATTTTTTTTTTTCGTTTTTTTTTTTTCGGATAAGCTAACAAATAACTATAAGCTTTTTTCTCATAACTCCTCCCATCCTCCCAAACTATAACATAACTCAAGATAATTCTTAGAATGATCAACATGCTTAAGATTAAGGGTTAAAAGGTTGGAAATTATTCACAAGTTAGGCTTAAAGATATGGGTAACAAAGAAAAAGTAAAAATTAAGCTCAAATGGGTGACTAGGGATATGCATATGTAAAAGGGTTAGCTAGAAAGGCTCAAACGATCCAAAGATGGCCTAAATCATGTCCTTGGCAAAGTGTAGTCTGGGATTTCGCCTCAAGTGAATATCAAATAGGTTCTAGAATTCGTTTTGAGATTAAGAAGTACTCAACCAACATAAACTTCGTCTAAATAACAAATAATATAAGTGATTATAACTCAGGTGCTCAAAAGTGTCAAAGAATTCAGGACATAGGAAAACCACACAAGAACCAAGCACACACACAAAAGCAACAGTTTTCATCTTCTCAGAACCATGTTCAATTTCAATCAGTTTCATATCATCGGCCTCCTACGATTCAAACTAAAATTAATGCTCAAAGTGACACATTTTTTTTTTTTTTTATAAGACCCACCTAAACATCAAAAAAAAAAATTTTATTTTATATAAGACCCACCTAAACATCAAAGAAAATTATAAACAAGCCTAAATGACTAAATATACAAAACATCAAAATAAAATAAAATAAAATATAAATACCAAGGTAAAACAGCTACCCCCAAACTTAAAAGAAACATTGTCCCCAATGTGAAGAAAAACGAAGAGAAAAAGGAAAGAAAAGAAAAGAGAAAAAATACTCCCTCAACCGAAGGTCGTGAGTGCTCAATCTTCTTCTTCCTCGTCATTCCCCTCATTGATGTGGAATGAGCATAGGTTAAGTCATCCATTGTAAACTTTCTTTCTTTATGCAAAAATTTAATGGTTGGATTAAGTCTTCTTTGGGCCTCCACCGACGGCTTGCTATTATCCTCCATCAAAATCGGTAAAGTTAATGATTCTCCCAGAAAAGCATAGCGTAAATGATTCGGTAAAGCCTTATGCTCAAGAACTGATGGCTTCTCAATTGATGGAAGTGGTTTTGATGGACCTGTTCCCAAATCTTCAAAGTATCTCCTATTGTTGGGACCGAAAGAATCCAACCAATTCACAAACTCCACAACTTCTTCATCTTCCAAAATGGATGGCTGTGGATGAACCAAACTCACTTCCAAGGGTTCTTTTGGTTGGCCAAGGTGTTCAGAAACCAATGCATCAAGAACATCAATGCGGAAACAAGTGTCACTCACACCTGGGTACTTAATAGCATTGAACACACTAAAAGTTACCTCTTCTTCATGTACTCGAAGCCGTAATTCACCTTTTTGCACATCAATGAGTGCTCGACCGGTAGCCAAGAAAGGTCTTCCGAGTATAATAGGGATTTCTTTATTTTCCTCCATGTCTAGTACAACGAAATCAGCAGGGAAGATAAATTTGTCCACTTTTACAAGAACATCCTCAATAATTCCCCTCGGATGTTTAACAGATCTGTCAGCTAACTGCAACGAGACCGTAGTAGGTCTAGCTTCTCCTAATCCAAGCTTCCTGAAAATAGACAACGGCATTAAATTAATACTAGCACCAAGATCACACAATGCCTTTTCAAAAATTGAGTTTCCAATAGAGCAAGGAATAGTGAAACTCCCTGGATCTTTGAGCTTCTGGGGTAATTTTCTCTGGATAATAGCACTACACTCTTCCGTAAGTGCAATAGTTTCATAATCCTCCAATTTCCTCTTGTTTGATAGGATGTCTTTCATGAACTTCACATAACTTGGCATCTGTTCAAGTGCGTCTGCAAAAGGGATGTTGATGTGAAGCTTCTTGAAGACATCCAAGAATTTGGCAAATTGCTTATCAAGTTTGCTCTTTCTAAGGCGCTGAGGAAACAGAACCTTGAGGTCTGGTTCTTGAGGAAGCAATGGCCTAGCTTCAGGGATGATTTCATTCTGCTCTTGACTGTCTTTAGTAGCTTTTTCACTAGTTGAAGGAATCTCCAATTCTTTTCCACTTCTTAAGGTTATTGCCTTGCATTGTTCTTTTGGATTTACTTCAGTAGTGCTAGGCAAGTTACCTTGTTGGCGACCATTGAGCATGTTAGCCAATTGACCAACTTGAACTTCTAAATTTCGGATCTGTGCAGATTGATTCTGGAAGTTGGTTTGGGTATCGGCCATGAACTTGTCAGTGTGCTTGGTTAGCTGGAGCATTGCTTGTTCTAATTCAGACTTCTTCTCCTGAGGTGGCACTCCCTGCTGAGGCTGGCCCATATTTTGGTTATTTCTCCAAGAGAAGTTTGGATGATTACGCCATCCCTGATTGAATGTGTTGGAGAAAGGGTTGTTTTGTTGCATGTTGTAATTCCCCATATATTGTGCTTGTCCTGACTGAGATTGAGGAAAAGCTCCCATTTGACATTCTTCAGTGGGATGATTCCCTTGACAGTAGTCACACTTAATTTGAGGAGTCTGAATAGAGTTGGCAGCCAAATGATTATTCTGAAGTTGTTTAGTAAGAGAAGCAACCTGAGCAGTCAAAGCAGTTAAAGCATCAATCTCATAAACTCCAGCTGCTTTCTTTGATACAGCCCTCTCACTTGGCCATTGAAAATTGTTCGTGGCTACGTCATCCAGCAACTCATAAGCTTCTTCTTCAGATTTCTTCATGAAAGATCCTCCTGCAGATGCATCGATAACAATTATTGAAGTGCCATTCAGCCCATTGTAAAAATTGTGGACTATCATCCACTTAGGTAATCCATGGTGAGGGCACTTCCTCAACAGCTCCTTATATCTCTCCCAAGCTTCATACAATGTTTCGCCATCCTGTTGAGCAAAATTGTTGATCTCTATACGTAATTTAGCTGTTTTTGTTGGTGGGAAAAATTTTGCTAGAAATTTATGCATTAAATCCTCCCAAGTAGTGATCGAGTCCGCAGGCAAGGAAGTCAACCAATCTCTTGCTCGATCCTTCAGAGTAAATGGGAATAGTAGAAGGCGAATGGCTTCATCAGTAACGCCATTATACTTGAATGTATTGCAAATTTCAAGAAAACTTGCAATATGAGCATTAGGATTCTCAGAAGGCAGCCCATTAAATTGGGTTGCTTGGATCATCTGCATTTGCACCGCCTTGATCTCAAAATTGTTCGCAGCCATAGTCGGTCTTCTTATGGCCGAATATAAACCAACTGCAGTAGGCAATGCATAGTCCCGCAGCGCAGGTGGCGGGTTGTTCTCGTTTCTCATTCCACCAGTATCACCCATAGTTTCTTGCGAATGTCTAACCGCTTCTCTTCTTTCCCTTCTGTTTCGTCGACAAGAACGCTCAATTTCAGGATTAAAAGAAAGTAAGTTTTCGCTTCCAAACTTTCGCATGCACCTAGGAAATACTCCTGAAAAGTAGAAACAGAGACAATAATAAATAAAAAGAAATTCAAAGTAAAATTAGAATTATTTGGCTCGATATTAGTAGGACTTAATAGTCCCCGGCAACGGTGCCAAAAACTTGTTCGGTTAATTTTCGCAAGTGCACGAGCCGGTTCAAGTAATAAAGTGATGAAAAGATATCGTTCCCAACGAGGACTATATACTACTAATTACCGAATTACTTTAATCCCAATCTTATTTGAACAATAATTTTACGAGATACAATAAAATTAAATTAAATTAAATTAAACACAACGCACTAATTTAACAAGGAGAAATTCAATATATTAGGATATCTAGGGTTTCCGAATTCACCGAATTAATCCTGCTCAAAACATCAAATTTAATCACCCAACGCTTATTCCTATGCTGATGACAAATTTCCCTAATGTAATCACTAATCTTTATCAAGCATTAGCAAATTATCACAACAAGCCAGTTTTCACCTCTCGGTCTCAAACTCCAAACCTATCATGATTTATTAAGAACAAGAAATTTATAGTATCACACAAGCCTCATAGATATCTCTATCCTATGACAATCTCATGGTATTTAATCAAAGTCTAACCCAACTATCACTTCTCAGTCTCAAATTAGATCACAAATCAATGGGAAAGGGCGCGCACACTTTCACAAGCATTAAGAACAGATTAAATACTCAGCATAGATATGAATAAACATCAAAATTGAATTAAATCATAATGAAATTGAACAATCATAATCCGGCTACATCGTAGCCCTAGAAAAATAAATTTAGTTCATAATGAAACTAAACAAAATCCTAAATAAAGTTCTGAACATTATGAGAAAAGAAGAAGAACTGATTTATGAATCGGAATTGCCGCGATCCGTCTCCGGAATTGCTATTATTCTTCTCCAAATCACCAATTGCTTTCCTCTACTTCACACCTCCTTTTTTTTCTCCGAAAATCCCCCTTTTGAACCCTAAAAAGATCCTATTTATAGCCATGGATCGAAAGATTTTATTTTTGAATTTCAAATTCGGAGAATCAAATCGAATTTCTAAAAATTCGCATCGGGCGCCTAGGCCCTCTTTTTCTGGCGCCTAGGCCCTAAACTGGGATTCGCGATTTGCGCCTAGGCGCTACTGAAACGGCGCCTAGGCCCTAAACTCTCGGATTTTTGTACTGAAAAACACAATTCAAGCGCCTAGACCCCATAAAATCGATGCGTAGGCGCCCAAAATTCTTCAAAACAAAATCTTCACGCCAAAGCATGCCAAACGCTCCATTTTAGCTTCAAACGCGCCGAAAAACAACGAACCCACCTTTTTACCTAAATCCTACAAAAGAGAATAAAACAAAGTGAAAGAACTTAAAAACAAAGTGAAAACCAACAAAATAATAAGTTAAAAGTACCCAATTAGTTAGTCTAAAACTAACTTATCAATAAGACATATTTTTTATATTAAGACGGAACTTTATAAATCTTACGTACTCATATTTTTTTATTTTATTTTGTGCTTTCATTACTCTTGCTAATTAAAAAATAAATAAATTGGAACGATTAATTATTTAATACTTATACCCGAATTTTATTTGATTAATGCTCCATTCAAGTAAAATTCTGCATATACTCAACATGTCTCTGTGCCTTAAAATTAATCAGATAGGCAAGCATGTCGCTTACCCTCGTCCTTTGTACTTTTCTTTCACATATTTTCATTTTTCGGTATTGTTTTAATTTATTTTATTTTATTATTTTCTAGAAAGATTGTTGAACCAGTCATGTTTATATATTATAACTTTTTATTTAAGTGTTTGTTTTTAACCCCATTTTAAATTAAAATTTTCAACTCATTCTAATTTTTTTTAATTTAATTAAAATTTTAATTATCTTTTAAAAATCAACCAACGCATTTTAATTAAGTTTTAAGAAATCAAATAACACAAAAAGTTAAATTCCAACCGGTGCTAAAAGTTTCTTCGCTGTTGCATGCACGCAGGCGCAAATGCAGCTACAGTCACTATAACAAACCACTGCCAAGCAAATATTTGGCCAGCAATCCTAAACAACGGCTGGACCCTAGCACCCGGCGCTAGCATCTCGGTGGGCGTCTCTTCACCGTCGAGTGTCCGCTTCTGGGCCCGTACCGGATGCACAACCGACGCCTCCGGCGGGTTCAGCTGCGCCACCGGAGACTGCAACTCCGGCCAGGTCGAGTGCAAAGGCAACAGCGGGGTCCCACCGACGACTCTCGTCGAATTGTTCCTTGCGGCGAATGGAGGGCAAGACTTCTACGACGTAAGCAACGTCGACGGCTTCAACGTGCCGGTCTCAGTCGCCCCGCAGGGCGGCACGGGCGCGTGTGGAGCCTCGTCGTGCCCGGTCGACATAAACGCTTCCTGCCCGGCTGAATTGCAGCTGAAAGCTGCCGGGAGCGGCGAAGTCATCGGCTGCAAGAGCGCGTGTGCGGCGTTCAATGAGCCGCAGTACTGCTGCACCGGGGCGTTCGATAAGCCGGAGACTTGTCCGCCGACGGATTATTCTAGATTCTTCGAGGGGAAGTGCCCTCAGGCTTACAGTTACGCTTATGATGATAAGAACAGCCTTTTTACGTGCTCCGGTGGTCCCGATTATCTCATCACTTTCTGCCCTTGATCAGATGTTAATGTTGTTGTGATGAGGAAACTTCTACGTTTACAATAAAGGGGCTAAGAATATATAAAATAATTATGTGTGTTCATGTTTTCATGAGTTTGAGATACATTTATGTTGTATGTTGTATATCGCGCATGTATGTGTGATGAAATATATAAAAAATAAAATAAATATTTGGAATTTCCAATATATTTGAGTTTCCGATTTTATATATGTTTATTGAATTTATATGAAATAAATCATTATTGGATATCTTTTCCTATGGTCCAAGTGGATATTTTAGATGACCGATTTATATTTTTCCAAAGAGAACAGTTGCATTTTTTGAACTTATGTCAGACTACAATTGATTTGGATTTTGAAAAAGTGTCTGAGGGTGTTTGGTGAATGAATTTAGTTTAAGATTTTTAAGTTTCAATAGTAATTTTTCAGAAAAGACAAAAATTTTTTCAGAAAAAGACAAAAATTATGATGAAAAAAGTACAATTTAGTTTAAAATAAACTAATAACCAAACATGCCCTGAATTGATGCATCTAAGATTTATTGACGACTTTTTGAAATAAATAATCTTATAATCCTTTTATTACGGGTTCTCCATCTTCTCGTTTATACATACGCATTAACTTATATTAACACTCACTTACACACACACACACACACACACACACACATGTAATAATATATTTTAATACCGTGCATATATATAGGTTCCAGTGATGCACGTGATCCACTAAAAAAGTAACATTGCTTATTTACGTCTATGTATATATCGTCTCTCTGTTTTTGTCAAAATTTTGGTCATCATTACTTAAGATTTCATTTACTAATTATAATTAAAAAGTATCTTGAGTAAGTAAATTAATGTTTAATTTGATCAATTATTTGAAATTTTTTTAGAATTGTGTATAATTTTAAGAAAATCACAGAGCTGCAATTGTCTATGAAAATTTGTGGAAGCCAATTGTAAATGTTGAAAAAGATACTAATCAAATATAATTTATTTTTTGAACAAGATGTATGTTAGAATTCTTCTTGTTGGTTTTTGGTTCCATCCTAAATGGCTATCTATTATGTGAAGTAGCTCAAGTTAATATGAGATTTTTATTAGCACACCCTAAAAAAATTCACCCTCAAACAAAACTCATGAACATCATATAGTCCCTCTCAAACAATGATCAATTTATTCATCTTCCTCAAAAAACAACCGGGCATATCACAAGTCCATCAATATCTCCACCATTCCTTGTTTTACTATGGTACTCTTTCCATCTTTTTTTTTTTTAAATGGAAATTATCATTCAAGATAAAATGGGATACAAATACCAATCACCGATCACCCTCGCCCAACCATGGCAACGACGGTGGTTGAAGTCCCACACAAAAAAGAAAAACCGAAGATATGAAAAATTTGAGAGAACAAGGGTTAAGGAAAAGGGAAACCCTCAAAGCTCCAATTTGGTATTGTTTCCATCTTAAGAGTTCATTTTAACCACAAATCCGTATATTTGGAAGCCGACTCTGATATTGTTTATTGGGTCCCTAAAATTCCATCTTAAAAGATTGTATGGTCTTATTAATGCCTTGACACAATGATTATATGTTGATCGACCTTCATATTAATTAAGGCCATCGTGGGGTTATTAAGCCCTTCTTATGGAAGATTAGGAGCTGAAAGAAGCGTCTTATTTTAAGATAGACTTTTATAAATCTTGCCTACTCATATTTATTTATTTTCTTTTGTGCTTTCATTGCCGCTAACAAAAAATTTAGAACGATTAATTCTTTATTACCTGTACCCAAATGTAGCTATTAGCTTATAAAAATTTCTTCTTATTTTATTGATGCTCCATTCAACTAAAATTCAGCTGCATACTCAACATCTCTCTATGTCTTAAAATTAACCAGATTGGCAAACATGTCACTTAGACACTTACCCCTCTTCCTCTGTACTTTTCTTTCACATATTTTCATTTTTTAAGGTATTTAATTTAATTATTTTCTAGAAAGATTGACGAACCAGTCATGTTTCTGTATAAGCTTGATAACATCATTCTAAAACAAACTTTTCCAACTTATTTTTATCATTAAAAAAATTTTAAATTAATTTTTAAAAAGTTAAATAACTCCAGTTAAAAATTTGCATGGCACAATCACTGCCCAACAATTACCATTTGGTGGCCAGCAACCCTAACCAACGGCTGGACCCTAGCACCCGGCGCTAGCATCTCGGTGGGAGTCTCTTCGCCGTCGAGTGTCCGCTTCTGGGCCCGAACTCAACCGACGCGTCCGGCCGGTTCAGCTGCGCCACCGGAGACTGCAACTCCGGCCATGTCGAGTGCAAAGGCAACAGCACCGGCGACTCTAGTCGAATTCTCCATTGCGGCGAACGGATGACAAAACTTCGACGACGTAAGCAACGTCGACGGCTTCAACGTGCCGGTCTCGGTCGCTCTGCAGGGCGGCACGGGCTAGTGCGGGGCCTCGTCGTGCCCGGTCGACATAAACGCCACCTGCCCGCCTGAATTGCAGCTGAAAGCTGCTGACAGCGGTGACGTCATCGGCTGCAAGAGCGCGTGTGTGGCGTTCAATGAGCCGCACCGGGGATTTCAATAACCCGGAGACGTGTCCGCCGACGGAATATTCTAGAATCTTCGAGGAGAAGTGCCCTCTGGCTTACAGTTACGCTTATGATGATAAGAACAGCACTTTTACGTGCTCCGGTGGTCCTCCTTCTGCCCTTGATCAGATGTTAATGTTAAATGTTGTTGTGATGAGGAAACTTCTACATATGTTTACGATAAAGGGGCTATAAGAATATATAATAATTATGTGTGTTAATGTTTTCATAAGTTTGAGATACATTAATTTTATGTTGTATGTTGTATGTCGCGCATGTATGCGTGATGAAATCTATATAAAATAAAAATACAAAATTTGGAATTTCCAATATATTTGGATTTCCTATTTAATTATGTATGTAGAGTTTACATGAAATAAATCATTATTGGAAATCTTTTCCTATGATCCAAGTGGAGATTTTAGATGACCGATTTATATTTTTCAAAAGAGAACAGTTGCATTTTTTTTTTCAACTTGCGTCGGTCTACTATTGATTTGGATCTTGAAAAAGTATCTTGAGTTCATTCTAGATGGATGCGTCTAAGATTTATTAAGGTCTTTTCGAAATAAAAGCCTAAAGGGAATGATAGGGGAACATCTTCGAGTTTGCTCTTGAATAGTTTTTACAGAGACTACAGACTAGTTTGATAATGTTATTGGAGACGCCAAAAGTCCTTTACATAAATTATAATTTATGTAAATACACCAATATATTTTAATAGTTATTTTATATTTGGAAGGATTTATAACTTTTATAATTAGTTTTTACTTCTCCTTTTACTATAAGTAAAAGTAAAAATTCTATCAAATGTCCCCAAACTAGAACATCTCTTCTATTAATTGTAACTTCTGGGCGAAATTGTTGCGTCAACTTTTGCATCTATTGGTGTAGAGCAAGAGGTGAAGAGAGTGATGCATAAATAAGATTGAACTTGAAGGTGTACTTACATGACTTGAGCCTTGAATAAGTGTATGAACTCTTCCATTGGATGCACCCATAAATTCTTATAGACAATGTGTAACGCCCCTCCCGAGTAAACAGCTCGAAAAGAACTCTTTAAGCGAAAAGCTCAGCAAACTGCATTAAAATATATCATATAACACATGGTATATTTTAAGCAACCTTACTAACCCTGCAAACTGCATTACAAAAACTATTTAAGCAAAAAGCTCAGCAAATATACCATATATAACTATTATACATAAAATACTTCTCTTTAACTTTAACATAGGACTCTCTAGTATGATATTAATCTCGTTCCATTAAAACCCTTTCTTTTCTGTATGACTCTTTTCTTGGAACTATTTTCCTCAAGAATTTGGCCTTTTTATTTTTATCTGAGTTAGTTTTAATAAATATGAGATTTTACACCATACATAAAAATAAGTTCTTTGAATCTTTTTGAATTAATCATGAAAAACAATAATAATAAATAGCATAACTAAAAATATATTTCAAATATAATACTATTCAAATAATATAGTAGAAGATATGCTTATATCAACTAACTGTTTGCTAGATAGCAGAAACTTTTTTTCTCACTCTCGAAGACCATCTGTTCTTTTAATGTGTGTGTAGTAATAGATTAATGTGATTTTTGATTTTGATGTTAGTGAAGCGGTCGGCCTTGTTTAATATTAAATCCACATATCGAAAGTGGACACCAAGTTCTTTCTGTTGGCTTGCTTGGTCTTCTCTTAGAGACCTAGTCGTGTGATCATGAATTGCAAGAAGAAAAAAAGTACCTGATTTAAATTTGGTTAAAAGTTGCTTTCTGTGAGATGAGCGGATGGGGCAAAGTTCCTTGTTTCTCCTGCAATGTTTTCTTCGTTTTTAATTCACTGCAAAACAAAGTATATTAATTTCTTAGTATTATCATTGCCTGATCTCTATAAGATGCCATAATCACAATTCATAAATTGACTTTCCAATTAAATTAAAAAAGAATAAAACTCTACGGAGAATATCACACTGATAAATCCGACAACTTCTTTGTCAGTGATATATTGATAGTCTAATGTGTTGTTGAGGAAAAAATTCTACTGTGATACTGAAAGTAGTCCGCCGATGTACCATAAATATTTGATTGCTTTTGTGTTCTCGTAGTAGTCTACCATCTTACCAACGGTAGGTTATGTGTTATTGGTGGATTATCGATGCCGCCAAGATGATTGGGAATAAGGTGGGAGATTATTAGACAAAACTAAGAGACAAATATTAGATCTAATTCATAAAACCTTATGGCTAAATTTATCTCTAGTGTCATTTAGTTTTAAGAAAACGTGTGGGAGTGAAAACAATCCATTGTGAAACAAATGAAATGGATGATGTTAAAGCAAATGAACTGAATTAGTAGGGAAAGCAAGAAAAACGACGATGTTTAATTGAAGTGAATCCTCATATTCAGTAAAAAAAAAAAAGTATAAATTTAATTATATCTATGAAACACAAAAATGAAATACTAAACAATGAAGAATATGGTGTGTAACATAAGATCTGATTGGAGCAAGGTTAATCTTAAAATGATTAAACACTGATTACATGCGACAGACTTATGTAAGGGTTAAAAATAGGCCATTTAGAATGGACGGCTGAGATGAATGACTTGATCACCTCCTGCGCTCTTGAGCCTATTAGCAGAGGTGAGTGTAAGGGGAGAAAGGTAAGCTTTTTCGAATTTTTATAGACACTTTGCTATTTTCATTTTTAGTTTCTTCAAATAAATTAATTCTGACATGAGTGTCGAGAATTTTTTTGCAGGAATCCACATCTATTCCAGAAGTATAGATATGAAAATTAATCAAAATATCTATTATCTAGGATCAGGTCAGAAAACCATCCCAACAGAAAACATGACCTTGATTGTAAATATATACCCCCGATCCATTAAAGTGTTATGAAAATTGGATTTGCCGATAAATGATCTTCTTTTAAGAAGTTTTTTTTTTTAATAAATGGTCGAAGTTTTGTAAAAATAGAAAAATAATCATTTTTGAAAAAATACTCAATCAATCAATACAGTTAATTAGGTCATTGATTGATCAATATTAATATGTATTTTTCACTGATTGACTGTAGTCAATCTAGGATTAATTATGACCAATAACTTATTAACGGATTTTGTCAAATAAAAAAATTATGCTCTTTGTTTAAATGAGTGCTTAAAAATTACCTATTTACCTAATTTTTCGGATAAAAAATCTCCAATATTTTAATTCTATCTGAATTTTTGGAAAAAGTTAGAAATGTGGCTAGTTTTTAGTGTTTTATTTTCAAAAAAACCCCTATATAAACCTTGGAAAGAGTTTTCTTCCTTTTTAGTTTGGAATCCTCTGATTCGCCCCTATCTGCCCCATAGGAACAGAAAAAAGCCATTAGAATTATAGCAATAACCAACAAGCTTAACAGCCAAAAAGAAGATAAAACCGAATATAGAAACTTTTATAAGAATTTCTTCTAGCTAGTTGTCCAATGGAAACACACCGATTACACGGAGTTGGAGAGAGAGAGAAAAAAAGAGAGAGAGGAAAACTGGCCCAATGGGAAAAAACCCCAAACTTTCACACTTTCAACGCCTAATCTGATTCTTTCTTCCACCCTCCACTAAAAAAAAATTGCACAAATTTCAGTTCTGATAGTTAGGGCTTTTCATTTGAGCTTTTCCTAGCTTCATTAATGGCGAAGAAGAAGAAATTGATACAGTGGAAGAAGAAGAAGATGATGCTGAAACGAATTGATAATATACCGGGAGGGTATTCTCAGCAGCCGAGAAGCTCCCAGCCAAAACGCCGCACCGATTTCTCCCTCTTCTTCTCCAATTATTCCGGTATCGATTTCGGAATCGGTTTTTCCCTTTTGTGAATTCACTTTTTTTGTTGCTGAATTTTAGGTGTTGGCTCTAGATTTTGCTTTGGTGATTGTCACATTATGGTGTTTAATCTGTGAAAGTTCGGTTTTTGATGAGAATTGTTGGCTTTGGAAGGGGTTATTTTGATTTCGGTTCCGCAATTTGTAAAAATTTCTTTTTCTGAACTTGCGTTGTCCTTATGATTCCATGGAAAGTGACTCATTTTCCTCTTCGTGGTGAAAGATTTAGATCTCGTTCAACTTGATTATGGCGGATTTACGTAAAGAAACCGGCAAAATTCAACTTTGATGTGCCTGATTCGATCGGTAAACCGATAAAAATCTTAAACTTTTTAAGCGAAAATTTGAAATAGAATGATGAAGCTCACTCTATTGGTCAGTGATGTTTCATTAGAAGACCCTCAAATGACATTCACATGGAAAATGACATTCGTATGTTTTTATAAGGTTTTGAGGAGTAATTCTTGCACTTTTGTTTGTCGGGTAGGCGGAGGGATATCCCTATAGCAGATAATTAAGTGTGTCAATCATTTCCTTATGTGGGGGCAAACTAAAACTTTTAATTTGCATTAGTGACTGGATGAGTTCTATATTTTTGTTACATCACAACTTTATGCGTGTTTATTTGCGCACGTGTGTGTTCTACTTTGCTGCGGATTTAGAAACTATGCCTGTCTAATCTTCTGAAGTTAGATAAAATGAAGAGATCTTGTAATACTTCTCTTTTCTAGTGCAATTAACATTTTTCTCCTGACACATTGTAGTTTCAGGTTCCTTGTTGGAGCCATTCTGCCTTAAGGTCGCTCCGTCCAAGAATACGTTAAATAGTTTCTATGACAGGAATTCAGAAGGCAAAGAATATGTTCAGAGTTCTTTGGTTGGATGCAGCAAGACTGCTGATGAAGGATCGGGATTTTCTTCTGATTCGGTAGAAGCTTCAGTTATAGAGGTTGAATTAGTTAACCAAAGTGCTCTAATAGAGTTCCACGATGATAGGTACTTATCTTATTAATGTACCATTTTGGCAAGATATTATCAGTTGAAATCCTCTATTTCTGAAGTAACTACTTTAATTTTACCGTGTAGGGAAATTGGAAAGCACCCGAGTAATGTTTTAGGGATATTGGATCACACACCAAAGAAATCCCGGGTTGCAGAAAGCAAGGCTCTCTGTACATCTCCGGCAAGTGTTTGCATCCGGCCTGTGGAGGTATTTTACATTCTAATAGTCGAGTATACTCCTATTTAAGAGGGTAGTTTTTAAATTATTGCATGTTGCACTGGACAAGTAATTTCAGTGGTCTTACACAAGAACAAAAGTTTGAAAAGGTTCCTTGATCGTCGTTATAGAACTCTATATGGAATTGAACTATTGATCCGCATGGGATTCAAAATTGCAGAAGTGCATTAGACTGTAATTTGAAATATGATGTTAAATGTCTTACCTACCTACTCAATTTTGTGTCAAGATGTTTCATTGCACCACTGCTTGACTGCAGGACTTGAACCAAACATCGAGCGGAGAGTTGGTTAAGAGCATTGTTGCTTCACATAACTCTGATGAACACGATCTTTCATCTGGTATGCACTTGTTTTGTATTGTGTGTTGCTATCCATTCTCGATTATATATGGGAAAGACCTACAGGAAATAACAGGTAGCCTCAAAGATAATATTACACCGCTAAACAGAAACTAGCTAGAAAAAAGAACAAGGAAAAACTGAGTCCCTCTGAAGAAAACTGATTCTTATCATAGACAGCATAATGAGTAATGGGGTATGTCTATAGAAAACACAAATTCTTCCCCTCTGTATTGGTACAGGCAATGCAGACACTTTTCTAAATTTTATGCCCAAAAGGAATAGCTCTTAGCTATCGATAAATTAACATCGGTTCAAAAACCTTATAGAAAAAAACAGGTTTTTCCGCTGTTTCAGAATGCTCATGTACTGCCCAGCGTGAAAAAATATGACATATTATTCTCATTCCTCTTCTTCGTTCTTTTGTTTCATCACCACAGATAAATCGACTTTGTCAGTTTCAAGCGGAACAGGGGATGATTGTCTTGAAAGGGGCAGAGGCAAGAGGGAACGTAAGCCAAAAATTCACTTTGATGTGAGATACCGTACCCTTCAAACTCTGTCCCATTACAAGTGAATCACATTCTTGTTATTACTTTTACTAATAGATAAATGGCATTTTCTGCAGGACATTATTTTTCCACTTAAACCAGATATGAAAGTTCGTCGGCTTAGGATAATGCGCAACCTCGGCCTTATTCCTCCTGTCGGATCTCCCTTCTGAGCGCCTCTCTTAAGCATTGCTTCCAATCAGTGCAGATTATGAATGGTGTATAATTTTTCTTATTTATATGTCCATGAGATTAATCGGGTTGTGTAATTAGTTAATTAGTTTGCCTCTGTAAAAAATAAATCACTACTCCTTAAAAGACACCATAAGTATTTGTATTCTTTAGAGTTTTTGACCTGTTGGGTTAACATAAGTTTTTGAATCTGCTTGAGTATGATATTTTAACTGTCACGCACCATTACTTGACATGTGATCATTGTCAAGAAATCAAGGAGTGTGTTTGCTTGGAGGGAGAGATCCAATCCTTTGAGTGGAGGGAAGAAAGGAGGGAAAGGAGAGATGGCGGGATATCTTCTCCTTCGAGTGGAGAAAAACTACTCTTTCTGATGATGGAATTTGGAAGGATCTACCAAATCTATCGCAATGCAATTTTAAAATGACTATTTTGCCCTCTAAAAATTATTAACAAAAAATAAAACGACAATGTACTGATTAACTAAATAACGATTGGCCATCCTTTTAACTCTCCTTTCATTCTACTAAAAGACTTGGAAAGATTGTTATAATATTCTAACTTGCCATCCTTTACATTTATCATCCCTTAAGTATCTCCCTCATTCATACTCTCTATCTCTCCGATCAAGCAGAGCCTCCGAGAAGGGGGAATTTTAGGTCTCATTTTGTGTTGGTTTTGAAATGTTTTAGAAAGGAATCTCACGATTTTTTAAATAAGGTGTTTCATGAATGATTCTTAAATAGCATTTGTTTTGCACCAATACCAAGTCGAAAAACATAAATGAAAACAAAAACATTGTTTTCGTATTTTGTTAAGAAATGAGAAAATGAAACAAAATTGTTTTTCCATTTCCGTTTTCATTTTCTAAGACTAATGCACCGAATAAATATATTTTGAAACGTACTCAAAAATAATTTTATTTTTTCTTGTACTCAAACCAATATCTATATTAAACATAATCAAACACAATTTTAAAAATATCTCAAATTAGGTTTCAAAATATTCTCATTTATATTTCACACTTAAAACAAAATGATTTTCAAAATGTTTTTATCTTTGGGAAAAAACAAATCATACTAATTTTTAGTAATGTCTAGTTTTCATCTACTAAAACGACAGCGTTTAGAAGAGATGCCTAAACTTATGTATAAGACGGCATCGTTTAATGAGCCAACTTTGTTAAATTTGGCTCTCCCGCCACACTTCAATTTCCAATCTACACCAACCGTCGATTAACATCCGATCCAACGGAAACGAACCCCTCAATCTGCGCCAATTGATTTTGACCAATCACGTCTGTCCCCGTCAACTATATAAACCCATCCCCGCCTTTCCATTTCCCAATCGAAAATTTGAAATCCTTCAAATTCCCCAGCTTCTATTTCCTCTCTCTCTGTGAAACGAAAAAAAAAATAAAAAAAAATAAAAAAACCCCAAAAAATGGCGCCGAAAGCCGAGAAGAAGCCCGCAGAGAAAGCTCCCCCCGCCGAGAAGAAGCTCCCGAAGGACTTCTCCGCCGCCGCTGCCGGAGAGAAGAAGAAGAAGAAGGCGAAGAAGAGCGTGGAGACGCACAAGATCTACATCTTCAAGGTGCTGAAGCAGGTCCACCCGGACATTGGGATCTCCGGCTAGGCGATGGGGATAATGAACAGCTTCATTAACGACATCTTCGAGAAGCTCGCCCAGGAGGCCTCCAGGCTCGCCAGGTACAACAAGAAGCCCACCATCACCTCCGGCGAGATCCAGACCGCCGTCAGGCTCGTCCTCTCCGGCGAGCTCGCCAAGCACGCCGTCTCCGAAGGTACCAAGGCCGTCACCAAGTTCACTAGCTCTTGATATCAGAGAGAGAGAGAAAAAAAAAAGAAGCAAGAATCATTTTGGGTTTCTTAAACTAGAATTTGTTCTGACGATCTGGAAATAATTTTCTGAATAGATTTGGGTTTTTTAGATGTAGTTTTTGTTTGTACTAATATTTTTATTATAAGGAATTATTTTGCGTTTAATGGTGGTGTATTTGAATTGAAATTACAGTGCATTTTTAGATATGTTTTTTTTTTTTTTTTTTTTTAATTTTTTTTAGATACGGTTGAAAAAGAAAAACTAAAGTTTATCCCAATTAGGGAAAGAAATTTAACTTGTTCGTAATACATTTGGCAGACGAATGTTGTCGTTTTATATTATAAACGACACCAAAATTAACAAATCAAAATGATGTGCGTGTGTTTATGTATATGTTTTATTTTTGATAGAACGGCATACTATGTAATCACTATGTTGATAACTACATTGGTAAGTAAAACATGTTCTTTTGCCATTAAAACTAAATATAAGTGAACGACAACATATTGATACAACGATGTGTTCTCTAATCTTTACTTTTTGCCAAATAATTTTGTTAAATTCTTAAACAATGACCACGCGTCGTTTCTCTTGTTAAAACATTACTGAAATAAAACAATTATAGAAATGTAAACTACGAAAAACATTTAAAAAAAATGTCATCCAGACTTGGCTGCTTAGTATTTCATGCTGCGAAAAAAGACGGCAAATTGTGCCTGTCACAGCAGAATAAAACGGCGTTTTAAATGTTAAAGTGTAAATTGTCGTTTCATTATAACTGTAAATGACAGTACATCAAAGGGTGGCAATTCGTGTCACGTGTCGGATTCGTGTCGTATTAGAGCCGTATCGATTTTTTTCTTTCCCGACCCGAACACGACCCGCAACACGAACATGAAATAAAATCGCGACACGAACACGACACGAACTCGTCATGGGTTGACATGATATGAATCGAAATTGTCTTACGACACAAAATTGACCCACAACACGAAATTGACTTACGCCATGAAATTGATATGAAATTGACTCACGACACGAAATTGATATGAAATTGACCCGCGACACAAAATTGACACGAAATTTGACCTGAAATTGACACGAAATTGACATGAAAAATTCGTATCGTGTTCGGGTTGGACGGGTCCGATCATTATTTTTCCCAACCCAAACTCGTGAAATTCGTATCGTTTTCGATTCGTGTCATCGTATCGTGACTCGTATTGCCACCCCTAAATTATCAATCACAATGAAAGATTGCTATTTCTACAAACGACAACGCAATGAAAACGACATATTGTTTTAGGCAAATGACGACAACAAATTGTGCGTTGAAAAAACGCAGACCGGTACCAGCCTGTCAAAAGTAAAAAAAAGCCCTGCTCGCTGGTTTAGAACGCAATCCGGGTCTTGTTTCAGCTCTGTATTGGCCCGTGTTTGGCATCTTGGGTATTCTTACTGGCTCATTATTATGGGCCCAAACAACTTGGAGAAGTACGAAGAGGGCCCAAGCCCAAACACCGAAAAGCTAGAATCCTCGTCACCCCAGCTCGGCACTCGCAACAGCGCTGGAGGGTCCAACTGTCGTCGTCTTCTCCTTCGTCGTCCTCTTTCATAATTCATATTCCTTTTTCCTTTTTCCTTTTTCTTTTTTCCTTTTTTTTTTTTGGCCTTTTTCACGTAGTTTCTTCTTCGTCGCGTTTCTCCTCTGTCTGGTTCTTCCATGGCGTCGTCAAGCTCAGGAATTTCCATTCCCGCACCAGGTACGATCATCTCCAAAATGAATTTGATCCTCTCATCAATGTCGCTTTCAGTTTGCTTCGTCCGCAATCTGATCTCTGAATTGCCTTCTCAGAGGCCGTACAAGTTCTGGTTTCTTCTCTGGCAGATGAATCTCCCGTCGTCCGAGAGGCCTCCATGGCTTCTCTCAAGGATATCGCTTCCCTGTACTCTCTCCTCTTTCTCTCTGTATATTTGTGTGTGTGTGCTTGTGTGTGTGTATATACGCATTGAGTTGTTTTCGGTTCTGGACTAAATTGAGTTGTTTTCGGTTCTAGGAATCCGCTTCTGGTTCTCGACTGTTGCTCGTCGGTTTCCCGAGGAGGACGTCGGGTGATTTTCTCGTCTCTCTGGAAAATTTAGTTGCATTTTCCTTTTCATCTCTCGTTCTTCGCTGATAGTTGCTTGGTTTTTTTTCTTTTCTCTTCATTTTTGAATGTCTTTTTAGCGCTTCGGGAACATGGCTGGGGTTTTCCAAATAATGGCAGTCGGAGTTCGGGCGTTGGACAAGAAGGACCTTGATCCTTCGTTCATGGCGAAGCTCGCTAAGATTGCCACGGCCGAGATGATTTCCTCCAAGGTAAAGCGGAAATGGAATGAATTAAGGATTTAATTACCAGTTGGCAGATTACTACTTTGTTAGCTCTTGTTTGATTTAGTTTTGATACGATTTCTATTTTGTTTGATGATGATGATGATGATGATTATTATTATTATTATTATTATTATTATCTACATTTGCTTGAGTTTGATTAAGAATTTATTATTTAGTATTAGTATTAGGATTTAGTATTTTTTTATTTGAATTAGGATAATTAAATAGGTTCGGATTTATTATCCTATAATATCTATTTTGTCAATTTAGTTCAGCTTTCAATATCTATTTTGGAGTTTTGGAGATATTTTGATTGGAGTTGAGTTGAGTTTTGGAAATGTGCTTTTGGTTGAAAATGAATTGTTTGGAGTTAAAAAGTGTAAAAAGTTGAAATTTGTTCAGAAATAAAATAGTAATATGGATCTTGTTTTGTTTCTCCTGAAATTCTATGTAATTAAAAAGAAAAAATCATCTCATTTGAACTTGAAATAACAAAGTTATGAACTTTTAAAGTTTGAGCTTTTAAGAGAGATTTAAAGATGTGAATAGTAAAATTGTATTTATTTTTGCAGAAAAAAACAAAAACTTTTGGAAGTATTTGGCTGGAGTGAACCAACCAAACACCCCCTTAATTACATCATGGTGTAATTTGGAGTTAAAAGTAGTTGATGCTTCACTAGTTACTTGTTGGTACTTGTTTCATTTGTAGTGGAAAGCCCAGGAAACTGCTCTTATTTTTCATTGAAATGTTGATTTGTAGGAACTAGATACCGATTGGCAAAGAGCTGCATCTGGGTTACTTGTTTCAATAGGCTCACATTTTCCCGACCTAGTAAGTATCCCTCTGAAACATGACATTTATGCTTTCATAAAGTTGCCTACTCTGATCATGTTTTGGGCTTTTGGAGGAAACGGCACATTGGCTCAGATAGTTCTTCAAACTTATCTATCAATATGTTGTCATTTAGTCTTCTATTGAGTGAATGACATTCTCCGTCTTTGATTTAGTGACAGTTTTTTATTTTGGCAGATGATGGAAGAAATATTTGTTCACTTCCCAGGGCCAAGTTCAGGGTTACTGGCTATGGTTCAAACACTTGCGGACTTTGCTTCTGCCGATGGTTAATAATAAAACTTCCTTTATGTTTAGCACTCAGTGATTGACATGAAGTTTGGATAATGCTTTCTGTCTGCTTAGACTGAAATCTTTGTGTTTTACCTTTTGATCCGTGTTAAAGCATTGCAGTTCACACCACGACTGAAGGGTGTACTCTCACGAGTTTTGCCGATTCTTGGAAATGTCAGGGACATCCATAGGCCAATTTTTGCTAATGGTGTGGTGAATTTTCCTTGGTCTTATTATTGATGCAAGATATGCTTGATGCTAAGTTGTTATAATGGTTCCTTTCCATTTTGGTGTTTTTCTTGACATATTTGAACCCCTCTGCGTTGGCACATAGTAGATATTGGAGTTAACTGTCTGTAATCCGTATGGGGAAAGTGTGTTACTGTTCATTTCATGTTTTCAACCTATCATATATATGGGGGAAAAATAAAAACAGAGTAGAGGTGGAATAAGATGTTCTATGCTTCTCATTTACTTAGTTATTTTTTTTTGGAGGAAATTTGCGATAAATTCTTTTCCTCTTCTGTTTCAGCATTTAAGTGCTGGTGTCAAGCTGTTTGGCAATATAACATGGACTTTCCTTTACACTCGCCTCTTGATGGTGACATCATGTGAGATTCTGCTGTAGTTTTTAATTTTAATTTTCCACCTTTTTATTTTATTTTATTTTCCTCCTACTTATTTTATTAAGGCCTTTTCCTCTACGTGATCTTAGAGATATCCTGTTTAACTTGTTACCTATTACATATTGCAGGTCATTTTTGAATTCCGCATTTGAGCTTCTACTGAGAGTCTGGGCATCTTCGCGGGATCTAAAGGTTTGCTGTTTCTAGCTTTTTATTATTATTATTTTGTTTACCATTTTTTTTTTTTTTTCATAATTATTTCCTGCTTATATGGCTGCTATTAAGTAATTAACTTTCTTTCCATAATAGATTAGAATATCATCTGTTGAAGCACTTGGTCAAATGGTTGGTCTGATCACTAGGACACAATTGAAAGTGGCTTTACCCAGACTTGTTCCTACAATATTGGAATTGTAAGGGATTCTAATTTTAATGCCTCTATACATTTCTGATGTCGTAATTAGTGTCTCTTTCTGTTAAAACTTTTTTTTTTTTTTTAACAATAAATGTGGTTTTAGTTGTTTGCTTCTGTTTATAATGTTCTTCATTCTTCATTTTGGATAGTGTACGTTCATCCTTATTAACATTACATATGTGCATGAAGATAAATGGTTTACAGTACGGTTTTCTTTTTCTATGGTCAGGTATAAAAGAGACCAAGATATTGCCTTCGTAGCAACATGTAGTCTCCACAACCTCTTAAATGCTACTTTACTGTCAGAAAGTGGTCCTCCTTTACTTGATTTTGAGGTGATGCATTCTGTATTTTGCTTGTTTTTCTAAGCATATAGTTAGTTGCTTGTTTTGAATTTTTATTTTTAGCTATTATCCATATTTCTACTGTTTATCCTTTTGAGAAACCTACACTCATTCTTTCTTGGAATAAATTTCATTTTCAACGAAGGAAAATTCTAGAAAGTAAACTAAGAAGAAGTCTGAGAACAGCTTTCATTAATAAATCCAAAATGTTTTTATCGAGGGAAATACATTGATTCTTTTATGGCAAAGTTGGATGCACTCAAAGTTATAGAAGGATGAAGCTGTACTTTTTCTTAATTTTTTTGGGATAAGTTACAAGTAAGAAGATCCAATTGTCCGTGTAACAAATGCTGTGCACTGTACAGGAACTTACAGTTATTTTATCAACGCTCCTCCCGGTGGTTAGCATCAATAATGACAGCAAAGAGTATTCTAATTATTCAGTTGGACTGAAGGTGCAATTAAGTTTTCAAATGCATTCTTTGATATGTTCTGTTTTCTGGTTGGGTTCAGACTTTGCTTCTAGCTTTAAGTTGCTTAAATTAAGAAGGTTGTTTTATGTTTTCTATATTGGATGTCAAGCCATTTATTGTCCGGCTTTTGTTCACGCCTGGAATCTTTTCACCCTTGATTTTGTTTTATGGACTTAACAGTTGAAATATTTCCCCACTAAGATATATTCTTCTCAGTATGCCGGTTTTGTGTTCGGTACCCATGGCTGACTTTGGGAACTCTAGGCTAATTTTAATATTTGACAGACCTGTCTAACGTTTTTTGAACTTAACACTTGCTGGATTTTATTGTTTAGGTTTTGACTTTTGTTATTGTGCAGGCATATAATGAAGTTCAGCATTGTTTTCTGACAGTTGGCTTGGTGTACCCTGAGGACTTATTTATGTTCCTTCTGAATGTGAGTACTGTATAATGGAGTATGCCTATGCTAAGGCGTACTCTTAGAATGGACGGACAGTTAGTTGTGGGCTATTGACCTCAGCTTTACTTTGACAAACTCAAAATTTGAATTTCCTTTTTCTTTTGTATTTCTGCAACCAGAAATGCCGATTGAAAGAAGAGCCTTTGACTTTTGGTGCACTTTGTGTTTTAAAGCATCTATTACCCAGGTTCTTTCCACTTATGTGATTTTGTAAATGTTTTCATCATTCTCTTTCATGGCTTGACTTTTTGCTGATTTTATTTGGAGGTTGTCTGAAGCTTGGCACAGTAAAAGACCTTTACTTGTTGAAGCTGTAAAGTTATTGCTGGATGAGCAAAATTTAGGGGTCCGAAAAGCACTTTCGGAAGTAAGTTAATATTATCTGATAGTTATAGAGTTCTCTGGTACTATCAGCAGAGAGGAACTCCATCTTGAGATTATGTTGGTCTGGTGCAGTTGATTGTGGTAATGGCTTCACATTGTTACTTGGTCGGTCCATCTGGTGAATTGTTTGTAGAATACCTAGTGCGACATTGTGCTTTAACAGATCAAGAGATGAGTGATATTTGGAGCTCAAAGGAAGTCCCTTCATCAAGCAAAGCCCACAAGAGATTGGAGGTTCTTATCTGAGTTACATTTTGTGAAAAATTGTTAATTTCATTTACCTTATATAACTGAAATAAATATTGTTTGGTTTAGGCTGTCTAAAATTTATGGTGACATCCGACAGAAAGGAAAAAATGAAAAAAGATTCCTACTAGTAAAATTGGCCCCCAAAGACCTTTTATTGAATATATTTGATGGTAAATCAGATTTTAGATGAGATGCCATATACTTCATATTGTAGTTGTACCATATGTACAAGTTTTTGACGGTCTATGTACTTAATACAAGCTTGGTTTTGACAGGTGAAAACTGGGGCAATTTGTGTACCAGAGTTGAGAGCAATCTGTGAAAAAGGTCTTCTTCTGCTCACTATAACTATTCCTGAGATGGAGGTAATCTAGATTTTCAATTCAACCTGATTTGAAGAGTTTGTTATTGTTTTTATTTTGTTTTGTTTTAAAAAAATCCTCCTAGAAGGAAGTCAAACGTAAAACTTTTAATGATTTCTTAATCTGCAGCATATTCTTTGGCCTTTTCTGTTGAAGATGATTATTCCACGAGTTTATACTGGGGCTGTTGCAACGGTATGTTATTTTATTTTACTTTTATCTTTTTTCATAAGAAACTAATTTTTATTGATACTGAAAACTGGTAAGAAACAAAGAGGACAAGAGGTCCTCAAGTAGTACATTGAGGGAAATGAAAGACTGAAAAAAAAAAAAAAAAAAAAAGAATATAAAACAAAAACCAAAGAACCAGTCCACCAACAAACCAGAACATCCTTCCAATTTAGATTAATCAAAGAGTAAGAAAAACCCTTAAATGCTTTATCAGTAGAGGCCCATGATGAAGCGGAATAATTAGCTTTCACATTGATGACCAATTTCATTTTTCTCTGTTCCCATTCCTTTCCGACTGGGACATATAATGCTCTTCCACCGGCCCAAGCCATTTTACTTAATTTTTTTGATTGTGCCCTGGCCATTTTCTTGGAAAGTAGCAACCTATCTTTTACTTTATTTCCTCAGCTGGCAATTACTTTCTTTCCTTGTGTTTGTATTGGTGCATCTTTATAAATACGTTTTTACTATGCATCTTTTATAAGCTTATCCTTTTCTGCAGGAGAGTGTTCCGGTAACTAGCTTCTACTCATTCTTGTTTTTCTGATATATATCATTTGAAGGCAATACTGCTCTATTTCTCATAATTGGAGATTTAACATATCTAATTGATTATATAAAACTTATATACATTTTAATGTTTTGGTTGTAGAGGGGTGGCTTGAAGTTGTCATTTTGATAAATTTGTCTCACAAATTTGACACCGTTACTACAGGTTTGCAGATCCATTTCAGAGTTGTGTAGGCATCGATCTTTTAACAGTACTGCCATGCTTGATGAGTGTAAAGCTCGTGTTGATTTACCAAATCCTGAGGTAAAGTTTTTCTTGGTGCTTATCATATAAATCTGTCGATCCTTTCATAATTTCTGTATGGCAAAAATGTCTCGGCTGTTTACTCGGTGTGCTTTATTTTGTAATCAGGAGCTTTTTGCTCGCTTATTGGTGCTTTTACATGATCCTCTGTCAAAAGACCAGCTGCCAAGTCAGATTCTGACGGTAAGAATGTCTTGTCCTTATATGCGTTCATTAAGATTTGTATTTAGCTACTGCTTTCGCCTATGTGAACTTCATTTATTTATTTATTTATTTGTTATAATTAAGCATTACATACTGTTATGTTCTGTTCTTATTTCTCTATGATATCTGTTTGACTTGTGTTCTTATTTCTCTATGATATCTGTTTGACTTGTGTTCTTGTGTAGGTCCTTTGTTACCTAGCGCCACTCTTCCCAAAAAATACCACCTTGTTTTGGCAAGACGAGGTATAGTTTCGTCAATATTGAGTTAGAACTTAGAATTAGAAGGGCCGTGTTTGGGTTTATGTTTTCTGATGCATGTGAACCTTCTTGATGGTTGGTGATGTGTTTTGTCAATGTTGAGTTAGAACTTAGAATTAGAAGGGCGTGTTTGGGTTTATGTTTTCTGATGCATGTGAACCTTCTTGATGGTTGGTGAGTCGCTAGTGAAACTTCAGACAAAAAGGACTTTATACAACAAATACTATATATATCTACATATATGTGTGCACCTCAGTTCTAAAGAATGTTGTAAATGTTTAACTTTTTCTTGGTCTTTGGGAGTGTGGATTTTATGGGTTTTTGGGTTTGTGTGCTGGGGGGATTCAAACTTTACACCTTGTGATGGAGTTAGGTTTGGAATTACGTCTAGGCTATGCCTGCAACCATGTCAAATGTTTGTTTTCAATGCATCTTCTTTCACCCTTCTGTAGTTGTTACATTAACAAAATATAATTACCTTATTCCTATTCTTCTTTGGTAAGTTCTAGATTCCAAAAATGAAGGCGTATATTAGTGACACTGAAGATCTAAAGCAGGATCCTTCGTATCAAGATACTTGGGATGACATGATAATAAATGTGAGTATTAGCCTTTGGATCGTCTGCTTTTATCTGTTTGTCTCCTCCTCAGTATTGCTTCATTAAATGGTTCAATAATTTTCGAATGTAGCATAATATTTTATAAAAGGTTTTAGACAAACTATTGTAGCTATCCGTTCTGGAACCTGGAACATTGATTTATTACTAGTGTGTCTCAAGTTTTTCAAGTTGGTGCACTGATTCAGAAAGGACAAACAGTTGTGTAAAAACTAGGCCCTCCAGCAACTAGAATCGTTGATATTTTTTCTTTGATTTTGCGTCCAGTTTCTTGCAGAATCTTTGGATGTGATTCAAGATGCTGACTGGGTGATATCCCTTGGGAATGCTTTTACCAAACAATATGAGCTTTATACACCTGATGACGAACATTCTGCACTTCTCCATCGGTATTTAATGACCTGAAGTCAATGTTCTATAAATATAAGCAAGTAATTATAAGTGTGAAAATGGATAAATTTTGCATTTTTCACCAGTATTTATCCGTTTACACTCACTTCCTTTTTTTTCTTGAAAGGAGATTCTTTCTCACTGTGAATAGCTGTCTAGTATCCTTATCTGTGTTTTATAATATTTATTTTTCTTCTTGTTAGCCCGTGTGAATTATAATATTTTCTCCCGCAGGTGCTTTGGCATGCTGCTCCAAAAAGTTAAGGACAGGGCTTATGTCCGCAGTAAAATTAATTGGATGTATAAACAAGCTAATATTAGCATTCCAACAAACAGGCTTGGTTTGGCAAAAGCCATTGGATTGGTAATGAGATTCTATGGCGTATTTATTTTTTGCATTTCATGCTGTATTTATGACTTAATTGTTTCTGCTGCCTCCAGGTTGCAGCATCCCACTTGGACACTGTTTTGGACAAGCTGAAAGACATTCTGGATAATGTTGGCCAGAGTATCTTCCAGAGGTTTATACTTGTCCTTTTTGGAGATTTCCTTCTTTTTTTTTTTTTTTTTTTTTTGCTTTTCACGTACTAGTCCTCTCTCTCCACCAGAGCACGAGCCTAGTTTATTTTCACTTGCTTGGGATTTTTAATGAGGAATTGCTAAATGCTTTGTTTGTCATTCTGTGCTGTTTAGCATATCCAAAGCACTTCTATATCTTCTGATTTTTTTTTTAATATTCTAAATTTGATGCAAAAGAAGTATGGTAATAATTTCGTAAGGTAAACAATTCATGCCATGGGATGGGAAGAAGCTCAATGCCCATCCTCAATTTTCTGTTACCCTTAATCCTGGTTTCATAAAGGAATAAATCTAAGATGAAATTTGATTGAAAGAGTTGTATATTTTTGTCAAACCTTTTCCAGAATTGACACCCTTTTTATGTCTTCCTATATTAATTATCTACACAATCATGAGGTAATTACTTATGAAATTTGGTGAAGTTTAGTTGTAATGCTGGAATTTAAAAACACTTCACACGGTTAGGCGTGGAGTTGGACTATGTAGGAGTGTGAGTACGTATTTGGTCTAACATATGTATCTTCGTTTATTGCAGATTCCTGTCCTTTTTCTCTGATAGTTATAAAACAGAAGAGTCTGATGATATACATGCTGCTTTGGCTCTAATGTACGGTTATGCTGCTAAATATGCTCCATCAACAGTTATAGAAGCCAGAATAGATGCGCTTGTTGTATGACATCTTGTCCTTTCTTTTCTTGCTCTCTATTAACATATGGATTTAGGAATCACACTTTTGTCTTGACTTAGAGAAATGTTCCATAGCAGATACTAATAAGATGACTTGGAGACCAGGGTATGCAATCTGATAACAAAATGTTTACTTGATA
Source organism: Ficus carica (assembly GCA_009761775.1). Lineage (NCBI taxonomy): Eukaryota > Viridiplantae > Streptophyta > Magnoliopsida > Rosales > Moraceae > Ficus > Ficus carica. The sequence goes on from CM019751.1 coordinate 16,088,192, forward strand.
ATTGTTTCTCTTTCAGGGGACTAATATGCTTTCACGGCTTCTTCATGTGCGTCACCCTACAGCAAAGCAGGCAGTTATTACTGCTATTGATTTGCTAGGTCTGTAAAAGCTATTAACTTGATATCCTATTTTTTTGTGACTCTGCAGTTCTATACACAAAATAATCACATGCAAATATACTTGAAGCATATTCTTTACTCTGTGTATTTTCAATCTTTGTGTATGAGTATGAAACAAAGATAGGGGTTACTGAGTCTGACATCAATGGGATGCTCAAAAGTTCAACATCATAAACTTACCCAGAAACGTACTCGATAACAATTTATATATTGATGTTGCTATAGAAGGCTATTACTTGAGTAGAGAGAAAGTTCAGTCTGTACCAAGAAAATTAGGTATATTTAAGCTAAAGATCCTTTCATCTACAACTGAATTGCTTGGTGGTTTTCAGACAACCAGGATTCCAAGTCATAAGAAGAATCAGATCTTTCTTTCTCGAAAAGTTACAGGAGCAAGTGAGGAATGGTTAGAGAAGTCAACATAGATGTTTGAAGGATTTAAAGGATCCAATTCTCTTCGAAGTGATAAAGTGGCCTGAGAATTCTCAAAGAGGAATATTGAAAGAAAATAGCATCTTTCAATGATCAATGTCTTTAAAAATAGCTAATTGGATTTTCTTCTGAAGAAAATGTTATATACTATGACCTCTAGTTCAGCTAGTAGGGGATCACCATCATTAATTTGTAGGAGTGCCCTTGGAGATTGGTTATTGGTCACATATACCTCATGCAAGCAAAAAAATAATTGGTGTATTGTTCTTCCATCAACTTCATCTTTTGCGTTAATAATATAGTGACTGCTTTTGTGTTTGAACTTGTGCTTAAGCAGTGCACTGAGGTAACTTTCACAAATCCTAGTTTCTACTACTTTTATGTGTTACAAAAAGTACAATGTCAACTATGCAGGTCGTGCTGTCATTAATGCTGCAGAAAATGGAGCATCGTTTCCATTGAAAAGAAGAGATATCATGCTTGACTATATATTAACTTTGATGGGCCGTGATGATAACAATGAGGGCTTTGCTGATTCTAATCTTGAACTTCTGCATACTCAGGTTTCTTAATTGCTGTTGAGTTGTTGTCTTTCATGCTATTTATTTATACATGTTATAGCAGCTTTATGGAACTGTCGTGTAATCTCTCACACCTTTACATGCAATTTTGCAGGCCCTTGCATTAAGTGCCTGTACAACATTGGTTTCTGTGGAGCCAAAGTTAACAATTGAAACCAGAAACCATGTACTGAAGGTATATATATATATATATGTATATCTGTAGCAGAGACTAGTCTTTTATTTCTTTCACCCGTGCCAACTTAATTTTATTCAAATGACAGGCTACCTTAGGGTTCTTTGCTTTACCAAATGATCCAGTGAATGTCGTGAATCCTCTCATAGACAACCTTATCACTCTATTATGTGCAATTCTTCTGACGAGGTATTATGAGTGTTCAAGAACTTGTTTTTGAGGAATGTATATGTAATTGTTTCTCCAGTGTGCTTCTGATCTAAAGAACAATTCGATTTCTGTGCTTGTTCTGTTATTTAGTAAATCTAACAACTTTGGAATAAGCTTCTTTCCTCTTATTTTTTTTTATTTTTTTTTTTTTGGGGGGGGGGGGGGGGGGGGGGGGGGGGGGGGGGGGGGGGGGGGGGGGGGGGGGGGGGGGGGGGGGGGGGGGGGGGGGGGGGGGGGGGGGGGGGGGGGGGGGGGGGGGGGGGGGGGGGGGGGGGGGGGGGGGGGGGGGGGGGGGGGGGGGGGGTGGGGGGGGGGGGGGGGGGGGGGGGGGGGGGGGGGGGGGGGGGGGGGGGGGGGGGGGGGGGGGGGGGGGGGGGGGGGGGGGGGGGGGGGGGGGGGGGGGGGGGGGGGGGGGGGGGGGGGGGGGGGGGGGGGGGGGGGGGGGGGGGGGGGGGGGGGGGGGGGGGGGGGTGTTCTTGTTGTTTAATTGAAAAGGGTTGTAAGCAACTTCTTCTAGTTTTCTGTGAACATTTATCCTTTATTTCTTGGATTCATAGTTCATTGTAATACACGTGTCCTTCATAGAAATAGTACATACCTGTCTAATTACTGTTGTTATACCAATATAGTGGAGAGGACGGGAGAAGTCGAGCAGAACAGTTGTTGCATTTTTGAGACAAATTGATCTATATGTGTCTTCGCCCGTGGATTATCAAAGAAGAAGAGGTTGTCTTGCAGTATTTGAGATGCTTTCTCAAATTTCGGATGGTCTGCATTAGTGGATATTGTGCCTTGGCTGCCAAGAAGTTGTACACATAGCAAGCAAATTGGATCGTACTCTGCATGGGAACTTTTCCAACTTACCATGTAAAGATTCCTCTTTGTTTACTAAGTTGCCATGTTGTTTAGTTTAGTTTCCTCCCAACCCAACCAAAACTTGTTTTCTTGTTTTTGAATGTGCCTTACATGTTTTCTTTTCACTTTGTTCAAAATGCCAGCTGCGTATGTATTGCCAAGTCGAGGGGCCTTATGCATTGGGGATAGGGTCATTATGTATCTGCCACGCTGTGCAGACACAAATTCTGAAGTTAGAAAAGTTTCTGCTCAGGTGAGAAAATCCACATTTTTTTTGGTTGTCTTACCTAAATGATCTTAAAAAATTCCAAATAGATTTTTTTTTCCAACCTCTGTAATTTTTCTTGTTTCCCCTACAAATGACATAAATTACTTATATTTATGCATAGATTCTCGATCAACTCTTTAGCCTCTCACTTTCACTTCCAAGACCAGCAGCTTCTAGTTTTGGCGCAGATACAGAATTGTCCTACAGGGCTTTGTCTTCGTTGGGGGATGTAATAGCTATCTTGAGGAGTGTAAGCAATTTTTCTTTTAGTTTCGCCTTTTATTTAAAGCATAATTGTACATTCAGGTTTAAATCCTTGAAATGGTGGTCGTTAATAAAGAGTTCTTGTTGATTTCCCACATATTCAGGATGCTTCTATAGATCCATCTGAGGTTTTCAACAGAATTATCTCCTCTGTTTGTATTTTATTGACCAAGGATGAGGTAAGTGTTTTGTCAGGCAATACAAATACAATTAAAAAATGACAAATGACAACATAAAATTCTCTCCTCTTGATACTTGCAGCTTGTAGCTACCCTGCATGGTTGCTCTGCAGCTATATGTGATAAGATAAAGCAATCAGCTGAAGGGGCCATTCAGGTCGTCATAGAGTTTGTTACGAAGAGGGGGAATGAATTGACTGAAACTGACGTATCAAGGTTTACCCTGCAATGGAATTGTGAATAACTAAAAGTTTATGAGAAAAGCAAATTGGATTATATTTCTTCTGAATTCTGATAACAAGTGGACATCTTTTTTTTGTTAGTAACTCTATTGTATGCACATGTCTACAGGACAGCCCAGTCTTTGATCTCCGCTTACAGTTCATGTAACTGAGAAGCATTTACGTTTGGAAACCCTTGGTGCCGTATCCTTTTTACTTTTCTTTTGAATTTCCATTTCTTTCTTTCTTGCTTTCTCTTTTCCTTATGTTTTTAAAGAAATTTGCCACTTAAAGGACTATTGTGTTTATGTACCTTAAATAGTCTGAACTTTCTGAATCCTGTTTATGTCAATGTTTAGTTTCCATAATGGTCTTCTTTTTCTAGATATTATACTTTTTAGTTTTTCTTTTTCACCCTGGTGAATGTGGGGTGGGTGGGGAATGAAGGATTTATATCTTTGTTATTGTTACCTTAACAACCTGAAGATATCTTCTCTAGCTGAAAACACTAGCACAAAAGTTGTCTTCAACGAAGTATTAGCTATGGCTGGAAGGGATTTAATTACAAAGGACATATCCCGACTGCGCGGTGGCTGGTCAATGCAGGATGCATTTTATGTGAGTTAGATTGGCTTTTCAGCTAGAACACTGCACTATATGCATTATTTTTTTAATCTTTTATAATAACAATGGATATTCTGCTATTGCTGCAACTTAGGTTAATTTGTCATTTTGGAAGTACATTATTCTTAACCACATCAAAAGGATTTTTAGAAATAGAAATCAATGCATCTTTCTTCTTCTTCTTCTTCTTCTCACTCTCTCTCTCTCTCTCTTTTTTTCCTTGTATGTAGGCATTTTCCCAGCATACAGAGCTTTCATTTTGTTCCTGGAGCATGTGATCTCCATCCTTAAGCAGACTCCAGTTCCTAAAGGCGATTCAGAGAAAGCAGAGAATTCTAGTGAATTTGTTGATGGTCAAATAGATAGTAATATCTTGCAAGCTGCTATTATTGCTCTCACTGCCTTTTTCAGGTAATTATGTTTAAGCCATACTTATCATTCTTAAGCTACATAATATAGTTCTAATGTTCTCGTGTTTGAATTTCATTGCAGAGGTGGAGGTAAAGTGGGAAAGAAAGCTGTTGAACAAAACTATGCTTCCGTTCTTGCCGAACTTACTTTGCAATTAGGAAGTTGTCATATCCTAGCTAGTTCTGGTCAGCAAGAACCACTACGGTAGATACTTGAAAAGATCTTCATATATCTTGATAAGCGCTTTCTCCAGAATAAGTTACCAATGAGTTAGTAGCGTTTGTACTCTCTTTGCTTCTGCAGGGCTCTTTTAGCTGCATTTCAGGCATTTGTGAATGTGTTGGAGATCTTGAAATGGGAAAGGTAGACTAACATTCAGGCTAAAATTACGAGTATGATGGAGTCTTCTTCACATATTCTAGTGTGAATTAAAGCAAAGGTGTTTTTGACTTATGCTTGTAGATTTTGGCTAGAGATGGAGAGCAAAATGAAAATGGAAGGTGGATCAATCTTCTAGGAGATATAGCTGGCTGTATATCTATAAAGAGACCAAAAGAGGTGATATGATTCACTTTTGACGTTTTTATTTATTTTATTTTGTTGTCATTAATTCTAACGTCGGTGGTATGGTCAATTAGTATATAAAGGAATTACAGAGGTATATTGGCAGCCAGTAGCAGGGAAAAAAGGAGATTGAAGAACAGAAGAAGTTGGGAAGAGAGGATTTGAAAAAAATAAAATAAAATAAAGTGCAGCTGAACTGTGATGAAATCCACTAGCAAACCTTCTCACATTTTCTAATAAACCCTACATGCAATGGCCAATGGGAAAGTATGCATGCAGAGGCTTAAGCTCCCGCCTCCGTATTCTTCTTTTGGGCTCTAGTTCATTGTTCTTTTGCATTAAATTGCGGTGGGCGTAGGTCCAGGTTTAAGCCTTAGTACCCACCTCACTACTGAAAGGTGTTTATTAGCATCTTATACCTTGAGGCTAAATGAAAATTGCCTGAAAGACCTTTTTAGTTCCTCTCTCACTCTCTCTTACTTAACATCTCTGTAACTTCTTGCATGGTGCGGAAGAAATTGACTATTCATTTAGGCTAGCAAATGGATTTTTAAAAATTTCAAATATATTGCCCACTGTTCTCTTACCTTTTTTTTTTTTTTTTTTTTTTTTTCCCTTTGGTCGTTTATCACTGCAGGTTCAATCTATATGTTTACTTTTGACTAATCTTTAGATCGACATCAAAAATACCAAGAGAAGCAGCAGCTGCTGCGTTGTCGGAGTTTGTCCGGTACAGGTAATGTTGGATATATGTATTTTTTTTAGGCTTGCAAGTAGGCTACACGACCTTGTTTTTACTCGTCTTTAACTTCCAAAGCCTAATCTATTGCATCACGATGACTTGTGGTCTTATTTTGGATTCTGTTAGGACCATACTTTGATATTTTTTCTCTAAAAAAAAACAAAGAAAAGAAAAAATTGAGTAGCAACATTCAACTTGTTTCTCTCATGTTCTATTGTCAGTACATTTTTCAGTTTTGTTTTTTTTTTTTTTTTTCCCCCCTTTTATTTTGTTTTATACGCTCTAGCCAATTTAATTTAAAGCTTATTGTTTAATTGTATTTTTGTTTTTCAGTGGTGGATTTGGGTCCCTATTGGAGCACATGGTGGAGGGGTTTGTGTCAGCACGTGTCAGATGAGTCTCCAACGGTTAGACGCTTGTGTTTGAGAGGACTAGTACAGGTTCACAAATTCTTAAACGAAATTCTGCAATTAAACTTATAGTTTGTGCTATTTCCTATTGATTTTGCTGTCCTAATTCAAATTGCTGAAAGCACAAAAGCCATGAATGGGGCATTTTCTGCAAGGCATGAATATCCATTTATATATTCATGCATTCTTTACCTTTCTTGAGACGTATAGAAATGAGCTCCCACAGAAGATATCATATCTAATTTTATATGATTTTATAAAGTGTTCTGGTTTTTGCATTGTATGAGAAGTGACTCTTGAAAAATTTTTGGTTGGCAGCTACCATCTATTCATATTCTGCTGTATACGGCTCAAGTTCTGGGAGTAATATTAGCTCTGCTAGATGATTCAGATGAATCTGTGCAATTAACTGCAGTTTCTTGCTTACTCATGGTGAACATCCTCTGATTGTCCATCTTAATTATTTATTGAATTATTCCGAATACTTGGTCCCTGTGAAACGGAACACAAATTCATCTTTTTAACTCCCCTTTTTCATTACATGCATAGATACTTGAATCAGCACCCATGATGCTGTAGAACCTGTTGTAATTAATCTTTCTGTCAGGCTTTCGTAATCTTCAGGTGAGAGTAGTTGATTCCCCAATTGATTCATTCTATTAGTTGTCAAAACAAGGGTGAAAGATATACTTATGAAGTTGTACATTAGGAATTTAATTTAGATTGAATGTTCGGACTAATGTACTGTATTATGGATCAGGTATGCTTGAATGCAAAGATGCGAGCTAATGCTTTTGCGGCTTTTGGAGCACTAAGCAACTATGGAGTTGGGGCACATCGTGAGGCATTTCTTGAGCAGGTATCTTTTGACGTCCACTCACTTGATTTTGTGTGTTGTCTATGAAAATTTTCAAGGAAACATAGTTGGTCTTGTTTATTACATTACCATTGCCATTAATTTCTTTTTCTTGTCAAAGTTCGATATAATAAACATTCTATTGACATGATCAGACACATGCTGCTTTTCCTCGCTTGGTTTTGCATCTCCATGATGATGATGTTGGTGTTCGTCAAGCTTGTCGGGTATTTCTTAAACCTCTTCTATGTTGTTTTTGTGTGGTTTTACATCCGAAGTATTGTTGACACTTTTTTGTTTTCCTCTTTTTGTTCAATAGAATACGCTTAAACGAATTGTTCCACTTGTTTGACATGGAAGGATTATGTGCATTGCTCAACACACATTGTTTCAACTCTGATCATAGGTACTCCTTGAAAACATTTTAAATCTGGTTTTGTTTGACTTTGTTTTTATAAGGAAGAAAAAGTAATGGCAGTAGTGCTTTACTTTTTGACGGAAAAACGCCACACTACCTCTCCTTTTTTCAGAAGTGACTACGAGAATTTTGTCAGAGACCTCTCAAAGCAAGTTGCTCAGAATCTCCCTTCCAGAGTTGATACTTACATGGTATCAATAGTACAGGTTCTTATCTATTGTCATCTTTATATTAAATAAATTTTAAGCCTTAACCCTACCAGGGTAGACTGCACTGGTCATTGTTTGCTGCTTCTGTCTTTGCGACTATTGGACTTTAGATCATATACCATTCTTTTTTCTTCTAGTTCTTTCAAGTTGTACTCAACTTTGACAGGTATGTTTTAATATCACAGGCTTTTGATGCCCCTTGGCCAGTAATCCAAGCAAATGCTATGTACTTATCGAGCAGTCTGCTATTTTATCGGATGATCAGCACATATTGGCTCTTTATTATACTCAGGTATTTTTCAGATGAATATGGTATCATTGTTTATGGTGTAGGTAAAAGTAAATAGCCGTTCCAATGCTCATGTATTGTTCTAGGTGTTCGGAGTGTTGGTGGGTAAAATGAGTCGATCAGCTGAGGCAGTTGTTAGAGCAACAAGCTCTTCTGCCCTAGGTTTGCTTTTGAAGTCCTCAAACTCACTTTCATGGAGAGCAGATCGACTTGATCGTGCAGAATCGATGCGGAGGGGGCATGATTCTTGAGGTTACCAATTGGCACGTTCATGTCCAGCTGTTCCACATCTTTGACACGAGGTAACTCACTCCTTGTTGCGCAACTAACCTTATGTTTTAACGAAACTAGCGACGGCTGAGGGATGGTGTTGATTTACCACGTGCATAATTGAGCATCTTTGGTGATATGATGATTGTTGAAGCTCTGTATCTATTGTTGTATTTGTACAGTTGCTGAATAATCTAAACTATATCGTGTGTCAATTGTTTGTAAATTGTGTGATTGCTGTTTGTTAATTCTGTATTTTGCGCCTAGATATATTTGTATATTTGTAGAGTGGATGTTGTACATTAGGGAATGTTATATAATACATAGAACTAAACTCCTGCGAAGTTTTGGCTTTCCTAACATGAAGTAATCTATATTTGTTTATCTTTATTTAATGATGCTTCCCTAACATGAAGTAATCTTTATTCATTCTTCTTTATATATATGATCAAACCCCGCTGGGGCTATCTCACCGGGCTATCTCACCTCAGCGGTGGGAGGGGAAGAGTTTGGATAGGAGTTCTCTATTTAGAAAACTGTTAGTATTTTTATTTTTCTTTAATAAGTGGGAGTCATATGTTTCATACCATGTTTAAAAAAAAAAAAAAAAAAAAAAAAACGTAGATGAGATGCCCATCCTTTAATATAAAACCGGTTCTGCTTATCGTTAAACACCCCATCATGTTGATGAATTTAGCAAGAAAATTTTAAAGGTTTAGAAGGTCACATGATCTCAATGGTAGACTTTGCTTGATATTCTACTGAACATATTCTAACTGACGTGACACGTAGGTTGGTATTCTTATAGTTGGTAGCAGCGCAAAAAATTATCACTGAATTAGACTACTCTTGTTGATTATGCCATAGAATTCGGCCTCAGAACCTAATTCACTCATCCAAGTGAAACTAACACGTCAAAAGGCCGGGGTTATCCAAAAGGGTTTCAGAATATAATCTTGCTACCTTCAACAAACTTAACCTTTTGAATTCATTGATGCAACAATTGTGCTACTATAGGAAGCCTAAAAGCTGATGGGGAACAAAACCATAAGACCGAATTGCATTGCCTCGAAGCTTGTTTGTTGTTCGGTCATGCGTGGTTAAGCTACAATGCTTCCTTGGTTCATGGAAATGTAACTTCTGAGCCGATAGTTGTTGTTTTGTGCCTTATTTGCCTTATCGAATCCAGACAATAGAACTCGAATTCCAGGACCCTTTTGGTCTCCAAACTTTGAAGATTTGGATCTCCATGTTCATTGAGATTCTTCTGCTTCCTATAGAATATTTAACTTGATGCTTACTATATATAAATACATATGTATAATATGCAAAATACAGAGGAGGCATAATACACGGGGATTTTACGTTTTGTCTTCTGATACGAAGGAATCCAAGGAAGCATTCATGATTTTTCAATATCAAACTTATGGCCCCCCATTTCATACATACAAATACTATTGGCTCCTTTTGTTTCTAGTATATTCCAGGGAAGCACAGCAGTCTGTTGTACTGAAAATTGGGAATATTTTGAGGCCCTCGTAAGATTTCACCTTCAGGAATTACATGGTGTCAAATGCATGTATTCCTCTCTCTCTCTCTCTCTCTCTCTCTCTCTTTTCGGTGTATGAAGATAAGTTAAACTTTTCTTCTTGGGCAACTCAAGGTTTACTGTGATTAAATTTTTTTAGGTTTATGGGATTCTTGCTCACTGGGCTTATCTGAATACACTGCTTTGGATAAGAATGCAGTTATTACTAATAGTATAATATAAAAAAAATATATATACATCTCAATTATTATAATCATCAATTGATTCTAATATTACAATTCTAATACAATATTTTTTTCAGTAAGACTTGTTTATTTTTAATATTGATAATTTAAATATTATCGGTATGATTTTTAAAATATTAAATTACATGTAAATGAATTAGTAGTTATAAGATTTTAAGTATAATATTATAATTATTAAACAAATCTAACTGTCGGATTTGTCTAGGCTCCAAATAGGAATCCTTTCCACCATGTCATGGAATGTTGTTATTTACTTTTTTTTTAATAAGAAAAAAAAATGTTATTTACTTGTATTATATATCATACGGTTGGAAGATATAATCACTTGTACCATATCAAAATTACAGCTTTTATTTTCTCTCTCCAAACTAAAGTTCCCGCTTCTCAGTATACGAGTACTTGGATAAAAAAGGAGTTATTACTATATACTTTTTTTTTGGGGGGTTTGAATTATTTGTATTTAGTTGTACCGCATATTTAAGGGTATATTTAAGGGAAAGACTGTGTTATAACTCTTTTTATATATCTTATCCGCAGATCTCTATCTAATGCCATTCAAATTTAATTGAATGGACAAAAAATTAAATGATGTACGATAATTAAAATAAACACTGATATATAGGATTGTACAAAAAAATTAAAATTTGAACCTCTGAATGTTGTTCTTTGTTGGTCGAGGGAGGGGGGGTCGCAAAGGTTGTCGGAGAGGATCTGGGTTGGCGATTTCCCAGTTGCTGAACATGTGGCTGGTGTTTCACAGGTCTGGTTTTTCGCTGAATGTGGGAGGGGGGAGCTTGGTTTTGCAGATCGGGGGGCCGTCGTTGAATGGGGGGTTTCGCAGATCGGGAGGGGGGGTCGCCGCCGAACGTGGGGGGCTCGTAGATTGGGTTTTGGGGTGGGTGGATAGGTTTTGCAGATTGGGTTTTGGTGGGGCATTTTACCGGTGAACAGCAGAAGGTCGTCGGAATGAGGGCTATCTCTCCGATAGGGGCCGCCGGTTGTTGGGGGTGGTTTTCTGATTGCTTTGAAGTTTTTTTTTTTTTTTTTTTTTTATATATTTTGCTTCGAAGTTTTTTATTTTTATTTTATTATTATTATTTTATTTAAGGTGCATGATTAATATCATACACAAACAATATCTTAACCGTTGAAATATATCAAACGGTTTATAAAATAAGCTCTACCGATATGATTTTTAAAAGAGACTTTATCGTAGTATTTCCCTATATTTAATATCATATCATTGTGAAGAGGAGAAAGAAAAAAAAAAAAAAAAACTATCACTGTAACATTTAAGGGTCTAGTACAGATGTGTTTTTAGGTATCAACCAAAAGCCGTCATATTATTATAAAGTCTATAGACTTGACTTCTATTATTTATGTGTGTTAGTTTTTCTGTCTTTTTCTCTAGCTTCAATATTCGTTGTGCTATTACCAGGAAAAAAAAAAAAGACCCCAATGCCTATGTATAAAGAAAGATATTGTAACTTATTCATAAGCGAGACTGATTCTCGGTAGATGATAAATAAATGCAAGTGGAAAAGGACTAGATGAAGTTGAGAACCCAATCCTTGATCATGTCCATGTACACGCATGTAAAACAAAAACTGTGTAAAGAAAATATATTATTATTATTTGATTATTATTATTATTATTTCGTGGAGACCCCATTTGTTGGTTAGGAAGGGTGAAGTACTAAATATGCTTCTTAAGAAAGGGACTTTTGAATTGACTAAACAAAAATAAAAAAAATAAAAAAAACTTTTTCTCTATGAAAAAGGAAAAGAATTCGGTGGTTGCCTTTGCAATTGGGAGATTGAGGAAGGGGGGATGTATATTTTTCCTTACCACTACTAATATTCATTGTGTTTAACCAAATATTGGCCCTTCTCTATTGTTATTAGATTAAAAAGTACAATGATTAATTTGATTCCTTCCATTATCCAATTCAAACTCACCACTTTGTTTGTGCTCTTTAAAAATTATCAGCATTTTTAAAAATGGAAAAAAAAAAAAAAAAAAAACCCCAAAATACCTCCTGTGTTTGGCCTATTACTTCTTTTACCCTTCTTATTACACAAATGCCCAAAACTTCCCACGTGTTTGTAAAATAAGTCACAAAATATCCCTTGAAACAATTTTAACTTTTGAAAATATCAATATTACCTTTACTAATTTATCTTAAATGCGACTTAACTAAAAAGAAATAAAATTAGCTTTTAATAGAATCATATGAAAATTTCATTCAAATAAAAGTTTCAATTATTTTGATTTTTTTTTTTTAGTTTTAAAATTGATGTTATTTAGATTTTTAGTTTAATAATGTTTAAAAATTGTATTTATTATAGGTTAGAAAATGGTAAACTTGGTATTTTAAAAAATTTTATTGTTTCAGAGGGTATTTTGTGACCAATTTTACAAATGATGAGGTGCTTTGGGATTTGTAGAATAAGAAGGGAAATTTAATCTTTAGACTAAACACATGAGATTTTATAAAGGTATTTTCCCTTAAGAAAAAGCCTATTAGTAATGAGTATGGTTTTGGTTTAAATTGTTAGATTAGTATAAGGTTATGCCAATTTTATATATATTTTCAATCTGAGGTGATTTTGATTGAATTTAATGTTTATAATAATGAAAAATGATATATTTACGTAAAAAGCTCGTGAAAGTTAAAAGGAAATTGTGGTAGCATGAATGCGCGGTCCAAATTCAAAATTCTAGCATTTGCAGTGAAAGTGTCACAAATAAATCCCATCACTGAATATATATAATTATATGTACACATATATTATGAAACTTAAGAATGACCTAAGATTAGACCATTGCACAGCCAAGATGGGGCCCCCATTGGAGGTAACTTCACAGTAGTGATGACTTCCATGCATTGATGCCACGAGAAAAATGCCGCATCTAAGGGATCAAGGCCTGCACAACATGTTCCATTATTTCTTTTATATTTTTCTACCACACTGTAACCTCCTTGGAAATTTTCAACCCTTTATTTTTCTTATCTTGTTTTAGCTCTTTTATAGAAGCCAAAAAAATACCCTTTAAAAGAATCTCAACAGCTGGTCTTAGCCTAGTTCTTTGTTGTAATCCTAGTTCTTTGTTTTCCTTCATAAGAAGTTCCATTTCTGATTGAAAAACCAGCAATGGAATCAGGACTCAATCAGCTTCATTTCGTTTTGATGCCTTTAATGTCCCCGGGCCATCTCATACCAATGGTAGACATGGCGAAACTACTAGCCCAACACGGCGTCACCGTCACCGTCGTCATGACACCTCTCAATGCCATCAAGTTCAGTTCCATGATCCAAAGGGCAGTTGAGTCTGGTCTCCAAATTCAGCTTCTCACTATCGGCTTCCCCTCACTCGAGGCCGGCTTACCGGAGGGATGCGAGAACATGGCCATGCTTCCCGAGCGTAGCCTGATCAAGAACTTCTTCGCGGCAACCAACATGCTGCAGCAGCCGTTTGAAGACTTGCTGCAGACCCTGCAGCCACCTGCGAGCTGCGTAGTGTCGGGTAAGAATCTCGGATGGACGGTTGAGACTTGTAGGAAGTTGAAGATTCCGAGGATATTTTTCGATGGAATGGGCTGCTTTGCCTTCTCATGTGCAAGCAGGTTGGAGAATTCTAAGGTGCATGAAGGGGTTTCCAATTCGGATTCCTTTATGATTCCTGGATTACCTCACAGGGTGGAGATGACCAAAGCCAAGCTGCCCGAGAATTTCAATCCGGGCTCGGCAGACTTGACCAACGTTCGCAATAAAATGAGAGCGGCTGAAGCTGTGGCAGATGGCATTGTGGTGAATACTTTTGAAGAGTTGGAAGCACAATATGTCAATGAGTATAAGAGGGTGAAGGGAAACAATGTTTGGTGTATTGGACCGGTTTCAAGTTGCAATAAGTCCGAGTTAGACAACGTTGAGAGAGGCGAAACGGCTTCGGTTGATGTTAACAAGTGCTTGAAGTGGCTGGACTCTTGGGAACCAGGTTCTGTCATATATGCCTGCCTAGGAAGCATTTGTGGGCTTAAGCCCTGGCAGCTAAAAGAGCTCGGTTTAGGCTTAGAAGCATCGAATAAGCCGTTCATTTGGGTGATAAGAGGAGGCGAGAAATCGGAAGAATTAGAGAAATGGATTTCGGAAGAAGGATTTGAGGACAGGACAAATGGCAGAGGACTTGTGATCCATGGTTGGGCACCACAGTTACTAATCTTGTCTCACCCCGCGATCGGAGGGTTCTTGACACACTGTGGTTGGAACTCGACCCTGGAAGGCGTTGGAGCCGGCGTGCCATTGGTGACGTGTCCGTTGTTTGCAGAGCAATTCTTTAATGAGAAGCTGGTTGTGGAGGTGATGGGGATTGGAGTGAGTGTGGGAGTTGAGGCTGCTGTGACATGGGGTTTGGAGGAGAAAGCGGGTTTGGTCATGAAGAATGAGGATGTGAAGAAGGCTATAGACAAGGTAATGGATAAAGGAGAAGAAGCAGAGGAGAGAAGAAAGAGAGCTAGAGAGCTCGAGGAAATCGCCAAAAGAGCTATAGAAGAAGGTGGATCTTCTTACCTAAACATGGAAATGTTAATCCAATACGTAAAGCAACAAAATCATGGAGATTAACTGCGTTGTAACTTATTTTTATCTTTTGGTTTGGTTTTGTGATAAGGAAAGCAAGGCTTATTGCTACCATGTATTATATATATGAACAATAAATTATACATATATATAGATAGATAGAAGGTTCACGAAGCGAAAGTTTTCCAAGTGTGTTTCTTTTGGTATAGATGGTCAAACATTCATTCATTTATTATTATTTTTTTTAACACATATTCTGTGACGTAAAAACGTAGAAAAGCAAGAAATTCTTGAAAGTGAAAGCGGCGTAAAAAGTTCTAGATAGATGTGGAGATGAGCATAAAACACCGTCCACACAAATCTGTTTTCCGTGTTAGATTCACCATCTTCTGAATATAATCCAAATGCATTTATATATGTGTGCTTACAACACCAGAAAAAGAAAGCACCACTTGTTTGGAGCTATTTACACGATTTGATAAACAGAAATACACCTCAAGTTAGAGGGTTTTCCATCTTTCCCAGCTTTCCATGGCTTTCCAAGCTCCGCAGCTTCACTTTCTCTTGTTTCCTCTGATGGCACAAGGCCACATGATCCCAATGGTAGACATTGCCAGACTGCTGGCACAGCGCGGTGCCAAAATCACCATTGTCACCACACCACAAAATGCAGCCCGTTTCAAGGAAGTCCTTACTCGTGCCAGGGAGTCCGGTCTTCACATCGATCTCATCCAATTGAAGTTTCCTTCTCAAGAAGCAGGATTGCCCGAAGGGTGCGAGAGCCTTGACATGCTGCCTTCTCCGGAGCATACGCTGAATTTCTTCAACGCGATAAACATGCTGCAGCAGCCGGCCGAAGAGATGTTGGAAGAGCTTACACCGCGGCCAAGTTGTGTGATATCTGACATGTGTTTGCCTTGGACAATCCACATAGCTCGCAAGTTCAACATTCCAAGGATTTCTTTCCATGGACCAGGTTGCTTTGTCCTCTTATGCTTGCACAACATACATGCCGCCAAGGTTCTTGAGAATATAAGCTCTGAGACCGAGTCCTTTGTTGTCCCTGACCTGCCTTATCGAATCGAGGTTACCAAAGCTCAGCTTCCGGGAGCATTGACCTCAAATTGGACACGCTTTCGTGAGCAATCGATGGAAGCTGAGATGGGGTCATACGGGGTGATCATGAATACTTTCGAAGAGTTGGAGCCGGAATTTGTCAAGGCATACAAGAAGGCAAGAAAGGATAAAGTTTGGTATATAGGTCCGGCTTCTCTATGCAACAAAGACCACTTGGACAAGGCTCAAAGAGGTAAAATGTCTGTTATTGAAGATCATGAGTGCCTCAAGTGGCTTGATTCATGGGAACCGAGCTCCGTGGTGTATGCTTGCCTCGGAAGCTTATGTAATCTTACAGCTCCACAGTTGATAGAGCTTGGATTAGGCCTGGAAGCCTCGAACAAGCCGTTCATTTGGGTTATAAGGGGAGGGAGTAGATTGGAAGAGCTAGAGAAGTGGATTATGGAAGACGGATTTGAGGAAAGGACCAAAGGAAGAGGCCTGCTGATCCGGGGTTGGTCTCCTCAAGTACTAATCTTGTCACACCCTGCAGTTGGAGGGTTCTTGACTCACTGCGGATGGAACTCG
Source organism: Ficus carica (assembly GCA_009761775.1). Taxonomy (NCBI): domain Eukaryota; kingdom Viridiplantae; phylum Streptophyta; class Magnoliopsida; order Rosales; family Moraceae; genus Ficus; species Ficus carica. The sequence goes on from CM019751.1 coordinate 16,104,307, forward strand.
ACCCTAGAAGGAGTATGCGCCGGGGTTCCCATGATTACATGGCCGTTGTTCGCGGACCAGTTTCTTAACGAGAAACTTGTTGTGCAAGTGTTGAACATCGCGATAAGTCTTGGTGTGGAGGAGCCATTGACATGGGGAGAGGAGGAGAAGATTGGTGTGAAGGTGAAGAGAGAAAATGTGAAGAGGGCGATAGAGAGGGTAATGGAAGAAGGAGAAGAAAGTAGAGAGAGAAGGGAAAGAGCTAGAAAGCTTGGAGAGATGGCAAAGAGAGCTTTGGAAGAAGGTGGATCTTCTCACCTCAACATGACATTGTTTATTGAAGAGATAATTAAGCTTGGAAGTCATCATCATCATCATCATCATCAAAATGGAATATGAGATGGGAAAAGTGCAAAAAAGAGAAACTTTGTCTTTCTTTTCTCCATTTAAATTATTCATTTTTAGTTGCATAGCTTGTACTTTTAAGATCAATATCTAAGATTTTGCATCTCGTTTAGAAGATATGGAAATTGTTGTATTGCACTTACACATAGACTGATTTTAAATCCGTTATGTCTTTCACTGCTAAAAATATTTATGATAAATAACAAATTTTGAAATGTAAGAGCTATCATGAATCTTTTTATTACTATTCCAGCCGCTTATCAAAGATGTATGCTTTTATACCTCATAATAATAATTATTAAAAGTGCTAAATACTGTGTGTGTGTGTGTGTGTGTGTGTGTGTGTGTATGCAATTCCTATTTTAGGGGAAAAAGGGGATTACTTTATTATCAATCAAATGATTATCAAATTTGGTTTAGAGTAGTAGTAGTAAGTAAAATCTGTCCTTATTTATCGCCAAAAAATAAAAATAAAAATAAAATCTGTCCTTGTTTTAACAGATTGGTAGTATATTCAAAATATCTAAATAACGACAAGAAATGTCCACGAAATCAAATTGTAAACCTCTTATGACAAATAATTGAAGTGCAGTGTTTCTAGCAACTAGAACAGTTCTCTGTTTTAAACTGTGGTCCTTTCTAGAGATGAAAGAAATATTGATGTGTTCCAGATATTGAAAGAGAAACCATCTTCTTCTTGTGAACCACACAATATCTCTATAAGAAACGACAAAAATATGCAAAGTAAACGTAAAGCTAGATGTCTTCATAATATCCATTCCCGACAAGAAATAATCTTTGTTAAAAAAAATATAAACTACTCTACACCCTAACAAAGAATTCATCTCTTCATATTTGACTTGCTTTTAGAATTGTGAAGTTCTAGTTTGTAGTAAAAATTTACGACACAACTTTACTTGACCGGTTCAAATTGGTTGACAAGGTATTCTTATTAATCATAATATATTAAAGAGTAATGCTAGAGATACCAACTATAGTCTTAATTGTTTAATACCGACTTACTTAACAGTAAGTTATCATCTTTTTAAGGGTGGAAACTTATAATTGATTTGACAATCATATCAATAGAAAAAAAAATGACAATTTCGAACACCACATAATGTGATATTAAAAAGTTAGGATTAAAATTTGTGTGACTAACATTTTTCTCTATGAAATTTAGAGAGAGATTTAGTACAGTGGTTTTGGCAAGTGGCCTGTTTTACTGTGGTCCAAACTCCAATCGCACCACCACTATCTCAAGTCTTTTTCCTTCTCTAGAACTCCTACTTGTGAGCCTAAAATACATCTTATGAAGTAGGCGCTTACGTCATTCTATGGATGTTAACAAATCATGAAAACGTAGTTCTCAAGGAATTACTATCCATGCATGACCAATGGCTCAGCAAACAGATAGTAAATGTCATTTGGAATCCGTTAGATTTGCCACAAAAAATATATATATTTTTTAATTTATAATATTTTCAATTTATTTTGTAAACTTGCGAATGGAATGTTACTAATATAGGTCACCAACTTACCTAACTATCCTCTAGTTTCCATGGCTTCTCAACCCCACCAGCTTCACTTCCTCTTGTTTCCTCTAATGGCGCAAGGCCACATGATCCCAATGGTAGATACCGCCAGATTGTTGGCACAGAGAGGTGTCATGATCACCATAGTCACTACCCAGCAAAGCGCAGCCCGTTTCAAACCAGTACTTACCCGTGCCAATCTCCAAATCCAGTTCATTGAGCTCCAACTTCCATATGAAGAAGCAGGTTTGCCAAAAGGGTGTGAGAACTTTGATCAGCTTCCTTCACTTGACCTGGCCATGAATTTCTTCAGGGCAGCTAGCATGTTACAAGATCCGGTGGAGAGACTGTTTGATCAGCTTACACCGCGACCGAGCTGCATAATCTCGGACGTGACCTTGCCTTGGACAAGCCACACAGCTAGCAAGTTTCACATTCCGAGGCTTATTTTCCAACCAGTCTGTTGTTTCCATCAGTCGTGCCTGCAGAGCTCATTAAAGTACTTGCCAAAGGTTCTTGAGAGCCTAAATTCCGAGTCGAAGTGTTTTGTTTTACCCGGCTTACCTGACCAAATTAAATTCACAAAGTCACAGCTAGCCGCCCCGGATCCAAAACTGAAAGACCTTTTAGAACAGGTTTTGGAAGTTGACATGGCCTCATATGGGGTTGTCGTAAACACTTTCGAGGAGCTAGAACCGGCATATGTAGAAGAGTATAGGAAGGCAAGAAATGGAAAACTCTGGTGCATTGGCCCGGTTTCGCTTTGCAACAAAGAAAATTTGGACAAGGTTGAGAGAGGCAACAAGGCCTCCATTGAGGAACCCCAATGCTTGAACTGGCTTGATTCACAAGCGCCTAGGTCGGTACTATACGCCTGCCTAGGGAGTCTTTGCAATCTAATACCTGCCCAATTGGTGGAGCTTGGATTGGGTCTAGAAGCCTCGAATAAGCCTTTTATTTGGGTCATAAGGGAAGGGAATAGATCCGAGGAGTTGGAGAAGTGGATTACAGATTACGGATTTGAGGACAAGATCAAGGGAAGAGGCCTATTGATCCGGGGTTGGGCACCCCAGATGTTGATATTGTCACACCCTTCAGTTGGGGGCTTCTTAACTCATTGTGGTTGGAACTCGTCGCTAGAGGCGATCTGCGCCGGTGTCCCGGTGGTCACATGGCCACTGTTTGGAGATCAGTTTTGCAATGAGAAACTGCTTGTTCATGTGTTGGGAGTTGGTGTAAGAGTTGGGGTGGAGAAAATGGCGAATTGGGGTGAGGAAGAGAAGACCGGGGTTTTGGTGAAGAAAGAAGAGGTTAAGGAAGCCATAGAAAAACTCATGGATGGAGAAGAAGAGGAAAATAGGAGAAAACAGGTTAAAAAGCTTGCAGAGATGGCAAAGAAAGCTGTCGAAGAAGGGGGTTCTTCTCACCTTGGTATCACACTTTTAATCCACGATATCATGCATGTTTGCGGTTGTTAAGTGCGAGATTTCTAAGTGATAATTAGGTCAACTAATTAAGTTGATGACCCAATACTCTTATAAGTTACATGTCTGTTACTTCTACGATACTAGACTAGAGTTTTTTTTACCTTTAACAGTTGTATTTTATTTCTTGATTATTGGATTTATCAAGAAAATACTAAACAAACTATAAGGTTTGAGAAATTTTGAGCTAGTCATTAAGCAATTTCATTCATAACCTTGGCAGCTCATATATTTCTATCCCATGATGGCATCCCTTTGAATAAACATGATGGCCCTGGTGATCTGTTTTCCTAACAGTTTCATTTTATCATTTCTTTTTTTTTTTTTAAAAGTCAAAAACAAAAAGAAGAATAAAATTTGTTTTATTCCATATTATGACATCACAAACTGGCAGTATATTAGCCTGCAAACTAAATCTACATGATACATCTCTTTGAATAAACATAATGGCCCCAATGATCTGTTTTCCGAACTTATTAAATTTTTTTCATTTTTTAATACAAGAAGACAAAAAACAAATGCAATAATTAAATTTTCTTTTATTCCATATTCTGACATCGGAAAATTATAAGTTTAATAATTTCAAAAGAGACAAACATATTCACATGGCTTAAAGGAACTCTCTATTTGAAAAAAAAAAAAAAAAAAAAAAATCCAAAATATGCTGATCTGAGTCCACCATCACTACTAGATCAAAATCCCAAAGAAAAAAAAAGTCCTCATAATTACCCAAAGAAATCAATCAAACACTTTGGTCTCTTCAAAACAACCACAAACACCAGCATCCCAATGGCTTCACAACTCCACCAGCTTCACTTTGTGCTGATTCCTTTCATGGCCTCAGGCCACCTTATCCCCATGACAGACATGGCAAGGCTGTTAGCACAACATGGACAAAATGTCACCATCATCTCCACTCCGGTCAACGCCACCCGAATTAGGCCAGCCATCGACCGCGCCATATCGTCCGGTCTCCACATCCGACTCGTCCAGCTCCCCCCCTTGCCGGTGCACGAGTTCAGCTTGCCAGACGGATGCGAGAGCATGGAAGCGGTCCCTTCCGAAACTTGTTCAGAAACTTCTTTGCCTTGCTCCGCAAGCTTCAGCCACCTGTTGAGCAGTTGCTGCAAGAGCTTAAACCAGTCCATCATGCATAATAGCAGACAAACACCTGGCGTGGACGGCTGAGATCTCAAGAAAGCTTCAGATACCGAGAGTTTCGTTCGATGGGACGAGCTGTTTTTCTCTATTGTGCACTCACATCATCAGAAGGTCCAAAGTTCATGATCATGTAGTACTTGAATCGGAACCGTTTGTGGTTCCTGATCTGCCTGATCATATCGAGTTTCGTTTAGACCAATTGCCGGGGGATTTGCATCCGGCTTCGAAAGATGTGAAGGATATTCACAAGGAAGTAACTGAAGCTGAAGAAGGAGCAATTGGAGTTGTTGTGAATAGCTTTGAGGAGTTGGAGTCTAAATATGTTGAAGGTTTCAAAAGGGTAAAGGGAGGTAAAGTATGGTGTATTGGGCCAGTTTCTCTAACCAACAAGACAGAGTTGGACAAAGCTCAGAGAGGTAAAAACATGGCTGCAATTGATAAGAAAAAGTGCATGACTTGGCTTGATTCTTGGCCAAAGAATTCTGCCGTTTATGCTTGTCTAGGAAGCCTCTGTCGTTTTTCAAGTCCACAGTTGATTGAGCTTGGTTTGGCGTTGGAAGCATCAAACAGGCCATTCATTTGGGTGGTAAGAGGAAACAAGATAGAAGAGGTTGAGAAATGGATAGTGGAAAGTGGGTTTGAGGAGAGGACAAAAGGCAAGGGACTCTTAATTCATGGATGGGCCCCACAGGTACTCAATTCTCCGCACTCACATTAACTTTCGGCTATGATTTCAATTTATAAGAAAAATTATGAATGTGCTCACTAAAAAAGATTAGTATCTCTAGGTTTTTTTTTTTTTTTTTTTTTTATAAATAATGCCTCTATTAAAAAAAAGTTTTCTGACTCCGTCATTGCAGGTACTGATATTGTCACACCCTTCGATCGGCGGATTCTTGACTCATTGTGGATGGAATTCGACTTTGGAAGGGGTATGTGCCGGAAGGCCAATGATAACTTGGCCTATGTTTGCCGACCAATTCTACAATGAGAAAATGGTTGTGCAAGTGTTGAGGATTGGTGAGAGTGTTGGGGCTAAGTTTGCCATTCCCTTAGGGAATGAAGAGAAGTTTGGGGTGGTGGTAAAGAGGAGGGAAGTTAAGGAGGCTATAGATAAAGTAATGGATGAAGGTAAAGAAGGTGAAGAGAGAAGGGAAAGAGCAAAGAAGTTTGCTGATATGGCAAACAAGGCAATAGAAGAGGGAGGGTCTTCTTACATTAATGTGAAGCTACTCATTGAAGAGATAAGACAAATTTGATATGTATCATCTTTGTATGTAATGATGAGTCATTAACCATTCGTCACGTGTTGGCCATCAAAAGATAAGAATAAAGAAAGTTATGTTGATCTCGAAGTGTCATTTGGCTTATTATTATAATTTTTTTTTTTTTTGGTATTGATTTAGTTTGATTCCTTTTTGCTTAGTGGGAAGAATCATAAGTAAACAGCATTGACAGGAAAAATAAATGAGAAATTTTTTTTTTAATCTTTTAATGAACACGACACAAATTTTTCATTTTTAATCAATATAATATAAATTTTAGATAAATTTAATTAAATTTTGTACCTTATTGATCAAGTGTTAATTTTTTGTATCATGTTAATACAATTATCTTTAAATTTATATCATTTACGTGTTTTCTCATATATGAAAAGAAGGAAAAAACTGTAGTGTGACTTAGTTCACGTGTATAATTTGACCTGGGACGAAAGATATAGCATATTAAAATCCAAAGCTTCCTTTCTATTCATAAAAAAATTGCGTATTATCAACATAGTTTAAAGAGGACCAAAAAGAAGAAGAAGAAGAAAATAATGAACTTAAGAAATATTAATATATATATATATATATATATAACAAATTCAAATTGGTTTTGTATAAAACACTTTGCATCGACACTTTAAATAATTCGTTCATGAAATAGATGTCATTAGGTACTTGAATCTGACGACAATCAATCTCTTTCCAACTACGCTCTTTGGAGTTTACGTAGAGACTGGGCTCATATTTGATTCTTCATCTCTGACTCAAAAATTTTCAAAAATTTCAATTTATTTATTTTTTTTTCTAAAAAATCAATAAAAATTTTAATTAATTTTTAAAAAGTCAATTAATACCGATCTAAAAATTTTAACTCAAACTGCTAAATCAAATGGGGCCTCGATATTCAATGGATTTTTTTCCTCCATATTTATTTTTTTTAGGCAACAGAGGAAAAAAAATGGCCATTATTTTAGAATACGATCTAGTACTTTGAGATAGTAAGAAGTAATATTATAGTCATCCGGTTATATTAGGAGTGAGTAGTTAGTCTCACTCAAATAGCTTGAATTAATATCTAATTTTCGATTTTGGTTCTCAACTCAAAAAATTTGATGAGTTAATTAGTTCTCCAATCCAGCAAAAGATGTGGTACATAGAATAATTTGCATTTTAATTATTGAAAATGTAAATGATAAAAGATATGAAAATTAGCAAATAATCTAAAATGAAATATTTATAGACTGAGATGTGACATTTTAATTTGATTTGAGCTAGTGATGAAATCGGCTTGTGAAGTTTTTCTTAAATGATAGGATGTCAAAGTAAGATATTATGTTCCACTGATCAGTATAAATTGTAGAGTTTAATTACACTTTCTTAAGGCTTTTTTTTTTTTTTTTTTTTTTTGGTAAAGAGAAAAAGACAATTATTAGGTGAAACAATATTTTGATCTTTTCGTCCTAAATTATATAATTTAATTGACATGTATGTGTTATGTATGCCATTACGTCACAACACGACCACCAACCGTGGAAATTGGATCGCTACTTAGCCCACTCAAATATCTATATATATATATATATATATATATATAGATTATCTCCACATTTTTAATTACTCTCCCAATTCATGACCATATTTTCCAAAGAAAATTCTGCTATGGCAACACAAGTAGTAGAACCAAAGAAAAAGCTTCACTTTCTGATCATACCCTTAATGACTCAAGACCACCTTATTCCCCTAATACACATAGCAAGACTACTAGCCAAACGCAATGTCACCATCACCATAGTCACCACACCTCTAAACGCCGTCCGTTTCAACTCAATCATCGACCGTGACACAAACTCCGGGCTTCCAATCCAAGTTTTGCAGCTCCGATTCCCGCACGCCGAGGCCGAATTGCCAGAGGGATGCGAGAGCGTCGACACTCTGCATCGCCTAGTCTTCTAACGAATTTCATGTACGCCGTGGGGTTGTTACAACAACCGTTTGAAAAGTTGTTCCAAGAGCTAGAACCAAGTCCAAACTGCATATATAGTGTCCGACAAAAACATCTTGTGGTCCGGTGACGTCGCTCGCAAGTTCGGAGTTCCTAGGATTTTGTTTGACGGGCTGAGTTGCTTTGCCGTTTCATGTATTCATCACTTGGGCGTGTCTAAGGTTCACGAGAGTGTTGCGTCTGAATCCAAGCCCTTTGTGGTTCCGGGGTTGCCTGACCGAATCGAGCTCACGAGAGCTCAGCTCTCGGGCACTTTCAATCCCGGTTCGAACCAGCTTTTTAAGTCTATGCGTGAGAAAGTCATGGAAGCCGAAGAAGGGGCGTATGGAGTTGTGGTCAATAGCTTTGAGGAGTTGGAATCGGAGTACGAAAGAGAATATAAGAAAACGACCGGCAAAAAAGTGTGGTGCGTTGGACCGGTGTCGTTATGCAACGAGGATGACCTAGACAAGGCTCAGAGAGGTAACTTCAAGGCCTCGAACAAAGAAGAAGAAGAGTACTACTTGAAATGGCTCGACTCGTGGGGTCCACGATCTGTCGTTTACGCTTGTCTTGGGAGCCTAAATCGTCTCACACCTCCTCAGCAAATAGAGCTAGGTTTGGGATTGGAGGAATCAAAGAGGCCGTTCATTTGGGTCATAAGAGGAGCCTACAAGAAAGAAGAATTTGAGAATTGGCTGAAGGAAGATGGGTATGAGGAGAGAGTCAAAGGACAAGGCCTTTTAATCCGTGGTTGGGCCCCACAAGTGCTGATATTGTCACACCCTTCAATAGGTGCACTCTTAACACACTGTGGTTGGAATTCGACACTAGAAGGAATATGTGCCGGCGTGCCAATGATAACATGGCCTTTGTTTGCGGAGCAATTTTACAACGAGAAGTTTGTCGTGCAAATATCCAAGATTGGTGTAAGCGTCGGAGCTGAAAAGGTTGTCCATCTTGGGGATGAAGAGAAGTTTGGGGTGTTAGTGAAGAGGGACCAAATTAGAGAGGCTATTGACAAGGTAATGGAGATGGGGAAAGATGGAGAAGAGAGAAGGAAAAAAGCTCAAGAGCTCGCGGAGGCCGCAAAGAAGGCAACACAAGAAGGAGGATCTTCTTATGTCAATATTACGTTGCTGTTAGAAGATATCAAGCATTTGAATGATGCATAATCTTCTGTTCCTAATCCAATCTTTTGATTGTCGTTTTTAACTTTTCCTTGTTTGTAAGTTTGTTGTCGTTTTCCTTGTTATCTTTACATTTTCTTGTCATTGTCGTTTTATCTTTTTATATCATGTTGTCGTTTGAAAATTTATTGATGTTTTTTCGGAGTTTCTCTGTTAGAATCTTTTCTTGGCCTCTTTTACTTTTGTCGCGATTTCGCTTTTGATCGTCGTTTCCCGGTTTTTTCATAGGTTATCATGTTCATCGTCATTTTCCACTTTTGTTGTTGTTTTAATCCTAAATCATATCTGTCAATGTTTCCTCGTTTTTTCATAGTTGGACTCTTTTCTTGCCTTTCCATTCTTGTAATTCTTTTGTTCATGTTTTCAATTTTGTTGTCGTTTTCTGGTAGATTTTTTTTTGTCAGTTTTTGTTGTCGTTTTATTGTATTCTGTCGTTCTAATATTTATTCTCTTCTCTTCCCTCTTTTTTTTGTTTTCATTTTCATTGTTTCTCATTTTTTTTTTTCTATAACAATAACGATTATTCTCATTTTATTGTCGTTTGTAATTTTCCTTGTTCCAGATGAAAGCTTTCATCATGAAGTTACTGAAAGTGGGGATGAGCTACACCTTACTGCACCCTCTATATTTTATGAATATTATACAGCGGAAGTTCAAATGTACTTTCGTTGTTCTATAATTTTCTTCTGGAAAAAAAGAAAGAAAGAAACAGTACTTTGTTATTTAATTGTCGTTCCGAAGGTTTGATGTCATTTTAGCTACAGTTGTACTCGAGTTCAGCTTTTTAATCGTCGTTTTCAACTTTGTCCATACGTACACCTATAGATGGCGTTTTCCTGTTTATCTGTCGTTTTAATAGTTTTAATGTCGTTTTCCTTCATTTTAATTGGGGCTAAAAAAAAATTAAAAAAAAAATCCGACCTGCCGGATTCGAACCAGCGACCTAAGGATTTCTATTGGGAGTTACCCACTACAGTCCTCCGCTCTACCAACTGAGCTAAGGTCGGTTTGTTTAATTCCTTTGTAAGATATTTTATTTATCGAATTATATTTCTGTAGGATTTTATTTATTTTATTTTTTATTTTCTAGCTTTAATGCGGTAGTTATCTCGTATCATAGTTTTTATAGCAATTGAAGAAGACCCAAAATTTTTAATTATTTTCCATACCTAGGCCTAGTATTGATGTCGTGTCTTTATTGACGTCTAGCACTAAATTAGTCCGCCAAGAACAGGACAATTCTCATCCCAATCTCCCAATTAAAGAATGTGTCACTTATCAGATTTCATATAAAAATAGGCATTCCTTGTCTTTGTTATGCTACAATTATGTATGCTCTTACGTGACCAACGTGCCACCACAGCCCTGAAAACTACATGCCACTTGCCCATCGAAGTAGAAATAGTGACAAGCACCGATTGTAGTATATTATATACACATACAAACACATCTATATTTACAGAGAAAAAGTTATATAATTAGTTGTATACAATATATAATGGCTACACAACCCACTACTAATTCATAGTATAAAAAGAACCTACTAGTAGCTAAGATTCATTATCTTGAAAAAGCCAAAGCAAACTTCTCAAATGGCTACACACCCCCAACAAAAGCTTCACTTTTTGTTGATACCCTTGATGAGCCAAGGCCACCTTATTCCCATGGTAGACATGGCAAGATTACTAGCCAAACGCCAAGTGATGGTAACTATAGTAACCACACCACTCAACGCCGCCCGATTCGATTCGATCGTCGACCGTGACGTCGAATCCGGGATTCCAATCCATGTTTTGCGGCTTCAATTTCCACATGCCGAAGTTGGGTTGCCCGAGGGATGTGAGAGCATAGACACTCTACCATCTCCTAGTCACATAAAGAATTTCATGTGCGGTTGAAGATTGTTACAAAAGCCACTAGAGAAACTACTTGAAGAAGGGCTAAATCCATTTCCAAGTTGCATAATTTCGGACAAATTTGTCGTTTGGACCGGTGAAACGTGTGGTAAGTTTGGTATTCCAAGAATAATATTTGATGGTATGAGTTGTTTCGTTCTTTTGTGTCGTCACAATTTACACATGACAAAGGTTTATGAGAGGGTGTCACATTCCGAGGCCTTTCTCATTCCGGGCCTACCCGATGCAATTGAAATCACCAAGGCGCAATTGCCCGGCGCTTTCAATCCGGGATCAGACCTGTGGCTGAATGATATGCGTGAGAAAGTCAGGGAAGCTGAGGAAGGTGCATTTGGGGTTGTGGTTAACAGCTTTGAGGAGTTGGAATCGGAGTACGTCAAAGAATATAAGAAAACGACAGGTAAAAAAGTGTGGTGTGTTGGACCGGTGTCGTTGTGCAATGACGATGACCTGGATAAGGCTCAGAGAGGTAACCAGAAAGCCTCCAACAACAACGAAGCAGAGTATTTCTTAAAATGGCTTGACATGTGGGGTCCACGCACTGTCGTGTACGCTTGTCTTGGAAGCCTAAATCGCCTCACACCACCTCAACTAGTAGAGCTTGGTTTGGGATTGGAGGAATCAAAGAGGCCATTCATTTGGGTCATAAGAGAAGCCTACAAGAAAGAAGAATTCGAAAATTGGCTAAAGGAAGATGGGCTTGAGGAGAGAATTAAAGGGCAAGGCCTTTTGATCCGTGGTTGGGCCCCACAAGTGCTGATATTGTCACACCCTTCGATTGGTGCATTCTTGACACATTGTGGTTGGAATTCGACACTTGAAGGAATATGTGCCGGCGTGCCAATGATCACTTGGCCTTTGTTTGCGGAGCAATTTTGTAACGAGAAGTTTATTGTGCAAGTATCCAAGACCGGTGTTAGTGTTGGGGCCAAAATGGTTGTGCATCTTGGGGAAGAAGAGAAGTTTGGGGTGTCAGTGAAGAGGGATCAAGTTAAGGAGGCTATAAGCGCGGTTATGGATGAAGGAAAACAAGGAGAAGAGATGAGAGAAAGAGTCAAAAATCTCGCCGAGGCCGCGAAGAAGGCAATAGAGCAAGGAGGATCTTCCTATGAGAATGTTACATGCCTCTTAGAAGATGTCATGCAACATGATGCATGATTCTTTTGATTGATGTTTCTACTTGTTGCTCCTCAATAAAATAAAATAAAATAAAATTATGTTTCTAAAGTTGTTAGAAGACCTCCGGATCATTGCCTGCCCTTGGCCTTGTGCAACAACCAAAAGGCTACTTTAGTTTGTACTTAATTTAAAGTCTTGACCTTTTTATTTTTTGGTTTTTTAGTTTTTGATAATGACTTGCTGATTCCAACTAAATTGATAGGATTTTTTTTTATTTTTTTTTATTTTTTTAAATACACACACACACACAATTGTCTGATTGTTGAGCCAAACAAATCATCACCAACCAACTTCAACAAATTAGTTATCAAATCTTAAGAAATGAAAAATAGTATTCTAAACTATTTTCATAATCTAGTAAACTTTCCCACCATGTTGCCTTTTCATGTGTCTTTGATTTATTTTTATTTTTCATTGTCTAAAGCAATCATGTCTGTCATGCGTAATTGGACCTCATTGTTAGATAAGTGTCCCAGTGTTGACATAGATAAATATTTACTGGGTCCCTCAATAAAGAACACAATCATACTTTTTCCCCTCTCCTTTAGTAACCTTCCGGTGGTCGTTGGAGTCCCGCAAAGTAAATAGCAGCCAAAAAAACAAGGGATCTTATGAAGCAAATTATAAGTCCTCATGGATTCCCACACAATGCAAAACTCGACCTGAACTAGAGACCTCGACCTGAAGTAGAGATCTCGCCCGTGAAATTAATCATCTCACCTAGATTAGGGTTCCATCACTTTTGACTAAGTGAACTAGTATCACAAAATAACAAGGAAAATAGGGTGCATTGGACTGGATTCCATATCTCGAAGGAAAAAAAAAAAAAAAAAAGCATGTCTATCCTTCCTGAACAAAATACAAAAGTTTTTAAAATTAATGGCTCGATATGATTTAAGGACATAATTTTCTAGTGAGACTTCAAGAGGATATAAGTTTATTAATTTCGAGATTTCATGAGAATCTTATAAGATTTTTAATAATTTAGATGTTCAAACGCTATTTAGTAATAAGTCAGATTTATCATGTCACCAAATATTATACACTTGTTCAATTAAAAGCTAATGTAAATAGGTGATGTCTCAACATTTACTTTATGTAATTTATGGTGATTTTGACCCATTGAATTAAAGTAATGTTGACCAATATCATATAAACATGGCGATATGATACCTTCTGTTTAATGTATAATTTATTGTTTCTCATAAAGGGAAATCAAAGATACACATTACACATGATCATGTGACTCATATTTTATTTATTTATTTAATATTTATTGCAAATATAAGACACATGACACATGATGATCATGTGACTCACATTTTATCATGTGACTCACATTTTATTTATTTATTTAATATTCATGACACATGATCATGTGACTCACATTTTATTTATATATTTATTTAATATTTATTGCAAATATAAGACACATGACACATGATCATGTGACTCATATTTTATTTATTTATTTAAAATTTATTGCAAATATGAGACACACGTGAATATGAAGACGCCTTTATCAAATTACTAACAACAGCAACAACAACAACAATAAATCTGGGCTAACAAAAACCACAAGACAGGAAAAATTCTGAATATTTAAAGGTAAATTATGATTACCACTATATTAAAGAACTTATGCAACCATAAGATGTACCTTAAACTACATAGAAATGTACATTTAGATATCAAGTATGTGCTGAGGAAACGTATGACAATTTCAAATTTACATATGTACATATAAATACTCTTCTTTCCGATAGCTGAACATGTCAGGCAGTTGTAACTTTCTAATAAACAATTTGTAATAATTAGTTGGTTTGTAATTTTATGTAAAATTATGCATAACATGATATTATTTAATAACTGACGATTAAAAAAACAAATATCATTAAAAAAAATATTATAATAGAATCAACTAGTTGTTATAACAACGTCCAAAAAATGATAAATCTAACTGGCGGATAAGAGAGTGTATACAAATGCTAACGATCTTCCTCTAATTAGTTAGCTTTTATTTCTTCCCGGGAGTAATTTTTAAATTTCCTTAATTTTGTAGTTTTTTTTTTTTTGGGTAAATCTTGAGTTAACTATCATTTTCAAATAATTTATGCCTAATATTACATATTATACGAATTAACTGATTTTCATCATTATATTCAAGAAATAAAGAACTAGCTGCACTAAACTGTTTATCATTAATTAATTGCTTTTTTGGGAATGAAGGATTCCCTTGGTCATACTACTGTAGTTATAACATCGTGTATATATCGTTTTTATGTACTACATTTGACATTAGATTAATTACGTTGATTATTGTCGGTTGTTATTTAATATCCGTTGACTTTGAACAATAATACAAGCTGATTGAGTCAGAAAAACGTTTGACAACAAACAGATCGCAGCAACTCTACTATCCGGCTGCTTCTTCATTCTTTTTTTTTTTTATTTTTATTTTTATTTATTTTTTAAAATTTTTATGAAACTGTATTTTCTTAATTCCTGATTTTTAATCATGATTTTTTTCCCCTCAGAAGATTCATGAAAGTAAATGGTCTAATATTTCTCCTGCCGCAGAAGAAACAAAACGGACATCGAGGAAGAGCCGCCAGAAATGCGAGTGAGGAACATAATTGTCAACAAAATAAGCTATGAATTTTTCCCAAGTTGTCGGTAATAAAACATTGAGTTGACTACTTGAGACGTCCCTAAAACGGGCTACATTCAGTCTTTTTATAAATTAAGGGAAAAAAAAAAAAAAAAAGTTTGGATACTACTAATGTTAAATAAGACTACTCATAAGAATATACCTTATTAGTGAATCTCATGTAATGAGATTTATCTTCTATCAATTAACAGATAGTGTTGAATATGAACAGTGTTCTTTAATATTATTCGTCTTTTAATTAATTTCTTTTAATGCCATCTTCACATAAAGCTTACAAAAACACACGGTTCACATTTAGGTTTGAATACTTCAGAACAGAATCTTATCATGATAAATAAAAGGATCAATACACACATATATAACCTGGAATTAGTTCAGCAAATATGTGTACATATATATTGTAAACGTGAAACAGGGGGAGAACGATTTTTCTTGTATTTTTACTTCTTCAACATACGGTACAAAAACAGAAAATAAATAGAGTACATGGAGAGGATATCTTGCCAAGATTATCTCATCAACTCCTTAAATAAAAAAGGAAAAAATCTAAACCTACTCTCCCATGATATCCGAGACCCCTAACAATAATCCTACTCGGATTTTTATTTGAATCTTAAAAAAACTTTTCTCAATTAATTCCTAACTTTCAACACTACTCCTCAAGTTGGTGTATAGATATCAATTATGCCCAACTTGCTTGTTAGAAATTCGAAATTTTGCTTTAGAGGTCCTTTAGTCAGGATGTCTGCGATTAGTTGTGTGGTTGGAACAAATGGCATACAATCAAGCCTTCATCTAACTTTTCTTTAATGAAATGCCGATCAATTTCTACATGTTTCGTCCTGTCATGTTGAACCGGATTATGAGCTATACTAATAGCAGCCTTGTTGTCGCAATATAACTTCATTGGCCATTCAATTGGTCTTCTTAGCTCGTCAAAAACTCTCTTTAGCCAAAGTATTTCATAGATCCCGTTTAACATAGCTCGAAACTTCGCTTCTGCACTACTCCTAGCCACTACATTTTGTTTCTTGCTTCTCCAAGTGACCAAATTCCCCCAAACAAATGTACAATAACCCGAAGTAGATCTTCTGTTCGTGATTAGATCTAGCCCAATCAGCATCCGTGTAGACTTCAACTCCTCATTGCTCACTTTTCTTAAAGAATAAGCCTTTCCCTGGAGTACTTTTTAGATACCTTAAAATACGGTAAACTATTTCCAATTACTCTTCATAGGGAGATTGCATGAATTGACTCACCAAGCTGACTGAATAGGCTATGTATGGCCGTGTATGTAACAAATATATTAGCTTCCCAACTAGTTTTTGATATCTAGCAGTATCAATCGGATCTTTCTTGTCTCCATCTCCAAGTTTCTGATTAGGCTTTGTGGGTGTTTCGGAAGGTCTGCAACCGCTCATACCTGTCTCTCTCAATAAATCAAGGGTATACTTCCTTTGTGACACTACCATACCCTTTTTTGACCGACCGACCTTTATGGCAAGAAAATACCGGAGTGACCCCAGGTCCTTAATCTTAAATTCGGCAGCTAACCCTTTCTTCACTATTTTGATTTCTTCAACATTATCTCCTGTGAGTATGATGTCGTCCACATAAACAATCATAACTGTAACCTTGCCAGTCGATGAGAACGTCACAAAAAGAGTGTGATCTGTTTGCCCTTGCGTGTACCCTTGCATTTTTATTGATTGGATAAACTTTTCAAACCAAGCTCTGGGGGATTGCTTGAGCCCGTATTAACATTTCTTCAGTTTACAAACCTTTGAACCGTAATTTTTCTCAAAACCCGGTGGAGGATCCATATACACTTCTTCTTCAAGATCTTCATTCAAAAAAGCATTTTTCACATTGAGTTGCTATAAAGGTCAGTCCAAATTTGTAGCAATCAAGAGGAGCACTCTAACCATATTAAGTTTTGCAACAGGTGCAAAAGTCTCAGAAGAGTCTACACCGTAGGTTTGAGTAAACCCCTTTGCTAGTAATCGCGCCTTGTACCTCTCTAGCATCCCATCCTAGTTGTATTTGACAGTGGATACCCATTTACACCCCCACAGTCTTCTTTCCTTCTGGCAAACCTACCATTTCCCAGGTCCTATTCTTGTCAAGAGCTCTCATCCCCTCAAAAATAGCTTCCTTCCACTCTAGAACATCAAGAGCCTCCTGCATATTCCTAGGGATTTCTATACTAGAAAGTTGTGAGACAAAAACATGGAACGAAGAAGACAACCTATCATAGGACACAAAGTTGACGGACACCTTTTCTAAGAGCAATAGGAATTTCAAGTGACTTAGATTCAGGAAGATTTGACTTGAGAGGAATATTACCCGACACATGAGGATTTGGATTCTCTTTCAATTCAGACTCTTGGCTCTGCTTCAACAATCGGCCTTCTTTTTCTTGAAAATATTTATGCCTTGAAAAAACACGAAGTTCATCCATATTTTTACTTGGTTTCGCACACATCTCAGTCCCCGTGGTGTGTTGTGATGGCATTTTGTGTGTGTGTGTGCATCTTGGTCAGGACCGTGATGAACTTGGCCGTGTGGTGGCTGTGGAAATCAAATGTTGTGTGGTCAAGGTGAAAAATATTCTCAAGTTGCACATCTTTTCTTCTATTCTCCCCCTGAAGACGATGCCCAAAAAAGCTTTTATTTTTGAAAAATGTGACATCCATGGAAACAAACAACTTCCAAGAAATAGGATCAAAACATTTATATCCTTTTTGAGTGGGTCAGTAACCAAGAAAAACACATTTTTTGGCACGAGGGTCAAGTTTATCTTGGTTATGAGAGTGAATGTGTACAAAAGTACTGCACCCAAATATTTTTAAGGGTAAATCCATAACTAGCTGAGAAGATGGAAAACATTTTTTGAAAACAGCCACCGGAATTTTAAACTTCAAAATTTTCAAAGGCATTCGGTTTATTAAAAAAGCAGCTGTAAGAACAGCCTCACCCCATAAATACTTAGGTACCTTGGTTGTGAAAGAAATTGCTTTAGCAACATCAAGAAGGTGCCTATTTTTTTGTCCAGCCATGCCGTTTTGTTGAGGTGTATCAATACAGGAGCTTCGATGAACAATACCATTTTCTGCAAAATACTTAACCAAAATTTGATTAAAGTACTCACTACCATTATCACTCCTAAAAACCCGAAGTTGAGCCTGAAATTGTGTTTTTATCATGTTATGAAAATTTTTGAAAACCTGTTCAGTTTTGGATTTATCTTTCAACAAATACACCCATGGGAGACGTGTGTGATCATCAATAAAAGTGATGCACCATTGTTTGCCCGAACAAGTAGTAACACGTGAAGCCCTCTACACATCACTATGAATAATTGAAAACGGTGCAGAGGGTTGGTACGGTTGTGGAGGAAAGGAAGTGCGATGGTGTTTGGCCAATTTACAAGTTTCACATTAGAAAGAAGATGGGTTTTATTGATGAATAAACTTGGAAACAAAGTCTTTAAATAATGAAAACTGGGATGTCCTAATCTAAAATATTAATGCCACAACATTACTTTATTTTCACAAGAAACAGAAATAGAATTGAAACAAGTTGTGGGAGCTTGTTTCTTCAAAGTCGATCCATCTTCAAAGAAATAAAGGCCTCCTCGTTGCTTAGCATTGCCAGTCGTCTTCCCCGATTCCAAATCCTGAAGCCAATCGTCTTCCCCGATTTCAAATCCTGAAACTCACAATTAGATGAGAAAAAAATGAGCTAGACACTGAAGATCTTGAGTTAACTTACTAATAGACAAGAGATTACATGACAAATTTAGGACATGGAGAACATCGTGCAGGGTAATGGAACGTGAGATAACAATAGAACCTTTTCCAGTGATAGCCTGAAAGAGATCCATATGCTATTTTTATTTTTTGATTTCCTGCACAAGGAGTATATGAGACAAACAATTTTGCACTCTCAGCAGCATTGGTGGGGCCTTTAATGGCTCCAGTCATGGCAGTCTTTGCCATGGCTCAGGTTGAACCTGGGACCTGTGGGTTATGGCTAACCTGGCGCTGATACCATGTAAACGTGAAACATGGGGGGAGAACTGTATTTTCTTGTATTTTTTTTTCTTCAACATACGGTACAAAGACAGAAAATAAATAGAGTACATGGAGAAGATATCTTGCCAAAATTATCTCAACTCCTTAGATAAAAAGGAAAAAAATCTAAGCCTACTCTCCCATGATATCCGAGACCCCTAACAATAATCCTACTCGGATTTTTATTTGAATTTAAAATAAAGTAAAATAAAAAAACTTATCTCAACTAATTCCAAACTTTCGACATATATTCTGAATGGAAATATGTATATATATATATATATATATACACATATACGTGTATAAATACATTACCTGGAAAAGTACCTTTTAGCACATCAACCACAATAAACCCAAATAAATACCGTCCGTTACCCACCCGGCCTCAAACCTGGCAATAGCTCTTAGTCGGCATTATAAAAGTTCCAGCAGAATGTCCACATGGAAAGGCGTGGACTTTCTAAAATATATTATATATATGAATGCACGACTTGTATTTTTCGTTAGTTTTAATAAATTAAGTGGGGACTGCGATCGTGTCACCAAACTAAATAATAATAATAATAATAATGGACATGATACATGCATATATATATATATATATATAATGACGGATTTATTAAAGACTGAGTAGGGGCTGTAGTCTTTGTTATATCGAATAATTTGGTCCTTTAATTATACTTTAAAAATTTTGTGATTTTTAAACTTTTCTCTCGTGACATTAAAAATTCCCACAAATCCCTCACTAAAATTTCACACTCTAATTTTTATTCTTTGATGTTATTTATTTATTTAAACAAATAGGTATTTACCCTAGAAAAGATATCTAACTGCGCTCTTATGTACATGTATTCATATACATACACATATTGATGAACCTAACCCCAAAAATAAGAAGAAACTAAATTGGTCGTCTTGCCAATAGAGATATATATTCGTTTGTGTGTGTGTGTGTATAAGGAACTCTTATAAAGCAAGGTTATGCACAGTTTGATCATGATAAAAAAGAAGTTATCTATAGTAGTATTTTACTTTTGCTATAACAAAAAAAAAAGATTATTAGCGTCATCTTGTTTTTTATCATCATCATTTGGGGGGTCTCTAGATCTATCTGTTAGTTTATCATTTCATCTTAAAAGCTTAAATTGTTGAGAGGTAGGCAACAATAGTTTTTTATTTCAATACTCCCTATGGAGTTATAAAGAGTGCAATTATAGAGATTGAAATTTAGGATCTCTCACTCTAATATCATATAATTAGTTTACCAATCCATCCCAAAAACTAGGTGGACGAATAATAATTTTATATTTCAACATTAGTGAAACGAAAAATATCTTTAATTCAATTTTATTCAAAAGATAAACAACTCAGTATCACACAAATTATGACAGGTCTAACACTGCAAAACACCAGACATTCTAAATCAAATCTAAAAACATCCTGAGAGTAAAAGAGAACCATCAACGGTGTATCAATCCATTGGTGGTCTACATTACTAGAGTACTTGAAAAGCAAAAAAGAGACATGCACATAGGAGGGTTGCATGTGCCGTGGACTTGATTAGCGGTGTTTCTACGTTAGCAAGGCAAAGAATTGAATTTCATTACCACAAAAAAAAAAAATAAATAAAAAATAAAAATAAAAATAAAAATCCCAAAAGTTCTTTGGTCAAGCAAAACAAAACAAAACAAAATTTTAGAGGCTTCTATCGTGCATGTCATGGAAATACACAGTAGTACATTACACATTTGCGTAGAATTGATGACAAGAATATTAATATTGTCCGTCAATCGCGTAATGATAAGAAGACCGTTACTATCAATTACATAACACCTCGAGACTTGCGAGAACGTATCCCAAGCATCTGTCACATTAAGCATGTTACTAATTAATGAGTTATATATATAAATCAGATTTTAAAAGAGAAGTGCTTAACACGTTTTGACAAATGATCCTTATTAGAATCAATTCACTCCAATTTCTTGTATGATCAATTCATTCTTTAATTACAAGATGTTGCGGAGTATGTTCTAGATCGTTGAATGATGTTAAGATTTGAAAGGAAAATTGTCACCGGATCAGTAGCTTTTCTTTTCTTTTATTTTTTTAATGAGGTCACATAACGTTTTAGAAGTCATTTCTATTTCAAATTTTAAGAGTCACAATCGTTTTTGGGATACTTTGAACAATGTTAAATTTAATTGAGTGATTTGCAAAAAAAAAACTAGAAGTTTAGAAAATAATTATTGATTGTGAAAAGTTCAAAGGACAGACACGCCGAACACGTTACTTATAGTTGCAAGAAAATATCCAAGGAAATTTTGGTCGTTTCTATTATTTTCCCAAGAAGAACACGAACTAGGTAATGTACTGATAAATATTTTACACATGACCAACTCTTTCTCAGAGTTTTCCAAAGAAAATAAATGTTATAGATTACGTATACACGAGTTCGTAACTTGTACAGAAAGTAACTGACTATAGCATGTCATAACCAACAACACAATATTCCAGATAAAGGAAACACGTGAGACTACTGTTTGGGAAGAAAAGTACTGCTAAAGGAAGCTTGGAAGAAACAATCGAATAATTAATATTTGTAATATGTATCCGACATCATTATTATTATTATTCCCTCCTTTGCAATATATTATATGATATCGATGATATATCGTTCAAATTGTACTATAGGGGAACTGTTTTGATGCTTCCTGGCAACGGCATAAATACCATGTGTGATGTGTAGCTCTCAGAGTTTTTTTTTTTCTAAATTTTTTCTTATTTTGGGTTAAATATTTAGAATTGACATCTTTTAAAGTGTACTAAGCTGTTTAAGCTTCATACAATTGTTTATTATAATCAACATTCTGTTGTACTATATATATGTTTTAGATGTATAGGGCCAACAAACTTTCCCTCTGATTCCTTAATTTACTTTTTGTGAATATTTAGAATTGTACTTTTTTTCACTATTACGAATTGAGTTTTAAACAGCGTGAATGAGAGTAGCTTTATGTCGTTAAATATAAATTTTTAAAATGAATAATAGAACCATTAAAATTTTAATCCAAACTAATGAAAACTGTAGTTCGTAGTAAAAATTCCAAAAATTATTTAATTATTTTTTTCAATCATCATGTCTGATATAGGATGTACGCTAGCACACATATTAATATATAAAGTTATCAGTACTCGGTTTTGTTTTGTTTTTTTTTTTTTTCTTTTGACTTGAGTTCCCCTGTAATTAGTTAATATACGTACATATTTATATATTATTTGGCTATAATTCTCATTTTTACTAATATGTGTACAGAAAGAGAGAGAGAGCGCATTTTTTTGTATTTTATGCCCATCGCGTGTTTGAACCATTCAAAAGTCAAGGTCACAAGAGGAGACTCGGCTTTCTAATGCAAAATTAATGAGCACAAACACACACACACACACACACACACACACACATATATATATATATATATGTATCTCAGGTCACCCATCGTATTAAATTACTATATTAAAAAAAAAAATCCCATGTCACGTTTTTGCACGTTGTGACTTTCACCCCCCATTTCAAGCCAACAAAAAACAAAATTTTTTCCCCTTAAAAAAAAAAAAGGTCTGTTCATAGTTGCAACCACCGGTGATCCAAAGAGAGAAACTAGCTAGCCAAAATCTCTTCAGAAATCGATGGCTGGTCACTTTGTCTTGGTCCCACTCATGGCACAGGGCCACATGATCCCCATGATAGACATGGCCAGGCTCTTTGCCGAGCGTGGCATTCTTGTGAGCTTAGTCACAACCCCTCACAATGCGTCGAGAATCGAAACGGCGATTTCTCGAGCTATAGATTCCGGTCTCCCAATCAAGCTCGTTCAGATCAAATTCCCAAGCCAAGAAGTGGGACTTCCAATCGGGTACGAGAATCTCGACAGCTTACCTTCAAGAGACCTCCTGGGGAAATTCTTCAAGGCTCTCGACATGTTACAACAACCACTAGAGGAGTATCTCCGCGGGGACCAAAACACGGTGCCTCCGAGCTGTATAATCTCCGACAGGTCTCTGTTTTGGACATCGGAGATAGCTAAGAAGTTCGGCATACCGAGGATTGTTTTCCATGGTATGTGCTGTTTTTCACTCTTGGCTTCTCACAACATCAAGCTCCACAACGTTCTTCAATCGGTCACTTCTGATTCCGAGCCTTTTCTTATACCGGGCCTAAGTGATCATGAGACGAATAATAATATTCGTATCAAAGTCACCAAGGCCCAATTGCCGGGATCGTTCGTGACTCAGCCCGATCTAGACGAGTTCAGGGACAAGATGAGAGATGCAGAATCTGAATCATTTGGTGTTGTTGTCAACAGTTTCGAGGAATTGGAAAATGGTTTTCAAGAACAACTCTCAATTGCACTTAACAAGAGAGTTTGGTGCATTGGACCGGTTTCTTTGTGCAACAAGGACAATTTGGACAAAGTGGAGAGAGGAAACAAGGCTTCAATCACCGAACGACAATGCGTAGAGTGGCTTGACAAGATGAAGCCGAACTCCGTCGTTTACGCCTGCCTCGGGAGCCAGTGTCGTTTGGTGGTATCACAGCTGAGGGAGCTAGGTTTAGGCTTAGAGGCATGTGGGAAACCTTTTGTTTGGGTGGTCAAAAGAGAGGAGAAAAATTTTCATGAGTTTGAGAGATGGCTAGAGGGGGAAAATTTTGAGGAGAGGATCAAGGGAAAGGGGCTTTTGATAAAGGGGTGGGCCCCACAGGTGCTGATCCTGGCCCACCCTGCGATCGGCGGTTTCTTGACACATTGCGGGTGGAATTCGACCATCGAAGGGGTTTGTTCTGGCTTGCCACTCATCACTTGGCCTCTCTTTGCCGAGCAATTCTTGAATGAGAAGTTAGTTGTGGAACTTTTGAAGATAGGGGTTAGTGTTGGAGTTGAAGTCCCCGTTAGGTGGGGTGATGAAGAGAAAGTTGGGGTGTTGGTGAAGAAAGATGATGTGAAAAAGGCCATCATGATGGTGATGGACGGTGGAGATCAAGAGGGAAAAAATAGAAGGAAAAGAGCAAAAGAGCTTGGGGAATTGGCAAGAAAAGCTATTGAAGAAGGAGGGACTTCTCACTTGAACATGTCTTCTTTAATTCAAGACGTAATGGAACAAATTAATAGTCATGGAGACATATAGTTAAGCCATCTTCTACTGATGAATAATGAGTTTTATTTGATAAAATTATTTTTTACTTGGTTTCGTGTAGTCATTAATAAAATATAAAATAAAATAATCTCTTGTTAAGGAGACTTGGTTGTAGATTTTTAAGTTTTTAATATTAACGTAATCGCTTGTATATTTTAATGTGGAAATATATTTTCTCTTTGCAATTTCTGGAAAGACCGTGTAATGCTATTACGTGATCTTTACTAATTAATAAAGTTGTGTTGAAAAATTTGTTTTTTTCCCTAATGATTTGATCGTGCAAAATGCATTCTTTAATCTTTTTACCTACAAATTGTAACAACCCGTACCTCCCTTTGATATGATATTATCAGCTTTGGGAC
The DNA here is from genome assembly GCA_009761775.1 of Ficus carica. NCBI lineage: Eukaryota > Viridiplantae > Streptophyta > Magnoliopsida > Rosales > Moraceae > Ficus > Ficus carica. Next base: position 16,128,701 of record CM019751.1, read on the forward strand.
TTATGCCCGCACGACTTTGCTCTTAGGCTTACCCCAAAAGACCTCATATCAATAAGATGTGGCCTCTTTACTTATGAACCATTACATACATCCATTCTCAAGCAACATCCCCTTGTAGAGACTAATGACTGTTACAACAACCCCTCCTTTTAAGGCCCAACGTCCTCGTTGGCCACACTTCCGGTTGGGTATAGGCTCTGATATCATTTGTAACGACCCGTGCCTCTCTTTGGTATGATATTGTTCGCTTTGGACCTCGTGTCCACATGGCTTTGCTCTTATGCTCACCCCAAAATGTCTCATACCAATAAGAGGTGATCTTTTTACTTATGAACCATCATATATATCCATTCCCAAGTGATATAGGACCGCACAACTTACTCTTCTCTTGTAGGGACTGATGATTGCCATAGATACCATTTGTAATGGCTTGTGCCTCCCTTTGGTATGATTTATCCACTTTGAGCCTCTTGCCCGCACATCTTTGCTCTTGAGCTCACCCTAAAAGGATTCATACCAATAAGAGGTGTCATCTTTATTTATGAACTATCATATATATCCATTCCTAAGTGATATTGGACTGCACAGCTTATCCTTTCCTTGTAAGGATTGTTGATTATCACACAAATTGGTTAGGATCCATTACAATAGGTTCTTGTATAATGAATTACTGGTAGACTTGTTATTTTAGTTGTTATATATTAAACTAATTTTTCAACACTTGTTATTTTAGTTTTTAGTTGTTATATATTAAACTAATTTTTCAACGCTTGTTATTTTGGTTGTCATATATTAGGCTAATTTTTCAATAGTCTAATTTATAATTAAAGCAGTTTTGTGGTGCCTATTATAAAATTTAAATATAAACTCATAGATCCCATCATTTAAAAAACTAATTTAACTAATTTAACGATTAAAAAACAATTCCTAACAGCAATAATAGTAACAAAAAGATCCTACCGAACTAGAAGCTCCCCCATTATTTAAGAAAAATATCATGAGAATAATAAGAATAAACTTTTTGTGAATGAGCATATGGTATAAAATACTTGCAAATGCTATAGTTTTTTTATTAACCATCTCTTTCCAGAAGTGTCAAAATAATAATTTAAAAAAAAGAAAGAAAGAAAAAGAAAAACAAGAATCCGACTCTTTTAATACGTAAGCTATAGGATCTATTCTAAAGTCAAAATCAGTTTGGGGGTAGTTAAGTGGTGGAATATGATTCTGCTTTATTCCATTAGAGAGATTGTAACTTTGAAAGCTAAAAAATCAAAAGTTCCAGAATGAGAAATACAAGCATTTAAATGGTTTAAATAAAAATAAGTGATACTACACATACATGATTTTGATTATAAAACTGACAATTTTATTTTTGTCCAAGATAATTTGCCATAAAAATTCGTTAGCAAATTTTGTGGTGGGACAAATAAAAATTTATGAATAATAAATTACTTACGCCTCAAAACCCTAAGCTTTTCTTCATTTTTTGTTCTGTTTTTCTTAGTATCCAAATAATTTTCCATCCACTTTCTTCTTTCTTGGAAATATCATCACAGTTGGCTGCAAGTCCTACATATGACTAATAGATTAAACATTTGGGTTTCACATAATTTCATAGAGGGAAATAATTTTGTGGCTCACAAGCTCTCAGGCGTTGCAGCTGGTTGACGTTTTCCATTGATGGTTGGCAATGCCGGATATATATTTTTTTTGTCTCTATTGTTTCAACCATCGTTTTCCTTTGGATGGTTTTAATTTATAATTTGATTTTTTTTTTTTTTTTTTAGTTCTGCTTTTTTACTTATCAGGATTTCTCTTTCGGATTTTTCTGTTAAGATATTTAATGAGACCTATTTTAAAAATTATTTTTAAAGGTGTAATTTTGACCTATCTTTATGACGTACTGATACTTAAGTTACTTTTTTTGTTTTTGTTATTAGTTCTATTGGAATGCCCTTGAGGGTTTTATACGTGTGTGTGTGTTTTTTTTTTTTTTTTTTTTTTCAATGAGCTTAATTAGCATTTCTTTCTATTTTCTTTTATTAACATTGAGTGAGGTTATTGGTCGAACTATTTGAAATGTTTTAGCTTTACTTCAATATTAGTTGTTCCTTCTTTTTATTCTGAAAACAAAAAACGAAAACGAAAACAAAAAAAGTCAAAAACTTTGTTCTTATTAGAAAAATTAATAAATAGAATTCCTATTTAACGATTAAACTGAAGGTCATTCATAATATTTCAAACATATGTAGCTTGAATCTTTCTTTCACCCTCCCTCTTAATTTTTCCTAATGTTTTTAGTAGCCATGGATATATATATGTGTGTGTGTATATATATGCAACATTTTCAAAGCCTTTGGACGACCGATAGCCACAAAGTTTGAATTTGATATGTAATTAATGGATACACATTTGCCCTCCCCATATTCAAAAAAGTTGGGAATTATATAATTAATTAATCATGCATGGAGACATTCAATCTAATTAAGCATTTAAAGCATCGACGAATCACGTAATTAATCTTCCTTTAATCAGTTCAAAATTAGCTATATATACAAATTATTTGATGTGATTGATTTATTTGATGAACAAAAACTAGTTCTTAATTAATCAATAAAAACTAATCTGCCTCCACTTAGTCCATACCTGCCTGCTTTCACTTCAAACCATATGATGGACGGTGGAGATCAAGAGTGAAAAAATAGAAGGAAAAAAGCTAAAGAGCTTGGGGAAATGGCAAGAAAAGTTTATTGAAGAAGGAGGGTCTTCTTTAATTAAAGACACAATGGAAAAAATTGATGGTCATGGAGACATATAGTTGAACCATCTTAGTTCTGCTCATGACTAATATTGAGTATTATTTGATAAAACAAAGACCTAGTTTTTCCTCTTTTTGGAGGGTAAATATTTCTCAGAACATCAAACCCTTATTTGAATTTAAATTAACATACTGATACAAGTTCTTCCTTTCTGAATCAAATAAATTCATATTTGAAAGATGTTTACATTTAGTTCTCTCAAAATTCATTATTTGTCCCTTTATTAGAGGTGTTTTAGAAAAGTCTGCGATTGAGTAAATAGCTCTACTAATAAATGGATCGGATCGAATTGGAAAATATAAAGATTTGTAAATGGTCATGGAGACATATAGTTGAACCATCATAGTTCTGCTCATGAATATTATTGAGTATTATTTGATAAAATTATTGTTTATTAGGTTTCGTGCAGTCATTAATTAAAAACAAAAAAAAAATTGAAATAATCTCTTCTTGTAGCTTTGAATTTTTTTAATGTTAACGTATTCGCTTGTATATTTGAATGTGGAAATGTATTTTCTCCAAGTAATTTCTGAAAGACCATTTAATTTTATTACATGATCTTTACTGTTCAATTAAGTTGTGATGAAAATTCATTTTCTTCTCTGATGATTTGATCGAGAAAAATGCATTCTTTAATGCTCAAACAAATTGGTGGGGATCTGTTATTTAATCAAAATTCATTTAAAAAGTAGTAATAATTATTATCATAACAACAAAAGTAGTAACAATAACAATAACAATTTTTATTAACCATTGGCTCTTTCCAACAAAGTATCAAAATAATAATAAAATGAATCCGATTCTTTTAATTCGTAACTATGAGCTCTATTCTAAAGTCAAAAAAAGTTTGGGATAGTTTATGGTGGGAAGAATATAGATAATAGAAATGGAATTTGAGGGCTTTCATCTTAAAAGGTCAATCATGTTAAATGAAACAACTCAATGTTTTTAATTTACATAAGTTACTTGACCACCATAACCTAAAAAAATAAATAAATAAAAATAAATAGAAAGGGTTTACTTGACCACCATGACCTAGTCTTAATTAATTAGTAAAAACCAACATGCCCCCACTTTACCACATATATATAATGAGTCAACTTTCATGACTTTTCAAGTTGCAACATTTGATTGAAAAAGTAATAATAATAATAATAATAATAATATTGTTTACAATTATGCCGGAAAAAGGAATAATAGCAAAAGACTTTATTTGTTGACTTGAATGATATACCACGCACGTACGTATATATATACATAGACATACTGATATTCTATTTATGTGTGCGTGTGTGTGTGTGTATATATATGGGCAACATTTTGTTCAGTATGCATATAGCAGCCCAGCCCCAACGAAAGGTACCTGTACTTGACTGACTAGTAGCTTTTGAATTCCGCAGTCTTCCAAATAATCTAATTTGTCACCTTGTGAAGGCAAATTGTAACCAATAATCTTTACCAACTCAAAATATCTTTTTAAAGTGCAGAGAATGAGAATATTTCCATAGGTTTAATTTATAATTATTTTGTATTGACCTGGGAAAGAATCCAAATTATTGAGGGCTTAGTACTGTTAAGAATTCAGGATCTTATATATATATATATATATATATATCACGAGTTTGTTTCATGGTATATATTATATGTTATTATATACTTTCCATGACTGTTTGAGACATATTGCAGAACAGTAAAATCAAATATGTAGAAATATTAACAACGACTCTATGTTCTACCTGATAAATCAAAGGTTGCATTGCCTTAAAAGAAGATCTAAAAAAGGTGGCTTTAGTTTGTCAAATGAAAAATGGGATTCAACTCCATATCGGGTAGAATTCCGACTATTTCATAAACATTGGGTCTTATATGAACCTCATCAAGTAAGTCATATTATTTATAAAAAAAATACAAAAAAATCCAGATATAAACCGTCATATTGATTAAGGTTGCACTTGTCAAAATTCTCCGTGGATCACATAAAATCTTATAAAATCATCCGACACTTTATCTTAAATATTGTTATACTTTTACAACTACTGCCACGAATTATATCTTATTAATTAGGCATTCATGTAAATACTTTGACATTTATTTATTACGGCCAACTAATTATTATGGTTTTTTATGGTATTGATATTATATATATATATATATATAATCGTGCTTGTTTTTTTATCATATATATACTTATATTTTGTCAAATTTTAGAAACCTACATATGTAAAGCCATGTAGTTAATTTTAGTTTTTGTTTCTAAGCATGAGATTTATATATAAGGTTCCGTCAATATATATATATATATATATATTTCATCTTAATTTTTTTGTTTATTTTTTCTAAAAAAACTGTTGACGATTCAAGGGACCGTTTATTATTTTTCTTTGGGAAACGACAAACAATGAAGGCAACGATGAGAAAACGACAACCACTAATACGAAATGATAGAAAACAGAATAATTAACGACGCCAGATAAGACCAAAATGAGAATGAGAAAGAAACTGATCGCAACAAGAAAAAAGAAAGCAACAACTGGAAACGACAACGAATGAAAAGCTACAAAACGGAATGCGGCAACAAAGTGGAAAACGAGGACAGAGAGTAGAATCGAGAAGGATAGTAGAAAAAAGAAAAAAAGAAAAAAAAAAACACTAAATTTTGAAACGATTCGAAAATTAAAGATTACATGTACAGTTAGAATAAATTGCTCATTAATGCTTATGCTAATCGAATCCGTCCAAGAGTAAATAAAATGACCATTATTACTGTAACATTTTAATAGTTTAGGATCGCTCTTATATTAAAAAGGAAAAACACATAGATTAAAGTTATACAAACTTAAAAGTTTAGAGACTAACCTAATAATTTATTCTCTAAAGCAAAATATCATATTGTTTTTCCAAATTCGGGTTTTATAACATGAAAAGTGTGAAGTAACCATACGGGTTATATAACATGAAAAGTGTGAAGTAACCATACGCGAAAACTACAATGATGGGTGGGGATGGAAGGAGCGAAAACACATGATAAAAACGACAGTCATCGGACAACGATAATATTAACAAACTATAAGGTAATGATGGGATGGAAAAAAAAAAATTTGAAGATTAAATGACGAAACCTATTTTAAGTTTTTTCCTTTAAAAAAAATTTTGAATCTTATTTAAAGTTTCAAACACAGAGAAAAGTAAAAGGAGATTAAGAATATAAATTAATCACACTTAATCGTTCTATTCGAATTTACACGAATTTAAGTGATAAAAAAAAAAAAAAAAAAAAGAAATAGAAAGCGAAAAACGACATATAGGTTATGCCGGCAACAAATTTGAACAGAATAAGGAACAAAGCAACATTTTGTATAATATTTATATAGACATATTTATATATATATAATTGTAGGCGAGGAGGAAGAACCTAATCCCACATCAGAAAAGAAACAACAACTGAATGGTTTCGAAGATGGTATAAAAAGTGTATGATATTTGTTTATAAAGATAACTTTAAACATTACAAATTTAATTCTATTACTATTATTTTTAGAGTGCAAGGATATGAGTTAGTATTATTGAGATTGTCTTATTTTGATATCAAAGAAAGCATGGTTAATCACATTTCTACAGTCTAAACATATTGTAGCATGATCCATGATATTCCTGCCAGTCTAAACATAACATCAAGTTGTAGTAAGAGTGCAAGATTTTCAACAAAAGAATTGAATTGAATAAATAATCTTTTTCCTGAGATTTTTTCAAATGAGAAATGTATTTATATTTGGAATAATCTTTTACAAAATCCTTTAGCAGAAATACTAGTAGCAGGATATCAAATATCTGAGTGAATAATTTCAAAAAGTTTCATATAGATTTTGGTTTTTCTCCTAGTTTAGAATTTCACCCCTATATTCTTGTATTGTAATAATTTAATTATTTTACCATTTATCTATTTGTTATTTATTAATTATTTTATTAAAGACACAGAATCCTATTTATCTAGCAGAAGATGAGCACGAAATACTAAAACGACAAAAAATTAAAAGAAAAAAAAAAACCTAAAAACAACAATTCTTAAAGCACATATGAATATGAAAAACGACGAAAAGTGAGAAGAAAAAAGCATATATAAATATATATATATATATATATATGTTAAAAAAGAAGTAAAGACGATCACAAATCAATATACGAGAACTAAGACCAGGAGAAAGCCTAAAGTAAAATAAAAAAATATTGGTAAATATTAAATACAATAAAAAGTAGACAAGAAGAAAAATGAAAACTATATAACCAGATTGAACACCTGCCTAAACTCAAAAAATGTAAGAAAGAAGTCAACGACAAAACTAAAGCAATATGATTTAAAAACGACAACGAATGGCTATGAGAAACACGATAATAAATGGATGATCAACAACAACTAATGATTAAATAAACAATACAACTGAAAGAAATAAGTAACTAAATAAATTCAAGATAATGAAATTAAACAACGTGGAAGAGTTCGAAGTTCTAGATCAAGCAGGCGGTTCCAGATATGTACAGTCTAGCGACAATTTTAAGTCTTCTCCTCATTAAAAATTCAAAAAGAAAAAAGAAGAGAGAGAGAGAGAGAGATCAAATGCCAAAAACAAAAAACAAAAAAAAAAAAAAAACAATGAAAGATGAATATCATTATTGTTAATAAACAAAGCTAATAATAAGAAAAGTGAAACAGAAACCTCTTCTTCCTTGCGTACATCTTGAGATTATATGATTATAATTGACATTATTAGTTTAGCTAACTAGTATGAATAAAATTCTTCTTCGTCCCTACGGTTAAAATGATGTGGTGGAGAAGAAAATATACGATCATAATCATTATTATTATTATTACTATTAAAATTATTATGATTATTATTATCATTGCTTGGACTATCTGAAAGCCAGTCATTTCCATCGATGTATGAGATGTCCATGAACGAATCTGCTTCAGATTGTTGAAGCTGCTTTGCATATGAGGCTCTATATGTGTAATTTGCACCGGGTCCCACACAATCGTACTCTCCAAAGAAGACTGACCTACAAAAAATAAATAAATAAATAAAAGTTAATAGATAAGTTTAAAATAATATGCAATTGTTTATCAAGGCCGAGTTTTCTGTGTATATTATAGAAGGCTGTTGGGATATGAATTGGTGTTCTATATTGGCTTTTCATGAAATGAAATACATTTTTCATTTTTGAAAAAGGAAAATGTTAATAATAATAATTATTCATGCATTTAACATTCTTGTTATGTAATGAATTTGTGAGTGGTATTTGTGATCAGTTCATGATAATATTTTTTGGTGTTACTAATCAAATATTTGTGTTCAAATTTAGCGTGGAATTAGTCATATTTTGAAGTATTTAAAAGGAAGGTTAAGTGGACTGCCTTAGTAGTATAATATTAACAAAATAAACGTGTGGATTTAGTGGGAAATGATTTTTAATGCATGAACGATGGGAAGATAAAAAAACAGTTGATCTATACATTAGAGCAACCGAAAAATTAAAAATAAGAAATAAAAAGAAAGAGACAATGTTTTTTAGAATAATAATACTAGCACCAAATTTGGAATACCAAAAAATGAGATAATTAACGTGTAAGAATATTAGAATATTATTTTAGAATATTATTTTGGTAAGTGGATTTAAGTTAGTTATGTATATCTTGTCTAATCAATTATATGTTTTGACACGTGTATTGCGAAAATAAAACTTTAGTAAATAACTTGGTGGGTGTAGACGTACTGGTCTCTAGAGGGGTCTCTCCAATCATTCCAGCCATCGTAAGCCACAACATCAGACATGTACGTTTTAGAGAACACCACCGTGGCATAAGGTCCCCAAGCTCTTCCAAGCCACACCTTTCCAGTTCCTCCGATGCTGCAATTTACAAAGGAAAATCCACTTTGCTCATCCAACGATTGCCGTCCATGTGCCGTGACGGCTCCGCTTATCCGCCCTGCCGTCACCGGTACTGCTATTGAATTAATGGTACACCCCTGCCATGCATCGCGATAATATTTATTTGATCATGTTATTATAATACGTGACAGACATATCTTAGTTTTAGTACAACATGTAATTTTCTCATGTATCACATGATAACATAATTGTAACGTACTATGTGATATAAAATAAAGTCAGGAGTTTAATTTTTCATTCCATTTTTTTTTTATTATTATTATTATTATTTTTTTGGGGAAACCCAAGTATTACTCAATACCAAGTTTTTTTTTTAGGGAGTTTACTCAATACCAGGTACCAACTTGGTTTTTCTTTTGGGGAAAAAAAAAAAAAGGAAGGGATCAAATTGGTTATTATAAGTACTTAAAAGAGAGAGAGAGAGAGAGAGAAGAAGAAGAGCTTGGTGATTACGTATTGTAATATTACTCACCAACTTGGCGATAAAGTACTTGTATTTTAAAAGTTGTCATTTAAAGATGATGTTTATTTATTATTATTATTTTAAAGAAGTCGAGAAAGATGATCTAGCTAGAGACAAGAGTGAAGAATGAGACATGAAAATTGGCAAAAACTTTTTTAGTGATGGAAGAATGATATGATCTTAAGCAAGGTACCAACCTCATAGAGTGATTTAGCATTTCCAAAAATAAAATCAATAGATCCTTGGATAAAACATTCGCTATAATAATGCCTCCCACGATCATCATGAAGCGTGTCTTGAGCACCATAAAATCCACATCCATAAAATGCAGCTTGATCTCCCGCCACTCGAATCGCCAACGCCTGAGCCCCAACTTCTCCCGGCGATGGTGGAGGAGCCGTATTCTTTTCAAAAATGATCACAAAAACAATAGTAACTCCATCATGCATGTACAAAAAAATACATTTTCTCGATCTCAAAGAAAAAGAAATCGAAATTAAGTACTAGTTAATATTACTTGGAAGCTAATATTGTAGGCAGTGAAGTTATGAGCAAAGATGGCAACTGAAGAGCTATAGACAGTCCCTCCAGTAGAATTGGCAGTGTCATTCCATGATATGATTGTATTTTGATAACCCTGTCCTTGGATTATCAAATTCGTCTTGTTAACATTCACCACCACTTTTTCCCTGCAAACCATAATAATATATATATATATATATATATATATATATTTTAAAGATTATACTAGGAAATTCATAAGAAAATTAAGTGTTAACCCGATCGGTGTGCTTGAGATGATAACCTGTAAGTACCGGAATCAATTATGATGAGTGTCCTTGACAAACTCCGCTCAGGGACAGCGTCGACCGCCTTTTGCACGCTGCTGAAATTTGCACAACTCTCCAAGCCAACCGTCAGAACGTGGGCGACATTGTATTTGTATGCCAGGCTAGATGTCCACTTGTTCTTGTCACATTTAAGCTTTCTTCTACGGTGGTGGTGGTGGTGATGGTGATGGTGATGGTGATGGTGATGGTGATGGTGGCGGTGGTGGTGGTGGTGGTGGTGCCTAGAGACCATGTTTTTGAGGTGGGACAACAAGCCCTCAACGCCACTTTGCTCGACAATGCTATCAAAAATGGTGAGCTCGAAAACGTTTCGAGTGCTAGTGGAAGTACTGATTGTTGAGAATAGAGGGATGTTGTGCAGAGAGATGATCATAGAGAGGAGTGCAATGACGGAGGCCGAGAGCCAAAAGAAGAGGGTTGGTTTGGTTTTCATGGGTAGAGCTAGGAAAGCTCGGATGTTGATCAATATTCAGAGTTACGAAATTAATGGGGTCTTGGGATTGTGGGATCTAGTGAGGTCCGAAGCGTTTTTATTTTGTTGGGGAAGGAGATGAGATGAGTGATGATTGGCGTGGGAGCTAAGAAATATGGTAAAAGCCTTCTTTTTGCATGATGGTTTGTGCGTGTGGACATGATTAAAGTTTCTGTTTTATAAAATGATAGATATGGGAAGAAATACAAGATTAAAGAGATTGGATGCAATGAAGATTGGAAGTTAAGCACGCAAAGTCAACATATATATATATATATATATATATATATATAAGAATAAGAGCAAAAGTACTATGGGCATGACGAAATGTAATGAAAATAGAGAACAATAGCCTTTTCTCCCATATGGGATTTTAGATGAGGCTTGTGGTACATTATTTTGATCTTGTAAATTTTTTTTTTTTTTTTTTTTTTTCCTCTTGAGAAATTGTTCAAGTCGTTCTTGGTAATAGAAGATTTAGTTAATGAAAGGTAAAAGTTGGTTTTCTTACCTAAAATTGGACAAGATCACCTTGTTAATTTGCTTGGAATTCATGGCACCGCCCCAACTTTCCATGTCCATTTTAGCCTAGCTCTTCTAGTATTTGTTCTTGGAAGGATTGTTTTCAAAGTATACAAATGTATATGATACATAGGAGTAATAATTTACAAAAGTGCATAAGAGTTTTAATTGTCAAGATTTCTATAGACCAACAAGATGAAGAACTTTTAAGACAAGCTCTAGAAAAATTTTGAAAGTGATGAAAACAAGTATATACCAAATACAAGCATATATATATATATATATATATATTTTTTTTTTTTCTTTGAATAATGAAATTTTTTTGAATTAAAAAATTACGAAAATAACCACAATTTTTTTCAACTATTAATCAACATAACACAAATTTCTCATTCTTGACAAACATGACACAAATTTTAATTAACATTAATTTAATTGTCATATTAATCTAGTATAAATTTTTTATGTCATATTGATATAATAATCTTTAAATTTACGTTTTCAAGTGTTTTCCCCGAATTCATTTACCTAACCCCATTGGGCTTCTCAACAGACCCGTACCATTAAAATAAAATAAAAGACAAAAAAGAAGCATTCATGTTCCTAATGAGAGAGCTATAAGCTTACAACTACTTCATTGGAGTCGATTGAAAAATGCAATTTCTAATGTGAAGCCTCACAAGCGAAAACCTCCGTTATCACAAATGGCTTAATATTTTATTTCACAAACTCTCTTAATTTTACGAGGGCACAAATAAGGGAACAACAACTATAAGCAAATATTTTCCCAACCCAACTCCTAAACGTACCTAAACATTATACATAAAATTGGCTGCTTTAGTTTCCGTCTGCGAATGAAAAAACTTAAAATGATCTATAGAACCAGAGAGTCCTCATCTTTTGCTGGAGAGGCTTTGCTGGAATCAGGTCTTCGAAAACGATTTGACAATAAAACTTAGCTACGCAAAATAGACGAACTTCCGATAAATGTTGGAGATATGCACAGAGGCTTGACATTCCAACTCATTAAATTTTTACAGAACCCGAACTGAAAAATTAGTAAGCTTTGCCGAAAAACTCTTTTGTTTCCCCTCTGTTATGATGGGGTCGGCACAACCCGACACTCCGGAACTTTCTTTTGTAGCATGGATGTCCCTTTGAAGGTCACCATTTGGTAGCAAATCTTTCTGTAGTTAATAAGCTGCAGCACAAGAGAATATCATCATGTCAGGCTGAGACAAATTGGGACACAAACTAAACATGCAGGCATGTTTAAACGTATCTTAGAATTAACCTGGTCTGGTCTAATCTTTGTAAATCCAAATTTTTCGGTCCATATGGATTCTGCTTCTTCGGCAGCCGGGAGCACAAGGCTCTGCACATTCAAGAACGCTAGCAGCTTCTCGATACAAGAGAACAATAATTGGAAGTAGCCCTGTAGAGTTATGGAATTCGAGTTCAATGTAATCAATACAATGTTTTCCATTATATCGCGGCGAGTTTGAAATCACAAGAGCTTAATCTAGTTTTATCTTCCAGAACAAACAAAATAGCGCATGGTTTGCTAAATCCATTCCAGAATCTGAGAGAAAGAGAGATGCACATACTAAAGATTTATAACTCGTACCTTGCCATGGTTACTATTACTAGTAGCAACTAATGGAAGCTCAGCAAAGTCTCGTCCAAAAACCCGAATAATTCCAGCTGATACAACAGTTGAGCTGCAAAATTAGCAAAGGAGAGTTATATGGGTGTAATGATTTACTATGCGCTGTTCAATATTGAAGACATTAGAATAGCCCTTACTTGACCATAAGTATTGCACAGTACATCCCTCCAAATTCTTGGCCTCGAACATTCCTTCTGTAAAGTTAGATTAATTTCAGAAAAAAAGGAGAGGGTGCCATAACTCTGGCTATAGAAGATCAAGACACAAGGGAAAAGATAGATTTAGCTGACCCATAAACCATGGCTGGAATAAGGTCACGACCAGATTGTGAATCTATTATGGGATCGAAGCATTCCTTAAAAAAACAAAAAAAAACAAAAACAATAAAAAAGAGTCAACTAATAAATTCAATGGTATCACCCAGCCAAAAAATTAATAGTAATTCCGTGGCATCGATAAAGACATCAATCCTCTGGTACGTGCGTCAATTATCATGTAAGCATATAGTGTCAAGAATAGGGTAAAAGTGAAGACATACAGAACATCATAGAGTAAATCAAAGATAAGACAAGCTCAAAACAAAATAAATAAAGCAAGGACGGTACTTACATGGAAAATAGAAACAGCCTTTGAAAGCAATACTCTAGAGTCGGGAGAAGCAATTTTGCCGCTAATAAGTCGCCATCTCACGTCAAATCCATTTGCAATGTCCAAACCTTTCTCCTCGTGCTTCTTCTTCATAGCATCCAATAGAGAGTCTGGAAGCTTTTCAGCTTCGGAAACTAGTAGCTTCTGCAAAATCGAATGAATCCTGCAGCAGTCTGGGCAACAAAACCACTTCCCCCTTGGCAATTCCTGTTGTAACAACATAGTAACATTTAATTACAACAAGAGAGTAGAATTGCACCACAGAAAGAAAGTTCCACTCGTACACAGAATTCAGGAAAAATAATAAATAATAAAGGTAAGAGAACAATAGGTCACGCTTTCACCTTTAGATTTGCCATTTTATGTTTCTTCAAACAGCCAACGTGATATTCCTTCTCGCACTGGCAAAATAAAATAAATAAAAATAAATAAATAAAACCAGTAACCCATATATAAGCAAAAACAATATATCATATTAAAATGATTTCATAGGTCAGACAAAAAAGAAAACTTTTATGAAAATAAGTGAAGTACCTGATCACAGAGTATAATAGTACGTGGACCAAATCCCGATTTACTAAAATCATAACCTCTGCAAACAGGAATGAAGAAATAAGTCAGCATATAGCAATGTATCAAACAACTGCTTATCATAAGTGAATCAGAAATTGTAAACTACGAAGCTTCATATGGGATATCAGTCTAGCTGAAACCATTACCTACATAACACGCATCCACTAAGTTCAGCTTCGATGTTTTTCACTATACGAATACATCTTTGGGTTATCTCTTCTATAGGATCGACTCCGGCAATCCTCCCAGCTGCAAGAGCATTTTGATTATGCGCTACAAACTTCTCTCTTTCAAACATGCTCTGACAATATTGACAATACCAGTCACCTCGAGGGATGGCCGACAAAGATGCACATTCTGCATGTGGCAATTTCTTTGTTCATCATAATAAACATGCAGAATAACAATACCCATGGAAGAATTTTCTTAGAAATGTTGAAGACAGTAAAATTAGCCTTCTATGATGATAAGTACACACAACACCAAAGCTTAAATAAACTCAAAACATTGTTCACCCAAAACATTGTTCATAGTTCAATAATAGGGGTAAAAAAAGGACTAAACATATAAATTTGGATAACATATGAATTTGTAAATTGTAATATAACAAATATATCAGATCTACCTACAGCCTATTGCTTTTTCTCTTCTTTTTTTCTTTTCAGCTTTTGCATAAGTCAAATATCAGACACTTTTGAACAGCAACCATTATCAGACTACAAAAGCAATTAAAGGGGCCAACCAAAAACTAAACCACTTAAAACACGGAGAAATAAAGGAAAAATAAGGAAAAGGTTTGAGAATATATGATTCCACCTTTATGGAAGGCCCTAGGGCATCCATCACAGAGTATGAGATTCCCACCATCTGCACAAATGATGCACAAGTCATCATTATCCTTTGCTGAATATTTGCGACCTCTGGACAAAGATATCGCCAATTCGTGGAGTGACACACCGTTAGACGTATATATATACGCATAGCTGCCAAAAGACAGAAAAAGAGAGCCAACGATTGAAAAACTTTTAAAAGAAGAGTGATAATGAGTGGTTCAGGGCCAGTTGGGCTGCTATTTCAAACTTTCCAGTAAAAAATACAAAGATGATGTTTAAAATGATTCCATTAGTCCCCCCAACTGACCACCAAAACTACATAGAATAAAAACGCCATGTTGAATTTTTCAATCTTACTCTCCGTGAATTTGTCTGAAAACTTTCATTCTAGGAGTTTTGCATCACTCAGTTTTGAATATTGAGAGAATAAGTATTCTCGAGAAATTTCGGAAAAAAAACAAAACAAAAAACAAAACAAAACAAAAAACAAAACAAAAAAAAAACAAACAAACAAACAAGCCCTTAGATGGCTGAAATATATCCCCAACAAAACTTACGGTTTTCTGCGAGAAGCCCAACCCGCATGTGCTTCAAACTGTGAAGGACTGACCTGCACGATTAATATAAGAAACATCAAAATCAGCAACATTTAGAGAACTCTGTCTCCAAACAACAGGGGAGTAACAGAACAATACCTCACAGTTGCAGCATCGACAAAAAATTCCAGCGCCCTTTTTATAACCTACAAGCAATTTCTGTCCACAAAAAAGGACACATTATTTCCACTTGTAAAATACAGAGCATCTAAGCATGTAACTTGTGTAGTTAAACAACCTGTCCGCGTGCATAATACGCTACTTCACTTCCATCAGGCAATCCACCTTCCTCAAAGACCAACTTATGCAGCCTTATATCTCTTGAGAAGATAAATATCCAACATAAGAAAGAGAAATTTTTACTCGTCAGAAATCGAAAGTGAATACTTATGTCCGAAATCTGCTTCTCGTATATACATAAATAAAACCTTACTTCGTTGTAATCTTCCATGGACTTTTCTTTTGTGGAGAAATACTCATAGAAGCATTTTTTGGCGACTTTAAAGACTTATTGACCAAAACAGATTTTTTTGACCTGAAAGAATGCAGACAAAGGCACGTTAAGTACAGGATTTGATTTCCTTCAAAATAAAAGTCAAACGTAATTAAAAATAAATTAATTAGAAAACAAAGAGGAACAGATATACTCTTATGGAAAAGCAAAGCAAAGCACGGTAGCAAAACTAACATAACTACAAAAGATATTTCGACTCGTATTAATTAACATGAACGGGAATTCTAAAGTTACTCTCCAAGTGTCAATCAGCAAAGGAAGATGATGGCACAACAAGAAAACTTTCACTACTTACTAATCATACTAACTGAACAAAAATCAAACAAGAAAATAGAAAAGACACCAACTTCTTTGCTGTTGTCTTCCATGGTTTCTTATACGGTGAAGATGTATAAATTGGAGAAGCAATTTTGATGGCCTTTTCCCTCGGCTGCGGAGTTGATGACCTGTAGTGAAGATGAAACCAATAACAAACAAATGGGTCGAGAATATTAACGGTTGACGAAAAGGAGAAGTATTCAAAAGCAAGGTTCAATCCGTATCATTTGTTTTTTTTATTCCGCATAACAGTTGAAAACAAAGAAATCAAAAGAGTACTGCACCGAAGGATAAGGAAAAGAGAAACCAATATGGTATGAGAGATACCTACTTTCTTGCTAGCTTCCAGTCTCTTCTATTTTGTGAAGAGAGGAATGCTGAAGCAGTTTTTGGTGACTCAGGTAATAATCCTGTTGCAGGAGATCTGAAACAAGGAAAATGGAAGCATAGAATAATGAGACTTGTGGGTGGCAATCACATCGCTGATGAAAAACGAAGAAAGAAATGTGCTTATACATCTTGAACTTTTTTATTGCCACAAAATTTTATGAAAACTCAAGACGCTAGTTTTTCTGCAACTCTTAAGCCCAAGCACATAAAAAGAATCACATGGCCCGGACAATGCCACATCTATGAAGGCTAGTTTGATTTTTGAGCTTTCTCAAAGCTAAACGGTCCTTGTAACTAAAGCTCTGCCTTATTAAGTATTTCGTGGGCAATTCCTTTTTGGGTGGGCTATTCCTTTTTGGGTTAACATCTTCTAGGGATTTATTTTTAATCTTTTGGTGTTAAATTTTCCCTTTATAGGTTCTTTCATGTTGGCTATGAGCTTGTAATTTCTTTTCAACATTTTGTGTTTAGTTTTCTTTCTATCAACAATGTCGAGTCGGAGGCTTGGTATAGGATAAAGAAGCTGCTGGGTGCCAACTTAGTAGAGATGTTCTAGTTTGTTTGTTTGTTTTTTTTTTTTTTTTTTTCAATATACTAATTGCTCGCTATCTTTCATTATCTTTCATTTTTAAAAAAATAAAAAATAAAAATAAAATAAAAAAAAAGGGTATTCCGTCGGCATTACATATCAAACCACGGTTTATAAATAACAAATCTAGATAAGGTAACTTTAAAAGCATTTACACCTATCTTAATAGAAATATATTGAGTTAAGAAAGGAAAGAAAATGAACAATAACGAAGATCATGGATTTCTTTCTAGTGTTTACTTACTATTAAATACTAAAATGTACGTGTGCATAATTAAGTAATAATTGGTTTGATAAGGACATATAAGTATTCAACATTCATAAAGTAATCATCCATTTCCTCATTCCCAACATTCCAGCCCTCCCCTTTTCCATTCATGTGAAGTAAACATGCTCTTGAAGATGCCATACCTGAGTGTTTTTCCTAGCCTATCATCAGTTGGGCCGCATTCTAGTCTATCATCAGTTGGGCTGCATTCTGGTTGTTTTTCCTCAATACAAGAAATGCAGAGAGATCCATCTTTTGGAGCACACAATGGAGGAAAGGAAACTAGATACCATCGAGCACCAACATGAATAAAAGGAAAATGTTCAAATTACTAAACAACATGTGCTTTAATTGATAGATGAAAGCCACTAAAAATTATCTCGAAAAAAGAAACGGGCGGGCAAGAATAAAGCTAACCTTTGCATTTTTTACAAGTGAAATATTTCTCTTCTGGAGAAGAACTTACGAAACTCTGAACGGTTGCCTCCAAAGTATGCAGAGGAACACCCCTACATGCTTTCAATAGATCAAGCAGGCTCCTTCCATTCTCAAGGCAGATGTATTGTGCCGCTCGTCTATATTGTTTACAAGCATGAATCTCAAACTGGGATGGTGGGACAACCTACACTTATAGGCAAAAGATCAATTTAAGTGATCTACTAATAATGAGACAGGATTCTTCATTATCAGTTTGATTGGTTTAAAATTTTCAGAGAAAAATCAAAGCAAATTAAATCACGTATGATTGGCTTGTTCAATTTGGACATTTAGATTGATAATTTTTGTCATGTAAATAATTCGTGTCATCCATGAAAAATTAAGTTTTCTAATCAATAATTACTTTCACTTAAAAAGTATTTTAACATTAAGTTAACTAAACAGGTAACATATATGAAAATGTATCTAAATCAAGGTCGTAAGTATGGGCGATCGGTAATTCCACACATGATCTCATAATGAAAATAAAGAGTTTGAAAGCCCTGCCCCAAAATTCAAAAAAATATATATTCATTCACCGAAATCTATAAATAAATATATATATATATATATCGAAAGACGACGAGGATAAAAAATAAATAAATAAATATTTAAAAGAACTAATTTAACAAAATGCTATTTAATCCTTTACACGATTTGAAATTTCTAAAAATCTTCATTTAAATTAAGACTTTCAAATAGATCCAGCTAAACTAATTGAAAATAAAAAATTTATGGCTTAGCTTTGGTATGATTTATTTTGATCCATTTTTGTCCGCTTTTTATAACACCGCCATAATGCCAGGATTTAGCAGGGTAAATGAATTCTCACTCTGCAGCCTTTGCACAGAGCACATGAACACAAAATTCCTCCGTCTCTAATCGTGCCCCGCAAACCAAATGCCTGAAACAAGAACGTCACCACCTTAAGTTCTAGCTAAAGCAAAGCAGAAATGGAAATGAAAGAAATATATATATATATATATATATATGAGTTGGGTATCAAAAGAACCTTCTTTCCACCCATGTAAACCACAGGAACCCCATCAACCAAACCAGTATCGAAAAGCTCCTTGACCGTAGTAGGCTTCTTGTTAAGCGCAATCTTCTTCGACATCTTCAACTCCAACTTGTTCTTCGGAGTTGACGACGAAGAACTGACTGCTGCAATGTTAGACTCTCCGTCTACATTCGGAGCCAATTCACTTTCAGCTGCAGACACAGTAGTGGTCTCTGTTTCCACAAGCTCAACTCTCGGTTTCAAGGCCGAGCGAGTAAACCGCCTTAATGTCACTTGAGGCGAATACTTACCTCCACGAATAATCTCCTTAGCAATCAAAACTGGAACCTCAACTGCACCACCTTCCAAGGCCAAAAATGACCGACGAAACTCACTACCTGTTTCCTCTTTTAACCTAGAAATTTCCGAATTGTAATTGGATTCCTCTTGGACTAAAACTTCGACCAAATCCTCGCAAACCGGTTCGGTCCGACGAGTTTCGGCCTTAAGCCTATCGAGTTTCTCACTCTCCTCAAGAAGCGCATTGCTCCGAGACTTCCTTCGGCTTCCTCGAGTATACACAATCACGCCGTCCACAACGCAGCCTCTGAATCTCTTGGAGCTCGAATTCTCAGAAATGTCCGCGACGGAGCTCGTCTGAGTCTCCGCCGCTGAGGACCGAGTCCGACCGAGCGATTCGGCGCCGAGCTGAGACTTGGCCTCCAATATATGAGCCAATTCTCGCTTCATGCCTGATCAATCAAACCCCAGAAACACCAAAAAAATCTACACCTAGAAAAACCAGGATCAACAGAAACTCACTCAAAACATACAAAAATCGCCGAAAATCACTACCTTTGAGAGATTAGAACCCTAATCGGGAAAGGAGAATGTTACCGGATGTTTCAGACGAGCGCCATGGGAGTGAAATTGGATCGGAAAAACGCTCTGCGAAGGCGAGAAAAATGCCAGAAAGAGATCGGGTTGAAGCGAAATTAGGGTTTGGGAAGGGATTTTTTCACATTGGGTGTGGATTTGATCGAGGAGAGGCAGAGAGGGACAGAGATTTTCCTCATTGGAAGATGAACTGAACTGAGCGAAGAGAGAGAGAGAGAGGAGAGAGAGATAGAGAGAGAGTAAAGCGTTAATAGGATTAGAGGAAGAGGGGAAAATGGCAGGATTCGTAAATAAACGTCGGAAATGGAAATTAAAAAATGTGTCAGATAACATCCGTATTTTTCATGAACAACTGTACTCCTTATTTTTCACGCCCACCAAAACTTTCCTTGAAACGACGCGTCGTTTGAGATGCTAAATTACTTCAATGACAATTAGGTTAAAAAAACAAAGATTATTTACTTCTTTTTTTCTATTCATCCTTTATATTTTGCTTTTACTTATAAAATAAAAGATATATCTTATATTTTGGAACCTTATATTTTTATACCTTTAAATTTAGCTTAATATATAAATTTATATTGGTCAACACTTAATTTTGACTTAAAAATATCTAAAAAATACGTATACACCAAGAAATGATATAATTAAGCATATGTTTGGTTGGTCTACTTGAAGTTATTTTGATTGGAGTTGAAACTGTGTGTTTGGCTGATTTAAGTTAAAAAGGGCAAAAACTTGAAATTTTTCAACAACAAAAAAAAATAATAAATATAGATATTGTTTTGTTGGCGTCGAAATTATAGATAAATTAAAAAAAAATCATCTCATTTGGACTTAAAATATGAACTTTTAAAATTTGAGTTTTTAAATTATAATTAGATATGTAAACATGAAATTTAGTTGACTTTTAAAAAAGAAAAGATAATTAGAGTTAAGTTAAGTGGGTGTGTCAAACACCCACTAAGTGTTATTTACTTTCTATATATTGTACTTAGTTCTAATTCAGAAAGTACATAATGTATCTTGAAGTTTTATATTTTTATATCATTACAATACATTTAATACATAGATCTATATTTTTTCTTGATTAACACTTAATTTAATTTCAAAAATAAATTAAATACCCTCAAATTCAAATAAAAAAAACTACTTAAGATAAATTTAAGGGTATTTTAGACATTTTAAAACTGAAATAAAGAATTTATCAAGAATATAGAGATTTGTGTAATAAATATGATAGAATAGTATCAAAAATACATGTAGGGATCTCTAAAAAAATAAAAACTAAAAACTAATTAACATAAATTTAATGGTATTTTAGATATTTTAAAATTCAAATAAAGAGTTGATCGAGAATATATAGATTTGTGTATTACCTATAATAGAATAGTATCAAAAATACATGTAGGGATCTCTCAAAAAAATATATATACGTGTGGGGTATACTTCTTAAATAAAAAGTAAAAAACATGATATAAGAAGGTCAAATTTGAGATTTCCTTTTCAAGGGCTATTTGGGTATTGTGAAGTCAAATTAAAGGTGTGTTTGGTTGAGGGAGAGAAGGAAGGAGGGAGAGAGGTGGAGGGAGATACTCGTTCCCTTGTTTGGTTGAGATGAAAGAGAGGAACGTGACTCACTCTGGGCCCACATTTTCTACTTTTTCCAACTATATAAGGATACATGGGTTTGTTTGGTGAATAAGTTGAGTTTGAGTTGAGTTGATGAATTTAAATTTAAATAGTAATTTTTGTTGATTTTTTCAGAAAAGACAAAAAAAAATTTAAAAAAAAATAAAAAACATGATAAAAAAAGTTTAGTTTAACTTAAAATGAGATTTTTACCAAACAAACCCTAAATATATACGTTTTAACTTTTTGAAGACCATTTTACCTTTAAAAGCAATTATTAAAATGAATAATATAATAATTAGATTTAAAAAAAAAAAAACTACCATTTGTTCTTTTTAACTCTTTCCTTCTTAATAATATAAATAATTCTTATAATATTCTCTATCTTTCATATTCTTCGTCTCTCCAAATATCTACATTCTTTCTCCTCTTCATCCCTCATATCAAACGAAGCCCAAGTGTTCTCCTAAAAAAGATATAGATTTGTATATATAAATGGAATACGATAGTATAAGATTGTAAAATTTCAAAATTTAAGGTTTATTTTTTGAATAAAAGAACACATAATTTAAAAATGTAAATAATCCAAAAAAAAAAAAAAAGCTAAAATATTGTAGCATGCCAAATATTGGCCTTTCCAGCTCCTTCAAGAACACAATTGCAGAAATGGTTGCTTCAAGCTATCAATGAGTCACCACTCTGAAAGAGCTAGAATTTTAACCTTGTGTCAGGACTTACGGGTCAAAGGATTAGAAATTTTATGTTTAACTAGAATACAAGTTGTAGAATTTTAATTTTCAAACAGTTTTGTTTTTTTGTTTTTTTTTTTTTTTTGCGCCCGGGGGGGACGATGACAAAAGAAAAGGTTTCAAACCCGAGGGGCTTATATTGGAGTAGAAGAAGTTGTAGATTCGATCCAACGGTGTATTAAAAGAGACAAATTGCAAAAGAAAAAAAGGAATAACTTTCTTAGGGAACTGAAGATTGACCTCCAAACTTAAGATTTTCCCGGTTATAACTCCTCAACTTTTGAAAACATATTAATTAATTTCAAAATGTATCTATTCGGCTTAATTGACAATAATGCATGTGTATAGTTATTATTAAGAATACATCTACTCGCACAATTTCAAAGGATTTAATCATCCCATTTAACATATACTTTGTCCATGGTGTTTATATGATAGACTCGACAAGAGAACAATTTGCATTACTACCTGCATCAAATGACTAGTGGTCAATTTGTTTTCCCAATAAATCAATATAAAGCCACACTTTTGAACTTAAATAGGATGCTATTAAAGTTTAAGGACTTATTTAGTTAGTATGGAATTCGAGGGACACTTTGAAGCAAAATGCCAAGTGTGAGGGCCTAGTTTTGGAAGCTCAATATTCTTGTCGGAGGGTATGACGTGGATTTTTGCAGTTACATATACACAATTTCCTATTTCACAAGGCTATAAGGTTGTTTGGCAATCTATGTCCATGGTCGTGTTAGTATTAAATTCAGATCAAAATTTATAAGGTAAAAGTACCCATAACATGAACACGACCTACCCTTAAGGGGGTGTTTAGTATGGGGTAATCTTTTATAAAGGAATAATAATCTTAAGATTATCATGTTTATTATGAGTTATCTTATTTTAAGATACCTGGGAATCTGAAACCCATGAGTTTCAGATACCCATATAACGGGGTAATTTGAAACCCACATCCCCCCTTAGGTTTCAGATTACCCCATATCTGAATATTATGGTAATCTTATTATTACCATAATAAGATTATTATTAACTCTGCAATTCTTCTTGAGTGATTGTTATTAACTCTGCAGTTCTTCTTCTTCCGTTTTGTCGTAACTTTGCTCTTTTTCTTTTTTCTTTTTTTCTGGGTTTCTTCTTTTTCTTTGTCGATTGTAACTTTGCGTTCTTTTTTTTTTCTTTTTTTTTTTAACTCCGCAATTCTTCTTCTTCCACTGTCTTTGTATTATAATTAATCAAACTGGGTAATTTATTTACAAAGCTTAATAGATTATTAATTTTCTTAGATTCTTAGATTAATGTATTTACTTGTGTTGTTTGTAATTGGATTTCACCGAATTTTGTTAATTATTTTGTTATGTTATTTTATTTATATATATAATTAAATCATATTAAAGTATGTATTAATTTAGTTTAGGATGATTTTGTCTTTCTATAAAAAATGAAAAAAAATTCCTATGCACAATAAAAACAATAATCTAACATTCTCCGGAATCTTATTAAAATATTTATAAAAAACCAAACACAATAATCTAACATTCCTAGATATCTGATAACTTTAAAAAGATTCTCAAGTATCTGATTGTATTTGATTACCTCTAACCAAACACCTCCTAAATGAGTTGGGTGTTAACACTACCTAGTTAAAAATTTCAAGGTGTAGTCTCTCGGTTTTCTCATACCACACTGGTTGACACTAAATTCATATCTACAATACCCTTTTTCTTATCCTTAATTCACCGCACCAATTTCACATAGAATTCGAGTTGAGTTATCATGTCATACACAGTTATTGTATCATACTCCATAATACGACCTCTCAAGTTTGAAGTGTAAATATTTGAATCTTATCTCAGCCATCTAGTTGTTTTAAGTGCAAAGAGGTCAACTCAAAATTATAACCAAACTTAAAAACCTCAATCCTTATAATATTTCTGGTTCATGTACTATTATCATATGATTCTTTATTAGGATCATATTCTCTGGCCAAATCTGGCCAGAGAATATTTATATACCTCGTGTATGAGAGCACAATATTTATAAATTCATCTGGCCAAATCTTTTTATGCTTTGGATTGTACTAAAATGTTAAACTAAATCATTATTTAATCAAACTCTGCCACCACAACCTCTTGATGAGCTTGTGAC
Organism: Ficus carica; assembly: GCA_009761775.1. NCBI lineage: Eukaryota > Viridiplantae > Streptophyta > Magnoliopsida > Rosales > Moraceae > Ficus > Ficus carica. The sequence goes on from CM019751.1 coordinate 16,153,084, forward strand.
CAATCACTATAGTTCAATCCTCCTTATCTCTTTTGATTGGCCATTTAAATAATGTTTCACTTATTTAAAAACACCATTTATTTGTGTCATACGTTTTAACTAGGAACACCTTCTTTTTTCTTTTTCTTTTTTTAGTGTAAATAGAAAGTCATGCTTAATCTTAATTCTGAAATTGAAGATGAAACTTTCAAGCGTCATGACATTTATTAGGTATACATGCTAATATGATGCTCTTACGAAACTTATGTTCAAGTCTAGTGATAATTGCAAATACAAGGACGAGTTCTACTGAGAAGTTTTTGGTTTGCACACTTGGTTCTTCGGAGAACTCTAATCTATATTAAGTTTTGTTTGCTTAATGTACTTTTATATATATATATATATATATATATATTTATGATTTTGATCTGATCTAATGCTTGAAAACATGCATAACTGATAGAGATACTCTATGGTAGAAAACTCCTTTTAACAATGGTAATCTAAATAATACATTAATTCTTTAATAAAGAGAGGATCGATGGTGTAGTCACGTCCTTCGCCTAGTGTCGTTTTGAGAATTTATTGGGATCACAAATGAAATGAAGAGGATATTTTTCTAGACTATCATACTCTTACTTGCAGTATGATTCAAACCTTTTGAACATATAAAAATAAAAGTTTCTAATAAGACATCCTCATCACCATATGGGGTGATGGTAATCTAAATACCATATATATGTATGTGTGTGTGTGTAATACATACTTGTGTTTGTTCTCTCACTAAAAAGGTTGATAATTTGAATTCAAAAACGTGACAAATATCCCAAGATTTCAATGTCCACCACTACATATATATCTGCCAACACTATTTCACCAAAGCCCAAATTGCATGTCCCTTATTTTGCGAGAAACAAATCACAAACAGCCAGCACATGTCAAATCATATATCCAATTCTAGCACATGAAATAAAATACCAAACTCTTAGTCCTAAAAATAATAATAATAATAAAAAAGGAAAAAGATATCATTCTGTTTCTTTCACACCCCAACCTGAAGAAAGGGCCATTATTTCTTCTTTCAGTGGCTGAAAATTAATCCCCGGGACCTTCAATACAACATGAAAACGGGGCTGGACTAGAAATAATCTAGACTTTAAACAAATGATTTTTTTTTTTTCCTTTTTACTTGTACAATAGAATAGTAAAAGTATATTACAATGATAAAGATACTATCTTTCAGTCTGGTTTGAAAAAAAAAAAAAAATGGCGCATCTTTAACTGCATTGTAAGTGCTTGTTCATCAAATCTGTTTGGTTTTGTTTTCTAGGAATATTCCTAGCTTGTTGTCTGCTATAATATAATCAAAATAAGAATAAAATTTTTGGAGATAAAAAGGGAATAAAACCAACCAACAAGAGGCTGCAGATAATAATAAAACTTACACCAGGGACCAACACATTAGGAAAAATTCATATTCTTAAGAAATTAGGCCAAAAAGGCCTACAAACTTAAAAGTTATTACATAAAATCTACCACACAACAAGAACACAGATACTTGTTTGAAAACAAAGCAGAAAACAAACTAACATAAATATAAAGCCTGACTCGCCCTCATGGATGGGTTTTGCTGAAGCTCTGATAGATCTCGTCAAGTCATCTTACAAAGAGAGAGAGAGAGGTTTTCCGGGGAAATAGTAATGCCAAAGGATTGAAGTTGCCCTTTAAGAGAATCCGCCGTCAAGAAGGCGATTCCATTTTCGAACAATCTTGGTTATTTATTTCTTCTTCTTCTGCAGCAGCAGTAGAACCAAGGCCCTCAGAAAGAAATCTTAGCTATACCGATGACCACCCCCACCAATATTTTCATCGATTGGTTCGAACGTTGAAGAGCCATTCGGCGGGGGTGGTCACCTGAGAGCAAATAGATACTGGGTTTGTGTTCTTGTGTTGGGTAGTAGTAGTAGTAGTACTAAGAGGGTTTGTTCATGAAGATGGGATTGGTTGTTATAGGCTAATTTTGCCTTGGTCTCAAGGGCAATCCAAAGGCTGAGATGACTTAAGTAGCTAGTTTGTGGCCACTTTCTTTTTCTTTTTTCTTTTTTCTTTTTTTTCTTTCACCTAAAGGAACTCAAAAAGAGTGAAGTGAAATTTGCAGGTTTAGCATCTTCCATGGCATATGCCATTGGAATATGGCACATCTTCTCTTTGCTCCACATCTGCTTTCATTGTGTCTTTCCAAAAAAAAAAAAAAAAGTCCTTTTTTCAACAATCTACACCACCCCCTTTTATACACACACACATATATATGTCCTATATTATAATGCCAATTTGACGTGCTAAATGCTAATCTCTGTCTTTAATTTATCCTAGTGCGCTTTTTGGAGAAATCATGCAATGGGAATCCCCTATTGGATTTCCCTGGCCCACCAAATGGGGAAAATTTTAGGGGCACACCGGATTCAACCCACCATTTGATCTTAATCACCAATAAATTTAGTTTGTTGATCAGTTCATCTTAGCCGTTGAATACCACCTTTTTTGTTAAACATGGTTCTTTTCTTTGTTTATTGCCAATGATGAAGTCAACTTATTATTTCATTAAATACATACTTTAAATTATAAAAAAAATTTAAAGAGTAAGGATAACTAAATTGAGCAAAACGAGAAAATTATAAAACTTTTAAAGATAAAAATTAAGATAATTAAAATTTATCATAAACGGAAGTCCACACTTCGATCATGATCGAGTCGCTAACTATTGCAGCCTCACTCTAAGTCCACCACGACAGAAACCTTGATTGACAGCTTTGCCATCATGGCTTGGACCAATCTCTCAACTAGTGCTCTAATGGGGCACACTTCATCAACTGAGTCCTTTCCACGTGTCTATATTTACTTAGTTCTGTTTACACAGAAATATACTCTCCAAAAGTTTACCTTAAATATAGGCCCTGTTTGGTAACCGATCCTGTTTAAACTTTTTTTTGTCTTTTTTTCTAAAAATTTTTATCTTTTTCTCAAAAATTTTTTTGTCTTTTCTAAAAAGTCAACAAAATTTACTATTTAAACTTATCAATTTCAACTCAAACTTACACACCAAACACCCCCATAATATACTATAAAGTTAGGGCCTTTTTCTTGAGTGTTCTTTTAGCGTTTAAAATAATATTGTCCGAGTGAGAAAACTTGTCCTTCAAGTGACACCAGCAATATCAAAGGCAAGAAAAGGGGTACTAGTCTTTTTTTAGCTGATTGCGTAATGCCTATTAAGGAGGGGTTTTTTTATTTTTTTATTTTTTTTTTATTTTTCTCTTCCATGAGCCAATTAAGTTTTCCAAGTATTTTTTGGGTTAAATGCACTTGATGAGTCACGTGAGTGGGTGCTTGCAAGAGTCCATTTATAAATTACACACGTAACAGCACTTTTTACCATGGAATATTCTTATTGATGGTATCTTTTTAAATATTAAATCTAATCAAATATATGCAAGCGTTTAAAAAAATATATTAATCGATAGATTATCTTGTCATACCCTATCAAAAATTTCTAAGTAAAAAAGAAAAATAAATTGATGCTGAAACTATTCTTTACTATGCAAATTTTAATTACTTAGCTAAGTCACATCAGTGAATGGACCTATGTGTTTATAATTACAATAAAATAAACACACACATATTATATATTGCATATATATAAATACAAATATATATATATATAAGTGATTCAAAGTCGTACACTAGGGGATATAAAAGTTTCATTACTAGAACATTATAATGACAAGTCAAGCATAACGAGGGATGAAATGGAAAAGAAGAAGTACATTACAGAAGTTGGTGACGTGTTAAGCCTCTTGAAGAATATTATTTGATGCCAAAACCAAATCCTATGCCTAACACCACATGCCTTTTTTTTTTTAATAAAAAAAATAATTTATGGTGTCGACATTCTAGGAAATATAAAAAAGGTCCATTGTAACCACTACCAAAAAAAAAAAAAAAAAAACCTCTAGTCCATCATGGACAAATTTTCCAAACCCTACGAAAGCATAAGGCATATTACAGATAGTATCCAAGGAAATGGAGTTAAAGTCATCAAGAAGACGTCAGAATTTTGCAAAAGGTAACGTTAAAAAAAAAAAAAAAAAAAAAAAAAAAAAAGAAGAAGTAATTTTTTTTATCAATTTAATAGTTGGTTTGGAACGTTTCAGAACCATTTTATGACCGGTAATAAAGAATAAAAGGGGGGGAAAAAAGTTTCTATGTAGCAGTACCAGATTTTATCACTTACAACCACTGGCAACTGGGGTGTATGTATATACATACATATATATATATATATATATAAAAGTTGTTCTATAGTAGTATCAAAAATTGAGCAATATGATAAGCATGAAAACTGTGGTATCTTTTTGCACGTTCACGGAAAAAGCTACCTGAGATCGGTAGACTAAAAGATGACTTTGGAGTCGAGTGAAAAAAAATTACTATATGGATTCATGAGAACCATCTCTTGACAGTCTTGGCTGTTTTGAGCTTCATCACCAGTTCCTCGCGTTGAGATTCAACCTGAGCGTATTTGAGGCTCATGTCTGAATACCGCTCGCGAATTTCGCGTAGTTCTGCCTCTAGAGATGACTTTGTGCTTTCATATATCTCTTTGGACACCAATTCACTTTCCGGTCTAGATTTTCTGCTAGCATCGGCCTGGCCTTTTCGGCCCTCCGACAACAGCCTGTGAAGAATTCAAAAATGGGTTCAGATTAAATACGCGAAATATATAAGAATTAAGGCATTTAACAGGCAAAGATTTTTTGAGAGTATTCAATGAATAAAAATTGAAAGCACATTTTGTTCCGTCAAGCAATATCTGCATTGAGGTCTTCTAGTACTCACTTATTAAGCTGAAGTTTGTATTTGTTATTTTCTTCTAAAGCTATAGCGAGTTGATCCTCGAGCAAATGAATCTTTGAGCCAACGTCAGCTCCGTTACTGCAAGGACTTCCATCAGGATTTTCAATTCCACTACCATTCTGCAAGGGAAATTAAAGGCAAATTAAAATAAAAATAAAAATAAAAATAAAAATAATAACAAAAAGAAGAAGAAGACAACCAATTATGCTAAATAACTTTTAGATGTTCAACCTCTCTTTGAATTTGTGCGCGGTGAGGAGAGTCTTTCCCAACTTCTTGTACCAAACCGTTCCTTCTGTTGTCACGACGTTGGTTCGCGGTCTTTGCCATTTCATTCTGTTACGTAAGTTCAAACACCATAAGAATTCAAAGATTTACAGTCTTGTCATGAGAATTCATAAGTTTTACAGCTATGCAATATGAGGCTAAGTAGTACGTACTTTTGGGAACTTTGCGGTATCATGGACAGGACTAACTTTGGTATTGGTCTTGGAAAAGTTTGGAGATTTTCGACCGTTGTACTCCCTCGGATTATGATTTCTCTCTTCTTTCGCAAGTTTCAATTCTTCTTCGATGGCTCGAGATCTTCTTTGGCACTCGTCTCTTTCTTCCTGAAGTTGTTGCATCTTCTGGTGGTACTGCTTCATTTCTCTTCTCATGAGATTCAACTCTTTCTTCTGCTCATCTTCTCTTTCCTCCAAGGCTAGTTTTTCAATTTTGCAGTCCTCTAATTCCGACACCGACTTCTTCAACCACGAAATATGCTCGACAAGCTTTTTCTTCTCTGCCTTCAAATCTTCACGCTCTCCAGATATCTCACGCACGGACACTTCCAGTTGCTCTTTCTCAAACTTGGTGTCGTCGAGCTTATTCTTGAAAGCTAAAAGTTCAGCCTCAAGATGAGCTAGTTTCTGCAACTGAAGCTTCAGATGGGCAGATTCTTCCACCATTTGTCGCCGCTCAGATTCAGAAGATCTGAGCTTCATTTCAAGATTATCTACAGTGGTCTTCAGTTTTGCTTCGCCGGTTTTATAGTTCTCCAACAACTTTGAGAGTTCTTCAAAATCTACTTTCTTGATGTCAAGCTCATCCTCGGTTTGCTTAATTATAGATTGAGCTTCGTCAAAGCCTGCTTCCAGTTTCATGTTATCGGCACGTAATCTAAATAGTTCCTCATGAGTTGCAGAAAGTTTCGTTATCAAACGTTCGACCTCTTGCTCGAGATTCTGCACTTCAACTGCTTTCTCCATATACATCTGATTCAACAAGTTCTCTTCCTGATTGAATTTCTCTTTATGCCTCAAGTTTTCATCAAGAAGGGCATCGATTTCTGAAGCTAGGCTCCTCTCTTTTGCGGCAAATTCTGCAAACGCTGAAGACAAACATTGTTCTAGCTCATCAACTCTTTTGGAGCAATCTGTGAAGCTTTTATGTGAGCCCTCCAACTTCACCTCCAAGAGCGAACAACGACCGTGCAACTCCAGCTTTTCGCTCCTCAGTTCGCCATTCAATTTCTGAAGAGAACTGCACTCTTCAAGAAGGCTCTCGACCGAAGACTGCAACTTTGGATTAGCCCTCCTCAGATACTCACATTCTTCTTGAGCTTCCGACAACTGATCTTCCGTGTACTCTAATTTTTGTTTCAGATTTTCCTTTTCAGATGCCGTCTCATTTCTTAATCTGTTAATCTCATCCTGGAGAGTCATGGCATTAGATTTGGACATCTCTAGTTCCGATAGACTGGACTCTTGCTCACGGGCCAAACGTCTTAGTTGAGCTTCCAAACTAGCTACGAGTTCCGATAACTTTGTGTTTTCTCCTTCAAGCTCCGACACATGAAGCTCTAGTCCTCGAAAATCATCTCCAAGCTCGGAGGATTTTCTTTCAAGTATCTTATTGGCAAAGACATGCGTGTCCACGCTACTGGTAAGCATCGCCAAGTCATTTCGCAAGTCATTCAAACACTTGGAGGAGATTTCACTTTCTTGTAGCACAACCTCCATGTGTTCTTGAAGCAGGGTTTTTTCCTTGTGAAGATCAGAAACCTTAGCCTCAAGTTCACTTTGACGCTGCCGAAGAACCAGAATCTCCTCTTCCTTAGACAACAAATCAACCTGAAGTTCTCCCACTCGAGACCTTTCCTCGGCTAACTCTTTGTCCATCTCTGCCAGTCTAGCTTCTAGTTCCACTTTCAAGCTCTGAAGCCCTTGAACTGAAGCATTATCACCATTTGCTTGCACTCTGAGTTGCGCATCATTTGTCGGGAATTTCTGTCCACTCAATTGGAACTCAAAGCTGCTTACCGGGGTCGCTAAAAGCTCACCATGTGGAAACTCGGAAGATGTATCTCTCCTCATCACTTCACTCTTTGATTCCTTGAGCTTGTACAAGAGTTCGAGGTTTTCTTCGGTCAACTCATTGCAGTCCCTCTCAAGCTCCTGCACCTTTTCCTTCAATGCTTCAATCTCGGTCATCAAACGTGCATCAGTGCCGTTTATGGAGCCCATTTCCGCGGAATTAGCACTTAGGGACCCTAATAATTTTACTCTCAAATTAACAATTTCTTCTTCTCTTTCGAGCAACTTACTCTCAAGTCTCTCCCCCTTATCTATCTCTTGGTTTTTCTCCTCCAGTTCCCTTTCTAGCCGTTTCACTTCAATGTTCAAATTCTTTTCCGACTCCTGCAACGTTCGGATCTCGTCTGTTAATCTCTTTAAATCCTCTACATTGGTTTCTTCCGTTTGGTCCATACCACCGACTTTCGACTGTAGGGCTAGAAGATCTTCTATTTCTATTTTCTGCTTTTCGATTGTCTCTTCTAGCTCCTGAAGAACAGAAACAAACTCGATATTCGACTCTTGACTTTTTTTCAACTGCAAAGCCAGATTGGCATTGGATTCCTTCAGAAACTTCAATTCATCTCTCAACTCCTTTTCAACGTGGGGAAGATCTTCACCAAGAGAAAAATCCCCCGAGGATTCTTGTTTCGCCAGTGACTTCTCTAATGAAAATTTTAACTGTTCAACTTCTTTCTTCAATTCGTCGCGTTCGTCATAAACCACTAAGAGCTCCATATTCAAATTTTCCTGAACTTTTGACTGATTAGAAAATTCTCCCCTCAATATGTCCAAATCCAGCATTAGCTTCCGGGCATTCCTCTCCCACATCTTCGCTTCTGCACGCAGCTCCTCGATTGTCCCTTCCGCATTGTCTCGATAGTTTTTTGCGGAACTTGGAGTTGTTAAAGAAGAAGCTGGAAACTCCTGCCTAGAATTCTCCGACAGATATCCTGACCCGATAACCAGTGAATTATTAAACGATGCAGGCCTCGAACGGGTCGCACTATTATCAGAACCATTTGAATCTGCTCGCCTAACGAGCGTTAGGCTGTGCACTTCACCACTATGGTCTCCAACAGAAACATCTTCCCCACCAACGGAACCTTCAGTGTCATAGCTTTTATGCGACTCGGATAAAGAAAAACTTGTTTCCTGCAAGGCGAACGGAAGTTAAGAGTAAGAGAGAGTTGTTCCTAGACATGGTCGACAATACAAGACGAGTTCACAAGCTAAGTGAACGTAACTCGACCATAAAAAGTCGTTGATCAGAATTTTAGATTACATTTTAATTAGGTAAACTCGAGGATTAATATGTTGCTCTAATAATTATGAGAGGAAAATGTAATCTTACCCTACTCCCAGGTTCACCAGGATTCGAGATCAAGCGGAAATCTTTAGAAGCGGAAGATCCAAGACTCCTTGCAACTGTACTATCAGACATTGATCCATCTGACTTTGTGTCAACATCATGAGAGTTTCCAGTAGTCTTCTCCAAATCGGAGTCTCTCTCTTTCGAATCTTCATTCCTGAAAAAAACACATAGAAAAATCTTCAGAATCACACAGAACATCAGCCATCTGATTCAAGTCTGCAGAATGGTATTTCGTGATACTAGCCTGGATTTTGTTCTCGGTGTTGCGCATTGAATTTTTACCTGAAAGATCATCAAGCAAAAACGAACGATTTTAATAAATAACTAACGTAAATAAGAATGAAATAGTAGTAGTATTGAAAGAAATAATATCATTTTTATCAGCAAAAACATGAACAAATATCATAGAATTGTTAACTCACTTGCAAAGTTGTTCCATGACTGCAATTTTTTAATGAGAGGGAGACTGGAACAGAAGCGCCAGTACTCGTATAATCCGTCATATTAACTGTGGCTTCTCCAAGGATGCCAGATCTGGCCGATCCCTATGACAGAATATTCGTCAAATTCAACAATCAGAAACAAAGTTGCTATGTCGGATAGGAAAATGTTGTAACAACAAATAAACATTGCAAAAATCAGGAAAGTAATGATATACCATGGAAACAATGAGCTTGAAGGGGCAATCCTCCAGCTCCTTTGAAGAATCATCTTCCGAAACACGGATCGATTCTGATAGAGTGTCACTCCATTGACAACTTCCGTTGCGCACCAACGCTTTGCTAGTCTTTGCAATCGTTTTCCCAGTTTCTACTGAGACAACAGACACAACCAGCTTGTCCCATCCTTTGGGCACCTAAAACCACACATGTAAAGTGTAAACTTCAAGTTACTCATTAATTAGGAAAATGTTGCATTCAATGAATCTACTCAACCTATGGGAATAGCTGCTCGACACGCCCTGATTAAGGTACGATTCCACATCTGTTGCAATGATGATTCGAAATGTCGTGTTCGGGGAAATAAGAACTCGAATACACAAAAGACCACCATCAAAGTGATCACAAACTTAGTCTAATAGTAATTTCACACATCCATACGTACCGCTGTCCTAATTTGAATTTCACCCCAAATTAAAAGGACTTTTATTTTTTTGGTTACAAGTAATAAAACATACAGTTTTGGCAATGCTAATTTCCCGAAAACTATTGGTACCAAAAACGATATTAACATTGGTGAAATTTTTGACAGTAAGTGATTATAGGCATGACCTAACAGTAATTTCACTTCTTTACTAAATCTGATCCACCATATAAACAATCTGAACAATTCAGGCCGAAATAAAGAAAAAGAAAAAAAAAATTAAAAAACACTCGATTGGTATATTTCACTGATGAATCATAAAATCAATCAATTCCTCAGATGCAGATAACAGAACCCCCTGGTTTCTAAATCAACCGAAAAATTGAATCTGAAGCTACATTGCCCAAAAAAACTACAAATTGACCTTCTAAATCATTATTGAGTATTTGTGTATATATACACACATATATAGGAAAAAATTAAAAAATACTTTTTAAAAAGTACCTGAAGAGCCTTAAAGCTGGAGAATTTGAAATCAACTTTGTCCCCTGATTTAGCTGCCTGTCTGTGCCTGTGTAGCCTCAACATTTGCTTTTCTTTCTCTCTCACACACTCCAATTCTTCTCAGTGCTTTCTTTTGCTCAATTCAAGCAAAAAAAATTCACCATTATAGAGAGAGAGAGAGAGAGAGAGAGAGAGAAGGAGAGAGAAACTGATTGAAAGAGACAATGCAGAGGGAGGGAAAAAAAAAACAGAGCGTTAGCTAAGTGGTCATTGTTGAGAATGGTGTCATTTAATTTTCATATATACATCTATCTTGGAGGAGCGTTTTTTACACTTTCATTCCGTAACCAGATAAAATAAAAATTGAAAATTAAAAATTAAAAACTAGAAACTAAAAACTAAAAAATTCATACCCTCAAAACAAGAAAAAATCAGAATGGCAAAAGGTCAGCGGAGAAATTCTTCAGATCGTTGACTAGCAACGCTTCTGATTGGCTGCAGAGCACGGGGAAGTCAACCAGAGCTAATACGCTAAAATGCGCCTCGTTTCCCGGCGCATAAGAGCACAGCCGCAGACCAGAACCTGAAACAAGAAACAATGTCTCTGTCGCTGACTGGCTAAGCAATTTAAAAACGTGATGATTAAGATTTCAAAGCTTTTTTTTTTTTTTTTTCCTTATAAGAATTATCGAACTTAGTCTTTAAAGAGATTTTGGTGGGGTGTAGTTGGAGAGAATAATGCAGGTTTGTTAATGGTTCCAAATTGGCGGGTAGGGCAAGACAGAGAAGAGTGTGTGTCGTTTATTTATTTATTTGTTTATTTTTATTTTTATTTTTTTAACATTAGACCGATAATTTAAATTCTATTCCTCTATTTCATATTCAAGTTTAATTATAATTAAATTTTATTTTTTATCTAAATTTTTATCTTTTTTTAAAAAATCAATAAAATTTTTAATTGATTTTTGAAAAATAAATTAAGTCTAATTGAAAAATTTTATATCTAAATAACTTATCAAACGGGAGATTAATTGTTCAATTGTTTTTTGTTTTTTGGTTTTTCTTTTTTCTTTTTTTGGTTCCCTCGAGAGAGATTTGTTGTTAAATTGTTTCTTGTGTTGGAAATTGGAATTATATGCTTAGAGTGTATCAGCGCTTAAAGATATTCACTAGATTTGGGCGATGCTTTCTATTTATATCTTAACCGTACTCAACTGTTTACAACCGTACTCAGCGCTTCAAGATATTCTCTAGAATTGGAATTTATATCTCAATTTCTTGTGTTGGAAATTGGAATTATATGCTTATAGTACTCTTGTTCCTTTCCCCTTTGTAGTGGGCTTTTGGGCCCTCTCACTTTGAGACTCTTTTCAATTTGGGCTTTGCGGCCCAGGAAACCATCCTTTAAGTTGGACCTAAAGGCTCAGGTCCAACACTAGAGAAGAGAAGAAGAGAGAAGAGAAGCAAAAGAAATGAAAAAATTATTTAAATAACCTTTTTTTTTTCATCCGTTGATCATGACAAAAATTTCCCAATCTTAATTAATATGACACAAATTTTGATTAACTTTAGTTCAATTTTATGTCATGTTAGTTTAATATTAATTTTTTATGTTATGCTGGTATGACGATCTTTAAATTTGTGTCATTCACATGCTTTCCCAGGGGAAATTATAATGAGTAACATATTTTATAGGTACTTTTAAATTTTATAGCTGATTTTTTAAAAGATGATAAATTATAACATATTTTTTCTTGAATATCCTTGGAGTTTCGGAAAATCCTTTTATTTTCTAGTAAATCATTAGATTTCCTTGGATTTTCTAAAAAATAACATATTTACGATTAATTTTTAATAATAAATTTATGTGCATAGCTTCATGTTAAAGAAAGAAAAAGAGAGGAGGGAGGAGGAGAGTTTTTTTTTTTTATATACTGTATGATCATAAATTTGATTATGCTATTTATTACTATGTTTAAAATTTTATGTTATAATTTACGATTTCTCTCTTCAAAAATGTTATTTTGCTCTTTCTAGCATTAGATGATTTGTAAGATTGTCCCTCGAAAAACACGTATCTCAATTATTATTTGAGGACTCGGGTATAATAGTTTTAGTTTCTTTGATCTCCAATAAAATAAATATGAAGTGTTAAAAATAGAAGCAAGTATTATGGGAGGGTGTAAAAAACATAAACATGTCTATTTGAATAGGTTGTTTCCAACATTTTCTCTCTCTCTCTCTTTTTTTTTTTTTTTTTTCTATGGGTAATTTATATATCTATGACCAAATCAAAGTAGTGCTGTTTAAACATTGTTACGATTATAAATAATTCGAAGAATGATAAAATAAAGAGTTGTAAGTTATCGTATCTTTATAATAAACCATATGCTGATAATTTTTCTTATCATTACAACAAACCATATACTGATAGTTTAACATAGAAGATGAAAACAAATATTTTTAAGGGATTTGTTAAAGTATGACTTTTTTTATGTTGGCGGGCAGGGCAAGAGAGATAGAGAGAGAGAGTGAGTCATTTATTTTTTATTATTTATTGTTCATTTTTTATCTAGATTTGAGGTGAAGGATTTAAACTATACACCTAATTTGAAATTATAAGTGAAATTACCGATTGGTTGTGTTTGTGATAATAGAATATTGTTGTTTATTATTCAGTTGTTTACATTGGTTAAAAAATAAAATCGTGACCTTTCTCAAAAAGAAAATAAATCTTGACCTAATGATCGACCTCATTTTTTTTCTTTTCTTTTTTTGAAAACTTCATTCTTCCCTATTTTAACGACATATATTATTTCTGGTAGTATGAAGAAAATACGTTGTAACCTATATTAAACATTTTTTTTGTTTTTATTTTTAATTTATAGCTGTCATTGTATTTGTTGTACAATAATCATTAACTTAATCTTATGATAAATACTAATTTTTCTTATGTTTGGATTTTAATATGTCATTATATGGGTTGATATGATGCCTTATTTTTTAATAATTTGTTTTTGGTGTGTGATGAAAATATCATTATGTGGATTGCTAAAATGTCATTCTCGTAACTATAATGTTATTGCTAAAATCTGTTATTGTGAAAATTCAACATTCTCTTCCCCTAAAAAAAATTTCAATATTCTCTTATTGATTCTTTGCATTGTTTTCTTTTTAAATACGTCATTCTGTGTGCTAGAATAACGATTATGTTATTGATTAAATGTCATTTTCATAATGATTCATTTTATCAATAAAAAATGTACATATTTTTCCCAAATAGTTTTTTTTTTTTCAATCTTGCAATAATATTTTTTTTATGTGGTAATAATAAATGTGGGACAGCTTTTTTTAGCGGACGTAATAAACAAAAGGGGACGTATAATTGAATGAGTTTTTTTTTTTTTTTTTTTTTTTTTTTTTTTTTTTTTTGTGAATAATTGAATGAGAAATATACATATATATAAAATAAATCTCCAAGGGAGATTCTCTGAATGTGTACTGTTGAGTAAAATTTGCATCAACATCACATTTAATAAAAGTTAACCTCACATGACTTGAGTGCTCCGTTATTATTAGAGATTGACAAATATGATTATATGATATAATGTATCTTAATTGGTGGGTCCGAAATTAACAAACGAACTTATAATTTGTTGAAAAACATGACGCCAATGATAAAAAATATTTGTATCTGAAAGTCGATAAGTCCGATAGTTATGATATTTTATTTAAAATCTCGTAACTGCTATTTTTTATTAAGAATCTTGTTAGTTGTTAATTATTTATTTATTTTCCAATAAAAAGAGAAATCAAGTTGTGCTCATCCCATTCTCCACTCCTTTTGGCCCGTGAGCAATATTAGGAACTATCAAGTAACATAGTATTGTTTAAAACTATTAGTGTAAGAGACAAGTATTTTTAAAATAATCTCTAAAAAAATTACCCGAAGCATTGTTTTATAAATGTGTTAGATATGAGAGTAAATCCTCTATACATAGAGCTTCTCCTCCAATATAGAGACAAGTATCTATCTATATATATTGTTTTATAAATGTGTTAGATATGAGAGTATATCTATCTATATATAGAGCTTCTCCTCTAATATTTAATTCTTGATGTTTGAATAGAGGCCGGTGAATCATTCTAAACCTGATTATGAATGAGCATTTGTAAAACTAGGTCACACTTCCAAGTTCTATCCTAGTTATAACATGGTTCAAACATGAATATGAAACTATTCTAGTTAGTGAACGAGCAATGTTTAAAAGTAGCTCTTTTGCAACAAATTAAGTTCTTAAGGGGCTCTGCATATTTTTATACCGCCAAGCTCAACAATCTAATAGAATCATACATGTCTTTATTTCGCATTTTCATGATGATCACTTTGTAAACTCTAAAACCGTGTAGAAGTAGTCGATATAGAACGCTCGGAAATGAGGGAATCCGGCGGAGAGACCGAGCTTCCTGAACTCTTCCTCAGTCCTGTGCTTTCCCTTGGCCCGATAGATTGTCATCACAAAGATGTCTCCTTCAAGAAGTGCTCGAGTCCTATGGCTGTCGTCCGATTCCTTCGGCAACACCGGTTCGCAGGCTATCAATTTACCTCCTCCCGGGAGGGCCTTGCAACTATTCTCCATGATGGCCTTGCATTCATCATCTGTCCATGTTGTTAAAATCCACTGCCAAAATAACACAAATGAAATTCACAATAAGTTGTTCAACATCACATTGTTGAGACTACGAAATCTCTTGTTTTCATCATCGAACGGCTACAATTAGATTACATAATACAGCATTGTTGTCCTTTTTACTTGTCATCATCGAATAAACTTTAATTCTGACAATTCCCTCCTTTCTAAATTTTCTTAAGTATTAAAATATGCCCCGTTTAATTACATTAAATTAAATATTTGAATTTGAAATATTTGTATTAAGATTTGTATTAGATTTAAAAATTTTGATCGAAAATGTGATTTTTCGTTTTCACATGATACGTGCATAAGCTTTCCGCGATCAATTTAATGGAAAGTTGCGTTAAATGAGATATATTATAATAATTTAGAAAATTTTAGAGGATAGTTGCTGAAATTATAAATTAAACAAATTAATAAAAAGGTGATAAATTTAGTGAACAACAGCGGTGTATATCCTAGAGACCTCAATCCCACTCTAGCTTCTTCCCATGTCCTACATAGAACGCTAATTACAAACCTTGCATTAATAAGGCAGGGAATCAGGGAATATGGTTGTTGTAAATGTAGGAATTCTGTCTCTTCACATTCACATGTGGTTAAGAGTTGCACTTAAAGTTTCAATTATATATATATATATATATATTCATATATAACATCAGTCGTTTGGTGATTAGACAAGGAAAAATGTTTTAAAAAATCAGTAGTGTCGGACGTTACAATTAATAAAAAATGATCCCACATGTTGATTTTCTATTGTGTGATGCACATTCTATCGGTGTGTGAGATTTATTATCACTAATGCTTCCTAATCCTGTTCTTAGATGAGTCCCATCCAATTGATCCAACGGCTGATGTGGATATGGTCCACGGCTGAGATGCATTATCGCAACCAAGAACTGACTCAAAGAAAGAAAGGCCAAAAAAAAAAAAAAAGAGGACAAAAGACAAAAGAAAGTCCAAAACTGACATCAATTCTTTTAACTTACAGTTTTTTTTTTTTTTTTTTTTCCATTTTAATTTATTTTAACCGACAAAAGGATCAGATATGCATATGCAATGCCCATTCCGGTGATGCACATGGCCTCAAATAAGATAAAATTCCTTACAAGAATCTGATGATACTGTCCAATCCTGTTTTTCATATCGAGTTATAACTCTATAAAATTAAAAGAGGAAAAAAAAAAAAAAGATGCCCTTTTACGATGGGGGTTGGTTTGGAAGTGTAGCTTCCAACTCAACTTGGAAAGTGGAAACAAACCCATATTAATAGAGATTACTAAAATATAAATGGAAGTGGTCCATTTTAAAAAGAAGATATTTTTGCTTTAAAATTGGGAAAATAATTGAATAATAAATAGATACTCACTAAAATAGATACACCTAGCTACGTATTGCAATATTATTATCCAAATTAGAAAATAAGAGAGAGATGAAGGAGTTTTAAACAATGCACCTTCATGAATATAGAGATTACTAAAATATAAATGGAAGTGGTCCATTTAAAAAAGAAGATATTTTTGCTTTAAAATTGGGAAAATAATTGAATAATAAATAGATACTCACTAAAATAGATACACCTAGCTACGTATTGCAATATTATTATCCAAATTAGAAAATAAGAGAGAGAGGAAGGAGTTTTAAACAATGCACCTTCATGAATATAGAGATTACTAAAATATAAATGGAAGTGGTCCATTTAAAAAAGAAGATATTTTTGCTTTAAAATTGGGAAAATAATTGAATAATAAATAGATACTCACTAAAATAGATACACCTAGCTATGTATTGCAATATTATTATCCAAATTAGAAAATAAAAGAGAGAGGAAGGAGTTTTAAACAATGCACCTTCATGAATATAGCATCAGCCTTGGGAATCGACTTGAACATGTCACCACCAACGTGCTTCACTCCTGCAAATTATAAAATTCCCTTTTTGATTATCTCAAATTTGTTGACCCAAAAAAAAAAAAAAAAAAAAAAAAAAAAAAAAACCCACCAATATGAATCACAATTCAAAATATATATTCTAACATAGTTTTTTTTTTTTTTTATAGTTTTTATAGTTTTTTTTCCAATAGAAATATATAAATTTGATTTGCACCGACGCATTCTAAACTTCTTATTAGCTGATAACTTAAATCCAAACTTTTTGATTTTGACAAGTAAAAACCTTTATTGTCAACTTATAGACGAAACGACCCACAATTCTGTACAAAAATATGCTCTAAAGTTTTTGTTAGTTGAAAAATTCAACCCTAATCTTTGCATTTTAAACATTCACTGTCTTTCGTTAATCGACATTCGTTATCGATTAAGCTGCATTTTTAAGTGTTAAATTTAAAGGCCTGAATGTCAATTTTATTTTCTTTGTTTGGCTACATTATTAAAAGTATAGATATTAACTTACAAGTGACCGAAGCGTGTATTAGTGCAAATTATTATTTACTTAAAAAAAATATAAAAAAAAATAAAAATAAAAATGTGATCTGACCAGGAATACGTGGCGCTCTGGCGACCACTTCAGGCAGATCAAAGTTGATGCCTTCTTGAACATTGGGGAATTTGTGTAGGATCATCCGCAGGCAATCCCCTGCGCTCCCTCCCACGTCAACCAATCTCTTCACCCCTTCAAATCCATCGTAGCCGTCCAATATAGCCTTCATGAACGGCACAGATACGCCGGACATCGCCTTTTGCATCAGGCCGTTCATCTCCGGCTTCTTCCCGTAGTAGTCGTACGCCGGCTCTCCGTTCGCCTTCACGAACGGCTCCGTCGTCGGGTCGACCACCGCCTCGTGCACCAACGGCCACGCCCTCATCAGCTCGTCCTGTACACTTTCTCAACTCATCACTGAACAAATACAATAAAATCAAACTCCGATAATAAAAACTAGATCCATCTTTCGAGTAAAATCAATTCCCGTTTTTTTTTTTTTTTTTAATAGGCGAATCGCAGAATTTTCAAAATGACGAAAGAGCTAAAAGATCGAAATAACATAAATGCAGAATCTGTTCCTTTCTGTTTTATCAATGAGTCGATAAAAGAGATAAAAAGATAAGAGGACAATTATCGTCATCCTGCCTTTTGAAGTGACGAAGAGATGAGGTACGGGATGACATAAACGTAATTCAGTACCTGATGGTGCTGAAGCACGTAGGTGGCGTAGGAGAGGCCGTCGGCGTCGGTGACGAGCGTCTTGCCGACGTCGGTGAGGGAGTACTTTCTGTCGCCGGAGCAGCAGTCGAGGTGCTCGGAGAAGACGCCGTAGGAGGTGAGCATGCGGAGGAGGCGCTGGAGGTTGTCGGGGTCGGCGGCGGAGGAGGAGGGGAGGAGGCGTGTGAGGATCTGGGAGGCGGAGAGGGGGGAGTTGGAGCCGGATTGCCAGATGGCGTCCGGGACGCCGAGGCGAACGACGGCGTTTAGGGACATGGGGACGCTGATCATGTTGGCTAGCTCCAGGATTTTGATTCTGGCCTGGTTCCGCGTCTCGGTGCTCTCGTCCTCCATTTTCTTAATCACTCACTTTCTAGACTAAAATGAAGATGAAGATGAAGATGAAGAATCTGGTGGGTTAGTTTTGGTTTAGTGCTCCACTTATGGGGGTGAAATGAAAATGATGGAGCCACAAAAATAAAAATAAAAAATAAAAAAAAATAAGAGAGAGATTTCTAGGAAAGATGGTGTCGTACTATCAGCTCATAATTCTGGCCTTTGGGGCCAACTTGTCTACCATCTCATTTGATAGGTTTTTTATTTCAATGATTATTTTTACTCTTAATTTACCACTCAATTTTATAAAGTCTTAGGCTTTATTTGTAACACCGGTCAAGAACTAAACTTTTCTAATATATTTTTGTGGTTTTCTGAAAAATTAATAAAAATTTTAACTAATTTTTAGTAAATCTATAACTTCAATTCAAGAAATTCAATTCTAACTGGTGCACCAAAAACAAACTAACTATTTATACCTTCAAGGACATCCGAGGAAAAAAAAAAAAGTCTTACTTTATCTTTTGAATTTTTAATCCAACACACTTAATACATTTTATTTTAATTTTTGTTGAAAACAGATAAAAAAAATAAAGGAATTAAATGTAATAACTTGACATTTTCCTATTATTTTTAACCGAAATTCAAACTGAATTAAGACAGATTCCTTTATATATAAAAATATTTGTTTCATTGGTTGTTGGCAGAAGTTTTTATACAAAGGTTGAGTGAACAAGTTTAAATTTTAAGGAATTAAATGGGAATAACCATAAAATTAAAAAGAACATATGAGAATAATCTTCTTCTTCGTTTTTTTTTTTTTTTTTTGGCATTTTAGAGTGAAATTATCTAATCGCACGGACTCTAATTGCATGGACCATTATTTCTAATATGCGTATTTTTGTGAGTGTAACCGTACAAAGAAAACTTGCCCTGCTAAATTGCTGATATAAAATCTTATATTTAGTAATTGTATTAAATTCAATTTCAAATTATCTATAATAACTATATATAAGTGTAAAATATTTTTTTCTGAAAAAAATGTCCTAATTTGAATACAATTTGTAAGATATTATTTTATTAAATGTTATGTTCCTTAAAAAAATTTCTTCTAATTTTTCAATTATAATTATTTTACAAATAAGCCCCTTTTTAAATCTCTTTTTTCCTTTTTTTAATATAACTCTTAAAGATTTACTATCAGAATAAAGCATATAAGAAATTCAACAAGTTAAAAACACACACACGTGCCACGTATTTTAAACTAGTATTAAGAGAAGTAAAATAATATCGACAAGGTGCTTCTTTTTCTTGTTTTTTAAAGAAACTTTTAATTTGCTTTTGGCCTAATCTCTTTTTTTTCCTTCCCCCTCACAATTAATGCTTCATAAATTTACATATACATAAATATATATAGATTGGTGGTGGCCGCAACATTAGTCAGACAGAGCTTGAAGACAAAATAATAAATAATATGTGGGTCAGGCTGGTCTTTTTTTTTTTTTTTTTTTTTTTTTTCCCGAAAGAGTTATAGTTGGTGATTAATCACACAAGCTATTTGAAAAAGAACGGGCCAAAGATGTCCAACTTGGTGGTAGTAATATGTGGAGAATGAGAGACTGGCGGACGAATGTAACTTGTTCCAAACAGGGTCTATAGTGTAGTTTACTAGATTCGTTGGCAAGAATATAAAGTAAAGATTCTATTGTAGGCTTGTGAACTTGTCCATCCAAAGAATTACAATAATGACGAAACATTTTCCCGATCGAACTTCTTTCTTTCTGGCTTTGGGTAAAAAAAATGGTGTTTCGGTTCTTGGGGTTGCGAATGCAGAATTTCACCCAGAAGGAGACGAGGAAGCAACTGAGGATTTCGTTTGCCTTGAGCTCAGTTTCATGTACAAGCCCTGCAACGACAGCGTAGTGTTAGAACGATACGAACAGCTTATATTCGTTCTTCGGTGATTAGTAAGATCAAATGCTTTGAACTCCTAAATTCCAATGAATTTCATAACAATGCTTAGAGAACTCATTTTTAGATCCCTGAACATATTGGTTGTGGTCGCTCCGTTGCAGGCTTAGCTTGATGGTAACGCTATGTTTATATTTAACGTTGAGGTTTTTAAAGTTCAAAACTCTTCACCCCTAAGTTAAAACTAATTCATTAGATCTATTTCATGCCACTGCTAAAAAGTTGTGAATGTAAACAAACGGTTGTGTGAAGATTGGAAAAACATTACGTTTGTTGTGTGTATTGTAGCTCCAGTAGTCATGCCAATATTCTGATCAGGAACGAGCTCGAAGTTGAAGTGCTGCAGAAAGATCGCTAGAGCAACAATAGACTCCAACAGGGCGAACTGGTCGCCAACACATTTGCGAGGCCCTCCGCTGAATGGGATGAACCTAAGGGAGATAATTAAAATCAAAAGTTAAAAAAAGGATGTGTGAAGCATAAAATGAGTATAACCAAGTGTGGCTGCATCTATGAAAAGGCATAAATCACGAGCACCTAAAATCTGTATTTGTTTCATTTGGCACTGGACCTTCCATGTCGAATCTTTCAGGTACAAACTCTTCTGCTCTGTCCCACACCTTGTATAACCAAAAGTAGATGTTGAAGGACAAAAAAATTACACCGGAACAATAAATTTCCAAATGTTCATTGTAAATCTTTAACGGGTAAAAGTTCAAATGCATTAAACTCGAAGGCACCAAATTTGGCCATTAATGACTCTTATGACAGAGTTAAATCTAACTTAAATCATTAAAACTTTACAAATTTAGAGCAACATCTCAGACAAGGTTTACCTTTGAAGAATGATGAATATTATATACTGATATCATAATATCTTGACCCACGTTAACCTTGTAATTTCCAGGAAGCACGTCGGCAACTTGAGCTCGTCTTATCAACACCTACATCGAGAGGACCGAAAAACCATAAATTCAACAAATTTATAACAAAAAACCTACATTATATCAACTCACTGTAATGTGGAAAAAGAACTGAAACATACAGGAGGATGTGGGTACAGGCGCAATGACTCGATTATGCAACGTGTCAAGAACTTTAGATCCTTTACATCTTCATAAGACGGAGATCTTCCCTGTAAAACTCTATCAACTTCTTCTTGAGCTTTCTTCAATGTGCTGGAGTCCTGCATCAACATAAATAAACAAACAAATCAAGAAAACGAAGTAAATGGAGATTTACTTTTCAAGTCCAACCGTTAGTTGGGCTCTAAGGCGCTGACTTGAGAGGTGGTGTAGATAGAAAAATAGCAATTGATGTAAGTACAAATCAAGAGAAATCGTGGTCAAAACATTCAGGAGAACACTAAATGCACCACACAATTTCATATTTTGCATATTATTTCCGCATCAATGGCTAAACGAGAATAAAAATAAGATGCAAAAGCTTCATTACTTGCAAAAAAAAAAAGTCATCTAAATGGTAAAGGTACCTTACTTAGAAGATATGCTGTCCAAGTCAAAACCGAACCGGTCGTCTCATGGCCAGCAACTAACATAGACAAAAGGTCATCACGTAACTGTACACTTGAAACCTGAGAGATACGGAGACTTTGTTTAGAACAAGACAGGAAAGATCAATTTTGAAATCCCAACACCAGGTAAAGTTCGGATTGAAGAAACAACTTAATTATATCTGCATTTCGGGTCAAAGAGCGGAAATACCTCTACTCTACTAGCAAGCAAGAACCGAAGAATGCTTGGGTCGGTGTCGTTTATGTACTCTTCCTCGTCAATCCTTTCACCTTCAGCTTCAACTATCGCTTTACACTTGGCAATAAGTCCTTCAACAGTTTCCCTAATAACTGCAACTGCTTTTTCAGCTTTTACTTGCCTAGGGACTATTTTGCACAAAGCTTTAATCTGCCATAACAACAGAAGTTACCTAATTATCAACACTTAAAAAAAAAACACAATAGTAGGAGAATTTAGAGTAATCACCTTCCAGTATGGTAATATATCCGTGGAACGAGCCTCCGCCTCTTTCAATGCAGTGTAAACTGCTTCAATGACGGGGCTATTAGCAGTAAGTGAATCAAAATTGTAGTTGAATACCGACAGACCAATAACGTCAAGCGTTAACTGAGAAAAATTTTCCTCCATGTTCACGGCAGTGCCATTTTGTGCATTGCCCTGTAGCTTCTCCACCAACCTTTCAGCACAGTTGCAAAACACGCGGTCGACTATCACGGACAAATATTTCTTGTGAAGAGATGGAACCACAGCCCTGCGCCTTGCCTATGATGAATCAGATATCCATGCTCAAATAAAGAGGGTAAATAAAATGTCAAATCAATCCCATCATCAACAAGGTATATTTCGGGATGCAATAATCTTTGAATATTTTTCTAAAAACTCATAAGACGATTTTATAAAGACAATCAAGTCAACCTATAAAATAACAATATAAGCATCACATTCACAACCGAAATGTGTCTCATTTAGCCACATCCAAATCTCAACAAAACAATGTCTGATTCTTTACGACATCGTCAAGTAACGTAAACTTTGGGATGTAATGATCTCTGATCTTTTACTAAAAACACAGGACTAATTTATAAACACAATCACCCTATTTAAACGACTGTAGTTATAATAAAACAGCAACATCACAACAGAAATTTCTCCCATTTAGCAACACCAAATTTATCTCAAATGAAAAAAAAAAAAATTGGTGCTTTACAATGCCATCAGCGTAACTATTTAAACGACTGTAGTTATAATAAAACAGCAACATCACAACAGAAATTTCTCCCATTTAGCAACACCAAATTTATCTCAAATGAAAAAAAAAAAAATGGTGCTTTACAATGCCATCAGCGTAATCATTACTGGGAAAGTGTGCAATAATGTAAATTTAGGCAACATCAACGATTGTTAAACTTTTTCCTTCAAACTTAGAAGACTAAAATTTAGCAAGGCCATCCAACTTTTGTAATGGCCATACAAAGGTTGATTCTTTAGCAGACTATCGTAAAGCACCGAAATTTCTATCACAATGCAAAGCACCAAAACTTAATATCCTCGAATGTCGAATTTCTGGAGCCTAATTTAGCATGCGGGTCGATTTTCTTTTTCATCATAACAAAATTCTGCAGCAGCCAAAATCGGAATTAGCTTTAATATCACGGCTGAACCACTCCAAATCTTATGTATCCTTATTTATTACTTATTTCCATTTTATTGCTCTCGATAGTAAAAGGTTAAGACGTCTTATTAGTAACATCCCATACAATGACCTTTTAAACAGGGGCGGAGCCACGCCTCTCATGAGGGCTTCCATCGCCAGTGAACTTTACTTTTCTTATTGATTTTACCTTAAAAACTTTACATTTTTTCATTTTATTCAATTAAAATTAATTATCTTTACATAAGCCCCTCAAAAACTTTATTCAAACTATACGCCCGCACTTAAACAATAGGCTAGCGACCGCGTTCAACCTTTTGTCTAAACAATCCACCTATTTCAATTGCTATAAGAACCAACACAAAAATGCATGTCACACACACACGAGAAAGAGAAAAGTTCGAATCTTTACCGTCCAAAGCGGGCCTTCGGCGATGGCGAAACCCGACCCGAAAAGGAACTCGGAGACTTCAGCAACAAGCCCTTTTGCGTACTTCCCGTAATTCCTCAGAACGTGCTTGGCTATGGCGGGGTCGCTGACGACAACAAAATTCCGCGGCCCGGCGGCGAGTCTGTAAATGGGTCCGTAGTCGTTCATCCATTTGAAGAGCGGAAGAAACAGAGCGCCGCCGAGGAGATCGGAGACGTCGTCGAGCTTGGCGCTGGCAATGGGAATTCCCGAGTCGGCGTCTCGGCCGAGTGTTAGGGACCGAGTCAACGAGGTGAGCCAGTCAGGGCTGACCCAGGAGGTGGGTTTTGTTGTGGGCTTGGGGTTTGAGCTGTGGTTCTTGTCAATGGAGGATTTGATGGAGAGTGGAAGTGGCAGAGTGGTGGGAATGGACGTGGGTTTGAGGAGTGGAGGTGAGAGGACGGAGAGGGAAGAGAAAGAGAGAGACATTTGAAGAGAGAGAGAGAAAGAGGAGAAAGAGAGTGTGCCTCTGTTTCTGTGATGTCTGTGTTACATTATCCACTGTAGTGTCAGTTACTAGACAAGTTCTGTATTCTTGGAGCCGTGTTTCTGTTTCCGTTTGTGCCTGTAGATTGGGAATTTGGTAAAGATAACTTCCGGCCCGTTTGGTGTTTGAGTTTGAGTTAAAATTTATAAGTTTAAATAGTGATTTTGATTGATTTTTTCAGAAAAGATAAAAAATTTTTAGAAAAAAAGACAAAAATTGAGTTAATGGTGGTGAGTTTAAACTCACCACCCAAACAAGCCCGATTATTCTTATTCTATCTCCTTTTAAAATTTAAAAAAAAAAATGTGATTATTTTCATCTATATCTTCAAATTTTAAAGTTGTTTATACTTTGTTTTTTGAATTTTAAAATTTTTTTTTTTTTTTGAATCCTAATTATATTTCATGTAAGTTCTTCATTAGAAAATAAAGGAGAAAATAATAAATTAAATACAATCATGTGAATTTTTCTGTTTGTGTTTAATAAATATCCTAACAAAATTAGGTTTAGTGATATGAATTTTCCTTTTTTTTAATATGTTTTTAACCGAGTCTGTTGTTTCATTTTCCTGTCTCAATAATTGTCCTCTTAATAGTGTTTTGAAAACTTATTAGTTTATTTAAAATTTTTTAATATTTATCTTTTTTTATGTGGTTAAGTTCTCAAATTTAGATGATATGTCATAACACTAATGATGGAATAACCAATAAAACATAAAATTCGAGATAACAGATCTTGATTCTTTTTAACCAAGATTCTAGTAAGAGAGATTAAGTGGAACTAATTCAATAGATTAAGTGGAAACTAATTCAATAATTTGAGGGACAGAAAGAAAGTTTTTTAAAATGCTAAAGTGAGAATAGATTGAAAGTTAAGAGAATAAATGAGGTAATCAATTAAAATAAAAATCAAAATGTCTAGTTTTACGGTAGGCTTCCCATTTCACAGTATCAATAAAAATTGTTTTTAAATCTTTAGATTAACATTTTAAAGAGATAATCTATGAATGAAACTACTTAAGTGATAATGAGACCGTTGAAAATTTAGCCTGGAGATTAAAAAATCCATATCCTATTAGTAGCCTGAACTAACAGGTCTTAGTATAAGAACACCCTTTATGTTAAATAAGCTGGGATAATATTTAAACTGTAAGTTTTAGTTTTAAGTAATTTTTGCATTATAAAGATATTGTTTTAATTTGGCGATAGTCTTGTATTGAAATGATCTGATTTTTTCAAAATTGACAATGATATATCATAAGTAATTATTGACTTAGAAGTTCATATTGAAATCTGTTAGATCCGTATTTATCAAAATAGAAACTACCAATTTGTAGATTATATAGATCAAGTCAAATACACTATGTTACGTCAGCTTCCAGAACAAGTAACTTACCCAACTTTCAAAATAAGCAGCTAGCTATATTTTCAAAATAAGTAAGTTACCCAACTTCCTAAAGTTAGCTAACAAAATATTGTTTTTGATTTTTCTAACAAAGTTGTCATAAATGCCAACATACAAAAAAACCTAACAATCTCCCTCTTCGACATTTTTGGCCCAAAACCCAAGTTACAAACGTAAACCCAAAAATTGTTCAAAATAACCAAAATGAACAAAACCAAAAACAAATAAGAAACTCCCCCTAAAACTCTCCCTCACAAACGAGCTCCCCCTAAGTCCTTGTTTTGCCCCTTTTTGGTACAACAAATGCCAAAGACAAAAAGAACCTTTAAGGAAATTTCGTTGGAATTGAAGCTAATTCAGATTGTATTCTCAACATGATTTCCTATTTTTTGCTAACCTGCAAGAGAATGCAAACAGAAAACAAACCACAAATTCAAAGAATCTCCGTGATTTTTAAGGGTTAGACTTTCATTCGGAGAAATAAAAATCAGAGAGAAAGTGAGAGAACATGAAATATGGGAAAAATCAAACACTAAAACCGAAAAATGTTTTTGAAAACTCACATATAGCTCAACCAGATTTACACACAAAAACAACAAGTTTTTCTTATTAAAAAAAAAAAACACACAAGAAGCAAACTATTGCATAATATGTTACAACATGCGATGCAACACCACAGACATATACCCAAGCTCGAGACACACAAGCACACATTTTTTTTTATTGTATTTTATTTTTCAACGAACAAAATAGAAAATGAATGGAACATAATATTTAATGTGAGCAATTGACTCTAATTCAGAATATTTCACCTTCACAAGATGCAAAATTTAAAACTCAAACTGGAATCACATGCAATCACAATCAATTGACTAAGAACTAGAACTAAGCGTGTGCGTGAAAAGTTCAATATCCGGTACCTTTTATTTCAGAATGACCTTTGTAAAATCTTGTTGCCAATTACCCTTCACCATCCTTTGTTTTTCAAATATTTGTGGACGACCAGTCAGTAGCTTTCACTCTATCTCTAAGGTAGCTCTTTTCTCACGGTAGATTGTCCTCTACATATTAGTGATACATAGGCCCAGATCACTCATGGATAGCTTCACACATTAGGTTAGGTAGCTTTTATCATCAAGTGTCTCATATTTCTTTTGAATCCCCCTAATTTCATTTTTTTTTTATTTCTTTCTTTTTAGGAACTACAATAAGATCAAACAAAAATCCTCTTAACTCAAAATACTATCAATTTCACATAGTGCACAAAAGGGTTGGTTCCAATTCATAATCAATATCCTGCAAACATAATGCATCCGGATTTAAGAATTAAAATTTAAAAATTATGAATTAGAAACAAATTAATCAAATGTCAAATGCTTTATACTTAAATGCAAAACTTAATATGCAATGCAGATACAAAATGCAAATTACATCACGTAAATTCGTAGGGAATTTCTTAATAACACAAATCTAGAAAAATAAAGAGTCTTTGGGAAAATATCTGCAAGTTGCTTTTTTGTTGCAACATTTTCTAGCATAGTGAACCTACTTTTCAAAAGTGCTTGCCTTTAAAGAAGGATGAACTGCAGAGCATCTAAGATCATATTTTCTAACCCAAATTTTTCGAGAAATTTTTTTTTTTCAAATCAATTTTTAACTTAGGTGCAAATAATCAGATCCGAAATCATCAAATTCAGCTACTGTTGCAGACGATGTTGTAGGAGGTGATGCAACAGTATGCGAGGTTAGTGTTGCAATATTCTTTGTAATAGTAACGGTAGAATCAGTCACATGTTGAAAGCAATGTAGTTTCTCACTCGATCTTCATCATATCCTATTGGCTCCCTTTAGATTCCTCATCACTCCAAGTGTTATTGAGTGATTTGCCCTTTTCTAGAGGGTATTTGCATACTCAGATAGAATGTGTCCGAAGCCTTCATACTCACGGCATTGAAGTCCTTTGCTTTTCTTCTTGGATTCAAACAAGTTTGCAGTAGCTTTACCCTTAAAGAAATTGTTGGATTTGCTGAAATTCTTCTTTCTGTTCATTTTCTTCAGAATCTTGTTGAAATTTTCAGTCAAAGAGGTAAGTGTCTCGATCAAATCTTCCTTGTCATCAACGTTTCATCAATGGAATTTTGAACCTCGGTTTGTAAGGCGATGCCTTTCTCCTTTTTGTTATGCTTCAAATTCATCTCAAAAGTTTGCAAAGAGCCCATTAATTCATCTAATCTCATAAAGCTCATATCTCGGGCTTTTTCAATAGCAGTGACTTTGTATGCAAACCTTTGTGGAAGAGAACTTAGGACCTTTCTCACAACTTTAGTATTAGAAAATTTTTCTCCAAGAGCAAAAGCTTCATTGGCTATGTCGCACAACTTGGCGTTGAAATCAGCAATTGTTCGTGAGCATTATGGATTTTCAAACCATGTTGCCAAAATTGAAGTTTTGACATCTTTACAACAGTTGTGCCTTCATATGCTGTTTCCATAATAGTCCAAGCTTCCATTGCGGTCTCATAAGTGAAGATAAGCTTGAATTGATTAGCATCCACCGCATTGAAGATTGCATTTGACGCCTTCGAGTTGTAATTTGCAAGGCGATCCTCATCCGTTGACCAACTTTTTTCAGGTTTGGGAATTGTGTTCCCATCATCATTGGTTTTGGTGGGATGTGTCCAATTGGTTAGAATTGCACGCCGAGCCTTCTCATCAAGAGCCTTGATAAACGCCCTCATCCGAGCCTTCCAATAGGGATAATTCGTTCCATCCAACAGTGGTGGGCGTGAAATCGACCCTCTTTCACGTATGAAATACATGCCTACAAAATAGATTAGTCTCCAAGATCTAACCTGAAACAAAAAACATCAACAAACCGCTCTGATAACAATTGTTAGATCCGTTTTTATTAAAATAGAAATTGCCAATTTTTAGATTATGTAGACCAAATCAAATATACTCTGTCACGTCAGCTTTCAGAACAAGTAACTTACCCAACTTTCAAAACAAACAACTAGCCGTATCTTCAAAACAAGTAAATTACCCAACTTTCTGAAACTAGCTAACAAAATATTGTTTTTGATTTTTGTAACAAAGTTGCCATAAATGCCAACATACAAAAAACCTAACAAAATCAATAAATGATGAGTGATGGTCATCTTGTAACACATCCAAAAACTTTGGCAAGCGATTTATGAATCTCTAATAGTAATAGATGATAATGACTCTGGCGGATTACCAGTGGTTATTTAATGAGTGACACTAATTAGTAACGTTGATAGCTGACTTTCATGGTCATTTTTATGGGTGACTCTAAGCACATATAACATCATGAACATAAAAGAGAGAAATATGACGATCATCATCAAATTTTTTTTATTTCTCACTCGATGACGGAACTTTGCTTATAGAAAAGTTTAAAATAAGGAAAATCTCAACCTAGAGTAGTCATAGAATTGGGTTTGAGAGGATTTTGTATAAGGATCAGTGCTAACTTTGAATAAGATAAATCAGAGGTGTAAACTGACAATGAATATGGTGGACCTAAATTCCACTTAAGGACCAAAACAAGAGGGAACCACATATTCTGTCGAGGAGAGGCAGAGGAAGAGGAATAGATGTATGGTGAGCTTTAAAAGGAAAGCTGTTACCTGCCCATGGAGTTTAACTTTCTAATATTAAATACATCGTATGTAAGCTTGGTAAAAGAAATAAAATTAAATTTGATGTTCCTAAAATTATTCTAAATTTAATACAATTTATTTGGAAAGGAGAATGAAAACAATTGGAGTAAATAGTCGTAAATAATAAATTTACTAAGTAATTAATTCATTTATTTTTAATAAATATTTATTCATCTAAAAAATTTGTCATTTACTGTTATTTATTTAAAAAAATTTAAGAATTTTTATAAAATTAAAATAAAAAGTAAATAGCAATATTTTAAAATATTTAAAGTAAAAATCAGTAAATAAAAAGTAAAAATAATCTATGTATTAGAAATAAATAGCCTATTTATATGGTACATTTGCAATTTATTATTATTTACTTCAAATATTTTAAAACATGTTATTTTTGTAGTAAAAATATTATTTACTTCTTTCTTCCCTAATTTAGTTTTGTTTAAAAGTGCTATTTACTACTTTTTTTTTTTTTTTGGAAGAAATTTTACCCTTTTAGTATACATGTTTAGGATGTTTCTCTTGTGGTTCGAATTTTTACTCTAAAATCACTTTTTACTTGACATAATAGAAGAGAAAAAAAAAAATCTAAATTATGGGGAAATATTTCAGAGATATGCTATTTTCGGGCATTCCTCGAACCCTAACAAGAGGCATAAATCTTCCTCACAGTTTTGCTCTCCTAGATGGGCCTACTCTATGTTGTGATGGATATTTTGTAAATGGGCCCGAAGTAGGGATGTTTTGTGTTCAGAGTTGCTTATTTAATTTTAATTTTTTTTTCCACGAGTATTTCCACTATAATTAGCATACTCCACCTCTTCTTCTTTTTGCTCAAAGGAATAGTAGTTGAATTTATATGCGTTTTAAATCCCATACTCTTGTTTAATTTTTTATTTTTTATTCTTTGGGTCAAATGGATAAAGGAGGAGAATTGTATTGGTTGGATGAAAGAAAAAAAGAAAAGAAAATCTGAATAATACAAAATTATAAACTGACGACCACATCAAAAATTATATGAGGTTTGAAAACATGATAATTTGAGGAAACCACGATAGAAATCTTTGTCAAAGTTTACTCATCAACACTGTATTTTTATTTTATTATTATTATTATTTTCATATCTTATCATGGGGTCATTTGATAAAGTGTTGATAATTCTTCCTAAGTTTGATACATGAACATAATATCTAGCTACAAATTTCAATTCAGCAACCAGAAGCTTTGAACTCTCCCTTACCTAATAAAACAAAAAGAAATCCCCATTAGAAAGGCTGCTTAAGGCTGCTTAGCTGAAAGGCAAAAGGCAAGAGATTTTTTTTTTCTTTTTTAATCTTTAAAATTGCATATATAAAAATGTAAATCTTAACCTTTATTAAATGGGATACCAGGCTGGCCCGAATAATATTTTATTGAGCCCCCTTTTCGGCCGTCGTTCTTTTGGGGTTGGACTGTGGTCGTTCTTGAATGCCATAGATTCATGCCTCAGATTGTGTTATGACAATAATAACAATAACAATAACAATAGCAACAATAATAACAACAATAACAATAATAATAATAACAACAACAATCATGCCACATCATTTCACTATGTTTAGCTTACGTTTGGTTCGTTAGTTGGAGATGAAATTTTTAAATTGAAGTTGGTTGACTTTTCAAAAACTAGTTATAAATTTTGTTAACTTTTCAGAAAAATACAAAATTAAAAATAAAAAAAATATAGTTTAGTTGGAGTTAAACTTAAATATCAAACAAAACCTTAGGATATCAAATAAAGTTACAGATTAGTAACAAGCCATCGACGATGGTTAACAAATGATAACCTCCATGATATAGTACAATCGATTTTATCATTGGAATTATTAAAAAAATATTTTAAAAAATCCATTATAAAAAAAAACCTTAATTATCTACAATGGCATTTTTTCCGATTGTTATTCTAGTGCCAAATGTGTAGCATGTAGCATAATTCTCCCAGAATGTCACATCATAATGCCAGTCAATTCAAGGCAACGACTGTCGTTTTGGTCAAATAAATGATTGGTCAAGCACATGTTTCCATAAATGCGTCTAAAGACTACAAGCCATATATTTTTAATTGAGAAATTCAACATGACTCAACGAACTGATTAGGGCTGCTCTAATCTGCTGGCTTGGAATTCAAAACTTTCCCAACCTGATTTTCTTTTAAACCCATTACACTTTGCAGCCCCTAAAAATCTCTACTCTGTAGTCCCCACCAACAATATGGGAAACGTATTTTTCAATGCTTTTTGCTTCCAAGTTAAAACTAACATAATTCAACTTTTCTAAATGGAAATAATTTTGTGTTATCTCCCTAGCCTCCTACCTATACCACAAGCAAACGTAATGATAATTAAAGTTGTTGAGAAACAAAATTCATCTCCCTTTCTATACCTACATGCGTACATACATACATGCGTATATATATATATAGCTGATAATTTTAATTAAATCAACTATTAAATCACCTTCAATTAGTTTTATAATACGATAGTGTTTATCAACGTTATTTGTTTTAGGGGGAGTTTGGCATATCAGTTTAACTTGAGTTGAACTGTACTTTTTTTTTGTCTTTTTCTGAAATTTTTTTTGTCTTTTCTGAAAAAGTCAACAAAAATTACTATTTACACTTAAAAATCCCAACTCAAACCGTTTCACCAAACAAACCCTTAGATTTACATAGAGTTGAGTTGTGGCGGCTTATTTAAAATTTGCCATACTGATATTTTAATATTTATTTATGTTAGCGGTTAACGTCCCACTAAAATGCAAGGCTGATTGATTTGTTATTGATTATAGATATTTATCTTTATTTTATTTTTATTTATTTGACGCGAAAAGAGTCTCATACTTAATTATTTAAGTTAATTTCTAAGTCAAACTAATGAAATTTGAGAAATTGCCAAGTAAAGGCATTGTGGCACGTCATTCTAAGTGGCGTATATCCAAAACAATCGACTTAGTCTTCCTCTAAAACCTTTTATATAATATATATATATATAATATAAATTTATTATTTGGACTAAGTTTAACTTACGTAAATAGATTGGATGAATTTGTACATAGCACAAGGGTTTAAAGCTTACTGAGTTTTGAGCATATTCTCAGTACTATTTCTATCTATTCACGGATATCTTTCCAAGTCAGTTGTAAATAAAGTGACGAATATGTCAGGCGTTATTTCGAACAAATAAACATGAAGAACTACTAAATTATACACATTTGTGAATATTTAATAATTAGACATAGATTCATACGCACTTGATTTTTGTTGAAATCGTCTTATAGATACATGCATATATACGTACATATATAATATATGTATAAATGCGTTTACATATATACATGTATTTGTTAAAGTAGGTGTACGTGTACATTTAAGTGGATGCACATTTTCATTTAAGGACAGAGTCCCTTATTTTTATGGTAACTATACCACAAAATACTTGAAGTTGTCAGACTGAGTATAAAACCATTAAAATAAATATGACTGTATTACCAAATCTAGTGTTCTTATCAGCGGTACACATTGAAAATAAACGTTGAGTGTGTGACTTTATTTCCAATTCTCATGTTTTAAGATTTGTTTCCTCGCACAAAACAAATCTTTTTAATGATCAAGTTATTGTTTTTGTTCTTACCATATTTATCATAATCTTGTTTTATTATTAATATTACATAACAAATTAGAGTTAAGATCCGCGATATACCGGATTTCCTGTCTCATTGGATGTTCCACCAATAGTGTTATATCAAATCATTTGAAATTAAAATTTTAGTCATATAAAAAATGTTAAATACTAAAAATTTTTAAACAAATTGATGAGTTGTCACAATACTATTGAGGGGATAGCTATTGAGACATGAAAATGAGATAACAGATTTGGACTCTAATAAATTATCAATTTTACCTAACAAATTATACATTATTTGTTATGATAACTACAATTATGTTATCGCAAATGACATTGAAGTAAGTGGGAGATCCCTTTCAGTTGTATCATTTAAAGTTATGTTGACTATCACTAATTGAAACTGATTGAGTAATTATACTCAAAATGTAAGTTTAATAAGCATAATAAGGGCAAATTAAATTCAACCCTTAAAAATAAAGCCTGTCATACTTTTCCCCAAACAATTTAAAATAGAACAAACCTTTAAGCTTATCATTAATTGTAATTTTGTTCATATTCAAAATTTCTAACGGTGTGAATCACAAATGGGGTCACAAGATTGGTTTGTAAATATCAATTTTTTAACAGTTTTAAACACGTGTAACTCACCGGACGAGCACATGTGGCTAAAACGATAGAAAAAATTAACGTTTCACTAACAGAACAGAAGTTTCAAAGTGACAACTTATTATAAGCTTGGGGAGTGGATTTTTGTAGATGAACAAAGGGAGAGAAACGCTATTTTGAGGGTCAAAATAGAAATTACCCCCTGGCTCGGACTAAACACCTTTCACTGTATGTCATTTGCCACGTGAAATTATCAAAAGGGGGGGGGGGGGGGGGGGGGAAAAGTAGTAAATGAAAAATTAATTTACAGTCAAACATTGCCATATTATAATATCTTTCCATGTCATTTTGCATAGATATTTTTCTTCTTCGCTATTGAATGGCCTTGGTTACTTAACAATTGCCAAAACCGTCGTTTAAAAAGTACATTAGGGGGCAGCTGAGGTTTTAACTTGAGAGTGTCCCTTTGACTAATTAATTAATAACCTCGCTCTAAACTCCACAAGTAACTAACAATTTGTTACATTATTTGGTACTATAAAAGTCAACTCCACTTGGCTTTTTTTTTTTTTTTTTGGTCCCTTTCCTTCGCCAATTCAATTCTGTTAATTTCAACCCTTCTTCAAGTCAATTTCCTTGTCTCTAGGAAATTTTTCCTCTTAGGCTCACAAGAAGATATGTACTCCAAGAAGCTAGCAAATCTGTGTCCTTGTAACGCCTCGGATTCGCTTCGTCGACGAGTTTAGACCATGGCGAAACCATGCAATCAAAGGAAAGGCTGTGCAATGAAGCAACTGAAATCCTAGCTCTCTTTGAGTTCACTAGAACCCTATGTAACACACTGTTGTATCTCCCATTGCTAAAAATCTGTCCAATCAATCCCAAAAAACCAAATAAGTACAGATAAAAAAATTTGTCACATTACTTAAACTTGACCTAGCTAGCAATTAAGCTTCCGTTTAGTGTGTGGGTTCGGAATTGGATTTTTAGATTAAAATTGATTCACTTTTCAAAAACTAGTTGTAATTTTTGTTGATTTTTAGGGGGGGAAAAAAAGGGATAAAAATTAAGATGAAAATTTTAGGTTTGAAATGGAGAGCCAAACGGAGACCAAGTGTTACCTCAAGGTGATCGCCGACGTTTACGACAAAAGAACCGGGGATTGGGTCGACGGTGACCCACTTGTCTTGGAACTGAATCTGAAGACCTTGGACGTCGTCTTGGAGGAGGAGGGTGAGGAATCCATAGTCGGAGTGAGAAGGCATGCCAAGGGTTAGATCCGGTTGGGGACATGGTGGATAGCAATTCACAACCATTAGCTGGCTTCCATCTTGGAATTTCTTCATAATATTATTATTACTATTATTTTTATTATTATGATTATCGTCGTTTTCTAACCCTTGATCTTCTGTCGTCTTCTCGTCATGTTCCTTTGTGGTTCCCACATTTCTCTCTAATAATAAGCTATCCACAATGGCCTCCATTAGCATTAGGAACAAGTATTTGGTCTCTTTTGCGTAGGTAGCCGCCAAATTCCTGTTTAAATATCAGATAAAAACAAAAATTTAATAAATTCCTACAATCATGACCTCGAATAGAAACAATAAACTTATTTGAAACCAATCCAAACGCGTTTTGACCTATTTTACGGGAATATATACTCATATATAGATATATAATTGTAGATATAGTAAATCCCCACAAGCATAGGATGGCCATTAATTTGAGGGTCACAATATCTTAAAACGGACTTCCAAGAAGATGGACACAAATTAAAAAAAAAAAAAAAAAAACACTAAAACAATAATTTTAAAAGATGAACCAAGTATGTCTCTTTCTCACCTAAAGTCCACGGGAGAGGAAGGCCAATGAGCAAGGACATCCGACAAGGGATTGCAGAGTAGCTTGAGGAAGTCCCTCCAACAAAAAACCTTGTCCTTGTTTTGATTGAAGCTCGTCCCGTATCGCACCGACGACTTCATGTCGGAGGACATGTACTTGGCTCTCTCCTCAAATGGAAGCTCAAAAAACCTCGTGCTCACCTCTATCATGTCGTTTATCACTTCACTTGGAATGCCATGGTTTACCAACTACATTAAAATTTCCAACCATAACATAATATGTTATTAAAAGAATTTATATTTCTGCGTGGAGATAATAATTAGACTTCACAAACTCAGCAGACGAGTATACCTGAAAGAATCCGTATTGCTCACAAGCATTGGCTAAGGCCTTGAGGACTTGTGGCCTCTTCGCCGGGCTTTGCAATTCGGCGAAATCTATGACGGGTAACTTGAGATTATTATTCTTGTTTTCGCCTTTGCCGGTGCCGATGATTCCTCCTGATTTATGTGTACTGACGTTAACATTGTCGGGCCGATCTTGAAGGGGAAAAATGTACTTGTCAGGTACTTTACTGATGCCGCTTTCGTACAGGTGTTTCACTCCTTTCTGGTACGACGCAACTCCTTGGCTTTTAACATCACGAGTCAAATTCGTCATTGCTAATGTCGGAGACATATGGAAAATCAAACCTGCAAAAAGAATTACATAATAATATGATCATCATCGGTATTATAAATCAAACAAATTGTTCCAGAGAGAGAGAGAGAGAAGGAGGATTCTGTTGTTTTGATGATATACTTTACCTTAATAAAAGGGATGGTGGGGGAAAATTTAATGAATGAAAATGAGCAAGTTGGGGGTGATATAGTTGAGAAGGGAATATATATATATATATAGATAGGTGTATACAAAAATGAAAAAAAAAAAAAGTAATTAAAGGGTGTTTAAAACAGTGGCAAGTTTTGGAGAAAACCGGCTTCGGTTTTGTGAATCCGGAGGACTGGGCAATAAGAAAACCGTTGACAAAAGATTAATCAGTCAGCTCACGGGGGGGTATACCCTGGTAGGGACAAGAGAACCATTTCCACACCCAGACCAAAAAAAAAAAAAAAAACTTTCAATTTTCTTCAACTGTGATTGCTTTGTCCTCTTTCCTAGGATCTACTCTTTTGATGGTGAGGTTTCTTGATCTTTCCTAGCAATTTAATAATAATAATAAGGATCATAATAATAGCATTTATTTGTATATTTTCAATATGGTAGGATGAAAT
The DNA here is from genome assembly GCA_009761775.1 of Ficus carica. NCBI lineage: Eukaryota > Viridiplantae > Streptophyta > Magnoliopsida > Rosales > Moraceae > Ficus > Ficus carica. The sequence goes on from CM019751.1 coordinate 16,190,044, forward strand.
GGCTGACTTTTGGCATGCAGCTCATCCTATGAAGTAGGGTCATGACTCTAGTACTTTCTTTGGTTCCAAAACAAATTTTTATTCATTTCTTCTCCAAGACAAGTTGTCTTTCTATTTTGATCCTTTGGAATGCCAGTAGATTTTTTTTTTTTTTTTTCCTATTGAGAAAATACTTTTATCAAGGGGAAGTAGTTTCTAATTGGTCTAAGATATTTTATCAAACTGTGTCAGATCGCATATTATCCAACAAGTCATGTTTATCACTGCGGTGAGGAAATCTTACGCCACTTTTATTTTTATCCCTTCAAAGATTTATGTCATGTTGTACGCAAAAATCAGTCCTTTGATACATATAAAGCTGATAGATTATTTGAACCTTGACTTGTTAATTGTTGAAGATCTAAGACGAGAATCCTTTTTATTTCACCTATGATAGACTTCTTTAACATCGTTAAACAGAGGATGTGAAAATACCACCTTCCTTTTATTTTACTATTAAAATAAGTGTGTTTGTGATGATTCATTATCGGCTCCTATGTTATAGAAATTATGGTAATGAAAAACTCTTTTTGTAATATTAACTTTGGTTGGCGATAAGAGTATACTATATAGGTTAAACCTAAAACACTTGTCAAATTTATAAAATGAATATATGTGAATGTACTCATCTATATATACATATATATATTAAACATATAGTGTTTTACCACTATAAATCTTGTACACGTAAACAATATTAGTGTTGATCTTGTCTAGACAGTTGATAAAGTCTGAGTCATGTCACATTTACGGTCGTTCAATATATTGTAATTCACACCGTTTTGACTGGCTGTTAGGATTGTTAAATTATTTGACAATATTTTTGAGATTGAATCAAGATTTGCATGCGATCTTTTTAAAAGATGCCCCTAATATAATAACTCAGATATTTACTCCACTCAGAATATATAAAAGTAGACTTGATTCAACTTCTTTTTGTGCAAATTTTATAAACAAATTGATTTGGCATATACAACAGCACACCATTTAGCTTGTTTAGTGAAAGGACGAATTAGAAAAGAATTTTTAGACAAAAAAACTAAAAACTAAAAACTAAAAAACTAAAAAACTAAAACAAAACAAAACAAAAAAAAAAAAAAAAAAGAAGGGTATATATATAAAATTATGAATATTAGTAAGGAATTTTTTTTTTCTTAAAGGGGATTGAACAAGGGATTTCAAATTGTTAAAAAAAAAATCAATTTTAATCTTGCTTAGAAGTGGACTTAGAGGAAGGAATTCATAATTCTTAATCTTTCTTATCTAAGTAGACTATATACCCTTTCTTAAAGGGAAAATCATATTCAAATAAAATAAAGACATACAAAAACACCAATAGCAATACGTATAATCCCGTAATATACAATAAACCTTCAATTGAGGTTGGTTTATTAATAAAATCTGATGAAGTTTATGGAGAAATACGTACACTTAATAATCAAGTCAAATGTTAAATTAATGTTAAATTATGTATGCAATTATATTAATCTCTTTTTTTTTTTTCAAGATACTTAGAATAGTAGTTTCGAGTCTTTCGAATATCCCTTCTCCTAAAGGAATCCCTAAACTTAAGCAGTAATCAACTTTTGTTCGTTATATTAAGCCCATGGGCAAAAGGGGAAAAAAAGGAAAATAATGAAATAGCCGAGATGCTGAATGGGAATATTGAGAGAGAATTTTTCAATCTCCGTAGTATTGTAGATTAGATATTATTCAACTGGTCTATAAAAGGTTTAGTGCCTAAATATATTATTTTCAAACCTAGCTAACTTCGAGTCATAGTCTACCTTTCTAGCTAGCTAGCTAGCTGACATTTTGGTGGGTTCTAGTTGAGTGTCAATTGGTCCAAATATTTAATATGGTCGTCTATGCATACATATATATACACTCTAATGAGAGTAACGACCGAGTATTATATATACGTTCCAATTGGTGCCATGTGGAAGCATATGGTAAAGTGAAGTTTAATTGTAATATTATTTAGTGTGTAGACATATTGTAGAGTTGCCATGTCGGCATATATATATATATATATAGTTTGCTTCTATTTATTATTTAAAATATAATACACGGCCAACCCCTATTTTCTCTTGCTCCTGTTAAGATTAGCTCATTGAATGAGAAGAGAGAAAAATTTATAGACAAACTCTCTCATATTCAAAATTTGAAAATATTATCATTTTTTAAATAAACGAGAACCACAATATTTATTAAAAAAATACCACTCTTCATAATCATTATAACTCTACTTTACCATTTTGATCAGCGGGAAATTGATTGATGTACAACGATAATAAAATAAACGAAAAAGAGAGAGGGAAAAAAAAGCATAGAAATTTTTTTGTCTAATCTTGCTATCTCATCCCAATCTAAAAATATTTTTATATACATATATATATATATATATATGTTAATATGTGAAAGATTAACAAGGGATCATGATGTGGCATGTAGGAGCACTAATTAATTGGACTAGAAATACAAATTAATGAAAGTAATAGATCAAAATTTTAATAAAAATATGAATTCAAAATAAAAATAAAATTGTTACTGCAGATATAATATATAACAGTAATATCATATTTGACTTTATCATAATAAGATATAGAATTCGAATTCCATACTCTAAATTAAAAAAAAAAAGGAGGGGGGGGGGGGGAATAAAATTGATTGGGGCGCTTCTCCACTTACACATATAACGAGAGAATTTCATCAGGAGAAAAAACAAAAGCTTATCCATGCATGCGTTACAGCTGTTGACCTCAAAGTTCTTGTTTTACATAATTGTAGGTTTATATACAAATGATAAGCTTTTTGAAACGTGCGTATCCTTTCAAAATTAATCATAAGATATATGAAATGAAGTTTCCCTATTGGGTTATAGAAACAACCAAACCAACTTCCAATTGAATTATGATGGAACCAAGTAGATATATATTTCAAGTGCATGCTTCTTTGGATTCATCCATTTCTTGCTTGGATTTATTAGTTGTAAGATTAGGTGCGAACCCCATCATTAGAAAAATAAATTAACAAAGTTAATTTTTATAAAATTAGATAGCAATGGTTATTTAATATCACTGATCTTTTGTTTCGAAATAATAAGATATTAGGAGCTTTTATAATAGGATTTTTTTTTTTTAGTATATGTTTCTTAATGTTAAATCTTATTAAAATCATATTAAAATAAAATATATATACACAAATGATAGAATATAAAATAAATCCGACGGTTAAATTAAATAGAGCAATATGTATTCATATATATATTTTTTCATACCTTATTGTATAGAATTCTCATGGACACTAGATTGTTTGAAGGTCTCTCTTCTCCGTCAGATTCCTCGAATGCCCCTTAAACTTTATTAGGTCGCTATTGCCTCTTGAATGGTTTATTATTCTAGCATGCGCGACTGACCTAAGACCGGTCTTTTCTCTACACTTTTAGTCACAAACTTTTGTGTTGAACGCCATCATTAGTGTTGTGGGGGGGGGGGGGGGGGGGGGGGGGGGGAAGGAAGTTATTTATTTATATAAATAGACAGCAATAGCACTATTAAATATCACTAATCTTTAGTTTTGAAATAATAAGATAATAGGTACGTTTCATAATTGGATATATTCCTTTTTTCATAATTATAATAGGATATTTTTCTGTCGTACATGTTTTTGAATGTTAAATCATGTTTAAATCACATTGAAACAGAAAAAATAGTACCAGGTTATCACTTTATTTATTGAAAAAATGAGCTTTTGTTATTAATTGATATGGTAATCTTTATCAATAAAAGAATGATAAATCAAAATTGATATAAAAAATTGGTATCAGAGCTCGTGTGATGTCCTGAGCTTTTTTCTTTACAAATAAACGACAGAATGTATAAATCAGTCGATTAAATAATCAAAACGCCATCGATCGATTTAATGTTTTTGATACCCAACGGTATAATTCTCCTAAATACTAAGCTGTTGAAGGTTTCCGAAAAGGTCTAAAGGTTTCTCTTTCTTATTAGATTCCTCAAATGCCTCTTGAACTTATAGATCACTCTGATTTTTAGAATAATATTATTATTCTACAATTACCAAAAAAAAAAAAAAATATATATATATATATATATATATACACACACACACATATATAATTCTACTAGCACGAGCGAGTGACCAAGACCAATCGTTTCTCCAAGTCAACCCTAACCCTAAAATTAAAAGGGTGACCCCAAATTTGTACGTGGTTAGGGTGATGCCAATTAATAAGTTGGTCAGAGGTCTACCACAGAATTGTCTGCTCCAAGAGTTGAATTCTTATATTTTTATTTTTGTTTTAGCTTTAATTTGTCCTTTGCTCCTAATTCGTTGCATGGTTATGCAAGTCCACGTCAGCCCCCTCAATATTGTATGTTTTTGTACCTGTAATGTACTGTTTTTTAAATGTATTTCGTAGTTCACATCTCACAGGTCTCTCTCCTTTTAATGTTCATTTTTCTTTTGACTTTTTATTTTTCAACTATAAATATATATATATATATATATATATATATACAGCGACTTTTAAGTTTAATTTTATTTTTCTAATTTGTGGATTGGTCTTCTATGTATATCTGAATCCTACTTCTATATATGTTTTGAAGCATATAATTTAAATTATGTGTTTTTTATGATATTTTTTTTCCTCTTCAGCTCTTACTGTTTAAGCTGATCAGCAAATATGCAACATGCCTAAGATTAAGCTGTTTTTCAACTATATATTATTATAAGTCTTTTGGGAGTATTTAAAAATGATTTGACACAAGTTTATTTTAAAAAAAGCACTATAAAGATATATATATATATATATATCTCGCTCAAATATATATGTGAACATAAATATTTAATAACACGTGAGTAAGACTTTTTGTTTTTGTTTTTGTTTTTTTTTTTTTGTTTTTGTTTTTTTTTGGGCTGTAATTGCTAGATTCTGATTGGTAAATAATAAAAATGAAAAAATAAGGGGAAAATTGGAGACATTCAATTGTACCTTATCGATCAAACTTCTCACTAGCTAGCTAAAATCACACACACACACACACACACACACACATGTATAAATATACACATATTTTATGTAGTAATAATAGGTTAGATCCTTTGCATCACTAGAAACAAAATTCGGTGCCCATTGCAAAACTAACTTAATTAAAAGTTTTAAAAAATATAATATATACAATGAGGCATTTTAAAATCTATTTCAGATGATTCTGATAAACTAATTCATCACTTTGTGTTCTGATTAATATAATTAAATCAATTTTGTGATGACATGTACACCACACATAAACAACCATAATTCGGTGCCAAGACATTATTGAACATGTGACACACCAGAAAAGCTTAATTAAGATGAAAGAAAAAACTTATATGACAATTTGGATAATTTATATATAGATAGGTATTAGTTCATGGAAGACTAGAGATTCCTAGCGTTGCTAGACTACTACTGCTTGAGAAATAATGTTCTCTTTCAGGGTCGCCAGTTGTTTTGTGGTCGGATTAATAATATGCATGAGCACACACCGACCATCTAACCCAATTATTGTAACCATTTCATGTTATACGTATATGTGTGTGTGTGTATGTGTGTATGTATCGAAAAAAACAAATTAAGATAGACCAATTGATCTGTCATCATGGAAACAACTAAGCCTCTCATTTTCATTGAATTTGACGCACAGAAGTTTGTCTATGCACTGTTTTTGATGCTAGAAATCATAACACCTAATTAAAAATTTTCACCACTAATTAGACACACTAACTCTTTATTATTAGAAGGTTTGTGTTTATTTATAATTAAAACCTTAACCGCAAGAATACTATCGCCCTCTAATATAATATAAGAAAAATTAGGAAAACCGAAAAAGATACCTGGGTAAAGAATCAAAAATATCTAGGAGGGGGATTTATTGCCCCCAGCTTTTGATTCTTACATCCAACTTATGGTAAAAGTCGATTGGCATACTAACTTTATATTAGAATAATAATTATGCACTATTCCAGAGGACAAATTGCACTAAAAGGAGGCATTTACAAGTAGTACGTAAGTTTTTCTTTCTTTCCTATATATTATGAATGTAGATGAATGTAGATCTGTTGTCATTGTTTTCATCTCGATGGTTGTCTCTCAATGTTATTTTGACAACTTCATCAATTGAATTAAGTATATTTAGTAATTAGTATTTTATGTTACTAAATTCTTAAATTTATATGATATGGCATAACACTATTAGATGATAATTAATAAGATAGAAAATTTAGAACAACAGATCTCGACTCATGTATGCTCGCCTAAAAGATTTGAGAATAATCATATCTCTTGTTTGGCTACACAAACCATTTTGAATCTAAAAAATTCAATTCAAATCAAATCCAAATTCAGTTTTTCACTTTTTGAAATCCACACCATATTAATTTTTATTTCTCCCGAACACCCATTCATATTAGATTCTACACTTCAAATTAAAATTTTCAAATTGAAGACGGTTTGCTAAACATGGACTTTAGTAAAATACATAGTAAAGTTATAAATTATGTATCTCAGTTCTCAATTCAAACTGAATTTTTCCAATTCAAGACAGTATGCTAAAACAAGTACGCAAGTCAAATACATAATGGAGCTATAAATAATGTATCCCACTTCTTTAATTCATCATATATATCATACGAGTATATTTAAACCTTTCTTTTTTTAGTTTGTTGATTAGTTATTGATCGTTTATGTTGTTCATAAACTAGTTATTTATCATATATCATGAATATCGATAAGCAATTATCATTGTTATATAGTATTAAGTATTTAATTTGTTAGTACTATCTTTGCTAATATAATATCAAGTCATTTATCAGTTTGTTATTATTCTATTATTCTCATTTTATTCATTATTATATAATAGTAGAACCCTGAAAATTTAACAAGAGACACAAATCTGCATAAGAGTCATTTTCGTGAAAGACGAAACAAATGACAAGTCGTTTATCGTTAAAGCAATGACTGGATGACTTGAAAGTATAAAACAATATGTAATTACGTAATCTTACAGTTGTTTCTCGTCCCATGATGAATGTGAAATGTCCTTTTTAAACTAAAGCTATGCTTAAATCAGATTTTCTTTTTCTTGTTCTTTTTCTATTAGAAAAAAAAAAAAAAAAAAAAAAAAAAAAAAACGTATGCTGGCGGACTTGGTGCTCATTTCTATCTTCAACAATAAGGTGTCGTTTCTTACGAAGACATGAAACATGTCGTCCTTCCCATTCAAAACGACATGTCGCTTAAATAATCACAAACGAGATAGTGTTTCTTACAAGAAACGACACTTAGGGATCGTCCTTGCCTTTCTAAACGACATGTCGTAATCACAAAGGAGATATTGTTTGTTACAAGAAACGACACATAGGGAAGATGATATTCGTCGGGATACGCACAAGTCGACATGCCGTTTGTATTATCAAAAAACTACATGTCGTTTTCTATGAGTATATTATGTCATTCCATCAGTGTCGTTTGTCTTTAAAAGTATATATGTATTGAGAGCAAGAGAATGTGAGCTTTGATTATTATTATTATTATTATTATTGGAAAGATTAAAAGGCTAGTATTGCTGCTCTTTCTCTCTCTATTAATGGAACTTTTTATTATTATTATTTTTCTTGTTATTCCTGTTACTTTCTAAACCTAAAGATCTATACACAACAGTGTGAATTTGCTAATTTACTGTCAAAAGAGATGATAATAAGAGTTGCGCTTTATTGATTATTACGAGTTATGACCTAACTTCGTATTTGTCTGTTCTTTACTCAAGTCAGGCACAAGGAATGGAGTGTAGAATTCTAACAGAGGCTGTGTACATTTCAGATTTTTTCCCCTCCCAATCGGGTCACCAACAAACTTTTTTCCATAATGAGATCAATGCTGCGGATACGATTTGATTTTACAAACGACTTGAATCTATGGGAACGATGCAAACACAAATCACGAACAAAATTTCCATGTCGTAGATCACAGGGATTCAGGGGCATTAGTATTCAAAATGAGAATGATAAAAACACTCCTGGAAATATGAAAAAAGGTTCATATCATCAACCGAGCGTGTTAATATAGATTTCTTTTGAGAATCATATTATCTTCTATCACTTTCCCAATCATATGATTCCTATTGATTACTGCATACCAAACGCCCCCTTAATGACTTTAAGGATTGCTTCATTAACGAGGGCTTCTCCAACAACAAACATGCTGTAGCCTATAAGTAACCAAATTCTAAAACAGCAAACAAACAAGTCTTAGTTTTGCCTTGTGGATTAAACCAATCAAACTAAAGATCAGCTTTTTGTGGATCACACCCCGGAGGCCGGAGAGTTGTTCTTTATATGCCTTCTTATTCAACTCCTCTGCGAATTCGCTCGAGTTCAGTTGCCTTCTATGGAGTTAAAAATGTTTAATAATCTATCTAGACATGATTTATGAACAACTCGTCATCATTAATTGTCAGATATACAAATCAACAAAAGAAGTTACACTGCAACATGTTATTGATAAAGACTTCTCATTCGGACTGAGATTCACTCAACTTAGCCAAAAAAACTAACAATTATGTAGTAAAATTGGCAACCGAAATTACAGATGGGACTCTAATTCGAGTGAGATTAACTGAATTGTTGGTTATTAGATATGTAATTAATTATTCACCTTGACTCCTTCTCAAAGTTTTTGGACCCCCGAGAGGTTCAGAGCTAAAACAAAGATTTCATTGATGAGGCGAGCACCAATGTTGTCTCTAGTTCAAATGTCAACCCAAGAACAAGCAAACCATGCACCACAAGGCAAAGATAAATAAACCGTTAGAATATATATATATATATATATATATTTTGAAATTATAAACCGTTAGAATTTTGATACTCTCTGTTATCCAATTTTCTTGTTTCAAAAGCTGTTTCTTCTATAGTGTTTTGACAAATCCTCATTTTATTCAAGAATTTTTAATATTTAGTTTTTTATGTGGCTAAATTCTTAAATTTAGATGATATGACATATTATCATTAGGGACAAAATATAAGACAGAAAATCTGGGACTCCCGATTCCTCTGGGATTGGTGAGTTGCACCATTTGATGTGGTTCCTTATGTAGCATCCTACGTGGCTATTCATGTTTGGAAGATTTTTAAGCAATAATGCTATTAAAACCATTTGACCAAGAAAGTTAAAGCCTCAGAAACTCAAAGTTATTCTGACGAAAAACAACAACTTAACTTGCGTTTGGTTCGCTAATTGGAAATGAAATTTTTAAGTTGGAGTTAGTTAATTTTTCAAAAACTAGTTATAAATTTTGTTGACTTTTTATAAAAAGACAAAAACTGAGATAAAATTACAATTTAATAAGAGTTAAATTGAAACATTAATCAAAGCCTCGTTCATATAAACAACTCAGATTGCAAATCTCAAGAGTAATATCTTTAACGCTACTATTCCAAAGACAACTAACAAGTGAAAATAAAAAATAAATTAAAAAAGTTTTGCAAGTCAACCTTGGAATTACGTAAAGGACGTGTTCAGCAATGTCATTAAAAAGCACAATGACATTTGACTTAAAAAAAAAAAATCGGCGGCCGAGATTTTAGATGAGACTCTAATTTAAGCGAGATAAACTTAAAAGGTGGTTATTATATATATAATTAACTATTCACCTCGACTCCTTTTAAATTTTTTTAACTTTTCATAAAAAAAAAATAACTAAAAACTGAAATAAAAAATATATAATTTAATTAGAGTTAAATTAAAACACCAAACAAAATTTTATTCATATAAACAACTCAGATTGCAAATCTCAAGAGTAATATCTTCACCCCCATTATTCTAAAGACAACTAACTGGCAAACAAATTATAAAAAAAAAGTTTTAAAAGTCAACCATGAAATTACGTACAGTGTTCAGCAATGTAATAGAAAAAACACAAAGATATTTGACTATTCGGTTAAAAAAAAAAAAAAGCAACCGATATTCCAGATGAGACTCTAATTTAAGTGAGATTTACTTAACGGTGGTTATTAGATATATTATTAACCATTCACCTTGACTCCGAATGTTTTTAAATTTTTATAAAAAAAAAAATGAGATAAAAAAATACAATTTAATAAGAGTTAAATTGAAATACGAAACAAAGTCTTATTCATATATACAACTCAGATTGCAAATCTCAAAGAGTAATATCTTCAAAGCTACTATTCCAAAGACAACTAACAAGTAAAAATAAATAAATAAATATATAAAAAGTTTTGCAAGCCAACCATGAAATTACGTACAGTGTTCAGCAATGTAATAAAATAAAAAAAACACACAAAGACATTTGACTATTCAATTTAAAAAAAAATGGGCAATCGATATTCCGGATGAGACTAATTTAAGTGAGATTAACTTAAATGGTAGGTATTATATATATATATATATATATATATATAATTAACTATTCGCCTTGACTCCTTCTGAATGTTTTTGAAGCCGCCCGCGGGACCCCCCCCCCCCCCCCCCCCCCCCCCCCCCCCCCCCCCCCCCCCCCCCCCCCCCCCCCCCCCCCCCCCCCCCCCCCCCCCCCCCCCCCACCCCAAGAAGAGTTCAGAGCTAGAATAGAGAATTCATTAATGAGGCAAGTAAAGGCAAAGATAAATAAACTGTTAGAATTTGATACTTTCTGCTATTGTATTTTCATATCACAAATGTTGTCCTCTTAATAGTTTTGACAAATCCTTAATTTATTTAAATTTTTTTAATAATTAACATTTTTTATGTGATTAAATTCTTAAATTTAAATTATATGATATAATAATATTGTGGGACAACCAATAAAACAGAAAATTCAAGACAGCAAATCTCGACTTTTTTGGTGCTGGTGCGTTGCATCATTTGAGGTGGTCCCTTATGTGGCATCCTACGTGGCTTTTCATGTAGTTTGGAAGATTTTTAACGAGCAATGCTGTTTATATCATTTGACCAACAGAGTTAAAGCCTTAGAAACTCAAAGTTATTCTGATGTAAAACGGTAACTTATTCAGATAAACAACTCAGATTGCAAATCTGAGCAGTAATATCTTCAATGCTACAATTGCAAAGACAACTAACAAGTAAAAAGGGGGAAAAAAAAAAAGTTAGTAAGTCAACCATGTAATTATGTCACAGTGTTCACCAATACAATTAAAAAAAAAAAAAAAAAAAAAAAAAAAAAACCTACTGAGACATTATTTGACGAAAGAAACCAAAAAGACATAGGAGAAAGATTCAACATCCCAAATGCAGGGAGTGCTTGTTTACAATTTCCTTAAAATAAGACAGAATCATAACATCATGGGCAAAACCTATTTAGATGCTTAAACGAACCTTGTAATTGCAAGTGAGCTCCACAAAGGTGATTTCTTAGGTTTGTTTAGTTCTCCGTTCTGCATCTAAAATTTTCATTTTAATTTATTTCTTTTTATGAAAAATCAACAAAAATTATAATTAATTTTTGAAAAGTTAACCAATTTTAATCTAAAAATTTCATTCTAAATTATTGAACTAAACGCACTATAATCTTTTATACCCCATATGCTTATAGTTTTATACTAAACCAAAAGTCCAATGTGTTTGAAAGACACGTTCACTTTATATTATATTCCAATATAATACAATGTACATTTGGCTATTTCATATGTTTCATTACAATACAAATATATTTAAATAGTACACCCACTTATTTTACTATCTACACATTTATTTTTTCTATTTATTTTTACTAATCACATCACGTACTCTCTTCCCAATACATATTAGAAAGACTATACAAATGTGAACAACCCAAATACATATTACATTGAAATTCAAATGAAAAAGAAATCCAAACATACATTGTATTCCATATGCCATATTAGAATATGTAATTCATACGAACAATAAAACAGCAAATAACCAAATTAGAGTCGAGATTTGCTGTCTCGTATTTCTTGTTCATTGACTGTGCTTCCAATAATGTTATGTCATTTCATTTTAATAAAAAATTTAGTCATATTAAAAAAGTTAAATATTAAAACTTTTTAAATAAATTGACGAGTTATCAAAATACTATTGATGACACAGTCATTGAGACAGGAAAATGCGACAGCATATCTCTACTCACCAGATCAAAGACTTTAGTTATGCCTGTGAGCAATGTAATTAGCCAAAGCAATCAAAGGAGCGGCTTTACGGGGATCAAAGCCGGAGAGATGTTCTAGTGCCTCCTTGTTCAATTTCGCCGCCAATTCCCTCGATTTCTCAATCCCCAACAGCTTCGGATACGTCACCTTGTCGGCCATCGTGTCCTTCCCGGCGGTCTTCCCCAACTCCTCCGACGATTTCGTCACGTCCAGGATGTCGTCGACGACCTGAAACAGCAACCCAATGCACCTCGCGAAGCTCCGCAGCGCCTCGACCTGCTCGTCGGAGCCGCCGCCGAGAATTGCGCCAAGAACCACGGAGGCTTTTAGGAGAGCGCCGGTTTTGTGCTCGTGAATAAACTTCAATTTCTCGAGTCCGACGTTGTCCGATGATCCCTCGGAATATTTGTCGACGACTTGGCCAGCGGCGAGGCCTTCGCAGCCGATCGACTTCGCGAGCTCGCTGATGGCGCGGACGAGCCTGGAGGTAGGGACGCCGGGGGTGGCGACGGCGATATGCTCGAAGGCGAAGGCCAGGAGTGCGTCGCCGGCGAGGACTGCGATGCCCTCGCCGAAGACCTTATGGTTCGTCGGCCTGCCGCGGCGGAGATCGTCGTTGTCAATGCAGGGAAGGTCGTCGTGGATCAACGACATGGTGTGGATGATCTCGACGGCGAGAGCCGCCGGCATGGCGACGGAGTCATCGCCGCCGACGAGCTCACAGGCTAAGAGACAAAGCACTGGCCGGACTCGCTTCCCGCCTGCGAGGAGCGAGTACCGCATCGCCTCGTGGACCACGAGGGGTTCTCGGAGCGGAACGGCGTCGTCTAGTGCCCGGTTCACGGATTCGGCCTTTTGGGTCATGTAGGACTTGAAGTCGAAGGTGGGTTTCTCTTCCTCTACCGCCTCCGTCGCGGTCTTTAGGCCGGCGGAGACGGCGGAGACAGGAGAAACGCCTGGACGGCGTCGTTTCGAGGGTAAAGAATAAAAGGGAACTGGGAAATTCTTCAGAGGGTGAAACAGGTTTATAGTTGATGAAGAGAAGGGTTTGGATCTCTGTGCTTGGTTGAGCATGGAACATGTTTGGACCCACGTACTCAGATTTCCAGTACTCATCTTTCTTTTTTTTTTTTTTAATTATCTTGAAAGTTAAAACAGGACAAATGGTAGTGATTTTGTTGCAGAAAAAGAGGTTAGATGAAGATGAGTACGTAGCAAAGAAGAGTGTTGGGTTTGGTTTTTATAAGTGGTGAGAGCAAATGCCAATCAAGCAAAAGGTAAACGTAGGACAATGATGTGATAATTAGGTTTTTACTTACGGGTCTGGGTTTTATTTTATCCAACTAGCTAGTTGTCGGCCCTCCTTGAAATCTTGTTTTAAGATCTTGTGGAGTGTTGAAAAGTCAATATTCAAAAGTCATTGGTTCTTATACAATTACTAGTCAAAATACATAATTGAAGTTTTTATGATGCGAAACAAGTTTAATAACGTATCAACATACGTAAAGTGAAAAAAAAAATTCTTTAAAAGAATACATTAATAATTGTAACCTATCTTTATGATATAACTATAATGATATTATATTTACAATATAAAATATTCTAATATGACTATAATTCTTTTTTTTTTTTTTAATTTGGGTAAAATATGTAACTTACATTTCCAAAATAAAAGTTATAATATATTTGTGTTGAAAAGGATTAGTGAAACAATAACAATTGTTGCATTGGTAATGAAATTGTTTAAGTAGAATTTGTTGAATTTAAATCCGTTAATTATATCAAGTACAAAGGGAGAAAATGTATTATAAAAAAAATGTATTAGAAAAAAAAATGATACAACTCTTCATAGCAAGGGAACTTAAATGATTACATAGAATACATTCAAAATATCATTGCAAAATAAAAGTTATAATATAATTGTGTTGAGAGAGAGAGATTCAAAATATCATTTCCAAAATTATCATTTCCAAAATAAAAGTTATAATATAATTATGTTGAAAAGGATAGAGAGAGAGATTCAAAATATTATGATTTCCAAAATAAAAGTAAAAATTATACAACTCTTTATAGCAAAGGAACTTAAATGATTACATAGAATACATTCAAAATATTATTTCCAAAATAAAAGTTATAATAAAATTGTTTTGAAAAGGATAATATATATATATATATATATATATATAGAGAGAGAGAGAGAGAGACGTGCAAAATATCATTTTCAAAATAAAAGTCAGAATATAATTAAAAAAAAAGTCAGAATATAATTGTGTTGAAAAGGAGAGAGAGAGAGAGACGTTCAAAATATCAAAGTTATAATATAATTGTGTTGAAAAGGATTAGTGAAACAATAGAGAGAGAGAGCCCAAACAACCCTTTTAATTTATCATGAAAACTCAAAGAGAAAAAAAATAATTATGAAAAGAAGAAAAAAAAAACCCTTACCACAATTAGATCAGTCATAGTTAAGAAAATTAGAGTTTCTGATGAGAAAACTAAGATTAGAAACCTTAAAAGATAAAATATTGTCGAATGTTGAGTTTTTAATGCAGAGAAAATAAAATAAAAAGAAACAGAGAGAGAGAGAGAGAGTCCATATAACCCATTTAACTTATCGGAAAACCCAAAGAGGAAAAAATAATCATGAAAAGGAAGAGGGAAAAAAAAATCTTACCACAATTAGATTCAGTCATATATAGTTAAGAAAATTAGAATTTCCGGTGAGAAAACTAAGATTAGAAACCTTAAAAGATAAAATATTTTCAGATGTTGAGTTTTAAATGAAGAGAAAATAAAATAAAAAGGAAAACAAAAAATTTATAACCAGAAATACCAGCTAAAAAAATTAGGGAAAAGATAAGATAAAAACGAAAATAAAACATATAAAAAAGGGTTAAAATGAAAGAAATATGGCAAACAACTAAAAGAAAAGAAAAGAAAAAATAAAATAAAATAAAACAAACAAATAAAAGTGAACAGCTAAACTGTTTTTAGAGAGAATTTTGGATGGTCTTCTTCACTAAATGAAATATATATATATATATATATATCTATATGTATATGTATATTTTTAATGGAAAATGTAAAATGAACTGATATTTAGAACAAAGAAAAATGAGCATAAATTAAAAAGAAAAAAGAAAAAAATACATTTGGATTTATTTTAAATTAAAAATTTTTATCTTAAAATGGTGTGTAAATTACCTTGTATTAGTTGAACTTGATCCTTAATATCTGTTGGGGAAAAAAAAAAAAAAAAAAGGGAAATTCTTGGAAATTTTTTTTTTTTACACAAAGTTAGATATAGAAAAAAAAATTCCTATAAAAAATAGATTTTTTTTTTTTTTTTTTTTGTAAGTTATAATGGTAATTCTATAATATGTTTTAATTTTTGGTCTCCTTTATTATCCCTTAAAAAAAATGTCAAAATACTTGCAATAGAATTGGAACATGTGGGAGGCCAAGCAACTGCCAACTGAAGCAAAATAATAGTTGTGCAGGAGGAAGGATAATTTAAGGGGGGAAAAAAAAGGAGAAGGCACCAAAAAGTTGCGTATTTAGCGACCAAAGAGAAACAGTAGATTTTTATCCAATTTTTTTATATACATAAGATATAAATATATATATATATGGGCACTTGTCATATATTTATAATACGTATATAAAATTATATAGGCGCAGTGTCCGCCGACTTAATGTGCGGCGATGACTTGACCTATATATAGGCACATCAGGGAAGTTGAAAATCGAGGTACAAGTAAGCGTGACAGGGACACGTGCTCAAAGTGTGAACAAGGTACATTGCTGTGAAAGGAAGACAAGGGCATGGATGTAATTACACATTCATAACTCAAGATGGTAACTAGTTTGATGAGGAGTCAATGGACTTGTAAATAACCGCAGTCGTTGTACGTATTAGAAAAGTACATGAAGCAGTAAGTATTGAAGGATATATGTTGGAAAAAAATACATATATATATTCGTCGTGGTCGTAAAATTTTGAGAAATTAAGGAGAAACGACACACAGTATATTCTTCCATGCTACATTGAAGTGAAATTCATGCATGGATGACTGCTGATCAATATATGAGTTAAGCTTTTGTTAGAAAAAGCTTATGCTTTGTTGGTTTACGTAGTCAACGTCCTTAAGTGAAGAAATTTTTGTTTTTCGGTTTGTTATTACCGTCTTACCATCTCTTTCAGATCTGAAGAAAGAGAGATGGTAAAAGTTCTTACCATTCTCTTTTCTCTTGTTATTCCATAAAACACGTCCATTAGAGAAGTCCAAGAAAGCATAACAAGAAATATCCTATTTAAACTCTTTTTAGAATAAGTATTTAAAGCATATTTGGCATGCCGTATTGTATTGTAGTATTTGGATTGTATTGTTATTATACTATATTATGTTTAGTTTTGCATTACATTACAATATTATACATAACATTACATTATTTATTTGTCACTGTATTGTATCGTATTAAGAATTGAGTTTTCAAAAGATTAAATTTATGCTATTACCCCAAGACCAAAGTCGGGTTTCGAGACAGGGGTTAGGGTTGAGTTATAAGACGGGGGGCTGGGTTGGGTTTCGGGACGGAGGTCGGGGTTAGGTTTCGAGACGAAGTTGGGACGGAAGTGGGGTTTCGGGGATTGGGTCAAGTCGGTTACGGGACGGGGTTTGGGGTCGAGTTTCAAGGTCGGGGCCTAGTTTAGCTTTGAGACGGGGGTCAGGTTTTAAGGTCGGGTTGGGTTTCGAAATTAGAGGAGGAGGCGAGTTTCGTGGTCGAGGTCGGGTTTTAGGACGAAGGTTACCCGACCCCTACCCCTGTCTCAAACCTGACCCTGTCCTGAAACCCGACCCCGACCCTGAAACCCAACCCTGTCTCCAACCCTCAAATTCAACCCCAACCCTGAAACTTGACCTCAATCCCTGTCCCGAAACTTGACATTTATCCCCGTACCAAAACCCAACCCTGAGCTCGAAACTCAACCTCGATCCCCTTCTCGAAACCTAACCCTGACCACCGTCCCGAAACCCGACCCCAACCCTTGTCTCGAAACCCAATCCCGACCCTTGTCCCAAAACCCGACCCCGATCCTGACCCCCATGCCGAAATTTGACCCTGACCCCGTAACCCAATCCTGACCCCCGTCTTGAAACCTAGCCTCGACCCCCGTCCCGAAACCTGACACTAACCTCTATCTGAAAACCCAACCTCGACTCCCTTCCCAAAACCTGACGTCGACCTCAACCTCGAAACCTGACCCTGACCCCCATCCCGAAACCCGACCCCAAACCCAAAACCCAACTTCATCCCCCATCATGTGACCCAACCCAACCACCAAACCTGACCTGACCCGCATTCTGAAACCTGACCACGATTCGCGTCTCAAAACCCAACCCCAAACCTCGTCCCGAAACCCGACCCCGACCTCGACCCCCGTCCTGAATCCCGACCCGACCTCTCTCCCAAAACTCGATTAGACCCTGAAACCTAACCCTGACCCCCGTCTCGAAACCTGATCCCTGTCCTATAACCCAACCCGACCCCGACCCCCATCCCATAACCTGACCTTGGCCCCCATCCCGAATCTTAACCCCGACCTCCCTCCTGAAACCTGACCTCGACTCCCGTCTCGTAACCCGACCTTGAAACCCAATCTTAACCCTTGATGCCGTATCGAAACCCAACCTCGACTCTCGTCCAAAAGCCCACCCGACATCCATATTGAAATCCATTATAAATATTTTGTTTTTTTTTTTTATATAATCACTTAGATTAAACTTATATAATACACCATAATACATAGGTTTTTTGTCTTATAAGATATCGCAGTCTGTATTATATTAATTTTTGATTTCGTATTAAACATACAATTCAAAGATATTGCCAAACATTGTATTATTTTAAATTATACAATACAGAGTGTTGATACAGTGTATTAAACATGCCCTTAAATGTTCTTTAATAATGAATAAAGTTCGTAGTTCCAGTGTGTTTTGAGGAAAGAGTTTGATGATGGTGGACGAAGAAGACGGGGTTGAAGTAAAAATGAAAACGATAATTTGATTGGTACTTTGAAGAAAAAAAAATGCTCAACGATGAGTTAGGAGATCAAAGACATGGTTGTGATGAGGGTGGAAATAGTACTTGTCCTTCGCCGGAGAGTTGCTGGAGTCGGAGTTTTGAGAGATGTTAAATCTGGGTTTTGATTCGGCGTGAGACGGAAGATATGGTACATGACGTTCACCTGAAGCAGGTTCTGAGAGATGCATCTTGATTTGGGGAAGGCTGTGAGAATTTTTTATTTTTTTATTTTTTATTTTTTTGTTTGGGAAGAGACACTGTGAGAACTAAGAATTGAGAAAGCAGGTAATGAAAGAGAGAGAACAAAAAATAAAAACTAAAAAAATTAATAATTTATTTACTTTGCAACATATTCTGCCAGATAGAATGACATACTGCTATTGTTCAGCCAGACTGCCCTTCACTCTTGTCCTTTACAACATGCCCTCCCATTCAAATCAAACGGTTGATTTTCTCCCACCGCTTGTAAACTATATATATAACTATATATATATATAGAGGTATGGTTTTAATAATGATTCCAATATTTATCCACATAATGGATGGTTACAATGAATTAGGTAGTTGATAAAAAATTCAATAACTTAAAAAACTCATTTAGAAAGTGTTTGGTTGAAGATAATTAAATATAATCAGATACTTAATAATATTTTTAAAGTAATCGAATTCTTATGAATATTAGATTATAGTGTTTGGTTTATATGTAGACAATTTTAATAAGATTATCAAAAATATTATATTATTGTTATAAAAATAAAATCTAAGAACACAGAAGGTTATTAAAAAAAAAACACAGAGTAACAGAAAAGGGATGAAAAAGAAAAAGAAAAAAAAGTTACGTATTAGGAAAAAAAAAATAAAACAACAAAAACAAATCAAAGTTGTGATTATATATATAACTTAGAATATTATGTAAACAAAATATATGCATATTAAATATATAAAAGTAAAAAAGAATAATCGTGTAAGAAAGGAGGAAAAAAAAAAGACGGTGAAGAAAATTTAAATTTTTAAAATTAAAAAGATAATTATGTCTAAATTATTTAAATTTTAAAATTATCATGATATTTAGATAATAGATAATCTGAAATCTAAAAGAGGTGGGTTTCAGATTATCTGTTGTTGATAACTTGTTAATGACTTATTGATGTGACTTTTTTCAGCTTTTTTTTTAATAAAATTTTAATTTAAGATTAATTCTCCCTCTCTCAGACATCATCTCCTTCTTTCTCTTTCCTCCTCCATTAACCCCCTGTACCGTCGCCACTGTCAAAACCCACTTCCCCCCAATTCTTCATTAAAAAAAAAAAAAAAAAAAAGAACCCTCGTCTTCTTTAACAATCTTCTGAAACCAAACAATGGCTATGGTGCAATCGAACTATTTGAAACCAAACAATCTTCTGCCACTTCAACATTCGTCCTCTTCTTCTAGCAGATTGCAGACAAATTTTAAACCAATTTTTTTGGTAAATAATTCTAAATCCATTGTCAATTCCCCAATTTTCATAAATTGAATACCAGAAGGAAAAAAAAAAAAAAAAAACCGTTGAACATCATATTATTTTTCCAATTTACAATCTTCAACTCACACCCATTTAGACTGTGCCTCTCCGGAAGCCGGAAGCTTTCAGTCTCAATGACTATTTCAATCCCAACGACTGTAAGAGAGTGACGAGCTATAAGAGAGAATTTTAGATATATTATTTATTGAGGTCTATCATGAGAAAGAAAATGGAGAAAACATGGAGAAAGAGAGATAAGTGGATCTGTTGTGAGAAAGTTGAAAGAGAAGGAAAAAAAAAAATGGGAGAGAAAAATAAAAAGAAGGATGAGAGTGGGAAAAAAATATAAATAAAGGAGAAGATATGAGAGAAAAACATAATATAGTTCTTAATATTTAAGATTAACTTGTTAGAACAAGTCATACATCATCAAATCAAATGTAATTAAGGTATACACTTATTTTTATAATTTTGTATATAACCATTCATGGTTGTCAAAAAAAAAAAAGAAATCATTGAAACTCTTATATTTTTTAGTAATAGAAATTGTTCTCTTAAAAAAAAAAAATTGATGGAAAGTCATATTTTAAGTATCTTCTTAAAATTTTATTCATTCTAATATTAAAATTGATAATTTTATTATTATTAAATTATAAAATTATCAATTTTAATATTACAGTTATCAACATTTTTGCATGTAACCCAAAAAGAAACTACATGTATGTGACCTGTCGTTTTTTGAAATTAGAAACGACAGCCAGTATTTGCAAGTCTCTGTCTTTTTCTTCTGTTTTTTTTTTTTCCTGCTGGAATGTAATTTTCCTTTTGGAGAACCACAGGTTAGTTATTGTATTCATGTCATATTTCGAAAAGTTACTAATCGTGTTCTTTTTCTTGTTCTTAGTAGAAATAAGAATTAAAAAGTGTGTCGTTTTATTCATGGTGTCGTTTACTGTAGTTGGAATACGACTCATCATTTTCATTTAAACAAAACAGTTAGTTGCCTGACCACTTTGTCGCCTATGAATGATACTGTCATTGCAAATGTCAACTGTATGCACGGATGGGTGCCCGTATGCACGGATAAATATGTCATTGCAAATGTCACCTATCATTCTAAGTAGACGACAAAATAATGAACGTCACTACACAACAACAAAATACAACAAAATAAATTCTACTATTAAAAACTACATGTCGTTTAAGAAAACAACAACTTTATGTAGTAAAATTTGATGTCGTACAATGCTGAAATGTCGTTTGTAGAGAAGAAACAATAAAAATACAGGGAGTGTATTGACAAAACGTCTTTTGAAATTGTACACGAACCTATACTTATTTTGTGTTGATTCAAAATGAGGAAAAAAAAAATCCCTTAAAAAAAAGGGGAAAAAAAATGACAACTAGTTTTCTGTAGGTAAAAAGGGTTCTTCAGCTAGAGACTTGTTGTTCCTTGCGACCAAGCATGAAATGAGCCAATAGAGAAAACCCGCTGAGAAAAAGCTGAAAAACCAAGCATTGTTGTAGATGATCACAAATGTATCCGAAACCGAAGAAAAAATCCCAATTTTCTCCAAGAATCCCGGAATCACGGGCAAAATCCCGACGATCAAAGCCGAAAGAGCCGCCAAATTGTAGCCTCCTTTGTAGTAATAAGCCCCTTTTGGGCTTATTGAATACAAGTCCTTCACACTCAAGTTTGTGCGGCGAACTAGATAGTAGTCCGCCAAAACTATGCCTCCAATTGGCCCCAACAAGGCCGAATATCCGACCAACCACGTGTAAACAAAGCTCTCGCTCGATTTTAAGAGCCGCCACGGCTGAAACGCAACCCCGAGCAATGCCGTGACAAGAGCACCACTTCTGAAAGTGAACTTGGAGGGGCTGAGATTGACTAGCGCATTAGCCGGGGCCACAACGTTGGCCGCTATGTTGGTCGTAATGGTGGCGAGACTAATCCCGAAAATGGCTAGAACCATTGTCGTTAGGCCTCCAATTTGCTCAAGGAGTTGGATTGGATTAGAAACGACACGACCAAAAATGACCGTTGTTGAGGAGGTCACAGCCAAGCCTACAAAAGTGAACAACCCCATGAAGATCGGGAGCCCGGCTTGTCCCAAAATTTGGTCCTTTTGGCTCTTGGCGTATCTAGTGAAATCCGGGATGTTAAGAGCAAGAGTGGCCCAAAAACTTATATTGGCGGTGAGAGAAGGGAAAAAAAGAGACCAAAACTCGGATGAAGAGAGCCTAGACGACAAAGAAAGCATGTGACTGAAACCGCCGGCCTTAACATACGCCCAAATCAAGAGACAAGAAGTGAGCAAAATAAGAATTGGTGCCGAGTACTTTTCTAGCTCTTTGATTCCATCCATTCCTTTCCAAACAATGCTCAATTGGGCAACCCAAAACAAGACAAAGCAACCAAATTCGAGTGGAGAAGTGCCTAACCAAGGTACGGAAGTGGAAAGAGAGGACTCTTTGATGCTTTTTGGCAAGAGAAGGAAAATGGCCTCTCCTCCAATCCACGTCTCGATTCCGTACCAACCACAGCCCACGAGGGCTCTCAGGAGAGTCGGGACGTGGGCGCCGCGGATGCCGAAAGCGGACCGGGCCAAGACGGGGAACGGGACGCCGTAGCGAGTCCCCGGGTGGCCGGTGAGGACTAGAGGGACCAAGAGGATGAGATTGGCTGTTACGACAGTGGCGATTCCTTGCCACCAAGCCATGCCGAGGTCGACGAGGCTACCAGCTAAGTAATAGGAGGGGACTCCAACGACAAGCCCCACCCACAGACTGGCCATGTCCCAACATGAAAACGACCGCTGAGAGGGTGTCGTTGGCTTGAGGTCGTCGTTTGTGAGGGTCGGGTCGGCGTTGAAGCAAGAAGAAGAAGAAGAAGAAGAAGAAGCCATGCAGGAGGGAGTGAAAACAGAGCATTTCTTGAAGGAGGGTTTGGCGGTTGTGAGGAGAGAGAAAGAGAGAGAGGAGCTGGGTCTTCTTGCAGAGGAGAGAGAAAGAGGAGAAAGGTGGGGATGAAGATGGTGATTGAAGCTGAGGCATAATTTGGAAACCATGTTTTGGGAATATTGTTTTTTTGCAGAATTCCAAAAAAACTTTTCCAGGAATCTGAGTTGAGACTTCTTTGAGATGGAAAGTGTGTGGTTATGAGCTACTTGTCATGTGTCGCCGCCAATTATTTTACGCGTGGACAAGAAGAATCACACCATTCTTCGAAAAATAAAAAAATGAAAAAGACAAAAAAACGTAAAAAGACTTCTTAGCTTGCATTTTGGTGTATAATTGGGAATAAAATTTTTGAGTTGAAATTAATTAAATTTATGAAAATTAATTATAATTTTTATTGATTTTTTTTTTAATAAATAAGAAAAAATGAGATGAAAAAATTAAATTTGAACATGAGAACTAAATAGAGTTTTCTTGGATCGTGAAAAGATATGATCCAAACTTGATCATTTTTGATCTTGGGAATCAAAAGGGGTTTGTGATTGAGATTTGGTGTTTAAAATGATATGATACTGTTGAGCGGTGAAATCAGTCTTCAACTTTATTAAAAAAAACACACACACTTATTATTATTATTTTTATATTAGAAGAGAAGTAAAATGTAAAAATTTTATGTTAGCACAAAATAGAAAAACTATAAATTTTTAAAACTTGTAATAAAAATGAAAAAGTCAATGAAAGTGGTCATCTTCACTCAATCTCATATTGCTCCGTTACGGACAATACTCATGTGGCGCGCGCACACACACACATATATATATATATATATATATATAATGTGGTAGTAGATTATTAACGTAGGGTTTCAGCTAACTACCAATTATTTCCCAACTGTGCTCCACTCCATGTGCAATTTTATTATTGTTATTAGTTTTGTCTGGTGGCTTTAAAACGACATTGACTTGGATCACGACACAATTTTAGAAAACGACGTTCACATATCAAAATGACATCAGATTAACCAAACGACAAGAATATTGAAACGACACAATTTTAGAAAACGGGGTTATTGAATTAAATGGTATTCGTTAGATAGGACAACATCACAGAAACGACTTTGGAGAAACGACACTGTGTAAAATGACATCGGTTAGATACAATACAAGTTATACAACAATGGATCAAGAAAACGATAACGAGATTTTTTGAACACAGCATTGTTGAGGTCAGATTTCGTACCTTATCTCTTACCGTTCACGTGACATTATAAAGCAAAGAGGTTAAGAATTAAACACCTTCCCGAAGTCAACATATAAAAAGATCACAAAACCTGCCATGTTTACTCCTACAAGCAATCAAGGAAATAATCAAGCCTAAAAAGGGACTTTCTCTAATTCAATAAAGCAAGCTATCTATAGAAAGTCAACTAAGATAAGAAGAGGCAACTTCCAATAAGCAAATATGACAAGATCTACACCAAATCAGGCAATTGAAACTACCAATCTCTATGTATAAATAGGAGACATCACCATATGCACAAGAGAGGAACTTTTGCCCATTCTATATGGAAATCAGGCCCAAATTTGCCTAAGACATCCAATATCATCAAAGATCATTGGATCTTCATAAGAATCACGTCCAAAGAGATATTTTCGCAACAAGCATAAGAAATCATTGGAGATCCTCCTAGTTCATCGGACTTAATCTTCGACCACATCAAGATCATTCTGACTTCATCTTCGATCATCTCGCAAGAGGCCGAATCAACCTGGAATTCTCGTGATTCCCGCATCTTCACCTGATTCTCTCTACTCCCTGCTATCTCTCTCTATTTCTAGCAATCCCCTTCTCTTTTATTTTCATTCTCACTACTACGGCATTCACTGTACTTTTTATCAACTATAGTGAAACCCCCGAAGTCACCACAGAAGATTAGCTCTCATATTGAGGTGAATCTCTATAAATCTCTTATGTTTTTTTGTCTCATTTACTTTACTTTACTGTTATTGTGTAACTAACACGCTCGGTTAACTCAACACGCATTTAGTCGGCTCAACAATATAGTCATAGGCCCTAATCCAACTCGATTCGATTCGATTGTAGATTTTACCCTCTACAGGCACGATATTTTAAAAACGACAGTTCTTTGAAGAAAAATACATCTACTTGGAAAACACCAGCATATCAAAAAATGACATCAGCAAAGAAACGACATCTACAGTAAATTCGATATTTATGAAACATCATCATCTTAAGAAAACGAGAGATCCTTAACAAAACCAAGATCAATTTGGAAAAGGGTGGCATCGTTTTGTAAAAACCATAGTAATTAAGGAAACAAACAAAAAGTTAAAAAAAATTTGAAATAATTTAAAAACATCTTTTTTTTATTTTTTTATTTAAGATTCAGCAAAAGCTACAAAAAGATCTGAAAACGATAACAAAATTGAAAAGATAAAGACGACATATATATAGGCAAAAACGACAGCAGCTCAACTTGAAATCAATTTGAAAATGGCAGTGGCTCAATTAAACGACAACAATACGAAGAGATAAAATCTGAAACGAAAGTGGCTATAGAAAATATCAGCTTGCAAAACACCATTGTCTTGTGAAACGACAGTCTTTAGAAATAACATTTGCTCAAAAAAAAAAAAAAAAAAAAAAAAAAAAAGAAGAAGAAGAAGACAGTTGCTCCATATAACTATAATATTTTAGAATTATATTTGGGCTTTAGTTAACACCAATTATTTTCTAATGCTCCACTTCATGTGCGTTTGTCTGGAAGAAAGTGCTAAACAACCAATTTGTTTAGCTACCAAAAAATAATATAAATAAAATAAATAAAAAGAAAGAGAGAGAAAATCAATTCGCTTCCTCTGAATTAGGTACAATCAAATTAAAGGATTGAGATATGGATCCATTTAGATAATATGCTATATTGTATGTATGTATAATTGATTTAATTTATTCATTCTATATAAATATATATGGTTTATTTGTGTCGTTGTAAAACGGAGCACCAAATTAAAAAACATGTTGCCATTGGGTTCAATAACTTACAATTTAAAAAAAAAAAAACTTTTTGCCCAAGGTTTTTTGCATAAATGAACCTAAAAACCTTTATTGGTTGCCAAATTAGATAATGATATTTTCAATTTTGACACTTGGGATCTTAATTGTCGTTCAATAGCTGACACACGTTATCAATTAGAGACACACGCTATCAATTAGACTTTAGAGTCTTAAATACTAAAACTAACAATTTGACTGCAGAGACAAAAAAAATTTAGGTTATGTAGGTGTAGTTTATCCAATAAATATTGGACACTCAACTGATTTCTTAAGAATAATTAAGATAAATAAATATGTAAATAAATATTGGTCAAAGAATATAATCCACAAAGAGAACTTACCTGATTATGTTTGAGTTTATTGTTCCGAAAAAGGGAGGGGGGGGGGGGGGGGGGGGGGGGGGGGGGTGGGGACCTGGCATTGGGACGAGTAATTTTTAACCATGCAAATAGTCTAGACTCTTCAGAGAAAGGTCTTTTTAGTAAATTAAAAAAAAAAAAAAAAAGTTAAAAAAAATGAGTTTTTTTTTCACAAGAAGTTTCCTTCTTTTTTAATTTTTATTTCTTTTTTTTCGTTCTTCGTTGTCTTACATGGTTGTTTATTGGCAAACACACCGTCCTATAAAACAAAAGGCCAAAAATGAGGAAGTTTCCACCGTGCCAAGTCAAAATTCTTGCTTCTTTAGACAAAAAAACCCTTTGGGTTTACCTAAAGGTCACCTGTCCGCCTACCTCTCCCAACAACCACCAAAATCTATTTGTAAATTAATGACACCTCTGGTGCTTGGGCTTTTCCAAATCTAGCTACATACCATGTCAAATATTTCCCAAAAAATATCATTAAATAAACTAATATTTTATGCTATATATACGTATACATATGATATGATTTGAAACCTAATACCATATTTTTTATTTTCGGATCTATATTAAAAATTATTTTAATATGATTTTGACAACATTTAACATTCATGTATACATACACTAATAAGTGTACTCTACCATGCAAAGCTACATATTATACAAAATATAACATATATATACCAGATATATAAAACCACCAATTTATACACTTGTCAAAAGCTAAACCACACAAGCCAAACCTACCTAGCTAACCAAGTATATATATAGTGCCACGATTACTCTCACACACATAGACTTGAATCCCTCAAAACAATACAAATCAATTCAACACGTCCCCCCAAATTTTTTGGAAACAAAAACCCATTCTTTCCAAATCAGACCGTTCACCCAAAATTCACTCCCCATTTTATGCACATGTCCCTAAATAACCTCCTCTAATATATATATATATATATATAATGAAATAAAATAAAAAACCCCACTCTCCAATTTGTCTCAAACAAAACACACAAATTATAATGACCAAATAATGGCAATGGAAACGTCCGAAAACCTCATAAACACAGTCTACACTCCTCTTCTAATCTCCGGCACCGGCATAATCATGACAGCCATAGCAATACTAGTTTACCACTTCGTAATATTAAGGTTTTGCTTCAACACAGAGAGGCACAGATCACGATTTGTGTTTGATGATGATTCGGTTCAATTAAAGATAACCAATCAAGGGTTGGACAAGAGAATCCTCGACAAAATCCCGACCGTCCATTACTCCTCCTCCGCCCAAAACGACGGTTGTGATGGTGGTGGCGAGTGCGCCATTTGCTTGGGGGAGTTTGAGGAAAATGTTGTCGTTCGTTTGTTGCCTAGGTGCAAGCATGCGTTTCACGTGGAGTGCGTCGACCAGTGGTTGTCGTTTCACACGAACTGCCCGTTTTGCCGGTCTCCGGTTTGTCCCATCGTGATTTCGGAAGTGCCCGCCGTACGTGTCGAAGATCGTGATGATCATCACCTTCATGATCGTGAGAGGGTTGATGAAGAACGGCGTCGTTTTGATAGCGTGGACAAGGAGAAGCCTCAAGGTGTCGTTTTGGGGTTGAAGAGGTCGTTTTCTATGGATCAATATCATGTCCTTATTGACATGTTGCAAAGAAAAAGTGATGATAAAAACTGTGATCCTTCTTCTTCTTCTTCGGCTTCTTCTTCTTCGAAAGAGTGTCTACGGCAGAGCGGATCGTACACGGCTCGGTTTGATCGGAAGTCGTCGGTGTTAATGATGTCGTTTTCGCAGATGCGGATGGCAAGGACTAATAGTACTAGCAATATAGCTAATGGATCAGATTCCACTGATCTTTGCTAGACCATCTTTTTTTTTTTTTTTTTAAATAAGTTTATTAGGATGATTTTTTTTATAAAGTTAACTGATCTAGCACTTTTTTGTGTTTCTTTTCTTACATGTTTTTCTGATCTTAGCGTTCATTGTTGAAGCTTTTTTTTTTTTTTAAGGCAATTTGAATAATGTGACATTCTCTGAAATTAACTTACCAATAGGTTGAAAAAAGAAAAATTCAGGCTGCGGCAGGCTGAGTATATTGTTAAGCAGAAGTTATGTATAATTTTTTTATCTCATCGTACACTTATCATTTGCTTACCTATTCCATATTGTTAAAGTAAAGCGGTAAATACGAGTCATCCAGCCTGATCAAAATGGAAATATGGACCAAGCTTGTCGGTCCCGATCCTATAGTCAGCAATTTATATGAAAAGAAAGAGGTCCTATTTTTATAACACAAAAATTACAGCAAATAGGCCAATTTTTAAAATTATTTACTATAAACAACATATTTACGATAAATAATTTATTTATGATAAACAATTTTTTACAAAAAGACTTGCAAAATAAATATTCCTTAAATATGCTTCGTAAATAAATTATTTAACGTAAATTTTCTATTTATCTCAAATATTTTCAAACATACTATTTACAATAAATTGTATTTTTTTTAAGAAAATACTATTTACTACCCTTTTTTCGACAATTTAACAAACAAAATTATGTAGGCCCGGCCCATGGGCCTATAACCTCGGTCCGAAGCGGCTCGTGTGCCAGTGTCGGGTGACTATGCGGGCCAGCCTGTAACTTTTCTAGAAAATATCGACTTATACCCTGAGTGTTAGTGTTATTATGCGTTCATGGAAAGAAGTGAGTTAAAGGAATACCAAAGGGAATTCGAATATACTACTTCTGCGTGGGATTTGGAGAGAACCTTTTTAAAGGAAACAAAAAGATTGAAAATATCCCTTTTTTACTTCACTTCTTAATCCATCCATGATATAAGCGAAAGGCGATATCGTTTTTTTTATTTTTTTTATTTTTTTTGGTCATATAAAAATGGTATTGTTCACACCATACAGGGGGGAAATTATGTGGTTAAATAGCTAAACTTCATAGGTGATATTAATTACAATATACCTCATGAAAAGGATTTGTCTCGAGTGTAACGGGTATATAATTGCTCACCAAGAATACAAGAAAAATAATATAAAAAAAAGGTGCCCATCAAAGGATAGAGAAAAATAGGTTTATTATTATTATTTTTTTCTTTTGAGTGTGAGAAAAAAATATGTTTCTAACATCGAACATGATGTTAGACATTTATTGATATTGGGTAAGACTTGTTATCGAAGCATAAATTTCGTAGGCACCAGATCAACAAGCAAATTATTAAATAGGGACAAATAGGGAAGAAAACATAAGCATCATAGAGCGTTGACTTTGTAGTTCAAGTTTGGCAGAGTTAGTTCAATTTCTCTTTGTATTTCAACCCTACATGACGTCCTAGTTGGACAAATAAAAATGATTTTGGAGACATTCCAAATGATGTACCATAATGCAATACGATAATTATAATGTTCACACTTAATAAGCAAAAATGCCTCTAGGGAGTGAAAAAAAAAAAAAAAAAAGGGCAAAAAATGCCATTTGAGCAAGCACTTTTAACTTTCTCTAGGAAGGCTTTTGCTCGTGGAAGAAATACACATATATAAGGATTGTCCCTTATCCTATGTCGCAATTGTAATTTTATAATAAATTACTTGTAACAATTATTAGTTGATTTGTTTGTAATTTTATATAAAATTATGTGCAACATAATATTATTTAGTAACTATGTATGCTAAAAACAAGTATCATTGAAAAAAAAATTACAATAAAATCAACTGATTGTTATAGTAACATATATAATAAGTCATAAATCAGCTGAATAAGAGAGTGTGTCTTTATATATGAATTAGAAAGTAAAAATTTATAATATATAATAGCTATTATTTCAGGTGTTAGATTATGATATATATGATTTGTTAGTAGAACAATTATATACCGCACACTGTAAATATTTGACGTTAACACTTATATATCAACTCATTAAAAAATTAGTTTGACAACTAAATATAATTCCTATCAATAGTTTTAAAAATAAGAGGTTCTATTGGAGAAGCTCCTATATATAGGATAAGTTCAAGTTTTTTAATTTGTGTTTCCAAATTGCATTATAAATAACTTAATCAATGATATTTTTTTTTTAACTTAATATAGGATAATCAATGATATTTTTAAACCTCGTGCGGGTTCCTTTATGAAAAACAATTCTATATTTTAATCCTATCAGCTTTAGCTTAAAAATTCTTTTCAGTATTCAAACACTTCTAAGAAAATAACGTGTTAAAAGCTAACAACTACTTAAATTAAAAGAGTAGCGCAGAACTCTTATAGAAGTGTTAAAAAAAAAAAAAAATGGGGTAACAACAGAATCTTTTTTTTTTTTTCCCCCTTTCATTATAATTAATAAAGAGTTGCGCATTTGAGTCGTAGGAGCCAAAATGTAGTTGTTGTTATTCTTTTTATTTATTTATTTCTTTCTTTTCCCCTTGATAAATAAAAGAATAAATAAATTATTTCATAAACATGTTTACCAATGGTAGTAGTACTATCGCTTCCCATATATAAGAGAGAATTGTCCCAATATATTAATAATGTCAAACAAGGCTTTTATTATAAGTAACAAGAGAAAAAAAAATTATCAAAAAATACAAGAGAGAATAAGATTTAGACAATTAGCAAATTAAGTTTATACTTATTAGCCATATTTATTTACTTATTTTGAGTCTAATTAAAACCACAATATTGATCACTTAATGGCCTTAAATAGCAATACTAATATTCATGTGCATTCTCACATTATTTAATATTTCGCATTCACGTGTAAGTAAATCATGTTCCTTTTACGTACTAATTAAGAATGTTATTGCGAAAAAGCTACACATGAAAGAAAGAAAACATATTTAACAATGAACCTTCCTAAGTTTCTATTTATATATCTCTCGAAAACTAACCTAATATGATTTACAGATCAAAAGATGTTTCGTGGAATAGCTAGACATCCATTAATTAAGTGGTTTCTATTACATAATTAATTTTTTTTTAAAATACGGTCAGCTTATTTTTTGGTTTCTTTTTTTTTTAATAACGAATTTATGACGATAAATAATTTAGGTAGCTAAGAGTTTTTTTTTGTTTTTTTATTTTCTGATCCCTTCAATTGACCAATTAATGTTTAATATTTTTTGCCTGAATTTGTTGGTTTCTGGATTTTTTTTTTTTTTTCGCTCTCAAAGTGAATGACTTCTAATATTAATTGAAACTCTAGAGAAAGTCATTGGTTATTCTTTAATTCAACATTTTAACAATATATGCACCCTACTCCGTCGTGGTCATTGTTATTATTATTATTAATCATTTTAACAATATACGCACCCTACTCCGTCATGGTCATTGTTATTATTATTATTATTATTAATGTTATTGTTATTATTATTATTATTATTATTATTATTATTATTATTATTATATATAATTGCCCCACTCCTTTAGTTAAATTACCGAAAATGTTTTAATCAAAAAATTTCTTTAAAAAAAAAAAAAAAAAAAACGAAGATGCATTATGTGACACCATTATAATATCCATCAATCTACATCAATTCTACCTACTCATTCTAGCTTCCTTTGGGTTTTTTTATTTTTCATTTTTGGGTAGCTTCCTTTTAAACTAGAAAAGGTGCCACAGGAAAGAAATATATTAATCTCTCCCTCTAGTTTAGACGTTAAGCTAAATGAATTATATATATATATATATATATATAATGTGCTACATATTGGCAGCACTGATTATTATTATTATTATTATTATTATTATTATTATTATTTTATAAATGACATTAATTTTGATTTTTTTGGGGGGTAATTGTCACGTTAATAATTTTCGCAAATCCTTATTGTAATTCACCATTGTCATATAGAATATTCAAAAAAAGCTTCGTAATTATGTACCGCGGTAATTATGAATTTTTTTTTAATTTTAGTGATATGTGAAAATAATAAGAACGTACAATTGTAACCCTTTCTCATGGAAAATATGGCCAAAACTGCAGGGCTGTATTTGCCAAAGAATTTGGAGCTCTCCTATCATATATAATATAATGCATGATTACTTGAAAAGTAAAAGCAAAAAATCGTCCAAATAATGATTCGTTTACTTACTCCTGCAAAAATGGTGAGTCTCTCATGGAAAGTTGATTTGCCCCGTTACTTGTATGTGCTTTTATTTTTTTTTTTTTTTGGTGAATGAAAAAAAGATCTGGGAGTGGTCCATTATTTTCAAGTTTTCAGCCCTACAGGTAGGAATCTATTTCCCTAGATATGACGTGAAAACAAGTTTTTTATACTAATTTCTCTCAGTCGATCATCCGGAATCTATTTAACCATCATCAAACCGTGCTTCAACAGTCAAAACTGGAGCGAGGTCTAAGAAAAGACCACGAGAATCGAACCCGAATGAACGAATGGGAGAAGTTAACAAAGATACCCACCCAACCTATCCACCCTGTGGATGTCATTACTTGTATGTGTTAAACAAAAGAAAAGTTGTATTCTTTGTTTATTTGTTAATATGATTATTATTATTATATATTTTGGTAAGAAGAAAAGAAAAGTTGGGAAATGCTCCTTTATATAAACGGCCCATGTGGGTTGGTGGGGCCATGAAAACAAATAGGCAAATAAAACGGAATCCACAAAGACTTGCTTTTTAATTTCTTAATGACATGTACACCTTGCAATTATCAAATAACAATTCTGCATTATTGCATCTTTCACAAGAGAGAATTTGTTGTATGGGACCCAAAACCTAAAAAAAGGAGGAAACTTTCTTCCATACCCTTTTGTTTCTTTGGCATGCTTTTTTGACAGGGACACCGAAATAGCGGGTTCTTTTCTTTCTTTCTTTCTTTCTTTCTTTCTTTTTTCTTTTTTTTTTTTTTTCTTTCTTTTTTCCCCTCTTGTTTTGTAAAAGAATCATTTTTTTTTTGTTGTGGGGGGGGGTGGGATGGGATTTAGGTCCAAAGGAATGAATAATTAAGAACCAAATGGAGCCCTACGAGGAATGCCTTTTCTTCTCCTTGCACTTGAAGGAGGTGGAGAAGGCGTGGCCGGGTACATGTCTTGTTGTGAGCCTTCACGCAATTCTTCTTCTCCTCTTAATGTCCCTCTCCTTGACGATATCCCTTCTCTTCTCATCCCCTCTAATTCTTCCTCATTCTTTGCCTCCAAGGCAAAGCTTGCATCACCATTGCTCTTTACTCCCACAAGCTATACACACACACACACACACAACAACAACAACAACAACAACAAAGTATTGATTAGTAGTTATAAACATATAAAGCATAACGATAACTTTATACTTAACTGCATCACAAGATAT
Source organism: Ficus carica (assembly GCA_009761775.1). NCBI lineage: Eukaryota > Viridiplantae > Streptophyta > Magnoliopsida > Rosales > Moraceae > Ficus > Ficus carica. The sequence continues at coordinate 16,223,590 of CM019751.1, forward strand.
AAAGGTCATATCCCTCTATCTTCAAATTGAATAATAATATATATATAAAAAAAAAAAAAGTGAATGTACTCTTTTCTAAGTCAATCCAAACAAAACCCAGAATACCAACCACAAAAAAGAAAACACATCAAAAGTACTTTTTTCTAAGTCAATACAAACAAAACCCAGAATATGAAACATACAAAAGAAGAACATAAAACGGCAAACTCATTCTAATTCTTTTATTTTTTTTTAACTTGGACGAGGATTTGAAGTTTAAATTTCAATATATTTGAAACTGGCTACGCCGGTAACTATAAATTATTATAATCTAATATATGAACGCTATAATGTGGTGGTGATAATAATAATGATAAACATCTAAAAATTAAAAAAAGAAAATCAAAATTGGGTGGTGGGTTACAATGATGTTGATGGTGATGTGGGCGTGATGGCCTATGACCATATGGTGTGTTTGCGAGCCACATTGATAATAATGTACATTGATTACACAATTAACAAATATTGAAGAAATTACTACAAAACCCACAAACATATATATATATATATATGATATAATTTGAAGGATAATAATAATGGGGAGAAAATTCAAGAAAAGAGAGAATGCAAAAAAATGATAATAATAATGATTAATTTACCTTACAACCCAGCGAACAGAAGCGAAAGGGGTCCAACAAGCTTCTCCCACAGATTTCGCAAATGTGGGCGACGCCCTTACTGGCCTTAGGCTGTGGCCTCTCGTTGAGGAACAAAACCCTTGCACTGTTTATCACATACGTCTGAACTCCACTTATATCCAATACCTTTTGAATCTCTGCAACTCTCACCACATCATGGTACGAAGATCTCCTAATCTACAATGCCAAACACATATATACACATTTTTATATAGATATATCTATACAAGATTCAATTTTTATAATAATAATAATATACAAAGACTAATATGCATTATAAAAAATAAAAAAAAATTTAAATTACCTGAATGACTTGGTGATCTTTGTGTTTGGATGAGCGGCAATAGAAGCAAAAGGCGTCGCCGTGGGGGCAATCTAGGCAAAACATGTTCCGCTCGCTCCGAGTCGCATCGCCGTGAGTTCGGCACACCGAGAAAAACGACGCCGTTAGCAATGGCTCTAGCCACGGTGGCACCGGCATTTTCTTGTCCTGATGATTATTATTATTATTGTTGTCGTCAGAGAACCCACAAAAAAAAAAAAAAAAAAAAAAAAAAGAAGAAGAAGATACAGTAGAGAGATGAATGTGGGTGTGACGTTATTACCATGATAAAGGCATAAAAATGGTGAAGAGAAAAAAAAATTTTAAAAAGGTACTTTTTTTTTTTTGGGTCTCTTCCCAGATAGATATGCTTTGGATTCAGCACTTGGGAATGACGTACAAAGAGAAAGAATCGGAGAAGAAAATGTAGAGAGAGAAAGCGGGGGAGAGAGAGAGAGAGAGAGGGCTGAGGCAAAACGACCTGCAACTTAGAATTCAACAAGAAAACAACGCTTAGACTGGGGGACAAACGAGACTATTGATAAATCGAAAGTACCAAAGTCTAATTGAGATCCAAGGGCTGAGATTGAATGTGGTGGCTGGAGAGAATCTTCAGCCGTCGGATTTGGCTAGATAGGGATAGGTGGGTTTGGCGCTTACGCCACTTTTGGATCTTCTTTGCGCCTCCACGTACTCTCTCTCTCTCTCCAGAGGTAGCCCACTTGGCTACGCATGATAATAAGCCGAGATTGATTGCTTGTTTAGTTTCTCTCTCCAAAAAAAAAAAAAAAAAATATCTGTGTTTGGATCAATGCCACGTGGTGGAGATCAACGGTGGAATCACAATTGGGAAGCCACATTTTGGTTTAGTTTCCTGATGTTGATAAGCAATTATGGTGCATTTGATTTGGAAATTTTTAAGTTAGAGTTAATTAATTTTTTAAAAATAAGTTAAAATTTGTGTTGATCTTTAAAAAAAAATAAAAATAAAAATTGAGATGAAAATTTTGGATTGGAGAAGTCGAACCAAATGGAAGGTTAGTGAAAATTTATGAAAAATTTATAAATAATATATATATATATAGTCAGGGTTGGGTTACTTAAGAAAAAATCTCCATAAATGGTACGTTGATGATAAGAACCTTTTGAGTTTGGGGCCCAAGAAATCATTTTCAATAGAAATTGAAACGTACAATTTGTAATTAGGGAATTTTTAATTTCGACTTTGGTTACATCGTTTTTGGTATAATATTTTCTTGCATTTTTTAATTCCATTGGAGTAATATTTGTGTTAAATATGATATATAAACCATTGAAAACAACATGAACATAATTCGAATAAATTATTGCATTATATGTCATTTTCAGATATCCATTTTTGACGTAAACATGTTTTAATATAATATAAAAAAAAATCTAAGAAACTTACCTAACTAATCACATTTTTTTCATCTATTGACTAACATGACACAAATAATCCACTCTTGACCAATACGACACCAATTTTAGCTAATTTTAATTTAATTTTGGGTCATATTGATCTAATATTAATTTTTTACGTCATGTTGATGCAATGATATCTAAATTTGTGTGGTGCTTTCCCTTTTAATTCATTATTTATCAAAAGAAAAATTAGAAATAGATGTCCGGAATACCCCAATCAAAAAGCAAAAGGGAGGATTAACTTTCCGTCATAAGTAAGTAAATATATATATATATATATATATATATTCTACATCTTCATCCCTAAAGCAAACACGTTAAAAATTATAACACTAAAAATAAAAGGTTTGTAAGGCCATTTATCAAATTTGAAAACCAATCATCTCACTGGTGTACTAAAGATATATATATATATATATAGTGATTGTAAATAAGTCTAACGGTAATTCAAATTTTCAATATATAGAATTCAGATGATTGCAATTATGTTTAACGACGATTCAAATTTTCAATTAATAGAATTCAAATGATTGCAAGTATGTTAACTGAAATTTAAATTTCCGATATGTAGAAGATAAATGATTATAAATACGTCTAACGGTAATTCATATCTTTAATATATAGAATTTAAATTTCCCGCTTCAAATTTAATACATATATATAAATTTCTTTTGATGCATGTTAAAGATATGTTTAACAACTATATAGTTGACGTTTTAGCTTGGTCATGAAAAGCTCCCTCTGCATAATTTTAGGCAGCATGTCATGTCGGAAAGGATTTTATTTTAAGTACTTAAAAAGAAGAGACAGATTATACAGCATTAATTATTATTATTTTATTTTTAATTTGAAATAACATATTAATTGTTTAATCATATGATTACAAATAAATTTGGTTATGTGGCCGGCAGTACTTGGCATTAAAAATGAAATCCATCATTGATATTAAAGAACTACTAAACATACTTCCATGGCATCGAATTTGCCTTGGCAGAGCCCCATTAATATATTGCAAACAATAATGAATAAAATTATAGTATACACACACACAATATGCAGGGTAATATACTCTGCAGGAAAGGAAAAATATCTTACATATATTTGCATCTTTTAAGACAGACACTCACAGGGGTGGATGGATTGGTAAAGATGGGTGTATTTACTAGCTTCTCGCCTTCGTCCATCCAAGTTCGACTCCCGTTACTCTCTTTAGGTCTCGCTCTAGCTTCGGCTGTTGAAACATTGGTTTAGTGATGGCAGGGTAGATTTTGGATGGCCGACTGAGAAAAACTAGTATAAAAAACCCGTCTCCTTGCCATACATAAGGAAATGGGTTCTTGCCTGTATGGTTGAAAACCTGTAAATGATGGGACCACTTTCAGATTCTTTTTCATTCACCAAAAAAAACTTTTAAGACAGCGAATATAAGTATTTAGCATTGAATTTTCTCATTAATTTGTTGAGTATGGAACATTTTTAATAATATATATAATGATCTATGATTTTAGGTAAATCCCAATTCAGGTATCTTTTATATTTCTTATTGAATGGCACAATTATTAACCCTTTTTTTTTTTTTGGGCTGGAATTATTACAACCTAATTGCATTCCACCAAATATTTATGTATATACCATTTATTGAAAAGAAAAATGCATTTAATGGCAAAGAGAGACGTAATTTAAATACTAAGTTAAATTATGTTAATTGCAATCCAAAAGCTAAACTAAATTAATTCATTTTTTATCTTTTTTTTTTTAAATCTTTTTTCTTTACAAATGAAACCACTACTACAAAATAGAGATTCGACGACGGTTAAAAACCGTCGTGGTAATACTTAAACGACGGTTTTCTAACCGTCGTGGAATCCACAGTCGTGGTATATATTTGGATTCCACGACGGTCGAGTAACCGTCGTGGTAGGTAACAACGAAAAAAAAAAATTTACGAATTGAGCTACCACGACGGTCGAGTAACCGTCGTGGTAGGTAACAAAAAAAAAAATTTACGAATTCCCACTAAATCAACACTTTTTTTCGGAAATTTCTCAAATCCGTGCCTTACCCAACCAATTTAATTCAATTTAAAACACAACCATAATGAACAATCACCGAAAATGTAGGGGACGGATTTTGGCCATTTCGGATGGAATCTTCCCAACTCAACAATCTACAATTTCAACATTTTGGACGGAACATTTTATCAACAACCAATATCAACAAAATCAACATTTTGGACGAAAAATTCTCAAATCCGTGCATTACCCAAGCAATATACATTACAACTTTCCGGCTTGTCGAGCGTCAGTATGGGCGGAGTGTGGCGAGAGAGAGAGGGAAAGCCGCGTGAGTTCCTTGGTGGACCCGTCGGAGAATGGAGGAGGCCGCGTGAGTGGTGGAGGAGGCCATCGGAGAATGGAGCCAAGAGAAAAATTTGAGAGGTGAGATAGAGAGAGGAGGCGCGGTGAGATAGAGTGAGTTTTTGGAGATTTTAAGTAGGGAGGGAGTGGCGAGAGAGAAATAGAGGGAAGAAATTGGGTGGCTTTGGGTATGGAGTTAGAGAGTGAAAAAGTAAAAATGCTCGGAATGCAATGGGGTGGGAAAGAGGACATTTTTTGGGTTTTAATACATGCTCCAACAAATTGAATTTAATTTAAAAAATTTCAAAATTCCCGCCTTAGTTCCTACCACGACGGTTTTTTGGGAAAACCGTACCCCAAAAACCGTCGTGGTAGAGTCCAAAAATTTAAAATTTTTTTTTTGAAAAAAGACCCTTCCACGACCGTTTTTTAAAAAACCGTCGTGGAAAATGCGGCAAAAACACGGAGCGGAACAAAGTTTTCCGAAAACCGTCGTGGAAGAGCTTGCTTCCACGACGGTTTTTAATAACCGTCGTGGAAGCTTGCAAAAAAAAAAAAAAAAAAAAAAAAAAATTTTAGCTTCCACGACGGTTTTTAAAACCGTCGTGGAATCAATCCCATGATTCCACGACGGTTTTAAAAACCGTCGTGGAAGCTAAAAAAAAAAAAATTTTTTTTTTTTTTGCAAGCTTCCACGACGGTTTTCGGAAACTCTGTTCCGCTCCGTGTTTTTGCCGCATTTTTCACGACGGTTTTTTAAAAAACGGTCATGGATGTTCCGTCGTGGAATCCACATTTTGTAGTAGTGAACTATGCGTTTCTGGATCAGTAAGTACGTACGATTCAATTGAAAAAGTTTTAAAAGATAAATATAATTTTGTTAATTAAGGTAGTGTAGGATCGCTTTTTCCACAAGAGAAAACCATCAATATGATATACATAGCCGATCACAGATCTTTCCTTTAAAGATCTAAGGAAAAATATGTTTGATAAATGTGAGTAGATATGCTAAGAAAATAATGTGATAATTAATTATCTAAATCACTCAATATATATTTTTAAAGGAATTAATTCTTCGGGCCATGTGGCTCCCACAATGGCTAAAATAGTTCTCAAATAAAAATCCCAATCATAATTACTAAGGAAAAAACCAGAATCTTTTTTTTTTTCTTTTTTTTTTAATTGAACAAAAACTGGATTTATAAGGCCAAAGTAAAAGATGTGAAAGGTTAATTAGGACATTCAAGAAATTAGTTCTCTTGCTTGAAGTGGTAATATTTGTTATGCTGCTTGTATGTAACGGGAATGATGCGGTTCATTTCTTAGTTAGTTATGTTATTTTTAATTCTCTCAATTTTGTTTGATTAGACTATTTATCAAGATTCGTTTTTTTTTTTTTTTTTTTTTTTTTTTTTGTACTAAGTGTTAAATGAAATATAGTTTCCCTCAAAAAAAGAGTCAGGACAAATGAGGAGAGAAATTAGAAAAAGAAGATCAATTAGCTAGGTAAATATTAGGAACACGAAAAGCATTTTCCTAGAAGAATAAAGGGGTGAAAAGGAGAAGGTTAGGACTTTGAAGGATATGATATGACATGATATATATCAAACTGATTCATATCCTCGGCTAAAATATTGACGCTTATTAAAGCCATACTAAACCCGACACAAAACTTCAAAAGACAACTATTAATTCACTTATTTAAAAATAAAATAAAGGCCCACTAATATTATTGTATTGAAACTATTTTCTTTTCTTTGTTTTTAAGAAAAAGAAAAATCGCTGACTCTATTATAAATTTTAGAATTTACATTCCCAAATTAAAAAAAAAAATGAGATTGATCATTTATTTGTTGGCGTTTATTTAAAAAGTTTATCATTAAAACAAATGCTTTGCTTTTTTATATATGTACTTTGGACATGACAATTGCATGTACTTTTCTTTTAATTTTTGCTTAGTTTCGTGGTCCTTCATGTTTATTGAAGTCGCAAAAGTAAAGGGTTCAATTTGATCCCAAGATTTTGTCAATAGTTTTTTCTCTCACAAATATGATTATAGGTCGATCTATTTGCCATTACTATTTGAAAGCCAAATACTTCTTCTATTATTGTTTGGACAGGCATTCAATCAAAATCACAAAATATCACTTCTAAAAAAAATTACTTTTTTAAATAAGCTTTAAAACTTTTGACCGGAGCACAATAAAGACTTTATAAACATCTTTTTAATGTTTTAGTTTTTTATCGACTATTTATATATCATTTTTATCCTACATAAATTATTGCCTAAACTTTTTTTTTCCCCTCTTCTAATTATTATTATTTTTAAGCCAAAGAGAACATTATAGTGTAATAAAATAGTAGAGTTGAACAACTTTATGTAGGAGCCAATTAGGCTGGCAACATGGGGGAGTAGTTGTTTTATAATACTATCTCCTTGTTTCGCTGAATCTGCTGCGCAATATTATCTGCTACTTTTCATGTTATTCTATTATGTTTATATATTAACTCACACATATATATGTGTGTGTGTATATATATATATAAACTATATATATATACACACACATTGTTATTTTTCTTCGAGAGCCAATATTCTTAATGAGGCTCATTAATTATGTTATTGGTGGTGTCCCATGACATGCACTTTTCACTTGAACAAGTTAATGATAAGTTTGTTTAGTCAAAAAAGTCCATATAATTTGCTTATTATCACTAAGCCTTTTCCATCAAGTCAATCCTCCTTTCCTTGATTCTTTCCGGTATAATTTGGGAGAAGACCACGCCAAAGGATTTCATTTATGTGACAATAATAATTCAAAAAGAGAGAGACAATTATATATAAAATATATACGATAATATTAGAGTACCAACTTCAGTTTTAAATTTTTTTTTATATCAACTCACATAATGGCAATTGATAGATGTAATTTTATAATTTTAATCGGTGCATAGTAATTTTTATACGCTTCTTGATAAATAGAAATGAAAGTTCATATGTTAGATAGATTAATATTTAAAAGTTGAAATTAGAATTGATTTTTCTTTTTCACTATTTTAAAACTGAAACCATATGGACAAGTGAACATTAATCTAAAGGTGCTTTTCATGTTTTATGGTATAAATCGCAACCTTTTTTCTCTTCACATTTAACTTGAATTATTAACTATTTATGTACAAATTCTAGAGCATCTATTTGCTTTGTTACAAAAACGTAACAAGTGTAGACTAGTAAAAAAATAAAATAAAATAAAATCATTGTAATGTAGTGTCGGTAGGGATTTTTATATTTTATAATTTTTTTTTTCCTCTCTCTCTCGAATCCACCATATTCTTTTCCAAGGGAAGGTTACGCTGAGAGGGCATATTAATTAGTTCATTTTATTATGTGTGAAGTGTGATAGTAGATGCATATCAATTCAAGTTTGGTGAAACTTTATCATCATTAAATGTCTCTTATTGTCACACCATGCATGTTTTTAGGAATCTCATGATCCAAACTATCAAAGTACTGTTTACCAGGTATTAGTTTTCTTTGTTATATAAAAAGAGAGCAACTAATACAAAAAAATAATAATTATAACATTTTAATAAAGTTTTGCACCCTTTAATAACTCCTTCTAAGTAGACTAAGCTCCTACCCTAATATTATAAATAAAAAAATAAATCAAAATATATAGTGTGAAAAGGCAAAGCAGCCCTAATGGATAATACAACCAAAAGGAGCCAATGAAATAAATAACGCAACCTCAAGAACAAGCAAAAACTAATTAAGTTACAATGAACAGATTAGACGATATAACTTTTGAAAAGTAGTCCCTAAACTAAAACTCATTAAAATTCTTGCCAGTAAAACCCAAAATAAAAAACCTAATAACAAAAAAAGAGTATCTATGTTTTATTTGAAAAATTTAAAGAAAAGTCATGATAAACATATGTTGAAGTGATCCAAAAACCGGAAGACCTTCAAATAATTTAGCATCATCCATGTGCAAGAAAACGGTAATATATATGGGAGAGGGGTGATGCCTCTGATCACCAGCGACTGAATAAAATCTACACCCCCTAGACCATTGTAAAATACCATTAAGATCAACACTCCGAATAGCAAGCTTAGCAGCAGTACAATTTTCTACTTTCTTATTATGAGATAGACATGTTATTGTGAAAAATCACAATTTTTTAATTAGTGATATTGATTCTATTATGAACCAATTTTAATGACACACACATACATATATATATATATATATATTTTAGGAGATAGTGACAGTTAGGTTGAGTTTTTTTCGATGTACTAAATCACGCGTATAGTAATATTCTTTGTTACCATGTTTACTAAACAGTTCCATGATGTGTTACAACAGCATTTTCTCTTGGAGGTTTCTTACTAGTGCAGTGAATAACTATAATCCAATTCCTCCCTAAATTTAAGGAAGATTTTTTTTTTTTTTTTTTTTTTCAACTAAAGAACTATCAATTCATATTCTAAAGGTTAGAGAAAGCAAAGCCCTACCCTTTCAGACGTGAGGGGAAAAAAATTGTCTATTTTTCACATTGGAAAGTTTTCTAGTATTGTCGGTTTCCATTAGAAAACAGCTTCTTGCTATTTTACCCTTTTGAAAGGGAGCTCTCCTTTCCATCTTCTTGCCCAAAATTTAATCAAATGCTGTATCAATAATGTGTCTGTTTGTGGATGAAATGGTCAAGTCAAGTGGTCCTATATCTATATATTCTATATATCTACATATCTATATATATATATATAAAAGATATATCTACATATGTATTTACATCAAAGCAAAAAATTAGAAGTGGTCCTATGTATTAAAAGCGATAATGCCTCTAGTCAAATCAAACCGACCAATTATATTTTCTGTTCAATTTAGATACGTTCAATAAATTAACTATTATAATTACAGTATATATATTATAATTACTGTATATATATATAATGTAGTGTACAGTTAAAAACTTATCCTTCTTTAAAATTCTATCATCATTCAAAAAATAAAATAAAATAAAAATAAAAAGTTTTGGAGGATGCATATTGTTGCTTTGTAAATTGATTCGACATAACATCTTTCTTGAACAATTAGGCACTATGAGCCTAGCTTTTGTTTTCTTTAAACAGTGAGACACTTGTTTCTTTTCTTTTCTTTTCTGTTTTTTTTTTTCTGTTGTTTTTTTTTTATTAGACAACTATTGTTGATTGGATATATAATTAGAGTCATTACTCATAATGAATATATAATCTAGAGGGAATATTTCAACAACTCTCTTCTAATTTAGACCAATAATTACTTCAATTTTTTTTAAGCTAGGCTGTTGTCATTACGTCTGAATTACCACCAGCATGCACACTTACTCATGTCTGAATTACCACCAGCATGCACACTTACTCATTATTACCTTTTTAACATCACAATCCGTATTGAACAATGCATTTCACCTTATTAAATTTTCAATATTTTCTTTTTGTTTCCTTGATTTCGTAATTTTTTTGTTTGAAATCAAATTTTTATTGGTATCATGAGCTTTTTTTTTTTTTTTTTAATTATTATTTTTATTGTACATAGGACTCTAAGGACACCCACTTTATTAATAAAAACCTAGCGGGTTCATTTTCAAAGTTATTGGAATTATAATTTATATAAGCTAAAACCGTCAATTTACTTGTGTTTTTTGCTTTGAAGTACTTTGCTAAGGTGTTTACATATGACTAATAGGACTTTTTTCTTTCCCTGCATTGGCTAGAAGAGATCTCATCGAAACCTTAAAATCATAAGAGTGTAATCCTTATATCATAATAGTCTAGTAACTTAACGATGTTGAACAAATTTATCTATTAACACCCTCTTTTATGTGTAAAGTACTACCATTTAAATGAACCGGGGGTCTAAATTCATTGTCCGGTATGAAAATTTGACTCCAAGATCATGATGTTAAAATTTAGGGGGCTGGGGAGGAAGATCTCTCATAGACACAAGTATTTCAGTTTCTTCCTAATCGGCTAGTATAACATGTAAAAGGGCTTTTTTAGTTTAAATTTTGCCTGTTGTTACCTTGTTATTGTCGTGAAAGTACTATGCAACATTTTGTTAAGCTTTGGAAGAAGGTGTGGGCTTTTTGTTTAGAGCTTGGGTTGGGCTCTTAGCCTAGGCCCAGTGGGGTCTACTCTTCTGTCTTATCTTGGCCCAACAAGTTCTGCTTCCGATTAATTCCTTGTTTTTATTGTGTGTAAATGAATCATAAACAAACTTGAGTACTGAGGAACTGTAAACACACCGTAAAAGTAAAACTTGATTTTCAGGCCTTCAGCCTTTCTTAATTTTCAAACATAGAGATTGAAATTAATACTAAATCTGAAGTTTGCTTTGTGTAACTACACAATTTATTCCCAAAATTAGGAGCTTATAAGCATAGAAATATGACACCTAGTGAAATTATTTAAGAACAGATATTATTGAATTTTTTTTTATATAAAAACTAAAAAAAATTTGAAATTTACGCTGTTTTAATATAAACAATTGCAAAATATGAACATTTGAGTAGAATTGAGCCTCATACAGTATATTCAAGGGCTATTAAACGAGGATTAAAATAGATATGAGCCTTTGAGTTAGGATTGGAGTGGGGATAATCGTACCATCCCTTGTCTCGACTTTTTTTTCGATTTGTTTTCTATGTTATTGTATTGACTTTTAGGAATTTGGTTTGGTATTATTGGAGTTTCGATTTTGTTTTGTTGGTTTGGATTTGATTTTGAGGCTTTGATAGATTCAATTTGATGGAATTTGCTCGAGTTGAATAATGTTGCAAGAATTAAGATTACTTTTAGTAAGTAAACGAGTAGATACTGAAAAAAGCATGTCGGTCTATTCCTTCCTCAAGTTAGGAGAATTAAAAAAAAAAAAAAACGTAACGACAACGACGAAAACTCGTTCATGTCCTATCTTAATGTCAGACGGATACATCAGTATAATGGTAATCATAAAAATAAAAAATGCAAGTACAATTTATAGTATTATTATTAGAAAAAATGCTTTTATTAGTTTATTTTATCATAACTTATAAATTTTTATTTTCTTATTATGGTATGTAAAATTATATAGATCTCTTTATTGTAATTTATTGGTAAAAAATGTGTAAATAATAGTACCATCCATAAGTCATAACTTGACCTTATTTTTCTCTATCATCATCATTTTTTTTTAAATTTAGATGCGGAGTATTCGAACTCTATGCATGTGTTTGATCAACCGGTTTGAATCTAAGTTTTTTATATCAATTTTTTTTCTAACAAGTCAATAAAAATTATAAAAAATTAATTAATTCAAACCTAGAAAGTTAAAAATTATATTTTAAATTGATACATCAAATATGTCAATGAAATTAGATATGATATTATTACTAAAATCTTCTCCACTATCTTCAAATTTCTCAAGTTAAAAAAAAAAAAAAAAAAAAAAAGCTATTAAATTTATTACTAAAAAGAAAAAAAAAAAGCAATATATTTATCGACGAAGTTGTCATCCTCTGGCTTTTTCGTTGCATTTGCGAGGATCCTTCATCCTCCTTTGCGTGTACCTTACCATACGCGTGGACCAACAAATACCCGCCACGTGTTTTACCAGTTGCAGTAACCGTTCTCACAGCACAAACCTAATCGGAGAGAAAGCCCAAACAAAAACCAGAAAAAAAAAAACCTTTTCATAATAACTGTGCGGAGAGAGCATTTAAAAATCTCTTTCGTTTTCGTATTTGTTCGTTCTTGCTTTTGCTTCCCGGTGGCAACTTCCTCCGCTTTCTAGATAATTCCGATTCTTTGACCGGGGTCAGCTCATCGGACGGTCCACGAGCTCTCCAACCATGTTCAGATTCTGGTACTCCTTTTTCTTCCCTTGCTATTGCTTAGGGTTTAATTCGATCGCTGGTACATTGGTTTCATTTTGATTTTCTGATCGAATTTCCGTTTTGTGTTTCGAAAGAAGAATTTCTCGGGGATTTCATTTATTTCTTCAATTTTTGTGAATTTCGCTAATGAAATTGAAGAACTTTTTTTAATTATTTCGGTTAATAGTCGGATTACAGTACTGAATTTTGAGTATGAGGTCATATAAAATGGTATCAGGAAACGAATCGTTTTTTTTTTTTTGGTACAGAATCTGTGGAATTATTGTTTTCAGATCAATAATTCGTTATTTATGTCTTTTGAATTGAAAAGTTATGAAATTGTGAATAAGAAAGAGAAAATTTTGGACGAATTGGTTTGTGTTGCTTCAATTTGTTGCTTGAAGTTTGCACCTTTTTGTTAATTAGTTTGTTGTGCATTAAGGGTTTTGGAATGTTGACTTACAGGGGTTCGCAGGATCAACAAGCTCAGCCCCATCCGCAAGATAGTGCTTCGCAGTCATGGTATCCTCCGTCCGTTATTAGCTCCCCGAGCTCGTCTCGCCCTGAAACGCCAAGATCCACAACATCTTCTAGCAGCTTCGGTTCGCAAAGGCCTTCTGAAAGGCCTCCGTCTCCGTCACATGTTTCGCCTACTGAAGCAGCCGGTATAATTGCAGTTCTGAAGGATAAAAGGTATGTTACTTTTCTAAATACTTTATTACTATGTAAGCATGCTCTTAGGTTATACTTGTTTAGTCTCTTGAATTGGGAATCAAAGTAATTTTCTGATGAATCAGCGATGATTGAAATATTTTATTTTGTTTTCCATTGAAGCGTTTAGTGGTTATTAATATTTGTTATCATCTTGTTTTTCTTTGTTTAGTGTTGATGAGTTGCGGAAGCTTGTGTCCGACAAGGATGCATACCATCAGTTTTTGTTGTCCCTTGATCAGGTCAAAATTCAAAACAATGTAAGTTTTCTTTTTTATCTCCCATCCGCAGAAACTTCAAAGTAGACTTCATTAGTTTTTGTCCTGCTCATCGAATTGAGTGGACAATAACCCTATGATTCATTACCTAATTAGCTGTTTCATTTTTTATTTTTTGAGTTCTTACTCGAAATTTGTCTGGAAAAGTATGCTCATGAAGGATTGTTTCTGATACTTTCAACATGAGTAAAAGTCCCTTGGTTATTTGGTTCCTTGATTTGTATGCAAAACCACATTTCTATTCAGCTGGAAAGTTGGTGCCTGAATATGATATGGCGGCAGACTGGCAGTTTTCTTTTCTTTTTCCTTTGTGATGTTTAATTTACACATGTTTTGACTTTTTTTCCCTCTCTCTCTGGCTATTTGTTTGTCTTCAGCTAAGAGATGAACTTCGAAAGGAAACTCTGCAGCTAGCAAGTGAGTTGTTGTTTCTATTTTTTGTGAAAATTCATTTTTAATCCGACTATGTTTGAGTTTAAACACGGGAAAAAAGATAACAAAAACATTGAAATTGAACAGGAGAAAACTTGGAAAAGGAACCACGCATAATGGAGCTCAGGAACCAGGTAAATTTTTCATTCATGTTTTGCCTTCTATTAGGAACTCCAGAACCAGGTGATTTGTACCGACTGTGGAACCATTCTCCCATTTTTTGTGGTTAACAGTGCCGAATCATCAGAACAACAGAATTGGCTGCCGCTCAGGAGAAATTGAATGAGCTTGAGAGGCAAAAGGAAGAAACTTTAAAGCTATGTTCCCCTGCTTCCCTTTTCCAAAGGCTTCATGGTATGCACTATTGAGCATGATAGTTTGAAATTCAAGAATGCGCGATGAAAGAATAATAACGTTTATCTTTACCTGTTTCGAAGTTTGTAAAATAGGCTATTATTTGCAACGCCTATCTATTAGGACTACCTACAAGTTTGCTGGGGTGCGACATGGAAGTTTCCATTTCCGTTTTATGATTTTAGAAAAATAATAATAATAATAATAAATAAAGGGACTGAAAATGAACTGACATTTCAGAGTTAATCTTGAGTTGGTTAATCTTTTGTCGGTTTTACTTTAACCACGGGCTTTTAGTTAAAGATTTCTGAAGCAACATTGTTTTTCTGGTACAGGTGCAATGAACAAGGCAGACGAAGAATCCGAAAAACTGCATGAGCAGATCCTTGAAAGGGAAATTGACATTGGAGCATTTGTGCAGAAATACAAAAAGCTCCGCACCACTTATCACAAGAGAGCACTCATTCACATTGCAGCTAGAACGAACATGATTACTTGAACTGCTTGTAATCCAGTAGTACTTGATTTTCCAGATGTTGCCGTTTTCCTTTTGTTTCTAAACGTTGAACGCGAATAAAATATATTGTATCGGATGTCATTTGGTGGTTTTTTTGCCAAATTAATGTAGTAAAAAGTTTTAATATTGTCACAGTTTTTACAAATAATCTATCAACTTTCGTACATGGCAAAATGACAATAGAGTATGAAACAGAAGGGTTCTTTAAAACGACAGTGAGAAGAAAATGAAAATTGTGGATAAAATGGAAAACTAAAGCGGAAATAGGAGCCTACAATAACTTGGTGACACTATGTCTACAAGCACAGAGGAAAACGATAGAAAAGTGTAAAAACGACAACAAAGTGAAAAACGACAGCCATATTAGAAACGAGAAGATTTTCTTTAAACAACATAGCAAAGCGATATACGAATTGAAAGAAAACGACCGTGAATAGGAGACAAGAAAGTGAGAAAGAGACGAACGTATAAAAATGGAAAAGGAATAAGGGGAACACGACAACAATAACAGGAAACCTAGTAAGCCAAGAAGATAATATTATCAAACGACAAAGAAAAATTTAAACGACAACAAATGAGTGACGGATTAAAAAAGAAAAACAGGAGAAACGACAAAATTTGAAAACAACATAAAGCAGACAATAACCTGAAAAAAAAAGGAAGGAAATGGGAATAAAAAAAATTAATAAAACACAAAATGACACTAATTTAAAAATAAACGGCTGTCAAAAAAATTACAGAGGAAAAAACGGACAGTCGACGATAAAGTTGAAAACAACAGAAAGATGGAACGAAAATAAACTCCTAAACGACAACTAATGAGGGAAAAAAGACACAAAAGTGTAAAAGAGAATGATTGGACAAAACGATAGTGAAAGAAAACGAGTGTAAACAATAGATGAGCATTTAACAAAACGGAGAATAGCACCAAAATAAGAAATGAGAGTAAATTTGTGGAAAGGACAAGTGTCGAGAAAAGGGAACAAACGACAATAAAGAGGAAGAGGTTCACGATAATAGGAAACGGCAATTATTGCTTATAACGACAACATATAGAAACATGGCAATAAAACGACATAAAAGTAGCCAGACAAATACTATTTATATTGCGACTATCGATTTAAGGACATTCTAAGTAGAGAAGAGTGAAAACATCCTTACTGTTACACCAACGCAAGTTTACAAGAGCAGTTTCTCCTTTCATTGATCACAATTTCATCATTGTAGAGTAAAAGGTAATTCCATTTGAGCATAAAAATATCAAAACCTATCTCAAATCCTTTTTTCTTTGTTGTCGCGTCAAGTTGATCACAGTATAGCCAAAAAACTATTGCTCGTCAAGAGAAAAATAACCCTTGTTGATCCAAAAAGCCCTAATCAGCTCATTAATTTTCTACATTTATAAACTTATAAATATGTGTGTGTGTGTGTGTGTGTGTGTGTGTGTGTGTGTCTGTCTGTAGATGTATTTATGTACGGAATTAATTTCAAGGCTGGGAGTGGTAACCATGTGGATTGTTGCTTGCCCACTTCCACTGGTCCCTGCACATCTCCTCTATCCCATATTTTGCCCTGAAAGACGCAAAATTTAATCATAATCATTTGTATAAATTAAAAAATAAAAATAATTGTTTAGAGGAAGATTTATTTAAAAAAAAAAAAACATACTTCCAACCAAGTTCTTTTTCAGCCTTTTCCGTAGATGCATAAATAATCGAAGCATCTCCCTTTCTCTTTGAACATACTTTGATGGGGATTTCTTGGGGAAAATAAAGAAAGAAAAACTTCACCACTATGTTTTATTAAGCAGAAAATTATTTCTAATTATATTATTAATTAGCGTCCAAAAAGAATTTTGGGGCTTTGACATTTATATATGTCTATATATAGAGAGAGGGAGAGAAGCTCACCTTGCCAGAAGCTTTCTCGAAGTTAGCAACCGTTTCAAGAACACTAGTTCCTCGTCCAGTTCCCAAGTCGAACGCAGCACAACCTATTAGGTTAAATTGTCTTTTGAAAACCTACATATATATATATATATATGTTTGACAAGTTCCATATAAAAAGTTGTTTTTGACAAGATTTATTAAATCTTTATGGTTGTTCTTTTGATCTTCTACAGAGCTTGAAAAGCAAAATTAAAACCAAAGGGGTTATGAAAATCGGTGGTGTTTAACTTGTCCAAATGTTGTTTGATATACACAACTTTCTTTATATAATAGAAATAATTACTAACACAAAATCAGGAGAGAAAAAAAAAGGAGGAAAAGAAAGAAAGAAAATAATTAACTATGTTTTCAGTTGTAAAAAGCTTCTGAAGAGCAGCAATATGATTATCTGCCACGTCCATAACATGCATGTAGTCTCGGATCTATTAACCACAAAAAAAAAAAAAAAAAATGTTTTTAATTATAAGAATATATCAATACAACATTACAACATTACTAAAATAAATACTTACATGTTTTTGCTACGATTCTATGTGTAAATCGTCGTTGAGACTCATTACAAGAAATTTATTTAACGAATAACTGATGTTGGAAGGACATAATATCAATAAATTTAATTGTCCACTATTATTATTACACCATTCCGATTCAACGTCGATTTTACAACTTTCATGAGCACCAACAGGGTTGAAGTACCTTAGCAAGATAATTCTCCATTCTTTGTCGCCCTCATAAACATCACGACCAATTTCTTCAAGGAAAAGCTACAAAGTTTCTTTAGCCAACCGAAAAAAAAAATATATATATATATCACAAATATATATATATATATATTGCATATTTTTGCATTTTTTGACCCAAAATTATAATCCTCAATAAATACCTTGGTTCTTTCGTAAGGATTCTTAGCTCCTAACTTAAAATCCTCAACACATGGTATTCTCTCGGGTTCACCATAAACAGTTGCAGAAGATGAGGAAACCATCTAGAAAATGAACACAAAACATATTTATATATTTGCACTGTAAGCAATAATTTTTAAGCTCTACAATGACGTGAAATTATGATGTGCCTATTTGGCATAAAAACTATTTGAAATTCTATTTTAGGTTTTTTTTTTCTTTTTTTGCTATGCATACCCGCTGCACTCTTCATATGGAAAATCAACATTTGAACTAAATATCTTGACAATTGAACGATCTTTCAAACTTCAAACATCCTACTTTAGACGGTTTTTGATACGTGACTCACATGGTTTTTGGCAGTTTTTGCCTCTCATTTACTACCCATCTGCCATGTACATGTTAATTTCCGTCGAGAAATAATCAACAAACTTTGACTTTCTAGTTTCAAGGACTAATATGCTAATCACAGAAAGTTATGGGGTAGTAATGTAAAAAAGCCTTAAAATGGCATTACATCTTTTTTATTGTTTGTTAAGGAAGGTAAATACTATTTTTGTCTGCTTAAATTTTTTCTCACGAGATGCACGAGAACATTGACTCAAAAATTATAATACATTAAAGCAAAGCACCAAAAAAGAAAAAGAACAATCAATATCAAAAGAATAAAATGAGGTGAAAAACGAACCTTTTTACAATTGTATTTTTGCATGACCTCGTAAAGATTAATAGCGCCGATCAAATTATTATCATAGTAACTGAGAGGATCCCTATTACTCTCCTCTACAGCCTTTAAGCCAGCAAAATGGATCACTGCGTCAAATATGTGTTTCATATGTTGAGTCCGCCCCATGTATTGGGCTGGACTATTAAATTTATTATTAAAAAAAAAAAAAAAAGGAAGGGGGGGGGGGGGGGGGGGGTGCGCCGTGTGGCTGTATGCGAAAAACAGAGAGCGTGAGGGAGAAAGGAGAGAGAGAGAAAACGTGGAGTTTTTTAGGTTTGTACAAAACGATTGAGCGGTGAAACAGTGTCCGTTAATGCTCAAATTTGATGTGGTGAATTTTTGTGACGAGCTCTTCTCATTTACCGGTTCCGATTTTTTGAATTGGTGTCTTTAAGGTGCTTCTTCCAAATTTCCACTTGAGACCTAGAATTAATTTCAATTGATGCTATATGTTGAAATCCATCTTGTTAATGATGAACCTTTTGTTTAGTCAAGATTGTGTTTTATCTTAATGATTGTGAGCTTCTACTTGCATCTAGAGACAACTTTGTAATCATATTGTTGTTGATATAGTGGAAGCTGATATCGAACTACAGTTCCGTGGTTTTTTCCCTTCACATTAGAGGGTTTTCCACGTAAAAATCGGTGTCTCTTGTACAGTTGATTATTTTAATTTTTCATTGCTTTGGTTAATTTGTTAGCTTTGTTAAAACTTGTTTTTGGATAACCCATTTTATCACACAAAAAGGGGAAAAGTTTAATTGGTGGTTTTCCCAACACATATGACATAATATAAACATGAAAACCCAACAGCAGAAAATTGAATAAAGAAATATATTGAACAAAGAAGTGATATGTTATACTTACTCAATAAAAATAAAAATAAAAAAGGAATTCTTTATTTCTTTTTCCCTAAAAATCTGTAATGTATAGGATAAAGTTTGTTTGCCTTTTTTCTTTTGTCAAATATTTCTATTCTAAAAACATTAGACTTTCTTATGGATGTCCTCTAAATTTTTTTGAATCTTTTCTTCGCATGCTTCTTAAACCACTCATCAATTTAATTAAATTTTTTATCCGGCAATTTATAAATTATATTCTCCATCATTCTGTATAAAAATTATATTATTAAAAAAAAACCCCCATACCTAGTGAGAGAAAGCAGATTATCCAAATCGGCCTTGTTTCTGAGATCACCCTGACGCAAAGACAAAGAAGTAATCAAATTTAATCGAAACCCAATTCATCTTTTTAGCTGGGAATTGGAATGACACCCCTCAAAATTATTAAAAAAAAAAAAAAAACCAGAGAAAGTCAAATGTCTTATCTAAACAAAAAATTTAAAATTTAAAAACAAAACATAACTCAAGTCAATCTAAACAAAAAAAAAAATTTAATTTAAAAATAAAAAAATAAAAAAATCGAAAACATGTTCTAAGTTTATCTTACAAAGACAGATCAGAACAAATTTTCGTTTTAATATTGAAGAAAAATAACACACCATATGGAAGTGAATATAAAATGTGTATTATCTGTGATCCTATATTATCAGACCCAATTTTTGTTTTAGTGCGTGGAGCCATGCACTTAGCCATGATCTCTACATAAAGAATCCTTTCAATAATATATAAGACGGGATTCTCAATTCACAAAACACAATTTAAACAAATTTTAAAAAAAAAAAAAAAAAAAAAAAAAAAAAAGCCAATATCCGCTCCGTTCAATACATATTAGAAAAAGAAAACAAAAAAAAAAATGAAAAACGTAACAAATCAGGGAGAATTAAAAACGAAATAATAGACAAGCGCATTTTAAATTCAATGCAAACACCAATTTATCATTTAACATTCTGAACAAATTTACACAAAATAAAAAATAAAAAATTTGAGATAAACATTTACATCGAAACAGTTGTTTAATTAGAAATTTAAAAATTTGTCATTTGATTTCTATTGGTTGGTAGATCAACATTTTCATCTAATCATCACAATTATGTGGCTTTCAAATTATTTAAATATTAAAACTTTACTTTTTTTGAATTTTAAATTTAATTATAATGATAAAATATAGAAATATCATTTGAAGTAACATTATACTTTGAATCACAAATCTCAAACATGCTTTTGTTCACAATTTTTTTTTTTTTTTTATACCAAATATTGCATTGGAAGATGTACATTGGAGATTTAATATTTGTCTTTTTTTAAATAAAAAATAAAGATAAGGTGTGATCGAACTCACAAATGCTCATGGAAATCCCTCCCAACCCCCTTCCCTATGCCATTAGACCAAAGGATCTTAGAACGTCTCTGATAGAGTGCCAAATCAAATTTTGACATGTGGGTAGGAAAATCACTCTCTAGTGGATAATATTATTTGTAATGTCGAATTTGTTATCACGTATAACAATTGCCAAAGAAATTTTTATGTTGAAGTTTTAATTAGTGTTCAAAAACTCTCTTTAGAAAAATAATAAAGAAATAAATAAGCAAATAAGAAAAGGAAAACAACTTTTTTTTTTTTTTTAATAAGTAGTATAACATGACAACTGAACAACTTTTAATTCCTCAAAATATATCAAACTTAAAAAATAAAAAATAAAAAAAGCAGTACATAAATTCCTGCAACCAAAGCCAATTTTGAGAACAAATCTTAAAAGAAATAACAATATATACCAGGAAAGTAACCAACAAGGTGGATTTGGGAGGCTCGGCAAATGAAAGCCAGATGATGACCTCAAGCTCAGCATAGAGAGAGATAGAGAGAAAGGCATAAAGAAGAGAGAAAGAACGATGGCTTCTTGAACACTCTACAACATATATATGTGTGTGTGTGTAGATATATATATATGTATGTATGTATGTATTTAGATCATAATCACAAGCATCTTCTCTTTCTCTCTCTGTTTGCCTTTTCCTCTTCCCCTCTTTCGTGATTCTTTAAGATTATATGAGATGAAGCAGACTCTTCAATGTATATTATATGTAAGAGTTATTTCTATTTAAATTTGGATTAGGATTGGTAATAAGATAAATTTTATCTTTCATATTTGATTTTAAATAATCAAGATATATGTTTATCTTTTAGGATAATTTAGAATATTTAGAATTAAGTAAGTTTATGTTTCTGTTAGTTTAGATTATCTATAAGACTATAAGAAATTCGGTCATTGGAATTTCATAAAAGAGTGTTGATTTGACTAATTAATGAAATTATGTTTTGTTTTCAATTACAACAATATCTAACCCTAACCTCATATTCTCTCTTTCGTGATTCTATCATTCAAGATATGGAGGATAAATTTCACTTTATTTACCTAATAGCTAATTAGTAGAGCAGAATAATGCGGTAAAAATATTTTTAATTCGAGATTTAACCTATATTTGAGGCCTTTTTTTTTTTTTTTTTTCCTCTTCTTTCTTTTTCCTTTTTGTTTACTCTCTGAATGAAGTCTAATTATAGTTGCTTGCTCTTTTTTTTTTTTTTTTTTTTTTTTTGGGGTAACTAGGTTACTCGTTGGCTATTGTTTTGCAGTTTTTGCGAACTCTTTCCTGGACCTTATAAAAAAAAAAAAGACAATAATAACTAAAATAATTTCAATCTATAACTGGCCAGCTAATCAAGGAACTTATGGCATTGATATTAATTTGAATTAGGATTGGGATTCGCAATAGGATTAATTTATCTTCATTTGGATTTAAATCTAGACTAATATTTATCCTTTAAGATTATTTAGAATATTTAGAATTAAGTCAAGTCTACATTTGTGTTGGTTTAGATGTACATAAATAACTCAGTCATTGTAATTTAATAAAAGCGTGTTTATCTAATTAATGGAACTATATTTTGTTTCTAACTACAATAATATCAAACCCTAATCTCGTTTTCTCTCTTTCGTGATTCTTTAAGATATGGAGGTTAAATTTCACTTTATTGACTTAATAGCTAGTACAATACGGTTCACATATATATATATATATATATATATATTTTTCCATCTTTTTTTTTTTTTTTTTCGTTTTCTTTGTTCTTTTTCTCCGAATGAGATCAAGTTATAGTTCCTGTGCTTACTTTTCTTTATTTACCTTTTTTTTTTTTTTTTGGTAAATAGCTTTTTGAAGGTTGTTGTTTAGTTTTTGCATACTCTCACTTGGACGAAAATAATAATAACAATAATATCACTATAACTAACCAGCCAATAATTATAGAAGAACTTATGGCATCAATATAACATCACATGACCCAAAAGTATTGTGTTTTTTAGTTTTAACAAGTTAAATATGAATGATTACAAGCATAATCTAATGGTAATTTTACTTGACTCTATCATAAGTTTTAATTTCGAATCCTCCTCTTTTCTTTTTTCTTTTCTTTTTTTTTACGAACAAAAAAAATAAAAAAGGACAAAAAACAAAAGGAAAAACCCCAATGTTTCAAAACGACAACCAACCAGGAAACGACATAAAAAGAGAGAACAACGCGAAAACACAATAAGTTCGTAAACCGACAAGATATCATCGGAAACGACACAATAATTGTACACGACAACAATTGAACACCAATATTAAACGACATAACGCAGACCATAACCTGAGAAAGCGAAAACTAAGGATGAAAAGTAGAAGGATTTTTTTTTTTTTTTTTTTTCCAAATGAAAAAAGTAGAAGTTTGAAAACGATAAGAATAAACCCTAATATAAATCTTTCAAATTCAAATATTTAATTTAGTCAAAGTTAGAAAAATGGAACACATATACTACAATAATTTTAAAAATTCAAAAGAATAAAATTATCAAAATTAAAAATTTGAACGTTCATCTAAAATTCTTAACGAATTTACAAAAGGGAACAAAAAAAAAAATATTTGAGATAACTTGAAAGAACTGGAGCAGGACATCAATTCCGGCTACAAAGCAAATTTTGAGAACAAATTTAAGAGGGGAAAAAAAACTCCAAAGGAAGCAGAAACTGCTCGGCGCATGAAAGCCGGATGATGAACTCAAGCTCAGCATAGAGAGAGAGATAGAGGGAAAGGCATAAAGAAGAGAGAAAGAACGATGGCTTCTTGTACTCTCTACAACATATATATATGTGTGTATATATATTATATGTATGTATTTAGTTCATAATCACAAGCATCTTCTCTTTCTCTCTCTGTTTGCCTTTTCCTCTTCCCCTCTTTCGTGATTCTTTAAGATTATATGAGATGGAGCAGACTCTTTCAATGTGTGTGTAAACATATATATATATATATATATATATATATGTAAGAGTTAATTATATTTAAATTTGGATTAGGATTAGTATTAGGATATATAAATTCTATCTTTAATATTTGGTTTTAAATCTAGATTTATGTTTATCTATTTTGAATTATTTATAATTTTTTTGTCTTGGATTTGGAATTATTTAGAATAATTAGAATCAAGTCAAATTTAAGTTTTCTAAATTTAGATCTCTATAAATAACTCATCACTTGTGATTTAATTAAGAGAGTGTTGATTTAATTAATATAATTATATTATTTGCAATGTTCAACTCATTCTCTGTCGTGATTCTTTTAAAATACGGAGGTTGAATTTTACTTTATTTACTTAATAATAACTAGTAGAGTAGAATCCGGTAGAAATATTTTAAAAGTTTGAGATTTAACTTATATTTGTGACCTATATTTTCTTTTTCTTTTTATTTGGTTGGATTCTTTTTCTTTTTCTTAGCTTGTAGAGTGCGGTAGAAATTATATAAGACAAAAATTCCTTTGTACGACAAGATATAGGAACACGACCCTCAAACGACAATGATTTCGTAAAAGACAAAATACAGGGAAAACGACATGCAAAATGGCAATAAACGACAGTAGAGAAAAAATAATAATAAAATTTTGATCGGATATAATTCAGCCAAAAAAAAAAAAAAGAAAAGAAGAAGCAGAAGACAGTAGGACAAACAAAATACAAATAAGAATAGACAATAATTTGTCACAGAGACGGATTATCGACAATGTGGCTGTGTACTTGATTGTGAAACTTTCATATTTAATTGATCACAATTCACAGATATGGCGTAAAAAAATCTACATATATAATACAAGTGTAAATACAAAATCATATAACAAAGAGGAAATATATAAACGTTTTCCCTCTTGCTTTCCTTTTTCCTATCTTTTTTCAAAACTAAATAATGCCTACCTCAAGCTTCAAGCCTCATACTTCCTTAATACAGAAACGCAGAGGAACCAAAGAAAAGAAAATTTCATTCTTCCAAGCGATCCAACTCTTTCTCCCACTTCAACCCAAACATTTGGCGGCCGAACGGAACGATAAGATTATACCGAAAAACCTGCATTTCCCATATCAACATGTCTCAGTTTTCCTCTTTAGAAGAGTAGATAAATGGATTTTTTCACGGTTGGCTTCAAATATTTGTAGAAGACCACAGTCATAACTCATACCTATGGTATGACCGGCCTTTGATCGTGCCATACAAGTAAAAAGATCGATGAGATCGATGGATCATTAGAATTTGAGTAGTTTTTCTTTAATAAAACTGAACAACAATATATTTCAACAATCCAGATCATTTTTTAGTATCATTCTACTCCGGAAGAAAGTGCGCAAAGTCGCCTTCACAAAGAAAACATGGGAATCACATAAAGCATTTGTCACAAACAAATCATTCATCTAATGGTATATGTCTTACCTTGTTATTGATGTCTCGTAATTGATGCTTTAAAGCCTCCGAACTTTCATCCCAAGTGGAGTGATCTCCATTGCATTTACTAGTCCATGCTCTTCTCAAACCCAATCTCCATTCAGAAACCATGGTCCTTATTTCCTTGTTGAGTTCAACCCACTCTGGGGCACAACCATTCTTCGATAGGATTCGGTACAAGGTATCTTCCGCCGGGTCCGCATGAGGATTCGTATTGAGATTAAGGGTTTCCCTTTTCCTGGTAGATTCTCAAACTGACCCTCTTCCATGGAATGCCAAATTCTTTGCTCAACAACATTGATTATATCAGTTTCTGACCTGTCCAAAGGACCAATTTCTTACAATGTTACAACGCAAACCGTGGAATCGCATCAAAATTATATTTGATTAAAGAAAAAGGACACTAGATTAAGAAAAGTATAGCCATTTCAAATCTGACAATTCAAGAAAAGTACAACGATCTTTAGAAAAATCAACTAATTTATTTTTCCAACAAAAAAAAAAACAAAAAATAGAGAAAAATTAATTTTTTTTCACAAGAAGTTATAGCAAATTTATTAAACATCTAGAATCTGTGATCCTCGTAGTTGGGGGATAAAGGAGAAAAATTGGGTGCAGATAAAGTGATAGGCTTGAATTTGAACATTGAAGAATCCTAAACGCCTATATCACATAAAATTCGGAAGCCCTAAACTGCAAACAACACCGAAAATTGGGAAATTGAAGGAGAATTCTTGGAGAATAGGAGGGGGATTGAGGCACCTCACGGAATTGCGCTGTCCTCGAAGCTCGGGAGGGAGCTTCCGGTCGTTGACGGAGTCTATGACCGCCGAGAGACGGTCCACCATCTTCTTCTGCTTTTTCTCCGACTTATTCGACGGCGAAGAAGAAGACGGCGACGACGACGACGATGAGGAGGAAGCGCGACGGAGTCTTGAACCGCCACTGTGGGCCACTGCCATCGCCGCAAAAGGAGAATTCTCCGCCGTTGAGCTCCGGAGCAGAGATGATGATGATATTGTTCTGGCGAGGCGGATTGTCATGGCTCAGTGAGTCGGTTTCGGGTTCAGCCGAGTTTCCAAGGTTCTGGGGGTCGGTCCTTCAAAACGAAGATGCTTGAACTTGGTTTTTTTTTTGTTTTTTTGTTTTTTTGGTGGCTCAATGGCGGCTAGGCTTTTTCCACGTGTTCATGTATAAACGGGTAACATATATACTAACATGAGTTTGGAGAAAAAATCTTTAAAGAAAAATTCGTTTTTTAATACAAAAATGGCCAACTAGCAGGACTCTTTTTAATAATAGACTCGTCAATGGGTAAAAATTAACAAAATTCGCTATTATTATTATTTTTTCTTTTTTGTTAAATATTAGCACATTACTTCTTCATGTATTAAATGATGTGATGATTATTGCTATACAAATTAAGAGTACTCATCCTCTTAAAAATGTCATGCTAGTGCAAAATTTCTTAGCAATGTGTTCGGTACATGAGTTTATATTGTAGAATTTAGATTTGAATTGAGTTGTACGTTTGATGAGGTATCTGAATTGTTGGAATTAAAAGTGTAAAATTTAAAGCTTGTGTTTGGTTCACCGGTTGGAGATGAAATTTTTAAATTAGAATTGATTGATTTTTCAAAAACTAATTATAAATTTTGTTGACTTTTGAGAAAAATATAAAAATTGAGATAAAAAAAATAGTCAAACGAAACAAAAATGTATTGGAAAAAAAATCAATATGAAATTTGTTTTGTTTGTCTTAAAATTCTATGTAATTAAAAAAAAAACACATCTTATTTGAACTTGTATATGTTTAATTATAAACTTTTAAAATTTAAATTATAAAATTATAATAATAATTATAAACAAAAAAAATTAAAAAGATACAAATTGAGTTTTAATTTTTAGATTCAAACCGGAAATGATATTCGCAAAACTCATGATATTTGGCTCCTTAAAATTTAACTCCGCATTAGCTGCGATACAAGTCATGATTAAACGTTCATAAGCATTGAAGGCGGCAACACCCTTTTTCAAAAAAGTGCATCCCTCAATTGTACGCGCCTACACGCGCCAACAAGAAGTAATTGTCGTTTTCTTTTTTGTTCTGTTTCCTACATATTATATGCATCTTGACAATATTTTTGTTAGAGAATATACAAATCATTTTTTTTTTTGCCGAAATATTAATATAAGTTTAAGTAAAACGTCATTTTATATCTTAATAGTAAATAAGTATTTTCTTATTTTATTATTAGAAAAAAATACTTTTGCGTTGTTTTTTTTTTAAAAGAAAATTTCGCTGTTTGTTGATACATAGGATGTTTGGGTTACAAAAATATTTATTCCAAACCTCATTTTTTAACATCCCATTGAAAACTACCCATACATGCTTGACTTGAAATATTAAAAACTACCCATACATCTATCAAACGACAATTAAAAGTCTAATTTACCGCCAAAAAAAAAAAACCCAATTAAAAGTCTAATTCCACAGCAATTTGTATACTAATATATATTTGTAGAAGTCTATTTAGAAATAAATAAATAAATAATAAAGGACTCTGCTATCTTCTATTGTGCGCGTGGGCTTGGTTCTCTTCCTATCAGTTTATGTAAGCCCCACCTCAAATTTGTTGTTTTGTTTGTATAGGTTGAGCTGTGCCACGTAAGCGGAGTTATGCGGAGCTATAATTTTTCCGGAGCCACTTAGCATTACCGGATTCAAACCTTATCGCCAGACATGAGCCTAATATCCTTTAATAGATCAATTTTTTTGCATTCTGATATATAAATGTCCATGTAAACCAGATTAACACAACAAATCTAAAACATAAATGTTCATATAAATTAGACTAACATAATTTTTTAAATGTCAAACAGTTTAAAATTTAATCTAATAATTAACACAATAATTATTATCAGTAGACAAAATAATAAGAAAAAAAAATAGTGGATCTTACTTTTTAGAAGGGGAAAATGAGGAGTCTTATTTCACCGTCTTTAAAGGAGGCAAAATGGTGATCTTGTATTTATTTTTTCTTAAAAAAATCTCCAATGACATTAATTTCCAAAAGAAAGACCATAAAGTGAAGGGGAATTAGCTACTAGCCAACTAGTCACCAAATAATACTTCACACAAAAAATATATATAACAAATCAAAATCATCAATAATGAAAGAAAAATGAAAGCCATTTTACAAAATTACGGATGAAGGATCGTGTCATTACAAGGACAAAGTGAACTCCTTTCAGAAAACAAGAGAATTGAAAAATTAAAACAAAAAGATAATTAGTATTGGCCGTTGTTTCCATAGCCATTATTATCATCTTGGGAATAATTGCTTGTATCAGGTTTCTCACACATTGGAGTGGTGAAGTAGAAGGGGCCAAGGGTGTATTTGATGGTGTTGCGGTATACTGAGCTGGGGCTGCTCAGCCTAGCGCCAGTCCGACCACCTGCGAAGTTGGTGAGAACGTTGCAACTTGGGTCAGGCGACGACACGAGTCTGGCACGACATAACTTAGGATCGACTTTCTTCCCATAATTAGTGTTCAAGTTTACGCTAAAGTCGAATTGCCCGAAGTCATCGGTCGTGTCGCTTGCGTAGTGCACGACTCTGCTTCTTGCATCCATGCATGTTAGAGACACCACGCTACCTATATGCAATGGAGCCATTTAGAAAATGTTTACTACCATTTTCATACTTGTTAAAATTAGAAAAACATCACATGAGTTAAATGCAAAAGGAATTGTCATGAACACACAGGAATAAAACACACACATAATCTACATAGAGATCAATTATAAAGAACCTTTAGTAGTAGGTAACAGTGTGGTTTATATATATAAGTGGATTACACTAATTGATTTTATCTAAACAATTAGTAACTGAAAATAAACTTGTAACATTTATATATCACAAGTGCATCTCATCCCGCCGCCACTTTCGTATTTGAGTTTTAATGAATTTACAAATTATTCATTAAAACATTTAATTTGGAGATATGATCTTTGGATTAATTAAAAATATTATAAAGTGTTCAAAATCAATGATGTGCTGAAATTTAGAAGGATCGACAAAAACTCTTCCATGAAATTCAATTGTGATTTTAGAAGTCAAATAATATGGTGCTAATTGCTAAATCTTCAAGGGGAAAAAATTGGTAAACAAACATATCACAATTGATGAGTGTACTCTCTCTCTCTCTCTCTCTTTTTTTTTTCTTTTCTTTTTTTGAAAATTTTTTATTTTTACCTTTGTTGGGCTTGGCACCGTTAACCCAATCGTTCCAACCTTGGGTGCAGTCTTGACACAGAACTTTTCCACCAACATGTATCTCTGACGGCGTTGATTCTTCCCAATACCCAAATGCCATATTGGTGCAGCTCATCATCAACACTGATGTTGCAAAGACGAACACCGCCGCAGCTCCCATCTCTCTCTCTCTCTGTCTCTCTCTCTCTCTCTATATATATATATATCTCTTTCTCTACCTCAAAAAGTAGAAGATGGACAATGGATTAGAGGAAGTCAATTATATGTATGTGTGTATATACATACATAGGAATATAGAGTTGTCGTCTGTTTAGGAGTTGGGAGAGTGGAAGTGGGAGGGCACCACTTGCGACGTGCAAGCCATTTAGTAATATTGTATAATATATTATATCCACACCACAGATAGTTTAGTTTCCTTTTTTTTTTCCTCCTTTTGACATACAATGAGTTTATGAAGGTCGTTACTAAGTATTTGACATACAATGACATACAATGATCTAAATATTAAGCATAAATAAGTTTTTTTAAAACTTAAGCTTAAAATTTTTCTCTCTCTCTCTTTTTTTTTTTTGGCTAAAATCATAACATTTGGATTAAAATATGTGTTTATATTAAGAGCCGGATAACTTGGATAAGAACAGGAGGATGGGGAAAATTAGGAATTATGCCACTCCAAACTCACCTTTTTTAGTATTGTTTGTTTTAGAACTTTGAACGTCTTAAGTTCATTTGTAAAGGAAGAAAATGAGGGCATAAATCTTATAGTCCTCACCTTTGAATGTGTTTGTGTCTGTTTATCATACATAAAAATGCAAAATATTAAAGCCATCACATTTGAGAAAGGTATAAAAAAAATAATAATAATATTTATTAAAAAAAAAAACATCTAGCCATTTGCAAAGAACAGCTAATATGAAAAATATTTCTAAATGCTTTTATTAATTGGGAAAAGCCAACAAAGCTAGAAATTACAGAAGGATAAGCATCCACCAAAACAAGATCCCGACCAATCACAAACACAAATTTAGCGAATGTGTGGGCAGCTGAGATATGACTGCAAGAGCCACCACCGGCTTCATCCATCAAAACTAATGATGTCATTAATAAATGGACTCTCTGCAGAGAACATAAAATTCAATTAGAGTTGTCTAATCCGAGTCCAATTAGAGTGAGATTAGTAAATCCTACTCCTTCTACGACAGAAATTACAATCCCAGAGGTGTCTAGTAAAAGCTCTAATCAAAGAGTTTAATTATTCATTAACACAAAGATTAAAAGAAAAAAAAAGTACCAAATTACCAACCATGAAGATAGTGAAGAGTAACATCGTTCTCAACCAACCAGGTACAGCGAAGATCATCCCGGAGGAGCCAGACGACCTCTGGCTGCTCTACAACCTCATCGCCGCCGGCGACGTCATCACCGCCTCCACCTCCAGAAAAGTCCAAAGCGACGGCAGCGGCAAGGCTAAGTCCGCCATGCGCGTCAGAATCAACCTCGAGATCTCCATCGTTACCGTCGACTACGACAAGGCCTCCTCGACCGTGCGAGCCAAGGGCAAGAGCGTCACCTGCAACGACTACGTCGTCGCCGGATCGTTCCACACGATCGAGATCGAGAGGAACAGGGAGTTCGATCTGACGAAGAAGATTTGGGACTCCGACGCCATCGCCACCCTGCGCCAGGGCTCCGCCAAGTCCTCTGGCGCCGATCTCGCCGTGGTCCTGATCGAGGAGGATTCCGCCACCGTGTTCTTGATCGGAGGAAGATCGACGAAGGTTTGCCCCAAAATCAACGCCGCCGCCTCGGCGAGATCGAAGAAATCTTCTCGCTCCGACAAGTTCTTCGAAGACCTCTTAGCCGCCTTCGTGAAGTACATCGACTTCGAAATCGTTCGGTGCGCGGTGATAGCGAGCTCCGGATCGGCGAAAGACGAGTTCCGGCGGTTTCTTCTCTCGGAAGCGCAGAGGTTGAAGCTGAAAACCCTAGAAAACAACAAGTCGCGAATCGTCGTCGCGAGCACCAAGGGGAAGAACCAGAGCCTGAACGAGGTCCTCCAGGAAGCGGCGGTGATGAGCTTGATCAGGGACACTAAGGCCGCCATGGAAATCAGGGCTTTCAAGGAGTTTTCCGACGCGTTGACGAGCGATTCCGGTCGGGCGTGTTACGGACCGAAGAGCGTGGAGATGGCGCAGGAGATGGCGGCGATAGAGACGCTGCTGATAACGGACGATCTGTACAGCAGTGGAGACATCGCGATGCGGAGGAAGTATACGGAGCTGGTTAGCGCAGTGAAGAAGAGTGGAGGGAATGCGTTTGTGTTCTCGTCGGAGCAAGGCTCCGGCGAGGAGCTCACAAAGGTCACCGGTGTAGCGGCGATTTTGAGATTTCCTGTCCCTGATCTTGATGATCTGGTAATATAGTTCGTTTTTTTTTTATTTTTTTTTTGCATAGATTTTTTTATTTTTTATTTTAATATAAATCTAGAACTCTAGAATTAGTGTAAAATTATTTCAAATTATTTCTGCAACAACAATTTTTGTTTTCATTTTTTTTTCCAATTTGATAGCATCAGCAATTTATGAATTCATATTCTTGAATACTCTTACAATATATTTAAGGTAAATTAATCCCGTGTATTTATATTAAAACATGGTTTCTTTAACAATTTTATATTGAACAAGAAAAATGTAGTAAAAATATTTTTATGAACAAAATTAAATAACTAGGTAAATTAATCCAGTGTATTTATATTAAAACATGGTTTCTTTAACATTTACATATTGAAAAAGAAAAATTATATATAAAAAATATTTTATGAACATAATTGAAATAAACAATAAGGTTCAGATGCTTTGGTGGATCCAATAAGGATTTTGTAGGATTCTCCAACACTGCTTCGCCACCAAAACTTGATTAAAAGTCGAAACATCCCGGAACCCGAGACCACCTTCCTCCTTCCTCCCTAGGACTCCGATCCAATCACAAGCTGTAGGTTCAGATGCTTGGTCACCACCCCAATCGGGTTATCTCAAGTTAAATATCGATGCATCGGTTTTTCCGAGTTCAGACCACATTGGTATTGGAGCTGCTATTCGTGATGACAATGGGTCAATCTTAGGTACTGTGGCTAAGTTAGTAGAGGTCATTTTCCCCCTTTGTGGCTGAGTGCTTAGTCCTTCGTGAAGGCTAAAGATTTGCAAAGGAAATCGAGTGTGCTAATATTGAGGTAGAAACTGATGCTATTAATGTTGTGTCAGCTGTTGTGGATAATCGAGAACTTTCTATGGAGGGTCCGATTCTGGAGGTTGTTAAACAGCTACTCGCTCAATTGCGGAGTACAGGTATTCATCATATCGGCCGTAGTGCTAATTATGTTGCTCACCTCCTAGCTAGATTTGGTTTCAATTCAAATTGTACAAATGTCTGGATTGGTGAGACTCCTAGTGTAGTCTCTAATGCTGTTTCTATTGATGCCATTGCTTAATAAAGTGATTCTTATTCAAAAAATATATATATATATATATTTAAAACAAAAAATAATTTATTAAGTAAATAAAAAAAATTTAGATTTATTAGATAAATAACATAATTATAATACATAAATAAGTTATTAATCGAATAAATTTATTATTTAATTTTAATCAATTTAAATGTTTTTTAATTAATTTAATTATTAATGGGAATAATTGAGCTTAGGAAAATGACATCATCACCAAAACGACATAGATTAAATCACACTTCTTAAACGACATCCTCCATAAACCGAAGACTTGCACTAAACGACAGGATTTCCAAACGACAATTCTGCTGAAAAGGACATATCTTCAATGACAATATGACCACAATAACCATTTGTCAATATATTTATATACGTGTGTGTGACGACGACAATAAGAAGAAATCTTTTTTCTATCCCATACCAAAAAAAAAAAAAAAAAAAGCAGAGTATAGCGACACAAAATTCCAGACCAACCTAAGCTTCAAAAACAAGCAGAGTATAGCGACAGGAAAAAGAAGGCAATGATCGAAAATCAACACAAGCTCAAGAAACGACACCGTCTTTATCTTCTTTCTTAACAGACGTACTCCATTCTTCTCCTCCTCACCCCAAATTCACCATTTTCTCCACACCAACTCCCAAAGACATGCTCAAGCAGACTCAATTATATAATTTGGAAAGTCTTAATGGATGTGAAGTCAGTCTTATCGTGTAAGAGAAATTTAACAATTTCCATAATCTTCTAAATGAAATGCAAAATTGTTACATATTGATCTTAAAACTACAAGCTAACGCAACTGAAATGAATTTTTTTAATGGAGACAAGAAAGACAAAAAGTTTCTCCTTTCTTCTAATTTCATGTTCCAATTTGATGATGATGATGATGACTTCCAAGCTTAATGATCTCTTCAATAAACAATGTCATATTGAGGTGAGAAGATCCACCTTCTTCCAAAGCTCTCTTTGCCATCTCTCCAAGCTTTCTAGCTCTTTCCCTTCTCTCTCTACTTTCTTCTCCTTCGTCCATTACCCTCTCTATCGCCCTCCTTACATTTTCTCTCTTCACCTTCACACCAATCTTCTCCTCCTTTCCCCATGTCATTGGCTCCTCCACACCAAGACTTATCGCGATGTTCAACATTTGCACAACGAGTTTCTCGTTAAGAAACTGATCCCCAAACAACGGCCATGTAACCATGGGAACCCCGGCGCATACTCCTTCTAGGGTCGAGTTCCATCCGCAGTGAGTCAGGAACCCTCCAATTGAAGGGTGTGATAAGATTAGTACTTGAGGAGACCAACCCCGGATCAGCAGGCCTCTTCCTTTAGTCCTTTCCTCAAATCCATCTTCCATAATCCACTTCTCTAGCTCTTCCAATCTACTCCCTTCCCTTATAACCCAAACGAACGGCTTGTTCGAGGCTTCCAGGCCTAATCCAAGCTCTATCAACTGTGGAGCTGTAAGATTACATAAGCTTCCGAGGCAAGCATACACCACGGAGCTCGGTTCCCATGAATCAAGCCACTTGAGGC
Source organism: Ficus carica (assembly GCA_009761775.1). Lineage (NCBI taxonomy): Eukaryota > Viridiplantae > Streptophyta > Magnoliopsida > Rosales > Moraceae > Ficus > Ficus carica. The sequence continues at coordinate 16,258,181 of CM019751.1, forward strand.
ACTCATGATCTTCAATAACAGACATTTTACCTCTTTGAGCCTTGTCCAAGTGGTTTTCGTTGCATAGGGAAGCCGGACCTATATACCAAACTTTATCCTTTCTTGCCTTCTTGAATGCCTTGACAAATTCCGGCTCCAACTCTTCAAAAGTATTCATGATCACCCCGTATGACCCCATCTCAGCTTCCATCGTTTGCTCACGAAAGCGTGTCAAATTTGAAGTCAATGCTCCCGGCAGGTGAGCTTTGGTAACCTTGATTCGATAAGGCAGGTCAGGGACAACAAAGGACTCGGTCTCGGAGCTTATATTCTCAAAAACCTTGGCGGCATGTATGTTGTGCAAGCATAAGAGGACAAAGCAACCTGGTCCATGGAAAGAAATCCTTGGAATGTTGAACTTGCGAGCTATGTGGATTGTCCAAGGCAAACACGCGTCAGATATCACACAACTTGGCCGCGGTGTAAGCTCCTCCAACATCTCTTCGGCCGGCTGCTGCAGCATGCTAATCGCGTTGAAGAAATTCGGTGCATGCTCCAGAGAAGGCAGCTTGTCAAGGCTCTCGCACCCTTCAGGCAATCCTGCTTCTTGAGAAGGAAACTTCAATTGGATGAGATCGATGTGAAGACCGGACTCCCTGGCACGAGTAAGGACTTCCTTGAAACGGGCTGCATTTTGCGGTGTGGTGACAATGGTGATTTTGACACCGCGTCGTGCCAGCAGTCTGCCAATGTCTACCATTGGGATCATGTGGCCTTGTGCCATTAGAGGAAACAACAGAAAGTGAAGCTGCGGAGCTTGGGAAGCCATGGAAATTTGGGAAAGATTGGAAAATTCTCTTTTAACCCTCCTTTTTTTTTCTTTTTCTTTTTTTTTTTTTTTGGCTAGAGTCGTAAGCACATGCGTATGCATTTTTGGATTATGTGTTGAAGACGGTGGTCAGTCAAAAATTGTATGCTTAATTTCTTAAGCCACCTTCTTTATTTTTTGTTTTTTATTGTAAAGGAGAGATTAAGAACATAAATATATATGTGTGTGTGTATATATATATATATATGCACACACACAATCTATTGTTCATATACATAATACATAGGGTGTCTAGTATGGGGTACTATTTTAAGACATGAAACTATCCTCTATTTTTTTTTTCTTTTTTAAAGTAAAAAACTACCCTCTATTTGTTTAAACATACAATTTTATTCCCATTAAAAAAAAAGAAAAAGAAGAAGAAGAAGAAAGAAAGTAAACCCTACACCACTAAAACCAACCTCGTCGCTTTTCATCATCCACCGTATCAGTAAGCTCTTAGAGCATTTACTACAAACCATAGAAAAGAAAAGGGAGAAAAAAAAAACGATAATAAAATCAGAACAGCAACATTTTCACAATCTGTTTGCTAAGCCATCGGTCATGCAGGGTCAATTATTCCTTGAGACCACAACACCCAGAACTTCTTTGTTCTTACAATATGGGGATTGAAATATCAAATGCACGAAAAAAAAAGAGCAGAAAAGAAATTAAATAATCAAATACACAAGGACAAGAAATTCAGATACTTTTTTTTTTACTCAAAAAGTTATATGCTATTACAACGCTCATCACTAATTCACATTGCTTTAAATTGTCGACTCTATACCCCTCAGCAAATAAATTAAAAAGAGAGAGAGAGAGAGAGAGGAAGAATGGAGAAAGAAAAAGCTATCAAGCAGAATCAAGCTGGCTGTGGCTGCAATGTAAGCTCAGAGTAAGCCGGCCTGCCGCAACGCTTTTTCAAATTCTTCATCGTTATTCTTGACCTGCAAAGGGAAAACGAAAAAGGATTAAAGAGAGGAAGTTCGAACACATATTGTGTCCTTACAAGAAAAATAAAGATATACATATACACCTCAGTCGTTTCCGTCTGAAAGTAGAGCTCAATCTTTCTCATTGTTTCTGCATCTCTATCACCACATACAAAATTAAACACAGCTCCTGCAAGACAAAACACAAAACACCACTTGTTATGAGTTCGCCTATCGTTGATATTGATATTCGTATTTAACCAACGCATACAATCAGAAACATACCCTTACGGCCGAACGCCCTGCCCTACCAACTCGGTGCAAGTAGACCTCATAATCTGGCTCGTGTGTTTCGTATTTAATCGGAAGATCATAATTTATGACTACGTTAACCTACAAAACCAATATATGTCATCATGGCTACGTTGAGCACATTCTGTTTGTGTTTCTTCATGCACATATCTAAATAACAGCTTAAAAACAGTTTATATATGAATAGATGGAGAGCAAGGAAGAGGAGGGAATGATGGTACCTGTTGTTGATCAAAACCTCGGGCAAGGAGGTCCGTTGAATCAAAACCTGAGTCAGACCACTTCTGAACTCGTTTATAATCTGGTCTCTGATGTCTGGTGTGGTGGCACCATGGATGGTTGAAACAACATAACCGTCATCAGTAAGTTGCTTGTGCAGCATGCTCGCACTGTGTTTTGTTCGGACGAAGATAATCCTTTGCCCGAGATTCTCGCCCAGATCAAAAATCCGCTCCTTAATTATTTGGATTTTTGTCAGCTCATCAGCGCAATAGACTTTATATTGCTTTACTGCCTCCAAAGATAATTCTTCTTCTTTACAAAGAGCTGATTGTATGATTTGACAATCTTAGCAACAAAATTTTTTACTGTTTCGTTAAAAGTTGCAGAGAACAGTAGCACCTGAGAGGCAAAAATAACAAGGAAAAACAATAGTGACTCAATTACACCATTTCAATCAACGAAAAATTAACTGCATCAGTAGTACTTGGATGATATCGTGAAAGAACACGAAGGCAAAATGAAGAAAAAAACAAACTAAACAAACCTAGCTCATAGTTCAACTAGATGCCAATTCAACATACCTGGCAGTGAGAACTACTTCTCTCAATGTCCTTCTTTATCCTTAAAGAATCATCCTTGAAGCCATCCTGCAGCAATGTTAATGAGCATCAGGCATAAGGGCATATAAGCCTTTTAAAATTTAAATCAACAAATTGACAGGGAAAATCAAATTACCTCAGCAAGCATGTGATCAGCCTCGTCAAAGACAAGAATCCGAACATTACTAGTACCCAATTTCTTCGCAGACATCCACTTCTTTATTGTGCCAGGAGTGCCAATAACTATCTGAGCAGAGGACCGGAGCACGTTTGGAAATCGGCATATAGTCTCTGCTGTCCATTGGAACAGCACACTCAGACGTTATCCCCGTGTATTTTCCCATTTTTCGTAGAACTTCCATGTTCTGCCACATTCATTTAATATCATCAAACCAGTTCAACTTCTACTTTGTCACATTAGCAGATAAAATAGCTTTAACAACCACAACAACAGCAGAGTACATAATTTTCACTTCAAAAAACACAGTAACATACACAATTTCACATGGTTGATTCGGGTCACGATAAAAACAATTGATAAAACAAAACCTTGTTGGCAAAAGTTCTAAGAATATCTCATCTTGTCAGCCTACAATTAAAATAAGTGGTCGTTTGAACAACCAACTCCAACCTGGCTACTGGTTTCCAATTTATGTTTGGTTATGCAACACATCTCCAAAACTCCTACTCCAATTAGTTATAGTACAAATCCATCTCTCTCATTTCCATGAAACCCAAATTTCAAAAGTTCATCACTTTTTTATTTAAAGTCGAAATGAGATGATTCTTTTTGCTAGACACTCACAACGACGACGGGAAGAAAGAAACAAGAACTATATTGCCATCAAAATCCGCACCCATTTCAGGTTTTTCCACTATCCAAATATCACAGTTCATTTCCGATTCACATTTTCCCAAACATTCACTCATTTCCTATAAAACAAGCAAACGGGCCCTAAATAAATAAGCAAGCAAATAACCAAACGAAATCTAGAGAGAGAGGGAAAGAGAGAGAGAGAGAACCTGAATGGCCAACCTCTCTGGTTGGGCAAATGCAGAGAGCCTGGGGAGCCTTGAGATTGGGATCAACACGACTCAACATTCCAAGAACAAAGCAAGTAGTTTTACCAGACCCGTTATGAGCTTGCGCGATCAGATCCTTGTACGGATGGGTCAAGATCATGGGCAAAGTAATGGCTTGAATCTTACTCGGCTTCTGAAACTTCATTTCCACATACAACCCCTTAAGCAGGTCCGGCGACAGATTCAGATCCTCGAAAGTACTCGCCGAACTGTACGGCGTCTCTCCCGACGTAACCTAAATCCCCAAATCGAAAGTCAAAGGAATCAAAATTTCGGCCCCCCCAAAAAGAAAAACCCTAAATCCTGACTTCTCAAAATTGAGCGACGAGAGACTTACGGCTTTGATGTTGGAATCTTCCGGTTCGTCGAGGAACTTGTTTATCTTCTTGGTCTCGTCGATTTTCAGGGTCTCGAGGTTAAGCTCCGATGTCGAACTGGACTCCGGGTTAGGCTCCTCAGGAGCGTCGTCCTCAATGTCGCCCCAGCGCGTCGGCTGCGTCACCGGAGGCTTGGTCTCCGTCGTAGTCGAGCCGGCGGGTAGCTGTGGCTGTGGCGGCGTCGGCGGCGGTGGTAGAGGCGGGGGTTCGGAGTCGGCCATGGTGATGAGTTTCTTTGAGTTTCCGAGCTCTGGAGACTGTGGTGAGGACGGAAGTTGAAAGATCTATCTAGCATATATATATATATATATATATAAGAGAGAAATTGCGTAATATGCGTAATATGTACGCACTTTTTTGAGAGAGAAAATATATGCCTGACAAGTGTAGTATATACAATTACAGGTAAAGTTTTAGGCCCGGAATTCCAAAAAGAAAAAACAATGATAATAAGGGAAAATCTTGATAAAATCTCATTGATATATCTTATCGACATAACTTATTTTTAAACTATTAAATATAATTAAATGATTGAGATATTATTTATGTATAATAATTATTATGTATATTATTTCATAGTATTATAGACTAATTAATAAATTAAATAAATTATAAAAAAAATAAAAAAATAAAAATCAGATCTAGCCGATGAAAGACTTGGGGGAGGGGGGGGAGCTCCTCACCGGTGGCTTGACGTCAGAGGGGCGGGGGCTTGTAGTCGTCAAGGGTGTCGCAAGTCGTCATCTAGGATCATCGAGCTCATAGGTGAGTGGTCCGTCACCTGGGGTCACGAGCTTAAGAGGGGAGGGCCTCGTCATTGCGAGAAAGGGGGCGCAGATTTGGTTTGGGGGAGGGGGGAGCCTTCGTCTATGTCGGCGGGGCTGGAGGGGACTGGCTTGTTGCTAGCATTAGAGAGGGGGGCGCAGATCTGGTTGGGGAAGGAAGGGGTCTTCGTCGGCATCGGAGAGGGAGGACGCTCGTCACCAGCATCGGGGGAGGGAGGGAGTCTTCGTCGGCATCGGAGAGAGGGGGGGACTAGCTCATCGCCAGCATCAAGGAGGGGGTGCAGATCTAGTTCGCCGGGGGGGAGGGGGGGTTGTCTTTGTCTGGTGTCAGCGAGGGGCATAGAGCTGGCTGGGGGAGGGAAGGGGTCTTTGTCGGCGTCGGGGTGGGGGGACGCTCATCACTAGCTTCAGGGGGAAGGAGGGGTCTTCTTTGGCGTCAAGGAGGGGGGGCACTCGTCGCCAGTGTGGGGGGGTCCGCTAGTGGATGATCGCCGGTTAGTTTTTTATTAGTTTTTTTTTTATTTCTATCTTTTTTAATTTTTAGTATATAATACTATCAGATAATGTGTATTATAGTTATCATACATAAACAATATCTTAACCGTTTGATTACATCGTAATGGTTTAAAAATTAGCTATATTAGTAGGGTATATAAATGAAACTCAATCACAGACTTACCCTAATAATAATAAATAAATAAATAATAAATAATAAATAATCTTGAATCCAATGGTTATACAAGCTCAGTAATGTATGTTTCATGATATATAACACTAATATTATTAATGTATAACATTTTTCGATTAGCACATGTTATTTATAATAAGGAAAATTTTACAGATACTAACTTTAATTTCAACTTTTGAGTACCAATTTATGTGGTATATAAGTTGTTATTTTTTTTATTGGCAAGTATTTAAAGTATTGTGACGTTAATTAATTGTAATTGTCAATAAAAATATGACAAATAAATTAATACTTAAAAAATTATGATTAAAGTTAGTGTCCTTAATATTACTTTTTATAATAAATGTTTTAAAATGCAACATGTTATATATAAAATTACAAAACGTTAACGTATCAACTAATAATTACACGAGTTTATAAAACTTACAATATGAAACTTACAATATGAAGGCGGGTACTAAAGACTCATTTTATGTAAACAATATTATATCATCTTTGAACAGTGTATAACTCAAATAAGACTGATCTATAGTATCTTCGGCTTTCTTAGAGAAGAAGTCCATGATGAATACACACACCACTTGACGGAATAGAAAAACTTTGTAAAAAAATAGTTCTACAAAATATTTGAAAATAGTATTGAAAATTCATTTGACAAAATGAACTAATAAACCTTTAAAGTAAAAAAGAAAACTGGCGAACGGTTGGAATTGAAATCCTATGCAAACTTTTGACTTTTACAATTCTGAAAAAACTTTAATCTTACCCTAATTTTTAAGTTTATCTTTTTTAAGGTTGATGTTGGTGTTTCTGTATTGAATGAAAATACTAATACTCGTCATATATTTTACTAAATTTCAAAATTTAAATGTTTGTCTTTTTAAATCGATAGACAATTTATTTCACATTTCGCCTTGAATCCAATTAGGATGCATAATATTTATATTATAATGTAAGGAACAATTTAAACTAATATTCTTTGTATTTTGTGTAAATAATATGATTCTTTAGTCGAAATATGTTACATTTGTGAAAAGAAAATAAAACACCAAATTCAACTCTCTCTCCCAAATGAAACCCTCAACGACAACAACACGGTCAATATCCTTTAGGTAGGTTGGAAGGACGTTTGTTTTTCTTACTTAAATACTTAAGTTCAAGTCGTCATCAACGTATTAATCGGGATATATAGGTAATTTATTTTGTGAGGAATGCACATATCATGCGAGAGAATATTCATCTTCTCAAAGTTATCTGATATTCTAATCTCTACTTTTATTACCTATTTTATTTTATCAAAAAAACAAAAAACAACAACAACACGTGGTGAGAACCGCCTCATAAAGTGGCCCCCGTTGTCCTCCCACGGAAGAAGTCAAGCTCAATTCAACGTTAATGTGAATTGCTAGTCGATGTTGCCCACATGCGTTTAGTTTTTTTGGGCTTTTAAGCTGAATGGTTAGTTTAGGGGCTTAGTTGTCTTTGGGCCCAATGGGCTCTTATGATGTATTCTTCGCAATTGATGTTTCACGAATCACAACATCACAAATGTAATAGTTTAACGATCAACTGAATAATTAAGTCAATTCATTAATCATTCATTAATGATAATTAATGAATTCTATTATAAAAAATTGATACTTTTTTAATTTTTTTAGAGTTAAGGTTCATTTCAGCTGTAAAAAGAATAATAGGTATCAAAACGTCACAAGCACAATAGTTTAGAGATGAATCAAGCAATTAATTTTTTTTTTTTAAACAGAGTATGCTAGTGACAACTAATTGTGGTGTTAACATTATTTAGTTATTATAGTTATAGCTAAAAAACAATTTTCTGGTATTAGAATAGAATTGATGATTAATTTCGTCAATTTTAGTATTCATGAATCTCTTGTATTTTTCGGTTTATAATCAATTGTTTTGTTGCCATTGATTATCATAATTCCCATATGTTATAATACTAAAATTAACTAAGACAAAAAAAATAATAATTTATACTTAAAAAGAGCTAAATATTTATGAGGGGGCAAGGATGCCTTCAAATATTAAACATCACATGAGGACAAACAGAAGTTAAAAATATGACCTTTTTTTTTTTTTACAAGGACTTATTAAAAGACTAATAAGAGGATTTTGAACAAATAACTGGTGACCAAAAAAAAAAAAAAAGTTGCAACTACTTAAGAAACACAAAAGCAGAAAAATGAAAATAAAAACATAAAACAAAAGTATAGTATAGTAACTAAGGAATATTGTCGAAGATCTCCACCAATACAATTCCAATATCGTCTTTCTTATTGTGAAAGATACATCATAAAATATAACGCACACCAAACACAAATTTTACATGGAAGTATACGCATCATGAATAATGCTAATCTTAACATGGCAAGATGTGATTGTCGTCATCACCAGTGTTCCCCCAAAATATGTAATCTATTTGGCAAAAGACGTGCATGACCTAGAAAGCTTTCCCCCATATATATATATATATATATATATATATATTTCTCTACATGCATGTAAATGACCAAGAAGGCTTCTTTTGCTTTCCTTTCTCGTGTTTTTAAATCTTGTGAATGCGACTTGGACTTGTGGGGACACACATCAACATTTTATATTCAGAGTTTTAAGAGAAGAAAACCTGTTGTTTGAGTAAACGGTTTCACAACAAGAAAAGCAACCAATTTATTATACGAATAAATCAACTATATTTAGCTCACATGTATTTTTTTTTCTTTTTTACATGTTATCTGATCATGTTCACCCAATAATATTTATGTAACGTGAATTTTAAAAGATTTAATTGTCAAAAAGAAAAAGGGGCATAAGAGTTATATAAAAAAAAAAAAAAACAATATTAAGCTTAAAACACACAGCCTAACAAGCCGTTAAAAATGGCAAGCAAAAACACAAGAAGATTCTTCCCAAACAATAATAAAGGAACGAACCTTGAAATTAAAAAAAAAAAAAAAAAAAATCATTATGATAAAGGGATGAGCTACAAGCTTTTACTTGGATTATCAATTACGTGTCATTTGCAATTGTTTACAAAAATAATCATGCGGTGGGTTGCATCCAATCAAGCAAAACTAAAGCACAAGATATTTGTCAAAGGAATAAGGCAGAAAACACTTGTCAAATGAGTTGGAACTCTTATGTGATGGCAATGATTACAATATTATGTGTACAAACGGACACAACTCCTAAAAAAAAAAACACACACACACACACACACAACTCCTTTCTCTTTCAACCATCGGCCTCTATTTATGGCTCTAACAACTAGGCATTTGCACTTTGAGCTAGCTGGCTGCGATTCAGATCAGCCCCATATTTGAATCTCCACACTAGACCACAAAAACACTATGAGAGAATGATTAGATTGCAGCGATTGATTGAGAATAACGAGACCTTTATTTTTTAAACCGTCAACGTGTATCATATTTTTTCCTCATAAATTATCTAAAACGTACATTATCGATAGAGATATTCTGTCTAATGAAGAGTTATTTTGTTTGGTAGAAATTCCTTGATTAAAAAAGTGGTATTACATCTTGTGCATTAGTAGTATGTGACTAGGCTAGTTTGGCAACATCTTACAAGCACCATTAAAAAATTTCAAATTAAAGAGATAATGAAACATCAATAGGAAAAGGAACCGTACTGCACTAAGTTGGGTATGCTTTTTTTTTTTTTTGCTTGTAAATTTGGGTAAGCTTTTCATGGTGCTCTTTTATATACTGCACAATAAAAGAAAGCCATTAATTATATTGTGTTTTCTTATACTAATGTAAAAAAGCTGTATGGTTACGTGTTACAAACCATATAACTCTTTTTCCTATATATATACACACACACACACACACACACACCGATATTAGTCTTTTTTTTTTTAAAAAGGCGACAATCAAACACCTAATCCCTCAAAACATGCAAACTATTGAACACAAAACAAATACAACTATTACTCAAACAAAATAAAGACAAATTGGAAAAATTAGGAAATACTTTTCTAAAGGATTTTTTTTAATTTTTTATTTTAAGGCATTGAGAGAAAGTAATCAGTATTTGACGTTTATTAAAAGATATATGTTCTGTCACATTTGACTAAAATCATATTGCAGTGAGACAATGAGAAGGAAAAAAAACTATTTTCATTAGTTGTGAATATAATATATGTTTTGTTAATTAATATTTAGATGTTAATTCTTATACTCACAGATATAAAGAGACACACGTAATTATACATTTCAAACTTTAGTATATGTTTGAATCTCCATTTTGAATCCAAATTTTTTAATTCAAATCTAAATCTAATTATTTTATTTTCTAAAAATTCATATCATATTTCTTTTCTCTAATCTAAACAATTGGTTTTATACATTCAATTTGAATGTAAAAAGCTAAAAAAACTCAAATTTAGCTAACGTTTGGGGGAGCGATTCAATTCAATTCAACTCAACTTCAATTATTTTTTATTTTTTTCTGAAAAATCAACTTATTCATAACTCCAACTAACTTTACAAACTCAAAATTTTAAAAGTTTATAATTTTACATACACAAATCCAAATGGGACGATTTTTATTTAAAAATTACATATAATTATGATACGAACGAAACAAGTTTTATATTGATATTTTTTTCCAAACACATTTTAAGTTTTTATATTTTTTAATTCTACTCAATCAATAACACACCAAACACATAACTCAATTAAGTTCATATCGAATTAAATTTTTTCAACTCCAATTACTCCGGTAAACACATGCTTAATTTATGATCCAAACGAAGCTAAACTATCGATAGGAGCATGGGGCATCGCCCTTTTATGATAATCATGATCAACAATTTTGTTCAAAATTTGTGCTAATTAATCCAACAATGTTTCAAAGTTAAAACTAAAAGAAGGACACGTGTCTGAATAGAGGACTGTGACTGTCAAATTTGAAATCAGCAACGCACGGCAAAGTCCGCCTTTCCACGTTGGCAGGCCCGCATCGCTTTTTCCGTAAACTTCACTCGCGTCCTCAGCGCGTGACCGTCCAACAATTTTATAACGTCCTCAGGGGGACTACCGACCGCGGAAGTTGCAGTTAAATTTCCTCTTTTAAAATTTATTATTATATTATTGTTGTTGGTCAAGAAAAGGATGCTCATTCATTGCCTTTTTAACGTACAAGCCGTGTGTAACGAAACGACGACGAACCACACTACAGAGACAAACAACGAAGGCTAAAAACTAAAAAATAAATCAAGACTATATAAGTCTTTTCAAGGATTCCCCTTTTCATCTAACTGATTTGTTTATTATTTCATGCTATTTGATGCTGACTTATGTTTTGTCTAAATTACCCTTTCCCATGCATGTTGCACTATCCCCAATTTTTTTTTCTTTTCCCTCAATCTCTCCCTCAAATCTTTGTCAAGATTGAGGGATTTAAGGAATATTCAATAGGAAATCCTTTTTCTTTCTTATTTTTTTTGCGCCTATTATCCTATTTTTTCCCCTTCAATTTTTGGTTCAAATTTGATTGGAGTAAATAATAAGTAAAAAAAAAAAAAAACATGAGAGAAATATATTCATTTTTGTTATATGTTATATTTATCACCCAAACATCTGAGATATTGCTAATACCTGTATATATTACAATGTTGAAGAAACTTGAAGTTTTGCTACTTTGAGTACCACCAATTTTGATTTATTTTTTTTGGATCAAATGAAGAAATTCATTTATATTGTTTTATTTTATGTTTCAATGGTTGTCATTTCAATCTTATTTAGTAACTTATCAATTTGCTTCAAAAAAATTTTGTGATTAAAATTTTAAATTCAGATTATATAATATAATACTATTAAGTCACATTCAATTAAAAATTCAGGAAGGCACTCTGAAGTCTGGACGAGGAAATTACAAGTTGACTTAAAAGCATTCAAGCAAAACAAATGAATTGAAAAGGACTACCAGGACTGGTTGGTACAATTGTTTAAAAAAAAAAAATCTTGTTGGTTTGAAGTAAGACTGGTAATACGGGTTGCGATACGACGACACAAATTTCGTGGGTTCGGATTGGGAAAAATAAAGGATCGGGTCAAATTCGGGTGACATGAATTGGACACGGGAAAAAAAAAAACGGGTCACTTTCGGGTTGGGCCCATCTAACTCAAACACGACCTGTGTTAGACCCGAAATTAGTGTTTGATATGCTTTTGAAAAAAAAAAAAAACCCTAAAGCCCCTTTAGATCTACCTCTTATCCTCCAGAGTCCAATGCCAGCCTCCCAACTCCTAAGTCCAAAGTTTCGAACCACATCTCTCCCTCTTCGGTGGATCTCAAAGAAATTTTAAAACTTGAAAACAAACCTTAACTTAGGAGGTAAATTATTATTCTTGTTGGTTTGAAAACAAACCTTAAAACTTGTTGTTTTGTCAATGCTATGTTCTTGTTAAAAGTAAATTATTATTCTTGTTAGTTTTTTATGAATTTGGAATATAATTTGCTCAAATTAAATTGGTTTTTGTGTCAAATTCAAGTTGCGGGTTCAATTTGGATCAAATTCGTGTCACGGGTTTAGTTCGTATCACGGGTCAATTTCGAGTTACGTGTCAATTTCGACGGATCATGTCAACCCGTTGCGGGTTCGTGTCGTGTTCGTGTTGTGGTTTGAAGAAAGTTTCATGTCATAAGTCGTGTACAGATTGAGAAAGACAAAATCGATATAACTCTAATACGATACAAACTAGACATGTGACATAAATTGTCATCCCTAATTTAAAGGATATTATAGACCTTTAACAATAACTCAAAGCCCATCAACTCATAACTCTTTTTACTTTTTTTTTTAATTTAATTTAATCCAAAACAAAAACAAAACCAAACCAAGCTCTTTTTCTTTGTTTGCTGTAAGCAGCAAAAAAACACTTCCTTTTATTTTCTGAAACTCTCTCTCTCTCTGTCTCTGACACACACACACAATAAAACTCTCTCTCTCTTCATGTCTGTTGTGTCTCCAATGCGCTAAAGCAATCACCTTCACCACCTCGATCTTCTCCACTGAAATTCTCTCTCCTCTCTCTCTCTCTACTCTTCGTCTTTCTCTCTCTACAATTCCTCTCTCTCTCTCTCTCTAGTCGGAGCTCAGACGGTAGCCACCGGAGAATGCCAGCCTCCACCGATTTTGCTATCCTGGCGGCGGCCGTCGCGCTGGCGTCGCTGTCGGTGGTCTACGGCGCCTCCGGATTTCTCCAACTCGAGAGGGCCTTTCCGCCGACTCACCGAGTCGAACTCGACTCGCTCCGGGCTCGCGACGGCCTCAGGCACGCCAGAATCCTCCAAGCCAGCGTCGGCGGCGTCGTCGACTTCCCCGTCCAAGGCTCCTCCGATCCGTACTACGTCGGGTAGTTTTATCGGATTTTTTATTTTATATAAATAATTCAGTTCTTGTTTTTGTGGTCTTTTTTTCGTGAATTTTTTTTCCATTTATTTAATTTGTCTCTGCTTGTTCTGTTGCTATGTTTGGCTTCTGAGAAACTGAAAAGGAAATGAGGGAGAATGATTCAAGCATGGTCTCTTTTGGTTTCTTTAATTTTCTTTCTTTTTTTTTTTCTTTGCTGAAAATGATTTCTTTTGTTCTATTCTTTACCTTGACAAATAATTTGGTTTCTCTTTCTGGTACTTGGAAATGGTCTTAATTTTGCACTGTTTACTTGAAAATTAAGCTTTTCCATATTCTTATCCTTACAAAAATGTTCTTTTTTAAACCAGGGTCAGTGGATCTTTTGTTTATGTGCCTTTTTCTTGATTCTTTCTTGTTTTTATATTATTCCATTATTTCTCCAAGCCTATTTTGGGACTTGGGAAAATTGTTTAGAAAATGGCTCTATATTAATCTTGTTCTTTGATGTTTAAATTCTTTTGTTAGGCTATATTTTACAAAAGTGAGATTGGGCTCTCCTCCAAGAGAATTTAATGTGCAGATCGACACTGGAAGTGACATCTTGTGGGTTAACTGTAATTCCTGCAACGATTGCCCCCAGACTAGTGGACTCGGAGTAGAATTCGGTTTCCTTTTCTTGTTTACTTTTTAACAAACTTGTAAAGTACAAAGTTATTAACAGCTTAAATGTTCCTTATACGGGTCTCTCTTTCTTGCAGATTAAGCTGAATTTCTTTGACACTTCTAGCTCATCGACTGCTGAGCTCATCCCTTGCTCGGACCCGATGTGCACTTCCTCGATTCAAACCTCGTCTACTCAGTGCGCTCCCGAAAGTAATCTGTGTGCTTACACATTTCAGTATGGGGATGGAAGCGGGACGTCGGGGCATTATGTAACTGATGCAATGTACTTTGACATGATTCTGGGGCAATCTTACAATGCTAACTCTTCTGCTCCCATTGTTTCGGGTGAGTTCATATGTTATAACTTGTGCACCTGAAAAGTTGAAAGAATTTGTAGGATGAGAAGAGAAGGGTAAAAGAAGCAGTGAATAAGCATTCAGTTTATAACGGATTGTGTGGTTATTTGTGTTTGTGTACGCGTTCTTGCGTTAAATTGATAATGTGGTTTATCTATACTTGTCAGTAATCTCTTTTAATTGCCAAATAACCTAACAATGACTTTTCGAGTACCACCCAAATGTTTATTTCGCTATTATTGGAACTATTACTTAACCTGAAAAAATGTTATGAATTATGTGTCTGAAGAAGAGTGAGGTTCTTATTCCTTCAATGACTCTGCAATAGCCAAGTTTATAATTGCCTCACTCTTAAATTCCAATTCTCATTACATGCTGTTGGTTCCACAGTGAATATGTTGGTTGACGTGTGTTTTGTATATGTTGGTTAAAGCTTATGGCCCTGGATGGTTGTGTTGGAGACAGGTGTAGTACGTATCAGTCTGGGGACTTGACTAAGATGGAAAAAGCAGTTGATGGAATTTTTGGGTTTGGCCAAGGGCAACTTTCTGTGATCTCGCAATTGTCATCTCGTGCGATAACTCCCAGAGTGTTCTCACATTGTCTAAAGGGGGATGGCAATGGAGGGGGTATACTGGTTCTTGGTGAGATTCTGGAGCCAAGCATTGTTTATACTCCTCTTGTCCCGTCGCAGTACGCCTCTATTCTTTCCTTGCAATAGATTTTTGTGTTGAACTGTTAGTCTAAAAGTTTAACTTCGGCTGGTTTTCTAAATCCTAAATTTTCATTTCTTTTAACTAATTCCGATTTTATAATTTTCCAGGCCTCACTATAATTTAGACCTGCAGAGCATATCTGTGAATGGGCAAATCTTGTCAATTGATCTGGCTGCATTTGCTACATCCAACAACCGAGGAACTATTGTCGACTCAGGAACAACTTTGGCATATCTTGTTGAAGAAGCATATGATCCTTTCGTTGTTGCTGTAAGTATTTTCAGTGACACCATTCACATTACGTGGTTGGATAAAATAATTAATGAATCAACATTTCCACCTTTTGAAGAGAGTTTGAGAGTAATACTAAGCTGATTTGTTGTTGGATATGTAGGTGACTAATTCCGTTTCACAATCAGTGACCCCCATGATTTCAAAAGGAAACCAGTGCTACGTGGTTCCTACCAGGTTTGTTTTTCTTTTAGCCTTAGCCTCTAAATTTTCCCTTCACCAAGGGACAAGGGAAAGTTGGCCATAGCATATTGTTGATCTCTTATGTTCTTGGGGAACGGAATCTAAAGTTGGTCACATGTCGATTTTCTTTCAGTATAAGTGACATTTTCCCCCCAGTTAGTCTAAATTTTGCGGGCGGTGCATCCATGGTGTTAAAACCTGAAGAGTACCTTACACATCAAGGTTTTGTGGTAAGTCTCCTGGTTTTCACTTATTAGACTTCTACTTTTGCTTCAAGTTTATTGCAGAGTAATATGCGGTTGCTAAAGTGCAGATGGTTCACTTTGTTGTTACAGGGTGGTGCTGCTTTGTGGTGCATCGGGTTTGTGAAAATTCAGGGAGGCATTTCAATATTAGGAGGTGCGGTAACGAATTTCGCTTCTTAGTTTCTTGACTGATTTTCAAATGAGGAAACAAAAACACTTCTGCTATATGAAATGAAAAAGGAAAATGACATTAAGAGCCAAGCTTATGCATTGAAGGGATATATCTAGAAACTCGTTTTTGTTTCCTTGATATTTGATTATGCATGCTTTAAACTGTTGACTGATATCGGTAGCAGTTCCTTTTTTTTGTGTATCTGAATGTTCTGTGTCTGGCATTTGATGATTGAAAATCAAGCATAAGAATAGTGAATAGTGGATGAGGCAATATATTATCTTCATTTTTATGACATCACTGGCTTTTCCTTTGCAGATCTTGTTCTAAAAGATAAGATATTTGTGTATGATTTAGCTCACCAACGGGTTGGATGGGCCAACTACGATTGTGAGTTGAATCGAGTAAATGTTCTTCCTTTCGTTCCCGCGTTCCACATAGCCTATGTTTAATTATATATGAATTTCCATTTTCCAGGCTCAACGTCTGTAAATGTCTCCATAACTTCTAGTAAGGACTTCATCAATGCGGGACAGCTGAGCATGAGCAGCTCATCGAGAGAGATGTTCTTCAAGATGATGCCGATAGGCTTCATTGCTCTCCTATTGCTGCACACCGCAATATTCGTGGAGTTCCAGTTTTTGTAACTATCGGCTTTACAATCTCATTCTTTTCAATCCGTCTATCTATCGGCTTTGCCGGTCTTTTATTTATAGCGCTTGGCGAGGCCTCGTATCTTATATTGTTTGGCTTGCAAGGCACCAGGGGTGTACGGTTCCTCCTCCGACGTCTGACGTAACTCTCCTGCTCTGCTTCTGATCTCTGATATTGCCAGAATCAACGTGTATAGGGCAGTTGGTTCTAGTTGAGTGTTTGTTGTAACCATGAAATGTGGCCGTTGGAAAGCAAGGGCAAAGGCCATATTTGTAGTTAGAAGATAGGAATATAAAGATGTCTCTGTGTTGTCCGGTTAGCTCATCATTTTTGTAAAAACCTATTTTTAACTTGCAGGCAATACGATGATTTTTAATTGTAAAATCCCTTGTTTAAAGTAGAGAAATGTTGTACTTCTTTGGAGTAGTTTGTACTTTGAAAATGTTGTCCGGTGACACGAATATTCTATTACAATGCGAGTTTAAAGTTCTAGGAAAAGGTACAAAAGTGTGTTTAAGTGGTTCCTTAATTAAGAAGGAAAAGCATTGGAGCTTTCGACTCCACCAATGCTGGTCTGGCATGTGGCCCACCGGGTTATAGAACCAAATCGGGCCGGGTCGGGTCTCCCATTTTCTTCAACCAGGGATAACCCGACCCGGCCGCTTCCTTATTTATGGCTTGGTCCATATTTCCCTTGTGGCCTCTGTGCTCTGAGCCGGGCAAAGCGTCCCATATTTACAGTTCTCTGCCTTACAAGACTTGTTTTTGAAACTTGTAAAGCAAATGTATAAATAAGAGTGTTCAGTGAAAATGTACAAAAGCCATGTGTACAAACTACAATACAGTTTGTTGATGGATTTTTACTGATTTACTGTAGAGGTAACAATACAGTTTCAAGTTTGTTTTTTTTTTTTAATAGGTAACTTTTGTTATTTTTCCCTATAAATAAAAGTAGTGCCTTTTCCCTATTGGGAAAAAAAAAAAAAAAAGTGCTTATGTATTTAAGATCACACAAGTTTCAAACGGAATCTTTACTGTAAGTGGTTGTGCAGATTTTTCTTTTATAATTTTTAATGCACCAGTTTTTATTTTGGTAAATTCTTTTAATAACATCAAAGGTAAATAATCTGAAAATTAAAAGAAAAATGCTATTGGCATGTGATTAAGATCATATGATTCAAAAGGCTTTAGGAATCTCTTTCTTTCTTTTTTATTTTTATTTTAACTGTAGCTTCTCAGTTCAATGGTGAGATTTTAACAGACACAATATACAACTTAAACAAGGGTTAATATTAAATTTGATCCCGAAAAATAATGATTTATCATATTTTACCCCCATAACTAAAAATAATACAAAAACTCTTCTTCCTTGCGCGAACTTATCATAAGCTACAAATTTGAAACTTCCATAACTTGTACCTTCCCAAGCTTACCATTTTAAAAACTGTAATTTACAAACGAGTTATGCGTTTCAGAGGTAGATTTGAAAATAATAATAATAATAATAATAATGAAAAGAAGGAACAGAAGAAGACGAAGAAAAAAAGAATTTGTTAGGGTTTTATTTTCTCATTATTTATTTATTTAATTTGCTGAAAGATAGGCAATGGTTTGAGGTTAAAAATCCGTTTGGCTGTGAAAATGACGCCGAGAATCCCTGCCCACCAAATAAGAAGGAAAATTATTAGAAGAAGAAGAAGAAGAAGAAGAAAAAAGAAGAAACCTTTGAAGAATCAGAGCCAAAAAAAAAAAAGAAACTTGAAGAAGCAGTCTTTACGGTTTTCTGGGTCCCACTTTCATTACCGGCCTCTCACTTTCATTTTCTCACCCGCCACTTCCCCTTCTCTGCCTTCTGTTTTCACGTACGTGCCACTTCCCTCCACGCACCATCTCACGTGACAAAAAAAATAACAGAATTGAAAATATTGATAGGAGCTCGTCTTTTTCTTCCTTCTTTTTTTTTTCCCCTCTCTCTTTCTCAGTAAACAAAGTACGGAAATAAATAGGATAAGCTTGTTGTCCTTATTTTTGGGTAATTAACCGTACTTTTTTAAAAAGGGACCGTATTATTAACGTAATCTTCGATTTAAATCACGTAAGCGAAATTCAAAAAGGAAAAAAAAAAAATAAATAAAGAAAATAAAGATTATCATCAATTCTCCCAAAAAAAAAAAAGATAATATTTTATTAATAAAAGCACTCTCAAATGAATGAAATGTTATTATTATTATTATAATTTCACATCACAAGATGTAGAGTTTATCTTTAAATTCAACAATTTATGAGGGTGTTTGGTGAATGAGTTGAATTTGAGTTGAGTTAAAATTTTTAAGTTTGAATAGTAATTTTTGTTGACTTTTTCAAAAAAGACAAAAAAATTTTTCAGAAAAAGATAAAAAAAAGTACAATTTAACTTGAGTTAAACCGGTGTGCCAAACGGGGCCATATGTTTGTTATCAAAGTTTTAAAATATGCATAATTATATCAAGTTTTATCGTTTTTTTTCCCCTTAAAACATATTTTTTAAATCTTTTAAAGCATATTTTGAAATTATTATTATTAGCTGATGTTTTGTTTTGAAGTTTTTTTTTTTTTTTAAACTTTAGAAGTGATAGAGTTGAATGTTATATCACATTCAAAATTTTCATTAGGTTATATTTCTAACCACTTCATTCATTTATTTGATTTTTATAATAATATAAATGTTAATCACATTCAATTTTTCGTTAAGCTATATTCATAACTACCTTATTCTTTTATTTGATTGTTATAATATTTTAATTTTCAAATTGGTTTATATTTTTTAAAACTCAAAATTTAATCTTTACTTTCACTGATTTTTTTTTGTTTAAAATTAAAGGGTATAGATATTCAAATTTTACATTTTTTGACTTTCACCATTACAATCCCTAACAATTATAAAAAAAAATAAAATGTAAAAATTTTAAGTAGATTATTTAAAATAGCACTATACTCTAATCATGAAATAACATGAATCATTTCAAAAAAGAAAAAAAAAAAAAAAAGAAATAAGAAAAGCCATTCCAAAAAAAAAAAAATCATTTTCATTTTCATTTATTTATTTATTTTTGCTTTAAATAAGATATTCTCATGCACGAGTTTGATTCCGGGAGGTGTAGAAAACGCAGCTAGAATTCTCGTGGGATTGGCCATAGGCTAACTAAATTCCTTTAGCGTACGGCCTTAACCAAGCTCCTCTCTCTCTCTCTCTCTCTCTCTTTCTCTTAGTTGTCCATGCAAAATCCTAACCTCTCTCTCTCTCCGATATCAGAGTCCTTCTCTTACTCTATACATTCCTCACACCCCCTATAAATACCCATTTCTTCTCCTCTCTCACTCATTCTTCATCACTTCAATCGCCCAACTCAACTTCTCTCTCTTCTCTCTCTTTCTCTCTCTAGCGAGTCGCCGAGTTTCTACTGCACGGTGATTCTTGGCGATCGAGCTTTGTATTTCTCGTGTAGTGGTTGTATCTCGTTATCGGATTTTTGTTTCTTCGTCGTTTGTTTTTCTGAGATCAATGGCGTTTGTTCCGAGGGCCTCCGCCTCCGTCGCCGCCTTGTCCTTGCTCCGGCGCTGTACGTCGGTGAGCTCCACCCGGACGTCACTGACGGCGTCCTCTTCGACGCGTTCTCGGAGTTCAAGAGCATCATGTCCGCTCGAATCTGTAGAGACTGCAGGACTGGACTCTCTCTCTGCTATGGCTACATCAACTTCTCCAATATCCAAGAGGGTAATGCTCTTCTTCTGCCTC
This sequence comes from Ficus carica, assembly GCA_009761775.1. Classification (NCBI taxonomy): domain Eukaryota; kingdom Viridiplantae; phylum Streptophyta; class Magnoliopsida; order Rosales; family Moraceae; genus Ficus; species Ficus carica. Next base: position 16,278,483 of record CM019751.1, read on the forward strand.
ATTCACGAATCACAATCACTTTCTTTTTTCTTTTTTTTTTTTTCTTTTTTTTTTCATGAATCGGAACTAGAATCTTGAATCTTGAATCTTGGCTTTTGTTTGTTGTTTTATGTTTCTGATATTTACTGATCATAGGGAAAATACTGGAAAACAAAAGAGAAAATTAAGAATGATTTTGACCTAATAGGCTAATAGGAAATTTGATCACTTGAATTTTTTGGAATGGCGATAAAATTATGCGTTAATCGATTGAATTGCTTCTAGGGTTAATGTTTGTGTTCATCTTCATAGAAATAAAAGAATTGAAAAAACATAGATGTTAGTTTCTTTAATGGTTTCGTCAAACTATAAAGTTTCCGAGACATTAATGTGGTAGTGATTGCAAAGCTTTCTTATTCTATAGTGTTTGACAGTTCTGTTTTTAGTCTTTTTCTTTGTTTGAATTATTATTCATATATATATATATATATATATGTACACATAAATATTTTTTTTCTTTTTTCAGCAATTCAAGCTATAGCGACAAAGAATCACAGTGTACTCCATGGGAAACAGATAAGAGTCATGTGGTCAAATCGTGATTCTGATTCAAGAAAAAATGGAATCGGCAATGTGTTTGTAAAGGTATCTATCCTAATTTATTTCTCTTTTAATTGCTGGGATCATATGTGTTAAAGTTGTTTTGATAGAAATACATGTATACTATATTATCGTCTAATGTATGTATTCCTAATTTCTGCATCTTTGGCAGAACTTATGCGAGTCAATAGATAATGTGATGCTTCAAGAGATGTTTTAAGAAATTTGGGTTCATTCGATCTTGCAAAGTGGCCACGTCTGAGGATGGAAAGAGTAGAGGTTACGGTTTTGTTCAATTTGAGACTGTGGATGCTGCCAATGCCGCTATTCAGGAGCTGAATGGCCAAACTATTGGTGAAAAGCAGATGTATGTGCTGTTCCTTTTCTGCTTCTTACTTTCTTGAAATTTGTTCTTGATGTTGTGCATCAATTTCTGTTATACTTCTGGGCTCTGATGTGTACTAATTACCATTTTATGTTTACTATTCTGGGCACACAGACATGTAACGAACTTCGTCCGAAAGATTGACCGGATGTCCAATCCTGATGCTAAATATACAAATCTGTACCTGAAGAATTTGGACTCAGATGTCAGCCAAGAGCTTCTGGAGGAACAGTTTGAGAAATTTGGGAAAATTAGTAGCCTGGTTATCGCAAGGGATGACAGTGGGGCCTCAAAGGCTTTGGCTTCGTGAATTTTGAAAACCCGGGTGATGCTAGACGAGCTCTCGAAGCTATGAATGGGGCCCAACTTGGTAGGTTTCTTATCTTTTTGGTACTCTAATTGATAAATTGCATCTGGGTCTCTAATTCTAATTGATAATTTAAATTTTGATAAATTGCTGGTTTCTTTTCTGTTTTTTGCTTGGACAGGCTCCAAGGTTCTGTATGTAGCAAGGGCTCAGAAGAAGGCAGAGCGTAAGCAAATGCTTCGTCGTGAGTATGAGGAGAAACGCAAGGAGCAATTTCTGAAATACAAGGTAATTTTTACTTAATACCCCATTTCTTTCCCCAGATTTTAATTCATGCTTTCCTGTTTAACTTTTTACGTCTCTGTTTAATAAGCAACAGAACTCGAACGTGTACTTGAAGAATATCGATGATGATGTCACTGACGAAGAGCTCAAAAACCATTTCGCTCAGTGTGGCACTATCACTTCAGCAAAAATTATGCGAGATGACAAAGGAATAAGCCAGGGTTTTGGATTCATTTGCTTCTCTACACCCGAGGAGGCCGTTAAAGCTGTGAACACCTTCCATGGTAAGCGAAATTCCATACTATGATGGTCTTAGAAAATATTTTTCAACAAAGTAGTGTCTATCAGTTCTAACTTGAAAATGGTTGCCAATATTCATACTGTTCAAGATCACTTTGTGTATGTTTTTACTAAATTTTTCCCTGGAATCTCATATAGGAGTTATGTTTCATCGGAAACCATTATACTTGGCTATCGCTCAGAGGAAAGAGGAAAGAAAAGTGCAGCTACAGCTTCAATACTCACGCCGTATGGCTACGGGACTCTCAGCACCTTCAACTCCTCTTATCCCTCGAGGATATCCTCCTTTCTACTTCCCATCCCCTCCTGCTGTTCCACGAGTGGCACCACCTCGACCAGGGTTAATGTATCAACCTTTATGTGTGAGGCCAGAATGGAGAGGTAACGGCTTTGCTTCTACCGCCGGCCCAGCCTTCCAACCATCACCAATTCCTGTAAGTACCCTTGTAAAGCTCTTATTTGGCTTATGAACTTGAAAAATCATTACTGTCTTTTTGCTAGTTATGTTGCCTCACATCGAGACATATTTTGACGCGCGGTTCCAGATGCCAAATGCTCCAAGATCACCACACTGGCAGAACAGAAGCAGGATGAATGGGCATATGCATCCAACTATGCAACAGTTGCAACAGGCTGCGAACTTTGGGAAAGAGTCAATTAATCACCAGGTTCGCTTTCATGTTTCCTATTTACCATTTGAGTACTCTGCACAAAACCCGCAAGGCTTTTATTCATCATGGCAGATTGTAATTTCTTTGCTTCCACGTATTGCAGCGCACTGGTCAAACCAGATACATGCAGAATGGGCGCCAACGGGAGATGAACCGAGGACCATCTGGTGTCCCATCTGCTGCAACCAACTCTTTAGGAGTTGCGTCTCAGGTGCCGGCTGAGACGTTGAGTAGCATGCTCGCTTCTGCATCTCCTGAGGATCAGAAAAACTTACTCGGTGACCGTCTGTATCCGCTTGTCCAAAAACACGAGGTACAGCTACTACTTCAGCATATCATATCAAATTGAGAAAGTATTAGACTATTAATTCATATCAGTATCTTTATAGAACCATATTTTGACATACTAGTGGAGAGATTAATAAGTAACTTGTTTAAACAGGCCTTTATATCTTTTTCCGTTCTTTTTTTTTTTTTTTTTTTTTTTGGTGGTGTTTTTATGTTGTTATTGTTGTTGCTCTTAATTCATCAGCACAATCATCATAAACATTTCCCTCTGCAGCCCGATCTGTCCTCGAAAATCACGGGGATGCTTCTGGAGATGGACAATTCGGAGTTGCTGCTTCTGTTGGAGTCACCGGACTCGTTGGCTGCCAAAGTTGAAGAAGCTGTGGAGGTGCTCAAGGTATCCAATGCCAAAGTACCAGCCCAAGATGCACTCCACCCCAGTTACCTTTCTGCTGAGGTCGCTGTCAATTGAAATGGCTAACATCAACTAATACTTCTTGTGTTAGAAGAACAATTTTTTGCTTTTTTTTAGTCTTTTTTCATATAACCAAACTTACTAGTTTCTCTTTTACGGCAGGGTGTGCAACAGAGACATACCCTCTTAATGGTCGTAGTAGTAGTTTTTCTTTTTGGTCTTTCAAGACATGGTTTTTTTTAACCAATTTCTTTCCATTAATTTTTTTTTTTTTTTTTTTTTTTTTTAAACTTGAGTTTAGTTCTCTATTTTCGGCTTTATTTTTAAGTCGCGGAATCAATTCATCTAGACATTTCATCGTTTATATACGACCATTGCTATGATGGTGCGTTACTGTTCTTCGGAAAATACTAATTTCATCATTTTTAAAAAAAGGAAAATGCTAATTTTTACCAGACAACTCATTCAGGATTCCCATTTACATTGTAATTTTTACCTTAAAAAAAAAAAAAAATAAATAGAGTAAATAAATAACTACATGATAAAGATAATATATATATCTTTTTCTGAAAAGTCAATAAAATTTATAATTATTTTTTAAAAATTTAATATTATTGAAATTTAAAAATTTCAATTCAACTCAAATTTAACTCATTTACCGAATACCCTCTAAGTGAATGATAGACTAGCTTGGGCCCGAATTTACTTTCATGGTCCATGTCGGTGTTCTGAGTCCGAGCCGACCCGATCCGATCGGCTAACCCATTTTAACTCTGGCTCAAGGGTCAAGAGTCTAGAGAAAAATAACCATCTCCTTCTTTGAACCCGACATAAAGTCCGAGCGAAAGATGGCTTCTCATGGCCGAAGCAGCAAGAGCATGAAGGAGAGACCGTCCTCCTCATCCAAGTCTCGCCGCCGGAGTAAAAGATCCGACGACTCTGATTCCGACGAATACTCCGATCCCGACAGCCGCGACTCTTCGCCGGTCAGGAGCAAGCGCGGAGACAGAGATGGTCGCAGCAGGAGCCGCCGCCGGAGCTCGTCGCATGCACGGGACTCCGACGAATCCTCCGGCAGCGACGAGAGTGATGACCGTGGACGCAAGAAGAAGAGGTCGTCGAGGGAGATTACGCAGGAGGAAATCGCCGAGTACATGGCTAAGAAGGCGCAGAAAAAGGTTTGGGATTGAGCTCTGTTGTTCCAGGGTTTCTCAATCAGTTAATTGTGGTGATTTACAATTTCAAATTCTCGTAGGCAATGCGAGTTGCGAAGAAGTTGAAGCCGCAGACGATTTCTGGCTATTCAAATGATTCGAATCCCTTCGGCGATTCTAATCTCAACGAGAAGTGAGTTTAGAACATTCAAATTCTTGTTCGGAATTGGATTTTGATTTTTTTGGTAAATTGTTTGAATCAGAAATCTTAGTTCGTAATTGTGTAATCTGTAGATTTGTGTGGCGGAAAAAAATCGAGCGTGACATTTCTCACGGAGTTCCTCTTGACGAGTTTTCAGTTAAAGCTGAGAAGAAAAGACAGAGAGAAAGAATGGTACGTCTAAATTCTTCAATTATTTCTCGGCTTTCATTATTTACGTTTAAACCAAGTTAGGTACTTGTTTGGGCTTGTTCCATATGTGGATTTGAATTGTATTGGAGCTAGTTTGAAGAACTTAATTGATATTCATGGCAAGATTTAAATGGTGTATTATTGCGGGATTTTTCCGGCATATTTTATTGTGGCTTCATCATACGTATCATAACAAGGAATTGTTGGCCAAATGAAGTTAGTCACTCCTATACTTCGTGAAATATGTTCCATACGAAGTAGTTCCTGATTTGGGTGGTGTTGGTCTATTTTCTTGATTTGGGCTGCTATAATTTTGGATTGTAATATGTTTTGTTCTGAATTTAAAATGCAGGCAGAGATAGAAAAGGTGAAAAAGAGAAGAGAAGAAAGGGCACTTGAAAAGGCACAACATGAGGAAGAAATGGTTAGTTTAACCTTGCTATTGGCAAATTTTTCTTTTTAATTTGTTTCCCCTACAATCTGGTTAGATAATGTTGACCAGAGAATAGTGGTGTTTTTCCATTGTTCTTTTCTTATTGTTTCGTTGCAATTTGGTTCATCAACTGTATTTCTTTCTACAGGCGTTGTTAGCTAGAGAACGTGCTCGGGCTGAGTACCAGGACTGGGAGAAAAAAGAAGAAGAGGTACGGTACTCATTTACTATCACTACCCATATCCTTTACTCCCTCTTTTTCCTATCAAATAGCTTGCATTTCTTGTTGTAAGGTTCTTGTAGCCATGATTGCGTTTTCGTTTCTTTTTCCTTGTAGACTGATGAGTTAATTTGTTGTTTATGAAGTTTCATTTTGATCAAAGCAAAATGAGGTCCAAGATTAGATTGCGTGAAGGACGTATAAAGGCTATTGATATTTTGACCAAGCACCTCAATAGCTCAGATGATTTTGATATAGAAATAAATGAGCCATACATGGTTTTCAAGGTAGATATCCCTCTTCCATCATGACTTGAATGCTATTAGTAGTCGAAGTTGCTTTTCATGTTATGTTTTCGGGGGCATAGTTTACTTTGTAGCTTTTTATATGTTTGGGAATCTTGTTAAAATAGGCAGCTTAAAAACATACCGTGCAGGGATTGACAGTCAAAGAAATGGAAGAGCTTCGTGATGATATCAAGATGCATCTAGATTTGGACAGGACAACACCAACACATATAGAGTATTGGGAGGTATTACTCCTGTTCCTTTTCCTTAATATATATACGGGTATACTATTCCGAACCTTGCCAGAGTGTTTAATTTGCAAATTATCCCGTTTTGTTTTGTTTATATAGTTTGTTTATTTGAGATAGTTTTTCTATCTCCTTGCTACATGTAATGTCTTGCTGTCTTTGTGAATTGCCATACAATTTGTAAATACAATTTGTAAAATTTTTTATATAATTTCTTCAACTTGATATGATTACCTGAGACTTTTACAAATGTATAACTGTATAAATTGCAAAGATGACAGTTGTAAATTCCTATTATGGGCTTGTCTTGATAAGTGCTATTCAACAGGCGCTTCTGGTTGTTTGTGATTGGGAGCTAGCAGAAGCTAGGAAGAAAGATGCGTTGGATCGAGCTAGGGTGCGTGGGGAGGAGCCTCCTGCTGAGTTGCTTGCAGAAGAAAGGGGTCTGCATTCCAGCATTGAAACAGATGTGAGGAACCTCTTAGATGGAAAGAGTTATGGTGAATTGGAGGCACTACAGTCTCAGATTGAGTCACAGATGCGTTCTGGCACAGCTAAAGTGGTTGAGTACTGGGAGGCTGTTTGAAACGCCTTCACATATACAAGGCCAAGGTACTTATCACTGGAATCTCCAATGCATGTGTATTCTTTTTTTCAAATCAATGCCCTGGTTCTCACTGGTCAATTGCTACAAACAGGCTTGTTTGAAGGAAATCCACACGAAAATGTTGCGCAAGCACTTGGAACGCCTTGAGCAACCAGTAGATGGTGAAGAAAGATTGGAGACTGCATACGAGCTAAAATCTGAAGAGGAGAGAGAGAGTGACCACGCTGTCGAAGGTGCATTTCTCTTTTCGTTTGTGCTTTTTATGTTGTTGTATCATTAATTTTTTACTGATTTTATGTCTTTTCATCGTGTAGATTCTCTGGCATATTCTCCAGAACCCATGAAGGAAGAAGAAATTCACGAGGCTGAAGAAGAGGGTGAAGATGAGGCTGGATCGTTTTCTCCAGAACTATTGCATGGTGATGAAAACGAGGAAGCAATTGACCCTGAAGAGGATAGGGCTATTTTGGTAACTTACATATCATAATGCATTTTGATTTACTTGCCAGCAGGAAGTTAAAAAAAAAAAATCCTTATAACCATATCGAGTCTTTTTTATTTCTACAGGAACGGAAGCGTACTGTTGTCAAAGAAGAACAGCAAAGAAGGATTCAAGAAGCCATGGCATCAAAGCCAGCTCCACCGGAAGATAACTTTGAGATGAAGGCTATGAAATCTATGGGAACCATGGAGGAAGGAGATGCAGTCTTCGGCTCGGGTGCTGAAGTGAATCTGGATTCACAGGTTTTTTTCTATTCCCTCCTTTTTTATATGTTCTTTAACTTTGCTTTTGATACCTTCAAAATTTAATTTGGTTGCCATATTAATCAGGTGTACTGGTGGCATGACAAGTACCGACCGAGAAAGCCGAAGTATTTTAACCGTGTTCATACTGGATATGAATGGAATAAATACAACCAGACTCACTACGATCATGATAACCCTCCTCCAAAGATTGTACAAGGATATAAATTCAACATCTTCTACCCAGACCTTGTTGACAAGATAAAGGCCCCAACGTTCGTTATTGAGAAGGACGGGAATAGTAGCGAGACATGCATTATACGTTTCCACGCAGGGCCACCTTACGAGGACATTGTATGTTTTTCTTGATCCTATGGCTATTGTTTTCTTATCTTTTCGGGTTTAAGTTGCTCATAATGGTTGTCATTATATCACAGGCTTTCCGGATCGTGAACAAAGAATGGGAATACTCTCACAAGAAGGGATTCAAATGCACATTTGAACGTGGAATTCTGCATGTTTACTTTAACTTCAAACGTTACCGCTACCGAAGGTGAAATCTGGGTACATTTTGTTCGACTTTTGACGGAGACACCTGTGAAATATTGCTTGATGAAGTCCGTCAAGTTTGTAGACAGGTTCTGTTTTTATGCAAGAAAATTTTGTGAATAACACTTGATTTTTGATTTATGTTCAACCTGAGGCTAATCATGTACGTCACATATGTAGCTTATTATATATCAGATTTTCCGTTGGATCTTTTTTCGTCTCTTTCTCAACTTTAACAAGCATTTTCCTAGATTCTCTTGTGGCTTTTTTGGGCCTGCGCCTCAGAATTCAGGTCATCTGTACTCTCTCTCTCTCTCTCTCTAGGAGGGGAAAAGAAAAACAAATTGGTAGAAACAAAACGAAAAAATTATGCTTTTGCCCGATTGGTGCTAAACGTGGTAAGGGTGGAGTGAATTAAAAGGAGATTTTGAGACTCAATATCCTGGAAATAACTAATAATGTACAAGAAAAATAAGTTTTATAATCAAGAAGTTGAATGATATTTCCATTTAGTGCCGTTTAGAACGATGGTTTGCATTGGTGTTTTGTATGTTGAAATTCAAACATGTGTTTGGTTGAAGTATGAACTGAAAATGAACTGTGATATATAAAATAGTGAAAAATTTGAAACGGATTTGGAAAAAGAAAATGCAATATGGACCTTGTTTGGTTTTTCTCGTTGTTGTGAGCATTTAGATATAAGAACCTCCTCATTTCAACTTTTAATAGGAAAGTTATGTACTTTTGAAGTTTGAATTTCATGAAATGAGAGAGAAAGTGATATGTTGATTTGGGAGTTTTGAAATTGAACAAGTAATATTTCGCTCGGAACTGATGTTTCAAATATGCTCTTAGAAATTAAGGACGTCATGCTTAAGTAATAATGCAACAAATCATCTTTACTTAAACTATTACTATTACTTTTTTTGATAATGTCCTTAACTCTATCTTTCTCCCGATGAAAAGTGAGTTTAATAATTTATCAATGGGGTTTAATAAATTTATACTGTTCTTGAATAGACAAGTTAATAGTGATTTGTTGGGGGGAAAAGAAGTTTCTTACCCTATCATTAATTCGTAATTTGGAATAACCCCACCATCATTTTCTGTGTGTGTGTTGATGCAATTACATGCTAACCATGATTGCTAATCCCCACCCATTAGGGAAGCAAAAACTACTGTCATAATAATATAATACGAAATATCAAGTAATCACATTCACTTGACTAATCCCATTCTGAAAAATACACTTTTTAAAAAAAAATCTCGTTTGCCCATTTTATAAGCTGATTTGACTCATCCTTGTTGTCCTCTTCCTTGATTAATTCATGTGATATATTTCTTCTTTGAGACAAATGGGAGATGTGTCATTCCAAATGGCAACTACGGTGCAAATAGAGTGAGCACACACCAAATTGTATCCGTTTTATTAGTCCAAAACCTTCCCATGTGAATGTTATATTTATTATAAAAAAAAAAAGTATTAAAATAACATATGTATTACTTTATATTTAAATATATAATACAATATCTACCTTTTGTTATCATCAATAAACTTATTATCATAAAACTAAACTTTTGACATTTAAATAATTTGAAAATAACATTGTTATAATGATTAAATAAAAAAACCTACACATCGATGGCTGGCAACCAAATGCCAAATTTGACACTTCATATAATTGGTGGCATTTTAGCATTTGCCAAATTTGGTACCAAATATAGCATCTTTATTGTAGAGCTTCTTCTTCTTCTTCTTTTTTTTTTTTTTTTTTGAAGTCAAATAGTAAAATTTAGCATTAGCACTTTTGAAGATGCTCTTATAGTGCTTAGCCTTTTCGATACACACAAAGGAATTCTTGTATTTGTTATCATGTCCATACAAGTAAAAAATCTTCCATTATGTGTAAGAATGACTTGACTAGGACAAGAATGGCACCTTAAGCTTTTCTTTGATGTAAATAATGTTTTCATATGTTCTTCTCTGCATAATAGCTTAATACCTTCTTCACCGTTTGTCTATAGGAAGATTGTTTTTTTAACAATTTTTCTTCCAAGAGAGAGAGAGAGAGAGACTTTTGTAATCTTATCAAGTTCTTTTACTTGACAACCTCATTTACAGTTCAGCTAATATAATACTTATGCAAACCAAGAAAACTTTTCACTCCCTCTATATCTATATATATATATATGTATATATCTTACATGTTATATAAACTGTAATTCAGGTTGTTGAATAGAAGAACTTTGATAAGATGACAAGAATTCTGCTGTTAAAATCTACCAAATAATGTTTACCGATTTAGTGCTTCATTTCAATGAATCCTACTAATTTAACTCGGTAAAACATGTCAAACGCTGAAACCATTACGACAGAAAATGACACAACTAACTTGAATGGATTTTCTAGAGCCCTTTCAAAGTTCCCCACTAGCCAAAGAATTTTATTGTAGCTGAAAAGCTCTCTCTCTCTCTCTCTCTCTCTCTCTCTCTCTCTCTCTCTATATATATATATATATATACACACACACACACACACACCCACACACACACACACACACATATATATAAAATTGTTTTTTTAAATAATGCAAACGTGACAAAAAGCTTCACCATATTACAATGAAGATCCGAACCCTCAACCCTTCCCCTTAGTCTTTCTCCTCTTGCCATTTGGATCGAGTGTCAAGAGCTCCAAACTTAAAATATAAACATAAATTTTTTTTTTTTTTGGTCAGTGATTTCTCATTTTGACAATCAACGGCCCAAACTTTTTTTATTAGTGCTTTCTTATTGCAACTATAATAAAAAACAATAATTTAAGTAATGGATTCCTTGTTTGACAAGTGCTATAATTTCCAATATGCCAAATGCTTTCCCTTTTTCGCAAAGTCTAATATATATATTTATATTTTATGCACAAGAAAGTATCTACTAAATCCCAATCGATTCCAATAATCCCATGTCGGTAAACCCTTCTTTCTTGGATCATTTCCATGTTTTCAACTTTTCTTGCCCAAAAGATAAGCATCTGATCCTTTTGTTTATGCTTTTTTTTTTTTTTTCCCCTTATTATTTATTTTAGGTCCTTTTTGCTCATTATATCCATCCTTGGAATCATTTTGGTTCATCTTCCTACTTGAAATCAGTCGTAATAGGCATCATTTCCACCACCTTTTTGTATCCACTTCCTCCACATGAATATTCAAAGACTAATAAAAAAAAGCATATCTAAGTCAAAACACTTCACAAAAGGATCTTTCATTTTGTCCATTTAAACGCCCCCTAAGAGTGTGTTTGGTAGGACAGAAAAGTGGAAGGAAGGAGATAAGTTAATTAATTGATGAAATGATTTTAATATTTATGATTGTTTGGTAGGGAACAGAAAAGATAAGAATAAATTAGGTAAGAGACTCTAAATTCTTTATGCACTTCAATTTTGATCTCTTACAAACTAGAGAGATTTTTATAAGAAATTTGTATCAAATAACATAAGAGAAATGACTTCTTCCTCCTTTGTTTCTTTCACCTAGATAATCTACCACTCTCTCCTTGATTCCTTCCTACCAAACATACCCTAATAAATGAAGAAAAACCATTTTTCTCAAATTGGTTTCTTGGCTTTTCGAAGTTCCACTTGGTTGTTAAGGACTAGTTTAAGAACAAAACAAAAGCCGTAAATAATACTTTGGATTATGTAACATATATATATATATATATATATATTTTTCGGTAGAGGCACTTAGAAAAATTAAGTGGGAACATAATTTCATATTATAATTATCAAGTAAAGTTACAATTTTAATATTCCTCATATAATAAAGACAACCAAAATTTATTCTAAAATATGAGTAAGAGCATGCGTGCCCACTAGTCAGCGACTTAGATGCTACTTTTCCCCAAAAAAAAAAAAAAAAAAAAAAAAGAAGTTCAAGAAGGAGCTTATTATTCTTTGAACAAGTATAATACTACCTTAGCTAGCTACTTCAAACATTTTGTTGATTTACTATTTGACTAATACATTGGAGTTTTTGAACCACATCTTTCATGGCAGGCCTATCTTCCTTCTTCTCCCTCAGACATGAAAGAGCAAGCTCTAGAAGGAGCTTTAAGCTTGTCAAAATATCACCTGCTGAAGCCTCTTCTTCTAGTATCCTCTTATCAACTATTTCCAATATTGCACCAACTTTAACTCTTTCTTTCACATAAATGGCTAGATTGACATAATCTTCGTCCCGAGAGAAGTCTATGGCGTTCTGTGATGTAAGTAGCTCAAGCAACACAATCCCATAACTATAGACATCGCTCTTATCGGTTAACTGGTAGTTCCGATAGTATTCGGGGTCTAAGTAACCGAGTGTTCCTTGAGCACAGGTTGAGACATGGCTCAGCCCTGGAGAAGCCAATCTGGAGAGCCCAAAATCGGCTACTTTTGCATTCAAGTCGTCGTCGAGAAGTATATTTGTTGACTTAACATCTCTGTGGTAGATTGGAGTATGTGCAGAAGAGTGTAAATAGGCCAATGCTTCGGCGGTTTGTTGAGCTATTTTCAGTCTGGTTTTCCAATCCAAGAAGGTGGGGAACTTACCTTGTAAATGGGCATGAAGAGTTCCGTTTGATATGTATTCGTAGATCAACAGCGGCTGCGCTGAATCCACACAACAACCCAAGAGCCTAACCAGGTTCTTGTGGTTAACTTGTGAAAGAATCCCTACTTCGTTTAGGACTTGTTCGGTGCTCTTGATGTTGCCAACTTTAGCGGACTTGACAGCAACAATAGTCCCATCTCGAAGCTCGCCTTTGTAGACTTCTCCGAACCCGCCACTTCCTAGAAGCCTGTCTTTGGAAAATCCGTTTGTTGCTTTCTTCACTTCTTTCAAGTTGAACATCTTGGCAGACTTCCCTCCATGACACTTCAACATTTCTTCTCTCGCCTTGGCAAGCTTTGCGTGCTCAGAAGACGCTGATCTGCAGGACTTTCTCACTCTAAATACCGTCACGACTAGAGCAAGAGAGAAAATGGAGATCACCCCTATGGAGACCTTCAAACTAAGACTCACTTTTGTGCTTCTCTTCTTTCTCAAGCAAGTTCCAAAAAGATGGTTCCATTGGTATCCCCTGTTGCATAGACAGCGAAAAACGCCACTATTTCCTGCAGAAGAGCATTTAGAAGCGCTGGAGCAATCTTGTTGTGTCTTGCAAACCGGTTCTTGTGGAGGAGCCCATTGAATTTCCAAGCCTTCTTCCCATTGATTTGCAGGCTTCTCCACATCTAAATGAAGAATACTTCTGAACGCTCTACAACCAGAACTGTGAAGGCGTATCTTGTAAGCCGAAGGCATCCCACCGGCAACGAATGTGCAACAAGGATCAAGGGCACTCGCACATTGAAAAGCTTGCTTCGAATTGACATGTCCAGAGCTCTCCAAGTAGCGGTGGCAGAGGCTAGAAGGAGTGCAGTTCAGGGGAGAGACCAGCAAGCGAGGAGAACAGTTGAAGAGGAAGATTGTATTGGAGGAAGTGATGTTGAAAGGATGCGACTGATTCAACCACAGGCCTTCACTTACCTCCATGTCTTCAGTAACGCATTCACCAGGCAGCCATGGCGACGGCCTAACAACCAGGCGTTGAAGTTGAGCCATGATTCTCAGTATGACATAAGAAGTGCCATTAAGGGCATCAAAGTATAGTTTCTTAGAACCGGGATCACAACGGACGGTGTAATCTTTGTCACCGCATTTAGGGTTTGTGCTTAGAGGATACGGAACTTCTATGGGGCCACAAGGTGGACAAGTCTTTTGGGAAGAACAACAATGGCTCAGACAAAGAAGGAAGAGGAAGTAGGTGAAGAGGGAGACATGTCTTCCGGTTGTTTTTGCCATCACTTTGCATAAGCAATAGGGGAAGTGAAGGGAAGTGTTATGGTCCTTATGGCAAGGAAGATGGGTTAAAATTTAAAGGGTAGAAGAAGAGAATAAAGTGGGTGAAATATATATATATATATATATATATATTTCAAAAGTGGGCTTGTGAGAATCTGTGTGAAATATTATTTATTTATTTCTTTATTTTTTCAAAAGTGGGCTTGTGAGAATCTGTGTAGAAAATGATTAAAACTTTTTCGCAGCATCCATTGGAATGGTGGATTCCTCTTTTATGGTGATTGGTGTCACTGTATTTAACCTAGAGTGCTAAAAATTACTCCTTCCCTTTGGTAAGAGACAATACATCTCGTATGGATCATAAGTTCAAACACACAATTCAAACATTCAAATTTCTGTAAGAGAAAACACTGTAGAAAAAAGTCTGAAAAGTGGGTTTTAAAATGGGGATGGGGTGCCGAACAGGGATTCTTTTTCAGTTTAAAAACATACAGAACATGTGGATCGTACATATGGTGGGAAGAAGTAGGTTGGTGAAATGAGAAAATGACAAGATTTACTCGTTTTTTCAGCAAGAAATAATTGCGTCCACAAAGAAAGACTTCAGTCCGAGTAAAAATGTAGAACTTTGTCGAGAAATCTAGACGAACGAAGAAGAAGACGAGGCATCATGGAAAAGAAGTCATACGTAGGACCATAATTCACCATCCTCATGCATACAATTCTTTGCATCTTTCTAGAAAATTTTCAGAAAGCCAAACATTAAAAGTAGAAAGAGCCTTTGAACATATTCAATCTTTAAAGCTAGATACCGCAGCGAAAACTATATGTGGATTTCGAGCCATTTGATTGCTAAAAAGGCGAGATGACATACAAAGTTACACGTGTATAAACAGAACTCACAAAAAAAAATATTTGTACTAATTCCATATCATGTTATTCAGGCGAACTTTTTCAAGCTCAGTTATTTACAATAAAGAGAAGAAAATGGAGGAAACCCCTTTATTTGCAGCCAATGGCAAGCTACTGATTTTTGTTCACAGTAACAAGATTATAATGATGAGCAACAGGAAGAAAATTATTTCCACTAGCCTTCAACGATTTTCACGGGAGTTCTGTAAAAAAAATATATCAGTAACTTTGAGTTAACTGTCTCAAAGATCATATGGACCCTAGTGCAGATTCAAAGAACATGCAAATCAATGAACTTCCAGATTAAGACAGTAATAATAAAAAACGACCTCGCTAGGACTAGCTCAGCGGGTGGGAATGGGGTGGGGCTTCAGGGTCTTAGGTCCCAAGTTCGAGTTTTCTTTCAAATTATAAAGTGGGTGCTTATAGTGCAGCACACACACACACATATATATACACACAATTATGCAGACATTTACACTTCCAAGCACCATTACTTACCCAAATGGACTCTGCTTGATGGATAGCAATTCAACATCCAACTGCAGATTCAAAGAATATGCAAATCAATGAACGTGCAGATAGAGAAGAGTTTGCAACAAAGATGGTAGAATGGTGAAAAAAAAAAGTAAAATATCGGAGGGAGAACTTTGTTGTAGGGTATGAAGCAAAAATCATATGAGTAGGAAAGAATTCTGAACTGTTGGATCACTTCATAATCATATCAGATTAGGAAAAGTATGACAATTTAATGAAACTTCATGAAAATCTAATGGTTAATAATGTGTCCTACCAGAACGGCATTTTTCCATACCCTAACCAAAACAGTATTTTTCCATACCCTACATATAATTCCCCGAGAGGAAGAATACAACACTTATTTCCAGCTATAACTACACACATTTTAGTAGACTTGGGTACTTAAGAGAAACAAAAGGAACAAAACTGCAGAAGAACACATGGAGATAATTTAGTTCATGATGAGCAGTTTAAGAAACAGAACATTGTGGAGTTATTCACCCTCGAGCCTCGACCCATTACCTCTATTGTGGCATTTGGAGGAATTTCTTGGACTCCTTTCTTTCCGTAAGCTAGTTCTGGAGGTAGAATCAGCAATCTCTGGAGAAAAAACAATTATGAAATATACACTTTTCGTTGATGCCTGAATGGATACTACTAGTGCTCATCCAAGTAAACAAAATTGGTTCTCTAATTGCAGTTTCATGTGATCTCAGTTTAATGAAAAGAAGATAAAAGAAAAAGAGAAAATTCAGGCTAAATGGCGACTTCGTTCTGAAAACTGGTCTCACCTGTCCGCCTACCCGCATGCCTTCTACACCAAGATCTAGTCCCTTAAGGACTGATCCTCTCTCAGATTGGCCAACGTCAAATCCATATGGCTGCACAATTCAAGCATAGCCAAAATAAGCAAAAAAAAAAGTAAGTTCTTTGGAAAAACATCTTCGATACCAAATATTAATTTGCTTAACGAGACACCATATTTAGTTCCCTTTACTGACCATTCCAGTCCTTGAAACAGCTCCGGTATTATTAGTATATAACAGTCAGAATCTACATCATATATATCATGGTTCTTACATGAAAAATGTTAGGGATCTAACTATGTTCCGACTTCTTAATACTAACCCACATGACATGTTAGACTTCATCGGTAGATTTCAGATGACTTAGCAGTAAACGGACGACAACATCTACTCCATTTTCATTCTTTTATTCATGGACGACAAGATTTTACTTTGATGACAGCTCACTTGCTACCTGAGTTAGTATTAAATATTTGGGATAATAGTTGAGATCCGCTGCATTATTATTCTATTTATAGGTTTTGGACTAAATTAAAATGAAATACGAAACAGATAGGAAGGAATGACACCGCTCTGAGCTTACCGTTCCTCCGCCAACACCAAGTCCTTGTCTACTTGTCATGAAAGTGATCCCCCTCCATTTAGCAACATAGTGAACCTACAACAATAACATCTTACATTCACCAAACCTGAAAATTTTTCAGGGGCAGATACAAACTTAATTAAAAATAATAAGAAAGAAAGCACGTTTAGAATTGTTTTCTGTCATGATGTGAAACCAATTAGTTCAAATACTTTGCAGAATATTTCAGTGCAATATCTATATACTTGTGGAAATGTGCATATATGTATAGTAAAAATAATGAAATTTAACTGGACACACAACCGTACTGCAACCCGGGATCCTTTCTTTGCCTGAACTCCACTCCCAACCTTCAAATCATAGTACCTGAATAAGGACATACATCACCCTCATTGTTTTAATTTAAAAAATTTTTAAGAAAAAACACAAATCTACTAGAGGAAATATATAGAACCTATGAATGTTGTGTGCAATCTCAGAATAAATAGAAATTTGATTAAGTTGAACAATTTCTTCATGAAAAATATGACAGACGAAAATGGCTTTTCACTAGCTGAATTGTTTCTTATCAGTCTTAGATATAGTAGGATACAAGATATAAATATATATATATTTATATATATATATAAAATCAAATGTTAGTGAATGTTACTAACTTCAAACCATTGGGGAGTGTCGTATATTCGCTTTCCGGTATTTTTGCTCCTCTCAGCTGCAGTAAAGAAACTAACTTTTTAAAAACTTAAAAGTGTTAAAAAAAATTAAAAGAAAATTTTCTTATTTCTTCTCCTCAAAATAGTCAAGTTAATTAACTAGAAAATGAGGAAAATAAGCAACTCACTGCTCGTCTACTTGTGCTAACAGCCTCAGCCGCATCACAAAGGTACATCCCAGCAGCTGACTCATCAGTAAACCCAATAAAACCAGTGAAAAAAAATGGAGATACCCAAACACCCCCGTGATAAAAATGAAGAATTCTGTTACTCTACCGGTCGGACACAGTTTTGAACGAGCAGATCGCATATCATATCAGATTAAACAACGTACGATACTTTGACAGAATTTGAAAAAGATCCAACGGTTCAAACTTGAATCACACCAATAGTGTTCTTTTTTCATACCTACTACATAATTCTCCTAGAAAAAAATAATCTAGTTCAGCTTAAAGTTTTTACGTTTTTCCCGTTTTATCTGAAAACCCATATGGAATACTAACAGATAATGTAAAAAAGGAGGTTAATTTAAGTCCGTATGAATGAAGAGAGAGAAGGGTAAGAAAGGAAAGTGACCTGTGGATAGGAGAGAGCCAACCAAGGCCCTTCTTCCTTCACATTGTAGAGATTGGTTGTCTGGTTTTGAAGCATCTTCTGTGGAAGACAATGAGCATACACATGGAATTGCATACGAATTCCTCTTCGACAGTCTTTTCCCTGTGTATTCAAGTAAACCCGAAAAAAAGTTTTTAAAGCCAAAAAAGAAATGCCCTTTAGAGAGAGAGAGAGAGAGAGAGAGTACTTGTAATGGGGATGGAGATAAGTGGCTTGTGCAGAAGAGTGGAATTGTGAAGAATTAAGTGTCCCATGGTTTAGACAGGTTAGATTTTAGGACGACCGTTAAAATAGCAGGTTAAGAACACTATTGGTTATTTGTGTTGGTTGTGTCCTAGAGAGAGAGAAAGAGAGAGAGAGAGGATAGCTCTCTCAATTTCATCCACAACTTATTGCCTCAAAAATCACAATATGATGCTCCTGATTCACATTTGCCACTTCTTCTAAAACTTGGGCATCGGTCCACTAACTTCTTCCTCCTCCTAATCTGGTGAGATATATATTCTTAAATATAAAAAAAAAAAAAAAAAAATAGTAGTCATTATGGCTAGCCCCACTTTAACGGGGGAGTGAAGATATTAAGTGGTTTATAAGTGTCACAAATTTTTTACAGTAAACAATGTCTGAAAATTATAACTTAGTGGAATCCATTTGTGAGTCCTCTAAATTACTTTTCCTGATAGCCTTTGTGATAGATTTGTATTCTAGGGATTAATTAACCTAAAACTGAACCCAAATGGAGATAAATAGCAAATTTATGTATATATATCTATTAAAAATATTAAGAATGTGACTTTACAAACATGTGTACATGTATTGTGACTGAAAATCAATTGGGCAAATACTAGAATAACAAATTTATCAAATACTTGAGCAAGACCTCCTTCCTTGAAGATGTTCCTGTTCAGATTCATCTGAAACAGAATGCCTTCCAAAGCACTTGACTACTTCATGTCTCTCTCTTTCCTCAACTTTCCCTTTTCCCTTCTCACAACCTTCCACCACCCACTTTCTAAGCCTCTGAATAAACTTCTTCCTTTTTGAACAAGCTTGATCACTAGCCATCTCATTCTTCTCCGTCGCCGTTCCTTCGAATTCTTCGTCTAATACATGATTCTCAAGTTCAAAATCTATTTCCCAGTCACCCTTCTTCTGATTATGGTCTTGATGTTCCCGATTCTTCATCGACAACTCGTGCCTTAAGTATGCGTTACTCCATTCTTGATTCTTGTTTCTTGTTCTACTTCATTTGCGGGGATATTTTCTTCTTCCATTGTTATCTCTTCTTCATCTTCGATCTGCAATATAGAAAATCATAACATTCTTAGACTACATAACCGGATTCAATGAGCACGAAAACTACGATTAGATTTCTCTTTCTTTAAGGCTACATAGTAAAGAGTTATTATTAAACCTTGAAGAGTGATGAGGCTGATTTTTCTTCCAACTCAAGCTTATTCAAAACCTCATTCTTCTCTTCCTGCATTTGATCCAAAACCATTCTCAGCTCCCTAATTTCATCCTCTAATTTCTCAACAACATTCGTGCTCGTTTCTAGCGCTTCCCGGGTTCTTGAAAGTTCTGCTTCTCTTGCTCTGATCTTCACATCTCTCTCTTGTATGAGACTTGATTGCACTCTTTTTCGCCTCGAAAGATTCTTTACCTTCCTTTGAAGCAACCCGTTTTTCGATTTCCAATATTCAAGCTGCTCCAAAAGTCTCGAACATAGTTCGAAGAACTTCTCGAGGCTTCTGCTCTCATCCTCCATCAAGGAAATCTCCCTATCCAAGAACTCAATTTGAGCCTTCTCCAATTCTATCATGTTCCTAAGCTGCATAAGCGCAGACTCTTTCTCTTTCAAGTCATTGTACCTCATAAACCGCATCTCTAACTCCGATTCCCACTTTACAAGATCGTCAATTCGGTTTTTTAGGCCTAATATCTCTTCTCCCAAATTGGCATCCACAACTAAAGGTTCTTCATATTCATCAGAAGCAGAACATGATCCGAGGCTATAGAAACTCTCGTCACTTCCAAACTGAGAATCGGTCTCCGTTGAATTCACCGGAGTGTCGGGAATGTCGTCCTTAGGAACACCTCTTCTAGCTACAAGCTTTGCAATAAGAAAAGCAGCCACAGATAAAGTCAAAGGAATGCCAACTTTGAAGAGCAATGGCTTCATCATATCAACTTGTAAGGTTGACCTCTCCATCTTTGTAAAAGAAAGGCAACAAAATGAGTTGGTTCAAATACAAACGGGAAATTCAGTTTCTTGAATGCTGTGGAGATCAAATAATGTTTATTCCATTATACAAAAATGCTTAAATATTCTTTACTTGGAGTGCCTTCTTTCGCTTTCCTTTCCTTAGAGTTATACAAATAGGTTTTGCTTTTTCACTACTCCATTTAGATATCCTTCTTCCTATTACCGATATCCTCTTCCTATTACCGATATCCTCTTTCCATACCACTTTCCTATTCGACTTTTCATAAAAGAATATGAGTAAATAACAAATTTAAGAAATGTTAGTGTCACAGTCAATTGTCCCTACAAATAAAGGATAAATTATACAATCTCACATCGTTTGAAGATGGATATATGTGATAGTTCATAAATAAAGAGATCACCTCTTAATAGTATGAGATCTTTTAAGGTTAGTCCAAGAGCAAAACCGTGAGGGTACGAGACCCAAGTGGACAATATCATACTAAAGGGAGGCACGGGTCGTTACAATTATAGCATGTTTACTTATCAGGAGTAGAGAATTAGAGTAGAGAATGGGAGTCAATCCCATGATTACTTGCTCATTTTTTTTTTTTCTGGAATGGGAGTGAGAATAGTGGGTCCACACTAATTTAGGATTGAGGAATAAGATTGACAATCACATGTCTCTTCCGGATTGTGACTCTCATTCCTACTATTAACATTAAATTACCATTTTATCCTTAGTTCATTTGCAAAAAAAATTGTATTAAAAAATAACAACGACCTATATTAATGATTTTTATAAACTAAGTATAATATATTTTTATTAACTTATATTATATAACTATCCTAATTACTATTAACATTATTAACATTATTAGAGTAAATAAAAAACTTTTTTTTTATCATAATATATTAATATGTTTCTATTTTATATTTTTGATACTTTACTTATTTTAATTCTTTTTTTTTTTTTTACTCTTTTTAATTTTTTAAAACAAAAATACACAATTTAATTTATTGTCTTAATATCATAATGATTATTTTACTTTTAATTAATAGTATGATAATAAAAAAAAAATTAATCATTTTTTAATTTTTGAAAATACAATAAATAAAGGGGTATATAAGTAAATTTACACCAACTAACTCCGATTCATGTTCTAAGTAAACGCATGAATGGGATGACAGTGATTCCGACTCCGGTTCCTGGAACTCAAGTAAACAGCATATTCTGACTCCGAATCTTGATTCCTAATCCAGCCCACTCCGAATCCTACCCACTCCGATTCATGCTCACTCCGATTAGACATAAGTAAATAACATGTCATTAGAGTTAATAAAACATTAATGAGTTTTTACTTTATCTATTCGTAATAAAACGTAATACTTATCCATAAATATGTTATTTACTTTAATAGTAAATTATTTACTTTTTTTTAGCTTCATAAATATGATACTTACCTCTTTCTTCCTTTAATTAATCACTTTTCAAGAATGATAGGCTCCATTTCTGACAAATAATAGATTAAAGCCAAGAAGTGTCTGAACATGTGAGTGCAATTTATAAAATGCTAACACATCAGGACTCTTGGGTTTTGTTAATATACAAGCATCTAATTTGCTTTTGATTCTACTTTGAATATTAGAACATGTGAATGTCCACAATGGGAAGACACGACTTTAGAGGAAATATATAAATATATATATATATAGATATATATATTCTGGAAAAAGAACGAGAGTAAAATAAAACGACAACAAGCTCTGAAACGACACTATTTTGAAAAGGACAACAAGCTAAGAAACGACACAATTTGGAAAAACGACATTGTTTGGAAAACGATGGTAACATGAAAACGACAAGATCTAAAGAAAGAAAAACCATACGATTTGCAAACCCTTCCCCACACCATTGTTAAAAAAAAAAAAAAAAAAAAAAAAAAAAAAAAATAAAGTGATGTTACACAACGATGAAAAATGGCAGGAAGAACGACAAATATTAACAACGACACTATTCACGAAGAACAGCAAACTTAAAGATTACAACAAGCTGAGAAACGACACTATTTTAATAAACGACATTTTTTGGAAAAACGATGATAACATGAAAGCGACAAGATCTAAAGAAAGAAAAACCATACCATTTGCAAACCCCTCCCCACACCATTTGTTAAAAAATTAAAAAAATTAAAAAAAATTAAAAAAAAAAAGTGATGTTATACGAGAATGCCAACAGCAGGAAGAACGACAAATATAAACAACGACACTATTCACAAAGAACAACAAACTTAAAGCTACATCACAGTAGAAAAACGACAATAATTGAAAGACCATATAACGGAAAACGACAAGGATAAAAAAACTAACTCAAAGTGGGTGGCGATAAACGACATCAACATAAAACGTTAAGTTAGAAAGGACAAGAATTTATGAAAATTAAATGGCATCGAAGAAACGGCAACATTTAAAAAAAATTCACAAAACAAGCATATGATAACGACATAGATTATAAAAAACAACAATATCACATTAAATGATAAAAACAAAAGAGAACCATATATATAAAAGAACGTAATCAACTAGGAGTAGTACAAAAGCCACCGTATAAACGAAACAATATCATAAATATTAAAAATAATAAACATTACAAAATGATAAACGGCAACAGTTCAATGAAAACACATAAGTAAAAATGCTGAAAACGACATGAACTGGAATTTGTGAGCGACATGAAAAACAATATCGTAGGACCTTTTAACAATAACAACTAGAAAGAACAACAGAAGATTACTAGATTAGAATTCTTTTTCTATTCAATTTTATAATTAGGAAAAATCTGTGATGGCATTCAAAGAAATTTTATTTCTTGTGCAGTGGAAGGTGGGCCAACTTTTTTTTTTTTTAAATTTCAAAAAGGACAACAAGATCCAAAAAGACATAATTTGGGTTTTTATTTTTTTATTTTTTTATTTAAAGACAATAAGATGAAGACAACAAAAGAAGAGGACGACAAAATTATGAAAAAGCGACAAAAAAATTCCATAATCGACGACATTCAAAGAACGACAATGACGTGAAAAACGACACCCAATTGAATACGTTAGCAAGTTGTTTGAAACCTACATCAACAAGTTCGACATAAGAGGACATCAACGTAAAACTCTAAGCTAAATAGTAAATACAACATCATTGAAACAAAACCGCAATAGTTTAAAGAACACATCAAACTAGTAAGCGACGACAACATTAAAGTAATAAAATTGGTAGACGCCAATAATGTTAGACAAAAAAATAATTTAGAGAAAATTGTGGATATAAATGACAATAGGGCGGGGCGGGGCGGGGTGAGTATGCTTCCTCCACCCCATGCTCATCCCTCTTTGTACCCTTCACTCCTGTCTAATTTGAGACGATAGTGGGGGAGGGGAATTCCCAATATAAGATTTTTTTACCCCTCTTTTTACCCCCTCATTCCTGCTAATTTAAGACGAGGGTGGGGGGTGAGGAATTCCCACCAAAGATAATATAAGATCTTCCATTCATATTCTTGAAAAATGAAACTAAATAAATACATAAATAAAGGAGATAAGAGAATGAAAGATGGAAGAAGGAGAGAAAGAGAATTAATGTGGTTTCATCCAAGTACTAGGAATAGAGAGAAAATTCACTAGTGAGGAGCAATATAAATAGACACCCTATAAATACAAGTTTAAGTATAAAAACGGGAAAGTTACTCGAAGATATCAAATCTTCTATATTCAAGAAATCATATTTCCTATTATAAAAATTAATACAAATCAATCAATCAACCTATAAACCTATATTACAATCCTATTATAAAAAATTAATACAAATAAATCCAAATATCCTATATTGCAATCAATCAACCTATAAAATGGAAAGAATCATAAAGAATAATTTCAATCAATATTTGACAATCATATCAAATCTCAACACTTCCCCTCAACATTGCAATTCTCACACTTCGGAAATAATCATCGGATTTCAACACATTCGCTCAAGTTGGTGCAGATCTTCTAAATCCGAAATTTATCATCGGATTTAGACAGACCCTCTTAAGTTGATGCCAATCTTCTAAATCCAGAAATTATCAACAGATTACAATACACTAACTTACAAAAAAATAAAATAAACTATGAGAACAAAAAACTTTTTTTTTTGTCAAAATTTTTTTTTTTTCAATATGCCTTTTTTTTTTTTTAATTACTCTCTCTCTCTCTCACACATGGTTGTATGCAAAAAGAAAAAAAAAAAAAAAAACTTTGAACGTTTTTTTTTTTGGTTTCCACTCAATTTTTTTTTCAATATATATATATTTGTTTTTTTTTTCTTCTCTCTCTCAATTGCACGTGCACTTGTACTAAGATAAATAGTACCTATTTACTCCAAGGCTGTCATCCGTTTTCGATAACGTCAACATCAATGATAGTTCAGCAGCGGATCAGCAATTGATATGATGATGACACCTCCTACATGATAGGTATGGATACACAAGAGTCTTTAAGGGATTTGGTTGGGTTGGCTCTAATACCATAGGAGATAAGAGAATAAAAGATGGCAGAAGGAGAGAAAGAGGATTAACATGGTTTCATCCACGGAGTAGGAGTAGATAGAAGATTCACAAGTAAGGAGCAATATGAATGGATTCTCATATGAATACAAGTTTAAGTATAAAAAACGGGTAAGTTATCCAAAGATATCAAATCTTCTATAATCAAGAAATCTTATTTCCTATCATAAAAAATTAATACAAATAAATCCAAATTTCCTTTATTACAATCAATCAACCTATAATTTGAAAAGAATCATAAAGAATAATTTCAATCAATATTTGACAACCGTATCATATCTCAACATATCATACCGGATAATGAGAGATAGAAAAATCATGACTATGAGAATTGAGTTGACAAAGTTAGTGATGATGTCCTGCATGCATCATGAATGTAACAACTAACGACCACATTTTGAAATTAAAATTTTACTAATTAACGAACTAATTCAAAAGGGTTTAATTATAATTCTTACTTGTGTATACAAAAAGAAAAAAAAAAAGATTTAATTATAAATTATACAATGATTTTGTATGCCTAGATGAATTAATTGAATGTGTGGCATGTTATATCCGTTTTGACATGACGCCATTCTCACTCACACAATTCGAACACGTCATGAGAAAGTGTAAATTAAAGTTTCAAAAACCTAGTAAAAATATCAACATACCAATAAGAACTTTTAAAGATATCTAATGAATAGGAAGAGAGAGAGGGGATAGCATTCTCAATTTCATTCACGACTTATTGCATCAAAAATCACATATGACACTGCTTATAAAACCCGGGCTCCACCAACATAAGTCTTCAATTAGGAAATCTAGCCTTTCTCCCTTTATAATTAAAACAAATTAAAAAAAAAAAAGAGGGAAAGAAAAAGTAAAAAGGTCAAAAATTTCCAATTTATAAACTGAACTCAAATAGAGAACAGCAAATATATGTATACATATATATATATATATGTCCGTTAAAATAATAAGAATGTCACTTCATAAATTTGTATACTTGTATTGTGACTGAATATCAATTGGGCAAGTACTAGAATGACAAAGCAAGACCTACTTCCTTGAAGATGTTCCTGATTAGCTTCATCTGAAACAGAATGTCTTCCGAAGCACTTGAGTACTTCATGTCTCTCTCTTTGTCCCTCCTCAACTTTCCCTTTTCCCTTCTCACAACTTTCCATCACCCATCTTCTAAGACTCTGAAATAACTTCTTCTTTTCGAACAAACTTGATCGCTAGCCTCAGAATTATCTGGGTACATCGTTATCTATATTTACAACATTTTTTTTAGGTGAATTGGTTGATTAATATCACTTATCATTTCACAACACTAAAGTGTGTGAGTTTTTTTTCTTTCATATTTTTCTCTTGTTCTCTTATTCTTATTATTTTTTTGGTATTCCAATTTTCTTTCAAACAAACAAATAAATAAACCTCAACAACTACAGGTATAGGTTCTCCAACTGTATTCCTTGTTCTTTTGGTTAATTAATTCTTTTCAAGTTTTATTCTTTTAAGCACGTGGGATATTGAAATTTAAAAATAAAAATAAAAAAAAATAAAATAAAAACCTTTTATCTCTACCAAATCAACCGAGTGGGTGATGACTGAAAACTACAACATTTTAAGTGGTACTGTTCCTCCTCTTTGGTGGCTTCTCATGACTTTTTTTTTTTTTTTTTTTTTTTTTTTTTTTTTGGCGAATGAAAGCTGCATTTAGGGCCCGTTTGGTTTACCAATTTGGTTTAAACTAAATTGTACTTTTTTCATCATGTTTTTTATCTTTTCCCCAAAGTTTTTTGTCTTTTCTGAAGAAGTCAACAAAAATTATTATTCAAACTTAAAAATTTCAACTCAACTCAAACTGAACTTGTGCACCAAACAGGTTCTTAAGAAAGTTATTAGTTGTGAGCCATGTGCGTTGACGCACGGAGTAATTTTATAGGTTCAATCCACGTGTTAAAATTTAGATTAACGTGTTATTATTTTTTATTCAATAATATTAGAGGTCTTAATTAGTTATTAACATGCAGTGAAAGCAAACGCTGATAGTTCAAAAATATGAATAATATTAAAAAACTACACAAATATGTTTACCCACATCTAATTCTATTAGTTCAGCATTAGCATCCCCAATAGTCCGAAAA
The DNA here is from genome assembly GCA_009761775.1 of Ficus carica. NCBI lineage: Eukaryota > Viridiplantae > Streptophyta > Magnoliopsida > Rosales > Moraceae > Ficus > Ficus carica. The sequence continues at coordinate 16,305,332 of CM019751.1, forward strand.
AACTCCGAGTAAATAAAGTCTTTAAAAAAAATAAGAAATGTATCAAGCTTAATTTAGAACATGTGTACGTTATAACATTATAGAATATACTTATACAAAATTAGCATAAGAAAGATTTTATATGGGTGAAAGTCTAGAACAATGGAGGCAATTTAAAGAGAATTAACTTGGAAGTTTATATATAAGAAAATCGTATTTGAGAGGGATGCAAGGAAAATATATGAATAAAACATTATTTTTAGGGCAGATTTAAATATATGTTTGCAAATAAAAATTACATTTTTTATAATTTTAAGCACATGTATGCGTGTTTTATTTTCTTTTATTTTTCTCCTATTCTTATTATTTTTATGGTATTCCAATTTTCTTTTAAACAAACAAAAAAATAAACCTCAACAACTACAGTTATTGGTTCTCCAACTGTATTCCTTGTTCTTTTGATTAATTAATTCTTTTTAGCACGTGGGATATTTAAAAAAAAAAAAAAAAAACTTGTATCTCTACTAAAGCAACCGAGTGGGTGATGACTGAAAGCTACGACATCTTATTATCTTTAGTGGTACCTTTTCTCTTCTTTAGTGGCTTCTCAGAAATCTTTCATTTTTTTTTTTTTTTTTTTTTTTAGTTCTGTTATATTTAATGAGTGAAAGCTGCATTTTAGAAAGTTTATGCATCTTACATATAATATGGGTAGAAACAATATACACTTGGAAAGACACGAATTTTTTTTTTTTTTTTTTTTTTTTTTAAAGAACATCATGTGGAAAAAAAAAAAAAAAAGAAAAGAAATGAAATGAAAAAATTGACAGTACAAGAAAACGACAACGAGCTCAGAAACGACACTATTTTGTAAAACGTCATCATTTGGAAAACGATGATAACATGAAGACGACAAGATCTAAAGGAAATATATATATATATATATATATATATATATAGAAAAACCTACAAAAAAAAAAAAAAAAAATCATTTTCTCCTTCACTAGATCATGGGCGGATCTGCCCTGAATACAACAGCATTGAAACACAACGACAATAGTGTAAAAAACACGTCAAACTATTAAGCGACAACAATATTAAAAGAAACAAAATTGGAATGCCAAAATGTCGACAAAAAAAATTATGGAACATCAATGACACATCGTCATGTCCACAGAAAAACAATGGAACAGGAAAAACAACATCAACCGAAAAGAAAAATTACTCTAAAAACGACCACAATGAAATATATATATATATATATATATAAATATAAAAGGATGACAAATATACACAATAAGCTCAGAAAAACATGAACTAACATTCCGTAAGTGCATGAAAAAATAATGGGCTAAAGTTTACATAAAGATATCACCTTAAAATCTTTACTACATGTTAAAACAGTGAACGACATTTTTATAATATGATTTGTTTACATCTCTCGGACCGTCATGTGGCGCTTTCAGCGATTTACATGTGATGTTGTTTTTGTTTTTGTTTTTGGTTTTTTTTGGCTTTTGGTCTATTCTGCACAAGCAAGCCGCATGTTCTCCAACTAACAACTCCCATGGAATTGAAATAGATTAAATTTCTTTTATTTTACGATTAAAATTCAAAACAGTCATAAGAATAATTAAAAAACAAAAAAACAAAACAAAAAACAAATGCATGTAGTCTTATCTCAAATAGCTGCAATAATGCCTATGACATTAATACGTGTGTGGGCCTGTGGGCCTCTCTAGGGAAATAAGTAGAACATCAACGTTTACAATAATTGTTCCAACTACGGTCATTTTTTTATTTATGTTTTTTCGGGTAATAAAATTTAACTTTAATTAAACTGTATTTTTTTAACTAAATTTTTATTTATTTATTTTTTTTTGAAAGTCAACATAAAAATTATAATTGATTTTTAAAAAATCAATCAATTTCAACTAAAAAATATTTAGTCTAACCAACGATTCAAACGGAAGCTTAATTTTTTTTAATGTTGCCTTAGTAGAACTTATTATAATATTAAGCAAATTGGACTTAAAGGAAATAACATAAAATATCTTTCCAATCAACTTGATCACGGAATTTGACTAAAAAGGTTGCCTATGCTTTTAAGAGTGTTTAAGTAAGCCATGTATATGTTATTTAATATGGGTGATTTATACGTGAGTAAGGGCCAGCCTTTCAAGATGATTATACTGCTTCTGGAAAGTCGACAAATTCAATTCAACTCATCAAATAATTTGTTTTATAGTAGACTTAAAGTATTTGCAGTTGTACTCATTAATTGCCCAGTTGCTCATGATTTCTTTTTTAAGGCGATAGTTAAGTTGTGAAGTTTAATTAGTGTCTTATTCATAATCGTAAGAATTGAAACAGGGGCGACAAACCCCTCTTTCATGGGATTCAGGGTAGAGCCCTTAAAAAGTCTACTATATTAATAATCGTTCCATTTAGAATAGTTTAAAGATTTCACATTTGTTATTTTAATTGATCTAATTTTTCTGTATAAATAGGGGGTTATGAGTGAGATTAGACCCAAAAAAAACAGAGAGTTTTAAGAGTATGCGAGTTTTTTCTTGTAAACTCCTAAATGAAACAAAATATGGTCTTACATTAAAATGAACATGTATAAATCTTACGTGTTTATGATTGTTGTTTTTTTTTCTTTTTTCATGTAATTTTATTGTTCTTGATGATATAGAATTAGGATGACAAATTCTTAACAATGACGTGTTATTTACAGCAGACTTAATTATTTGCAGTAAGTACATCTTATTTATTTTTGCCCTGAAAGTCCATTTAATTTAATTTTGGGACTGCCCTTCAAACTAACATTTTAATTTTCTTTGCTAAGGCAACAAATTCAATTCAACTTACAAAAATACGTTATAATGTCGGACAAGGTAAAATGGATGGAGTGAAGAAGAAAAATGTAACTAGCTACTAGAGATATAAATCACAGGGTTTGAAGGAAGGACAAGAACTCGAGCAGGGAAACCGCTATTATCCATATTCGTTCAATAACTGTTCTTTTCATAAAACTAGTTGTATTGAACGTGAAGAAAAACAAAGTAAAAAACTAAATAAAATAAAATACAGATAAAAATCCACGTGGTGATTATGTGGTCACCATATGACAATAACGTGATGACCATGTGACAAGTAAGGAAGTCATGACCAAAATAATTATTAATTCTTTTAAATATATATAATATATATTTATATACAGGACTAGACTCATGAATTTTTTTCAGTGGGAGTGTACATTATTTATATATATTTTAAGATAAAACAAATTTTAGTAGGGGTCATATGAGAATTTTTTATTTTAGTGAGTTTATGTGATGATTTTTAATTTAAATGGGGACAAAGTAGTAAAAATATAAATATTTTTTTTCTGAGGAATTAATATTAATGGGGATTATGTGAGAATTGCAATCAATAGGGAAAGCTTAACTTCTCTTTACTTACTTCTCTAATATCTATAGTGCTAAGAGGGAGTGAGGGACCACATAACAAATTGTGAAGAATCTCCAACATAAGACAAAACTTCAAAGATAAAAGAAAAACCCCACTTCAACTTTTTTCTCACATGTGAACCCAATTCAATTACTACAAAATAATCCCTCCAAATGCATTCCTTTTCTATTTAATTATTGGATTTGTATTATTATATCATGCACATGACACTAAAAATATTTAAATATTTTCCCAAGCTAGTGTTAGTGGTAGGTTATATGACTGAAAGCTGCAAATATAGAGTACTTTTAATTTGGTAGGTTGGTGCTCAAGCCATTAGTCTTTTCTGCCGGATTTTTTTTTTGTTAATAAAAAAATTTGTTCTTTATCACATTATTACCCATTAGTCTTTTCTGTAGGATTTTTTTATTTTTTATTTTTATTTTTGTTCTTTACCACGTTGTTGTTTGTGGTAATTTTTAACACCGTTCAAAAGGCCTAATCACAAGAGATTTTCTTAAAGGCCAAAGTCAGTGGGTGGCATCTGTTCATGTATGCAAAGAGCCACTTTGTAGCATAAACAAGTTTATACTTTCCACTTAATTTAAGGTTGACATGCTCGTGTTAGTGTTCATGTACTATTCCAACAATTACTAATAATTTGGCCCCAAACCAAAAACAAAAAAAAAAAAAAAGTATTACATTGTTTTGGGATTTGGGGTAATTCCAATCCCCCTAGCAAGGAGTTTGAGGTTGATCCTTGAGACAAGTGTGACTTCGAATGAGACAAGTGTGACGTGTTCGATCTCCTAGAGAAATCCCATGCTCGACGATTTGAACACAGACATGTTACTACACTCAGAAATGTACTATACTATTTTCTTTTTTAATAAACTTGTGCTGGGTACAGTTCATGCATTTGCAATTCTAAACATGAATTCCATGCTCAAAAACCAAATGAGATACCTCCAAACAGAATAAACTCTAGTAACCACAAAAGTCAGCTTGTTTCAAATTATTCTTTAGTAGTTTAGCCCTACATGTGATGACATGAAAAACACACACAAAAGAAGAAAACTGTGATTCTTTGTCCGACATTAATGAAGCCAAACTACATTGATAGGCTTTCAATTCTGGTCGGACTCTTACTATTTTGTACTCTTTTTGCTTGGTTCATTTCCTCCGCAAGCTCTTCAAACTCAAGCATCGGTTTGGATCACTAATTCAATTTGATATAATAAAAAAAACTTAAGCTGAGAACTGTATTTTGTTACTTTTGATAGTTATCATTGTTTTAGATATTAAATTACTTTTCAACAGTCTGAATTATAATTGTCATCAGTAATGAGTCGTATATTGTTTTGGGATTTGGGGTAATTCCAATCCCCCAAGCAAGGAGTTTGAGGTTGATCCTTGAGATTACATGTGTCAATGTTAACTCAAGGTAATATCGAGTTTTGGTCTTAACATTGACATCGAATGAGACAAGTGTGACGTGTTCGATCTCTTGGAGAAATCCCATGCTCGACGATTTGAACACGACAGATGTTAATACACTCAGAAATGTACTGTTTTCTTTTTTAATAAACCTGTGCTGGGTACATTTCATGCATTTGCAATTCTAAACATGAATTCCATGCTCAGAAACCAAATGAGAAAAAGTGATTCTTTGTCCGACATTAATGAAGCCAAACCACATTGAAAGGCTTTCAATTCTGGTCGGACTCTTACTATTTTGTACTATTTTTGCTTAGTTCAATTCCTCCACAAAACTCTTTAAACTAAAGCATTCGTTTGGATCAATAATTCAATTTGATATAACAAGAAAAACTTAAGTTGAGAACTTTATTTTGTCACTTCTAATAGTTATTATTATTTTATTCATTAGATTATTTTTTAACTATATAAATTATGATTGTCAGCAGTTATGTGTTGCACATTATAAATTTTTAACGTAAAAACATAAAAATCAAATCGTTGAAAAATCATTATAACAATTAAAACAATAAGCTTGCATTTAGTTCGCCAGAAGAAGAAGATGAAAATTTTAAGTTGGAGTTGATTGACTTTTTAAAAACTAGTTATAAATTTTGTTAACTTTTAGAAAAAGATAAAAATTAATATGAAAAAGTACAATTTAGTTTGAGATAAACTTAAATATCAAATAATAATACTTATTGATATGGTAAAAACACATTTGGATGTGGAAAGTTTTTTTTTTCAAACTATTAATGTATGAGCCCTGGTTATAATTTATAGAATTCTATTTTTTATTTGTAACTTATCAGTAATTCAGTACGAAGACTCAATAAGTGGTGATTTTTTGGAATTTTAAAAACAATAATTTATTTCACCCTTTATAGTATTAAAAAAAAAAAAATTTTCCCTTCACTGCGAGGCAACATGTATAGTCCAGGTAATCGAGAAAATAGAAATTCAGAGGACAATAATATTTGTTTTTTTTTGGTGAATAAAGGACAGTAATGTTGCTTTGTCGTGAATGGAGACAAGAAATATTTCTTTTTAATGACTAAAGGACAATAGTGTGCGTGTTGCCGCCTGGGGGAAGTGGGGGGTTTTTTTTTTGTTTATTTTATTCCTATTATTTTATTTTTTTGAAGTTAGCGGATACTAATGTTTTTCTTTATGGAAGTAGAGAATAGCAGCAAGGAAATCTCTTATGCAAGAATTGCTTTGAACTATAGTTTTAACTTTATTCTGTGACTTGATTTATAAATAAAAGTAATTTTGTTTATAGTATCATAAATTGTTAACTTTGATTCTCATAGTTCACACTATTAAATTAACCTAATTATTTGTTTGTTTGAGATTACCGATTTGAAATTTTTTTTTAAACATTATTTAAAAAGTTTTTTACAGTCTTTTATTTTATATATATTTTAATTTATTGTCCAAATTTACTTTTAAAATTTATGATTCAAATGAGCTAAATTATAGTATTTTTTTAACTAGTAAAAGGGCTTAATTGAGGGTTGTTTTTTTTTTTAATAGCAAGAAAATATATATAGAGAGAGCTGCTTGAGAGGCCACCCAACACACGCAATCCCATGCAATGAAGCCGAGAAAAATCATTGAGTAGTTTGTACTTTGTGGCACACCCATTTAATTTACATTTAACATTTGATTAATTTGTCCATTTTATTTAATATAACATTAATAAATCACATGTATATTTTGTTTCTGCAAATTCGAATTCTATCGTTAATAAAATTATACATGAATTTATGGTTAAAATTATATCTATAATTAAAATTTTTATTTGTAAGTGTCAGTTAAATGAATATATTATACAAGTGTAATGATATAGCCATATACAATCATACAAAGAATCACGTGTCAAGATCTTGTAGTATTTTACCAAAATCCAATGATTAAATACCAATAGTTCTAAAATAAATCGTATTAAATTATAATTTTTAAATAATTATTACTAAAGTTTTGTTTGTCATTTAAATTTAATTTCAATTAAACTGTATATTTTCATCTTAGTTTTTTTTATTTTTTTATTTTATTTTAAAAAGTTAATAAAATTTATAATTAGTTTTTAAAAATTCAACTAACTCCAACTTAAAATTTTCATTTCCATCAACAAACCAAACGCAAGTTAAAAAAAATCGTGACAATTAATTAAATTTTTTTGAAAAAATTACCTAAATAACCCCTTTTTTTCATTTTTTTATAAATATGATACAAAATTTTCATTTTTGATCAATATAACATAATTTTTAGTTTAATTTTGTATCATATTAATGTAATATTAATTTTTTATATCATGTTGATATGATAATTTTTAAATTTATGTTATTTAGATATTTTTTCCAATTTTTTTTAGTGTTTTTTTAATAACATAAAGTAAAAATTACGTACAAATTCATTAACATCTCGACAATAAAAAGCCTCTAAAAAGAAGAATTATGTGGATTTTGAGTAATTTAGAAGTACCCACAGATTCTCTTTTTATCGGTCATTGTTTAATACAACAGAATACCCAGAGATTACATATTAGAGCACACAATCAAAGTATCAAACAAAGTGCCACGTGTCAAGATCCCGTAGCATTTCACCAAAGCCAACTGGTAATGGTAGCAGTTCAGTTTCAAAAAGCGCGTGCGCTCTCAGTCAGTATAAATAAACCCAACAAAAAACCCGCAGACAAACAAACAAACTATCAGACCCGTCCGCCAAAAACACACAACTCAAAAACTCTCTCTCTCTCTCTAAACTCCGACAAATCCATGGAGGCTCTGCGCCTCTCTCCAGCGAACTCACCGTTCCTCCGATCAAACTGCCCCGATTTGGCCCGTCGCCTCCCCAATGGGATCCACCACGGAGCCGCGAACCACCGTTGCCACACAATCCGGCCCTTTGTCGCCGCCTCGCTGTCCAAACAAACGGCCGAAATTTCGACTTCCTCCGCCGAAAACGGAGCGGCGGCGCTTCAGAGCCATGCTTCTCAGGCGGCTCCGGCTGGCATGAGAGTCGCCGCCGATTCCCTCCAGTACCCGGCCGGCTACGTCGGCGCTGCTCCCGACCGCGCCGCCATCCGCGACGGCGATGAGGGACACGTGGACGCGATGAGCTATCTGACGAACATTCTGGCCTCCAAGGTCTACGACGTCTCGATCGAGTCGCCGCTTCAACTGGCGCCGAAGCTCTCGGAGAGGCTCGGCGTCAAGATTTGGCTCAAGAGGGAGGATTTGCAGCCGGTGAGTTTGATTTTACGATTTTTGGCTATGGAGTTTTGTTCCATTGGAAATGGATGGTTGAACTGAGCTAGGGATTTTGAATTTTCTTCTTCTTCTTCTTCTTCTTCAGGTTTTCTCGTTTAAGCTCCGAGGAGCTTATAACATGATGGCGAAACTCGCGAAGGAGGAATTGGAGAGAGGAGTGATTTGCTCGTCGGCCGGGAATCACGCTCAAGGCGTTGCATTGGCCGCCAAGAGATTGGGATGTAGTGCCGTCATCGCCATGCCTGTCACCACACCAGAAATCAAGGTTTTTTTTTTTTTTTTTTTGAAATAATTTTTGAACCTAGTTTTTAATTTCTTCCAATGGCTTATGCATATGATATTTGTGTGTATATATATGAATTTTGTATTTTTGTAGTGGAAATCGGTTGAGAGACTAGGTGCAACTGTGGTTCTTGTGGGGGATTCTTACGATGAAGCTCAGACTTATGCTAAGAAACGGGGGTAAAGAGGAAGGTCGTACGTTTATACCTCCATTTGATCATCCAGATGTTATTATGGGCCAAGGGACGGTTGGGATGGAGATTGTTCGCCAAATGAAAGGTCCATTGCACGCCATCTTTGTGCCTGTGGGTGGCGGTGGCCTCATCGCCGGAATTGCTGCTTATGTTAAGAGAGTCTCTCCCGAGGTTTGTGAGTTTAATCCCTTGAAAAGATTTCCCTTTTAAGTTTTTATGTGACTTTATTGTTTGGGTTTTAGGCATTTTGTGCTTTGAGTCCATAATTGTTGGAGCTTTCACAAGGTGTCAAGACAAAGACCTTATGGGTTCTGTACTCTTCTTCTTTGATTTTGCTATAAGTTGATGTTTTTCTGATATGTTGGGAATTGGGTCTTTGTTGTGACAATTGCAGGTGAAGATTATAGGGGTCGAGCCCTCTGATGCAAATGCGATGGCGTTGTCGTTACACCACGGTCAGAGGGTGATATTAGACCAGGTCGGAGGTTTTGCAGATGGGGTTGCTGTAAAGGAGGTCGGGGAAGAGACTTTTCGCTTGTGCAGAGAATTGGTAGATGGTGTTGTCCTTGTAAGCCGTGATGCTATTTGTGCTTCAATTAAGGTGAGGTGTTTCTTACGTTTTTCAAGGATTGCAAGCATGTGCTTATGCATATTCATCATTATCATATTAGTCCATTTTTATTTTGGTAACAACCACACGTGTTTCCTCTGTCGTGTAAATTGACTCGTAGATTATGATTAGGTGCGGATATGAAACATGTTCTTGTGCAGATATGAAACGTGTACATTTTGAATTTTTATCCTATATTAGTCAAGTCTCTTGATCGACTCCTGGAACATCTTTGGATGAAGTGTTTAAGTGAACTTTCTTCATCAGAAGGGTCATATCCTTGGTAGGACATTAGTTTTTTGTGCAGTGTGAGAATTAATCAAACCAGAGGTGCACTGTATACATAGCCAAAAAATTTTATCAATGACCTGAAAGTGCTATTAATTTTTGATAAATTAAAAGTCTTTAAGGAAAGTGTACTGCAACTATTATCATACTAAGGGTCATCTTCTGCTTTGTGTTTATTTTATTATCTCCATCTTTGAATGCTCGAAACTCCGATGCATTGCAACAGCCATCTGCCATGTGGTCCACTTATGGCATTAAGAGATGTGCACCTTTTTATAGGGTTATTATTTTCCATTTGATAATTTCACTTTTCTATGATGATGATTGCTGTTAAGAAAAGATTGGATTACCTTGTGCTTGTTTGTTTCACTAAGCTACTGAAAAAAATTGTAACTTCGACATTTCGTAAATGCTGTATTAATAATCTCATGCTTCTTGTGCTGCAGGACATGTTTGAGGAAAAAAGGAGTATTTTGGAACCAGCAGGTGCGCTTGCTCTTGCCGGAGCTGAAGCTTACTGCAGATATTATGGCATTAAAGAAGTAAATGTCGTAGCAATAGCCAGTGGGGCAAATATGAACTTTGATAAACTTAGAGTGGTGACTGAACTTGCTAATGTTGGTCGCCAACAAGAGGCAGTGCTTACAACAGTTTTGCCTGAGAAGCCTGGGAGCTTCAAACAATTTTGTAAATTGGTATTGGCATACGACTTTGTGGAAAATGAACACCGGAGAAGAAAGCTCAGAAAACACTGCTAGGGTTTTGTATTCAAAATAATACACTCAGAATACAGCCAAAGACTCAGAATATATAGCCATATTCTGGTCATAAAGTACTGCTATAAACTAGGAAACAAATCAGTAATAAAAGAAAACAAATTAGCTACAATCCTGGAACTAATTACAGTATGAAAGCTCTGATTTTAATCTTGGAAACTAATCTCTAATTGCCTCCCTAATTCTCCCGGATATCAGGGATACCGGAGATGGGCTGTTTTTCAACACTCCCCCTTAAGCTGAATTGTATACATCAAACAAGCCCAGCTTGTAGATCATCTTCTCGAAAAGAGGTATGGGCAATCCCTTAGTTAGAATGTCTGTTGTTTGTTCCGTTGAAGCTACAAAAGGAATGCAAATAGTCCCGTCTTCAATCTTCTCCTTGATAAAGTGATGATCAACCTCCACATGTTTGGTACGATCATGGTGTACAGGATTGTGAGCTATACTAATGGCAGCTTTATTGTCACAGTATAGTCTCATGGGACTTTTTGTTGCAACTTGAAGTTCTTTGAGAAGTAGCTTCACCCAAATTAACTCACTAACTCCATTCGCCAAGAACCTGAACTCGGCCTCCGCACTACTTCTCGCCACTACATTCTGCTTCTTGCTTCGCCATGTCACCAAGTTTCCCCAAACATAGGAGCAATAACCAGATGTAGATCTCCTATCTGTCACAGAGCCAGCCCAATCTGCATCGGTGAAGGCTTCTACTTCACGAGACTCTCCTTTCTTAAAGAACAAACATCTTCCTGGGCTTCCTTTCAGATACTTTAGTATCCTGATGACTGCATCTAGATGTTCTTCATAGGGAGCATGCATAAACTGACTTACCATGCTGACGGCGAAAGCAATATCAGGTATGGTATGAGCTAGATAAATGAGCTTCCCAACCAATCGTTGATATCTACCCTTGTCCACTGGTGTGCCTGTAGTCTGGTCTCCAAGTTTAACGTTTGGATCAGCCGGGGTATCAACAGACTTGCATCCAAGTAACCCAGTCTCCTTCAAAAGATCTAGAACATATTTTCTTTAAGATACAGAGATACCCGATCTATTTCGAGCAATCTCCATACCCAGAAAATACCTTAGCATTCCCAGATCTTTGATCTCAAATTCTTCTGCAAGCTTCTTTCTTAAGAAATTCTTTTCTGAAACATTGTCACCAGTTAAGATAATATCATCAACATATACAATTAGTATAGTTGACTTACCACCCTCATGTTTGAAAAAAGCGTGTGATCAGTGTGAGCCTGCTTATACCCCTGTTGGTGAACAGCTTTTGTGAATCTTTCAAACCATGCCCTTGGTGATTGTTTCAGTCCATAGAGAGATTTCTTCAGCTTGCACACCTGCCCTGTTTGTCCTGCACTCTTAGATCCTGGAGGATGTTCCATGTAGACTTCTTCAGACAAGTCTCCATTGAGAAAGGCATTCTTAATATCAAGTTGGTGGAGCGGCCAGTCTAGATTAGCTGCTAGAGAGAGAAGAACCCGGATCGTGTTGAGCTTGGCAACTGGAGCAAAAGTCTCTTGGTAATCTATCCCGTAGGTTTGAGTGAATCCCTTAGCAACCAAACGTGCCTTGTACCTTTCTATAGACCCATCTGATTTATACTTCACGGTGAAAACCCATTTACAACCCATGGGTTTTGCATCTCTGGGTTTTTCAGTTACTTCCCAAGTCCCACTTTTCTCAAGAGCTTGCATTTCTTCTTCTATTGCCCTCTTCCATTCAGGTCGTTGAAAAGCTTCTTCAAATGTTCTGGGAATTTTTGTCTCTTCGAGACTGGATACAAAGGCTTTCATAGAAGAGGACAAATGGTCATATTGAACAAACTGAGCTATAGGATGTTGAGTACAAGAACGAACTCCTTTCCTTATAGCAATAGGAAGATTGTCAGAGTTTTCCACAGAAAAAGGAACAAGTGAATTACCTGAGTCTGGGTCGGATTCATGACAAGTTTCGAGAGTAAGAGGAGTTTGATGATTCTTCCGACGAGAGTAAACAAGAAGTTCAGTATTCGGTTGGGAGTTCATTTGCTGGACATCAGGTTCAAGCACTTTGTTTTGATTATTTTCCACATCACGATCCCTTCCTTGTTTATTACTTTCATCATCAAAAATGTCTATTATTGGTAAGCTGATGCTTGTAGATTGTGGAGAATGAGTTTCTGAAGAAGATATAGGTTGGAGAATTTCTGAAGAAGGATCCCATAAATTTCCTTCAGTGTTTTCCTCCCCCTGAAGGGAATTTGTGGGAAAAAATGGATTATTTTCGAAAAAGGTGAGGTCCATGGTCACAATGAATTTTTTCTTTGCTGGGTAATAACACTTGTAGCCCTTTTGGTTAGCGGCATAACCAAGGAATATGCATTTGAAGGCTCTCGGGTCAAGTTTGTTACGGTTGGGGTTATGATTATGAGCAAACACAGTACACCCGAACACTTTGAGGGGAAGACTACTAGTGGTCCGGTTTTCAGGGAAAAATTTGGATAGGACAGATAGTGGGGTTTGGAAACGGAGGACATTTGTAGGCATTCGGTTTATCAGGTAACAGGCAGTGAGAATAGCATCTCCCCAGAAAAGTTTGGGAGTATTGGTTGTAAACATGATGGATCTAGCAACTTCTAACAGATGTTTGTTTTTCCTTTCAAAATTGCCATTTTGTTGGGGTGTGTTGGTACAAGAACTTTGGTGGACAATTTCATTTTCATTGAGATATCCCCCTAAGATTTGGTTAAAATACTCTCTACCATTATCAGTGTGTAAAATTTGGATATTTGTGGAGTATTGAGTTTTAACCATATTGTGAAAATTAATGAAGGTTTGTTCAGCATCAGATTTATCTTTTAGTAAGTACAACCAACACACACGAGTATGATCGTCGATGAAAGATATAAACCAACGCTTGGAATAAAGATTGGGAGACCGAGAAGGCCCCCAAATATCACTATGGATCATGGCAAAGGGTTTGGTAGCTTTGTAAGGTTTTGGTTTGAACACAGACCTTTGATGTTTTGCAAATTGACAAATTTCACATTGAAAAATATCATTATTCTTAAACAAGGAAGTAAACAAATGTTTTAAATAAGCAAAACTCGGATGCCCTAACCTAAAATGCCATAGCATAACTTGATTTTGTCTTGAAGAAGGTTCCCAACTAACGGTATGAACTTGTTTGATCTCGTCGGTGCCCTCGCCAAAATAATAGAGCCCCTCATGCTCATTAGCATTGCCAATCCTCTTCCCCGAACTCTGGTCCTGAAATTCACAATGATTCTGTGAGAATAAAACTCTACAATCACAATCCTTACAAATTTTGCTCACAGATAGTAGATTGCAGGATAAGTTTGGAACATGTAAAACTGACTTAAGAACAAGAGTTGAGTTAATTTTAACAGTCCCAATTCCAGCAATAGGAGACAACGATCCATCAGCAATTCGTACTTTTGTATGACCATTATTCGGAATATAAGAAGAAAATAATTAGGCACAACCTGTCATATGGTCTGAGGCCCCCGAGTCAATAATCCAGCAATTTTTGTCTTCTTTTGTGCAATTTAGGGCTGAAAGAAAATTACCTTGCTGGGCAATTAAAGAAGTACCATTTACTTTCTCAGGAGTGAGCAATTTGTAGAACCACTCAAGTTGTTCTTTAGTGAGATTAAGGCTGCCACCAGTATGATCAGCGCTGGATTGATAGGCACGAGTTTCCTTCTGAGACTGTCCAGGTTGCCTTTGATTTTCACGGTTGTTCTAATGAGAAGGTTTCCCATGTATTTTCCAGCAAGTTTCTCTCGTATGATTGGTTTTTTGACAAAAATCACACCAAAGGTTCCCTTTCTTCGCACGCCGAGGTTCATTTGAAGAGTCTGATCTCTTGTTCTGCTCATAACTTTTAGATACCAGCGTTGAAGATTCTGTTTGGACAGAATTTCTGGAGTCGCCAAGCATAATCTTGCGCCTACTCCCCTCCCTTCGAACGGCAGCGAATACTTCTTCAATCTGAGGTAGAGGTCGGATTCCAATTATTCTGCCACGAACCTCATCTAGATCTTTGTTCAGCCCTGCAAGAAAATCATAGGTTAGGGTTTTCTCTACAAGTTTCACATATTTTCCTGCACACTCACCACACCAATCATTCAGTTCAAACAGGTCCAGCCCCTGCCAAATCTTGGTAAGAGTTGTGTAGTACTCAGTGACGTCCATGCCTCCTTGTTTGAGATCCCGCGCTTTGTCCCGTAATTCACACAACTGTGCTGAATTTTCAAGATCAGAGTAGGCGAGTCTCACCTTATCCCAAATGACTTTGGCCGTGGAGTGGACAAGATACAGTGACCCGATGTGTTCTTCCATAAAGTTGATCAGCCAGGACATGACCAAAGCATTTTGAGTATCCCATGCTGCATACGTGGGATCGGTAGGATCTGGTCTCTTTGTGGCGTCATCGATAAACCCAATTTTTCCTCTCCCTCGTATAACCATCTGGACAGACCGTAACCATTGAAGGAAGTTTCTTCCATTTAGTTTGTAGGGGGTGATTTGGAGTGGGGAGTTATCAAAAGAAGCAGTAAGGTTAATTGTAAGGCTTGGTCTGGAGGAAGATTCAGTAGAAGTTTCCTCCTTGCCATCCTTGCTTAACCCGGTAAGAGCCTGTTTAAAGGTGTTAGACATGGTGCTTTCCTCTCAACGGTATCCCTGCTCTGATACCATGTGGAAAATGAACACCGGAGAAGAAAGCTCAGAAAACACTGCTAGGGTTTTGTATTCAAAATAATACACTCAGAATACAGCCAAAGACTCAGAATATATAGTCATATTCTGGTCATAAAGTACTGCTATAAACTAGGAAACAAATCAGTAATAAAAGAAAACAAATTAGCTACAATCCTGGAACTAATTACAGTATGAAAGCTCTGATTTTATTCTTGGAAACTAATCTCTAATTGCCCCCCTAATTCTCCCGGATATCAGGATACCGGAGATGGGCTGTTTTTCAACAGACTTGAGTAACTTTTCGTACCAAACTTATTTTATGTCATGTTGTCAACTTAAACATTCATTTTTGCTGGTGGATCCAATGAATATTACTGAATTCAAATATAGATTTAGCTCTGACAAAGAGGCTGTTGTCTTGTACAGGTAATAGCTTGTCAATTTTGTCAGTAACTTAAAATACTTAATTTTTAGTTGAGGCTCAGCCCAATGGGAGATTTTTCTGTATCGTTATTGTATTGTATAGACAATGCTTGTCTATTTTACTCAATAGCTTGAAGATTCTAAATTTTCAGTTGAGACTTAGTTCGATGGGAGATCTTCAGCTATTGTCTCTGGAGTCTTCTGCCTCTCTCTCTCTCTCTCTCTCTCTTAAATAAGTATATATTATTTCTATTCTGGTTATTAACCTTTTTCATGTTGTGTACAGTGTTGGTGTTCACACACTTTCAGAACTCAAGGAACTGCAAGAGCGAGTGGAGTCTTCTCAACTTAAAACTTACAATCTCACTGAAAACGATTTGGTCAAAGATCACTTGCGTTACTTGGTAATCTAATTTCCGAAGACCTTTTATTTCTTGATACTTCAGATTCGAAACAATAATGAGGCTTCTGGTTGTATCACGTCTAACATATTGCTAACTTAAGATTTGGTAAAGTTTCTCATTTCCCAGAAATTTTCTCTTTGTATTCATGGTCTGTCGTTTCCACTTCAGGAATATCCAACGTTCCTATCTTGTTTGTAAACTGAGGAATGAGTACCTTCCTTTCCTATAAGCAATATGCTTGTATAGAAATGCCATGGCACTAATCTTTCTGTATTTTGGCTCTCTTACAGATGGGTGGGAGATCGAATCTTCAAAACGAGGTACTTTGTCGTTTCATCTTTCCAGAGAGACCTGGTGCTCTGACGAAGTTCTTGGACTCGTTCAGCCCTCGTTGGAATATTAGTTTGTTCCATTACCGTGGAGAGGTTGGAATCCAACTCCACAAATATGTTTTACCCACATCTAATTCTATTAGTTCAGCATTAGCATCCCCAATAGTCCGAAAAAACTCCGAGAAAATAAAGTCTTTAAAAAAAAAAAAAAAAAAGAAATGTATCAAGCTTAAATTAGAACATGTGTACGTTATAACAGTATAGAATATACTTATACAAAATTAGCATAAGAAAGATTTTATATGGGTGAAAGTATAGAACAATGGAGGCAATTTAAAGAGAATTAACTTGGAAGTTTATATATAAGAAAATCGTATTTGAGAGGGATGCAAGGAAAATATATGAATAAAACATTATTTTAAGGGCAGATTTAAATATATGTTTGCAAATAAAAATTACATTTTTTTATAATTTTAAGCACATGTATGCGTGTTTTATTTTCTTTTATTTTTCTCCTATTCTTATTATTTTTATGGTATTCCAATTTTCTTTTAAACAAACAAATAAATAAACCTCAACAACTACAGTTATTGGTTCTCCAACTGTATTCCTTGTTATTTTGATTAATTAATTCTTTTTAGCACGTGGGATATTATAAAATAAAAAAAATAAAAAAAAAACTTTTATCTCTACCAAAGCAACCGAGTGGGTGATGACTGAAAGCTACGACAACAAATTTTTTTTTTTTTTTTTTTTAATTCTGTTATATTTAATGAGAGAAAGCTGCATTTTAGAAAGTTTATGCATCTTACATATAATATGGGTAGAAACAATATACACTGGGAAAGACACGATTTTTTTTTTTTTTTTTTTTTAAAGAACATCATGTGGAAAAAAAAAAAAAAAAAAAAAAAAAGAAAGAAAAGAAAAGAAATGAAAAGAAAAAATTGACAGTACAAGAAAACGACAACGAGCTCAGAAACGACACTATTTTGTAAAACGACATCATTTGGAAAACGATGATAACATGAAGACGACAAGATCTAAAGGAAATATATATATATATATATATATATATAGAAAAACCTACAAAAAAAAAAAAATCATTTTCTCCTTCACTAGATCATGGGCGGTTCTGCCCTGAATACAACAGCATTGAAACACAACGACAACAGTGTAAAAAACACGTCAAACTATTAAGCGACAACAATATTAAAAGAAACAAAATTGGAATGCCAAAATGTCGACAAAAAAATTAATGGAACATCAATGACACATCGTCATGTCCACAGAAAAACAATGGAACAGGAAAAACAACATCAACCGAAAAGAAAAATTACTCTAAAAACGACCACAATGAAATATATATATATATATATATATAAAAGGATGACAATTATACACAATAAGCTCAGAAAAACATGAACTAACATTCCGGAAGTGCATGAAAAAATAATGGGCTAAAGCTTACATAAAGATATCACCTTAAAATCTTTACTACATGTTAAAACAGTGAACGACATTTTTATAATATGATTTGTTTACATCTCTCGGACCGTCATGTGGCGCTTTCAGCTTTACATATGACGTTGTTGTTGTTTTTGTTTTTTTATTTTTTATTTTTTGGTCAATTCTGCACAAGCAAGCCGGATGTTCTCCAACTAACAACACCTATGGAATTGAAATAGATTAAATTTATTTTTATTTTACGATTAAAAGTCAAAAACAGTCAGAAGAATACTTTAAAAAAAATTATTAAAAAAAAAAAAAAACAAATGCATGAAGTCTTATCTCAAATAGCTGCAATAATGTCTATGACATTAATACGTGTGTGGGCCTCCCTAGGGAAATAAGTAAAACATCAACGTTTACAATAATTGTTCAAACTGCAATCATTTTTCTATTTACTTAGGTTTTGTTGGGGAATAAAATTAAACTTCAATTAAATTATATTTTTTTTAATTAAATTTTTATTTTTATTAATAAAAATTATAATTAATTTTTAAAAAATTAATCAATTCTAACTAAAAAATCTTAATTTCAACCAATGATCCAAACGGAAGTTTAATTTTTTTAATGTTGCCTTAGTACTTATTCTAATATTAAGCAAATTGGACTTAAAGGAAATAAAATAAAATATCTTTCCAAGCAACTTGATCATGGAATTTGACTAAAAAGGTAGCATGCTTTTAAGAGTGTTTAAGTAAGTCATGTATATGTTATTTAATATGGGTGATTCATACGTGGGTGAGGGCCAGCCTTCCAAGATGATTAGATTGCTTCTGGAAAGTCGACAGATTCAATTTAACTCATCAAATTATTTGTTCTATAGCAGACTTAAAGTATTTGCAGTTGTACTCATTAATTGGCCAGTTGCTCATGATTTCTTTTTCAAACGCATGAGTAAGTTGTGAAGTTTAATTAATATCTTATTTATAATCATAAGAATTGAAACTGGGATGAAAACCTCTTTTTCAGAGGGATCCGGGACAGAGTCCTCAAAAAGTATATTATATTAATAATCGTTTCATTGATAATAGTTTAAAGATTTCACATTTGTTATTTTAATTGATTTAGTTTTTCTATATAAATAGGGGGCTATGAGCGAGGTTAGACATGAAAAAAAAAAAAAAAAAAAGACAGAGAATTTTGAGAGTGTTAGTTTTTTCTTGTAAATTCCTAAATGAAACAAGATATAGTCTCATATTAAAATGAACATGCATAAATTTAACGTGTTCATGATTTTTTTTTTCCCCTGTTATTTTATTGTTCTCGATAATATAGAATTAGGATAACTAATTCTTAATAATGATGTGTTATTTGCAGCAAGTACATCTTATTTATTTTTGCCCTGAAAGTCCATTTAATTTAATATGGGACTGCCCTTCAAACTAACATTTTAATTTCTTTGCTAAGGCAACAAATTCAATTCAACTTACAAAAATACGTTATGGTGTCGGACAAGGTAAAAGAGATGGAATGAAGAAGATAAATGTAACTACCTACTAGAGATATAAATCACAAGGTTTGAAGGAAGGACAAGAACTCGAGCAGGGAAACCGCCAATATCTATATTCGTTCAATAACTGTTCTTTTCATAAAACTAGTCATAGTGAACGTGAAGAAAAACAAAGTAAAAAACAAAAAATAAAAAAATAAAAACAAAACAAAAATAAAATACAAATAAAAATCCACGTGACGATTATGTGATTACCACATGGCAATAACGTGACGATCACGTGACAAGTAAAGAAGTTATGATCAAAAGAATTATTGATTCGTTAAAATAATATATATATATATATATATATATATAATATATACAGGGTCGGACTCATGAATTTTTTTCAGTGAGGTGTACACTAATTTTTTTTATAAGATAAAACAAATTTTAATAGGAATTATGTGAGAATTTTTTTTATTTTAGTGGGTTTATGTGATGATTTTTAATTTTAATGAAAACAAAGTAATAAAAGTATAAATATATTTTCATCGGAATTAATATTAATGAGACTTACGGAATAATTTTTATTTTTTTAATAAAAATTATATGATAATATTTTATTTTCAGTGATAACAAATTGTAAAAATTAAAAAATTCTTTGGGCAAAATCAAAAGAACTAAAAATTTGAGTGTTGCACCCCCCTCCGCCTCTGTATATATATATAGGTAAGCGATTACAATTACTCAGCTATTTACAAGGAATTGCAATCAATAGGGAAAGCTTAAGGCAATATTCAAATAATCTAAATAATACTAACTATGAGATAAGCAAAAATTTACATCCAAACTTAAATACAATATAAAAAATATCCTAATAAATAACTATTAAGATTATAATTTTGAGTGTAGGTAGAGTCTCATTATGAGACACTGGCAAATTCGACCAACGGTTAAAAAATGATAATCAGATGATTTTAATCAGATGACTTTAACGGTTATGAAATAAGGTATACCAAATTAAGATAGTCTTTTATGCACATGATTTTTTATTTATTTATTTTTTTTCTCTTTTCATAAAAACAAATAACTTTAAAAAATTCAACATCAATGGTGGAAGGTTTTGGGGGGAGGCCGTCGCCGGGGTCGGGGTTGGGAGGGAGGGAGGGATCGTCGTCCGGGGAGGGGGGAGATCGCGGGCCTCGGGAGGAGAAGCTCGTCATCGGGGGGCCGGGGGGGGGGGGGGGGCGAAGGTCACCGGCCGGGGGCCTGAGTTGCAGAGGGATTGGATAAGGTCGTTGGGCAGGGGGACCGAGTTGGAGAGGGACAGGAGAAGGTCGCTTGCCGAGGGAAGGTCGACGCCAAGTTTTGGGGGGGGGGGGGGGGGGGGGAGTTGCAGAGGGATCTGATCTGGGGGCGGCTTGTCGGGGGAAGCTTGACGCTGGGCTGGGTGAGGGGGGACGGGGCTTCATCGGAGTTGGGAGTGGAGGGGGACTGGGTGGCCGGGATTGGGGGACTGGGTGGCCGGGGTTGGGGGACTGGCGTGGGGTGGGTAGCGTCGCCAGCATCGGGGGGGGGGGGGGGGGGGGGCGCAGATCTAGCGTGGGGGTGGCGGGGCTTTGTCGACGTTCGGAGGGGAGGCGTCGCCGGAGCGGGGGAGGACTGAGGTTGTCATCGGAGGGTTGTTTTAGTTTTTTAATTTTTTTAACCTATATTAATATGAGATACAATGTATTATAATTATTATGTATAAATAATATCTCAACTGTTACATCTCGATGATTTAAAAATAAATTCTATTAATAAGATATATAAAAAGAGCTAGCTTTACCTTATAATTTTAGTTCTTCATCAACTTGTTTTGTAAGACCAAAATACTAGCAGTTGTA
Source organism: Ficus carica (assembly GCA_009761775.1). NCBI lineage: Eukaryota > Viridiplantae > Streptophyta > Magnoliopsida > Rosales > Moraceae > Ficus > Ficus carica. The sequence goes on from CM019751.1 coordinate 16,326,375, forward strand.
ACTCGTTCAATGCCCTTCTCATGGCATATATTAATATATAACGTCTAGTTTTATAAATGACTACTTTTTTCCCCCCCCCTGGGAAGGTGGCTTTATTAACATCTGAAAATAAAAACGTCAGAAACCTTGTGCAAGGAAAATGTAGTTGTCACATTATTGCCAATTATTAAATTTGAACGCCAAAGTGTTTTCAGTACTTATTATTGTCAACTTGACTCTCGAATTCATTATTTTGAGTTTATTACATTTCTTTTATGTTATATTTCTTTTCTTCAAACTTCTTTCGAGCCTAGTTCTTGACTTCTTGTAATAAAGAAAAAAACCTTGAATAACAAGAAATGATGTGCACATACCACGTATGGCTGTGGCATAGTGATAAAGGAGATCTTATTTAAAGTCTTTGTACGACAACAACCGAAACCACAAAACACAGAAAACGACATGGAAATATGAACAGGCAATATCAGAAAACATATACCAGAACAAAAGCAACAACAATATTAGAAACAACGACAACAACTAGAGAACGACAATAACCTTTAAAAACCACACAAACGCCAATTGGTAGCAGAACCACAACAATGACATTAAAAAAAAAAGAGAGAGAGAGAGAGAGAGAGAGAGAGAACAACATAAACTGACGGTGGGAAAATAGAAATGACAAATATTTTGAAAAACGAAATCAACAACAACAACATAAAATAAAAAATAGCAGCTTAGAAACGGCAACAATCTTGAATTAATAGAACATTAAAAGACAAACAACATCAACAGTAAAACGACAGCGTCCTCCGTGACTCTATACACAAAGACAATATGGAAAAACGACAACCAGTAGAAAACGACAACAACTCAAAAACAACATCAAACGCAAAGCGACAACTACATGAAAATCGACATAATAAACCATGGAAAAAGAAGCTACGGTGCCTGGAGGCTGATCCGCTAGGTTCAATCCGAATATTCCGGCCATAATGTGGAATAACATTGGTTATATCTCATGAAGTATTTGAAGGCAATGGAGAATTTTTATTTTTTATTTTTTGATTTTTTAACTTGGGGTGGGCGATTGCAATGGAGGTCATTTTAATTAAATGAAAGTGATTATTATTATTATTTATTTTGTTAGCTTTCTTTATATTTATCTTTTAAGGATAAAATAGTCTTTTATGAGAAACTTTAGTTTGCTTTTGCTCCTCAATTTAGTTTTTAGAGTTCACATGATAACGGAATTGGATTTACAGGCAACGATGTTAGTTTATCAATCTATTCGAATTTTTGGGAGAATTGATAAATTAACATGATATCAAAATAAAATATCCTAAATTTAAACCCATATGCTTGCACTCTTTAACCCATGTAAGAATATAAAACTATAGTTGACATACATTTTAATAGTTTTAGCTTTTGAAATTAAACTTCCTTTTGGAACATGGATTTGAGATTAAATTTTTAGGTTGAAGTTGGTTGACTTTTCAAAAACTAATTATAATTTTTTTAACTTTTCAGAAAATGACAAAAGCTGAGATGAAAAACTTAAATGTGAACCTGCAATCCAAACGGAGTTTAAATACCGACCCATTTACATCACATATACACTATGTATGAGGAAGAGTGTTAGAAGTGTTAGAAGTTAATTTATCCCACGTCACTAAATTTTATATGTAGATTGGGCACCATCTCCCATTACCCTGATTTTGGAGATGAGTTTTACAATAAATATATAAAAAGTGGGAGACTTTGAGATGTAGAAACTAGGAGGTCAATTTCTTTTTATTTTCTATTTTGCTGTGGAATAGTTTGGAGACGAGTTTTCCATCTCCCATGACCCTGATTTTGGAGATGAGTTTTACAATAAATATATAAAAAGTGGGAGACTTTGAGATGTAGAAACTAGGAGGTCAATTTCTTTTTATTTTCTATTTTGCTGTGGAATAGTTTGGTATACGCGGAATGAGGGGATTGTGATTTCGATATTCTTTAACTTCTCTTTACTGACTTCTCCAATATCTATAGTGCTAAGAGGGAGTGAGGGACCACATAACAAATTGTGAAGAATCTCCAACATAAGACAAAACTTCAAAGATAAAAGAAAAACCCCACTTCAACTTTTTTCTCACATGTGAACCCAATTCAATTACTACAAAATAATCCCTCGAAATGCATTCCTTTTCTACTTAATTATTGGATTTGTATTATTATATCATGCACATGACACTACAAATATTTTAATATTTTCCCAAGCTAGTGTTAGTGGTAGGTTATATGACTGAAAGCTGCAAATAAAGGGTACTTTTAATTTGGTTGGTTGGTGCTCAAGCCATTAGTCTTTTCTGCCGGATTTTTTTTGTTAATAAAAAAAAAAATTTGTTCTTTATCACATTATTACCCATTAGTCTTTTCTGTAGGATTTTTTTATTTTTTATTTTTATTTTTTGTTTTTTACCACGTTGTTGTTTGTGGTCATTTTTTAACACCGTTCAAAAGGCCTAATCACAAGAGATTTTCTTAAAGGCCAAAGTCAGTGGGTGGCATCTGTTCATGTATGCAAAGAGCCACTTTGTAGCATAAACGAGTTTATACTTTCCACTTAATTTAAGGTTGACATGCTCGTGTTAGTGTTCGTACTATTCCAACAATTACTAATAATTTGGCCCCAAACCAAAAAAAAAAAAAAAAAAAAAAAAGTATTACATTGTTTTGGGATTTGGGGTAATTCCAATCCCCCTAGCAAGGAGTTTGAGGTTGATCCTTGAGACAAGTGTGACTTCGAATGAGACAAGTGTGACGTGTTCGATCTCCTAGAGAAATCCCATGCTCGACGATTTGAACACAGACATGTTACTACACTCAGAAATGTACTATACTATTTTCTTTTTTAATAAACTTGTGCTGGGTACAGTTCATGCATTTGCAATTCTAAACATGAATTCCATGCTCAAAAACCAAATGAGATGCCTCCAAACAGAATAAACTCTAGTAACCACAAAAGTCAGCTTGTTTCAAATTATTCTTTAGCAGTTTAGCCCTACATGTGATGACATGAAAAACACACACAAAAGAAGAAAAATGTGATTCTTTGTCCGACATTAATGAAGCCAAACTACATTGAAAGGCTTTCAATTCTGGTCGGACTCTTGCTATTTTGTACTCTTTTTGCTTGGTTCATTTCCTCCACAAGCTCTTCAAACTCAAGCATTCGTTTGGATCACTAATTCAATTTGATATAATAAGAAAAACTTAAGTTGAGAACTTTATTTTGTCACTTCTAATAGTTATTATTGTTTTAGTCATTAGATTATTTTCAACAGTATAAATTATGATTGTCAGCATTTATGTGTTGCACATTATAAATTTTTAAGGTAAAAACTTAAAAATCAAATAGTTGAAAAATCATTACAACAATTAAAACAATAAGCTTGCATTTAGTTCGCCGGTTGGAGATGAAAATTTTAAGTTGGAGTTGATTGACTTTTCAAAAACTAGTTATAAACTTTATTAACTTTTTAGAAAAAGACAAAAATTGATATGAAAAAATACAATTTAGTTGGAGATAAACTTAAATTCCAAACAATAATACTTATTGATATGGTAAAAACACATTTGGATGTGGAAAGTTTTTTTTTTTTCAAACTATTAATGTATGAGCCCTGGTTATAATTTATAGAATTCTATTTTTTATTTGTAACTTATCAGTAATTCAGTACGAAGACTCAATAAGTGGTGATTTTTTGGAATTTTAAAAACAATAATTTATTTCACCCTTTATAGTATTCAAAATTTTTTTTTCCCCTTCACTGCGAGGCAACATGTATAGTCCAGGTAATCGAGAAAATAGAAATTCAGAGGACAATAATATTTGTTTTTTTTTGGTGAATAAAGGACAGTAATGTTGCTTTGTCGTGAATTTATTTCTTTTTTAATGACTAAAGGACAATAGTGTGCGTGTTGCCGCCCTGCCGCCGGGGGGGGGGGGGGGGGGTTGGTGGTGTGTGTGTGTGGGGGGAGTGGGGTTTTTTTTTTGTTTATTTTTTATTCCTATTATTTTATTTTTTTGAAGTTAGCGGATACTAATGTTTTTCTTTATGGAAGTAGAGAATAGCAGCAAGGAAATCTCTTATGCAAGAATTGTTTTGAACTATAGTTTTAACTTTATTTTGTGACTTGATTTATAAATAAAAGTAATTTTGTATATAGTATCATAAATTGTTAACTTTAATTCTCATAGTTTACACTATTAAATTAACCTAATTATTTGTTTGTTTGAGATTACAAACATTATTTAAAAGTTTTTTACAGTCTTTTATTTTATATATATTTTAATTTATTGTCCAAATTTACTTTTAAAATTTATGATTCAAATGAGCTAAATTATAGTATTTTTTTAACTAGTAAAAGGGCTTAATTGAGGGGGTGTTTTTTTTTTTTTTTTTTTAAATAGCAAGAAAATATATATAGAGAGAGCTGCTTGAGAGGCCACCCAACACACGCAATCCCATGCAATATAGCCATATACAATCATACAAAGAATCACGTGTCAAGATCTTGTAGTATTTTACCAAAATTCAATGATTAAATATCAATAGTTCTAAAATAAATCTTATTAAATTATAATTTTAAGTAATTATTATTAAAATTTTATTTGTTATTTAAGTTTAACTCAATTAAACTGTACATTTTCATCTTAATTTTAGTTTAATTTTTCTGAAAAGTCAATAAAATTTATACTTAATTTTTGAAAAGTCAATTAACTCCAACTTAAAAATTTCATCTCCGTCAGCAAACCAAACGCAAGCTAAAAAAATCGAGATAATTAATTAAATTTTTTTGAAAAAATTACCTAAATAATTACTTTTTTTCATCTTTTACTAACATGATACAAATTCTTCATTCTTGATCAATATAACACAATTTTTAGTTTAATTTTGTATTATTTTATTAAAATATTAATATTTTATATCATATTGATATGATAATTTTTAAATTTATGTTATTTAGATGTTTTTTTCTAATTTTTTTAGTGTTTTTTTTATAACATAAAGTAAAAATCACGTACAAATTCATTAACATCTCGACAATAAAAAGCCTCTAAAAGAAGAATTATGTGGATTTTGAGTAATTTAGAAGTACCCCACATATTCTCTTTTTATCGGTCATTGTTTAATACAATAAAATACCCAGAGATTACATATTAGAGCACACAATCAAACAAAGTGCCACGTGTCAAGATCCCGTAGCATTTCACCAAAGCCAACTGGTAATGGTAGCAGTTCAGTTTCAAAAAGCGCGTGCGCTCTCGGTCAGTATAAATAAACCCAACAAAAAACCCGCAGACATACAAACAAACTATCAGACGCCTCCGCCAAAAACACACAACTCAAAAACTCTCTCTCTCTCTCTCTCTCTCTCTCTAAACTCCGACAAATCCATGGAGGCTCTGCGCCTCTCTCCAGCGAACTCACCATTCCTCCGATCAAACCGCCCCGATTTGGCCCGTCGCCTCCCCAATGGGATCCACCACGGAGCCGCGAACCACCGTTGCCACACAATCCGGCCCTTTGTCGCCGCCTCGCTGTCCAAACAAACGGCCGAGATTTCGACTTCCTCCGCCGAAAACGGAGCGGCGGCGCTTCAGAGGCATGCTTCTCAGGCGGCTCCGGTTCGCATGAGAGTCGCCGCCGATTCCCTCCAGTACCCGGCCGGCTACGTCGGCGCTGCTCCAGACCGCGCCGCCATCCGCGACGGCGACGAGGGACACGTGGACGCGATGAGCTATCTGACGAACATTCTGGCCTCCAAGGTCTACGACGTCTCGATCGAGTCGCCGCTTCAACTGGCGCCGAAGCTCTCGGAGAGGCTCGGCGTCAAGATTTGGCTCAAGAGGGAGGATTTGCAGCCGGTGAGTTTGATTTTACGATTTTTGGCTATGGAGTTTTGTTCCATTGGAAATGGATGGTTGAACTGAGCTAGGGATTTTGAATTTTCTTCTTCTTCTTCTTCAGGTTTTCTCGTTTAAGCTCCGAGGAGCTTATAACATGATGGCGAAACTCGCGAAGGAGGAATTGGAGAGAGGAGTGATTTGCTCGTCGGCCGGGAATCACGCTCAAGGCGTTGCATTGGCCGCCAAGAGATTGGGATGTAGTGCCGTCATCGCCATGCCTGTCACCACACCAGAAATCAAGGTTCTTTTTTTTTTTTTTTTTTTTTGAAATAATTTTTGAACCTAGTTTTTAATTTCTTCCAATGGCTTATGCATATGATATTTGTGTGTATATATATGTGTGTTTATATATGAATTTTGTATTTTTGTAGTGGAAATCGGTTGAGAGACTAGGTGCAACTGTGGTTCTTGTGGGGGATTCTTACGATGAAGCTCAGACTTATGCTAAGAAACGGGGTAAAGAGGAAGGTCGTACGTTTATACCTCCATTTGATCATCCAGATGTTATTATGGGCCAAGGGACGGTTGGGATGGAGATTGTTCGCCAAATGAAAGGTCCATTGCACGCCATCTTTGTGCCTGTGGGTGGCGGTGGCCTCATCGCCGGAATTGCTGCTTATGTTAAGAGAGTCTCTCCCGAGGTTTGTGAGTTTTGTCCCTTGAAAAGATTTCCCTTTTAAGTTTTTATGTGACTTTATTGTTTGGGTTTTAGGCATTTTGTGCTTTGAGTCCATAATTGTTGGAGCTTTCACAAGGTGTCAAGACAAAGACCTTATGGGTTCTGTACTCTTCTTCTTTGATTTTGCTATAAGTTGATGTTTTTCTGATATGTTGGGAATTGGGTCTTTGTTGTGACAATTGCAGGTGAAGATTATAGGGGTCGAGCCCTCTGATGCAAATGCGATGGCGTTGTCGTTACACCACGGTCAGAGGGTGATATTAGACCAGGTCGGAGGTTTTGCAGATGGGGTTGCTGTAAAGGAGGTCGGGGAAGAGACTTTTCGCTTGTGCAGAGAATTGGTAGATGGTGTTGTCCTTGTAAGCCGTGATGCTATTTGTGCTTCAATTAAGGTGAGGTGTTTCTTACGTTTTTCAAGGATTGCAAGCATGTGCTTATGCATATTCATCATTATCATATTAGTCCATTTTTATTTTGGTAACAACCACACGTGTTTCCTCTGTCGTGTAAATTGACTCGTAGATTATGATTAGGTGCGGATATGAAACATGTTCTTGTGCAGATATGAAACGTGTACATTTTGAATTTTTATCCTATATTAGTCAAGTCTCTTGATCGACTCCTGGAACATCTTTGGATGAAGTGTTTAAGTGAACTTTCTTCATCAGAAGGGTCATATCCTTGGTAGGACATTAGTTTTTTGTGCAGTGTGAGAATTAATCAAACCAGAGGTGCACTGTATACATAGCCAAAAAATTTTATCAATGACCTGAAAGTGCTATTAATTTTTGATAAATTAAAAGTCTTTAAGGAAAGTGTACTGCAACTATTATCATACTAAGGGTCATCTTCTGCTTTGTGTTTATTTTATTATCTCCATCTTTGAATGCTCGAAACTCCGATGCATTGCAACAGCCATCTGCCATGTGGTCCACTTATGGCATTAAGAGATGTGCACCTTGTTATAGGGTTATTATTTTCCATTTGATAATTTCACTTTTCTATGATGATGATTGCTGTTAAGAAAAGATTGGATTACCTTGTGCTAGTTTGTTTCACTAAGCTACTGAAAAAAATTGTAACTTCGACATTTCGTAAATGCTGTATTAATAATGTCATGCTTCTTGTGCTGCAGGACATGTTTGAGGAAAAAAGGAGTATTTTGGAACCAGCAGGTGCGCTTGCTCTTGCCGGAGCTGAAGCTTACTGCAGATATTATGGCATTAAAGAAGTAAATGTCGTAGCGATAGCCAGTGGGGCAAATATGAACTTTGATAAACTTAGAGTGGTGACTGAACTTGCTAATGTTGGTCGCCAACAAGAGGCAGTGCTTACAACAGTTTTGCCTGAGAAGCCTGGGAGCTTCAAACAATTTTGTAAATTGGTATTGGCATACGACTTGAGTAACTTTTCATACCAAACTTATTTTATGTTCATGTTGTCAACTTAAACATTCATTTTTGCAGGTCGATCCAATGAATATTACTGAATTCAAATATAGATTTAGCTCTGACAAAGAGGCTGTTGTCTTGTACAGGTAATAGCTTGTCAATTTTGTCAGTAACTTAAAATACTTAATTTTTAGTTGAGACTCAGCCCAATGGGAGATTTTTCTGTATCGTTATTGTATTGTATAGACAATGCTTGTCTATTTTACTCAATAGCTTGAAGATTCTAATTTTTCAGTTGAGACTTAGTTCGATGGGAGATCTTCAGCTATTGTCTCTGGAGTCTTCTTCCTCTCTCTCTCTCTCTCTCTCTCTCTCTCTTAAATATGTATATATTATTTCTATTCTGGTTATTAACCTTTTTCATGTTGTGTACAGTGTTGGTGTTCACACACTTTCAGAACTCAAGGAACTGCAAGAGCGAATGGAGTCTTCTCAACTTAAAACTTACAATCTCACTGAAAACGATTTGGTCAAAGATCACTTGCATTACTTGGTAATCTAATTTCCCAAGACCTTTTATTTCTTGATACTTCAGATTCGAAACAATAATGAGGCTTCTGGTTGTATCACGTCTAACATATTGCTAACTTAAGATTTGGTAAAGTTTCTCATTTCCCAGAAATTTTCTCTTTGTATTCATGGTCTGTCGTTTCCACTTCAGGAATATCCAACGTTCCTATCTGTTTGTAAACTGAGGAATGAGTACCTTCCTTTCCTATAAGCAATATGCTTGTATAGAAATGCCATGGCACTAATCTTTCTGTATTTTGGCTCTCTTACAGATGGGTGGGAGATCGAATCTTCAAAATGAGGTTCTTTGTCGTTTCATCTTTCCAGAGAGACCTGGTGCTCTGACGAAGTTCTTGGACTCGTTCAGCCCTCGTTGGAATATTAGTTTGTTCCATTACCGTGGAGAGGTTGGAATCCAACTCCTAAATTTTTTTAAATTCAAAACGGAGTGGAAAGTGCCCGACTTTTTGTTTGTTTATTTTCGCGTTTATAATACCTCGAACGAAACCTGATTTGAATTGCCCTCCAACAGGGTGAAACTGGTGCAAATGTATTGGTGGGAATTCAGGTTCCAAGTTCTGAGATGGATGAGTTCCGTCATTGTGCAGATGGTCTGGGATATGAATATACCGTGGTGACCCACGACGGTCATTTCAGACTTTTAATGCATTGACTAGAACCATCTCTTACTCATCTCCGATCTGTCAGAGGTTTGCCTTTTACTTGCCAAAGAAGGCCGTGGAGGGAAGTACTTTGAGTCCCCCTCATAACTTGTTTCATCACTAGAAAAATGGGAGTCATGCCTTTTTTTTTTTTTTTTTTAAATACAATGCTGATCGAACCCAAGTCTCCTAAACCCAAACCCTACCCCCGTACCCCATGCTGTAAGTAGTCATTGGCGGAGTCGTGCTTTTTCTTGCTATAAAATCTTCTTGTTCCACAACTTGAAGTTTAGTGTAAGTAAATAAGTTACTTAATTTAAGTACCTAAGCTGTGTTTTTTTCCTCTATCTTTTTGTTTTAATCTGTCTTGCAAGCTGATTATTATACTCTTTTGTTTCCTCGTATTCTTTTTCTCAATATTTTTCTTCAATATCTGCGGTAAGGCTGACAATGGGCGTTTTAGCACGGTTTCGTGAAAGCTGTTCATGGCTTCCTAGGGTCAATGGTTGCTAAATATTTGGATGATTTGTTAGTCAAGTTACAGAATATAACATTTAAACCATAATTTTACTGAGATATTATAACTTCGTAATTACATTCTCATTGCTTATTAGAAATTTATATATAATTTTTACCCTTTTAAACTTTTTTAAAATAATGTTCTCAATACATAGACAAAAGTCATGGTTAGGTTTCACTGTTTTCCTTTTTTGTTTTTATATATTTCTTAATTTTTAGTCCGTGTTATTCTATTAAGCAAATGGAACATTAAAAAAAAAAAAAAAAAAAATAAATGAAGAAGAAGAAGAAGCTTTTATATCTACAGAACTGTAAAATATGACCAAAACTTCTGTAGGGCATATCTTTTCAAGATAATTAGATTTTCTTTACTAAAGAAACAAATTCAATTCAACTAGCCAAATTTTTTGTTTAAATAAAGCACTTGTTACTCATTCAATGCTCCTTTCATGTCATAGATAATGTTTGGCTTAATTAATTGACTCCTTTTACTCAATTATTTATTATTACGACGGTGGCTTTGTTGACATCTGAAAATAAAAACGTCAGCAACCTTTTGCAAAGGAAAACAAAAACGTCACTCCATCTGGATCACATACTTAGGACTGTTTGGTGTATGAGTTTGAGATAAGATTTTTAAGTTTTAATAGTAATTTTTATTGATTTTTTCATAAAAAGACAAAAATTGAGTTTAAATCTATGAGTTTGAGTTTGGCATCCAAACTCACCCTTATTCTTTAAATCGAAAAATATTCTTGTTTTAAAATAGAAATTCTTTTCATTTTGATAATAAGATGATGTTTGAATGCGTAAAAAATTTTCTTTTTGAAATCAAAAAGTTGTTTGGACTGAGAAGAAATGGTGTTAAAAATAGTACATTTTGAGAATATTTTAAAATATTTCTTTCTTTTCCAAAAAGGTATAGTATAAAGTAAATTTGAAAATGAGAGGGTTTTTCTTTTTTAAAATGAGAGAATGATAGAAAAAATTTGAAAAAACACTCTTTTACAAAAGTTTTTCAGTTTTCAAAATTGGACCTCTCATTCAAATAGGGAAGTTGCCCTATCCTATTAATTGTCAATTATTGTTTTGGAAGAACAAAAGGTGTCTTCAGTGCTTAATATATTGTCTAGTTCATGTGACACTAATATCTGATAGAGTTCATTAATTTGCGGTTTAATTACATTCATAATTTGGTTAGAAGAAAATACTAAATGACCGTCTTGAAATGAGGGAGGAAAAACATTTTGAATGAGAATCTAAAATGAATGGGTGTTTGAGACCAAAAAATGAGTGAAGTACGGATTTTGAAGACAAAAAAAGTGAAAAAACAAATTTGAATTTGAAATAAATGAATTTTTTGAATTTAAAATGATATGCCAAATACGCCATACTAATTGTTTACATGACTTTGATGCTAATGCATTTCTTTTATGCTACGTTTGGTAAGAATGAAGGAAAATAGAAAGGAATGAAGAGTAAAATACTAGACTGAGAGAAATAAAAAGAAAGGATGTAGGTTTCTTTAATGTTGTTTGGTACAAGAGAAAGAAAGAGAAAAATTATAAGGGATTGTACCATCATATAAATTTGAAGATAATAAGAGATTTAGCTCAAAATAATTATTTTACATGCCATTTTTTTTTGGGTAACTTTTCTGTTATCTTTTCTTCTCAAAATTGAAAGGATTAAAATATGGTAAGTCTCATGAAATTATAACTTCCTTCCCACTTTCCACTTTGCTAAACAACTGAAGATTTCATTTCCGTCATAAAACAGCTCCTGCAACTTCCTTCCTCTCTGTTTTCACTACCAAACATAGCCTTAGGGAAATGAGGAACCACCTACCTTTCACGTGAAAGCATAAATACAATTATTGGAACTGAAAACCATATCCAAATTAGGAAAATTTGGCTCCATCTGGATGTCATTACTTGTTGATCACGTTTAATTTTTAATTTTGTCATTCATCATTGACAAGAATTAGGCTTGAAATGAGTTTCAAGAAAAGGAAGGGGGTTTGTTGGGAATTCGTCATCTTTAGCTAAACTTTTTTTTAGTTGACAAGTTTGTTTTGTTTGTTTTGTTTATTTGTTTTGTTTTGGTGCTTTTTTTTTTATTTTTAATGGTCAAATACATTAGTAATCTGATGGATTGGTTTATTATTGACTGATATTATTGAATCAATCATTGATATTAGTCCATCATTAATGAACCACCAAGTCTATCAATGATTAACAATCAAGTAATCCACCATTGACTCACGATTCAAAAATGATCGTTAATCTAGATTAAGAAAACTTGAGATATTTATTAAAAAAATGACGCTCTATAAACAGACTTGTCAGTCGTGCCGTGTTAGCCTGGTTCAGAATCGGATAGGTGTGATCTACCGAAGTTTCGTGACGTGCTCCTGCCAACCTAAAATTAAAATCTTTAAGCCTGGCACGGCCCATCGGCCCATGAACATTTTGTGCTAGTGTGCGTGTCCTGCTCGTGCTTTTATTGTGATTTACTTAATCAACTTATGGGCTAACCCAACGAACCATTACAACATTTGAAAATGTTTTTTGGTTAAAAAAATTATTAACAATTTTCAAAAAAAAAAAAAATAATGCCATCAAAGAAATAATTTATATTTTGTTTTGTTTTTGTTTTTTTTTTAAACTTGATGTTATGGAAACTCACAAACTCGAACATAACTATTTTCATTTTGTCATAATTATATGTGTTAATTGTTAAGATTCTCTAAATAAAGGAATTAATGTAGATATTTCTCGGTTAAATGAATTAATTGCATTGATGTAGATGTGTAATTCTTTAATCATGGAAAATTAATATTAAATTTATAATAGCAAAAAAATGTATTCATCGTGCTCAACAGCTGTGCCGTGTTTGACTCATGCCCACACTTCGTGCAAGGCTTAGCCCAACTCAATGTAATCTCACGTTATCTCATGCCTGACTCAAAATTTTTAATGATATGCCGTCGTACTTGTTGGGCGGTTCTGTCCGATTGATATCTCTATTTATAAGAGCCTTTCTTTTCTTCAAACTCAATTCAAGTCTAGTTCTTGTTTGTGTTGAATGACAAAAATTGAACTAAAAAAAAGATAGAACTTAAAGTACAAGTAGCGACATGCAGATGCCAAAATTTCCTAATTTGGGTACGGTAAAAAAAAATAAATATATATATATATATATCCTTGTATTGGATTTGTGCGTTCACGTGAAAGGCCTTCTTTCATAGTTTTTTTAATTGGTGGTCATCCTGTTCATCAAACAAGGAGATGATGAAAACGACGTCAACAATTAATTAAAACCACAGAACACAGAAAACGGCATTGAATATGAAAAGGCCAAAAAAAAAAAAAAAAAAAAAAAAAAAAACAAAACCCAGAACGACAATATAATGTCAACAGCGAAAAAAAAAAACTTATAAACGACGATAACCATAAGAAGCTACACACACATAATGCAAAATGACAAGTGGTAGCATAACAACAACAATGACATAAAGGCGTCATCAGTGTAGACAACAACATTAAGAAGAAAAGGCAAACAACCATTAGAAAACGACAATAACTCAAAAACAACATCAACCCTTAGAAGAACAAGAAACTTTTTTCTTTAAACGTTAGAAACTTTTTTACATTATATTCCTATTCATTAACGACCGTTAGATTATCCTTGATTTCTTTCAAAAGCTCTTATTGATACATTGCTATTTTTACTAGGTTTTCAAGCTAGCTTAGGAATTAAAACTTTAACATGCAGGTGTTGGAATTGTGCAAGTGAGAATGACACGCCAAATCATGTATAATAGATGCCACTTTCAATCAACACATGAAATATGATCTAGGCATACAAAATCATTGTATATTTTATAATTAAAACCTTCTGAATTAATTCATTAAATCGTAAAATTTTAGTATAGCAAAAAGTTGGTTGTTACAACTTACTTGCATGCAGGACATAATCTATGGCGATGCCCTAATAAGGTCTCCGTAATCATGTTTTTCCCATCTATGGCAATGCATTTGTAGGATGGAGATTCTAAATTTGCATCCTAGAGATCGGCCAAGTTAAAACACTTGGAGCCTTTGCTGTTTGTGTATCGGAGGCTATTGTTGCTAGCCTCTACGGGGAAAAAGAATTCCGTCTTGGTGGTCGCCACGAGTCTCCGGCGACACATCTCATGCACATTGGATGCGTGGTATACTCCCTATTGACGTGGTATTGCCTTGCCCTATTCATCATGGTTCATAGTGAAGGTACGTACGTACGTACGTACTTCTAGGACTTTGGTTCTTTAACGTAAGTGTAAATCATTTATTTTCACTTCCCTATTTGTAGTGATCGAAGTAAGCATTTTAATATTAGTCAAGATTTTATATACATTTTCATGCTCTAATTTCTATTCTTCTAACGTCGCGCTCTAATTACTTAACAAAATCATTTATTTGCGTGTACAAATACTGCAGTTTGCTTGGAATGGTCATTATCATAATCAAACTGTATTCCTTTCCACCGGCAATAAGCGAAAGGAGATGAAAAGCTTGGCCGAGCAGAATGCGGAAGATGAGGGACAAGGAAATCCAAACAGTGGCGGTTTCTTTCAGATCGATGGGAGATCAGATATTGAAAATGCGGTCCCTTTGTCGTTTAATTTTTCCCGAAAATATTGGTGCTCTGATGAAATTCTTGCACTCACTCAGTCCTCGTTGGAAAATCAGTTTGTTCCATTACTGTAGACAGGTTAGTCCTAAATGGAATCAAATTTGACAAACTTTTTGTTATATATATATATATATATATATAATATAAATGTATGTATTCGCATTTTAAGACATTAAATGACACCTGATTTGAATTGCCCTCCAAGTAAACAGGGTGTGATTTCATCTTTCCAGAGAAAATAGGTGCTCTGTAAGAGACTTTGCAGTTATTGTCAAAAGAAGTCCGTGTAGAGAAGTAAAGTCCCACTCATACTTTGTTTCTCAGGATCAAACTCTCCATCAGATTCATAGTTGTATTACTTATAACTTCCTTGTTCGTTGATAAAATGGATTCAGAATTGTCTTTCATTCCTGGCATAACTTGTATCCATGTGTATCCATGTATTACGATTCATAACTTTTAACAAAATTTTCCTAATATTTTAAGAGTAGCAAAAGCAGGACTTGTAATTATATAATAACCCTTTTGATTGACTGATAATTGAATTCGTAGTTCCCTACAAATGTGACCTTCGAATTTACAAATGATATATCATTATTATAATGAATTTCTCATTTTTGTTTCTCTAATATTATATATATATATATATATATATATATTCAACTTTCCATTTTAGTTTCTAATTTAATGACATATTTTGTTTCACTCGTTCAAAAAAAAAAAAAAAAAAGGGTCACTCGCTCAGAGACAAGCTGAAAACGGCATAAAAATACACAAATACCACGCACGAGAAATGCATGAGAGCAAGCCAACAAAAATAATGGGTCCTCTCTGAAAGTAGTGCCATCTCGTCTTCTTCAGTGTTACGCTATTTTATATTATTTTTTTTCTTATCAATTGATAATTGGAAAATGACCAAAAAAAAAAATAGCAACCACCTTAGAATTTTATGTATTTTTTTTAAATATTAAATATCAAAATTATATAAAATATATATAAATTTACCCAAGTTCTCTTGTCTTGCACCGTCGGACAACGGTCGCCCCTTTAATGCCGTCGGATGTGAAAATGCATAGTGATGATGGAAAAAAAATGTTATACCATCTCTTTCTTTTCCTCTCTCCCTTGTCGGACTGTACGGTCGCCAGATAAAAGAGTTATCCTATATATATATATATATGAAAACATAATACAACAATGAGAAATTGAGTCTTGTTAATTTTAAAAAACGTAACAAGAATAAGAAAAAACAAAATTAGGTTCAATCGGGGGAGTCACCTTTGTAAACAACTGGATAGTATAAAAAAAACTTATATCTAATCCTACATGCACCTATGTGCCATTAGTGATGGATTACTTTATGATTCATTACTGATAGATTTAGTGATTTATTATTGATGAACTTGGTGGTCAATCAGTTATCGTTTTTATCAGGTTCATCACTGATGAAACAATAATATATCACTGATGAACTATAGTAAAATCTAGTAAAAAAATACCATTAATATTTACTTAAAAAAACTAAAAATTTGGTTTTTTATTTAAAGTAGAACCTGAACGACCACCAACTTACCTTTCCTATTATTTTTTTTACCTTTCCACCGCTTATATTAAGCATGTATAAAAGCTTAGAGAAATGCTGGACTCTGTTTTTGATAAATCCAGCATTTCTTGCTTTATCATACATCCTGTTTTAGAGAAATGTATCAGATATCCTGTTTTACTTATGTGTACAGTCCAAATCTCAGTTATATCAGTTGTCACATAATTAAAGCTGAACAAATTTTCTACCAAAAAATATAAAGCTGAAAATTTTTTTTAGATAGATTTTCGTTATGTTATTCAAAGGTTGAGATTTGAAATGCAGATACATCTCAACAAAATCGGAAGGCTACAGTTTATCGAAAGGTTTTAGGTTTTAGTATCGCCTTTGTACAAGAGTGAATGACGATCACATTTTATGTATGTATAATCAAATTGCTACCTTTTAAAACCTCGACTTATAATGCACTATTATGAGGTATGTGGTGCTTGTAAATGCAATGACGGAACCACTTGAGGTTGAGTAGGGATGATCGTCCCCACTAATATTTTTTTACTTTTTAAAATAAATTCAAAAAATCATCATTTTTCTGATTTTTTTCTTTGATAGATTTTTTCTAATTTTTCTTTATTGATATAAAGTTTCTACATATACACCTCAATTAAACTTTATATTTAATATTTATTAATTTTCTAAATTTTATAAATAATTAATATACATCCTCAGTAAAATAGAAGATTGGCTCGGTTGATGCATGATTATTAGACACTAATGATATTTTGGGGTATTTTTCAACAGAATTTTGCTTGACACTACAAATATCAAAAGTCCTGAACTTTCAAATGCCACTTTAAATCTCAAGTGGAAAATAGACAAGAAACCACACCC
Organism: Ficus carica; assembly: GCA_009761775.1. NCBI lineage: Eukaryota > Viridiplantae > Streptophyta > Magnoliopsida > Rosales > Moraceae > Ficus > Ficus carica. Next base: position 16,343,248 of record CM019751.1, read on the forward strand.
CAAATAATGTCGTGCCACATTTAAGGCAAGCTTAGTAAAGAAGACGATGGACACGTGTCAAACTGGGTCTTCCCTTTTGGTTCAAAATAAAGAAAAGAGTGTAGTACCCTAGAGGCAAAGCTGAAAAAAGGAATCCAAAATACAATCCACGAGGAGCTCCCATTTACTCCACTTTCTGACACTCCCCATATTTAAGTTTTTACCAGTTTCTTCTGATGACCTGAATTGAAAATTATTTGGTGCATTTCACAGTGTCTAATAAAGAGGACGTCCCTTTCATCATCATAATAATTACAACCGAAAGAAAATCTTGCTAACTAATAAATAGAAATTATGGTTCATCATAAATGATAGTAGTGGAATGGTGAATCGGTTTATAGTTTGTTTTCATTGATCATCTCATATTTGACATTGCATGAGAATTAAATTACGTTAAGAAATGTTTCACATTGTCTATTCCAAGATAAGGGCTTCAATGTGTCCTGATCAAAACAGTACACACATATATATATGGTTTTTCCACGATTTTCTGAGTGGGAGGTCCCTCCAACGTAATATAAGATATCTCTGATATAAGATAACATGAGTAAGATGTAACATGCCATGATGAACCTGAAATACCTGTATTATTATTAAAACCGTATTTCCTATACATTAACACGTAAAACAGATTTTTTATATTCATCATTACATTTTTCTTGGATTACTGTTGCGTCTTAATCACTCTTTTATGTGACGTTGGAGGGAACTCCCATCAGTGAGACCATAGAAAAACTATGTATATGTATATATAAATATTTATATATGTATGTGTATTTTTGATTGTAGAACTGGATAGTTATCAGAGAACAAATTGGTTAAGACACGGCACACTAGCCTAGTTGTTTGTTATGCAGAGAATGTGAGAGATGATACCAAAAACCATCAGCTTTTCTCCTTAAAACATTCTTAAAGCTATCTATGCTTTAACTAAATCCTTTGTCACTGCTTCAAAGCACAACAGACCTACAAGAATGGGTACAAAAACACAATCATAAGACTTTTGGTAAAGGAGAGATCAGACTGATCATGAAGTGGACAAACATCATCGCTTCAGTGAAGGTGTTAAAAAACATGCCTCATTGCCAGAAAACAAGCTGCCCTTTATTGGAACCATAATACTTTTACCTCTTTCACATTTTGACCATTTCTATTTTACCAAAATCGCTTGTGTTTAGTATACGAATTTCGAATGAAAATTTAATATTGAAATTGGTTGATTTTTCAAAAACTAGTTATAATTTTTGTTGACTTTTTAGAAAAAGACAAAAACTGAGATGAAAAACTTAGGTTTGGACCTGAAAGCCAAACAAAACCCCAAAATTTTGACCCCCTTCTTAAATTCCCTCCCCACCTGCCCCTCTCATTTTCATTCACTCACTTACCCTTTTAATCTCTCTCTCTCTAGCTTTTCTCTATATAAGTTGGGTTTTTAGTGTGTTGGTTGGAACAAAAACAAGTGAAGGAAAAAAAAAAAAATGGGGATTTCAAGTAAAAAGCTTGCCTTTGGTTTCTTGAACTTTGTTGTTGTGTTCTTCTCTGTTGTCCATGGAGACCCTCTTGTTCCTGGCTTCATAATCTTCGGTGATTCTGTGGTTGATGTGGGAAACAATAACAATCTCTACACTCTCGTCAAGGCAAACTTTCCTCCTTATGGAAGAGACTTTGTCACTCATAAACCGACCGGACGGTTCTGCAATGGAAAGCTTGTCGTAGATTTCACTGGTAACATTTTTCACTTGTACCCTTTTGTTTTTCCTCCATAATGAGCTTTTCTTCAGTCTTATATAATACCCCTTTTTTTTTTTTTTTTTTGGGATTTCATTGTCACAGCTGAGTTTCTTGGATTCACCTCATACCCACCAGCTTACATTAGCCCGGAAGCCAAGGGAAAGAACCTCTTGACAGGAGTAAATTTTGCCTCAGGAGCTTCTGGCTACTATGACAGAACAGCTCAGTTATATGTAAAAGTTTCGAAAACCATGAAACATCTCTGTATGTATATGTGTGTGTGTGTGTGTGTGTGTGTGTGTGTGTGTGTGTATCTTGATAGTTGGGTGTTTTTGGTTTTGTAGAGGGCAATCTCACTGACACAGCAGCTGAATTACTACAAGGAGTATCAGGATAAAGTGGTGAATATGGTGGGACAAGCCAAAGCCAATGCCTTGTTCTCTGGTGCTATACACCTTCTAAGTGCTGGGAGTAGTGATTTCGTTCAGAATTACTATGTAAATCCTGCCATCAATCCATATTACACGGCAGACCAGTTCTCTGATATTCTCATCAATTCCTACACCAATTTTGTTCAGGTTTCTCTTATGCTCAATACTATACTGATTTTTTTTCTTTTTCCTTTTTTTTTTTTTTTTTTCCCCTCTGTGTTTTGAGGAAATATCGAGTAAGCCATATATGCCCATGGAACATTGCTAAAACATACTCTACAAGATAGGCACTAATCAGTATGCATGCAAAAGACGAAAAGAAAAAGAAAAAGACCTCCTTAGACTCTTGCACTCTGTTTGGTCGGACGGAAAGAAAATAGAAGAGAAAAACTTAAAAATGTTAGAAAGGAAGTTAGTTTTCCTTTAAGTTGTTTGGTAAATAAAAAGAAATAAACTAATGGATTTATAACATGACTATATTATTTTATTCATTTATAATATTTCTCTTTAAAAGTGAGGATAAAAAGGTAATTTTAATTGTTTTTTTTTAATGCATGTTTTACATCCACCTTTGGAAGAATAAAAAATAATATATCTCACTACAACTTTTTTGGCCTCCTATTTTCCTTACCCTTCTCTTTTCATTCTTACCAAACAACCAACTTCATTTTCCCTCCACTTTTTCCTCATCTCACTTCCTTTCCTCTTTTCCACCCTACCAAACATAGTATTAAACACGTTTGCAGATAATCCTTTTGTCCCTTGAACTTGTGCAAATAACACCTTGACCTTCTAAGGAAATAGATGCAAATCCACACTTATCTCTAAGTGTACGTTTGATGTTTGGATCACTATCTGAAGACTGTTCAAACTTATGATTCAAATGATTCATTTAACATTCAACACATAATCATGATTATACAATTTAACGAAATTATTAAGGTAACCATGGGAATTTGTCAAAATTGCTAATAACTAATGGTTACGGGAGTTAGTTGCAAATTCTTTGATGTTTTCCTTTAATTTTACCATTTCATTCTTCAATGGCTGGGGCTCTATTGGTCCATACGCAATTAAAGCATGAAAACCAAAATACTTTGAGAGAGACACTCAACTATGCTAGTTCTTGAATTTACATGACAGTATCAAATAAACCTTTTGCACTCACCCAAAAAATAAAAAAAAATTTGATTTGTTCAATAGCATTCCTCTCATGTTCTCGTGACAGACTCTGTATGGACTTGGAGCAAGGAGGATTGGCGTCACAAACTTACCGCCACTCGGTTGCTTGCCGGCATCTATCACCCTATTTGGAAGAGGAAGCAACCAGTGTGTCGATAGACTAAACAAAGATGCGGCTTCATTCAACAATAAGTTAGAGAGCACATCCCAAAATCTGCGAAAACTTCCGGGTCTCAAGCTTGTGGTCTTTGATATTTTTCACCCTCTCTTGGATTTGATCAGAAAGCCCACTGCTAACGGTAATGCACCTTCTCTGCAATAATCAGTTGGCCAATGCATTTAGGCACATCATTGTAACAATCATAATCTGATATTTATTCCATAAGTATTCAGTTAGCCAAGCATTCATACAGTATTTAACGAGCAAGGTCGATTAAAGAATATAGCGGTATTTTAACTTGATGACAAGGTAACTTCATGTTCATCTCTGGGTTATTCATGGCACAGGTTTCTTTGAATCAAGAAGGGCTTGCTGTGGAACGGGTACTTTAGAAACCTCAATGCTATGCAACTCCAGGTCGATAGGAACATGCACCAATGCGACGGGGTACGTATTTTGGGATGGATTTCATCCCTCTGCATCCGCAAATGAGGTCATGGCTGGTGCTCTACTTGAACAAGGCTTTGATCTCATCTCCTGATGCTACTTACTACAGTTTGAAGAATGTGTCACTGCTATTAGTACAAACAGTTTAGCAGCTATAGTTTGAAGGTTTGGTTTATCTAGGGTGTCATGTGTGTAAGCCTTGTTATAGATGCATACAGAAACAGTTGGTAATGTTCCTCCTACGTATGGAATTTTATATGTTTTCACCTTTGGGTAAACAAGATGATTGTGGTAGCTTTTCAAGCGTGTCACGTTTAAGGTCACTTTCTCAGTTAATGAAGACAACATTCCATGAATGAAATTAAACCTTCTTGATAGAAAATTAGCGGGATTGTGTAGCAAAATAAGAAATTCTTTTAGATTTGAGGATATTTCGTAAAATGGGTAAAGTAGCAACCATGGAAATAGCAAACTTCTATATTGAAAATCAAACAAGCAGGCTGGTGTACGGAATTACTACAAATGGAGCTTCTGTCTTCGTGTATTAGAGTGAGCTAACAAAATATCCCAAGACAATAAACTAAAGTATACAAAACTGATTCAGAGTTTAGAAAGCATGAGTAATCAGGTACATGTAGGAGTACATTGTCGGCAGATTTAGTCCCTCTGCGGTTTTTTCCGCTTCACCAGCCTGCCACCATACAATTTGTACTCTAGTTCTTGATTGGTTGTCTTATGCTAATGCTTGTGTCTCATTAAGTACAATTCCAATAATTTGCCAACCATTTCTTTAAGTAGTTCAATCCTAATCGAGGTAGCACTTTGGGGGAAGACATCGGAAATGTCCTTCAAGAGGTGTTGAATAGTAAAGAGCACTCCCGTTTATCTACTTGAAAGTTGTAAAAGCTTAACTGTCAAGGAAACTGATAGGATCCAGGTCAATAGTTAGTTTGTTAGTAGCATAACCAATTCGAAGGTTTGTTAGGATTCATTTTAGTAGACAAAGGGGAATAGGTAGAGAATAAAGGGTATGGACTGATTAGTGGGAAATTGGGGAAACCCTTGGGAGAGCTAGCATACATCTCGAATGTCTGCAAATCTATTTTGTACCGTTCTTGTTTCAATAAGAAAATCCTCCATTATTCTTCTCAATTAGCTTTTTAGAATCCAAATATTCTCTCGAGTGTTCTTGGTTCTCATCAGAAACAACTCATTACTTGATGAGCATGAGCTGCAGTAGTTAAGAAGTCATACCCATTTATCTCACTGGCACACATAGCAATCAATTAAATGTGTGAAGCCAAGTCCCACGGCCAATAAGAAACAAGCACTAGCATAATTCAACCAATCACATGCTAAAGTACAACTTGCACGGTAGCAAGCTGGCGTAGTGGAAAAAGCGGCAAATGGACTAAATCTGCCGAATTTGTACTCTCATATATACCCAATTGTCCACACATTAGTCATCAATTTCATTTTACTAGCTTATGGCTTTTGTATTTTGTGAGCTCACATTCACAAACTAGAATCTCGTTCTAGATTCAAAGTCCGCATACACCCACATTTGTCACCTACTTGTTTTGTTATTTTCTATTACTAAAGTTTTCCATTGTTGTTTCCTACATTACTAGTTCTATAAAATTATTCCAAATATGATTTTACAAGTAAATTACCTCCAACTTTAAACACTGTTGAATGCAAGGTGTATCCATTTTATAAGTAATGCGTATCACAAATATTAAGTGATCAACGATGCATTTCCCTTTTTTTTTTTTTTTTTTTTTTAAAGAAAAGAAAAATCAGTCAAATCTTCAAGCTTCTTACCAAGCATATCTTTCTTACCTTAAGAGTAAATCATCTGCAAATTACTTTATATAATAAAACTACACACACCACACAAACCACCCCCCCCCCCCCCCAAAAAAAAAAAAAAAAAAAAAAAGAAATAAAGAAAGATGACAACAGCCATAAGAAAATACTATGGTATGATGTTAAGAATCCAAAATTATGAGGGAAAAATCACCTGAATTGGACACCTAAGAAAGCTCGAATCCAGCATTTGAACTGATTGCATATAGAAGTTTCTCCCTCAAAGTGCTTGGACGTTTGTAAGTAGGAAGCTTAACCAATAAGAAAGAAGAAAAGAACATACCCATGATTTCATTGCTAGTCATGCATACTACATAGATGTAAAACGAGAAGAAAGGTCTTGTTTTCATCTAATAAAAGTACCTTGAGGGTGTTGTAGCAGGTTGAGGCTGAAGGAAGACGGTCCACATCCTGTCCGCCAATTGTTGCCCAAAGAGGGACATTGCAGGCAACCTAAGTAGCATCAAATAACGGCATTAGCCTTTATTGCTCGAGTTTGGGCATTGCAGGCAACCTTTGTTGCCTTTATTGCCCTTTTTTGGGGCATTGCAGGCATTAGCCTTTATTGCTCGAGTTTTGGGCATTAGCCTTTGTTGCCCAAAGAGGGACATTGCAGGCAACCTAAGTAGCATCAAATAACGGCATTAGCCTTTATTGCTTGAGTTTCTTAGATCACCCTTCTTTGATTCCCTTATGGTCTTTTGTTGAATTTTTGTTTCTTGTTCTTTTTTAATCTTGAGACCCATCAAGGTCCCCAGTTTTACCACCATAAAAGAATGGGATCACAAACTTGCATAGTAAAAGTACATAAAACCATGGATGCATGTAAGATCAAGAGAACACCTTATGAATGGTAAAGGTGGGCTGCAAGTACTTGAATCCAAGTAATGGAGGTCGGGAACAACTGGTCACAAATTTAAGAAGCATGCAACGTTCTTTCGGTTCAAAACCTTTAATTACCTGTAGCATTGCAAATCAAACATGCACACATAAAAAAAAAAAAAGAAAAACCATACGAACATGTTTTAGCTGTACTGAGATGGACGTATACAGATTAATTGTGAAGTTCAAACCTGATGGAGTTTAAAAGTTTCTTACTTTCCAAAAAACCAAACTGTACTATTATTTTGGGGAGAAATTGGTGAACAGAGAAATTAATAGGCTAAAGGGAAGGCTTATTAGTTCTATTAACGAATCAGTACCTCCCAAAATATTTTAATTGTCCGGCTTCCCTTGGTGTAACCACCAGTGTAACGTGTGTTTCTTCTTAAATCATCAATGTCAATGTCATGGTCTCCACCTGAAAGCAACTGTGTGCGGTATATCTTGAGTTAGCAGATGATGGTAAAGTGAAATTGTGGAATATTCTAAAATCATGTTTAAAACATTTTAACCAAGTACAACATTCTAACTAAATTGTACAATTAAAACCACCATCTCAAGGAAGAAATTCAAGAACATAGCTTTAAGCTGGACATTTTGGAATAACGTTTACAATAAGGAAATCCAGGTTGGGTTATGTGGCTCTTTATGTGATGCGCCCAGGATTTCAGAACCTTTTCTTTTCTTCTCTCTTTTTTCTTACCCCCATGGAACTCCAAGGATTTCAACGCTTCTTTTGCTATTTTGTGGATTGTCAACTAGTTAGCCAACCATCGCAGATAAAAAGGTAAAGAAAACATACTTATTTGAAAGTAAGATCATTGTTACTTTAAACTTTCAAACTAGGCGACAGCCACATTTCGCTCAAGGATATGTTAGGCGTACATTTGAACAAAACATAAGGTCAAGTACCAATATGTTAATGTACAATAATGCTCGGGATCCTAACTTTTATCCTAAGTTTTAAATACCAACTAAAGTGGTATATGAATTGTCATTTTTTAACTGATTGGTGTTTGAAAAATTTTCATCGATTAATGTTAAAAAGTTGCATCTGCCACTAGAAAAAGGACAATTCATTGCCACGTAAAGTGATATCAAAAAGTTGGATCCTACCACTACTTATTAGTGTTTCAAGCAGCCATATGCCACTGAAGGGCAGTAGCTAATCTATGTATTAAGCCAAAATAAAATTACCTGATTGAATTCACGTGCATTAAACAATTTCAGCCAAGATGGTGATATGAGATCTGTTAACCCTCTGTAGAAAGCATAGGAAAAGGGCAGTATCTGCAATTAAACGAAGAAGCAGGTGAATATAGTAATCAAGAAACTATCTTTCCATTATTTCTACAGAAATGAAGCCCAGACCTGTTGGTTTAGTTTATAATCTGCCATCGCATGAATGTATTGCATCTTATTCTCGTTCGTCACCGCAACATCCTTGCCACCAGGTTTAAGATCAATAGAATAGTGCTTACCAAAAGATTCTTCAGTCACTGTGAAATCCAGAAAGAGTTCCTTGATATCGCCATCATAGTGCTGCAGTAACAAGTAATATATCACAATTTTAAGGTTTTAACACGTGTGACCATTCGTTTTAATCCATGTAATACTAACATAAGTTTGGGATCATAAAATAACAATGCTGAATCAATCACGCAGTCAAGGAGTGTTTGTGAGTTTATGATGTACATAGAATCTCATTTAGAATGCAACCATTGCCCAGACCTTATTTTTATGAATTATAAAGCTCTATGCTTCAAAAGTGTATCATAATTCTTTTCCAAACGTACAGTGAAAACACAAAGATTTACCTTAACATACATGAGATTCCTGTAAAGCTCGGGATCAAGAGTCGATAGTTCATCAAGGAAACTGTAACGACCAAGCAGCTTTTGCACAAATACATGAGAAAAAGAGTAATCTAGCAAAATTCCTTCATATAGAGCTTTACCCACAACTCGTCCGAGGAATTCAATCATCTGGATACCATTCTCAAGATATTTTGCAGATGCATTAGGGATCAAAAGTCTGTCTGAGGCTGAGGTTTGGGAGAATAGCCCATACCTAATCAAAGAGAAAGGTAAAAACTAAATCTTATTTCTGAGGAAACAGAGAACAATGTGACACAGCCAAAAGAAAGGTATAAATTCAACTCAAAACAGACAGATGAATTTGAGCTCCCAAACCAAAACTTAAAAAAAATAAATAAATAAATAAAAACCTTACTCCGGGGAAAAGGCTGCTTTTGATATATCAGTTAAAAACTCTTTGGACAATCCACCATAATCTAGGCCAGCCTCTGGAAGGCCAGATTCGCTAACAAATGAAACATGGATGGATGATTTCAATTTTGGCCCAAGGGAATTTAATTGTCGAAAACCATCTTCAACAATATGACCTCGACGAACTACTATTGCAACTGATTGTGAAGCCGGTCCGTCAACTTCACCAGCCATTTTACGGGAGGCTTTATCCATCTCAATAAACTCTCTAAACATCTCAACTCTGCAAGACAATAAAACATCATAAACCATTATGAGTGACAAAACATATATTTTCCGTTTGTTTAAATTCGTGGCTGGTTGGTTCAAAGTTTGTTCTTTGTAAATAAACACCAACCAGCTCTAGCTAACACCACAACCCATGTAATACCAGCAAGTTTATGTGATGGCACCGGCACTAATTTCATGCACTGATCAATCAGGTAAACGTAACTTATACACAGTGAAGTGTGTGCAGACCTGTTTACACCAGAGCATCTATAACATGACAGCTATATTCTCCAGAGAACAATTTATATTCTGAGACGTCACATACATAAATTTATGACAAACTCAAATAAACCATAATAAAAGAGACACGACCATTAAATAAATGAGGGCCATTACCTTTCTTCAAATGGAAACACGTGTGGAACAGTAGTTATGACCGAATTCATGCTGGGAAGAGCTGAAACATCATCTATTCTTGCATTAGCAGACAAAACTTCATGAGTTCTGGCAGCAATAGCAATTGGTGGACGGCTCTTTCTACCAGGTGAAAGCCACAAAACCGGAGGGCAGAACTGGTGCCTGCAGTCTCTTTCATACATTAAATGCAAGCATCTGATTGCAGAATCAATAAGGTGTCTAGTCTGTTGCCCAATACTGTTGGACAAGCCATTATAAACGAATGTATTAAGCACAGCGGCAATTCTGCCTTGTTGCTCTATCCTGAATGGAACCTGGCTTGTGCATGAAATGCTCATATGAGTATAATTCAAAAATCCAAATAGCAGACATCACGCTAAGGAAAAACATAAACATCTTTACCTGTTTTTCATAAAACTCTATATCATCTAGTATCAGCAGTAAATGCGAATAGGTAGCACAGAAAAGATGAAGCAGACATGACAAATCTTTCGAAATGCCTTCCGGACCATGCTTCAGAGGCTCAATATCCCATTCATCTCGAGAATCCTTGCTAATTTGGCTTGGGCTTGGTTGATCATCAACCAAATCGTTGTTTTCCGATCCTGACTGCGACTTTCCAGTAAATTTATTTAGTACACTCACCCACTTATTAGATTCATCCTTATTACCATGTTTTTCCTTTTTCTCAAAAACCCCATCTTTTTTATTCCTTGAAGTTTTACTAGTTGAAAGAAGACTATTTTCTTTTTCAGTTGCTGGACAATCTCCAGGAAAAAGGGAACTTTCCAGTGCTCCCCATAGGTGGACAAGAAAGCCAGGAGTAAAGGACAGCATGTTAAGAACAAGCAACGGTCCAACAGTTGGGTTCAAGAACGAAACTATTCTAAGAAGGTAAGAATAAAAATATGCAATATCAATGAATTCCAACTTCCCACGGTACTTCAATTCATTCTGTGACAAAGTCTCAGACCCTTGAGTATGGCCATTTGTCTCCATGATTGCCAAAAGATCTGCAAGATGCCGCTGCTGACAAACAGGCTTAAAGAGATCCATGTATGATGTAACAAAAGAACCATGGGTTGCCTCACTCTCGTAAAGAGTTGTATCGTTAGCAAAATTTTCAATATCACTTTGCCTTTCCCGCTTCTCCTTTTTGAGATGTCCACCATTCTCAAGCCTGGCCAGTAGATCTTCTGCAAGAATAATAACAACATGGACGTATAGCACGCGGTCGAACCCTTGGTTGACACATCCAGAATCCAACGAACCATTCTCACCTCCTGCTGCAAGGCACATAATGGTTGCAAGAGCCCAACCTACTGGTGGTATCAACTTGGGACAAGAAGGAACTTTTAACTGATCTATCTCCCACATCTCATTTAATATTCTCTCCTTCAAAATCTGCCATCACCTGCGATAATTTAATCAGTCCCCACATGATTGAACAATAGATCTTAGTGCACCAAAGAAAGGACTTTGTACTTTTAGGTGTCATAAAAACCACCATATATATAAACATAAAGTTGTGCAAAATCAACACGAACATAAAACTGTTTTGTCTGAACACCAAGATAAAGCCAAATATGCTTTCACATTGTTTTAGATTTTATGTACAGGGAAACTAGATACCCATGGAAACAAATCAAGAATTCAAAGCTGGGAATCAGACTAGCCAATCAACAGATCTTAGCGTAACAAGAAATTCCGGAATCAAGCAATAAGAATTTTCAAAATCATTCATTGTGTCGATGAGATTTGCACAAGTTTACAATAATCAACATAATATTAAACGTCAGCTTCTTTATACATAATTGATATGACACGACGGCAGGAAAGGACCAACCTAAGGTTTAAATTAAACAGCATTTACGAACATAGACCAGAGAAAAGAAAATGCCTCTGATTACTGATTATGTCTAGAACACATACTTTAATCTTCAAAAATAACTACGTTTATAAAGAAAGAAAAAACTATAAGATGATACATACGTAGATGCAATTCAAATTTAACAAGTCTTACCAGTAGAGTCTGTAAGCAGGGTGTTAGAGTAGACTTGTGCTTCATAGCACGTACAAGAACGGAAGGCAATCGTTGCACCAGCCAAGGAATCGTTAGTAAAGATGCACAGTACTTCTCAGCAGCATAATGCGCATCCGACAGGCCGGGGCCATCTACCCCAAGGCCTGTCACTTGCAGTGGTCGAAGAGCTAAAGTTATTGCACTGGCTGTTATCAAAAACTTGTCATCTTTTTGGACAACATTTTCTGCTTGAGAAGAAAAAGGAACAACCAAAGTGTTAATGTATCTTCTAACAGCCATATAGAGACCACTTTCACCAATTCCCATAAATCGAACTAAATCTTTAGCTGCTACATCCACATAGGGACGATCACTGTCAGCAATGTTCTTCCACCCTTTTGGATCAGTTAAAAGAACAGCAAGACGCATGGCTAAGGAGGTAACTACAACAAATTCTTGATCCCCCGTACAGAATTGATCAAACTCCGCAAGAACAAAAAGGCAGAGAGAAATCAGCTTCCGTGATTGATAATTCCAGATTTTTCTCTCTTCTGGTGTACCAATTGCCATAAAGCAAAAGTTCTTTTCTGGATCTAGACAAAAGAATATAAAGTAAAGAGGAAATCTATATAATAATGGGATGATAAATATACAAAGAGGTCACAACCAGCAAATGTCAGTTCCAGCTCCAATTTTAGACACTACGTGTTAGTATAGTTTTGAAAAAAGAAAATATAGATACAATTTATTCACATTCTTGCTGAGAAAAACCTATGCAATAGATTCTACATAACCCCATAAACCTTTAAACATCTCAATCCAATTACCCGAACCAGATCAAAGAGAAAACAAGACAAGCCAAGGAAAAACAAGAGAGAGAGAGAGAGATGAAAGGTAAACCAAAGAATAGTTGGAGAATGGAGAATTGTGGTACCATTGGTGTTCACACTTTCCAAGAGAATCTTAAAGCATCTCCCCATACAATTTAGATCTTTGGTTTGGAACCTCTTACGCCGAGTTGCTAAACACATCGTAAAGAAAAGAAAAGGCCTCAAAACACCGCTAGAAATCTGGGTTCTTGTCAAGGAACCAGTATGGTTATCCGCAAAGTTGTTCTCCCATTCTTCTCGAAGCTGCAAAGCCACTGTTACAGTAACTTTGTAGCGTCTCCAAACTCTCTGGAATCGTCAAAACATCATATTAGATTTACCCTTTGTCTTTTCCAACATCTTCTCAAAGAAAAAAATCAGTCTCTACTGATTGAACAAAGCTATATAATTTACATAACTTCGAAAAATGAATGAAAACACACACAGTCTTCCTCAAATATTGTCCACTACTCATGTAAAATTTGATTGCACTCTACTTTCCGGCATCATAATATACCCGTGTATAATTGCAAAATTAGTTGTCTTTTTTTCCTTTTCTCAACCTTTTTTTTTTCCCCAGGCAACCAAACAGTAGCAACCAAAACAAGGAAATGATTTAAAACCAAATAGTAATAATATTTGTGGGGGACCTGAATGAAAATGGCAGCCGCGGAAGCTCGTTTGGCGTAATGGCGAAGCTCTCTCTCCTGTGACACCTTCTGAAGAAGAGCGTCCCTCGTAATCTCCTTCGCGCTCGCTCCTCTCAGCGACACCTGATCAAACCAAACCAAACCAAACCAAACCAACCACACCAGCTAAGAATTTCTGGTAATCGGCAAGAAACACGAAGAAAATTCGCCTCTAGGTTTTCGTTTCCAGCAAATCGGAAGAGCAAAAGGAAAAGTGGAATGAATTTCACCGAAATGAAGTAAAGAAAAGCTCGGAAATTTGAGAAGAAAGAAGACGACGAGGCTTAAAAAAGAAGAATTGAGAAAGGATAGAGATTACCTGATGCTTACGAGGTTCATCCATGGCGGAACGAACTCTCTCAGTGGATCATTCTATGAAATCTCTCGATTTCTCCCTTCATTCATTGCTCTCCACGTCAACTGCCTTATTGGCTTCGGTCGTACTCTTTCATGATTACCCAAAAAAAAAAAAACAAAAACAAAAACAAAAACAATTAAAAAAACAATTTTCCCTTAAAACAAAAGAAGTTCAGTAATTTGGATAAAAATTGAGGTAAATTATGCATTTTGTCCCAATCTTTTGTAAAATTACGATTTGAACACCAATCTTTTTTTTAATTATCAAAAGATACAAATATTAATGAAATAGATTATGTATATGACAAATATAAGTTAAATCATATAAATTTATTTCTTAATTATCCTTAAATAATAAACTATATGTGATTTATGTGACATTTTCAATTAATTTTTTTATGTCTGTTAATAAAAAGGATCATTTTACACTCTTTTAAAAAGTTTAAGAACTAAGACCAAGCTATAATTTTGTAAATAGATTAAGGATCGAACAAACAATTTTACACTGAAAATCGTCTTGAGGACATGTGTATTGTTTATCCCCTAAACTTTTTTTTTAATTAGACAATCCCGTAAATTTAAATGTTATAATAAAAGTGTTTGTTTACTATCAATGTAACATGTTAATATAAGAAGCTTCTTATGAAATTTATTCAACATGACATATAATAATAATTTAGGATAACTAAGTATATTATCGTTGTACCTTTTTAACATTCACAATGAGTTAAAAGTTTGAATACTAATACTATGTTAGAATAAATAGTTTGAATAAGATTTTTTGGTTGAAGTTCAAATGGTTATGAATTTTTGTAAGATAAAACATTATATAGTTTTGAAGTATGATTGTATGAATTCAACCCTTTCTCCAATCATGTTATAAATATGTCTTTACTTCTTTTTTTTTCTTTTTTTCTTTTTTTTTTTTTTTTTTTTTGAGAAAAATAAATATGTCTTTACAATCATTAAGATGTTACATGAAATCCCTAAAAAACGTAAAAAAAAATATGATTATGATTTATAAAGACGAGTTTTTGGTAGAACAATTAGGTTGAAGCATAATGTTATAAAGTGATGATTAAGGGAAATATTTTAAAACAAAAAAAAAAAAATTTTTGGTAGGAATTAGATTGAGGGGAGATTTTATGCAAAAAAAAAAAAATAATAATAATAATAAATAATTAATTCATAGTCTCGGGGTCATATTTATACTATTTGAAATTTAAGATATAAAATGAGACACAAGCAAAAATTTAGGGTCATTTTTAAAATTAATCTTAGGAGATGTTTGGTTCACAAGTCCATTTCAAACTAAATTGTACTTTTTTATTTTATTTTTTATTTTTTTCTGAAAAGTCAACAAAATTTATAATTACTTTTGAAAAAATTAATACTATTCAAATTTAAAAAATACAACTCATCTCAAATTCAACTTGAACACCAAACAAACCCTTATTTACTTATTTTTTTCTAATCACTCCCAATCCTTTCATTGATGGCCGTTCGATTAAGCATAGACGCATTGATTAAAAAAAAAAAAAAAAAACCCCACCCATAGGGCGCCTTTTTTTGGATGCGAATAAGCTTTGCACTTATGGGAGGCTTGGGTGTAAATGGCTACGATTATCTCTCCGCCTTCTTCTCATCTTCTTCCATTATCAACTCCTTCGTCTTCTTGTTCTTCTTCTTCATCTTCGTCTTCTTCATCTTCTTCAAGTATCTCTCTATTTCCGCCGAAGCACAGACCTCGCCATAGCCACCACCATGTCTTCTTCTCAGCCTCTCAAAGCCAAACCCAATCCCTCGTCTGTTTCGAACCCTTCTGCCTCAAACAGCCACACCCGCTTTACGCTTCGGAGCTCTTCGAAAACTCTTCTTCTTTACCCAATTTCGTGGAATTTGACGTTGACAGTTTGCTCGGTTTGCTCCGACTGTCGGTTCGTTACGGCGACGTTGAGGTGGCGAAGGCGGTTCACGCTTGTGCTGTCAAGCTTGGGGAAGATGTTTTCTTGTGTAATTCTATCATTTCGGCATATCTCAAGCTGGGTCTTGTCTCCGAAGCGTATGAGGTTTTTAGGGGCATGTCTTGCCCTGATTTGGTGTCGTACACTGCTTTGATTTCTGGGTTTTCAAAGTCATATCGAGAAGATGAAGCCGTGGAGCTTTTCTGTCGGATGAGGAGGTCTGGAATTGAGCCTAACGAGTATGGCTTCGTCGCGATTTTGACGGCTTGTATTCGGGTTTTGGAGTTGGAACTGGGTTTTCAAGTTCACGCTTTGGCAGTCAAAATGGGGTATTTGGATTGTGTTTTTGTTGCCAATGCGCTGGTGGGTTTGTATGGGAAATGTGGGTGTTTGGATTTTGCACTTAAGATGTTTGACGAAATGCCGAACAGAGACCTTGCGTCTTGGAACGCTGCTATATCCAGTGCTGTGAAGATGGAGATGCATGGTAAAGCGTTTGAGTTGTTTTATGAGATGCAGAGAAGTAGTGGACTTGGAGTTGATCACATTACTCTTTCGACGCTATTGAGTGCTTGTGCAGGCAGTAATGCTTTGGCGCGAGGCCAAGAAGTTCATGCTCATGCACTTAAGTGTGGATTGGAGAGTAATCTAAGCGTTGGTAATGCACTTATTGGGTTCTACACCAAATGTGGTTGTGTAAAGGATGTGAAGGCGTTGTTTGAGAAAATGCTGGTTAGGGATACTATAACATGGACAGAGATGATCACAGCATATATGGAATTCGGGTTGATGGATTTGGCTTTGAAAGTTTTTGAGAAGATGCCGGAGAGGAACTCCATTTCTTATAATGCCCTTCTGGCTGGCCTTTGCAAGAACGGTGAAGGCTTGAGGGCATTGGAATTTTTCGTAGGTATGGTGAGGGAGTGTGTGGAGTTGACAGATTTCACATTGACTAGTATTGTAAATGCTTGTGGCTTGCTTGGGGACTCCAAAGTTAGTGAGCAGATTCATGGGTTCATTCTAAAGTCTGGTTGTGGATCAAATTATTGTATAGAAACGGCATTGCTTGATATGTGCACAAGGTGTGGTAGGATGTCGGATGCCGAAAAAATGTTTCTTCAGTGGCCAATTGACCAGGATGTCTCTATAGTCTTGACGTCAATGCTATGTGGGTATGCTAGAAATGGACGACTGGAAGACGCAGTTTATCTTTTTCACGTCAGTCAATTGGAAGAAACAATGGTATTGGATGAAGTCGCCTTAACTTCGGTGCTTGGTATATGCGGAAGTCTAGCATTCCACGAATTGGGAAAGCAAATCCATTGCCTTGTTCTTAAATCTGGCTTTTCAGATGATTTAGAGGTAGGAAATGCCATGGTTAGCATGTATGCCAAGTGTTGGAACATGAAGGACGCGGTTGCGGTATTCGAATCATTGTCTGTACGCGATTTAGTTTCATGGAATGGTCTAATTGCAGGCCATCTTCTTCACAGACAGGGTGATAAGGCCTTAGCCGTATGGTCAGATATGAAGAATACCGGCATAAACCCGGACAAGGTCACCGTTACTTTGGTCATTTCAGCTCATAGACACACCAACTCCAACTTAGTTAATGATTGCCGTAGCTTGTTTTACTCGTTGGAAACAGATTATGATATTAAGCCCACCTCGGAACATCTGGCCTCGTTTGTTGAAGTTTTGGGTTACTGGGGTCAATTGGAAGAAGCAGAGGAAATGGTTAATAAGCTGCCATTTGAGCCAGAGATTTCGGTTTGGCGAGCTTTACTCGACAGCAGTAGAATCCGTTTGAACACAACTATTGGAAAACGAGCCGCGAAGCGCATACTTGCCATGGAGCCAAAAGATCCTTCTAGCTATGTACTTATTTCAAATCTGTATTCTGCGTCCGGGAGATGGCATTGCTCCGAAATGGTGAGAGAGGATATGAGAGAAAAAGGGTTCAAAAAGCACCCGGGTAGGAGTTGGATTGTTCATGAGAACAAGATCCACTCATTCTATGCAAGAGACAAATCCCATTCCCAATCAAAAGATATATACAGTGCACTAGAAATTCTGATCGTGGAATGCCAAAAAGCCGGTTATGTACCGGACACAAGCTTTGTTCTTCATGAAGTAGAGGAGCATCAGAAGAGGAATTTTTTGTTCTATCACAGCGTAAAACTTGCAGCTACCTACGGCGTTCTAACAACCAAGCCGGGAAAACCCGTTAGAATTGTGAAGAACATTGCATTATGTGGGGACTGCCATACGTTTCTGAAGTACGTTTCAATTGTCACTAGGAGAGACATATTTCTTAGGGACACTTCTGGTTTTCACTGCTTTTCGAGTGGCCAGTGCTCATGCAAAGATTACTGGTGATAGTCTGATATATATTCTAGTTGAAACAGGTCTTTTGTGCATTCTTGGATTGGTATTTCCATTTTTTTTTTCCTCATTTCTTCTTATTAACTATTTGAGAATTTTCAAAGCATTGTAACATTTGTATCTAAACTGTAATTTGCAAAGAAGTAGTATAAAATCACAGGCATTTCACTTATTTCATCACCAATTTCTTTAACAAATAACTTATGATTCTCTTTTGTACACCAAAATCTCTCCTCCAATTTGATTTTGATTCTTCCCCCTATTTTCCCACACTATGTAATATTACACAGACATTCTTGTACCAAATTTCAATACAATGACACCCCTTTAGTTTTAACTTATAATTTTAATGACACCCCAACAAAAATTAACAGATTATTTCGTTTTAGAGATCAGAATATCTTTAAATGCAAAAATTATCCTCAAAACAATATTGATAAATTTTGCCCCTAAAATATTTACAAAATGCACTTCTTGCACTTGAGTATCATACAACCAACATAGATTCAGAGGCAAATTCATTTTCCTTTTTTTTTTGTGTGTGTGTGTGTGTTTGTGATTTTTGATCCTTTTAATTGGATTTATGCCCTTTTTTTTTTTTTTTTTTTAAGATTTTAGACAATTTTTATTTATTTTGTTAATGACAAGGCTTTTAATTACATACATGGTATAATATAAATGTTGGTAATTTATCAAAAATGTGTTGGTAACTCTATACAAATTAACAACAGCTTATATCAATTCTTATCAAATCTAATATTTAACTTGTTTGAGTATTTCCAAATGTCCACTTTAAAATTTAATAGCAAATTTGAGTTGTGCTGCTACAATGCATAATACTATTCATAATGTTATAAATACTTTTTTATTATCATGAATCATGATGATTAAATGAAGAAAATGCACTTATCGGATGTCCCTTCTTAATCATCATGATTAAATGCAATTATCAATAACAATCAAATGATAAATCTGCTATATTCTACTTATATCTTATTAAAAAAAATCTGCTATTTTCTAATGGTAAATTTGCTAATTTTTTAATGCTTGGTAAATTTAGCGTTAAATTTAATTTGTGATAAGTTTAGTGTTAAAGTTAATATCATATTGTAGTGTAATTGTCCTACTTTAAATATTAACTTTAGAACATAAATGTGGCATTATTGGAGTGAAGATATCCTAAAATGGTGAAGGTAAAAATAACTCAATTTTTATTTTTACTGAAAATATAATTAATAATAAAACAATATAAAATCACGTGCCCTCGCATTAGTGTGATGACTCTAATTTAAACGTCTGTTTGGATCGTTAGCTGGAGTTAAAAATTTTAAATTAAAACTAATTGATTTTTTAAAAATTAATTATAATATTTATTAATTTTTCAGAAAAAATAAAAATAAAAATCTCATAAAAAAATATAATTATAATTGAATTAGAGTCAAATTAATATGTCATGCGTAAATGATTGCTGGAGTTTTCAACCAAAACACGAGCGTTTTGGTCGAACAGGCAAGGGCTTTTTTGTTTTTTTGTTTTTTATTGTTTTTTGTTTTTATTTTTCTCTCCCATTCTCAGCGCCGTTCTTTGTATTTGGTTGCCGAACATGGTGCTTTTGCAACAATCTGAAAAAAAAGAAAGAAAAAAAAAAAAAAAAATGCAAACGGCAACATTCCTGTTACGTTGCAGGCTCTTTCAGACAATACGTCGAACAACTTTCGTCCCATATTCCTCTTCCACTAAACTCCCATCTAGTTTCGCTTTTCTCTGCACCCAAGCGCCTAACAATCTTCCTAATGAAGCATCAGAGTCAAAACAACAAGAAACAAGCACGCCATGCTTGTCGTACAAGATTGAGAAACTGGGCAAGGGTGAAGCAGTTCTCTCTGCTTTCCAGAGCTGGATGGGAGATGGATTTCCTGTTCATAGAGGCGACATTTTCCACACCATTAACCGCCTCAGAAAGTTCAAGATGAACAAACGCGCTCTTGAGGTTTGGCTTTCGACTTTGTGTTGCTTCCATGTGTGTAAATAAGCTGCCTTTTTGTTTAGCTCAATAACTTGTAATGAGTGGATTATGGTTTACCCAGATACTAAATTCAAGTTTTAAATGCCGTGCTTGCTATTGAATTTTTGAGAAATAGATAAAATCCTATTTTAATCACCATGTGCATTTTCTCAGTGACAAATTTTGTTAGTGTTCATGTACTTAAAGACTTAAGTAGGGAAATTGCAAATCTTTTGCATAGTAATTATGTTGTCGAGTACGTCGAGTCTAATTATTGTCCTCACAAAAGAGTTAGCACACATGTTGGCCTTACATATTCGGGGATTTTACATTTGCATTTTCGGTTGGCCTAGTTTTACTTCTATTTGGGGGCCATAATTAGAGAGGAAAAAAAAAAAAAAAACACTGAGTTCGCTTGAACATTGAGGGTGAACAATAAATTTTGTGTTACCGTTTACCTTTTTCTTTCATGTTATTGCTCTCGGTAGTAAAGGATTGGGGTGTCTAATTCTTAACACCTTTTGTACCTTATAATAACTAGCATTCTTGCTTCCTCAGCTCATGAGCACGGATTTACGGATTTTAGGATAATCTATGTTAGTGTTACCATTATTTTTATGAATTGATCGATATTACTTTACAGGTAATGGAATGGGTGATCAGGGAGAGGCCTTATGGTACAAAGGAATTGGACTATTCTTATCTATTGGAATTTACAACTAAGGTTCACGGAATATCACAAGGTGAAAAACTCTTTTCTAGTGTCCCTGAAGAGTTTCAAAACGAGCTCCTCTACACCAATCTAGTGATCGCATGCTTGGAAAAAGGTGCTATAAGCCTTTCACTAGCATACATGAAGAAAATGAGGGAATTGGGTCACCCTATCTCCTACTTGGTCTTTAACCGCCTCATAATCCTCCATTCATCTCCAAGGCGTAGGAAGTTGATTCCGAAAATCCTCACTCAAATGAGGGCTGATAAAGTGCCCCCACATGTATCCACCTACAACATTCTTATGAAGATAGAAGCCAACGAGCATAATATGGAAGGGCTAATGA
This sequence comes from Ficus carica, assembly GCA_009761775.1. Classification (NCBI taxonomy): domain Eukaryota; kingdom Viridiplantae; phylum Streptophyta; class Magnoliopsida; order Rosales; family Moraceae; genus Ficus; species Ficus carica. Next base: position 16,364,254 of record CM019751.1, read on the forward strand.
AGGTATTTGGTGAGATGAAGCGGGCAAAAGTTGAGCCAAATGAAATATCTTACTGCATAATAGCCACGGCACATGTTGTTGCAAGGTTATATACCGTTGGTGAAGCTTATGTTGAAGCTATAGAGAAGTCCATTACGGGGAATAATTGGTCGACATTTGATGTTCTTGTAATGTTGTACGGGTATTTAGCAAAGGAAAAGGAAATAGAGAGAATCTGGAAGGTTGTGCAGGATTTGCCCCACGTTAGGTCCAAAAGCTACGTGCTGGCAATTGAAGCATTCGGTAGAATTGGCCAGCTGGATCGAGCCGAAGAACTATGGCTAGAAATGAAGTCGAAAAAAAGGCTGAATACCACCGAGCAATTTAACTCTATATTGTCTGTGTACTGCAAGCACGGGCTTGTCAAAAAAGCCTCTGGTATTTACAGAGAAATCGGAAACCACGGGTGCAAACCAAATGCCATAACTTATAGGCATCTTGCTTTGGGCTGCTTGAAAGCGGGGTTGGTGGAGGAAGCTCTGAAAACTCTAGAGAAGGGGATGGATTTGACGGCAAGCAATGTCATTAGAAATTCAACCCCGTGGTTGGAGACGATGCTGTCAATAATTGAGATATTTGCAGACAAGGGTGATGTGGGGAATGCTGAGAAGTTATTTGAAGAACTGAGAAAAGCTAAGTATACCAGGTACACTTTTGTTTACAACATTCTAATTAAGGCCTATGTGAAGGCCAAGATTAACGATCCGAATCTGTTGAAGAGGATGATTCTAGGAGGAGCTAGGCCAGATGCTGAGACATATAGCCTTATAAAACTTGCTGAGCAGTATAGATGATTGTAATTATTTGACAGTTATTTTCTTGTTTGATTTTGTATACAAAAAAAAATGGATGCAAAAGGAAGAAAACAAGATTGAAAAGTTTAGGGGAGAAATTTTGGGCATTATCCTCTTGTATGGAAAAAATTTTGAAAGTGGTATAAATTTTTCGTTCGAATTACAGATGATAATTGTTGAAAGTGTTTAACATCTAGTCTTTAAGACAGCGTTGTCTTCGTGGATGTCCAAGCATGTTTTCTCATGGGAACTTGGGCAGAAAGTAGTAAACTCCCCATCCTTTTTTTTTTTTTTTTAACGTTACCTTGGTTATTTTTATCTTTTCATTCTGTATTGGCTTCAACTCGTATGTCTCTTTTACGGTTTGCCATTTGTGTAGTTTCAGATCATCTCCAATTGAATTTCCCTATCGTTTACATATGTTGTCGTTTTCATTAAGCTCGTAAAATTTTGTGGTCGTTTTTCATATAGTAAGTTGTTTAAAAATTTGCTGGTATCTTAAGGTGGTTGGTTTTTAAAAATTTGGCTTCCGTTTTCATTATCTCCTTTGTTTTCCATGATGTGCGTGTGTGTGTGTGTTTTTTTTTTCTTTTGTAGTTCTTATTATTGGTTTTCAATGATGCAAGCCATTTACAGCTTTTATTGTCATTTTTACTTGTATCAAGGTTTTGACATTTGTTGTTGTTGTGTTTTATTTCGTCTTATTTTGTTTTAATTTTTTAGTTTTCTTGTCGCATCTCTCCTTGTTGTCGTTTTTAATCTCTAATTCGCTAATCGCTACTGATTTTTTATTTTTTATTTTTTTTTGGTTGCTTTCAAAGTTTGTTGTCGTTTTAATGTCTTCGTTTGCCTATGTTGTCGTTTAAAATGTTTTTTTGTCGTTTTTAAAGGCATTTGCCGTTTTTAGGGAATACTAATGTTTAATTTACACATACCCCCATTACAGCTGGCGTCGACCAGGTTTGCGATATGGACAGACACGAAGAAGAAGGCAGGCAGCTGATATTTCTATAAAGAGAAAGACCAGGAATTGTGCTGTCATTTAATTATGTAGTCGTTTAACAGGTTTTTTTTTGGTCGTTTTTCAAGGCATTTGCTGTTTTCTTAGGGAATACTATTTTTTATTTACATATCGTACAGTAAGATGTCCACTACATTTTTCTAAATGTCGTTTTTAATCCTAATGTCGTTTATTTAGTTTTTGTCGTTTTAAAGATCTTTGTCGTTTTTAATATTTTTTAAATAGAGTCGTTTTTTAAATTTTTGTCCTTCTCAAGTTGTATTAAACTTTGTCCAGATTTTTCACCATATCTGTCGTCTGTTTTAGATGTTGTTGCCTTTGCTCAGGCTGCTAATGTGTTTTTGGTTTCTTATCATTGCTCCATAAGTTGTCGTTTCTTGGACCTTTGTCGTTTTTAAAGTGTTGTTATCTGAGGATTTCTGTCGTTTTATAACGTTCCCTCATTTCTGGACTTCTTGGAGTGATAGAAGGCTTCTCACCTGTGTCAATAGAGCAATTGTTTGATATTTTGACCAGAATTTCTTTGCCGACTCTACACATATTATAGTATGTCTACACTACACATATGCTTTCAGAGCCCTGTCTAGTGTAGATTATGTTATGCTTACTCTCTATTAGCGTCTGTTAATAAGAACTCAAAGCCGAATTTTCAATGCCTTTAAACATTGCATCTCTTCATCTAAATTTTGCACCTAGAGAAACGCAAGTCCGATCGATTCGTATTACGACAATATTGCCAACCAGTCGGCTGATCGCGTAACGTTTGTGGACATTGATCAATGTGCTTGCTGGAGATTTTAATACCATGACAAGTAACAAGTCTTTGCAGGGAAGGATTTTCAGAGTCACTAGTGCCATATTATGCCAAAAAAAATACACATAAGCAAGAGTGACTAGATATTTCCAAGCACAGGTACCGGTATGAGTCTTCTGATTATGTTTTTTCTTGATGAAGTTTAAGGATGTACTAACTCTCTTGTCTAGAGGTGCTTTTAATGACTGTGTGGACACATTCAAGCACAACTAGTTCCTATGGAAGCAAAGAGGGGAGCTGTGTGCGCTGCAGCAATGTGCGGTGAAGTTCCTAAAGCATTCGTTCCAACTCATTTTTGTGAGAAGTTCCATCCAAATCCTGGATCCATCACTGCATACGCACATAGAAGCTCTATTGGTATATCGATTTTACTTTCTATTAGTCTGTGATTCTAGACATCGTCAATACCTAGTTTTATAAACGGCACTTTTTTGTGAGAAATAGAAGCTTGAGCGCTTAAAGACAACATCTATACCGTGGACGATACTCGTACATCTTAAGTAAACGATAGTTGCTTCAAGGGTCGACACTGACCTGTTCTAAGAGCAACAGAATGTGATATAAAACGACAAAGTATTTCAAATATTTTACGAACAACGACAACCACAGTTGAAGATACTTCAGCAGTACAAAGGATGAGACGATATTATCTTTTCTTTTTCTTTTTCTTTTTTTAATTTGGACGGAGAAATTTGAATTTTATACTTTATGGCGAAGTCAAATAGATAATGTTTCGGATCATAAGACGAGGTGATATTTACTACAACACATATGATGGAAACAGCAACACTTCTCAAATTTAAATTTGAAAATCTCCTTTCCTAGTAAAGTTTTAAGCTGAGTAGTAAAAGTTTAAACTTCTAAACTTGTGAAATGAAAATATTAATTTTTGAAAGATTAAACAAATAAGAAATATTGTGATTGTTAAGTGAAAGCGATGAATTTACGAATTAGCAAGAAAATGCCAATTTTGACATATGAAACTAAGACCATCCCCAATGTTAATACTAACGTTAATGCCAAGTTTAGCACGAAAATGCCAAACATGAATAATTAGCACAATTATTCATTTTAAGTTTCAATATACTAACTTATTGACACTTTAAATCCCATAAAAAATATAATATCTTGTTACCATTTCAAAATCTCATTTTGATTATTTTCAAGTACGAAGCACTAAAGACACTTTGTTCAGCATCGATTTGTGTGTGTGTATATATAGTAACATAATTGTAATAAAAACTTTTAAAAGTTTTATAATGTAAAAAATAGTAACACTATCACTAATTATTAAAAAGTCAATGAATCGCATTAAAAAAAAAAAAAAAAGAAGTCAATGAATCAATCCTAAATGCCAAAACATGGCAGGTATGTTAACGTGTGTTAAATATATGTAGCATAGAGAATAACATTGCAATGGGAAAATATTAATAATAATTATGTTCAAATATTATATTTTAGCATTTCATTGTAAATATTTTTCTTTGAATGGTAAATACTCCATCATTGTAAATATTGTAGATACTATAGAGGTCAAATTTGACATTAAATTTATCTGGATAAATAAATTCTTACCTAAATACTAAATTTTTCATTAAAATCTAAATTTTTTAATTTAACATAAAAGTTTGACATTCCCTTAGAGTTTGGTTTTTTCTTTTTCTTTTAATATTTTTCTCCTAATAAGCTTTTCGGCTTTTCGCAATTTATCTCTAAACTTTTAATTTTAATAATTTATCATTTAATTTTCTAATTTATTATAATGTGTCTTAATTTGCTGAACTTTCATATAAATTGGTGAGATAAAGTGCATGTACGTTCGTGTGGTGGATGGAAAATCTTATATATGGTAAAAAAAATTTAAAACAAATACAAATTCTAATAAAAATCTTACAAATTTAAAAATATTTGATTTAATAAAAAAATTAACAAAATGAAACATATTAAAATCATTTAAATATACATATTTCGATGATAAATAATAAAAATTAGAAATTCTAAAGATAAGCTCTCAAAAGCCACAAAGCTTAGGGAGACATTTAGAGCTAAATATACTAGTTTGTTCTAGTAGATTATTTCTTGATTTGTTGGTTTTGTCTCCGGAGGCTGCACACAGATTGGTTGACACGGCCTTATCTTCTTTTTTTCTTTTTTCACCCCCCTTCTTTGACTGAGTTAATTTGATCCTATCTTTTCTTTTTCTTTGATAATGTTTCCTCTTGGACTTTTCTATCAAAATCAATAAAGAAATAAATGAATAAGCTATGCATCGTTCTCTTGATGTACATATATAAGAAAATTGACTGGCGAATATATTATGATTCAAGCCTCCATAATGGACATATTAATAAGTTCATTATCAACTCAGTAGAAGTATTTTAGCAAAAACAAAAAACAAAACCAAACCAAACCAAAACAGTAATATCTTTCGTCGACTGTCATGTATAAGTGACGTGCAAAAAAAGATCCAAATTTTAATGAATATAAGCAAAAATAGAATGAATAAAAAATTTTAAGCTTAAGAGATTGATTGTCAATTAAAAAAAAAATTCAAAGACTAATTGTCAAATTCGAACAATTTAGGGGTAAAAAAAAAAAACAGTGGAAGTACGAAAATAATTTTCTTTTCCTTATATAGTAATATTTAATGCATAATAAATGAATGTAATTCATATGTACATACAACATTATCATATGCAAACAAAAAAATATGTGAATAAAAACACAAAAAACTTACAATATGAAAACCCAAATATTTAAGTTGCATTTAGATAGTGTGACCCATTACTATTATTTAAATTGCATTTAGCTAGTGTGACCCATTACTATATATATATATATATATATATATATTTTGGGTGAAAGTGTGACCCATGTTTGAAGTTTGGTGAATGAAGCTATAAAGTGAAGTTATAAAATAATACATGGTTTTCTTCTCATAACAAAATAATTATTAAAAAAAAATTTAAAACGATATGCCACAATTTTTACATGATTTTGGATTTACGTACATTACAACTTGTAAAATAACAATAAGAGTCCGATATATATTTGTTTGATCTTTTTATTTATTTATTTTTCTCTCTCTTTTTTTGGATGTAACTATTCCTTTCTGTCCTATTGTTTGTTCCATCGTCTATGTTGCATCGATCTCTGTCTCAAACAATTTAGTTCAACCTCGTGATCAAAATAAAAATATACCCATACTTCAAAAAAAATAAATAAATAAATAAAATATACCTTGTAAAAGACAGAAAATATTTCTTAATTCTATTTTTTGTTTTTACCGTTATAGAAAATTCGCGTCCATTGTATTTAAGAGGGACACACACACACAGAGATTTAAGGCACCAAAAGTAGTCCCGACCAAAGAGAGAAATGAGAATGAAGTAATTACACACACACACACACACATATTGAGAGAATGGAGTAATTATATTAATTTATACATATGTTTTTGGTAGGTAAAATAGTGAAAAATGGGAATAATTTGAAAAGGATATCTTTTTTTTTTTTAAAATAAAAATTCATCAAAAAAAGTATATCTATTTTGCGGTGACCCATTTTTGGCATTTCCCGTGCATGTGTGGCCTTAAAACAATATTTTAAATGGTTCTATATTTAGGATGTCGATATTTTCAACCGCATTCATTTGTCTAATTAAATATCTTTTGTCACTCTCCACCGTACATTGATCAATCACACGTTATATAAATGGTCGTATTTCAGATATGTATGTATATATAGTAAAATGAATATTGTATAGTTGTATGTATAAGCTGATGATAAATGCATACTTGATCATTTCTTGATTTGAGGTGAAGAGTTTAAGACCTTCAATTTAATTTAGAAATAAATAAATAGAATGAATAGTATGAAATTAGATAGATGGTTTTAGATATAATCTATCAATATCTTATACATTGTGTTGAGTTTAATATTTAATCTTAAATAACATCAATACATTAGTATGATGATTATGTTGTATTTCACTCTTCTTCTTTTTAGAATATCTCCAACTTCGATACTTAATCGCTTTAATATAGAAGGTCTTGTCTAATCTATGTTTTATGCATCATTAAGCCTATAATGATTTGCGCGAAACTAGTTCTATTGAAGAAGAACGGATCCTATCATTTTTAATCTAATGGTGTCCTGTGATTTATTTTTGTAAACGATGAGATGACGAAATTATATCACTAATTCTTTTTAGTAAAAAAGTAATAATAATAATTATAATGAATTAATGAGAGAGAGAGAGAGGTGAAAAATAAATGCAAATCCTCGATTAGTGTCCACCCGTTGAAGAAGTAACTGATGAGAGGTGCCAAACACAAGCGTAATTAAAAACACACACAAAAAAAGAAAAAAGAGGCTTTAAAAATACTATTGCTCTCCCAGTTGGAAGTATTTTCTCTCTTTCTTTCTTTCTTTTTCTTTTTCTTTTCTTTTTTTTTTTTTTTAAGATTTTCATTTTTTTTTTTTTTGAATTTTACGTATCAACGTCTCTACATATGTAACAGTTGAATGAAAGATGCATCGGTTTCTCCTTTGTGAAGTCACTAGGCATGTGATTCCTTCCTCTTTTTTTTCCCCCCCTCTGTTCTTTTTTTTTTTTTCCCTTTTATCTTCTATTATTTCTATAAAAATTTTATTTTCTATAATTTTTTTTTAATGGGATAGACATGCTTTCATGCGTTACATCATGCGTATATTCATTTTGGAAGACGAAGCACGTATCTTCATTTTGAGTTGACAATTGGCATTTGCCGTGGCTAGAATATTAAAAATATAACTCCGGCTAAAGTACAAAATCCTATATCTATCTATCTAGGCAACCGTCTAGAAGAAACTTCAAGTACTAGCTGAGGCTCACATTAAAGGGAATGATTTCAACTTAAGTTTATGACTTATCATTATAAAAAGAAAAAATAAAATATCTAATTGCGTCTTGTATATAAAAAATATAAAAAAATAAAAAAAAATCTAGTGCATAGATATATTTGTAGAAAGCCTTCATTTATTATTTAAGAAGAAAAAAAGAAAGAAGAATATTATTTTTGGTTCTTTTTATTTTTTATTTTTTATTTTTTGGCTAAAGAATTTAGTTGTTTGGTATATAGATTTGGAATGAAATTTTTAAGTTAAAATTAATTGATTTTTCAAAAATTAATAATAAAATTTGTTGACTTTTTATAAAAAAAAATAAAAAATAAAATGAAAACTTTAGATTCAATCACATACACCAAAGGAAGCTTTATTTTTTTGGAACTTATGATCCTCGAATATATAAGTTCTGAATTATGATTCCCCCACCCCCACCCCCTGAAATGAACTAATAATATTACTGTGAAAACAGAAACAGTTTGATTTGGTACTCCACGTGTCATCTGTATGTGGATTCAATCAGTACTGTAACGTTACTTCAGTCTTCAAAAGATAATTAATTAAGAAAGTGAAAAAAAAAAAAAAAAATCACTTCCTCAAATACAAAATTGATGAAATAAATTCAACTGCATTAGAAGCTGTGCAGGTTGAACTTCATGTTGTTGTTTGAAAACAGTCTTTTGTTTTCATAAGAGAGAAAATACACCCTTTTTTCATAATTCTCTTGTTTGTCAACTCTTTTAATGTCATATACATATATGTTTGAAGGCAGCTCAACTATGAAAACAATTTATCTTTTCCTTGAAAAAAAGAAAAATAGAGGAAAACAGTTTAACACCTTTTTTTTTTTTTTTTTTTTTACCCTTTTTGATAGATAGAAAACAGTTTAACTTAACATCAGCTAAAACGTTCATATATATCTAGTGTAAAGTTGACAAACGCACACAACAAAGTCATGTAGGGTATTTAACACTTGGAGTGGAACGCAAACGCAGACAAATAAATTTATGTAGAAAAAAAAAAAAAAAATATATATATATATATAGTTATAGTGGTCATCACTCCAATCAGCCATAGCCTGAGTTTGAGAGGTTGTGTAGATAGGACTTAGGAGGGAAAAATAAATAAATTTGGTTTTAATGAGGTTATCGGTGGTGGTGGTGGGGATCTAGGTGGGGGAAAAAAGTAGTTCAGAGGGGCAAAAATGGAAAGTGAGAAAGTTTGCATGAAGAACTCGGAAATAGAGGGCGATACTAGAGGACGCTTGGCGTGATGAGGCAAACCATTTATTACCAAATGTTCTCCTTCCTCCTCCTCCTCCCCAAACCCAAAAACTCATATTTGCTTCCCTTTTAGCAAAGTGACAAAGCTAGAGAGAGAAAGTATGTAGAGAGAGAAAGAGATTGTTTAGACTATGCTTTAGAGAGAGAAAGCTGGAGAGAGAGAGAGCTTGGGAATGGGGAATCAAAGTATGAGCAACAAAAGATTGATGTTTGCATGTTGGAGCTTGTCATCAACAAAACTAGTGTTGTTGGTTTTGGTTATTCCATTAATAGTGGTTTCTGGGCTTTTTGCATTTTTGGGTCCAAAACCCCCAAACTACCCTTGGCTTTGGAGCTCTGTGTCTTCTTCTTCTTCTAGTAATTCTTTTAATACTACTTCTGTTTCAAGTATTAGTAGAAGGGATATTAATAATATTGAAGGTTCTTTGAAGTCAAACATGGTTGTGGATGTGAATAGCAATAAGGAAGAAGCTATTTCTGATGATTCTTTGTTAAATAGGTCTTCTTCTCCACCACTCGCCATACAAGTCATCTCTTCATCACCTTCTCTAGAAAATTCTGTAAGTTATATATATATATATATTTATACACACACACACATATACATACATACATACATATATATATATATATGTGTGTATTTAATTTGTTCTTTTCTTTCACATGCATCTCATTTTCTCCTCTGGATTTGTTGGTTTAAGTTCATCCCTTTTGATGCTTTTTCCGTTACATTTGTCTTATAATATTGTTTCTTCAAATCAAGCTTTTTTTTTTTTTCTTTTGTTTTTTTTTTGGGGGCATGGTAATACACCAAATAAATAGATAGATAATAATTTACTTTGATTTTTTTTTTCTTCTAATTTTTCCCTTTTCGTGTTCAATATGAAGTTGAAAATTTTTGCTTTGAACATTCTAGAATAATTTTTTTGACCCAAAGGGAGGAAAGATGAGGGAAAAAGAAAAAAGAATCCAGTGACAAAAAAAAAAAAAAAAAACAATTTGGATTTTTGTTTGAAATAGCCAAGCATGTTAAATTAGAATTTTTAGATGTATAGTTATTATTATTATTTTTTTTTTGGCTAAAGAAATATACAGTTCAGTTCTCTTATATCTAAGTTGATGCATTCCAACGTGGTTAATGTTTATTTAAAAAACAAAAAAAAATTAAAAAAAAATATATAAAAAAAAAACAAAAAAAAAAAAAACAGAAAACAGAAAACAAAAGAAGAATATGTTATTAACGTTAAATGCCTAGGTAGGTAGATGAAACAGTTCCCCATATCCCTCTTCAATTGTGTAAAGGATCTTATAAAAGAAAGTACTAAATATAATTCTAAGCTTCCACGGCATCTTATTGACTTATAGGAATAATAAAAAGGACACTGATGAATGTGCTTTTGTACATACTCACGGGTGTTTGATAAATGAGTTGAGTTAAAATTTTTAAATTTGAATAGTAATTTTTGTTGACTTTTTCAGAAAAGATAAAACTTTTTCAGAAAAAGATAAAAAAAAGTACAATTTAACTTCAAGTTAAACTATATGGCAAACATGACCTCAATCTTGTTTGGATAATTTTCTACCATTTGCTTGGTGTGAACTTTCTTTTATTTGTAAACTTTCTACTATTGGCAATTTGGCATCTTTCCATAACCTAACCTCTTTAATTAGAACCATATTAGAGGGTCCCGTGGTATGGAGCACCACTCACTAATCAATAGTGGCCCACATAACATTGTAGCTCACTTTTATTAGTAATAGTAATTGGCACAGGTCTAGTGCATTTGTATTTTAATTTAGCATATTTTGTTTTGTTTCGTTTTCTTATTAATTTAGAATTTTGCTTTTAGTGATTTTGACAATTAGTAATTTGGTTTAATTAACAGAATGGTACCAAAGAAAATAGCTTCAATATTTCGGCGAGTGAGCTCCAAATTGGTGTTCCACTATTGGTGAACGAATCTCATGTGCCTTTGGTAAAAGCTAGGCGACGACGGAGAGAGTATACCCATTTAGAGCGGCTCGAAGCCCGCCTAATGAAAGCTCGATTCGCAATTAGTGAAGCTAAAGTTGGGAATCAGACACAAGACCCTGAATATGTCCCAATAGGTCCAATGTATTGGAATTCCAAAGCCTTCCACAGGTACTACTATACTTTGTAATACAATTTAAGTATCACAACACGACGAGTGAGTTGTTATTTTTTCGATTATCAGTGTAGAACTTGTAAATTTACCAATCAAAAATCAATGTGTTTGTTAGTGCTATTTATTAGTGATACGCTTTTTATATGGGATTAATTTCAGGAGTTACTTAGAAATGGAAAAGGAATTCAAGGTATTCGTCTACAAAGAAGGCGAGCCCCCATTGTTCCACAATGGCCCTTGCAAGAGCATATACTCCATGGAGGGAAACTTCATCCACGAAATTGAGAAGAACAGCCAGTTCCGAACCAAAGATCCGAACAAAGCACATGTTTATTTTCTCCCCTTCAGCGTGACAATGTTGGTCCGATACGTTTATGTCCGTGACTCCCATGATTTTCATCCCATTAAACAGACCGTCGTAGACTACATCAATGTCGTTTCGGAAAAGTATCCCTTTTGGAACCGTAGCCTTGCAGCCGATCACTTCATGCTTTCCTGTCATGATTGGGTACACCTCATTTCTCATTAATATCAACATGTTAATTAATTTTGATTAATTGGTACAATTTTCATTCGCTTTTGTTAATTAGATTATATTCAGTATAATTCGGTTAATTTTCTTATTTTAATTAGATTATGATCGATACAATTTTGTCTAATCCTATTATCATGAATAATGACCCGATGACATATTATCATATATCGGCTTTGTTTTTAGTTTGTTCTCTGTTTCTTAAGTTGCAAGTATTGTGCCTTTTAATCAGGGGCCGGAAACGTCCAGATCGCATCAGTTTCTACACAAAAACTCGATAAGAGTTCTATGCAATGCGAATACCTCGGAGGGTTTTAACCCCTCGAGGGACGCCTCCTTCCCCGAAATCAACCTCTTAAGTGGAGCGACCGACGGCTTACTAGGCGGCCCATCAGCGTCTCGCCGTCCCAATCTTGCTTTTTTCGCCGGAGGAGTTCACGGACCAATCAGACCTATACTCTTAAAGCACTGGGAGAACAAAGACGAGGCCATGAAAATACAGCAGTACCTCCCCAAGGGGGTCTCTTACTACGACATGCTGAGAAAGAGCAAGTTCTGCATTTGCCCGAGCGGGTACGAAGTGGCCAGCCCGAGGATCGTGGAGGCGATCTACACCGGCTGCGTCCCGGTGCTCATCTCCGACCACTACGTTCCGCCGTTCAGCGACGTCCTGAACTGGAAATCGTTCTCGGTCGAGGTCCCAGTGAAGGACATTCCGAACCTGAAGAGGATCCTGATGAGCATATCTTCGAGGCAGTACATAAGAATGCAGAGGAGAGTGCTGAAAGTGAGAAGACATTTTGAGATCAATTCTCCGCCGAAGAGGTTTGATGTCTTTCACATGATTCTTCACTCTGTTTGGCTTAGAAGACTTAACATCAGAATTAGTGATGATCACTAAAACTTGATCATCATCATGATCCTTAAATTAATGGCTGTGATATGCTGGTTGACGAGGATCATGATATGAGATTATTCTTTGCTTCTTTATTTTATTTATTTATTTATTTTACCTTTGTGTGCAACTAGTTGAATTAAAGTGTAAAATAATAAGGTTTTGGTTATGTAGTAATGTAAATTTAACGATCTGCTGTAGTGCAAGTACAATATTCCTTGATACAAGGCCTAGAGAGTTATTTAAGATGATTTGTATAAAATCGTGTTGTATTTTTTTCCCCCTTTTTTTTTAACAATGGTTGAAATGCAAATGAAGTTCTTTTTTTTTTTTTTTTTCTTTCTTTCTTTCTTTTTTTGAACTTTGGGCGGAGAATTCGAACTCTAAATATGTGGTCGTTGGACTATAATCACTGTTACACTATATGTAACCACTCTAAAGTGATTGTTGATTTGTTGAGAAAGGTGGTTGACGATTATTTGATACATATATTTTTTTAATCAACGTTATTGATGGTTATTTGACAATGTCTACCCTTAATTCTCATCACGGTTGGTAGAAATTGATTGAAATTATGAGAGCTTATGACAGTGTGCACTCCGTATTGTCACCATTGTCAAAATGAAAACTTTTAGTGCTTCCATTGTATCATATGCTTCTTGACTATAATAATAGATTCTATATACTAAAAAAAAAAAAAAATGTAAACGGGGTGGCTTTGCGACGGGTTTTTCAATACCATTCCCGTATCTGATCCCCTCTCCGCCTCGTAATCCGCCAAAGTCAAGGCCCCGTTGCCCTATTAGTTTTATTTTTAAAAAAAAAAAAAAAAACACACTAACTCAAAAACCTTTTTACAATTCTCAGTACAAATATAAAAGCTAGTAATTCTTTTCCAAGGCGTTGATTTAACTCAAGCACAAATCAAACTTATAAACCTAAAGGACACTAATGTATAATGAGGAAGAAGATCGAGATATGGATGAGAGGTCTTCAAACGTGAAGAACCTCGCAAGGAATAGAGCTCAGCTCCCAAGAAAAGGTGGATTTAACAATTTTCCCTCTTCTTAAATGTCCTCTATGATCTATCTATTTCGTGAGATTGTATATGTCGCTTGTTTGTGTAAATACCCAATATATATATATATATATGTCGCTTGCTTGTGTAAATACCCAAAATATATATATATATATATATATGTATGTATATGTATACGAAGTCTGCTGCCCTTTCTAAGGCGAGAAATGAAATACAATTAGGGCTCAAACCAAAGTCATACGACGAGCCGTATGCTTAGCAAGACAAGAAACGACAGATTAGCAGCAACCAAACGACACCACATGTAAAAGGCCAAAAACGACAATCAATAAGAAACACACTGCGTCCATATGACTTTCTATTAAGGCCATTTTAAGAAAGCAGTCTGTTTTTTTCCCGTCGTCCTTTTTTCATAAAATTGACTTGTCATTGACATGTTGTAATATAATTTAATCACTTATATAGCTTAACGACTAGTCGATGTTCTCAAGTTCCAAAGAAACGACGTACTGTTTTGCTTCTCTTGGAAGAAAACGACAACGGCTATGTAAACGACGTCTCAAAATACATGTCATTATATTCAAATAAAAGCTCATAACTTTAACTTCCTTTTGATAATTAAAAGAACCACGCCTTTTCTTAAAATGCAAAATCTCAATTCCCAACGATTTGTGGACTTCTGATAAATATACGACAACGATCATGTCGTCTAGATTTGTAAGAAACCGAAAAGAACCATTAGGACAACGTTCACGTTGAAGAGGTTAATGACAGCAAAGAACAAAATATCTGCTAAAACGACAAGTTGTTTGTACCTCAGTATACGCTAAATATTTGTTTCGCCAGATTAAAGTTCACCATAAAATAAACATATCGCTTCATCTAAAAAACAATAAACATGTCACTTATCCACTAAATTACATAATTTTAGATGTCGTTTAGTCTATCAAATAAACAAAAAGTCATTCATACTTTTAAACGGCGTAATTTTTCATGTCGTATGTTTCAGAACAAAACGACCATTCCTTTTTTCATGGGAAAACGACAACAACAATAGACAGCACGTCTTTTAGTATTGCATAGCAAGTGACATGCCGTTTCCATTAGATGTCGTTTTTTTTTTTTATGAAAATAAATACATGTCGTTTTGACCTTTTGTAAAACAATAAATACAAACTACATTTTTTTTTCAGGAAAAAAAAAAAAAAAGAACCTACATAAATTTATGCGAAATGAACCATCTTAGATTATATGTATATAATCTTAATGTAATTTTTTAAAACTTAAATCTAATGTAATTTTATGTAAGCTCATTATGCTGAAACAATGAAACTTAAATCATTCAATTTCATTATCTTCAAATTGAAATTACACAAATATCGAATGCAAATACTTAATCAAATCAGATTAGACACCTGCTTCTTAATTTTTTCATCTTATAATAAGTTGTTTTCTTTTTTTCCTTTTAAGTTTCCCAATTTTATGACCTTTAGCTTGATGTCTTGGGCATATAGCAAACAAATCCAATAAGTAACATGACTTTAAATATATAACATGTCCAAAAC
Source organism: Ficus carica (assembly GCA_009761775.1). Taxonomy (NCBI): domain Eukaryota; kingdom Viridiplantae; phylum Streptophyta; class Magnoliopsida; order Rosales; family Moraceae; genus Ficus; species Ficus carica. Next base: position 16,379,270 of record CM019751.1, read on the forward strand.
TTGACATTCTTATCCTCATTCAGTCCCATAGACCTTTTTTTTTTTTTTTTTTCAAAAGAAAGAAATTTTATCCTCTAAAATTTAACTTGGTCCATACTCAAAAACACCGAAGCAATCTCAACATGCCACGTCATGGACACGTGGAATTGATCAACCTAATCTGACCTATACGACCGTGCGAAAAGTGTCCTAGAACTTTCTCTTTTTTTTTTTTTTTTCCCCATTACTAGTTACATAATAAATTCAAAATCTCATTTCCAGAATTCATACACGACACCAAAAGCCTTGTGTTATCTCATCTTTGCATGCAAGAGAACGCGTCCTCCATCATCAGCATGCAACGTGTCCAATCAAAAGCCCACGTGGACACGTGGCAGCCAGACAATGCTCTTATTTCTATTACGTGTCTCCTTCTCAGGCATTACGCACATTATATATAGATATATATATATATATATATATATAACCATGCAACACAAGGAACTTGCATGATCACCAGCAAAATTAAACACAAAACAACCAGAATCCAAAACAAAAAAAGGAAAAACTACTGTTTCATCCGTACTTAATCGTAGAGTGAGAGAAAAAGTCTGTGTGATTCTGATATGGCATCGTCAAAGCAATACAAGACAGAGGAAGCCGAGGCAGTGGCGAAGCACGCCGCGAAGGATCTCGAAGAAGTGAACAGAGAAAAGAGGTACGAGGAAGAGCGTACGGATGTTGGTAGGACAGAGACTGACCAGCAGTATAATCAGCAGCAAGAAGAGAGGCCGGGGGTTATAGGGACGATGTTGAAGGCGGTCGAGCATGTGAAAGAAGTGGTCGTCGGAAAAAGCCCCGACACGACGAGGGATGGAGAGGACCGATTTGCGGAGGAGAAGTTAGCAAGAACTAGAGAAGTAGAAGAGGGAAGAGATCGGAGTGAGGAGACGACGGAGGAGGCGGCGAGGAAGATGGAGGAGTACAAGGAGTCTGCAAAGGAGAGGGCGAAGCAGGCGGCGGAGACGACGAAGGAGAAGGCGGAGGAGACTAAAGAGTCGGCAAAGGAGAAGGCCGAGGAGTTTGCGGAAAAGGCGAAGGAGAGTAAGGAAGAGGCCAAGGAGAAGGCTCAAGAGTATGCCGACTCCGTGGCTGAAAGGGCTAAGCAGGCAAAGGACGCGACCGCTGAGAAGGCTAAAGAGGCGAAGGACACGACGGTGGGAAAGGCGGCGGAGTACAAGGATTATGCGGCGGAGAAGGCGAGGGAGGCGAAGGACACGACGGTGGGAAAGGCGGCGGAGTACAAGGATTATGCGGCGGAGAAGGCGAGGGAGGCGAAGGACACGACGGTTGGAAAGGCGGCGGAGTACAAGGATTATGCGGAGGAGAAGGCGAGGGACACGAAAGAGGCGGCAGCGCAGAAGGCGGGAGAGGTGAAGGAGAAGGCGGCGGAGAAGACGGAGCAAGGGAAGGAGAAGCTCGGAGAGTTCAAGGATAACACGGCTGAGAAGGCCAAGGAAAGCAAGGATACGACGGTTAGTAAGCTCGGAGAGCTTAAGGATTCGGCTGCCGAAGCTGCTAAAAAGGCACTTGATTTCTTGTCTGGCAAGAAAGAGGAGACTAAGGAGAAAGTGGCTGAAACAGGAGAGAAAGTAGAGGTAAAAATGACACTAATAATTTATTACAATATTGTACACATTATGTTATTTGTTTTTGTATATAAATGTATACATATATATATACACACACACAATTTATCTTAAGAAAAATGTTTGACTTTGAAGGAGAAAATGAGTGAAGAAGAGGAAGAAGCGAGACGAAAGATGGAAGAGTTGAAGCTTAAAGGCTACGAGACTACACAGAAGTCCGGTGAATACAAAGACACCGCCGCGGAAAGGTAAGATCACAATTTTAGGTCCATTTAATGAATGAGTTTGAGTTGAAAATTTTTCTTGACTTTTCAGAAAAGACAAACTTTTTTAGAAAAAGTTTTTGAAAAAGATAAAAAACTGAGATAAAAATTTTGAGTTTGAGATTAAATTCCAAACAAGGCCTTATTTTAGCATATCTTTTATATATTTTTATTTTGATCTGGTGCATTTTGTAACTTAATGTTTGGAGAATGTTATTTTTTATTATAAAAAAGAATAAGGATTTTTTTTTTAAGTGTACATTTAGCTTGATTGTATATCTCTCTATATATATATATATATATATATATATATCAAGTAAGGATCATTTAAATAAGTATGAATGGTCGGGCTAGAAAAAAAAATATATATATATATAATTTAGTTTGGATGTATAAGATGATTTAGATAGGATAAGTGATTTTTAATGTCTTCATAATTACTAACATAAAAGGTACAATTATAATACTAATTAAGCCAAAAAAAAAAAAAGGAAAAAAAGAAGCAGCAGTAGTCTTCACCATATTTTGTATCTTAAGAAAAATTCGACATATAGAGCTATAGTCATGAGTCATGACATATTAAGTTAATACTAATTATAAATCTTAATCACTTTACATGTAGAGCAATATATCATATATATATATATATATAAGCACATATTGTTAAGTTCCTAAAAAATACATATTATTAACTTACCACACGTTTTTTTTTTTTTTTTTTTTTTTTTTTTTTTTAATTCTAGTACAACAACTTGTAGTGCTACTCGTAACATATTAGGTTCCTAAAAATACTAATTATATTGATCAACCTCATTTTAAAAATCTTAAGTAGAACAATTTTACATGTAGAGCTACTCTTTTTAACATAATTAAAAATAAAAAATAAAAATCCAGGTGTAGAGATGATCCGGCAAAGGAGGCCGGAGAAGGGGAGGAGGTACTAGTGGTGACCTTGGAGGAGACCCGCCCGGGATACATAGCGGCCGTCCTTCAAGAGGCCGACCAGGAGACCGGCCAGACTTTCAACAAAGTGGGCCGGATCGACGACGAGGGCATCATTCGGATCGAGCGCAAGGACCGCCAGGGCAAGATGTGATCCCGGCCCAACGAACTCGGGGCCGGGCCGTAACGATTGGGCATATCTTTGTTCTTTTTGCAATGCTTGTTCCCTTGGTTTGTAGGGAGGTCTCTCCTTTTCTTTGATTGTAAAGCTAATAACTCTGGCTCGGCTTTAGATTGCCCTCTTTACTTTGCCTGTGTACGATGACTTGGTTTTCGTAAATGCTGTTTCACTCTTTTTAATTGTCTTCAACTTCAACTAATTGCGTCGTGTTGGTTTTCTCATTTTACTTTCAAGATTTTAGGTCGGGCTGATCTTAACCTCGATCTCGATGCCAACTCGGTCCTAGGCCTAGAATCCAATCACGACTTCGGCCTCAACTTTGGCCTCAAACAGAACAATATGGGGTGGAATGTTTTTTTTTAAAAGGGAATGGAATGGAAAGGGATGAAATTGATATCAGTTGATATTTTTCTTCCTGATCCCGATCTTGATTCCTACTCGGTCCCAGCTGAGGCTCCAATCACGAGGCTCCAATCACGACCTTGGCCTTAATATGGAGCGGATTATATATATATATATATATATATATTTTTTTTTTTTTTTTAATTAAGAAATGGAAGGGAAAGGAATGAAATTGTTAGAACTTTTATATTTAATTTTGGCTTTCGACTGGAATGGAATGGAAAAGGAATGAAATCGACATAACTTTTATATTCTGATCAGAAATCAATAATAATTTTGGACCGGAATCTAATAATTGATTAATGTCATTCTGATCGGAAATCAATAATAAATTTGGACTGGATTCTAATAATTGATCAATGTCGTAATGAAAAGGAAACTTTTTAGGTCACTTTTTCGGGTACTCTGTAAGCCGACATCGATATTTTTAAACTTCTACTGAAAAAAGAGTCCAAAGGTGGGAAGAGTCCAAAGGTGGGTTCCTTTAGTGTTCGTGAATGATTTGAAATGAAAGATATTTTTAAACTTCTACTGAAAAATGAGTCCAAAGGTGGGTTCCCATAGTGTTCGTGAATGATTTGAAATGAAATTAGACAGTGGACATGGCAGGAAAGATGAACAACAAAACTAACCGTGCATAATTTTGAACATCAATTTCCAGATTATATATATATATATATATATATTCGTTCAATGTTGATGGCCAATTGGTCAAGTTGCTTTGTGCATTTTATTAACTTAAAAAAATAAAAAAACACACACAATGTTACTTGTCGTTGTAATTAGCAAGTAATAACTTCATGTAATGAACTTCAAATTTTCATGAACATTTATTTTTTAAGATGTATAAACCAGGACATGTCTACTCCCTCAATTGTAGTCCTGATAATTAGTTTTTGCTTTTTTGTCAAAAAAAAATATATATATATATATTAAAGGTAATGAAAAATTCTGCAAATGGTTGTAGCATAACACATTTACACATATATAATCATCTCTGCACACTTAACACTTAACTTCATTTAAAGATGAAGAGTTTTATCCTCCTAAGTTCAAAAAGGAATAACAATTCTGTATTGCCAAAAATATTTTACACACTGTAAATAAAGTAGTAATCTAAGTTCTTAGAAATATTCATAAAATGTCAAGAACATTGTTAGGATAAAGATAGGCAAGTTTGACTGTATGCATGGCCAGAGAGTACAATGAGTAGGGTTGTCCCTTTCACATGTTATGGTCTTTGTCAGGGATCTTTATCTTAGGTATTCCCAATTAAATTTTCTTTCCTCTTGCGAGTCTTCAAAATTACATTCTAATTGTAACTTATAGTACAGTGATACTCTTTTGATCGGATTTAATTGCAGTACTGTAATGATATGTTTAATAATGCACACGTTTTAAACCTTTCGTTCTAGGTTTTGGAACTCGATATGTGCCTAAATACCATGCACCTGCCGATATTACCCCATTGATATACCGGATGAATTATAATAATTTTTCCTCCTTTGTGGCTTAACTGATTGAAAGTGTGTGTGTGTGTGTGTGTGTGTGTGTGTGTGTATATATTTTTTTGGAACTATTGGTCCTACCCAATTTGAACCAATTTCTTGCTTTGAATTCAATTTTGACTGCGTCGTCCTGCTACTCATCAGTTGTCTCTCTTTATCTCATTAGACAAAAAAATAAGAAGACGAAGGACAGGTTTTGCTAATGGGGCATATTATTGTGCCAAGGTCTGACTCATCCATCAATACTTATGCCTTTTAGGGTCGTAATTTCATCATTGAACTTCTCAATTTTGACCTTAATGTTTACAAATTTATCATTTTTGTCATGTAATCAATAACGTCAATTTCTGTGCACATTTATGAACGCTATATCTTATCAAAATCACATTAAAAAAAAAGGTAAAATCATAAAGTAAGATTTTTTTTTTTTTTCCATATCTTACTATAGAATTTTTATTTTCTACGTGGCAAGAGAAATATCTTACCAAAATAATAACCCCAAAAAAAAAAAATCATGGTTCTTATAATTGGAACAATTTAACTAACATTTGATGGCCCTATCACGCCAACCACACACACAACAAGTTGCTAGACATTGTTTTTTGCTTTGCTAGACGTCCAGCAGAAGAGTACCAAAATATATAAATGAAAACGTGTTGTCTTTTTGTGAGTCACTTTTTTGTAGTTTTCCACGGACAAGGAAATTATAAACAACTCAATTTATTAAATAAGAATATGTTATACAACTCAAAAAGGAATTTGCATCCCCCTAAAAAAAATATTAAAAAAAAAAAAAAAAGGGAATCCGCAGGTAGATTTGCATGAACTAGTTTAGGAGTAATTCTATATGTCAAAAACTACAATTACTTTTTCACATCTCGCCTTCTGAATTTGAAAAATGATTGCGCCGCACTCCTTACTCCTTACAATGTTTGTAAAAATATATCGTGCACTATATTTCATCTATTTAAAAGCTTGCATTACATTACTTAAAAAGAATCAAAACTTTTCGATTAATTTTACGAATATCCACTTAATTATATACCATTTCATTTTATCTCATAATTATCAAAATCATTTATTATGTCCTCGATATGTTTAAAACCATTCCATTTACTCCATGCATCTATATCTGCTTATCAATTTATTGGATTTGATGATATGATAAGTAATTAAATGTTAGTGAAATATATTTTATAATAAAACTTAATTATTAAAAATTATTAATTAAAAATAAATGATTATAACAATATAAAATTAAATCAAAATAAAATTTCTTCAAAAATAAAATAAAATTCATCTCCTCTGCTCACCGTCTCCTTCTCTTTCTTCCCTCCCCTTCCACCGTTGCCCACCCCACCACCATGACTCACCATGAACCAGTCCATCTTTTTTTTTTTTTTTTTTTGGTTCAAATGGTATAAAAGTCAGAACAACAAGCCTCCCATCTTCTTCTCCTTCTTCGTCTTCCCCTCTCTCTCTCTCTCTCTCTCTCTCCTCCGCCATCAACATGGTCGCCGACGAGAGCCTGACCCACCTGGAGATCGTCGCCATCCTTCGGTTCCCTTGCCTGAAACCTTCCGATGAAGAACAATTCAAAAATGGATTATGAGAATTTTTTGAGAATGGGTATGAGTTAATTGAAGATTGCAAATCGAGAAAACTGATACGAGTTTCAACGAGATTTTTTTTTTCATTTTGTGTTCAATTTAAAATGAAAACTGGGGAATAGGCAAACAAAGAGATTCAGTTCAATTCCATGAGATTCGTGTGCTTGAGGAAGGAGAGGAAGAGAACGAAAGAGTTTTGTTTTTAAATTTTAACATTTTATTCAAGATTTTGTGATCTTATATTATTATTCTTTTAATAGTTATGGTTTTATTTTAAAATAACATTTATTAATCTTAATATCATGCCATGTCATCAACACCGTTAAAATAGTAAACGGAAGTGAACAAAAGAGGCAAATTGAATGGTTTCATATACATCAGGGGACGCAATGAATGATTTTGATAATTCGGAGAGAAAAGTGAAATAAGATCCATCGTTCAAGGGATATTCGTAAAATTAATCCAAAACTTTTTTAAGCAAAAGATACTATTAGAGAAATTAACAATAAAAACTCAAATTATCCTTCGTATTAGATTAAAAGAAATTTCTCTCAAACATTAAAAATTAAATCAAATTAGTGTTAACCGGAGCTCTTTCTCCTCTTCGTTGTCTTTGCCTAATTTATTCTTCTCGTCCTCATTCTTGCCCTTCGGCTTCTCCTCAACAAGAGCCATGTCCCCGACCTTCTACTTCTCCTCCTCTAGGATTTTTAATGCTAAAAATCAAGCAAAAACAAACATGAATCAAAACAAAATATATTGGATATTTTTAATACTTCTCCTCCTATAGGGTTTTTGATGCCATGGCTAGGTACTGAAAATTAATCAGAAACAAACATAATTTTCTTTTCTGAAAAAAATTGGATATCGATAAACCTAGATTCGTTTCTATGAAAAAAAAAAAAAAAAAAAAAAAAAAATCACCTTTGTAAATTGGGGAATCATGCATGGATTGTGTGCATGGGAAGGTGTTGGAGGACAATTAATGTCTTCCTCCTCGTCGTCCAGTTGTTGCTCGGCCATTTCGCTGCCTTGAGGAGGCTCAGCCAAGAAAATGGCAAGCCCTGACTAGGGCTTGGAGCTGACATGGTGGCTGACATTTCTCGCTCTTCCTGACATGGAGTGGTAGTAACTAGTAACTAAGAGGAAAAACGGAGACAAGGAAGAATACACTAGGACATTGCTACTTTAAATTATTTTTTATTTTGTGTTAGCTATAATTTAATTTACTACAATTAATTTCTCTAGAAAATAAGATTGCTAACGAAATTTTTAAGTTTTTTTGTTCTTTAAAAGAAATGTTGCATATTAATTTTAGATGGATGGTAATGTGACGAAAATTTTTTCAACGTTTGTAAGTTTAAGAGGTATTACATCATTACTTTTTAATATTCCAAGATCAGACCAAAACAAAAATAAATATAGTCGGGGAGATTCATAAAATTTCTCTTGTGTTAATAAATCATGTAAAATTCCAAGCATAAGCGACAAGTATTATATATATATATATATATATAATACACATTATATATATATATATATGACTGCTGCTTCTGGGCTAATTCTTCTTTGTTTGTTGAACTAGTCATATCTTTGGAATCCAAGATTATTCTCATGATTTGAACTAAAAAATTTAGCACCAGACATGACATGAAAGTGGAACAAAAAGCATGCCGTTCAAGTGTTTGAAAACATTCCTTTTGGGAAAAAATAATAATATTTATAAAAGTACATCAACAATCATTGATCAAGTGACTCAAGTCTTGCTTAATTTGTGCATTCCAGCTGGGATTTTTTTTTTTTTTTTTTGATTCAGTGCATTGTCTGTTTTATTTACATGGAAATAATGTTCATTAAACCAAGAACAAAGAAAACAACAGTTTTCACATAAAAAAAAAAAAAAAAAAGAGTAAGGACCTTTTGTAATAATGGTTGGAGGTAGAGTTTTATAGATTGGAGTTAGGGTTTTGTTGGTTGGAAGTGAAATATGTATTTGGTTGAAGTACTGTAAATTGTAAATAAATTGTGATACATAAATTAATATAAAATTTTAAAATGTTTTCGGAAAGAAGTATGCAATATGCTTGGATTTTGTTTTGTTTCTCTTATCATTCCATACGATTTAAAAAAAAAAAAGAATCTCATTTCGACTTGAAATAAGAAAGCATGACTTTTAAAGTTTGAGTTTTTTGAAAATAGAAGAGAAAGAAAATAAAGTGTCAATTTGAAAGTTTTGGAGTTGAGTTGGAAATTTCACTCGAAAATAATGTTCAAAACAAATGCTAAGGCTTTATATATTGTGTAATTAAGTGTTCTAAATTAATTTGGAAAATTGCATAAATATGTATATATATGCATTTATACGTTTGCCTTGATACAAAGTCTTTAACAAATATTACATCTGTCGTTTAATGCCTTTTTGTCAAGTTGAAACTTGAAGACATCAACCAACAAATATGCTTAAAAAATAAAAAATAAAAAAGAAGCTAAAACCTTTTCAACTCTCAATAACAATATGGGTTTCTAAAATGCCATGCACATGTAGAATACCATACTTGTACATGTCTGTCTTAGCCTGACCATTAATTAGTTTGTATGTAATCCGCCTTGAGCTCTCTTTACTCTGATCTTCTTAGAACTTTCTGCAATATATATGTGTTACATCTCAGTTGAGGAGATTTTCCCATCTACTGTTAGAGCTAGATATGCTTGAGATGTTCTCTACCGTGAGAGGTAATCGGATGTGTCCTCTATTGTGAGAGGTAATTCGATATGTCCTCTACTGCGAGAGGTTATCAAATGAGCTTCATATGTTGAGGCTAACTCTAAGGACATAAAAGACAGCATGACACTGGAAAGGCATTTCCTTCCAATTCCACTGAACGACATCGAGACTTTCGGAATCTCGAAGAAGAGCCACTATTCCACTATCCCGGGAGATGCGGAAGCATAACCGCTAAATAGTAGTTGAGGATTCAAAATGTGCTAAAGCCCGAAGACACGTGTCATAACTGAACATGGGTTAGCCTAGGTGTCATGGACAATAACCGCTTTGTCTAAGGAAAAAGGGGATATAAATTGTAGACTATTCCCAATAGATGACAGATCTCTAGAAAGCAGAGAAAAGAGTTATACTTTTCTAAAAAATAATGAAAACATCACACCAGACATAGAGAGGACGTAGCTTTATTGAGGTAAACCTCTATAAATCTCTTTGTGTTCATCTTTTTATGCTTTAAATTCACAGGAGAGACAGCTTGAGTGCTACGTGGTAAGGATGATTTGAGTTGACAAATAATCATTGTCAACATATGGTATCTCTATTTATAATATTATATATATATTTTAAATATCAGATCTAATTAAAATCATATAAAAAAAAAACATAAAAGTGAACAAACTTTAATATAGATAAACTTTGAAATTGAACTATAAATGGATTAGTGTAAAGGTGATTCTCCTCCTATCAGGATGTTTACAGAGTTTAACAATAGATTGCCCCACCCTTGCCCGACTTATATGCTATGGACCGGGTGCTGGATATGTACCACTACTACAAAATATGAATTATACAACAGAAAAACGTGATATGAACACTATTTTCAAAAACGGTCATGGAAAACAGAGATCCCATGACCATTTTTGGAAACCATCGTGGAATGTGAAGATTTCACAATCGTTTTGAGAAATGGTTATGAAATCTTTGATTTCCACGACCGTTTGCAAAATCAGTCATGGAATCTCTACATTTCACGCCGACTTACTAAAAACAATCATGGTGGTTCTGGATTCCATGACTGCTTTCGTCAAAAACAGTTGTGCAATCCTTGGCAACAACACTAACAAGCACTACCTGGGAATCTTCCACGATCGTAACAATTGTGAAAAAAAAAAAAAAAAAAAAAGATATCACGACCGTTCCTTCGAATGAAATTGAGATAGATCTATTCTGATTTATTGGTAGGTTGAAAATAGACAAGGAGAATAATGAGAGAGAAAATGACATTCATGTTTTTTTTTTTTTTTTTTTTTCAGGAAAAGAAAAAAAAAAATTTTTTGATGAACCGACTGATTATCTTGTCCATATACCTTACCTTAGTCCCCACGCCACTAACTTCTAAATATCTTTGTCATCTCCCTCAGTAGACAAGAAAAACAAGGCAAAAGACATATTAAAACAAAAACCGAACAAGAGGTACCACGATGAATAACCACAATTTTCATAGTACTTTACATTAGAAGTGAATTTGTAATGTTATTTATATTTATGATCTCTTCCATGTGCTGGGTTTTTGTTGTTTACTGTATTTCTATTTGCATGATTTTGTGGTCACGTAAAGTGTTCTTACAAATCTGATGTGGCAGGTTTATTTACCATTAGATCCCTATTTGGCTATGGTTCGTTAACGTGGCCAGTAGGTCCCACTAATTGCCTAATTCTATTGGGTTTTCATTTTCAACTATCAGAAACCATCTCACAAGTTAATTCTATTCCATAAAAAAATTTAAATTAGGTGTCAATATTTAATTCGAAGGATAAAGGGAACCAAATAATAGATAATTTATGTCTCCGAAGCGTATGGTTTTAAATTGGCACAAAAGGATATTAAGACAGAATATTAATTTTTTTTCACAACAAAAATTGCACACCACACAGAATTTTTATCCTCCGAAGAATTTGAGTTAGATTATTTGTATCTTACATGATATGAAACTATATGAAAGTTACCCTTCTTTTTCTACTAACTAATTTGCACTAATACATATTTCCTTTTATTTTATTATTATTATATATTTATTTTTTTTGGCATTGAATAGAAGATTGCTATATTAATCTTAAATATTTTTGTTGCACAAAAATCCTAGCAACTAGTATCCAAATTTTCTCTTAACATAAAGCTCATGAATCTTATGATATTTCTTGATACAATATTCTCGTTGGGTCCTAAGGCGTGAAATATCTTATAATAATGCATACATATATGCTATGTACATATACACACACACAAGTAATTATACATTCTTTTTCTGGGTTCCATTTTTCTTTTTTGGACCCTACTATCTATAAATGATCAATGATTCTCGCCAATGCTCTTGCCTCTTGGGACCATCTGTCCTGCACTATTAGTAGTTTCAGATGTTAAATATAAATTAGTTGGACGTATGCGGGATAAACAAATAAAGATAAACAGAAGCAAAAAAAAATTACTGTGACAGATGTTGGACCCGCGTGATGGGTTGGAAAGAACAATGAAATGATATCGATACTATAAAAAGTGTTATTCACTCTTTTATTTTATATATGTAATTTTATATATTTACATGTATGCATGTATATAAACAACATTTTATTAATTAACTAAACGATATTTATGGTCAGCCAAAGGCACTTTCTGCCATTTTTTCCCCTTTTAGCCTGTACCATGTCTTATTCTGGGAATTTAGTTTATGGTTAAGGACACGCAAGCTACAGTTCTGTCTTCTAGTACATGGACTTTTTTAGTTTTTTTTTTTTTTTAAACAAATATCTCAAGTTTTATTAAATTCATAAAATAATTATTATTTTCTAAATAGTAAATCAGGGACTTACATTTAAAAGCAAATAATCAATTGTTAATTGATCAATATCAAATGTAATCAACAGTTTAATCATCACAAACTATTTTCTTAAATAAAAAAAAAGCAACTATTTTTTAAAAAAGTGTTCAAGAATTGTTTGTCTATATATATATATATATATATATATATGCAATGGTGATTGACACAACAGGATCTACGAATAAAGTAAAAAATAGAGTCCGTAAATTTATCCTTGATTTTTTAATTTTTTTTTTATTCCACTTGGAACTGTTTTTGTCTTTTGCTTAGATTGTTTCGCTAGACAGCGAGGCTTATTACTTAATGGTTGTTCTCATTATTTATTTGACAGAACTTGCTTTCTCAATCATTTTTGCTTGAAAATTTTTCGTCTAAACCTATATCATGATTATAAAGTGATAAGTATGTCAAACCCATTTCATTAATTAAACTATAATAAAATTGCAAAGAATGATGACGTCAGGGTTAATTTGGTGACCCTATTTGCATGTCACGTTCAAAGCCTAACAAAAAGCTAAGCAACAATAGTTGAATCTAAAAGGCCCAAAAAAAAAAAAAAAAAAAAAGGAGCAAAGCAATTATACGAATATAACTAGAATCTATAAAATATTTGCATTATAAATTCTATTATATATTTGAGATCGCAGCCTTATCCTTATCCTAGTATAACAATTTTAATATCTATGTATATATATTAAAGTTCATGATATATATGAAGTTTCTTTCTCATTAAAAGAAAGAAATAATAGTAATAACCACTTGTCTAAAATAAAGTAATTTACAAAATCAAACATTTTTTTGTTGCCCACAAGCATATGTTTGTTTTATATATATATGGGCCCATTTGGTTGGTAAGTTTAGTTTAAACTAAACTGTATTTTTTTCATCATGTTTTTTGTCTTTTCTTCAAAAATTTTTTGTCTTTTCTGAAAAAGTCAACAAAAATTACTATTCAAACTTAAAAATTTCAACTCAACTCAAACTGAACTTGTGCACCAAACAGCCCATATATATATATATATATATATATATAAAATGAAGTGAATGTAATGTTCCCAAACTGAAGCTTCAAAATTAGTAGTCGCTAGTCAAGATTGAAAGAGAAGAAGATAGGAGTAAAGGTTGATATATATATATATATATATATATAAATATATGTGTGTGTGTGTATTTGTTTGCTGACTTTTACACAGATGGCAGCCATCATCACATGGTTTATAGTTATCCAAGCTCAACCATATTTAATTGTTGTATATATACTGAGTTACCAAAAAAAAACTTGTCCTTTTTCAAGTAACTATAATTGACTCTTAATTTTCTAGGTCACCCTCATATTTGGAGGGTATATTACTCCTCCTCCATATGTTGGCTTTTTTAGTGCCAAGTGAGGTTTTTTTTAACAAAAACAGAGAGGCTTAAGATTTCTTTTGTTTGACAAAATTAAAGAGGACCACTCATTTTAACACCACACACTAATAAATAATGAATTTCATAATATAAGATCTACCGATATTATTACTTTTATTAATTGTGATATTCAGCACGGATTAAATTTCTTTGGAATAAGCTAGATACACGCAAGCTCATTGTTTGTATTCTTTCCTCATGAATGTATTCTTAAATAAAGTTGTAACCCAAGTCTTTAAAACTTGCTCAGCTTGGCTTGTTAATACCACACCCAAAAAGGGCTTGAAACATTTTGCTTGACTTAGCAATAATATAGTAGTTTTTGGTTTGATAGCAACAACAAGAAAAAAAAATAAGTAAATAAAATAAATATAAAAATAAAAACCCGAGTACTCTCCTCCAATTCAATGAATTGCAATAGCCTGCCAAACTTGGTGCTTTCCTCTGTTGTCTAATCCTTCTGTACATGTATCGACGTACTTCATGTTGTCAAATTTGGTGTCCTTTTTGTGCTTATCAAAATCAACGGCTATTTTGATGCCTAGAAATTTCCAAGAAATTAGAAAAAAAAAATACCATTTTACAGGGTTATTTAACTGTACAAGAGAATATATATATATATATATATATATATATATTACATCTATTTTTATCAATTATCGAGTGTAATTAAATTACCGAAAGCGTAATAAAATAAAATAAAACACATGTAATTTTTACGAGATTCGATCACTCCTACTTCTCGGGTTCAGGGCCATGCCCAGCTATCAAATACTCCACTAATCTCAAAATGACTACAAGTACACCCGGACTTAAACAACTTAAAGAATCAATCTTCCTATTGCCGCCGGTCGTCTTGAACATATTAACCGGATGTGTTTGGTGAGCACCACTCATCTTGACGTTGAACTCCTTTCAACTGAAAATGCATTCTCACGAAAGCTTCAAGTTCCTATCCCGAAGAACGATACTGTCTCCTCCCGAAGATTCCAAATTCTCCTCTCGAAGACTCCAGATTCTTTTCCTGAAGAACGAAAATCACGTCAAAAGACTAAGTCTCAAAAAATGCTATAAAACTCTCTCTGTGCTCCTGCTCCGCAATCTGTTTTTGAGCCTATAAATAAGCAGCCACACAAAAACACCAAAAAATCTCATATTAAAAATAATTTAAATTTCAAAGTATTTTCTGATCTGTTGCAACACTTCTGGAAACTCTCCGAAATTCAAATATGGAAAATTTCACCATAATCTAAATTAACTTTCTTTCATCATTGCTGCTGATAAATCACAAAAAAAATTCGAGAAACTCCTTAAATAAAATCTTTCAACCTTCCAGATTTCAAATGCAAGATTCTTCTCTTTTTGGCATAGTTTGAATTTCTAATTTTAATAGAATAAGGAAACCTACTCAAATTAGAAATCTCATTTTAAATGAAATCCCAATATAATCTCCAATTTAATACACCCAATCATCCTTGATTTTTACCAAAATATATACCGTCAATTTGTAGACTATGTAGACCAAGTCAAATACACTATGTCACGTCAGATTTCAGAACAAGTAATTTACCTAACTTCCAAAACAAGCAGCTAGTCATATTTTCAAAACAAGTAAGTTACCCAACTTCCTAAAGCTAGCTAACAAAATATTGTTTTTGGTTTTTCTACAAAATTACCATAAATGCCGACGTACAAAAAAAACCTAACAATATATATATATATATATATATATATAATATGCACATGTATCATTTTGTTCACTTTCTCTTATTTAGCATAGTGCAATAAATTATTAATAGTGGTTGGTGGAGCAACCCAACAACACGTATATGATAACTTTATTTTCGGATAATGTTAGAAGATGCAATTATTTATCTTTCAAATACTTTAGTATTTACCTCTACAAAAAAAAAAAAAAAAAGAAGGTAAATATGAGATTTTTTTTCCCCCCAATTTAACCAACTAAAGGGAGAGATTTGAAACGAATTTCAAAATTGGAATTGAAATTTTGTTTATAGTTAGAGAAAGATGCAAGAGAGATTTTTAGTTCTCTTCAAAGACAAAAACATGAAATATCTAGCTATATATAAGCTACTATTCATTGCATTGTCAAAAAAATAATGGACAGAACACATTAATCACGATTGTCATCCAAACCAAAAGCAATCTTCCTTACAAAGAAAAGGCTAATTTTTAGCTAGTACATGGTTTTTTTGTTATTATTATTTTTTAAATCTTGTTACCATCTAGATTTTTAATGAGCTAATAATTTACAGAGGTATGGTTCACACAAGTTTTTATTTTTTATTTTTTGGGTTGTTCAATATTACAAGTTACAACCACTACTTGCTAATCTATTGTTACTATTACTATTTTTTTTTTTATTTGGTTCCTTTGAATTTGAAATCAAACTTGGCATGAATATGAAGGTCCTAAGTTTGCGTGCGTAGGTACGTTTACATATATGTATTAATATAAACTATATGAATTGTTAACATAAGTGTCTATGACGATATTGTACTCCAACAAATATATATAAAACCCACACCATTAACTTATACAAACAAACATAAATATATATATGAATATCGACAAACATATATCAGACGATGTGATCCCATCATGGGTTCCACATGTCGACCTTAGATGTGCTGCCATTTGGCACTTGTACACTATGTTGACGTTGACCGCGATCCTATATATGAAGGAAAATCTTTAGCAATTTGGCATGTTAAAAAAAAAAAAAAAAAAGTTGTATTTTGCCATTAATTGACAATAACGTGCAGTTTCTTTAAATGAAAAATAAAATTCTTTTTAAAAATCTGCAGTCATTAATCCAATTAATTTTTCCACTTAAATTAAGTTAGTCAATGACCTTTTATTACATTGTTTTTTTTTTCTGAAAGTAATTTTTTTTGGAAGGAAATTGTTTCTCTTTAAGATTATTGGAAAATAAAATTGTTTTTATTTTGTAAGTATCATATGAGATTCCCGGGATTTTTTTTTTTTTTTTTTTTTTTTTGGTATAATTTGAGATTCCCGGTT
Source organism: Ficus carica (assembly GCA_009761775.1). NCBI lineage: Eukaryota > Viridiplantae > Streptophyta > Magnoliopsida > Rosales > Moraceae > Ficus > Ficus carica. The sequence goes on from CM019751.1 coordinate 16,395,854, forward strand.
CTTTTTTTCAATATTTTTTTAGATACGTGTCGACCCCCCCTCACACACACAAAATAATTGTAGCCGCCCAATAATTGAGAAAACAAATAGGAAGAAAAATGTTATGTGAGCCAAAAAAAAAAATGAAGATAATTTTCAGAATTCTTTTTTATTTTTCATTTTTGAATTTCCATTTGTGATCCTACAATGAAGGTGGCAGAAAAAGCCACACTAAGCAAAATAATAACCGATATTGGAATTAATGTCTCTCTCTCCACATATATATATACACACACACACATATATAAATACATCCTGATATACGCAATTCATGCTCGAAATTGTAGGATAATTACTAAGAAAAACGTGTAGAATTAAGTTTTTTTTTTTTTAAAACGTGTAGAATTTTTTTACAGAAAAACTTTGTAAATAGTACATGCATAACCAAAAATATTTTAGCACTTATTTTGCTTAAATATTTCGTAGTTTGTTGTTTTATTCTTTAACCTTTTTTTTTTCCTCGACAATTTAGTTCTTAAGTTTACAAATATAAAAATAAAAAATCAATCCTTACTTTAGGAGACAATTAACTTCAATTGGAATTTGGTAGCCTTTAAAAAAAATCCAATTAATAAGAGAAGTTAGGTATTGGATGGAATAACAATAATATTTTAACACTCCTCTCCTATATATACTTCTCAATTCTCACAATTTAACATGTTAATTCTTGAAGGTTTCTTCTGTCGAAACCGATGTAGCGCAAGTGGTTCACAGTGTCAATAACCCAGCTGCTTTAACTGCTGTTGGTTCTGTGTCAATAGAATTCCTTAACATTTAACTCCCTTAGTGATTGGACTAGAGTTAATTTACTAATTAAATTATCAAGAAAAAAAGAAGTTCAGAGATAAAAGTGTTAAGTCATAGATCATTCATAAAATACAAGTACTAAAATCCTTTTTTTTTTTTTTAAATGGAATTCTAACATGGTTTGAAGTTCATAAATGCATCTGGCAAAAAAAACATACCTACAAAAGTTCCTAGTTTCTAAATATAATTTTTTTTTTCTATTTTAAAATACTTCATGAGTTTATTATTTTTGGAAGGGAATATTATCATTCAAATTAAAATTGGATACAAATATAAGCCGAGACCCGGTGACAGAAAAATTCTTCGAATTCCTCAACAATCCTATAATCGAGCATGGACAAAACTCTTTTTAAAAAAACATCAACAATCGATGGAATATTCCGATCAATCGAGACATAGTCACTCGCAGCACAGAGACTACAACAAATTGCACATAGCACTAATACTAACAGAACCCATAGACATATACCGTTAGAAAATAACTCAAGCGGTACTCACACACAAAAACAAATTGGATGTGGGAAAACTACCTCCTTTAATACAAAATTAAAACTAAAACACAAAAATAAAGCATGAATATAAAATACTATCGCCCGCTAAATTCTCGCCCAACGTGAAACAACCACTCCACCATAGGCCACGACTCAAAGGAAATCAATCATTGGAGGTAAGAGATCGCCGCACCAAACATCGGATCATCAAGGCCTCACCGAATTCCAAACTGCCGGAAGCTTGTCAGGTTAGATCTGGTCGAGAAACTCCCAATTAGGACCCTCTGACTCCATCCCCACCGAGATCACCAAACCGTCGATCATTTTCGCAAGCCACGGCGGCGGCAGAAGTCCCAAACAAAGGGACCTTAGTTTATGAGAATTTTGAGAGAAAAAATGGGAGAGAGAAAAGCCTTGTAATCACAATTAAAACATATAATAATATCTTCATGAGTTTATTAAGACAAAAAAGAAAACTTCAAAAAAAGGATCATCTCAAAAGAAAAGATTAAAAAAAAAAAAAACTTAAGAAATGAAAAACTTAAATTAAGTAATAATTCTTCAAATTTTATTAAAGATTCAACTAACAAGTTTAGGATTTACAATAATCTAAATACGTATACATGTCTATTTCAATCTTCAAAGTTAACAAAAGGGGGACAGTTGGATACGTTTCGAAAGTTTAAGATAAACGGGTGATACAAATTAAAATTCAAGAACAAATTTTTGCAATATTAAAAATTCAGGGTAATAATGAAATTGTGAGAAAATTTATTGGCAGTTTAGGGGAGGTATTGGAAAACATTTTTTCAAAAAAAATTTATCCTTTTTTCTCAAAAGTAACCTAATATGAATATTCACATCTTCAAATCTTTCTTAAAAAATTAAATTTTAATTGTTCATAACTTTATTTTTTGAAGTCAAACTGAAATAATTTTTTTAAATTGCATAGAATTATAAGAGAAACAAAATAAAATCTATTTTTTTATTCTTTAACCTTTATCAAACGCATTCAAAATTTTTACACATTTTCATTTCAAACAAGTTTTTTTTTAATCAAACATGTATTTATAAAACTTAATTCAATTTCAAAATATTTTTAAAACTCTAATCCAAATGTCACGCAAACAGGCCTTAAAAACTTTCATTGGCAGCGAGTCATAGCAAAAAAATGACCGAGGCAAAATTGCGGTTAGGATCCCCAAAAATGCAGGTCAGCGACCGTTTAAAGCATATTTTATAATTTACCATTTGGGTTGGTCAAATACCAAGTCTGATTTGGTAACTTCCCCTAAACATTCTGATTTGTTTTTCCGTCTCTCTACGACTCTCTCTCTCTCTCTCTCTCTCTCTCTCTCTCTCACGCCTTTATATTCCCCCCTGTCGATGCATGTGACTTCTCCAGTATCCAGTTATACAACCTCCTCCTCTCTAAAACGACAACTCTCTCTTCCCTCTCTCTCTCTCTCCTCTTCCTCTCTCTCTCTCTCTCTATATATTATTTCATTGGACGGAAGAAATCTGGTGTAGCTGTTATTGATTGTGAGAGAAAAGTTTTGCAACAAAAACGAAAGTTTTTCCATTAAAAATGATATCTACAACAAAAGGATTGGTTCTTTACCTTCTAACGGGCTTCTCTGCGGCGGTTCTCTCTGTGTTCTTCCTCACCAACTACCAGAATATCTACGACCCTCGTAGCCAAACTCTCTTGTCATCCCCAAACTCCCTTCATCTCTCCAAAGAAAAACTCGTCTGGCCTGTACGTCTCTGTCTTTTCTTATACACACACACACACACATATGTATGTATGTTATATATAGTCAAATTTGTTTGTCACTTTGTCTCTGTAGAATAGTTGTGTGCATTTCTAATGAAAAGATTCAATTTTGATTGTATATTGTTGGGCTTTTTTTGGGCACATTTCTGATGAAAAAGATTATATATTTACAGCATATTGATGGGTATTTTTTATTTTTATTTTTTAATTTTATTATTTTGGGTTTTTTAAGGAATTGGAGGTGAGTTGGAGACTTGTGTTGGCGACAGTGATTGGGTTTCTGGGCTCTGCCTGTGGGACTGTAGGAGGTGTTGGAGGAGGAGGAATCTTTGTCCCTATGCTTACGCTCATAGTGGGATTCGACACAAAATCCGCAGCTGCCATTTCCAAATGTAACTCATCATTCCTATACATATATATATATATATATATATGAAATTTGCTTTCACTTTTTCCTAGATTCATATATAGATTCCTAGTTTCTCCTTCTCAATTAGGTTCTTTCATTATAATTAAAAAAAAAAAAAAAAAAAAAGCTTTGATTTTAGCCTTTTACTTTTGGTGTTTTTTTCCATCCACCAACTTTTTGCATCTTTTTAGCTCTCTTTTTATGTATCCCAAAAGAGGGTACATATTATATATGTGTATATATAATTTTTTTTTTTTTTTTTTTTTTGGCTTTTTGGGGGTGTTTTGAAATTTGCAGGTATGATAATGGGGGCATCAGCATCATCAGTTTGGTACAATCTGAGAGTGCCACACCCAACAAAAGAAGTGCCCATCATAGACTATGACTTGGCCCTCCTCTTCCAGCCCATGTTGATGCTTGGCATCACTGTTGGTGTGGCTCTCAGTGTTGTCTTCCCTTACTGGCTCATCACTGTCCTCATCATCATTCTCTTCTTGGGTCAGTCCCATTTCCAACAAACCAAAATCTCATTCCTGCCTTGTTATTACTTTTAATCAGTTCTCTTCTGAAACAGATTTCTGTGTTTGTCTTTTGGTATTTAATCCTATATCAGGGACTTCTTCAAGGTCTTTCTTTAAAGGGACTCTGATGTGGAAAGAGGAGACCCTTTTAAAGGTTGGTTTTCATTATTCAAACAGTTTGATGATAATTATTCTTGAACCTTTTTCTATATAAAAATAAACTCATCAATTTGTCTTGAAAACTCCAATAATTCTGCAGAAAGAAATGGCCAAGCAACAAGAGACTTTTGCCAACTCTCGTGGCGAACGTGAGATTCTATACTTGAAATGAATATGTGGCTTTTTTTTTTTATAATAATTTTTAGTTTGTTATCTGGATCTGAAGTTTTACTTTTTTTTTTTTAATTTGCAGTTCTAATCGATACGGATTATGTTCCATTAGTTCCTGTAGAAGAGAAATCATCCATGGTGAGTGAGCAATTTTAATAGTCGTTTGAATAAAACTTTCCACTTTTTGTTATCTTGAGTTCTAAATTGATCAATTTTTTTGCAGCAAAATCTATGTATGAACCTCAGGTGGAAAAGGGTTCTGGTTCTAATGACTGTTTGGGTCTCTTTTCTACTTCTCCAAGTTATCAAGGCTAGTCTCTCTTCTTTCTTTGATCCCACCCTCTTCCTCTCTCTCTCTCTCTCCCCCTCTCTTTTTCTCTCTAATGATTCTTGTTTTGTTACCTCCAATTTGATTGCAGAATGATGTGAAAGTGTGTGGTACATGGTATTGGGTCCTCTTCTGCCTACAGGTAACATGGAAACTATTCCGTTGCCAATTTGATTAGGACAACTTCAACTTAAATCTTCCACACTCTTGTGTGGTCATTCTTTCTCACTCACCTGTCTTAATACTTGACCTGTTTGGTTTCGATTGGAATTTTATAGATTCAACATTAAAACTCTCAGATATAAATCTCATTTTCTCTCTCTTAAATTTTCACGAAATTCAAACTTTAGAAGTCCAAAAACTTTCTTATTGTAAGTCTAAATAAGAAGATATTTTTTTTAAATCACACAGAATGAGAAGAGAAACGAAAAATATCATATTACATTTTTTTTTCCGGACAGATTTCAAATTTTTACCCTATCTAATATATCACAAATCATTTTCAATTCACACTCAACCAAACACACACTTCAATTCTAATATACAAAACTCTAACTCCAATCATTGTTTCTGACGGACCCTTATTATTTTGTCCTCTTTTTCAGTTCCCTGTGGCACTTGGAGTGTTTGGATATGAAGCAGTTAAGTTGTACAAAGACCACAAGAAGAGAATGAGCACAGGCAACACAGAAAAGATTTGTGAGGCTTCCATTGAATGGACTGCCTTACACATAATATTTTGTGCTCTTTGTGGCATCTTGGGAGGCACTGTTGGTGGCTTACTGGGCTCTGGAGGCGGTTTCATTCTTGGCCCTCTTCTCCTTGAGATTGGTGTTATCCCACATGTATAGTTTTGAATCCGAACATTTTTGCTTTGCTGTAGTGTTTTCTCTCACAAAAATCTAAACATTTTGTCTAGATGTTTAAGTAGTATTAAGCATCACGCTGTTGACTAACATGTCTCTTTAGGTCTAATCAATCTAAGGAAATGTACTTTTCAATCTAATTGCAAATCTAGAAGGCCTAGGTGGGGTGGTGGTAGGCGTGCTTGGACAAAGAGGTCTTAAATTCCAATCATTCTACTAAAATAGTCAGAAGTAAATGTGACATGACTTTTGAATGTCGCTAAAATATATGATAACGCCACCCCCTTTTTCGTATAATTTTTAACCTTATAAACAGTGAAAAAATATATATATGCATACATATAACGTGATAAAGTATGGTCTTTCTTGTGTAGGTCGCTAGTGCAACAGCAACATTCGTGATGATGTTTTCATCGTCCTTGTCTGTTGTGGAGTTCTACCTCCTCAAGCGGTTCCCCATTCCTTTTGGTAAGCACTCTCTAATTAATTGTTAATTATCATTAGATCAAGAACACACACACACACACGCAAATATACATATACAAAATATTGCTAACATTGTTTTGTTGTATTGCCATCTGTTGCAGCTTTATACCTCACAGGAGTGTCGGTCTTGGCTGGATTCTGGGGACAGTATTTCGTGAGAAAACTTATCACAATTCTTAGGAGAGCATCCATCATTGTTTTCATTCTTTCTGGCGTCATCTTTGCTAGTGCTCTCACAATGGGTAAAGACAAAACAAATCTCTCCCCATAACTGATTAACTCGCTTTTCTCTTCATTTTGTTACGTGGGGCAAACAAAAATTTGGAAGAAATAACGTGGATTTTGTATCCCCTTGGTTTTTTTAATACCACCAATAGTATGTTGAAGCATTTAAGACGTCTCGTTTTCTTTCTTCTTTTAAGATGGGTCCAAGGTTTAATACTCTATAACCCCACTTTAAGATCCTTGTCCTGCGCAAAACCAAGCCCGCCCCCCCCCCCCCCCCTTTTTTTTTTTTTTTTACTAGAATTGGGTCAGGATCTTTCTATTCTATTAGTCGACCTCTAGATTTTTACTATAGGCGAAGGGGGTGAGCAACGAGATACACTAAAGATCACCTATTTGTTTTTGACCGGTTTTTAACTAGATTGTTATTCGAAAACATTTTGCAGGTGTGATTGGCATAGAGACCAGCATCCGCATGATAAACAACCATGAATTCATGGGATTCTTAGGGTTCTGTAGCAGTCAGTGATTTCGGGCAAAAAGAGATCATGAGAAATGGAAAATTGGCAAGAAAATCTCTACAAGATTCCTTTGTGTGAATATATATATATATATATATATATATATCATTAGGAAAGTGTTGGCCAACACCTTGTTGACCAATGCTTGGAAGGTTTAGTCTCATTGTTGTGAAGAAACAAGGGACATTTGAAACAAAGGTGTTGAGTGTTTTCTATTACTAGATAAGTTTGGTCCTTCAAAATGTTAGCTCCTCGCTAACATAAGAAAATATGTCTTGTTTTCACGACAAGAAATTTGAAACAAAAGTGTGTGAGTAATGTTATTGTATCATCAAAGGTTTGGTTAGTGCAATGTTAGCCCCTCGCTAACATAATCTCCAAACCCAACAATAATCATCTTCTTGAATAAAAGCGTCATATGGATTTCTCTTCATCATTATATGTTCTTGTCAAAATCCATAATAAATTGTTTGATCAGATTCAATGATAAATAACAAGATACGAATACGCTTTTGAAATTACTTGAGATTTGGAGAGAATCAAAGTCAGATTTCTCTAAATCTTAAAGCTCTAATTAAACTTTGTATCTTGTTGTTCGTTGATGGATCATATCTCAACACAAACATCAATGATAATAAATATTAGTGCAATGTTAACTCCTCAATAACATAATTTCTAAACGCAATAATAATCAATATTCTTGAATAAAAGCATCATCTGGATTTCTCTTTATTATTATAGATTTTTATCAAATCGATAATAAATTGTTTGATCTGATTCAAAGACAAACAACGATATACAAAGATGCTTTTAGGAATTACTTGAGATTTAGAGAGAATCGAAATTAGATCTTTAAGTTCTAATTAAACTTTGCATCTTACCGTTTGTCGTTGGATTAGATTTCAATACAAACATCAATAATAATAAATATAATAATGATGATGAAAAATTATTTTTGTGGCCACCATTTAATTTGTGTTGTCTTTGTCAGCATGTTAGATTTTACAGTAGTACAAAGTGTACGTGTGACAGGGCATTATTAAAGCTGGGGATGTATATGTATTGGACAGAAAACATGTGGGGAAGCGATGACATTAATATCATCCAGAATTGTCTCTCTTCTTGTGGAGGAGAGAGAGAGAGAGAGAGAGAGAATATTATGGTTTGGACCGACCGAATAGGAGGAAGCTGCAATACGCCTCTTTTTATTATTTATTTAGACCACAATTTCACATGTTGTTTAAAATCTCTAGTCAAGATGAAGTGAACTTGTTCTACTTGACTTTGTTTTAGTAGAACAACAAATCAAATTGGCCTGATCACTTAATCCACCAAAATCAAAAAGGTAGACTCGTATTGTCTGAGCAGCTATAGTCAATCGTTGTCAACTTTTGTCATGTAAATTATACTACATTGAGAAAGGACAATCGCTCCATAATTCTATTTAGTCCATTCTTTATTTTTGTATCAAAGGTATAAAAGATGAATATTTATCTTCCTTATGTGATGGATTTAAAGTGTCTTTTATGGGGATAATCACCAAGATAACACATGAGACTAAGTTGCAAGATCTCTATTTTTTTTCCGTCGATTATGGAACCTAAAGCTCTTATTTATTGCAAAAATATAATAAAACCACTCAAATTTCGAATATGAGATAAGACTGTTAGGAACTTATTAGGTAAAACTCACCCTTGCAAAACCAACTTATAAGGGTAGGTGACCCAAGAGCTTATAAACCAACTATTTATCTTATAATCTTTTCAAATGGGACAATTGGTATCTAATATTCCACCACACTCCACAACTGTCATCCACGGCGGCCCATCTTCCCAGCCAGGTGATTTCACAGATCTTGTCTTCTATTGGGTAGCAGCTTTCTTCAGGTCACTCCATCTGCAACAACGGCCACAGAACTGTAGCTTATACTACATCCAATCCCATACTCGACACGGTATTATCGACATTGACTCAGTGGTAGCCCTTTCCTCCCTTCAGTGGCTTCAGTCGACTATCAAAATTCGATGCACTGACGACTCCACAAATGCATCTCAATTCACCCTATAACAAATCGCTTGGACTTGGACTCGCGATGTGGTGGATTGACTCTGATACAAATTTTTAGGAACCTATTAGGTAAAACTCGTCCTTGCAAAACCGACTTGCATGAGAAGGGGACCCAAGAACTTATTAATCGGCTATTTATTTTATAATCTTTTTATATGGGATAATTTATATATGACAGAGACTATCCAAATCCCTTCCTATCATATGTTGTGCTAGTCCTAACGGGGAAGTTTGCAAGATCTCTCTTCTCTCTCCTTTGCAATATTGTTTCCAACTTTTTTAACTCTCTTTTTTTTTTTTTTTTTTTTCTTTTGGGTATATGCATTTCTTGGCCTGATTAGCTAGATTAACTAATGCCGTGAACGACAAGAAATTCCAGGCCTGTCACATGGGGCACCAAGTGACCAACGTTTTATATGCACTTGTTTAAAGTAACAATTTTGTTTCAACTGTTTATAGTTTGTTTCACCAAGGTGTTCTCTTCTTTGTGTGCTCTGAAACCGGTCCAAGAAAACCTCTAACTACCCATGTTATTTGTTGTGGCACCATCTCACCTTGAAAGTCTTAGAGAATTGAACTTCTCAAGTTTGTTAATTTTTTACTAGCTCACTTCTCCAATCTACCTACTACCAATGACAGATTTAGGCAAAATTAACCGTGCCAAAAGCCACGATAACTTTTAAAATGATTTTTCTACTGAGATTTGAGATGATTGTCAAATATTCATTGTAATTATCCTTTGTGATTCTTTCAAAAATTTTAAATTTATTTATATTAGATGATAGGAAACTTCTTGATTTCAGAATATTTAGCATATTTGAGTAACTTACCTGTTTTATAATTGTAAATTTGTATATAATGCTCCTTAGTGAATCTTATTTATATTCCTATTTATTCTTTGTCGTCTTCTTCTTCTATCTTTTATTTTCTTATTCATATTTTTTTATTTTTTTATTGTCAATTGTCAATAGTTTCTGTAAGGTAGATTCCAAAAACAATAATTTTATTAATCTTTAATTTGTCCATCAGTCCTATGTGATTAGAAAAAAAAATAGGATAATCTTCATATTGTCTTAAACGCATGGTATATTCTTGTATTTTTGTAAAACGCATTCGAGATGGTATATTCCTACTCTCTGATAAAAAACATTCGAGAGGATGTAAAAATGATGTTTCCGTGAGGTAAATTCGAAAAGCAATAATTTTAATCTTTAATTTTTCTGTCAATTCAACTTTGTGTGTGTGTGTGTATGTTTTTTTTTTAAAGTTTTTTATACTAAATTTATCGTATGTGAATGGAAAATAAGTATAATAATCTCAATATTTTTTAAAAACACATGGTATATTCTTTCATTCTGATAAAAACGCATTATATATATATATTTGGTTTACACATAAAAAAAGTAACACAGTTTTTTTCGTAAGATAAGTCGACCACAAGATCGTCAAGAATAGAATCATAATAAAACCATAAATAAACCTTACTAATTTACAACTTTAAAAGAACTTGCGGTATTTATAAAAGTTATTCGAGATTGTATATCATCACACTTCGATAAAACGCATACGAGATTTTTCTTCATTATCTCAGGACTTATCTTGAAGTTGAAGCATGAGAGCCTTTAATCATGTTGAAAGGTTAATTTTGTGGGGACCATAGGAAGAGTAAGCAAGGAGGCTTTAAAATACGTGTTCCGTTTAACATGTCTCAGACTGTTTTCCATCTTCTTCTTCTACTTCATCAAGGCTTTGAATGTTTTGCACGGCAATGTAGTTATAGCCGACATGGAGATCAACACTTGCATCGTAATATCTTATAAAACCCATTATTTGCTTCCATTTCATTTGCAGATAAATAAAACAATTATAGAATTTCAAAAATTAAAAAAATAAAAATAAAATAATACAATTGTAGCCATTTTGATCAGTCTTTCTCTCCCATTTTTATCTCTTTTGTATCGAGTTCTATGTAATATTAAGATACGTATGTTTTAACTCCTTTTTTCTTTCTTCTAATGATCATGATTTCTTGTGTGTCCCCTTAATTTTTGCCACATTTAGCCACCATTCTTAATCTTCTGCTAAATTATTCGAGGCGGCGACGATCGATTATTTCCAACATTTTTAGAGAATTTTCTTCTCTTCTTAGAATTTGACATTTAATTTTCTTAAGGCGTCATAATAATAAGATTTGATTCGGCTTGACCCAAATGTGCTCTTGGACAATTCTCAATCTTTGTTGGCGTGAGAAATGGATGTTGAAATTTGAGTGATGGCTACTGTAAATTGCAAAATAATTAATTCCCCAAAAAACAATGTTAGTTAACAAAATTACAAACTAATAAAGTCCATGCTTATCCTAGCAATTTGGAAACTAGTTCATACATTATCTTATATAGATAGCTACACGTAACTCATGTTCCATACCTTCGACAGTTCTTTTTTTTCTTTTTTTCTTTTTATTTTTTTCTTTTAAGATAGCCAAACACTATTACTAGTCATTTAATTTTCAGCTCACAAACACTACCCTAGAAAAGTAGATTCTTAGAAATTTGCTTAAATAGGATCAAAATGTAGCAAATTTTCTAGAAACACGTCAAGATGATCATGATTCAACATCGATAAATCCATTTATCCGGAAATCTTGGAGTCGGCGATTTTTGCTACTCTTATGCTTTCGGCAAACTAGGAACGGGGGAAAATAGTATCTCATATCCAAAAATATGATTAAATCAATGATATTAGTGCTAATAGTCATAGACATTTTGAGTGCAAATGAAGGAATTCTAAGCCAAACTTAACCACACTCCAACAACACCACCGAAACTTTGAGGGGACGAGTTGAATGCAATCAAAGTTTTAAAATCTCACAAACCGGAAAAAGGGTTCCAAAAAAATTTGTGAAACTAAATTACCGATATTCCGGACGAGTTTACCAACCTCCCACTCCCCCTAGGTCAACCCAACTGAGGATACAATCATGCCTTCCCAAAAACAAGCGGCTAAATTGGATAGCCACATGAGATAAAGTAGATGTCATTTCGTACAGGAGTAAGATGGAGTTCTATCTAGAGGAACTAGTGCCGATCAAGGCGGGCTTACTACTAGATGAGACATCCTTCACTGGTTTAGAATCTGAATTGATGGCGATATTGCCCACTCCAGCCTCCATCGCCTCTCTTTCGTCATTTTCCTTCTTCTTATTTTCGACAACGGAACCATCCGCAGCTTGCTTTTCATCGTAGGCAACAGAAGGTTCCAGAAGACGGGGACCTGCATTGAGCAACGGATGAAGAAGACACTGAGCAGCAGTGGGCCGTTTCTGAGGGACAAAATCAAGGATGGGAACCAGGAAGTCTGTCATATCATTCGCATCTTGTTCACTGAATTCATATTTTTCCACGAGGACTTTATTCAGAGGCCAAAACCGCAAGCGACGGATGTGCCGTAAATCACCATATCTATTGAAATAATCACGGGAATAACGACCACCTAAAGCTATCTGTGAATAGCCACCAGCGCTTTAGAGTTGGATAAAGTTCCATAAAAAAAATAATAATCATAAAAAACATAGGTGAAGTAATAATTGTCTTACCTTTCGGGGCATCATTCCAAGAAGCTCCATCATCAGTGCTAAGTGGTCCTGAAACAGAGCAACATATTATCTCCTATCTCCTTAATTTCAAACTCATGTAAATGAATAGTAGTTAAATCCTAAGAAGGTAGAAATTCTTGTATTCTACATGCTTCAAGAAGACGATCATCCATAGCACTTAAAGAAGAAATAAAATTTAAGATAGTAAAGCAAGTCCAGGTTAATGAAATAACAAATGAGAGGATTCAAATCATCTCGTCTACTTTGAGGACCTCCACGATTCATTCAAATATAACAAAAGCATAACTTTTTCCTCTAGCATGCCACAACATCTTACAATCTAAAATAGCTTCTTCTTTTTCCCCTTCTAAATTAAGTAACCCAAAATGATTATCTTTGTGCAAAAGATAACCGAGAACCTAAATGCTATTTCTGCACAAGACACAACCATTCGAACCAACCAACATGCCAGCAATTGTGCACAAGACATTATTACTCCGAAGACATGAGGACGATAAAGAGCATAAAATGAAAACATTTGACAGTGAAGATGGGAATAACAATGCACAGAGAACTAACTGTCGAATTCCTTTGACAAAAAGTTAAGATATTCCTTCTTGATTGCTTCAGTTCCTAATTATGGGTGTGTACTTAGACAAGAGAGGGGGTTAAAAAGAACGACAACAAAAACCAGAGTACTCATTAATCTGGTGTAGCCATGTAGGCATGAACATAAGCACATTGTCCGACCAGCTAATGCTCTTTCTAGTTGTTGATACAAGCTGGGATGTTCTTGGTTTAGGTCAATCAATGAATTCAAATTTACATCAAACTGATCAAAGCAGACTGGTCCCAAGAATAAGATCATAACAATTGTCAAATAGAGAGAGATAACAGTATGGCTAAACAGATTATGAGCAGAAAAGAAAGCAAAGCAAATTAGAGTGAATATAACTGTAGCAAGTTCAGAAACCACACATACCTCGTCCCTGTCAAAGTTGTCGCCACTGTGAGGATCAAAGAGTACATCACCAGTTGCAAGCTCGAAACAAATGCACGCAAAAGACCAGAGGTCTGCTGAAGTAGAATATTTAGATCCTAGGATCACCTCAGGACATCTATATTGTCTAGTCTGAATATCATTCGTGAACTGTTTGTATGTCCAACAAGCATTCCCAAAGTCGACCAATTTGCACTTCAGGTCAACTGATGCCAAAAGCTTTTTCCTTGTCGAGCGACTTCCTCTCCTATTACCCTGTTTTTCTGACCCTGCAGCCTTCGTCCCATCAGCATCCGGCGATGCATTATTTGGATTGACAGAACTACTGGGATGGTCTTCCACCGAATCTGCAATCAACTTTGCATCAGTGGATGACTCTACTGCACCAGAGGTTTCAGCATCAGCTTCCACCAAAACTTCCTTGTCCACACAACCCTGAGCCGCTTGCTTTGCCTTTCTTCGAATCTTTTTCTTTTGGTTCCTAGTCAAATCCCCATTCAATACCTTTATCTCCTTTGCAACCCCAGACTCCATAGCAATCTTATCTCTACTACTCGGAAGAATGGGGGGATTGCCAGAATTTCTCGGATCCTTAGATGGATCTATCATCGACAACAACAAGATGTTTTCGGGCTTCAAATCAGTGTGTATAATAGAGAGCTGTCTGTGCAAGTAATCCAATCCCACCAAAACATGAAAACATATCTCCTTAACCATATGGATTGGCAATCCGCGGTAATCACTGTACTTAATCAGCGTCAACAAGTTATCCCCCAAGTACTCGAAAACCATACAAACATGCTGTCCATTGGGACCCGAATGCTTAAAATGATCCAAGAGCTTCACCACACACTTTTTATCATCGGGATCGCCTTCCGCGATTTGTTTCAAAATGGTTATCTCATCCATGGCGGCTTCGGTGTAATGAGCAGCACTCTTTTGCACTTTCAAAGCAACATATCTCTAGTGTCCGTGCAATTAAACAGACAGTCCCCAAAAAAAAAAAAAAAAAAAAAACCCACATTTCACTAATCTTTCCTGCAAATAAACTCTACTGTAATCGAAAAGAACAAAAGCCAAAGCATACATTATATCACAAAATGAGCTTAAATTTCGTTTCTTTTTTTACTTTCTAGGCAACCAAACAATGAACAAAATGAGAACTAACCATTGAAAACCGCTAGATTGAAAGTTCGAAATTTTAGCGATTTAAAGCGAATGTAAAGTAAGTAAAAGAGGAAGAGCAGAAGAGAGAGAAAGAGTACAGATTGTTGAGTGTCCCAGGCGAGCCAGACGGTGGAGAAATGTCCCCAACCGAGCTTGCTTTGTACGACATATCGGCTGTTCTTGAAGGCGTCGCCGATTCGGACGGCGTGGTAGCCGCCGCGGCGGTAATCCTCCGTCCCTTCGTCCTCCGACGTGTAGTCGCCGCCGCTCTCCGTCCGATCGTCCTCGCGCTTGTCCTCCATGGCCGTCCCCGATCGCTTCGTCCGAGTTCTAGGGTTTGGGTTTGGGTTTGGGTTTGGGCTTTTTCTCTCGATTACAGTCTTGTTTATCGAGCAGATGAAAAATCAAATAAATAAATAAAATCGAAAAAAAAAAAAAAAAAAAAAAAAAAAACACTTAAAAGGAGATAAATTGTAGTTGGGCCCCCTTTGTTGTGGTGTCTTTTGCACTTTGCCCCACGAAAAAAGTTTTTGTTATAGTGCCAACCATCTTCTTCTCTCCTTTGAAATAAAATATATCTTTCCTTCACTTCCTTTGAACTTTTAGGAGAACTATGTGGTAGGGGTAAAAATTATACCCTTACTGACGTTGACACAGTTTTGAAACCATCATATTTTTATTAAATTTCGTTCAATTAAGAATTTGATATTTTTTTCTTTTTAGAAAAGTACGGACCACAAAATTTTTAAAAAACATTCTAAATTGGAATGTATCTATAAACATTATGTGAAATCTGTTGGTAAGGGTTAAATTTATTGAAAACTTTCCTACCCTTAAATACTTTTTTGTGACTCAATAATTTTTTTCTAACTTTAAGCAATTGAATACTATATTAATTGTTGTAGCAAGAAGGAAAAAGAAAAAAGAAAAAAAAAGTCAACTATCATTGACATATTAGGATGACAAAACTAAGAATATTTTGATACATGTAAATAGAAAATCCTCAATTTTAAGCATAGATCATAAGCTTCACTTCCATGTCAGTAGTCAAAATCTTGAAATATATATATATATATTTTTTTTTTTTTGGTGAAAAGTGAGATATTATAAAACCCAGACTAGCAAAGGGCTGGGAGCAAGGAGAAAACAATAACAAGGAGGTTGGAGACAAACAACATAATCAGTTGAACATGGATCTATGACAGAGTTAGAGTCATGAAAATATTTAAATTTTACAAAAAAAAAAAAAAAAAAGAAAAGATCTATGACAGGGTTGAATTTTGCATCAAGTTCCTTTTTCTTTTTTGTCCACTAAAAGCAATGTTGTAAATACCAAATTTGCATATTGAATTTGATAAATGTATAACTTTTGGATGGATTTATATTATCGTGGCTATATGTTGAGGTTTCCAATGGTTAAACCGAAGCAAGAATTAGGTTGAATGACTTGAAGCTGCATTGGCTTGTCCTGAAGCAAGATGTTTAACATTTCAACAATAATAAAAGTGACTCTGTCTACAATTAAAATAAAACAATACAATGTGATATGAGAAAAAGCCACTAACAACTCCACGAAATAATGTGTTCATAAATTTGTTCATTGGAAAAATCAAATTGAGTAAGGGAAAAAACTAACTTGAAGGCATTAAACACTAATGGCATGTTTACTTACGCGAAATCGGAATGAGTATAAATTAGAGTTGGTAGAATTCAGAGTAGGCTAGATTCGAAGTCAAAATATGCTATTTACTTGGATTCTAGAAATCAGAGTCAGAGCCACTGTGAATTCCATTAATATGTTTACTTAAAACATGAATCAAAGTCAGTTGTTATAAATTTACTTATATACCCTTTCAGTTAATTTTGTGTTTTCAATTTAAATAAGTTGATTATATACTAATTATTTTAATACTAAAATGATTATTTTTTGTGCTTTAAAAAAAGTAAAAATTTGAGATAAATTATTTTGTTCTACTAATTATAGAACTATTTTCTTGAAATATATGTATAGTTTTTAAAAACATAATGTTGAGATAAGTAATTTATATACTAATAGTTATTATATTATAAAGATTAGTCTTTAAATAAAAAAAAGTTAAAATTTGAGATAAATAGTTTGTTCTAGTAAATATTTAACTTTTTTTGAAATATAAATTTGCTTAAAGAAAAACATAATGTTGAAAATAAATTTTTAAAATTAAAATTTTGTTTGTAGTTGATTTACCATCGCTCACTTTTTTTTTATAATTTTGTTAGAGCATTAAAAAAATTTAAAAACAAATATAGACTATGATATAATCATCTTTTAAACAAAATAAGTGTCAAATCATAAACATACCAAATAAGTTCCAAGTCATAAACATAACAAAAGAGTTCCAAGTCATAAGCATAATAAATAAGTTCCAGATCATAAACATAAGAAAGTGCCGCATGTGTAATTCAAGATACCATTATAGTTTAATTAATACCGTAATTTTAATACCCAAGCACCGTGGCTAAGAACCTTAAGGATATATCACTTATTCAGTTGATCGGGAATGTTGTAGAAGACACGCAACATATCATGGCTTGTAGCCAAAATGTTAGTGGCATCATATAATTGATTTGTCATCTAAGCCTTCAATTTTCATAATTTCTTCATACAACTTGGCTTGTAATCCAGCTACATCCTTATCAGCATTAGAGAACACATCAATAAGACCATTTAATTTGGATACCATTTGCTGCCACAAATGTTGGAGCACATGATCTCAAATGCCTTGTCTTTATTTTCACTTTTGGACTTTGCCTTGCGTGTGGAAACACTTGGAGAGCTTTCTACGGGTTGGTTAGGTTGCACACTTGGTTGTTAAGTGTAGGACATTTCATTTTCTACCCAAATTCACGTTCATGGTGTTTTGTTGGCGTACCTTTTCCTTATCATTATCTGCATTTCCAACATTGATGCCAGTGGCTCAATCATGTCCATAAATTTCTCCCAGTGTATAGTAATGAGGAAAAGGTTTTACATATAAACCAACAACATCTTTTCGCTTTTATTGAAGGTTTTAATAAGATTTGTTCGTAAACAAAATAAATACATTACTAAGTAACAACAACTATGAGAAAAAGTTCAATGCACATACCATAACGTATTCGTCGTACACATTTTTTTCACATTGTGATACCATTTTATCATTATCCCATCCAAACCCACTAAGAAATAACATATCTGTCATTGCACAATATTTTTTATTGAACCATTTCACACGAGATTCATCATGAGGAGATGCTTTGATTCCACAACCTGGTAATTTGGCTTCCAATTATAGCAAATACCCATTCTTGAAACCACAATCAGCCCTCTACATTGCATTTTGACTCAATTCAAACAATGTATCTACCAATGCATCATCTTGCTGCATTGTCCAATAATGCTTGTTTTGACTTCGTCCTCTTTGACTTGAAGTTGGAATAGGACTCATTCTAAAAAATAAATGAATAAGTCACATATCAAATAGCTAACAAAACTATGAGAACAAAGTATCATAATATTAAACAGAAATATCTTCATGAAGACAGTACATAAAGACAACATATTCAAATAAAATGTCAATACATGAAAATGACTTTAATTCTCAAACATGCTAATCCTAAACCCTATCCTCTACTTGCTCACCAAGTAAACCACATTTCTTGAGCCAAATTTTGTTTCCACAAAGTCCACTCAGTTGATGACTCAATAGAATCTGTAAACCCTGTTTCATTCAGTAGCTCTTGTGGTGGGTCATTATCATCCATAATATCCATTGGGTCATAAGCCATTTCCCTTCGAATAAAGTTGCGTAACATACAACACACATAAATGATGCGCGGCTGTATTTTTATATCATAAAAGCAATGACTTCTTAGTATAGCTCATCGCATTTTCAACAATCCAAAACACCATTCAATAACATTTATAGCACTCGAGTGCTTCATGTAGAAAAACTCTTACGGAGAAGTTGGTTGGTTTCCATCTCTAAACTCACTTAGATGGTAACGTTGTCCTCCATATGGTGCAAGAAAACCGGCCCCATTAGTGTATCCACCATCGACCAAGTAATAATAACCTATAACCAAGTACAAAAATTAGAAAATAATCAATAAACAGTGTAATGACAATACAAAAATATTGTTTATGTCAGAAATAATTACCGTGGAGAACTTTTAAACCGTTTCTTCTAGTCACCGCATCCCAGCACACGTATATCATTTGTTGAGCCTTCCCATCCCGGGAGCTCATATATAAATTGCATATCTTGTAAGCAAACTCTAAAGGCATTAGTAGCAATCTCATTTTTTCTTGTTCTATATCTTGATTTGTCTGCTTCGGGCACGCGAACCTTTATACAAGTCTTATCCAATGCTCCTAAGCAATTCTTCATCATCAGAAAACAAAAAGAAGCATAAGTTTCGAATGAACAAAAAATATAGTTTAAAATGAACTTTCAACATCAAGTAAATAAATAAATAAAAAGACTACATACCTTAAACTACTTCCATTTAGGGCCATTTAGGGTCAATTGAGTTCTCCAAAACTGGTTCTGGGCTTTTCCAAAATTATTTTTGACACCCGAATCATTGCTTTTAAACATTCATGGAAACATATACTAATTATTCATCCGGATCTTTTGAAATTGAAACTAATCACCCAGTTCTTAACATGATATGCTAATATATGCAAAAACATTGCAAGCATCTCTTTAGCGGATAAATTTTTTGTGCTTACTAAACCTCCTCTTTCACATAAAACGGAAGTATTCACAAAAAAAAACAAAAAAAAAGGGTGAGATCAAGAACAAAAATTGTAATTTGTAATAAGAAAAGAATACACATGAAAAAACTTAATGACCTTACGAAGCTAAAATCAGAAAATTTTTTCATTTCTTTATTTAAAAAAACCGTTATTTGAAAAAAAAAAAAAATAGAATACATAGAAGTGAATTACAAAAGTTATGTTCACAAGAAATTTATAGATTGGAAGATTACATAAAAGATCTGTAAACTAATACCTTGGAGACAAAACGGCGCCCTTGCGTGCTGCTTGAGGAAGGAGTTCTAAGAACACAGTAGAAGGAAAAGTGAATAAGCATGAAAAAATTAAGGTTATTTTAATCTTTTACTTTTCCTTTTCAATCCTCAGATAAGAAAATAAAGTTAAGGATAAAGTAGTAATTTAACTTTAATATCAGAAGGGGACTACTAATTCGGTGAGGGGCTTGGGATTGCCAATCCCCTTATTCAATCTCAAATCAGTGTAAGCCCTACACAATTTTACTCTCATTCCAAAATAAAAATAGGTAAATAAATATGGGGTTGATTCTCATTTTCATTCCAATTCCTTATTCCTAAAAAGTAAACAAGCCATAAATGTAGGCCATCATTGATGTTTCTACAAAATTTGAAGAAAATTTTTACCTAATAGGTGAAAGTTTTCCAACTTCAAGCCAGAATATCAAGAAAGAAAGGGAAAAAAAAAAAAAAAAAAAAACTATACTCATTGATGATAAATTTTATTAAGCAATTAATAGAAAATTAGAGGATGGTTTAGACTTATAAATCACCAAAAAGTAAAATAAGTGACCTTTTTTTTTATTTTTTTGCTGAAAAATGACAAAAACACTCTAATTGAAGGATGTTGCAAATTCTGGTTATCAAAAAAAAAAAAAAAAAAAAATCTATTCTTGTTGATGGTAAAGTGCATCAGAAAAACTTTTACAGATAATTCCAAAGTACAAAGGACCGATATGGATACATTTTTATTATAGGGGAGAAACTGCCTAGAAAACTATAATTGAAGGGCTTTGAGTGCAATTTACTCAAATTAAAAAACAGTACGGTCTAGATCATTGTGAAGAGAAAGAGGGTGGGGGGAAATTTCTGTGTCTTTTAATTTTTTGCAGGTTTTTTGTCTTGAAGCGGGGGGAAATTATTCCCTACGACAACCCTAGAGTAAAATACGTTTTGGATTGGATCAGATCTTTTCCTTTTTCCTTTTCAGGTTGAGTGATGTGTACTAGTCCTCATCTTCATCCAGAATTTTCTTCATGATCAGGTGATTATCTTGATCTTATCTGTCTTTGGTCCCATTAAAAACTCCCAATTGTATAATACCAAAAAAAATACCAAAAATGTTACTTGAATTTGCTTAAGTCCCAACGAGGGACCTGAGCAATTTGCTCCTTTTTTAGGTTTTTTTTTTTTTTTTTGAGAGTTATTTTATTTTGGGTTAGTAAGAGCAATTTGCTTAATTGATATGTATATTTGTTTTTTTTTTTTTAAATAAAAATAAATAGCAAGCTAGAAAAGATGAGAAAAAAAAAAAGGAAAAAGAAGGAAGGGGAAAAAAAAAAAAAAAAAAGCTACCAATCATGATCACAAATCACGGAAAGATAGTTGATTTGATCCCACACAGGGTTGGCTTTAACCAAAAATAGTTTGGTGATGGCCATCTTTTTTTTTTTTTTTTTTTTTTTTTTTTCGTTTAAATATTACTTATACTTTCAAGACAAGGACTGCTCAACCATCTAATTAATGCATAGATGCCCCCTCAATATTACTCAGGGAGAAAGAAGTAACTATGTAAATAATTAAAATAAGTAGCAGGTTTTAAAAATATTTAACATAAATAATTGTAACTAACAAAATTTTTAGGTAAATGTACAATTTTCCTATCAAATTTGTTGTTTATCTAGTAAATTTTTTCTCTCTAAAATGGTAGATATTGATAGCTTGATTAAAGTGCTCTCAAACAAGTCTTTTCAACAAAAGCCTCTACTGCGGAGTCTTTACTTGCCTCTGACTCTGATGCCCCTTGATTCGGGTTCTTGAACTGTTGATGATGCTTATTGTCCTCGTAGCCCGCTAAAGCTAGGAACAATCAAGGCTTACCTAATAATTTTGTGAGGGAATTGCATGGACGACGAGAGCGAGACCGACTTATTTACCTATTAAGGTCATGTTTGACACTTTCGTTTCACTCAAGTGAAAATGTACTTTTTTTTGTCTTTTTCTGAAAAAGTTTTTTATCTTTTCTGAAAAGTCAACAAAAATTACTATTGAAACTAAAATATTTCAACTCAAACTTACATACCAAACACCCCCTAAATATGTTATTTACTTAAAATTATTTTTAAAACACTATTTAATAGTTATTACCATTTCACTTTGCGTGATGGGACTCACCAAAAAGTCTGAGTGGGCTACAAAATCAGTTGGGCCCAAAATAAGCCCAAATAGAAACTAGTTAGGGCTCCAAATCTCGGGCTGTGAGAGTCCAGTAGGGGGGTGGCAATCTCGTAGTTTTCCACAAACAGAAGGTCTATTTATTAAGATTCCTGGTATAGAAACCCGCGTCAGAAGTAGCTGCTAGGGTTTTTCCGCACCGAAGGAGGAAGCAGCATCAACAAGAGCAGCCATGGTTCTCAAGTATGCCTCTCTTCTTCTCTCTAATCTCGTTTTTTCGTCTCATAAATTGATTTAAAAATTATCCGAATTGCTAGATCTCGTTATTCGATCCAGTTTTTTAGCTTGTTAATTACCTTTAATCCTCACCAAATTTCAATTTCTAAGCCTAATTAAAATGGCTTAGCAGAAGTTTGATTTCCGTTGTTGTTGCACTTGATGATGAACATGGTAATTTTGTTTCAATTTTTTAAATTTTTTTCCAGGAAATGTGAAAATAGTTGGCTTTTATTGCGTGTTCTGTTTTTTCGGCTGTAATTCGGGGAAAAAAAATACATCGATTTCATGTTTGCAATTGAATAATGGGTTAGTGAAATCATCGAGAGTTTTTTTTTTCTTTTTTTTTTTTTTGTGTTTTGGGGGGGGGGGGTGAGAAGAGATTCTAGATAGATAATTTACTCAGAAAGTGCTTATTGGATTAAAGTTAATTTGGGCTCTTTTGAAATAACTTTCGAAGTTATATGGTTGTTCTGCACATGAATGATGGTAAATGTGATTTGGTTTTCTTGAATATTGTTAAGTTGGTTTTCACTTTGGAATAGGGTGAATCTGTTTGTTGCTTAATTTACGTGGTTGGGTATTGATGTTTGGTTTTGGCCTCTTAGGACGGAGCTCTGTCGTTTTAGTGGAGCCAAGATATACCCTGGGAGAGGCATCAGATTTGTTCGTTCCGATTCTCAGGTAAACTTAAGCCCTATATTTGTTTAATTTGCCTAGTTTTTGCTGGTCAAGTCTCTTCTCGTTGTAAAACATTGAGTATTTTTGTTTCTGTTGATCTGTTAGGTGTTCTTGTTTTCAAATTCCAAATGTAAGCGGTACTTCCACAACCGCTTGAAGCCATCCAAGCTTACCTGGACAGCCATGTACAGGAAGCAGCACAAGAAGGTAGATATTTTATCCTTAGATTTATGTTTGAAACCTCGGACATTGGTGTCCTAAGCCTTGGAGTTCTTATGATTTACTTGTAATGGGAAATTAGATTCTTCTCCTGTATGAACTACTGGGCTCAATGACCGGTTATAGACTGTGGTTGTAGAATAGATGGATGGTCAAATAAGATTCTTGTGGGAAGACCGTGAATAATTGTGTTTGTGATTTTGAAACACTTTAGGATATTGCCCAAGAGGCAGCAAAGAAGAGGAGACGCACCACTAAGAAGCCTTACTCTAGGGCCATTGTGGGTGCCACCTTGGAGGTTATCCAGAAGAGGAGGACTGAGAAGCCCGAGGTTCGTGATGCGGCAAGGGAATCTGCTCTCCGGTGCGTGTTCCAATCTGTTTTCATATCCTTATGATCGTCGTTATATTCCAGCTGCATTATTTCAAGTTCACGTCAAAATATCTCAGAAGGATTTACTCTGATTATAGTGTTCTGGAACCTTTTCAATTTGTCTGAATGTGTTGTGTAGTGAGATTAAGGAAAGGATCAAGAAGACAAAGGATGAAAAGAGGGCAGAGAAGGCAGAAGTTACAGCCAAGGCACAAAAGACACAGGCCAAGGGTAATGTTGGCAGGGGAGCTGCACCGAAGGGTCCAAAGCTTGGTGGTGGCGGCGGAAAGCGTTGAGCCATTCAACTGGTTTGTTGTCTATTCACTGCGACTTGAAGTAATAGATAGGAGATATTTCTTAGTTTTCATATTTAAAGGGTTTGTAAGGATTGAGTTGGCCCTGTTTGTTGGCCAAAGCGTTTTTATTTTTTCGGTATCATATCTTTCGAAGATTTGGGCACTTCTTTATCAGGTTATGTGAGATGAGTACACTTTTTCTTTTTACCCCCAATTTTATTTTACAAAACCTACAATAGCCTCTGCCCCATTTGCGCACAATACAAGACTACGTGCCACGTGAAATATCCTAGGCGTAAAATTTTAATGTTAATGTAACATGTGGTAGAATCAAAACAGGTCTGGAGCTCCCTTGCAAAAATGCAAATTTGTCGAATCATGGAATAGCTTGAATAAATTAGTGTGGGGTAAATTATTCCTTTAGTCTTTAAACTTTTAATTTCGTACAATTTTGGTTTCTAAATTTTTTTTCGTTACTGGAATGTTTTTAAACTTTTAAAATGTTGTTACAATAGTTTTTTCTGTCAATTTATGGATGAAATTTATTAATAATTTGGTTAAAAAGTGGTGTTTATTATGGATTTTATTAAAAATTGACAGAAATTACTATTGTATCAATGATTTTAATAGTTTATGATCATTCTAGCAATGAAAAAAAGAACAGGAGATATCTGTAAATTATTAAAAAATTACTACAATAGTCATTAATGTTAATTTTTAAACAGAATATGTTAGTAATTTGATCAAAAAATGATGTTAACTAATTGATTTTGTCCAAAATTAATATAAAAAATTATTGTAACAACATTTTAAAAGTTTAGAAGCATTCCAGCTACGAAAAAAAATTCATGAAATAAAATTGTACAAATTAAAAGTTCAAGAATCAATTTAACAATTTACCCTTTAGGTTGAACTTCATTTTTGCTAAAACTTTTTGAAAGTGATGTGGTTTTTGAGGTTTTTTAAAGCGTTAGTTTCAATTCTTGAATACTAAAATAGCCTGCCACAAACAAAGTGGAACAAATTTGTAATAATACGGATGATAATTGTTCTTCTTTAGTTTGGAAACTTGGTGTATGAAAACCCTACCACGTCCATTTGATAGTTTGTTTTGGAAGCAAAGATGTTTGGCACTGAGTTACAACTTTTGAAGTTAAAAGTAACTTTTTCTTTTTTTTTTTCCTTGTTCTTTTGCTTGAAAAGTTAAAAAGCAACTTTTATGATGTATCTATACAAAGAGAGAGAGAGACAGAAAGGATAAGAAAGAACTGAAGAAAAAACCAGGAAATAAGATAAAGAAAAAAGAAAAAGAACAGCATGAGTTCATGACAGTAAATTGTGGATCCCAATAGAAGAGTACAAAAATTAGATACCTTTGTTGAGGACAATACTAATCTCTGGGTCAACTCCTAATATACCCGTGAACCCCTTCTTCTCTTTGGGAAGACAAAGGTGCATTTTGTTTCTGTTTTTGCCAAACACTAAATTGAAATATTATTTACCAAGTGTTGTAATTTCTTCCCCCCAAGATTTAGAACCAAAAAAATAAAAAATAAAAAAGGAAAGAAGAAAACAGAAACACTTTTGTCATTCAAATTCAGACCCGAGGCCAGTCCATGCTTGGCCACCAATCCATCATTCATCCAAATTTTTTTTTTTTTTTTGACCAAATCCATCCCAACATAATTATACTTTGTCTATCCGACAAAGCTCATATCTTTACCCAAGAGATAGAAGATGTATGAAAAATCTTGCTAAGAAAGTGAAAGAAACATAAGCATCGACAAAGCAGCATGCCTTAAGGATATTGATAGTGTTTAACACCACACTAATAAAAAATGAATATAGAGTCCATTTTCTATTAGTCAGGATACTCGGTCCCGATTTTGTCCCAAGCATTTTTCAACAAAATAGGAACGGTATACTAAGTCAGTGAACAGTAACAGACAGATCAGTACTGTCGTCTAAGCCAATTTCATTAATTCACTGCTATATATGATATTCTCTAATACATCAGTACAGATCTAGGAAGATTAATTTAAGCAACTGAGATCCCATTTTTACTAATTAGATAATTAGACTAAGAGGAGGCCTAATAAGGTATTGTTAACAGGTTTTAGACTAATTAAAGATTAACGAGCTTTTTAATTTTAAGGATAAGAAGGGAGAGGTCCCCAATAACTAGGAGGAGGTGATACTGGATTGTATTCCTCCATATTGAAAATATGGATGCACTGATCTGCAGCCTTCTGTTGCTGGTTTGTTCCTTGTGACTTGCTAGAGCTCCGAATGGCGCCGCCCGATGTGCTCTCCACCGTCTCTTCACCGGAGATTTCCGTGTAACCGCCGGTCGACACTTGCTTCCAGGACGTTTGGTCTCTTAGAATGGCTTTCAGTTTCATGACCTACATCACATATAAAACTTCTTTGAATTTGACTTAAAGCAAATATAGGCTTTGTTTGGATCACCAATCCAAACTTAAATTTTTCAACTCATTTTTTGTCTTTTCTGAAAAAATCAACTAAAATTACTATTGAAACTTAAAAATCTCAACTCAAACCGGTGAACCAAACGAACCATAAAGAAGTATAAGGAATGGAACAATATTGTCCATAGCTTAAAAATATATTTGTTTAGATATCTCTCTTAATATATTTGTATATACGTATGTATTTACAAAACCCGTGGCAAGCCTCTCATGCCTTACAAAATTCCAAGTTTGATTCAAAACAAAGTTCTTCTTTGAGATAGCTTACTTTATCCCTAAAGGTCATGTGTAACGAAGCTCATATATACATTATTATGTATAAATGTATATATGATATGTTTAGTTGTGTGCAGATATATTATACTCAAAGACCAAAAAAACAAATAAAAATGAAAAAGGAAGAGGTATTTCATGCATGGCGTTTGCATGAAATGATGCAAAGAGAGATGAGATCTTCGCACTCACACACACACATATATGTATACATAGAATATATACACAAATATATATATATATATATATATATACACACACCTCGTCTTGGAGTTTCTGCTTTTCTTTGGACACGACATCAAACTCCTGTTTAAGGGAGTCGTACAAGCTTTCGAGCTGCTTGGCCTTCCAGCGAGCCCTTCTGTTCTGGAACCAGACAGCAATCTGACGAGGCTGAAGACCAAGGTCTCGGGAGAGCTTCATTTTCCTGTCTGGGTCAAGCTTAATCTCCTCTTGGAAGCTCCTCTCCAGTGAATCCAGCTGATCACTCGTCAACCTCTTCTTCTTGTCCTGCATCACGTTGCACCCATATCCACCACTCATACTGCTACTACTGCTGTTCTTCATGATCTCCATTCCACCCACCAAACCTTGTGGCACCACTGCCTCTGACAGCATTCCTTGATGCTTCATCTCCATTCCTGTATGTATATATGTGTGTGTGTATATAAATATATATATATATATGCATATGTATGTATACATCAAGTCATATGTTGTCAAACATAAGTTTGGAATATTCTAGTGTACTGTTTTCTTCAACTGTAGTGCACGAACTGATCTACAGTCGTTGTTGAGGTTTTGAGTTCGAATCTGATACAGAAATAATTTAAATATATATATAATTTAATATATATATATATATATATATAACATTTGGTAGTTGGTTTTTGAGGTTGTTATGGACATGATGTACTGGAAATGACTGGTTTTCCTTGACTTTCCGAGAAGACAGGATTAATTTGGTGATGGTTGAACTTGGAAGTTATTACCAAATTTGAAAACAGTTAATAGAAGGGTATTTTGATCAAGTCATGATCTTGTAAAAACGTATAGAAATAGAAAGGAACAATATCAAATATAAATTAATATATATCTGTATATGTATACAACAGAAGATTATAATACTTACCCTGAAACTGGTCATAGTTGTAGTTGTAGAGAAAGCCATAAGAACATTCAGGTCGAGAGACAAAGTGTCTTAGGTTTCCATTCCATTCCATATTTGGCTCCACAACTTTCCCTCTCACACCCTTATGATTCTTTTCTTGCTTCTTTTCTTCTTCTTTTTTTTTTTTTTTTTTTTCCTTCCCCCTCAAATCAAAAACTCAAAATTTGTCCTGTGTTATATAGGCCTGCGGGGGTCCAAAAAAAGAGTGGTCCACATAGAGAAAAAAGATATATATATGTATATATATATATATATATGAGCTATGTAGAGGCAGATGATGTAACTGGTAAGGGCGTGGGCGGCCAAGAGGAGGACTTGAAACTTCTTTCAAAGCTTCTATTCTTGCTCTCTCAAAAGGGCCAAAAGAAAAAAGAAAAAACGAAAATGAAGAGAGATAAAAATATGAGGTTATTCCTACTTCACTTTGGGGTGGTGCAGCAATGTTTTTATATGCTTAATATGTATCAGAAAATGAAGAGAGAGAGAGAGAGAGAGAGAGAGAGAGAGAGAGAGAGTCAGGAAGAGGCGTGAGAAAGGGAAGGCATATATGTCAGTTTCCCTAGAACAGGACTCATGGGGACCATACCAGATTGAGACCTTTGAGTCCACTCTTTTTACCCCCCCTCTCTGCCATTTACATCAGCTTCTCAACCGACAACTATTTATATATCTTATATACACACAACTTTATGTGTATATATATATATATTTTTTTTATTTTTGCTAAATAGCTAGGTGTATATTTATAGTTGTGTATGTATACGAATAGGTGAGGGCCAAGATCCAACATAGGAAGAGACGTGATACAGCTTAGGAGAGTGACACACAGCGAGTACGGTTTGCCTGCCACCCTCTTCTGCTCCAAGAAAAACGACAAATAAAGGAGAGAGCAAAAAAGAGAGAGAGAGAGAGAAAGAGAAGGTTTTGGGGCTCGTCCTATTGTTTAAAAACAACCAACTCTCCTTAATTAAATTGGCAGAAAGAGGACAGTAAGAGTAGGAAAGTTAAAAAAAAAAAAAAAAAAAAAGTGAAAATTAACATGTTTATCTTTTAGGGTGTGTTTGAAACACCAGTTTAAACTCAACTTTTTAACTTAAATTTTATCTTTTTCCTCAAAAGTCTTTGTCTTTTTCCCAAAATTTTTTTGTCTTTTCTGAAAAGTCAATAAAATTTTCTATTTCAACTTCAAAAACACAAATTCAAACTAACGAACCAAACGAACCCTTATTATTCATTTAATAGACACGTTTATTTTATATTATATTTAAATATAATATAGAAATACAACATATATTTAGATGTTATTTTTATATATTATATTTAAATATAATATGTGTTTAGATTATTTATATTTGAATAATCATAAATAATATTTTGATTTGATTTATTGTTTAAATATATTGATATTGAAATGAAATATATTATATATGCAAACACACTCTATTGCATTGGGATGTAATATATAACAAAGGAGTTCTCCAAATGAATCATTAAATTTTTCAAGATTGCAAATTACCATTTAACAAATTGCACTCTTAAGGGAGGTTTGACTGCAAAGTTCATTTTAAATTAAATTGTACTTTTTCTTATTGTTTTTGTCTTTTTCTGAAAAAAGAATTATCTTTTCTAAAAAATCAACAAAAATTATTATTGAAATTTAAAAATCTTAAACTAAACTTAAGTTTCAAACACCCCTTAATTTTATAAAATAATGCAAAGCGTGCTCACATGATGGTTATTAAATTCAGACATATACACCTTTACACATGCTACATGCACTCGCTTGAGCCAAAGAGAAATTTTGGATGATGACTGAACTAGGGCACGTCACGTAATGTATACGGGGTGTTTTTTTTTTTTCTTTTTTTTCTAAGTTTTAATATTACTTCATTTGAGATACCGTTAATTCACCAGGAAAACATAAAAAATAAAAAATAAAAATAGCGTAAATTATGATGGCAACCCCTCAAATATACAAATTTATATTTTTTGCTTGTTTTTAATGCTTTCTTGAATTTTTGACCTTCCATACTCATTTAATTAGAGATGAAGGAAAAAAAAAAAAAAAACCGAATCTATTATATTGAGTCAATAATCTAGATATATGCTTTTGGGGGCAATCCTACATATCACTCCAGAATATAAGAAACAAATGGAGTTTTTATGGTAAGACTTCTTATATTACCATTAAGAACTGTTTTTATAATCGTTGAATTAATTATCTAATAAGTGATCTGATAATAAATGTCCATCTTAAAAACTCACATTACGCAATACTAAAGATCGACTGTCAAAAAATTAATCTAATTATTAAAACAGTAATTCCTATTGATAATACAAAATATATGAGGTCGTATAGTAGAAATTTTGAAGAATCAAAATCCTTCTTCTTTTTTTTTTTGAACAAAAAGATGTATCTTTAAACACACATCTTTCACTCTGTTGGGGGGGTTGGGGTTGGGGTGGAATTGGGGGTGGCCTCCCTCAGCCCTCTTTTTTTTAATTTTGGTGACTTGCAATTGAATGAGAGGACTTGTACTGGTCTCTGCCACAGCCCCCCCCGTCCTCACATAGGGCATCTTCCCAAAACAAAACGTGAATAACGGTATTATTATAGTAATTATAATACCAATTATTGTAATTTATTATTAATATTTTTAATAATAATAATAATTATTATTATTAATATTATTATATCACCCAGAGAAACGACATTGAGCCCAAAACGGTGAAAGAGATGGATGAGAAAAGAAAGAAAGGTTTTTCTTTTGTGGGGGGTGGTGATTACTCTGAATTGTTCTTCTTCCTCTTCTTGTGTCATTTAATTAAAGGTTTTTTTTTTTTTTTTTTTTTTTGTTATCATTATTTTCTTCTTCTGAAAGCCTGTTAAGTGAAAACAACTCCTCACAATTAATAGCGTCAGCCCTTGTGGAATTAGAGATAATGCGTCATTCATAATTCAGATCCATTTGGTGGGGGAAAAGTTGTTTACTTGAGAATGGTTTTTATAATGCCCACCTCGTTAAATTTTTGTTGTTATCAGAATGGAAGAATTAAAAAAAAAAAAAAGGAACAAGAAGAAGAAGAAGAAAGAATGGGAGAATTCTACTGTACTCATAAAAAAATACATTTTTCACAGTCAAAATCATATTAGATTCTATCATATTTATATTATATGAATTATCATTTTTCAATAATGTTAGGAACTATAAGTTTAAGCGTTAAATTAATTTTTTTAACAATCTTAATTATGAGTAACACGTTAAAAATATAAAGTATATAAAATAAAACCGTTCTCTTTCATATGTTAAACCATTAAAAAATTAATTAAACAATTAAAATTGCATTTTCTACATAGTGAAAAGGACTATTTCTATCATAAAAATAAATTTTTAAATTATTTTGATATATTTCTAATCAGATATAAAGTTCATAATCATGCACTATTCTTTTTCCATAAGAATTTAAAAATTATATACCAAAGCACATATCATATATAAAATTACAGATACATTATATTTACTACCATCCCTCAATATTAGAGGGTGCGCATTTAAAAATTGAGATTTTTATTTATGGGGTGTCTGATTGCAGTGACAAAGCTTTCTTTTATCACTCAAAAAAGTTAAAAAAGAGAGAGAAGAAAAATTTTAGCAAAAAAAAAAATAAAGTAAAAAAAAGAGAGAGTAAAAATTTTTGAAAAGCGGCACTAGATCCGACAAAACCCAGAGAGTACTACTGCTATGACGTTGAGCAGCCAAAAAAAAAAAAAAAAAAGGCCTAATTTTTTTTTTTTTTTTTGAAAAAAAAAAAATTCATTGCGGTTAAATTTTTCTCCACAAAAAGCAAATCTTACCTATGTACTACATCGACGTTTTCCACTAACTAGAAGTTTAGACCAGCAGGCTCGTTACCAATGAAACAAAATTGCTATAGTAAGCCTTTTAGTGGTCACATTTAGGGGAAAAAAATTATGCTGAGGTTAGCATTATAAAATAAGTCGTTGGATTCTCTCTTTAGAAACGGAAGCTAGTTTTGTAAGTATGAGTTCTACTTAATATATTTCTAACAATTGGTATCAGAGTCAGTCTATTATGTTGTAGGTGAAAATCAAAATAGTTGTGTTATATAAGTTGGATTAAGATACATAGGTGGAGTCGTCAAAGTGTTAAATACTGATATTCGAGTGAAAGCGTTGAAGAGTAAAGGATTATTTTTGTGTCAGTGTCAATAATGTGGACCGTCATTGATTTGAATCCAAGTATACAATGGATGTTTACGAACCACCATGTCGAGTACATGATCGGACGTAGTGCAGGCTCTAATTATGTGATTTTTGTTACAAATGAGGTAACTTAGGGAGGGATGCTAACCAATAAAAATCGGGATCCATGAAGCACCTAACTGAGAAGATGTGGTGCCAAAGACAACAGTTGTGGAGTTAGGTGTAATGTTAGATACCAAATATTCTATATGGAAAGATTATGAAGCTGATAAAAGAATCAAAAAAACAGAGAGAGAGAAAGAGAGAAAAGTAGCAGCTATAATAGGGCAAGTGGCTCCTCATATTCTAAATCTAATATTTTGAAAGAGTTAAGCAAAACTAGATCCTCTTTCACAGGACTAAGGGAGAGCTTCTTTTATGGCTATATATGCTATATTGACACTTGCCCCTTCTCAGTTCTCTATGAAAAATGTGTCATTTTTTAAATCTGAGAATTTAAAGAACCACAAGTCCATAGTTTTGGAGCTATTCTATGCCCTTCAAGATCTCATAAAGTCCTTTTTCTTTTTTCTTTTTTCTTTTTTTCTTTTTCTTAGCTTGAGCTTCTCAGTCTTTTAATTCATGCAGACTCAGCTTGAACTTGCTCATCAATTACGTACCCTTTTGCTCTTTTTGTTCTCAATCAAAAACCCCCACCAACTACTACAACAGTTTTGTTAAAAAAATTAATAGAAAATAGAATAGGAGCTATTAACAAGCTTATTACGTGTTTCAATTTATTATCATAACCATGTTTTTGAGCTATTCGGTAATTTACGTTTTTGAACCTTTAAATTAAGTAGAAATTACATCAAAATAAAAAAAAGTGGATATTTAGTCTTGTTTCCCCTAGATATACTTGTCTTCTTCTGACAATTTTCTTCCAAACTTCTAATTTTGATAATTTATTCTTTTAACTTTTTATACTGTTGCAATATATCTCATTTTGTTAACTTTCTCTTAGATTAAAGATTTGAATTTAGAAGATTTGGAAATTTAGATTTAGATTTGAAAATTTGAATCTAATTTAGATTTGGAAATTTTTGGTCCGAGATGGGATTTTCGTCTTCATATGAAGCGTACATAGGATTTTCAGCACTAATTTAATGGAAGTTCAACCAAATGAGAAACATTGTAACAATTTAAAAAATTCATTAGTTAAACTGTCAAAATTAGAAGTTTGAAGAGAAAGTTGTTAAATGGTGACAAATTTGAGGAGCACGAGTACCACATACCTCGATCGAAAGAGTGTGTAAAGATGATCAAATTTGATACGAATTTGACAGTTAAAAATAAAACCCAACCGGTATGATATATTTATTCATGTTCCAGCGTAGAATTTAATTTTTTTTTTTTTTAAGGAGAAAGGAAAATGGAGTAAGAGGATTAAGAGCAAGAAGTTGAGAACCAAGCAAAGGGCAATTGAGTAAATCCCTTGTTTGCTTTGCATGTAAATTATTTATTAGACTAGTCCTTGTCTCCAACTATATCTATGCCTATATACATATAATCTCATTACTTAACCCACAACTGTCATTTGACCTTTGTAACAAAAACAAACACAAAAATTAAAGTCCAACCCTCCATAAAAGGAGCTTTCACGTCCTTTTCAGCTCCAGACCAAACAAACTAGTCTTGGACCAACTTAATGGGTGGTTTTCTTTAGAGCAAATTTCCAGACCTAAATCTGACTGACTATTTGAACTTCAGGAACAACGGCTTTGGTTCTTATAACTCAAACTCCATGTGACAATCTTAAATTGACCCCTCTCAAAAGATTTCCACCTTCACATTGGCTTTACCTGAGAGTTGTCTCAGAGTAATCTGAAGACTATCTCAATCGGAACTCTTCAACATTGTTTTAAGACGAGCGTTTTATATATGTATATGGCTAGCTGTTCCCGAGATTCGAATATGAGATCTCTCTTAACTCACCCCACCTTTATTAACTGGACTAACATTGGTTGACAGTTTTAAGGCCGGAGGTAGATTTTTGTATGCTTAACAAATACTAATACAATTTAAGCATTTTTAAACATAGAAAGTGTGTGTGTGGATAGTTTTTCCCGAGATTTGAATTTGGAAACTCTCTCTTAACTCACCTCACCCTTACTAACCGAACTAGCACTAGTTGACAGTTTTAAAACCGGAGGTAGATTTTCTTTGCTTAACAAATTTTGCGGCACAGAACTTCCTAAAATACTAATACAATCTTAAGTATTTTTAACACACATATTAGTCTAGTTAGAGTGCATATTATAGCTCGATCAAAAGAAATTATCATACATGGCAGATGTTAAGTATCATCACTCGTCTTAACAAAGTTTTAAGACGCGTGCTTTATATGTACGTATATGGCTATCTATTCCTGAGATTTGAATATGCGATCTCTCTCTTAACTCACCCCACCTTTACTCACTGGACTAGCATTAGTTGGCAGTTTTTAAGACCGGTGGAAGATTTTTGCTTGCTTAACAAATTTTGCAGCACAAAACTCTATATAATTCCAATACAATTTAATCATTTTAACACACATGTTAGCCTAATTAAAGCGCATTATATAAGCTCAATCAAAAGAAATTATCACACATGTCGTACAGAATTTTAAGATGAGTGCTTATTATACATGTATATCACTCAACTGCTCTCAAGATTTGAATATGTGTCTTGATCTATCTATCAACTCACTCAACCCTTACTGACTGGGCTAGCACCAGTTGGCCCCGAGTTAGATTTTCGTTTGCTTAACAAATTTTACAGTACAGAACTGAGAATGATGCTAATAAAATTTAAGCATTTTTAATACACAATATTAGCCTTGTTAGACTGCATAATATAAAGCTCAATCAAAAGAAAAATATCACAAGTAGCAGATGTTAAGTATTTCAGTGCCAATAACACCAGATGATTATTATGTACATGCTAAGTTCAAAAAGGCATATACCCTGGAAAAATATATTCTATTATATGCTTTTTGAACAATGTTGATCTAGAAGTGGTCCTGATAATTAGCTTGGTAGGCGTGGAAAATATAACACCAGATATTTAATTTAAAAAAAAAAAAAAAAGTAGAGTTTTAAAGCAAAGCAAGAACTGGAAAAGATAGCAAAATTGCTCCCTAGCTATAAAGTTATCTTCTAGCTTATTCAAAGTCTTTGGCATATACATACATACATATATATATATATAGAGAGAGAGAGAGATATAAGTGGTCCAGATTTACAATGGTTTGTTACGTAGTTGGATAGATTTAGGACACAATCACTATTTAACAGGCGGCGCCGAATTGGGGCCAATGTCGAAACTCTATATCTATGTATATATATGTGTAAATGTGTGTGTGTGTATATATGTATATATGTAAATATTTGTATACATATATATATAAATGTGTGTGTGTGTGTGTGTGTGTATTTGAGTAGTTGTTGATGGAAAGGCTAAGGGATGCAAAGTTGGACTATAAGAGATCTCCAGTTAATGTGTAGAGGTGAAAGATATAGCTTTTGATAACATCAATAGAGTACATATAGTTAATGCAAAGATAATATAGAGAGCATTACCATAGGGGATTAGAGATTGGACCACCACCAAAATATATGATAGAAATTTTGACTGAGTTGAGTTGAACCAAGAAAAGGTTGGAAAGAGCTGATATGATTTCTGGGTTTTGATCATTTTCCATTAATTATTAGATTGTTGATGTTAATTATTTCTGTAAATGTAGTAATTAAGGCAAATAGGACTATTAGAAGCAATAATTTGGGAAAAAGATGCATATTTGTTCTCTGCTTTTGCAGCCTATTAGGTATTACTTCGTACTTAAAGCAATGCTAATCAAATCTTCAAGTCTTTTTTTTTTTTTTTTCAGATAATTGTTTTTTTTTCCCTGCTAAAATAATCATTAATCAGTAAGTCATTAATTGATTATTTTTAGGGAGGATTATTGATTGATATTGATTAAACATATATTAACATTCATCGATTTGGTTTACTATTTTAAAAAATAAAAAATAAAAAAAAAGTATCATTTTACAGATTTGATATAACCTGGGATATTTATTAAAAAATACTTTCAAAAAAATATAATTTTTCCACGTATCTCTAACTGAACTAAATAAAATGCAAGCTAAGCAAAATTAGTAATATCATTAAAAAAAATTTCAATTACTGAAAACAATCGCAAACAAACCAAATCTTGAGGATGCTGCTTCGTTGATTGTTTTTTCAATTTACAAGTTCTACACCAAAACCAAGTTAGCAAAGATATCAATCAAAGAATAGAAAGATGGTGTGAAATCAATAATAGATATACAAATATGAAAACATTCACTGCTCAAAAGGGTACCATTTTTTTTTTAGTTCAAAAAGGGACAATCATTGTGAACTTATTCTTAGACATGATCAAAGGGACTCTCGTAACGGTAATAAGAATGTTCATTAAAAATAATACTATCATACTATACTTCTCAACAAGTAGTCAATCATCCCATTTTCAAAGAATTAAATAAAATAAAATAAAATCTAAAGCTCGAACTTTTGAACACAAATCCAACTATATAGTCCGTTACCTCTGTGTCATTGTCACCGACCTCACTCTGTGAGCAGTTCTAGTCTATACAAAATTAAAACTAGCTATCATGATGGTTTATTCTCAACCATGATGGTTTCAATTTTGTTATAAACTAGACCTGCCCATCCTTAAACTTAACAAACTTGGTTCCCGACAAAAGCCTTGTATTTCGGCAATCCATTCTTCCTCGGGTCATAATTTTTTTTTTATTTTTTAGATTATTCTTATCTATATACTCAAATTTTATGATCATTTTTACTTTGTTTCTTGAAATTTAAAAACTCCCATTTTTTCCTATGAATTCAATTTAAGCTCACTTTATCTATTCTATCAAAATTTCAATTAAATACAGACAAAAAAAAAATGACTTAAGTATAGTTTATCTGATTTTTTTCCCCTTTTTGTTTTTACAAAAATCATAACAAAATAGACTTAATAACACCAATTCTCCTATTTTTCCATCAATTTATACCAAAATTCTGATAGACGGGTTAAAATTGGGTTAAATCCAAATATAAGCGGCAAGTGAAAATAATCCTAAAGTTTAAGAGACATAGATGAAAATAATCTCTCTTTTTATTTTTTTTTTTTCATTAAAGAAACCCATGATTTTCTTGTTCAAGCCAAAGAAATTTCAACAATCCTTTTCAGCTATTCCCTGTACTCCATACATGGCATGAAGGGACAAGATAAGCATCAATAAAAAGAACTCTGGATGAAACTTAGGAAGATTCGTATTCACTAGGATCCTGAGATTAAAAAAATACTATACAGAAAACAACTGGAAAACAAAAGAGTAACGAACAAATCATAATCCTTCTGACTGTTAAATCTGCAAAGGTATAAAAAAACAAAACAAAACTGGATCAGAATACACAGATAGGAGAATTCCATTACCGTAGAGGACACATGCCTACTGCAAAAACAAAGAAAGATGACATCTTCTAGAACATCAAACTGCTTTCAGAAGTATAAGGTGTTAAGGTAAATCTCGACTAGACCCATCTTTTGAGATCTTCAACAAATTGCCACCAGTGTAGCTACTTCCAAATCCCTCTTCTTTTACGCTCTCTCAGATTGCTTGGGATAATATACACAGAATCCACACAGAGGCCGCCTTTAGAATGCGTACAATCAATCTGCTTCATCGAAAACTTAACTTCGCTCGCAGGTTCTGAATCCCTGACAATGAATTCTCCTACCTTGTACTCTATCCAGCATCCGCGCTTATGGTTGCCATTTGCATCATCGTGGTTGGTTTCGTCTAAACAGAACTCGCATGATGCTTGCTGACCATCTGAAGTGGATAATTCAAATCGTACCGGCTGTATCTCCCAGCCATGGTTATGCTCAAAGCTACAAACACGTCGACCCAGCCTTTTGGCAAACCTTCCAAGGTGAAGCCTGAAAGATATAGTATAAATATCAGCAGGAAAAGGGAACTTCACCACCCCATCTACTTCGAACCACCAGATTTGCTGCAAATATGCAACAACATGGAACCTGCAAAAGATGATAAACCAACCATCTGCTTAATGAACTAAATGCAATCTGATTAACTGACAACTAAATCTCGATAGAATAAGATTTTTACTTTCTAGCAAGCTGAGGTAACGTTCATGAGCAAATTCTACAATTTTGAAAGGTCAACACTACACAGCTCCCAAACCATCGAAAAAGATCATGGAATAAATCGGAATGTTAATAACATAAACACCCAAGTGAGCCTATTAAGGTCGGAGCTCACAGCAAAACAACCAACCAACCAGTTAAAAAGAGGCGAGCTGACAGCATTCGACAAATGATGCAGAAACCATGGTGGGCTCAAAGTCAACACCTGACGCCAGAGCACTTACTGTTAGTTACCATCCTCCTATTCTTCTTAAAGCTAACACGACCAAAGAACTAGAGCCATGATCAAAGAACAGTGCAAATCCTTCTTACATTAGCAGAAGCATAAAAAGGAATTGCATGAATAACCATGCCCAATAAGAAGACAGTTAAATATCACAAGAAAAATCCAAAGCCTGCAGTGGCTGATCTGATCTTCAGCCCACCATTGATGACTAAAAGAAAGTTGAATTTAAAAAGAAAAGGAAACGACTGCATAATTATGCCAAGTCAAGAAAAATTCAACACTGATCATAGACTCGACCACTGACGCATCCAAGCAAATACATGCCTTTTGAGAATCTATAATTACACACAAAGGGTGAACACCTACCACTCAAACCATTAAAAAAAAGTCAGGAACTAGGTTCTCAGCTTGTGGAATTCCTTCAGTGTTAACTAATTCATAATCTCAAAACAAAACCATTCCAGGAAAAAGAAAATTCCCCTTAATTCAATGACTTATTTGAGCTTTCAAATTACTCCTATAGTTCCACGTACAATTCTAGTAGATAATTGATATCCATAAATAGTAGAAACATAGCAATCGCAATAAGCTTTCAATAACACAGTGATTGTAAGTATAGTCTAACGATAATTTCACCCCTGACTTCAACTCCACCGTAAGAGGAAAAGTTCGAATCCCCCACCTCCATAAATCCTTTTAGTAACACTCTAGCACATGAAGAACAAAAGAGAGAGGAGACGAAAAAAAAAAAAAAATACAATCTTGAACCCTCCAACATCAAGACTTTAGAGGATCAAACAAGTGACCAACTGTTTCCCTCCATAAATCCACCTCCCACAATCTATAGTAACTAAGCATATAAAGAATATAGTCAAAGAACCATATACAATTTATAAGCACAAAATTCCCAAAAAAAAAAAAAAAAAAAAGAACGAAAAAAATGAAGCTTGAAGCTGAGAACCTAAAAAGACTAGAGCTTGAGTTTGATAATCTGACCTTGATTCTTCAGTGGGAATCCAATTCCAGTATCTCCGATCTTCAATTCCAGTTATTGCCATACCTTTTGCCGATATCGACATGCAAACCCTTCCCGTGACTCTGTCCAGCCAAACTTCCTGCCAAAGAAGGAAAGAGAGAAGAAACCAACTCAAAACCCTAATTCCCAAATTCTTCCACCGAAAAGAAAGAAGAGCAAACAGAGAAAGTACGCGAAATTCGAAATTCGAATTCGACCGACCTTGTTGCCATCGTCGAAGGGAACGGGGCGAGAGAGAAGAGCAAAGATGTCCTTTTTGGACAAGTTCCGGTACCTCTCGGGGAGGACCAAATCGAGCAGATCTTGGTAATTCGGCGGAAGCTTCGCCTCCCAGACGGAGTCCGACGACGCAGCACCGCGGAACGCGCGGTTCAGCCGCGCCAGGTTGCAAATCTCCGGCGGAGTCAGGTACATGAACACGCACGCCACGCAGCTCTCCGGTATGTCGCCGAGGCCTGGCCCACCCCCCGCGGCGGAGCCGCCGTTCGCGCCCTCCGACAGGCCCGACAGCGACGCCCCCATCCTCCTTCCGATCGCCTACTCACTCCACGACGACGACGACGGCGTTCCGGCGATGTCGAACCGGCATCGTCACCACCGAGCGGCGAACGAATCAGAAAGAAGAGGATTTACAGAGCTAAGCTAGGATTCTATTCCAGCGTTGATGGGGGCGTTTGGCTAGTGGGAAAGTGAGGGAGGGAGAGGGAGAGGGAGAGGGAGAGGGAGAGGGAGAGAGTCTATTTCTGTTTGTGTTGAAAGTGAAAACGATTACATTTTCCGGGAAATATCGCTGGGTTTGAGAAATTGGAAAAAATAGTTTAGTGATTGGCCCGAATGATCTCTGAACTCTTTAAAAGATGATATTTTTTATCTTTATTTTTTTTTTCCATACTGACTCTAAATTCTATAAAAAGGTGACGTTTGATCTTTTTCATCTGATGCCATTAAATAATTTACAGAATAGTCACATGAGAATTTTTTTTTTTTTTATGAAGGAAAATACTCTTATTTATGTCAATTAAAAAAATTAAAAATATATATATAGAGAGAACCTCTCTCTCTCCTCCCCTTCCTTCCCTCCTCTCTCCCACAAATCCAACACCAGCGTCGGACGCTAACTGTCTCTTCCTCCCTTCCCCCACCCCCCCCCCCCAAAAAAAATTCGACGCTGGAGACCGAGAGACCATCTCCCTCTCTCTCTCGCCCTTTCTTCCCCTCCCCTCCTATCCCCTCCCCCCCCAAGATCCGAGGCCGGATGTCGAAGACCACCCTCGTCTTCTCCATCGTAGGGCCTTCGCCTTCGCCGACGAACACGAACGCCCCCCTTCCCCCCACTCAACTTAGATTCGACTAAGAACTCAAACCCATGCCCCCCCCCCCTCCACCACCGAACTCAAACCCAACCGCCACCTTCCCCTACCGAACTCAAACCCAACCCACCGTCGCTCGTTTCGATCTAGATTTCGGCCCCCCCAAAGGTTCCAATCTAGGTTTTTGCCACGCCTCCCTTCCAGGAGTTCCAATCT
Source organism: Ficus carica (assembly GCA_009761775.1). Classification (NCBI taxonomy): domain Eukaryota; kingdom Viridiplantae; phylum Streptophyta; class Magnoliopsida; order Rosales; family Moraceae; genus Ficus; species Ficus carica. The sequence goes on from CM019751.1 coordinate 16,436,720, forward strand.
AGGTTGGCTGCCCCCGACATCGACATCGCCGAACTTAATCCCAATTTCTTCTCCATCGTCGATCGCCCCTCAACCCCCGTCGGTGTCGATCTGAGTTTGAGAAATGGAGAGAGAGAGAGAATTTTAATTTTTTATAACAATTATTATTAAATTACTGAAATGTCCTCTCAAATTAGATCACATGCAAAACACATGATTCATTCCGTTAAAAAATTAATAAAATTGGACGGAAAGAACTAAATCACCAACTTTTTTAAGAGTTTAAGATCAACACGGTAAAAAAAAAATATGAGCTAATTAGGGGAGTTTGGCTCTTCCTTTCAATTCAAGTTAAACTGTATTTTTTTTATTTTTTTCTGAAAAAGTCAACAAAATTACTATTTAAACTTAAAAATTTCAACTCAAACCACTATACTAAACACCTTATTAGTGTCATCTCTTAAGAAATTTAAGAATCATTTAGGTCAATTTCTCAAGACAGTTTTTGTTGTTTGTTGTGAACAGAACACAGTGTATAGAAATTTGTAGGGGATTAAAAAATAAAATAAAAAAACTAAAGTGGGACCCGACAAGAAGGAAAAAAGAATGTAGTTGTTTTTTTTTTTTCTTTTTCTTTTTCTTTTTTTGAGCTGGAGAGTGGGCCCACATGTGGGAGGTGGTTTTTGGTTGGATCACTAATTCGGTGGCTGTCGTACAAAACACGTATCATACAAGAGCAATACATACAAGAGTAATACATATCCATACATACATATAGGGGATTTTACTACCGGACGGGTTTTATATTGATCTTTACTTTCATGTTAAGACCATTTTATGTGTTCATAATTTCCTGTTAAAAACCTTTTTTTTTTTTTAGGGCCCCAGGGAAGTTTTTCATAAGGTATTATACCGTCTAAACCAAAAACTTCTACATCTTATTTTCTCTTATTTTTTCATTTTAAATCAAGACGAGATGATTCTTGTATTAAAATACTCATAATGACGAAACGAACAAAACAATATTCATTTTATATTTTTTTCCGAGTACATTTCAAAATTTTTTCACTACTCTATACTTATTTTTAAGTTCACTTTGTTTTCATTTGCAAAAGAAATAGTTACAATGTAATGAATCTTGATATATATATATATATATTTTTTTTTTTTTTTTACATCATGTGTGCATTTTTTTCACCAATAATTTTCATTTTACTAAGGGAATCGATTATTCGATACTTATATATATAAATTATCGTCATCTTTCCTTTCCTTATATAATTATAAATTTATAATAAAGAAGTAAATGATTGTGAGGCTCAAAAAACCATTAATTGAAAGGGAAATAATTAGTTTTCATGTGTTTTTTTATTCTTTTTATTGGACATATAAAATGGTGGCTTGAAGATATCTACGTAAGTGCAACTCTCCATCAACATCATTTTAGCCTTGTTTTTGGACCATACAACTAAAAAAGTTTTATTTAATAATTTATAGGGAAAAGAGAATTAAAAAAAAAAAAAAGGCGTTATAAGATGAACTTTCTTGAAGTAATTTCAGAAGTGAAACTTGAACGATATATAATAAGCTTATATTGATCTCAATTATATATCAAAAACAAGAAATTCAAATCTCATGTTTAATTTTTAGTGTTTTAATATATGGTCAATTATTATATATCATGATATCATTAAAAAATAGAAATGTTTTGTAATAAATTTTTCCATAGTATAATATGAGAAATCTATAAAATGATGTGATATAATTTAATTGATTAGACATTATTTGATATAATAAAATCAAATACAAGATCTAGCTCTGAAAACCAAATATTTTCTCGGTTTATTTTATCTTTTTTTTTTTCCCAAAAAAAAAAAAAGAACTCTACTTACAGAAGAAAGTTATTTTTTTTTAATTTAAAAGCATTTCCTAAAGTCGTACCTCGTGCTACACGAGGTGGGGCAGTTTATGAATTTAAGTACAAGTAAAATTTGTTTTGGAAATTTAAAAAAAAAAAAATTACTGTTGTTTGTAAAGCACGAATGATTTGGGTCCACCAATCATAACTATCTACGTATATCTGTATACTTTTCACCATTGTTTTGGCAGAACGGTCCTACCTGATGACAGGATACCTTTATTTTATGTATATGAAAAGGTACAGTTAAAGTCATCTCTACCCCCATTTATTCTAATATAAAATTTTTAAAATATAATATCTGTCACTTTAAATATTATTTTATCTCTAATCTATTTACTCTATATCATATTTTAAAAATAATATTCTATTTATATTCTTTTTTATAATCATTTAGATATTATTTTATATTTATTCCCTATAATCTTTGTATTTTACAAATTATGCCCCCATATAATTTTTTTAACATATTAATCCGTTGATTGTTTTTATTTTTAAGAATAATCTTTAAAAATAGAAAGTTATATCCAATAACTTAAGATTTAAACATAGCTTAAGATTTAAATATACAAATACTTTACATATAGAAAAATGAGTAATTTTGAAAGAAAAATTAAGTTAAGGGTAACTTTATAATTTTTAGTTTTATCTAAATATTAATTTAAAATTTAATAATAATAAAAAAGTAGTTTAGAGTATGAATAGTGATACTTCAAATATGAAGTATACTATTCATATTCTATATTTGAAGTTCCATTTAGAGTATGGGTTGGAGATGTTCCCATACTCTAAAATGATGTAAAACTCTAAAATAGAGTTGGGTTGGAAATGCCCTAAATTATTTGTTTTTTATTTTAATTTTTCAAATCATTGTTATAGGAGGTGGTACAAGAAATATAATTCAATAGAGGGTGTTCATCAAAAAAAAATTTCAAAATAAAATAAATTTTAGTAGTATTTATGTGAGAATGCTTAATTTTAGTGGTTTTATGTGATATATTTTAATTTTAATAGGTCAAAATATTAAAAGTATAAATTTTTTCTTTTTGTAGAATTAATTTTAATAGGGATAATGTGAGAATTTATTTTTTTGTCGGGATAAAGTATGAACTGTATGAATTTTTTTTTATTTTTAATGGGGATAAATTGTAAAATTATAAAATTTTTGGAATAAAATTAAAGAACAAAAAATTTAATAGGGGCTAATATATCCCTCTAAATCAGCTGGTTGTTACAATGAGTGTTATGCTGTCACTTAATTATTATATGTTAAATATGTTAAGAACTAGTGCTTAAATTCTATGTCACCAAGAGTAAAAAAATTTGCACAAGAAAATAAATAATAAAAAACATGAAAGTTTTTTATACCGGCCATTTACTTCAATAATGTAAAACTACATCTTATTTCAACCGTTAATAATGATTCATTATGTGTTGATCAAGAAATTTATCAATAAATAAATAAACTTGCACAACATTAAAAACTCTTGTATTTCGTTCATCTCTCTAATAATCATCCATGGTGCCCATAACTCAACATATTATGCATACGAGACTGGCTGCTTATCAATATTAGAAAAAGGAAAATATAAATATATGTGTATGTAAAAATGGGTTTAGCTTTGTTAAGCATTATACGTACTAACCAAAGCAATAAAATCACACAAGAAATAAAAGAAAATAAGGGGGTGTTTGGTGAATAAGTTTAGTTTAAGATTTTTAAGTTTAAATAGTAATTTTTTAGAAAAGACAAAAAAAAATTTCTAAAAAAGATAAAAAAAATTTTCAAAAAAAAATAAAAATCATGATGAAAAAAATACAATTTAGTTCAAAATAAAATAACAATCAAATTACAACTATATAAGAATTAGATATGTTCGTTTTAATGTGAGTCAACTAAAATATCTTTCAACTACTAAAATAATTTTTATTATGATGATGATAAAATAAAAATAAAAAAAAATAAAAAAACTCAAGAGAAAAATCATGCATAGTCAAACGTGTTGTTATAAAGTCAATCTACGTGCTATATATATATATATATATTTATTTATTTATTTATTTATTTATTCTAATAAATTGATTAGGCTCGACAGCTGAACAAGTTTGTGGACAACCTAGAATGCAATAATAATATATACTGATTTGAACAAAGCCTGGATCACTCTCGGAAAGGGGCATGCCATTTGATGCCTCAAAATATATATATACATATATAGGTATTTGTATAGTTGTAATAAAGGGAAATATGGTCCAATATTCCAAGGACCACCACGATCTCCAGTCTGGTCTTTGGTCATCAATCACTTCGATTTGATTTGCCAAGTTAGATATTAACCCAATTTGTGGAAATAAACTTTGTGGTATCTAATTAATTTGTATTTTCACTTGAGCTGTCAAATTTAAGCTTTCCATGCACGTGCATACATATATATATATATATATGTATATTTTCCTCATTTTTCAGCCATGACTAAACGAAGAAAAGAACCATTACAAGATTCACAAGTTTCAAATAATTAAACACCCTAGAGGTGCACAGCTGCCAAGTGTCAAGATAAATGTGATTGATATTTGTTTGTCGTTTGGTACAGTTTATTGGGGTTTTATCTCTTCTTTTTTTCTTTTTCTTTTTTTAATCTCATTTAACAGAAAGTGCGCATATATGATGATTATCCCAAAAGACAAATCGCGATGCTACCGGTTGGTTGTTAACTTATTTTAAATTAAATTATATTTTTTATCATTATTTTTATTTTTTTCTGAAAATTTTTTTTATCTTTTCTAAAAAATTACTATTGAAACTTAAAAATCTTAAACTAAACTCATTCACCAAACACCCCATAAATTTTTATAAAATATCTAAATATTATTATTTTTAATTAAGAAAATTATTTAAATAATCATCTTTTTTTATCCATTGATCAATATAATATAATCTTTTTCATCTTAACCAATATAACACAAACTTTAATTTATTTTAATTTAATTTTATATCATGTTAATTTAATATTACTATTTTGTATTATATTGATATAATGATCTTTAAATTTATATCATTCAAGTACTTTCTATTTTTTATTTGGGGAGTTTTCTATAATAAGACTACTTTATTGATATGATTTAGTTACATTCTTAAATGTTAGAGATGAGCAAAACCATATATAAATAAAACAATATACAAATTAATTTAACATAATTTTATATAAATTTGATGGTTCAAAAAGCGAAATATTATCAATAGGATTATTTTTTTTCATACCGACGGTAGAATTCCCATTTGATTTCACTAAATTGTTCATTTGGTGCGTTCTACTGATTGACAAAAAATAAACAGTTAGTTTAGAAAGAAGACGTTTTAGCCAATGGGTTTTTTTTTTTTAACTAATACTTAACAATATATGCAAATGATACTTACAGATTTTACTCGGTTTTACTGCAATACTTATTGCTTGATAAGAATATATATATATATATATATATGTATATTACATATTTGAATATTAGGGTATGTTTGGCCATGTTCTCAATTTTCAATTTTCAGAATTGTGTTTTCAAAGATGAGAACAAAAACAATTCTCACATGTTCTCAAAAACTTATGGCGTTTGTCAACTGTTTTGAGAAAATAGATTTATAAAATGAAAATAGAATAAACATATTTGGATAGAGATTTTTAAAAACTTTTTTTTTTTTTTTTGTCATTTTCATTTTTTAAATTGAACTTCTATAGTTTATCGAAGTCGAGGTTGGGGTCGAGTTTCGAGATGAGAGTCAGGGTTGGGTTTTGGGATAGGACTCCGAGTTGGGTTTTGGTACCGGGGGTCAGGGGTTAGATTCATGGATGGGGGTCGGGTTTAGGTTTTGGGGCCGGATCAGGTTCAAGTTTTGGGACCGAGGTCTAGTTTCGGATCGGGTTCGAAGTTGGGTTTTGGTACCAGGGATCGAGGTTGGGTTTTTAGACAAGGTTGGGTTTGGGTTTTGAGACCAGGGTCAAGGTCGGGTTTTGGTTTCTAAACAAGGGTCGAGTTTGGGATTCGGAACCAAGGTCAAGGTTAGGTTTCGGTATCGGAGGTCGAGAACTGGTTCGGGTTTGGGTTTTGGGACCGACACTAGGGTTGGGGTCGGGGTCAGATTTTGGAACCAGGGTCAGGTTCATATTTTTGGATCGGGGTCGGGTCGGGTTTCGGGACGTGGATTGGGGTGGGAATTTGGGACAGAGGTTAGGTTCAAAGTCAGGTTTTAGTGTCGAAATTGAGGTCGGGTTTCAATACCAAAACTTTACCCCGACCTTCGGTCCCAAAACCCAACCCTGACCCTGACCCCGATCCTAATCCCCATCCCAAAACCAGACCCTGATCCTGACCCCCATCCTGAAACCCGATCCCGATCCCGACCTGTAACCTGACTCTGACCTCCGGTATTGAAACTTGATCCCAACTCTTGTCCCAAAACCCGACATCAACTCTCGTCCCGAAACCTGACCCCCGCACCGAAACCTAAACCCGATCCTCATCCCAAAACTCGAACCCGACCCCAACCCCGATATCGAAACCCGATCCCGACTCCTGGCAACGAAACCTGACCCTAAACCCAGTCTTAAAACCTTATCCCAACATTGGTCTTGAAACCTGAATCCGAGCCCCGTCTAAAACCAAACTCCGATCCCGACCCCGTCTTCTGTCTTGAAACCTGACCCCGACACCGAAATCCTACATTGACCTTCATTCTGAAACCCAGCTCCAACCCTCGTCCCAAAACCTAACTCGGCACTGAAACCTGACTCTGACCCTAGTCCCGAAACCCTACCCTAACCCTGGTCCCAAACCTGA